>JADMNL010000033.1:110470000-111860000 GCA_016271365.2 Neoceratodus forsteri | reverse complement strand
GAAGTTAAAATATATAAATATATACACATAGGCCCAGATATTCAAAAGGGTTGCTCCATGCGCAACAGGGTTGCGCGTGCGCAACTCCAAAAATGCACCATTCTGCGATATTGAGAAGGGGCCAGTTGCGCCACCGAAAAAACGCTGAGCCACAGCAATGGAAATGAAGGCATGCGCAACCCGAAGGGTGAGTCCATGCATAAAGTGCGTAATGCGATATTTGGAACCTTGCCAATGCGCAAAGGTAGCTCAACCGGAGGAAGCGCTATACGGATGTGAGCCAAATAAAAACTCCAAAGGGGCGAGCGCAAGAACTCTAGCAGGCCGAAACCGGGGAGAGACAGAGAGCAGAGAGAGAGAGAGACAGAGAGACAGAGACAGGAGCAGGAAGAGCAGAGAGGACAGTGGGTCCTGGAGGACAGAGAGGCCAGTGGGGTGCCGGTGCAGTGGAAGCAGCAGTGGGGGCAGTGGGGGTAACACAGGAACAGCAGCTGGGGGCAGGAGCCAGGAGATGGACAGTGTCAGCTTCCACATGGAAGCTGTAATGAGGTGGAGACAGCATGCTGCAGGGACGTGGCCGTGGAAGGGCCATCGTGAGCCTGACCCCAACAGGTGATGTGGGCCCGCATCAGCCTCACGGAGCTGTACAGCGATGTCGGATTGTGGCCGGTACTGCCTGAACAGGGCAATACTAGGGACAGCTCAGTGAGCTGTGCAGTGATGTGATGCAGGCACTCGTCGGGTCATGCTCTGCCCGTGGAGACCAAGGTGACAGCCTGCATGTGCCTGCTCACCACAGGCACCTTCCAGGCCGACAGGGGCCACCACAGGCATTACGCAGATCGGCCCGTCACGCATCCTCACCCAATTCCTCAGCACACTGCTGCCTCATGCTCGAGTAGCATCCATTTCCCCAGCACCACGGCAGAGCGTACAGCAAGCATGCAGGAGTTCCACAGGGTAGCACAAATGCCTGGCGTGCTAGGTGCTATGGAGCTGCACCCATGTGGCCATTCGCGCCACCTGGCCTTGGCAGACAAGCATATCGAGACCAAAGGGCTTCTCGGTGTCAACTGCCAGGTGGTGATGGCAGTCTCGGCGCATCATCAATGTCTGTGCCACACACCCTGGTGGAGCACATGATGCCTTCATATGGCACCAATCTGCACTGTGCCATCGATTCGAGAGTGGGAACATCCCCACGGGTCATCTAGTGGGTGAGTACACATGTATGGAATGCAAACTCTGTGCAAGGGTGGGAATGACACAGGTGCCATGGTAGTGGCACACAAGGATATGGGCAATATGGACCTGACCTAACACTGATCTCCACTATCTCCACACAGGTGACTGTGGATACCCACCCCATCTCTGGCTGCTCACACCATACCGGCCCCACGACCCCAGCGCACTTACGGTTTCAATGAGGCACATGCCGCAACCACGGAACATCATAGGCGGGTGTTCGGGATACTCCAGAGCTACGCTTCCGATGCCTGGACACCTCAGCGAGCCCTACAGTACAGCCCCCAAAAGGCCTGTGGGATATTCCTGGCCTGTTGCATCCTGCACAACATGGCCAAAGACCATGGGATAGCCGTACAGGTCCAAGAGGGGGACAGCGATGGGGACGCCAGTGGCACCGATGATATGGGTGATGAGCCGCCCCCCCTAGGACGGAGGGACCCCCGACTGACACGGCAGGCCCAGCTGCACCGGGACACCATTGCAGAAGAGCACTACGCCCAACACAGGTAAGTCAAGGGGACATGTGCAGGCAACACTGTCTATCGCAAACCACAGGCACACAGGAAACACACCGTGCATGAAGGTCAGGGAGTTGAAGGGTCTAGGCATACCAACACATCATCAGAGAGGGTGAGCACTCAAATGAACACACACACACACACCAGGCAGCATACAGGGGCAGCAGCACGGCACTGCGGAAGTACAGCTATCACACAGCACCACCAACCACCCTCACCACCTGGACTGTCACGTGCGTGTGTCAGGACCTGGGCAACCTTGCACCTTGGTGTACAGTGCAATGCAGGCATCATCATCCACACCCTGTGGACAGCGGTTGGGAGAGTGTGCAGGTGGTCCGTGTGTCAGTTTAGTGAGCAGAGCACCCAGCAGTCACTGCCCACCCATGACACACACATTGCACACAGGGCAGCACCAGACAGGGCCTGCATTGGGGAGACAGCTCAGTCAGGGGCACTGTCCCATGCGCACCGCGGATGCGTGGGCGGCCCGCCATAGCCTAGCAGCACTGGCAGGCTGCATAGGGGCCACATCGGGTGGCACTACTGCACCACCAGGGGTCCCAGTGCGTGACCGCGACCTTGCCCGCACAGGGGTCTGCATCCCGCGAAAGAAACTTGCACCAGGGGTGCTCGGGGATGCCCACAGCAGAACCCGGCGTCGACAGGCCTGGTGTCGCACGCGCGCCGGGAAGCGAGGGAGTGCGCACTGTGTGGGGTGCATGGTACAGGGTCACCAGACAGTGTGGTCAATCACGGTCACCACAGAGACCACTGCCTGGGTCAGCCTGTCGATGGCAGCGGTCACATCCGTCCGCATATGGACCATCTCGGCCCGGTCCCAAGCACCTCCCTGCTATGCCCTCCCACGGACACAGTCAGTGCCTCCACAGACCTTGCAACCCACCCCTGCAGCTGTACCGACTCCTGCAGCAGGCGGGTGTCTTGGCGTCAAGGTACTGTGCCCCAATGGCATCGTGACCCCCCAGGGTGTGGATGGTCCTGGTGCACAGCACCCCTTGAGGTGGCCGCTGTTCGCCAGGACCAGGTATGGGCTGATCTGAGGCGGTGGACAAGTGCCACTGCCTGGCCGCTGTCCCCAGGCCTGGTGTGCAACTGCTGCTGCCGCCCCCCAACTGGTGAGCCCCAGGTCCACCTGTTCCACCCCTGTGCTGTCAACAGTGCCAGACACCTGCTCAGCCACCGATGCTGCCCACCGGTGCTGACAGGCCCAGCCTGTGACTGTGCCAGCATACTGGTACACAGGTGTGGAGCTGGCGGCCCAGGGGCGCGTGCTGGCCTGCCATGTGTCCCTCGTGGGCACACACCTCTCACTGGCCATTGCAGGCCTGCCATCATCAATAGTGCCGGTCGTGCCACTGCCATAGGCACAGCATGCTGGCACACCGCATGCCAAACTGCTGTGACACAGGCTGTGCACCCCTGCACCCAGTATCACTGCCGGCGGAGTTGTCGGCCCAGCCGGCCTGCTGCTGCAGTGCGTGCAGGCTGCTGGCGGAGGTGGAGTCCCTCCTCCTGGTCCAGCAGGTCTGCCTCACTGTCAGCACCCACCACCACCGTCTCCTGCAGGCGAACAGGATCTGAAACAGAAAGAGAGTACATGTGAGTGCATGTGAACAACAGCCCCCACAACATCACCATGACATACCGTGCAGTGATGGGCTTCCACCTGTCTGGAATCCTCCACCAGGAACACCCTAATGGCACTTTCGGCTGCATGGCTGCAACCAGTGTCTCCTCGGTGGGGTCAGCTGCAACACCACTGGTGGTCCCCACCAGTGGCAGCGATCCCCCCTGAAGGCTGCCACCTTCTCCTTCAGCCTCCTGCGGTCAGTCCCCATCTTCTTGCGGCATTCCTGCACGGGCGCTGGTGGCTTCCCGTGCGGGTTTGCGGCCAAGCTACCCCTCCCATGCAGCTGCGCTGCTGAGGGTGCCCTCCGCCCACTCAGCGGCTCATCCTCCAGGTAGGCCTGGAAGAGGGCCTCGGTCTCTGCTGTGGTGGCGTTCAGCCTCCTCCTCGCCCGCCGTCCACAGCCTCGGCCTGGTTCTCGTCACTCATGCTGATCTGTATGGGTGGAAGTGGACACCTGTCACTGTGCAGTCCACAGCATTTCCCCATGAGCATAGCTGCAGGCGGGGGCGAGGCCCCACTCCTCGCCATGGCGGATACTGATGGAAAGGTGCCTCTGCCCCTTTAAGTGCCCTCATCATGCTCAGCCCCTCAACCTGTGACATCCTCCAGCACCCCTGCCCATGAGCATTGTCCTGAGCATCACACAGCATGTAACTCACCTCTCAGCTGCAACAACTAAATCTGGCCGCCACAACCCAGTGTCGCACTTTTTATAGCGCAACACATGCAAATGAGGTGTGGCAGAACTTTAATGACATGCTAATCGCGCCACTGCGCCTTTGCATGGCTGATCGACTGATTTGCATATGTTGGCTGAATATCGGCGTGTTGCGCTTAGCGCAATAGGAAGGTCGGCTGAGCCGATGGGCGCATGTTTCTGGCTGTGTGCTACACTGCATTGCACATGCCCAGACAGGTTACGCATGCCTCGATCGTGCTGCAGACCTGCTGAGCGCGATAGGCGATTCTGGCCATGGCCACCATTGTGCCAGTGGCACTACAGCACTGGGCACTATATGGCGCTGTGGCACTTCTGCGAGATAGTCCACTGTGGCACTGGTGCTCTGCTTAGCAGTCATGCAGGATGCCTATACATCCTATGGCGCTGTGCGTAGCCTTGCGTCATTGCCGTGACCTTGTGTTGCCCTCTGACCCCTGGCGCTGTGGGCATGCCATGTCTACGTCCTATTAGCTGTCTAGTTTACAAGCGCCATGTAAAAGTGGCCAGGCTGTGCAGATCAGTGCAATTGGAGCCTGTGCTGGTCTGTTAGCAACAACTCCACTTGGGGTCACAGCGCATGGGCTATATTGCCTGCTGTAAAGTTGGGGCCATGGCTCAGGAGGAGGCGATGTCCTGGAGCCCAGTTGAGTGGCCAACCTGGTGGCTCCTAGTGGAACCCTCTACTGAGGGACTATATGGTGAGGCCCCTCACTGGACCTAGGACCATGTGTGGCAGCAAGTGGCCACTGACCTGGTGGGGGTCACTGGCTGGGGCGGTCTGGGGCAGTGCCGGCACCGGTACAATGATCTCCTGGAGGACCCGGAACTGTTAGCAGCGGCTGCGTTCCATTGCCAGGCGAGGGGCCTGGTGCTTAAGCCGCGTGAGTGTACCATCTATTCACCTATATTCTCTGTAGGGAGGTGTGTGTGTGCCTGGGTGGCTGTGCATCAGTGTGTCAGTGTGTGCAGCTGTGCGATGGATGGTTATGGCTGTGTGGGGCGGGCAGTCTTACTGGGGCAGGGGGCACTCTGCTTGAGTCACACTGATGTTTGTCTCACCATATGTCTCCCACAGGCCGGATGGTGAGGCGCCGGATGAGGCTGATGTGGGCCATGCCAGGGCCCCAGTGCCACAGGCCATCGGGCAACAGCAGCAGCAGCATCAGCAGCAGCAACAGCAGCAGCAGCAGCGCAACCGAGCTGCTGGAGAGTGTGATATCATTACGTCATGGATGCTATTGCATGCTGGGGGCAGGACCACCAACCATGATGGACACAACCAAATGGGAGGTCGTGGTTCCACTGGATGAAACACTAGTGGTCCCCACACTGGAGTACAGTGTACAGTTCCGGAAAACATACCTCTGCGTATGGACAGGGACTGGGTGGAGCGTTCACAGGAGGCGACATGGATGGTGCATGGATTGCATCACAGAGTCCTATACAGACCAGTTGATGGAACTGAACATGTACTCCTGGAGGGAGGAGGGTGTGGGGATATGATGGGGACATACAAGTATTGTACAGGGGAACAGAGTGCAGGAACAATATTTGTCAGTGTAAAGGATGTTCCAGGACTAGAGGCATGGGATGCAGTTGGAGGGGGCTCGTTTAAGAGGAACATGCGAAAGTGTTACTTCACATAATGGGTGGTGGACGAGTGGAACACCCTGCAAGAGGATGTGGTGGGGGCTGACTTGGTCACGGGATATCTGTATGTGTGGGTTCGCCGTGAGGGACTTCTGGAGGTCAGGGGTGAGGGGGAACAGACTTATAGGACAAGAGAGTGATCGTACAAGGCCAAATGGCCAGACTGGGTGTCCCATAGGCCCTTATCTGCCGACACTGTCTATGTATCCATGTATGTAGGCGTGACACAGGTGACCTGCATCACAGTGCAGCATCACGACACGTCTGTGTATGCATCACAGGTGGTTCAGGCATGCACTGGGCACATAGCTGTGTAACTGGCATCGCACCGCGTTGCAACATCACATGACAGCCTGTTTGTACTGTGATTGACATGGGCAGTGTGTGTGTGGGCGGGGTGGTGCGCATGGCTGGTGCCGCCTGTTTGTGATGGCCGTAGCCATGTTCACTGTGGGTGGGTGCATGCCATCACATGTGCAACTTAGATGGGTTAGATGGGTTGCAGGTTGGGTGTTGTTCAGGGTTGTGGTCAGTCTCAGCCATTGACTGTGTTCCCATTTTCCTAAGCCTCGGTGTGCTTCAGCGCATGGCGCATGATGTCTGGCGCCTGCCCCAGGTTGTGGTCGAGGCCGGGAGCTCTACAAGCCCTACAGCGCCAGGGGCAATGGCGCCAGACATAGGAGGGACGGCGGCAGGGGAGGAGCAGGAGCCTGCTGGGCCATAGCCCACCTTTCATTTGACCTTCACCCATCCCTTTCACCCTGCCTTCCCTCTCAAGTTTTTCCCTTCCCCTTGAACACCCCTGCCTTTACCCTTTCCCCCAACTTGTACATAGTTATAACTTTATTGTTCACTGTTTTATTTCAATATACATTTCTATTTTGGTACAACTGCTGTGTTGGTGTCTGCTTTGCAACTGGCTCTGGGTGCTCTGTTGCAGGGGTGCTATGCCATCTGGGCTACTATGGTCCTGGGTATGTGTGTGTGTGTGTGTGTGTGTGTGTGTGTGTGTGTGTGTGTCCGTGGGGAAGTATCACCAGCATAGCATTGCCTTTCTGTTGCTCTTGCCATCTGCTGCCACCCACTGTTGGGTGCACAGGGGTGGTCTGGCTGGTCTGCTTCTCTGCAGCATGGGGTTGCCGGTGTGTCACGGGGGCATGGTGTTTTCCTGCAGTGCCTGTCACTGCACATGAAAGCGGTGTCTTGGGGGCATGGTGCACGCCTGTGCTGTGCGACGGGATCTGATGTGCACCGGTTGTCAACCTCGGTGTGGTACTCTCTGCCTGCCAGTGGTTGTGCTGGGGTGTCATGGCTCTGCTATGCTTTAGTTGGCTTGTCCCCATGGGCACGTGGATCATCCTTCCCACCCCCAGTGATGCTGTGCTTGGGGTGTGCCAGTGTGGTGTGGGTTCTGCAGTGGGTTCCTGTGCCCATGTGTGGCATGGCTGGCGGTGGTGGGCCCCAGCCTGCCTCCTGGATGTGCAGTTCCATTGCTCTGGGGGGCTGTGCTTGCGCTATGGCAGCTCTGCACTGCTCAGCTGAGCTTCCATGGTTGCGCCATGGCGCAGCATTTTAGCTCAGCCTCTCCTACCTTGTTGCGCCATGGCACAGTATGTGCGATATTGAGACGTTGGTTGCTTGAGCAATTTGCTCTGCTCCATGTTTGAATATAGCACCTGTTGCGCATTTGCGCAACTAGTTTGTGCTTGCTCCTGCTGTTGCGCTACTTTTGAGCGCAGTTTGAATATCTGGGCCATAGTGTCATGGGCACCTGAAAAGGAAGGAGATACTACTTAAATAAATACTATTCAGATATTTTACTTATGTGTGAGATTTTAAGTGTAGTTTTGCCTAGGTCACAGACATATAAGCTATAAATAAGGATGGATGTATTAGTCAAAGCTTATAGTAGCAAAATAAAGCAAGAAAAAGAATGCATTGTGTTTTTTTTTTCTTTCAGTTGTTTAACCAGGAGTGGCACACTAAGCCGAAAGCTTGTTTACAGGGGCAACCTGGGAGCACATGGAAGTTAAGTGACTTGCTTAGGGTCACCCAGTATGCAACTAGGGGCTGTGGAATTCAAACCCATATCTCCAGATTTGCAGTTAAGAGCCTTAAACTATTGTGCTATACTGCCTCCCTAGTTATGGCTCTTATCTGTTTTATGGCTCATGATGTTGGTGTAGTAAGCATACCAACATACAAGCATACAAAAATGCCAGCAGAATAGGCCTAGTGGGCTTTTGTGTCTGCTCATTTGGTCAGTCCCCCACCCTGGGAGCTGAGCTTGTTGCCTCCCACGCCCTCTCGGGCTTCTCCCTTCCCAGTCCAGGGTATTCCCACTTCATTGGACTTTGCTTCCAACCCTTCCCCAGTACCTGTCCCACCCCTTCTTGAATCCCTCCACAGTCTCTGCCTCCACCAGCCCCCTGGGCAGCACATTCCATGGTTCTACCACCCTCTCAGTGAAGTAGCACCTCCTCCTTTCTCCCCTGAGTCTCCCCCTCCAGCTTCCTCCCATGCCCTCTAGTTGCTCCCCCTTCCTCCTTTTGGAACACAGTGACTGCACCTCCCCTATTTACCCACTGCATGTACTTGAAGACCTCTATTATGTCCCCGTCCCTTCTCTCTTCCAATGCGTACATATTTAGCTCTTCGAGCTGCTCCCCATAGGTCCTTTCCCCCAAGCCCCAGATCATTTTTGGTTGCTTTCCTCTGGACCCTATCCAGGAGTTCAGGGTCCCTCTTTAAGTGTGGCCTCCAAAACTGTATGCAGTACTCGAGGTGCAGCCTCACCAAGCAGTCATACAGAGGGAGTATCACTTCCCTCTTTCTGGAGTGATCCCCTTGCGATGCATCCCAGAATCATGTTGGCATTGGCCACTACCCTCCTACAAGCCTCCGAGTTGTTCATCTTTTTTTTTTAAATATTCTTTATTTTGTTGTTTTTTTCAGCATATCAGCAAGGATACAGCATATACAATGACATATGACAAAGACATTCATCGATACTTTTACATAAATATAGCAGCATGGGAACAACAGATCTTGAGACTTAAATAGACACATTTCCTGGATCAGAATGTACTGCCAGGCTAATTATTCAACATTCTACAATGCTCAGGGAACAAAGGATATATCTATAAGGGTAATTTAAAACACCCAAGGCCTCCAAGCCAGTTCATAATGCTTAGTTCTATTTGTTCTTTTTGCACTCACCCGTTCTAAGTAGTAAATTTCAGACACCACCTTATGCCACATGTCCAATGTAGGGGTAGTACTGGTACACCAAAGGTGAGCTATTACTTTTTTTGCTGCAGCCAGATATAAATATACTTTACTTTTACTAAGAGGAACAGAATCACCTTCACCTACATACAGCAGCACCTGCTGTGGAGAAAGTGTTATGTCATTTTCCACTAATTGTCATAAACTAGATTCAATTTCTCATCAGTACTAGGCTATCATTGGACAGGTATAGAAGATATGAGACATATTAGCCAATGACTCACCACAATCCCGCCAACATATGCCATAACTGGCTGGAAGAAACTTTCCTAATTTGTTAGGCATATTCAAAAATCGAAGCCTGCATTTCCATATGAATTCAACCCAGTATGGGGCTTGAGAAACTTTCATGGAGTGTACAATTGGCTCCAACCACTTCTCATAGGTCAGATGTTTTTGTAGCTCTATGTTCCAGGCCTGTAATACATCACTTGTGGATTCTTGCCAAAGTTCCCTTGGGGCATTATAAATAGGACCTATCCAGTGTTCATTTTGCCGGTATTGAATGGCCTCCATCAAAAGGACCATCAGAGGGGGAACAGTGTTCTGGAGAGCATTCCAGGGTGTTTTTTTTTCTGACACAGAAATGTTAGCAACTGTAAATATCTGCAATGATGGGAATTGGGAAGAAGGATACCTGTTTGAAAAGAGGCAAAGGGTAGCACTCCGTGCTGGTCCAGAAATTGGTATATCATTGACAGCCCCCTAGTATGCCATTCATTAAAGGCATGATCCATCTGTGCAGGGATACCATCTTTCTCACTAACCAGTAATCAAAAATAATAAAAGGTTTCCTCCAACTGTGGAAGGACCCTTATCTCATACCAGGTTTTTATGGTGTTATGAGTTCCAAAGGTAAAGTTCCTAAGCTGTGGGGGAGAGAAACGAGGGGCAAACAATATAGAAATGATATTAAATAAGTAATTTAACACAAATTCAATATGTTTCCAGGTTGGATTTAACCATCTACTAAGCCAAGTCATTACTATGTTGCAGGTTACTGCCCTATAACAGTCCCTCAAATTTGGGAGACTAAGACCTCCTTTGTCTATTGCTAGTTGTAGTAGTGATCAAGGAATCATTGGTTATTTTCCAGCCCATACAAACCTGGACAACATTCTATTCCAAGACACAAAATAAAATTGAGGAGGGGTTAGAGGTAAAGTCTGCAAAAAGTATAGTATCTTAGGAAACACTTTCATGGGAATAGCATGTATTCTAGAATAAAAAGGCAAAAATAAAGGACAGCAGGTTCCCATTAGAGTTTCTATTTCAAGGGACAGTGGCTCTAAATGAAAGAGATCCAGGTACTCTAATGTGTTAGGGATGTCCACCCCTAGATACTTTATCTTGTTATTTCTCCAACTGGCAGGGAGAAGTTGTTTCAATTCTTGGGTAGGCTAACATCCCAGTTTTGTTTATTTATTTGATAGCTGGATATAGCAGAGAAGACATTAATCACCTCCAGTGTTGCTGGAATAGAAATTTATGCATCTAATAATGTCAATAGTATATCATTGGCATATAAAGATATGGTGAAACTTCTCCCACCAAGTGGTATCCCCTCATTGGATGGTGTTGGATGAATTTGGCTAAAGGCTGTATGTAGAGAGCAAAGAGCAGGGGTGACAGATGGCAATCCTGTCTTGTCCCCCTGCTAAGAGATATTAAAGTGGATAGCTTGTCATTTATTTTAAGGTATGCCTTAGAGGAAGCATATATATGCTATAGTAGAGCTATAAACTCCACTGGAAAGCCAAATATGGAAGTCTGCCATAAAAATGTTATTTATTTTATTTATTTATTTATATTCTAGGATTACAATACCTCTGAGCCAGGGCTGTTTTACAAAGGTTCCACGTCAATTTGGGAAACAATACAAACATAACAAGCTTTGAAATAGGCAATTCAAGCAGTTGAATACAATACATTGGAGGGGGCAGAAGGTATAAGACAGAAATATGTATGAATAGTGCAGTACAAGGGATTCTAAGCAGTCTGAGGCAGCTTGAAAACAGCCAGAAGAGGGAAGGAGAGGTACCAGGGCAGGACAAGGGTTAACAGGGAAGGTTGAGGTATTGAGGGGACAACAGAAGAGAGGAGCAGCTGAGGGCATTGTCAGGTTTAAAGTGCTAAAGCCAGGAAGGGAGAGGAGGTAGGGGAAAGGTGTCACGGAGAGGGAGATGTAAGTGCAAGAAGGGATAGCAGATTAGGAGCGACAGTCACAGGAGAGCTGTAGGCAGAGAGGTGGAGAAGAAGGTTGGTTTTGAACTGGCCAAGACTTTGCAGTGAAGTGATGTCTTTGTTGAGTCCATTAAACCAGGAGGGTGCACGGGGTGCAAACAACCTTTGTCCCGGCGAGGTGCAGCACTGGGGGATGTGCAGAATTTGATTTTCAGAATCCCTGGTGAGGTAGGGTATGCATGCTGCAGATAAGAGTGCTTGGACTCCTGGGGGTGCAAGGCCTAATGTGATCTTCTTGGCCACTAGGCAGGTATGGAACTTAATACAGTTGGATAGTTGGAGCCAACCCATTTGGGCATAGAATGCACATGTGTGGGTGAGACAATGGGATCCAGTAGTGAGACAGCAGGCTTTGTTTAGAGCCAAGGATAGGTGTCTAAGGGCTGTGTCAGTAGCAGAGCCATAGACAACCAGCCCATAATCAATTAATGAGACCACAGAACTCTGCACAGCTGTGCTTAAGTCATCTTAGCTGAGGCATTGCCTATGCCTAGAGAGAAAGCCAATGTGCTTGTTAACAGCTTTGGCAACAGTGTCAGTGTGGATGCCATAGGTTAGGTGGCTGTTGAAAGTGATGACAAGATATTTAAAAGAGTGTACTTGGTCTAGGACAGCACCATGGCAGTTTTCAATTGAGATGGGTTGAGACCTATGCTTGTTATGGGAAACGCAGAAAAGCATCACCTTTGTTTTCTTGTAGTTGAGCACTAGCTTTTGTCTGTTAAACCATTTTTTTATGGAGGTGAAACCCATCTGGAGCTTTTCTTGGAGTGGTAGGGGGTCATGGTGAAAGACGTGAATGACTGCATCATCTGCGTAAAGCAGGATTTGTTCAGGACAGGATTGTGGAAGATTGTTCAAAAAAAGGCAGAAAACGAGTGGCCCAAGAATGGATCCCTGCAGAACTCCTAAGTGGACGGTTCTAGCCTCAGAGAGGATGTGAGCAATTTTCACTCTTTGTGAGCAGTTTTCCATGTACGTAGCTCTTAAACCAGTATGTAGCTTCAAGGGAGGGCCCAGAATTTTGAAGCTCAGTGATGAGTAGTTGGTGATGGATGGTGTCAAAAGCCTTAGACAGGTCAATAAAGACTGAACCAGTTAGTTGATTATTGTCAAGGGAGTTGTGAATTGCTCCCATGAATTCTAGGAGGGCTGAGGTAGTGCTGTGACCTTTTCTGAAGCCGTGCTGCTGCTTACAAAGGATGTCATGCTTAGCCAAGTATTCCATCAGTTGTTCAGAGATTAATCACTCAATGGCCGGGGGGGTGGGAGAGTATGGATATAGGCCTATAATTCACAGCATGTGCCTTGTCTTCACTTTTATGGATAGGCATAATGGTGGCAGATTTCCATCTGTTGGGGAACTGGCAGAGGATGAGGGAGAGGTTGAAAATATGTGTAAGTGGGGATAGCACTTCATCTAGCATGAAGGACAGTAGTTTAAGGTCAAGAGTGTCCCCACTGATTCTTGATCCTGCGATTGCTTTGCTGATATACAGTATTTGCACACTACATGCATCCTGACTGCTCTGAAGTAAAATGGCAGTCGAGTTGCAGAAGGGGGTGGGTTGGTGAGAGGGGGTGCAGCAGAGGGGTCGGCATTAAAGAAGTCATGCGGGAGCACACTACTGAAGTCCGAGAAAGTTTTGTTAAATGTATTTGCTATGATGGCTGGATCCAGAGTTAAAGCATGGTAGGTGACGTTTTGGGTAATTTCCCCGTAATTTCTTTTAGATTATCCCAGAAGGACTTCCCTTTACCCCAGGTGTTTGTAAGAGTGTCTTTGTAGTAGTTGCTTTTCTTTAGGTGTATTGCTTTAGTGCAGACATTTCTAGCACGTTTGTAGTTTTGTATGTCTACTTGTCTACCTGTGTCCAGAGCCCGAGTCCAGAGGTGGTCCCTAGATTTCATTAGTGCTAGGAGGTCCCCTGAGAGCCAAAGGTTGCAAAGCCCTTTGACTTTCCTCTTTTTATAGGGGGCATAGGAGTCACAGGCAGCGTTGAAGGTGTTGATAAAGAAGTCAAGTGCAGAGTTGACATCCATTGCTAGGAAAATACGGGACCAGTCTTGTTGTCTGAGGTGGGATTTGAGATGCTTCAGTTGGCCACATGGCAGGATTCTGCTTGCAATTAGCTTGGGTGGTGAGATGTTGAATTTATTTGACCATTCACAGGTGACTGGAGAGAGGTCACTTAATGAGTCAGTTAGGACGGAGACATGGGAGATGCAGTATCAGTGGTTAGTCAGGATCCAGTCCAGAAGGGAGCAGGTGCCAGACTTTTTTTTTTTTTTTTTTTTTTTTAGTTGTTTTTAACCAGGTATAGCACACTAAGCTGAAAGCTTTTTTACAGGAGCGACCTGGGAGCACAAGGAGGTTAAGTGACTTGCTCAGGGTCACACAGTATGCAAGTGGAAGCTGTGGGATTCAAACCAGGTCTGGTCTGCTGGATGTCACCAGATTTGCAGCTCAGAGCCTTAGACCACTGCGCTATACTGCCTCCTTATAGTTTTGCCTAGTGGGTGTGGCGACTAGCTGGGTGAGGTCGGCTGCTGAGATAGCATCCTTAAAGCCATTTGTATCTGACCCAAGACAATTTATGTTAAAATCACCCATAAGGATAGTCTCAGAGCCTGGGGGTTGTGAGCAGATGAAGTCCAGGACATAGCTGAGACCTTTGCCTTGTTCCTTAGGTGGGATGTAGACAGCAGTGATAGTCAGCACCTTACTGTGGGCCCTGAGAAGAATTCTGATAGGTAAAATCTGGGCAGTCGAGTCTGAGGTGGGGGTTTAAACAGGATGCCCTAGGAGGGCATCTTTGAGGTAGATAGCACAGCCACCACCTCTTTTAGAGGTCCTGTCTAGTCTGAAGACGTTATATCCTGGAAGAGCAATTGCACTGTCTGGAATTTTAGGAGTGAGCCATGTTTCAACAACCACAAGAACATCAGGGTTTTGTAGATGAGTAAATATATGCAGGGCATCAAGTTTCGGTAGGAGGCTACAGACGTTGAGTGCTGCAAAGGTGAGAGCCCCAGAGCGACACTGTCTGTTCCCATTGCCTGGAATTGAGGGGTCAGGGTTTGGCTGTGCATTGCCTGATAGTAGTAGTAGAAGGAGCACGAGTTTCAGGGTGCACCAACGTAGATTTTTGAGGGAGAATTTCTTCGTCTGCCACTTACAGGAGCGAAAATTCTGTAATCGAATTTGATCCCTAAGAGAGGCAATGTGAGTCAGAGGCGAGAGTGGGAAGAGATGAGCGTAAATCACATTGCCATGACACCATGGGTAGTACCAGCTAGTCCTGGTGGAGGGACAATAATGATGGCAAAATCCCAAGTCGATGGTTCCTGCGTGCTGGTAGCTATTATCCAATTTGTAGCTCTGAGGGAGTTTGGGGAAGCAGGCCACCTAACTTGGTCAGAGGCTATGTTAGCATCAAGGCTGACAAATACTGCTGGCATCTTCCTCTGGTTTATATGATCTAGGAGGTGTATTGTCCTGCGTATATTATCTGTGGTTTGACGTGAATGAATAAATCATGACTGATCAGGGTTTATAATGGATGGCAGCATCTCATCAATTCTGAAAGCTAAGACAGACATGAACAATTTGTAATCCATATGCAGAATGGATATGGGCCGGTAAAAAGTAGGTTGATCTGCTGGCTTATTTGGTTTAAGAATAGGGGAGATATCAGTATAGGCTTGGGGGGGGGAGGGCTCCCTCCTGAATCTCCTGAAACGCTGTCAATAGGACCAATTGTTTGAAAAAGGTTTTGTACCATTCAGAAGGTAAACCATCTGGGCCTGGTGTTTTCAAGGTTTTACTGTATGAAACTACTCTCTTTAGTTCTTCTGCTCTAATTGGGGCTTTTATTCTCTCTACCATATCCTGTGTAACTTTAGGGAAGGAGATAGATTTAAAAAACTCCTCATATGCCTGCTGGTTCGGCTGAGGGGGCGTATCATATAATTGGGAATAGTAAGCCCTGAATATTTTCATTATCTGTGGGGTGTTCCAGGCATAGACATTATGTTGTGGATCCTTAAGGTGGGTGATATAAGTAGCTGTTCTATGGCTTCTAAGTCTACGAGCTAAGTTTCTAGCACCTCTGGGTCCCCCTTCAAATTTATATGACTTAAGGTAAAATAATGCCTGATGGGTTTTTTCATCAAGAATCTTTGTAACTCTTCCTTCTTCTGATTAATTTGGTCTCTCACTTCTGTGGTAACTAAATTTGGGGTATGTTGTAAATTTTGTAGTTCTGCATGGAGTTTTGTATATTTACTTTCCCACTGCCTTTTCCTGTGCGCTGTATAGGCAGTAATCTCCCCCCGGATAACAGCCTTCAGTGTGTCCCATATAATAGAAGCTGAAATTTCAGGGGTAGAGTTCTCTAATAAAATCTGTGTAATTCTTTCCTTAAAACTGGTTTTATAGGCCTCAGGCAGGATTCACAAAGATTGTGAAAGTCCCGCAGCTGCGGCAAAAGTTTGGAGCCAAAGGGTGGCCACTTGCAGAGCCACAGGAGTATTCACAAAGGTAGAGCCAGATTATGACCAGCTCCATGACTTATGGCAGCTTGTGGATGGTGTCACCAGGGAGATCGACGCAGCTGTGGAATGTTGCTATGGCTGGTGGGAGCAGTCGTAACACCCTCTGTAAATGCTGTGGCTGTGAATCGCAACCACTGCATCTGCGAGCCATTTCAGTCTCCTACTGCAGTTGCGGAGTGGGACTTAGGTACCGAACATGGTACCGAACATTTTGAGAATCGTGCCCCTCATCTTTAAGTAATGAGGTATTCAGGCGCCACCCAGTGGTCTTTTTTGGAATCTCGAAATCTAACTTCAGAAGTAAAAGGGAGTGATCTGATAAAAATCTGGGACCAATTGTTAAGCTGTGTAACCAATCAACATGTTCTTTGGATATAAAAAAATAATCTAACCTAGAATATGTATTAAATCTAGAGGAATAAAAGGTGTATGCTCTAGCAGTGAGAAAAAAATGTCTCCAGATATCAATTATCCCAAGCGAATTCTGCTGGGTCCGGAATTGTTTATGTGATGGGGAAAAGCAATATTGGGAGGGTACAGTGGAATCAAGTTGGGGCATCAGTGTAAGGTTAATATCTCCTCCCATAATCAGTTAGCCCTGCATATGGTCTAGCAACCTAGTGAACAAACGCTGAAGCCTCCCTGGAGCATGTTGTGGAGGAAAATAGACATTCACCAAGGTTACTTGTTTTCCATACATGATACCTTTAAGGATCACAAAACAACCCTGATGATCTGTATACTGTGACTCCTGGTGAAACTGGGTAGTAGAAGGGATACAAATTGCAACCTCCCCCTCCATTTGCCCTTAAAATATGAAGAAGCAAAAACTCAGTACTGAGCCCCCCAGACTAATTTCTGATGTTCCTTGTCAGAAAGGTGTGCCTCTTGTAAATAAATTATATCACTAGTTTGTTTTTTAAGATATTGAAATAATCTGGATCTCTTAATTGGATTATTAATTCCATTTATGTTAAGCAAAAAAAAAATACAGTACAGTGCTAATTGCCATCTTTAATAATATAGAAAATGAGCTGTACTGAAAAAAATGTAAGGCCTACAGTGTTTCCCCAAGTCGCAGCATACATCCCAGCCTGCCAGCTTTGGCTGTCACAAATTTTTAGTATTCCAAATGTCCCCTGAAAGTCTCTCCCAGCTGATTCTCTCTTGTACAAAACCTCTCTTGCTGTCTTTAAAGTTTCACTGTCATACAGACCATTACAATCTAGTTGTATCCTGCTGAAAATGATATAAAAGGTGCAACTACACCAGCTGACAACATAATAACAACATTTCACGCTATACAACTGAGACAACAGGGCTAACAATATATTGTTGGGGTTGAGATGTTGTTGAGGTCACCCCTGGATACTATTTAGGATCTGTTTCAGACTGATCCAAGCAAACTTATTACATGCATACTTGTACTGAACTTCCAACGTAGGGGAGATCTCATTTGTTCTCCCTGTATGTGTCACCATCAAAAAAAGAAGGTGCACTAGAGGAAATCCAAAGATGGTTATCTCCTGGGCCCCCTTGGGTGTGTTGTCCCCCTAAATAACAAATTAAAGACGGGCCAAAAATAAATCACATAAAAGTATACACAAGAGAAAAAATTAATTAGCCTTGCAAAATAATAGAATTTGAGTTGTCCCTCTCCATTGTATAAGTGCCCACCTACCTCCCTAAATGATATGTTTTCAAAGTAGAACCAATGTATCTTGATTTTATTAATAGTGCCCTTCATTAAATAAAATTATTTGGCTGCCTAGCACTAACTCCAAGCAGAGTTTTGTTTCTAAATATCTAGATCTTATATAGGGGTAAACATAGCTGCTAAATGTCTAGAATATCAAGCATATTTGAATAATGTACTAGCAGTTTTATGAGTTTTTATGTAACACTCATGTCCATATCTTCAGGTAGACAATGGAGATCTTAAGATGTCCCTCAGTTCAAATAAGAGTGCAGTACATCAATAAGCATGTCCCCGAATGGTATAAGAAGTTCTGATACCCAAAACACCGGAGGCTGGGGTCTAGGTCTTAACAGGCTTAACATATAATGGTGCCAAAGTTAGTGCTCCTGGGAGTCACATGATGTGCTAAGTCGGGCTAGACGTCCTCCGTAGCGCTCCTAGGCCCCAGCTATAAAATTGGTGTTTCTCCTTCGAGAATTTGCCCATGGGTGAGTGCTTTCGGGGTACTTGTCAGTGCTAACTTACGCGACCGAGTATTTGCGACGATCGCATCGGATAATAGTTCGATCACACGGGCCCTGTACTTGCGTTGGTGTGCACTACAGCGTAGCTGGTGGACCAAGGCTGGGAGTAGCGATGGAGCCCAAAACTGTGGAGCCTCTGGTGGGGAGATCACCAGCAACTAAGAGGCCTAAGTCACAATCCCCCACATTTAAGGATACCGATGAAGATTTAAACGGTGGAGGGGCAATGTCTCAGTCCAGTGAGGAGCTGCAGGATATCAAGAGGCTTTTACAGGGTCTCGTGGCAGATTTTGCAACTGTGAAGCCTGCACTCCAATCTTTGGCACAGCGTATGGGGGACGCCGAGGCAAGGATAGCCTCTCAGGAGAGAAAATCAGCGGTGCTGGAGCAGGAGTTATCCACAGCTAAAAAGTTAATTAAAAAGCTAGAGGATCGTATTGAAGATCAGGAGTCCCGTAGCAGGAGAAACAATCTGATATTGGCTGGGCTGCCAGAAAGATCGGAAGGGGCAGACTGTGTTTCTTTCATCCAGGACTTGCTTTTAAAGCTGTTGGGCCAGTCGCCTTTGGGGACTCATACAACTTAGAGAGAGCTCACAGAGCATTGAGGGAAATACCCCTGCCGGGTGCGCGACCCAGGGTGATCATTATGCGATTCCTTAACTTTAAGGAGAAGATGCATGTGCTGGGGAAGGCTAGACAGCACAAAGCCCTCCAATGGAATGGAGCAACTCTTTGGATGTTCCAGGATCAAACTCCTTCCGTTAGAGAAAAGCAGAGGGAGTATGCTGACATAAAGAAAAGCTCTATATGGCGGCATAAATTTGCTGCAGTATCCAGCAACTCTTATGGCGAGACTGCAATCAGGCGAAAAACGATTCCTGACAGCGAGGGATGCGTTGGAATGTTTGCGCACTGAACTTCCCAACTTATTCAAACCTCAGACTTGAGGTGGACTATCTTGTTACAGTTTTGGGTCAGGGCCTGTTTTATAGGTGGACCTTCAATATATGGACCCTATAGGTGCTTATATTCTGTGTATTTAAGGCGATTTGATGTATAATTTCTTATTGGCATATTATTTTGGACTGGGACGTTGGTCTCCTCACTAAACCTGGTCTAGCTGTATAAGGGCGGCTCATAGGGCCGGGTTTTGGGGTCCCTGTGAGGCTGCCTGATTTTTCAGAGAGGGTCTCAAGAATCTGGAATAGACCAGGTGACTCTGCTGTGTGGCACCCAATTATTATAGTTGAATTTTTCTTTCAGTGGTGCTGGATATGGTATTAACCAGAGTTATCTTCTCTTTGGAGAAGATTCTCCGAGGATTCTTTATGTTTGTTCTCTGGTGTCTTTAGTGTGGGGAGGGGTTCCCTCAATATTTATAACTGGCCTGCAGTGAGGGGACTAGGTAGATAGGGGGTTATGGGATGGGCAGACTCTCTTGGTAGTAGAGTCAGGTATTGTAGGCGGGAGATGCTTGGAGGAGGGCTCATCCATGACTGCCGAGATTTCAGGAGGTCGATCGAAGGATCGGGGGCAGGGGGAGGGGTTTGGGGGGGAGGGATAGAGAGAGAGAGAGAGTCCATAGGGCGATTTATATAGGAGGGCAGAATGGGATGGTCTGGGTACTGAGTCACACGGTATATCTCTGCGCCATCTTCCTTTTTATTCTTTACCCCTTCCTTTCTTCTTTTCTCAAACAGAATGTCCTGTTTTAATATTACTTCTTGGAATGTTAAAGGACTTCGGGGTAGATGGAAGAGGATGGTAATTCTGAGGCACATCAAGCACTTGGGAGCACATATAGTTGCCCTACAAGAGACCCATCTCTTGACGGAGGAACTAAGCTGTCTTAAGAAGTTGTGGGTGGGCCAGGTTTATGGGCAGGGTAGGGAAAAGACGTCAGGAGGGGTGGCGATTTTAATAAGTAGTAATTGTCCTTTTAGGGTTGACCAAGTGTTATTAAGAGAGGACGGTAGGGGGCTGTACCTGGTGGGGGTTCTAGCCGGGAAGGCAATCGCGCTGGCTTCTATCTATGGTCCCACTCCATCCTCTGAAAATTTCTTTGCCTCAATTGAGAGAGATTTATCTGCATTATCCACTGATTTTCTTATCCTGGCTGGGGACTGGAACATTTGCATCAGCAATCTAGATGACAGGAAGCCCCCATCTGCTAGGCCCCCAAGTAAGGCTCAGATTGCTCTGAGGAGGATGATGGAGGCAACTGCTTTGGTAGACCCAAGTAAAACTCACCCAAGGAAGGGCAGTGTTATGACCTTTTTTTCGGCAGCCCATAAAATTCATTCTCGGATTGATTTTTTCTTGGTCAGTGGCTCTATTCTCAGGGAAGTGAAGGACCTTGCCACAGGAGTCAGGGCTCTCTCGGATCACTCCCCTATTTCTGTAGTGTGGGAACCATGTCCCGCTCCCCCCAAGCCAGTTAGATGGAGACTAAATGACTTGCTACTCTCTGAAACTACAATCCAGAATGAGTTGGATGAGTCCCTGAAGGGATTCATTCAATCTCAACTACCATCTTTGCAGGACCAGAGATTGGCCTGGCCAACATGCAAAATGCTATATGTAGGGGCAGTCCAGGATATTGCGGCTAAAAGGAACAGATTAAGGAAGGCAAAGGAGGAATTCATTTTGGGGGCATTAGAATCTTTGTCCCCTCTAGAGGGTTCCTCGGGAGAAATTGATCTAGAACTTAAATCCTTACGAGGGGAGTGGGCGGATCTCTGTTATGGCAAGGTGGAATTTTGGCTAGAGAAGATTCAGGCCAAATATTTACTGCAGGGGGACATCCCGTGTCATCTGCTCGCAGCTAGGGTTAGAGAGTGGGAAGAGAGTAGAACTATCACTTCGATATGGCATGATGGGAAATTGTTAACAGAGTCTCAAGAGATGGCAGAAGCATTCGCATCCCATTTTTCTGACCTTTATGGGCTGGGTACGGTAGCGGGTGAGGAGGAAATTAATGCTTTCCTTGAGGGGAGTGCCCTTTCCAGAGCTAGATGAAATCCAGGCAGAGATTTGGCGACTCATTTTGGGCGGGAAACACTGGAGGCGGTACAATCTTTTGGGTTAGGTAGAACCTCGGCCCAGATGGTCTCACACAGCTAAGTTTTACCAAACACATATTCAGGTTATTTTACCAATCCTTTTGGAATTTTATAACACGATTATGCAAGAGGGGTTACCACACCCACCGCTGTACCAGGCCTTTATATCTTTGATCCCCAAACCAGATAAGCCTAGAGACAGGATGGATAGCTATAGACCCATAGCTTTAATGAATCAAGACATAAAAATTTTAACGAGAATTTTAGCTAATAGGATTCTGTGTATTGCTCCAAGTTTAATTAGTGAGGAACAGGTGGGATTTATGCCTGGGCAGGGGGCTCAGGATGCCCTCCGAAAGCTACACCATTTACTTAGTTATGCCCCGGACTCCCAACTTCCGTTAGCTTTAATTTCTTTAGACGCGGAAAAGGCATTCGATAGGGTTTCCCATGGTTTTATTTTTGCTACAATGCGGAAGATGGGTTTTCCGGAAGGTCTACTGAGAGGCATCAAACACCTATATGCCATACCATCGGCTAGGGTTCTATGTAATGGGTATAGCTCTCGAGAAATAATGCTGAAAAATGGGACCAGACAGGGATGCCCTTTGTCGCCAATATTATTTAATATTTATCTGGAACCACTCCTTAGAGCTATAAAGGGAGATCAACTCATAAAGGGGGTGAGGTTGGGGGGGAGAGAACTTAAACTTTCAGTTTTTGCGGACGATATCTTGCTGCATCTCGAGGACCCAGCCTCTAGCTTTGAACAGTAATGCGCGGTAATTGGCCGCTTTCCGGAGGTAGCAAATTACAAATTGAATCTAGCTAAAACCCAGGTCCTTCCACTGACCCCTCATGTACACCAGGCAGATTTTGTTTTTCAAATCTACAGTGGAGGTCCGATGAGATCAAATATTTGGGCATTCGGATTTTAGCTAATGGGAAAAGGGCGAAGCAAATCTGGGAGGGTATTATCGGTAATCAAGGGTGACATTCTAAGATGGAACAAACTCCCTTTGAACTTTATGGCCAGACTTGACCTTATCAAAATGAACCTACTGCCTAGGTTACTTTATCCATTATATATGGCCCCACGACATTCCTGTTACGTGGTTTAAGGTTATTAAAAGCTTCTATCGAGATTTTTATGGAATTCTAAACCCCTAGGAAGAAATATGAGTTGTTACATTTATCTCAATCAGGGGGTGGGATTAAATTACCGGATCTTCATATATACTATGTGGCGGGATAGATGGCCCTCATGCTCCGGTGGGTTAGGCAGTCTGACGGGGAAATATATACCCCATTGTGGCTGCAAATAGAGAGGCAAATGCTGAACGAGCGGGGTTTCTCCCCAGAGGCAGTGCTATATTCCAATTTTGTAAAGGACTTTATCATGGGAAGAGGAATCCAATTGGGAAATCCATGAGGCGTGGTGGTCTTTCCTCACTCCAGCTCAGAGGAAAGCCCAGTTGAGGGCATGGGAGCAACCTTTGTCCGGCAATCCTACCTTTAAGTTGGGGGGCAGATGGTTAGTGTGAAATGGGCCTTGCAGGTGAGGGGTCTAAAGGTGAGGGACCTCATGCAAGGTACGGAGGTCTTGGTGCCAATTCGTGGGTTGGGTCTGCCAGTATTTAAAAGACTGCAACTTTCAAGCTTATTAGGAAAAGTGGAGAAAGCTGTTGGAGGGTTTGCAGAATGGCCATTTACATGGGATTCTTTGAAAGGGGTAGACCCAAGGGCAAATGCTCTTTCTCAGATCTACAGAGTGTTGGTGGAATTCAATGGTCCATCTTCCCCGATACGAATAGCTGCTGGGATGAAATATTTGCTCCCAAGAATCTTGCTTTGGGATTCAATTTGGAAAAATTACAGGTATATCTCAATACCTAAGTTCAGGATAATGCAACACTTTATTGTTTCCAATTTATACTTTACCCTGGCAAAACTATATGACAGGAAATTGGGACAGACGGACCTCTGCTTTAAATGTGGGTTGGGGATAGGAGACCTGTTACATGTGATGTGGGAGTGTTCCAAAATTTTCCCCTTATGGTCTGACATAAGGGATCGTATGGACCCAGTACTAAATTACTTAGATTATATCACGCCAGAGGTTTGTATCCTGGGGGAATTTTTGGGTATAAAGGGAACCTTACCTAAATTTCACCTAGCCTTGATGTCTGCATTAGTGAAAGCCTTCTTGGTTCAACATTGGAAAGATGATCAGGAGTACAGCTACGGACAGTGGGTCCGTGACCTGCTGTATTCCTTGGGCAGACTAAGGAGGCATCTCTGGGGTGAGGGGAGCAGAGAATTGTATATCAAGAGGTGGGCTCCTCTGGAAGCAATTTATTTGCTACAGAGATTCCCGCAGGTCTGTCTGTCACCTTCCTGAATAGCATGAATCTTATTTTTCTTAGGACATGAGGAAGGCAACTTTTTTTTTTTTCTCTTTCTCCTTATACTTTTTTTTGCTTTTTCTATGATGGTTGTGTAAGTGGGTTGGGGTATAGAAAAAGGTGACTCATGTGTAGATTAACTAAGACTGGATTAGGTATGCCCTCTAGGGATAGGCAGGGATGGGACTCTCTCTCTCTTTTAGGGGTCATAGCGGGCTCCATCTCGGATTTAATCTAGGGATCATACTAGATCTCTGTCAGGGGGTTGATAATTCAAGAAATTGTAACTCTGTTGATATAGTGGAATCTGCTCCTGTTACGGGTTTCTTCCTTTTTTCCTTTTTATTAAATTTCTCTTTCAGCTTTATTTATACTGAATGTCAACGGCTCTCAATTTATATGCCTAGACTGTACATTTGGTGACATTTTGCTAGTTGGGAGTTTGAGTGATAGTTTAGATACAGGAGTTTCCAACTGACTAATTTACTATTACGAGATGGACTCCTGCTATGTCGGTAGATATGGGTCTGTACATAGTTCATACAGTCAGTTTTTGGGCTGTATACCCTGGCTTGTCCAGGTTTTGTATGTTTATCGTTATTAGTTTTTTTCTTTTCTTTTTCTTTTCTTTGTTGCAGTGGACCATTGTTTTAAAATCAATAAAGATCTGTTGAACAAAAAAAAAAAAGTTAGTGTTCCTACCCTTTAGGTTCTTCCCTGGGCCAGTCGATGAAATTCAGCCAGTCTATAAGAAACAGACAGACAGTACTTTCTGGAAGATCCTCTTCTCAGATTCTGTGCATTCATCGCGGTCTGCCATCTAGGTGGATCCTGTGTTTGTTGTCTCTGTTCTGGCCTCATTTTAAATTGTAGTCTGTGCTTCAGAAGTGCTTCACTGGCCTTCTCAGCTGTATACATTCCTGCTGGCTGGAAGGAAGCTGCACCACGAGTCGTGCTGGATATGGTATGGTGAATTTAATGGATGCCTCCTTTAGTGCTGGTAAAATGTCTGACCATGCTTGCCGATTTCTTGTTGTTTGTGGGTCATAGTCGTTGTCCAAATATATACGGGTCTGCCCATATTAAACCTGTCCCCTGTGCCATGTGGTTGTTAGCACCTTCTCCTTAACTGCATAACTAGGGAACCTTGCAATAATGGACCGAGGTCTGGCATTTTGGTCTGTGGGGCGAGGGTCCAGTGTTCTGTGTACCCTTGCAATCTCAATTTGTAAGTCTGAGGGTAGTTCTAATTCCATTTTTAGTAAAGTAATGGTGAAATCAGTTATGTCCCGGCCCTCAGAGCCCTCAGAGATAACGTATAGCCTAATATTTTTATGGCGTGCTCTGTTCTCAGCATCTCCTTGCCTTGCTTGTAGTTGTGCTTATTGGTCTTGTAAATGTTGTATTTCTAGCTCCATATCGTCTACTCGGTTTTCCACTACAGTGATTTGGTGCTCCGATGCATCTGTTCTTTGCGTAAGATTTACTACGTTCTTTCTTAATTCACCATAAAGATCCTTAATGGCTGCTCAAAAAGATAGAAGCTCTTTATAAATCATGTCCAGTTTAATGCGTTTACTATTAGTTGGTTTCTGTCTACCTGGGGTGTTTTGATCTTGTTGTTCCTGCAGGGCCTGCGATTGCTCTGAGTTTGAGGCCTCAGCCACCGACATCATGACAGCATGTAAAGTGTGATTTAAATAATGCAGTTAAGTCCAAAAGTTCTTGATTGGTTTTCTGATGCAATGTCCCTGTAGTAACAGTATTTTTAATTGCTTTCAGCAGTGGCTTAATGTAGTCGGGGAGCTTATTGGAGTGAGGATGGCACAGAGCTCAATGTTTATGCCGCCATCTTCAAGAAAGCTCAACCAGAAGTCCCTCCAAGTTGTCCATCTTGACATCCACCACCACCCCCAGGTTCCTCTCAGCCATACAGCCACAGCAGCAGTACATTACATAGCAGATATAAAATGTCAATAAGCAGGTCATGCAACAGATGCGTTGAGTAGTTACGGAAGCAAGAAATGTACAGCTGTTATTTTTTACATCCTGTACAAAATGTGTTTTTGCACCTGTAACCCCTTGTTACCCGGGGTTACTAGAATCCCAGTAAGACCTAGTGGTAGGCAGGGAAGGCAGCTTGTGAAACTCCAGTTAAATGGGTTTCACACTGTCTCACTCTGTTCTCAGTCTCAGCTGAGACTGAGAGATGACATCACCATAGAACTTTCGCAATTGCATAAGCCACATTGGAATCTGCAGCAGAGGGAGTGAGATAGAACGTTGGGAGTTTTCATATGAACATACGAACATATGAAATTTGCCAGCAGATAAAGGCCTAGAGGTCTATCAAGTCTGCTTGAATGTGCAGCTAGCACCCCTTATTCTGCAGCTGCCCTCCCTTCCACCCTTCCCCTTCATTAACCCTCCCCCTTGTCCTGTCCCATCCTCATTTGAAGCAGTCCACTGTTCTACTGCATACCACTTCAGGAAGTAATGCATTCCACCCAGCCACCACCCTCTCTGTAAAAAAGTGTCTCCTCATCTCCCTCCTGAACCTTCCTCGCTCCAGTCTCATATCATGGCCCCTGGTGGCCCTCCCCTCCCTTACTTTGAACAGCCCCTCTGTACTTGTCTTGTTTATTCCTTTCATGTATTTAAAGGTTTCAATCATGTCACCCCTGTCTCTCCTCTCCTCCAGGGAGTACATGTTCAACTCCTTCAACCTCCTCTCGTATGATAAGTCCCCAGTCCCTTGATCATCTTTGTCACTCTGTGCTGCACCCCCTCCAGTAACTTAATGTCCCTCTTCAGATACAGATGCCAGTACTGCACGCAGTACTCCAGGTGTGGTCAGTCTCCTGTTTATTGTCAAGCAGGAAGGGAATTTTCTGTTTACCTCCTTGGGAGAAGGAAGTGTCTTTTGTTTACCTTCTGTGTGAGAAGATCAGTGTCCAGTTTCAAGTGGTGGAGACCGCTGTGCAGGTCTCAATGTCCCTCTCCCCCCGGTGGGGAAAGATCCTCTGTGGATTCCAGGGCAATCCCTAATTTCTACTACAGGAAGAAAGCTGCCTTTTTACAGTTTCTGTTTTGGTCTGATAAAAGTGAAAGAGTTGTATTTCGCTTGTGGGGCAACTGCAATGAAAGGGTGAGTGTTTTGCTCTAATTTGAGAGGGCAAACAATATGTTTCTTCAGTTTGGAAAATGTGAAGAAAGCTGGGATGTGAACTACTATTTGGGAGGCCTATTGTACTAGGACAAACAAATGGAGTAGTGTTCAAAATCTAAAGTCTTTATGGATTCAAATAATGTTGTAGAGGGGGTGCTACAGGTCATCCACCATTTAATCTACATTTTGAAGTTTTAGTTTCTGTTTGTCCAGAGAAATGGCCGGGTATGGGCTGTGGGAGCTGGAGGTGGGAACACCCCCCATCTTTAGTAACCAGGTCCACCTCTACGGATTTCTGCTGTGATTGCTACTTGCCTCATGAGCCTGGCCAGTGATGAGGTAGGTACCCAGACGTGGGTTGCAAATTGGAAAATCTCTCTAGGAGTTGCAGACTCTAAGTGGTGTGGGGAGCCACAACTTGGGAAAAGAATTCTCCTTGTTTGATGGGAGTCAGAAAGAGGTAAGAAGAAAATCTCTCTAGGAGTCACAGACTCTAAGTGGTGTGGGGAGCCACAACAAGTAAAATTGAGTTCATCCTTGAAATGGACGAAGTCAGTCAAAGTGGCCGGCAGGGGAGCTGGGCCAGTCGGGCTGTGTATCCAAAGCACATGCAAGTCTGGGCTGTGTGCCTGGTGGGTCCAGAGCCAGAAAACAGTAGAAATGGGTTCATTCTTTAAGTGGACCGCCTTGTAGTCTCTAATCTGCATTGTCAGTAAACGTAGTCCCTTGGGGGTCCATCTATGCTTTGTTGTGTTCAGCTAGTTATGAATAAAAGCCACACTGAAAAATCCCAATCCTGGTTCTGGACATTACAGTTATTGCTTCCTATAGTCGGATTTACTTGGGTGCCCCTGTGCAGAGTAGCCAAACCTAGGTCCCCTTGCGCCGGGTATCCTCATCCTCCCCAAACCCAGGTCCCCACCAGGTATTGCTGCCAATGCCAACAGCATGCCACCTGTCATTTTTGTAAAAAGGCAGGGGTGAGGGGTTACAAAAATGGAGGCACCGCTTTGGATTTGTTCGGGAAGGAAGGTGCTTGGGCAGGTGGGCTAGCATTTTGACTATCTGGCAGCGGGTAGCCTAAAAAGCTGAAGCAATTTCCCTAGTGTGTTGCTGTGTGCTGTGAATCTTGTGCTGCTGTTTAAAAAATGCCAACTGTTTACCAAGGAGCTGTAAAGCCAAAGAGTGTGCCCTTGTCCTGCATTAAAAATGTTTACAGCGTTTTTGTCAACTTTTTGAAATGAATTCTGTGAAGAAAAGTGTGGAAAACTAGGGGTAGCAACAGAGAAATGGTGCCCTGGATGTTTGAAATGCTTTTAAAATAAGTTCTGTGAAGGAAAGTGTGGAAAACTAGGGGTAGCAACAGAGAAATTATGCCCTGGACGTTGGAAATGCTTTCTGTGTAAATGGAGAGACTGCAGAGTTAATGGCAATGTTACATGGTTAAAATGGGCTCCTGCCGTGGAGTCAGTTGAAGAAAAAAAAAGTGCATTTTACAGTTTAAATTTGCCCGCTCGACGATCGCCGTGAGGAGGGAAGCCCTCGCAGGAAGAAGAGGCTCATTTGCATGGCGTCGTGTGGTTGGTCAGATTGCCATTAGTCCCGCCCCTCAGCTAGCTCTTCTGGGACTGCCTCAGCATTCGAGAGGGAGACAGAGAGTAGTGCGTGTACTGGTAGTGGAGGAGCATTGCGAAGTATTCAAAGCGCTGTAAACAGTAAAAAAGTGACTTTTGAGTTTAAAATTGGGCTCAACCCGCAAATCGATCGTGGAAATAGCTAATTTGGTGGTTAAAACGACGATCGCTGAGACTGCCCGCCCGTTTGTGTTCCAAGGCCTTCAAGAACTGGCTGCAGGCTGTTTTACCCCATCGCAGCAAGTTGCTACTATCACAGTAAGTAAACAACCCAAAAACTGCTCAAACAGTGATTTTCAGTAATGCCATATAAAATGTGTGTGCAGCAGTGTAGTCGCTTTGCAAGTAATGACCGTGTGAAGTCCTGCCAGCAAGTGCAAGTCTGTAAAGCCATTGAATGTGTGCATGGAAGTAAAATAGCCTCAGTTTAAAGTTTGCAGCCAGAAAGAGACTGTGGGTTGTAGCAAAATGCAACACTAGTAGAAGCAGGCAATCCTGAGCTGAAACCTGAAGCTTTAGAGGGACTGTGAATTAAATGAGTGTTACCAGCATGTGAAAAGTCCAAGGAAAATCCTAAAAATGTGTGTGAAGCCAGAACAGAGCAAGTTGTGCAGTTTGAGTAAAAGTTATCAGTAGCTGGTGTAAATCGGGTGAGCAGTGGCTTGACCCAGGTTCTAAATGTTGATGCACAGGAGTGCTGCTGCTGCCATTACAGGGTGGGGTAGTAAAGTAAACACAGCAGCAGAGGAGCCATTTTAAAACTACAGTGTGTTCATTAAAGTGGGTCTTTCAGTTACAGTGAACTTTTGTTTATTTTTCTGCAGTTAAGGCTTCAGGACCAGCTCGTTACCCGGATCATGCCCAGGTTGCAGTAACAGCAGCAGTAAATAGACTGAGAGATATTGAAAAGTGGTGCTATGGAGGGCAACTCCCTCCTGATGTGGCAATTCCTAATTATCCAGTGCGTGTATGCCAAATATGCTTGAGTGCTGGAAGGGATGTCTTCATGATTCCTCACTGTGCTGAATGTCTACAAAAATATGGCTTGTATAAAGCACCTCCAATTCGTTTGGCTCCCACATGGACAAAAATTCAGGAATCTGCAGTTGGCAGCACACAGCACCAGGCGGAGCCTGTGGAGGAAGGTCCCTCGGGGGAGTGTGGCACAAAGCTAGAGGGCGCAGAGTTAGAGACTGAACCTGAAGTTGAAGTTTTGGATGCTGGATCTCAGAAAGAAAGTTTGGATAAAGCATCAATAGACCCCTGGGTGGGGGGGGCCTAGCCCGAGTCTCTTAGGTGAAGATGAGATGCGGGAGGCCTTTGAATGGGAGGTGTCGACCTCCGCGCCTAGTGATGAATGGATAGTCTCAGGGGTGAGAACGACTGCTCACTCCTGGGCTCAGATCCTCAGTGAAGAGAAAGATGAGGGGGAACCTATGTGGCCTTGTGAGAAAGGAACGGGTACACAGCCTCAAGATCTTGCCTCGGAGGAATATGTTGAAGAAGGTGGTGATGCCACTGCCCTGGCTTTACAAGAAGAAGAAGTCAGGGATCCGTTTTTAATTTCTTTGAGGATGCAAAGCTGGCAGAACCGGGACTGGCCACCCCCAAGCCAGCCCAGCAGTCTTAGATTGACCAAAGCAAGTAAAGAGGAGAGACTGGTTTGTAGAAAGGTAAATGAGATCTATGGTATGACCTTTCCTACCTTTCCTTGGAGAGTCTGGGAGGAGATTGAGGACTGCAGGAAATTCTGGATCTGGGATGAAGCAATGAAACATGTGCATCCTGGGGCCAACCAGCATGTAAAAAATAGACTGTTCCACGAAAAGTATACGCAGTGGAAGAGAGGCAGGACACTGTTTATGGACAGAGTGAGAATAGTGGACAGAGAGGGACGTGAAATCTCCCACTGTGTGAATTATGTGCACCCAGATGGGGTAATAATTCAAGCCCCTAACCCCCGGTTCTATTGGCCTCAGTGCAAGGACCTCCCAGTAATTAAGCCCGTACCTACAAAATGGAGAGCCGAGCAGTGGTAGTCAATACTGCCACATCAGACTGTGAAGTGCCCTTATTGATCCGCCAATATGAATAACCAAGGACTCTGGTGCTCCACATTCATCAGTCTACATTGTACTGTCCTATTCAGCAACCATTTACTGGCCCACCAGATGACTTCAGATCCAGAGAGGACACCAGTCCAGCTGTTTCCTGTTCATCGCCTGGTAATCGGATGACATCGGACCAGCTGTTTTTTCTTTTTGTTCCTGTTCTAAGGTTCCTTCTCCAGAGATGACATCAGCCCAGCTGTTTCCAGATGTGCCCTCCTGTGGTTCCCGGAAGATGTCCACCCAGCTGTATCAGAAGAAATGCTGCCAGGGAGAGTCTTCAGCCATGGACCAGGTTTGTGCAGTTCTTGTACTACAAATGGCTGGTAAGTCTGAAACCTTTTCTATCTTTATGACATTGCAGTACACACCCTACACTACAGACTTCAAAAATGTGTGAACTGTCCGCAAAGAATCTCCCCTTCAGGACTTTGGCCTTTTAGAACTGTGCTTCATGGGGCTCCGGCCCAGGAGAGACTCTTTATTGGACTAGCCTTCGGGCCTTGTGGTCACTAGTTGGGACTTTTAGGGCACTCCATCCCCCCAAAAGTGTATTGTAAATAATGTCATTATTGTACTCTAATGTAAACACTGTTTTTTTTTTTTTCCAAAAAAATATTTTTGGGATTGTTCAGTGTTTTTGTATGGTAGGAGTTGTTTAGGTAGACTGTGTATGCAGATTAGGAGTGTGTTTTGTCTTTCTTTTTCTTACAGGTGTTCCTGGGAAGACAGAAGAGAAGACAAGAAGAGGAGCAAGGGGCTCATTGGAGTTCCTCGTCAGTGCTTTATTGTGTAGAATTTAAAGTACTATGTTGTTATTGTTATGGTTGTTACTGTATTAACCCTTTCCTTCCACAGGTGTGCTTGTGGGGGTAGGGAGAAGGCAGTATTAATTGGTATTTTAATGGTTGTGGTTGCAGGTTGCCCAAGGTCGGAGAGGTCCCCGGGTTTTTTTTTTTGTTTGGGAATATTATGTTAGAGGCAGATAGGTTTTCCCTAGAGGGTTAAGGGGGATAGACAGGCTGTGGTCCTGAACGGCCGTAGGGACTGCAGTGCTGATCTATCAGGGCTATGCTCTGGATGGTTCTACCAGAGCCACTAGGTGTCCATAGTAAGTGGATAGTGTGGAGGCTGACATGTCAGCTATAGGCCTCTAGGCCCTTAGTCTTGCCTGCCTGTGCTTGCACATGGTAGGAAGGGGCCTGATCACCCCCCTCCGCAGGTAGCACATAGGGTGGGATGGCCTAAGGCAGGGTGCATAATGACTGGGGACAGTCATTTTCCTGGTCAAGGGCGAGTGTAACCCCTTGTTACCTGGGGTTACTAGAATCCCAGTAAGACCTAGTGATAGGCAGGGAAGGCAGCTTGTGAAACTCCAGTTAAATGGGTTTCACACTGTCTCACTCTGTTCTCAGTCTCAGCTGAGACTGAGAGATGACATCACCATAGAACTTTCGCAGCTGCATAAGCCACATTGGAATCTGCAGCAGAGGGAGTGAGATAGAACGTTGGGAGTTTTCAAAGTCAGTCTCCTGTTTATTGTCAAGCAGGAAGGGAATTTTCTGTTTACCTCCTTGGGAGAAGGAAGTGTCTTTTGTTTACCTTCTGTGTGAGAAGATCAGTGTCCAGTTTCAAGTGGTGGCGACCGCTGTCCAGGTCTCAGTGCCCCCTTCCCGAGGGGGGGAGTAAAGTATCTCTCTGTGGATTCCAGGGGCAATCCCCTAATTTCTACTACAGGAAGAAAGCTGCCTTTTTTACAGTTTCTGTTTTTGGTCTGATAAAAGTGAAAGAAGTTGTACTTCGCCTGTGGGGCACCTGCAACGAAAGGGTGAGTGTTTTGCTCTAATTTGAGAGGGCAAACAATATGTTTCTTCAGTTTGGAAAATGTGAAGAAAGCTGGGATGTGAACTACTATTTGGGAGGCCTATTGTACTAGGACAAACAAATGGAGTAGTGTTCAAAATCTAAAGTCTTTATGGATTCAAGTAATGTTGTAGAGGGGGTGCTACAGGTCATCCACCGTTTAATCTACATTTCCAAGTTTTAGTTTCTGTTTGTCCAGGGAAATGGCCGGGTATGGGCTGTGAGAGCTGGAGGTGGGAACACCCCCCATCTTTAGTAACCAGGTCCACCTCTACGGATTTCTGCTGTGATTGCTACTTGCCTTATGCGCCTGGCTAGTGATGAGGTAGGTACCCAGATGTGGGTTGCAAATTGGAAAATCTCTTTAGGAGTCGTAGACTCTAAGTGGTGTGGGGAGCCACAACTTGGGAAAAGAATTCTCCTTGTTTGATGGGAGTCAGAAGGAAGTAAGAAGAAAATCTCTCTAGGAGTCGCAGACTCTAAGTGGTGTGGGGAGCCACAACAAGTAAAATTGGGTTCATCCTTTAAATGGACCGTCAGTCAAGTGGCCAGCAGGGGAGCTGGGCCAGTCAGGCTGTGTATCCAAAGTGCATGCAAGTCTGGGCTGTGTGCCTGGTGGGTCCAAAGCCAGAAAACAGTAGAAATGGGTTAATTCTTTAAGTGGACCGCCTTGTAGTCTCTAATCTGCATTATCAGTAAACGTAGCCCCTTGGGGGTCCATCTATGCCTTGTTGTGTTCAGCTAGTTATGAATAAATGCCACACTGAAAAATCCCAATCCTGGTTCTGGACATTACAGTTATTGCTTCCTGTAGTCGGATTTACTTGGGTGCCTCTGTGCTGAGTAGCCAAACCTAGGTCCCCTTGTGCCAGGTAACCTCATCCTCCCCGAACCCAGGTCCCCAACAGGTATTGCTGCCAACGCCAACAGCATGCCACCTGTCATTTTAGTAAAAAGGCAGGGGTGAGGGGTTACACACCTGTGGTGCCAAAATGGCACAGTCGCTGCTCAAAATCTCCTTTTGGCTAATGAACTGATAATGTCACTATTCATGCGGTGGGATCACAAAAAGCCTATGCTGAAAACTTGGAGTAAAAATACCAAGAAACATAACACCCTGAACTGTAGGGACTGACAGGCATCAGGAGTGTGACTTGGGACTGTCAACAGTAATGCTCACACCATTCCACCCCCATCCCCACCCTGCAGCCAGTGACAGGTATCGAGGTGTGCCTTTGACTCTTCAGCCCCAAAGTTCCCTCCATTCTCTTATACTGTACCCATTTCAGCATATTTCCTTATGGAATGGGGTGAGTGTAAAGTCTGAAAACCCCAAGGCACACCTCGACTCTTATCTGTGTCTGCAGGGTAGGGTGAGGTGAAATGGTGTGAACATTATGGGCAACGACCCATAGACACACCCCAATGCCTGTCCATGTCTGCGGGGTGGGGGTGGGGTTGGTATCACTTCAGTACTTCACTGCTGTTCCTATTTTGCATGTCTGTCTGTGTCTCTTTCTATAGCTATATGTCTATGTAATTATCTTTCTTTGTATTAATTGCATGTATCGCTATTTTTACCTATTTTTAAACAAACCTGCATATCACATTTGCCTACACTCTGAGCACATACTTATGAAACTGCATATTTGTACTCCACTTCTGTGTAGACCTCATAGTTTCCTAATATTCACATTTTCACAAGCATAACTACCTTGCCTTATCAAAAGCGACACCATCTGAAAGTTTATATCACATTTTCTCTAACAGTCCATAATCATTACACCTGACTTCCTGACATCAACACATTGCTTAAATATAACTAACATCACCTCATGGACAAACACCCGGTTTCTCTTAAAAAAAAAAAAAGTGTAAATAATCCCAAGGCTGAACATATGACAGCCTTTACTTTTTCATGTACTGCCACCTTCTGTACCATCATGGGGATTTGCATATGTTTCCCTTGATGCTTTGTATTATTGGGATATGTGCAATTGTGTTTTCTTTAAAATTTGGCTGTCTGGCCAATATCATCTGGGATAACACATATATCAGTGGCATTTGCTCTGGGGTTCTTTTGTAAGCTTCCTAGTCCTTCCATTAAAATGAACACCTCCATATATTTTCCTAATAATGTATATGCCTTCCTTAGAACAGAAACTAAAACAAATCTTACTACTTACAAATCATTGTGCTGTTTCCCCATCCCTCCTTAACAATTCCACACAACTTCACTAACTTCATTATGCAGCCATGGTGGATCTGACCAGAATTTATTTATGCTGCCTTGCATGTGCACGAGCAGCATCTTCTGGTACAGTAGTAGGAGAAATTCAGAGATATGTCAGTGTTGGCGAATGCAGGGCACACTTTAGTAGGCGTGTCCCTCATCTCTCAATGAGCCAGCATGCTAGCAGTGACGGAAGTATTATGCAAAGTGACACCAGCTTGAAACAAATGTGCCACTACAATCGTAGACAAGCTTGTCATACAGCGGCACAGATGTCTTCCCGGGTGAGACATTTCAATAAACATGGTGGCGGGTCCTGACACAGCCTCACAATCCTGAAAGAAGGCCAACACTGGGGGTGCAATCCCCATGTCAACATATCCACCACCCACTCCAGATTATGTGGCACACTTAGAGCCCACCCCGATGTGCTTCCTTTCACAGAAAGACGACCGTGTCGGCATGTTCCTACCCCACCCATGGCCACCCCCATTGTGTGGCACACTGGAAGCCCACCGCAGTGTGGCCAACATCACCTCCCCCAAAAGTCATGGGGCACATTGGGAGCCCACCCCAGTGTGGCCAAGATTTGTTTTCTTTCACCTGTAAAGAAAGAAAACAATCCCATGAGGTCCTTTTTTTTTTGTACCTGAAAAAAAGAAAACAGTCCATTGTCCACAGTACCCCCTTCCCCAACCCACATCTGCCCTCTGTGCACCCCACCTCCCCATGACCCCCACATCCCATACTTATCTCCAGAGATCTGGCACTGCGATCTTCGGTGGAGCAGGAACACATATGGACTCTTCAAAGCCGGACTGCAAAATGAAGAAATGCCGGTAAGCTGTATAATGGCATAAATGAGGGGGTTTCAACTTAGGTGGCTATCTTAGCCATTTTTTTGAATTTTAGCTCCACATTTTCAACATTGGATTCTTGTGACCCCACCTCATGAACACATGCACTGTCATCTCGTTATTCAGTCCTAAAAGGTAATTTTGCTGTTACTGTGTGGAATCACCTTTCAGGACCGATTAATAAAATGACAGTGCCACTGTTCATGAGGTGGGGTCCCAAAAAGCCTATGTTGCAAATTTGATGAAAACATTTCCAAAAATGACTGTGCTACTAGCGTGTGTTGTGAAGTTTCCATGCATGCTCATAACCTCAATATTTTTGTAAATTTTTACTCCAAATTTTCAACATTGCCATTTTTTCACACCTCCTTAGGAAGAGTACAGCTGCCATTTTTCACATCCTGCCCGAAACATGCTTTTGCACATGTGGCGCTCAATGGTGCGGTCGCTGTGGGAAATCAATATTCGGGACAGATTACCAAAATCACAGTGACACTGTTCATGAGCGGAGGTTCCAAAATGCCTATGTTGAAAATTTGATTAAAAAAATCCCAAAAATAATTGAATTCGGAGTGCATGTGCATATTCTCGCACTCTTTACCACAATTTTAATATTTTTACTACATATTTTCAACATTGCCATTTTTTACACCTCCTTATGAAGAGAACAGCTGTCATTTTTCACATACTGCCTGAAATGTGTTTTCGCACATGTGGTGCACCATGGCACCGTCGATGTGGGAAATCAATGTTCAGGACACAGTAATAAAATCATAGTAACACGGTTCATGAGCAGAGGTCCCAAAATGCCTATGTTGAAAACTGGGTTATAAAAATCCCCAAAGTAATTGCATTACGGGCATGCAGCTTCTACAAATGCTAGTGACTTCAATTTTTCATATTTCCACTCCAGATTTTCAACATTGTCATTTTTTACACCTCATCATGAACAGTACAGCTGTTGTTTTTCACATCCTGCACAGAATGTGTTTTCGCATCTGCGGTGCCAAATAGCACAGTCATTGTGCAAAATCACCTTTCAGCTAATGAACTGATAGCGCCATTGTTCATCAGGTGGGGTCACAAAAAGCCCATATTGAAAATCTGGAGTGAAAATACCAACAAATGCCTAGGGCATTAGGGTTTACAACCATAAAACCCCATCCTATAGAGGCTGACAGGTGTCAGGGGTGTGACTTGGGATTGTTGGCTGTAATGCTCATGCCATTCCACCCCCACCCTGCAGCCAGTGACAGGCACCAAAATGTGCCTTGGACTCTTTGGCCCCAAAGTTCACCCCATTCTCCTATACTGCACCCATCTCAGCATATTTCCTTATGAAATGGGGTGAGCATAAGGCCCGAAGACCCCAAGGCACACCACAACACTTATCAATGTCTGCAAGGTAGGTTGAGGTGAAATGGCATGAGCGTTATAACTAATGACCCAAAGGCACACCCAAATGCCTGTCAGTCTCTGCAGGGTGGGGGTGGGGTTGATGTCAGTTCATTACTTCACTGCCATTACTATTATGCATCTCTCTAACTCCTGCACTTCCAATGCTAATGTCAGCAAGACAACATTTTGCATTGACAAATGTGTGTTATAACAATCCTCCTCTAGTTTAGCTTTTATGTATTTTTCCATAATTTCCCCTACAACAGATGTGAGACTTATTGATCTACAGGTTTGTTTTGCATTATGTCTATCCCTCTTCTTGAAAAGTGTGTCCCATCCACCAATCTCCAGTCTTGCAGCAACTCACAATGTTGTAGTGGCATGTTGAAAATATGTATCAATATTACAGATCTCTCTTTTGCTGTTTCTTTTAATAATCTTGGTTTTGACTCATCAGGTCCTGCCACTTTGTCAGTCTGTAATGTTCTAAGGTGTTTAATACCTCAACATTTTGAATTTCCCAACTATTCTTTATGGATCCATGTCAAGACTGTGAAAACAAAGACAGCACGGTCAATAACAGTGCCATCAATAACCCTAATGGAAAAACCATGTCCATACAATATAGAGAAGAGTAAACACCACATCAAGGAAACAATATAGCATAATTCTACAACTAAGTAAAGAAACTCTGCTATTTACTATAGCTCCCTACTCTTTTTACTTTTTCCTTCAATACTTTTCTGATACGTAATTCTGATGGCACATGGTTAAATGAACTTATCATTTCGCAATCACGTGCACTCACTATTTTGTATCATTTGCTGTTCATTCTTCTGAAGGGAATAGTTTTGTGAGGAGGCAGTGTGAGGGACAGGGAGGTAAACTGCATTCCCAGAGGTACAGCATGGAGGGATGGAGAGATAGAGCCTTGGGATCACCAGGCCAGTGGCAAGGAGGGAGGAGTTGGATGTCACTGTTCACATGGGGACAAATGACATAGCCAGGAAGGTGGTAGACATAGAAGCAGTGCAGAGGGACTTTAGGGACTTGGGAAAGGGCCTTAAGCAGGTAGCACACTCCGTAGCATTCTCAGAGGTTCTAACTGTCTATGGCAGAAGGGAAGATAGGGATGTCTGCACCAGGAAGTTCAATGAATGGCTGAAAGTTGGTGCGATCAGGAGGGATTCGGCTTCACTGGGGACTGGGGCCCCACCTGGGGGGGGGTTGAGGGATTGTACAAGCTGGATGGCCTGCATCCATCCATGAGGGGCATCATTATCCTTGGTAAGAGGTTTAAATGTTTCCTCAGAAAGCATTTACACTAGCTCAGGGGGAGGCAAAAGCAAATGGGGAATATCATATTGCCCTCCCCACACACACAAGATGAGACAGACATAAAAGAGGACACTGGGGACAGAAGATTATCCATAAAACATAAATCCTATATGGGGAGCTTGGAGGAAAAAAGCAATAATAGAACAAAATGCAAGAAACGGAAGAAGGTGGGACAGGGGTGTAAAGAGGGAGGTTACTGAATGTGGAAAGCAATATGTGCAAATGCCCACAGTCTGAGAAATAAAATCCCAGACCTAGTGACATTGATGATGGAGGCAAATCTGGATATAGCAGCTGTAACAGAAACATGGTACACAGGAAACCATAAATGGGATATAGCCATACCAGGATACCAACTTTTCAGGAAAGACAGGGAAGGAAGAAAGGGGTGAGGGGTGGCTATGTACATGAGGGAGGGAATAAAGGCAATGGAGATTTAGGGGTTACAAGAAGTAATGGAGGCACTGTGGGTCACAGTGGAAACAGGGAATGGAACCAACATTCACACAGGGATGATCTACAGATCTCCAGCACAGGGTGAGAAGACGAATGAAATACTAGTGGAAGCCATACACAAAATGGCAACCAAGGGTGAACTACTGCTTCAAGGAGACTTCAGTCTACCAGATGTAAATTGGAGCATCCAGACTGCAAGTATGGCCAGAAGAAGGAACATCCTGATTGCCCTGCAGGGGGCATGCCTAAGCTTGTGGCTGAACTCACTCATAAGGGAGTTATATTAAACCTGGTGCTCACCTAGCAGGCAGACACATAAGATCCAGTGATCACAGGACAGTGTGCTTTAATGTGACCACAGATGAAAAGGCTAACCACGCAAAGTTAAAGGTACTGGATTTCAGATGGGCCAACTTTGTCAAAATGGCAGAATGTCTCAGGGTAGCCCTGTCGAAGGAGGACAAAGGGGGCAGCATAAAGGAAAAGTGGTATAGTCTCAAGAGGGCCATGACAGAGGCAACAAGCCTCTGTGTAAACTGCAAAGCAAAAGTAAGAGAAAAAATGACCACTATGATTCTCGAAGAAGGTGGCCAGGAAAGTAAGAGGAGGAAAAAAATGGGCCTTCCTGAGATACAAGGAAATACAAAGGGAGGAGGACAGGGAGCAGTATCTAGAGAAGCAGAGGGAAGCAAAGAGGGCAGTCAGGTGCGCAAAGGCACAAACCAAAGGAAAATATCACCCAGACTATGAAGAAAGGTGACAAGACCTTCTTCAGATACATTAGCAAGAGGAAAAAGACCAGGAGTGGGACTGTCATGATAAAGAAGAAGGGGGGGGGTGGATGTGCAGAGGAGGACATAGAAAAAGTAGCAATACTGAATGAATAATTTTGTTCAGTTTTCACCAAAGAAGGGGAAGGCAAAGGTCCACAACTCAGCCATAAAGATAAACATGGAAGGGAAGTGGACATCAGTCCATTCACAATAGAGAGAGTTGTAGAATAACTTGGGAAACTAAAAATAGATAAAGCAATGGGGCTAGATGGGATTCACTCCCGAATATTAAAAGAGCTCAGAAGAGACCTGGAGGCCCCACTGACCACCCTATTCAACAGATCATTAGAAACAGGGGTGGTCCCAGAAGAATAGAAAAGGGCAAATGTGTCTCTCTCTCTCTCTCTCTCTCTCTCTCCCTCCACAAAAGTGGAAACCGAGAGGAGGCAGACAACTATAGACTACTCAGCCTGACCTCGGTGTTTTGGAAAATTAATGGAGACACTGCTAAAGGAGAGGACTGTATTATTTCTTGAATCTAGCAGAGCACAGGATCCAAAGAAGCATGGATTCACAGCAGAAAGGTCTTATCAGGCAAATCTAATAGATTTCTTTGACTGGGTGACCAGGGAGGTAGATCAGGGAAGGGCGGTGGATGTGGCCTTTCTGGATTTCAGCAAGGCCTTCAACACCATCCCTCATAGATGATTGGTAAATAAGTTAGGAAGCCGGGAGGTAGGCCTCAAGGTGGTAAACTGGGTCAGAAATTGGTTGAGTGGCAGGACACACAGGATTTTGGTAAATGGCACTCAATCTGAGAAGGGTGAGGTGACCAGTGGGGTGCCAAAGTGATTGGTCCTCTTCAATGTCTACATAACATGACATCACAGAACCAGCATTTAATATCATTGTCCTCAGTTTTTTTATCAGCAACTTCATTTATAAAATTAAGTTTATTATAAACAATTTAAGTTTTAATACCAAAAATCTTTACCATATTACAAAATGTCAAATAAAAAACATAAAATAAACTTACACGTAAACTTATAAATATTACATCGCTTACAACAAGGAACACAGGATAGAGTATTTAAGGTACTGGGACTCCTTCTACCCAGAATAAAATGTAATTTGGAGTTTGTACTGAGTACTTCAATTTCAGTTTTCCAGGACCTAAGGATTACTTTCGTTTCCTGCTTTCTGTAATATTTATTGTATGTTTTTATTTGAAATTTCGTAGTATGGTGAAGGTCTTTTGGTATTAAAACTTAAATTGTTTATAATTAACTTAATTTTATAAATGAAGTTGCTGATAAAAAACTGAGAACAATAATATAAAATGCTGGTTCTGTGATGTCATGACAAAGTACTTGATATTCATGAGCCAATGTTTAAAAGACAGATTGATTCCTTGTTAACAACACCCCTTTTGAAGACTCATAACAGTTGAGGCGCTAGGGGCCTTTTGTTGCCTTTGTTATACAGAGAGTGCACTTTGCGTGAGAGGAAGATTAGTAAAAACTTTCAGCAAAATTGGAATCATTCGTGTGGACAATCTTTCTTTCTTTAATTTTGTGCAAGTTAATGTTGTTCTCTATGTGTGCACCACCACTTGGAATATTTGATTATGCAACAAAAATGAACCTGCACCCAGACCTGAACCCAGCACCCTAGCCACCAAAGCCACAAGCCAACCCGCTACACCATGGGGCCAGCTCGATAGCCTACCACAGCACCACCCGTCAAATTCCCTCCCACCCCTCACAGAGCGTGCTTGCTCCCAGCCCCCCATGCTCGTACCTGTAGCATGCTCATTCCCACACCCCTACGCACGTACCCGTGGTGACTTCCTGTCGCTATGGTCACCAACTCACCCCATTCTGTCGCTGTAGCTGCCCTGTAGCTGCTTTGCCATGTGCCATGACTGAGTTGCCCTTTTGGGGGTCACTCAATCATGGTCACGGATATCACGGTATACCAATGATATGAGCACAGGAGGGTTTCCTACAGTTGATGTACCTGTACTAAATTTTGAGCAAAACATTGGCTCAAAAAGGCTTTTTTAACAGCTTTTAGAGGATTTGAATCACAGAGCTCTGAGAGGAAACTGTCTCCATCTACCACTACAAACACACTACACAGAACTGAGGCTGTGCCACCACCTCTCTTCACTCAGCTGGCCCATAGAATGCCTTCAAGGTCTGGGAGCCCACAGCAAGGAGGCGGCTCAGTGTTAATCAGCTCTGAAAGTTGCACAAAGTGCAAAACAACTAAATAAGTACTGCTCCGTCTAGCTGGAAGGCGTTCATTTGACTACTCTGCCATAATGACCTGGATTGCCCTCTCGCCTGTCATGCTTTCCTGTCCTACCCTGTCACTTTTCAAACAAGAACTGTCCATTCTCGTCCTTAAACCCCCTCATTGCTTATGCATTTGCTAATCCTTGTTCACTTTGCTATTTGTTAAGGCTATATTATTCCCATAGCTATCTCTGATTGTTATGTGTGTAAATATGTCTCATGTCTAGACCTATAAATATATTTTTCCAGGTTTTAATCCTTAATTATATTCTATTTATGTTATCCTCAATGCACTTACTAGGGTTGTTTCCTAGTTCAGTAAGTTGAAGAATGTCTATGTATTGCAATGTCACTCCTGTTTAAATTTTTGCACTTTGCTATATCCAATGTTTGTATCTGTTGTATTTTGCTGTGTGTGTCCTCCAGGTTGTCACTGAAAAAGAGACTGCATGGTCTCAATGGGCCTACCCAGCTAACAAAATTCAAACAAATAAATAAACAATTACAGTGTTAAATTAAAGATTGCAAATTAAAGGTCATATCTACTAATCTTAGAACACAGACAATAGAGATGGTAGTGATGACTGAGAGAATAAATAACACTGCCAACCAAGAGTCTGTCTCTGTAGCTCCAAGCAAACAGAAGACATAATACATTATGTCTCAGAGTGTTCATTGTTTCATGATTTATGAACAAGCTTGTTGGTACCACTGCTTACGTCCCCAAAAAAATAAATTATTGAAACAAAGTGCTAATGTCGACCAGGCAGGCAAGTACTTGTGTTTCATTGACCTTTACACTTTTGACACAACTGTGTACATGACAAAATTACAAAATATTATTACAGTGAATGTTGTTGCTAGAGTTGCTTGATAAATTCTCATTTTCCTCCTTTGAATGTAAAGTATAAGATATCTTGCAATATTGACATAAAGAATTTAGGATATATAACAGCTTTACAGTAAAGTGTACATGAAGAACAACTGTTACATTTAATGAGATGGAAATGGACTGCACCTGAAGGGTGTGAAAAGAAATGAGACAGGCCCTGGCAAGTTTCTTGGAAGATCTATTTAATGAGTCACTGACAGCAGACATAGTACCAGTGCACTGGAGGGTGATGAACATTGTCTCCCTGCACAATGGTAGGGATAGGGAAGACCCAGGAAATTACAAGCCAAATAGTCTGACCTAAATAATGGATAAGCTGCTGGAGTTAATAATGAGGGGAACAGATCATTGAATTCCTCGAAGTAAACAGCGTTACAAACAGGGACCAACATGGTCTCATTGGGGGTAGGTTGTGTCACAGGAACTTATTTCACATTTCAACTTGGTGACATGGATGGTAAATAGGGGCCAGGCAGACAATCTTTACTGCCTGGAAGGACATCAGTACAGCCTTTGATTCAGTACTGCAAAGAGGATATATGAAAGGCAGGGGACATAGGATAAAGGGACAGGCTACCTAAATAGATTGATAAATGGGTGACAGATAAAATTCAGTGACTAGTCCTGAATGGGAAACTTTGATGCCGGGGGGGGGGGCACAATTGGGCTGCTACAGGGTCTGTCCTGGCACATCCAGGGGCCAATATTTTTGAATTTGTATATACTTGACATTGAGGTAGTGTTATACAGTACAGTGTGTCTACTCACAGATAAAACTCTGTGAGATGAGAGGTAATGAACGAGCATTGGTGGTGGAATGGTCTGAAAAGTGGTAGGGCCAAGGATGTAAGGGATAAATTCTCCCCTAGTAATAAATGAACATGAATGCAAAACCTGATAGGGCCACTTATGAAAGTGGTAGGGCCAAGGATGTAAGGTGTAAACTCTCCCCTAGTAATAAATGAACATGATTGCAAAACCTGATAGGGCCACTTTTGAAAGTGGTAGGGCCATGGCCATAGTGGCCCCCCGCCCCATTCCAGCACCTATGATGACAAAAGAATTAGTAGTATGAAAAGGGATGTAGAAAAACTGTAACAGTAGTCAAGGTGTTAAGACGTATGACATGGAGTACCAAGTCAAAGATCTTTACAAGGTAAGTGAAGATGGCAATAGTAATCTGTTCATGGTCTTACTAGATTAAATGGGGGAGATGAAAATGAGGTGCCCAGGATGGATGAGAGCTGAGTAAAGTCAAGCTTGTCTGAAAATGTATCCAAGGAAGAGAATTAAGAGTTAAGTGTTAATTCTGTGAGAAAGAGGTGACATCCCCTCTGTTGAGGGGAAGAACATTGCCCTGTTTCCAAGCATGCCTGATCAACCCCAAATAAAAGGAGAGGTTTCAAAGAGTGGTACATGGGGAAGAAATATTGAGAGCAGGTAGGTGGTGGGGCATGGTGTCAACAATTAAGCGTGGTTTTGTGACCAAAGTCAGAGCTGCCTCATTTGAGGGGTTTTAACATGGGAGCCCTGTTGCTTATGATGAAACCCATTCTGCTGCTCTTTTAGATTAGGATATACTACTGGCTTGAATCTTATGTCTAATATAATGCTTAATCCGTTTCCCAAAAGTGAAACTAGAGCCACTCCATCCCCAAGAGAATTTCATTGATATGTTTAATCTTCCTAGGCAGTATGTTTAAAAACTGCTTGTGTACTTTCTGTGTACACAATGAATCAATGTGCATCAAAGTATTATGATGTATTTGACGCTGTGAGGGTATGTCAGTCCTCTCATTACCTTTATTTATTTAAATTTGTAAACCGGAATAAACAGTTTAAGGCAAAAGTATTGCTTTTAACATTGTCGTGGGATGCAGCATGATACATATGATATACAGTGGCGTCTCCCAGGATGAAACCCACTTCCAAAGCACTTTGCAGTATGTTGCATCAGGCCTACTGAATAAAGCAATGTAATTTCAATGGCAATTAGTCCCTTTTCTGATGTAGGAAACTGGCATTCTCTTCATTCTGGCAGTGTCACGTTTTCCTGAATGACAAAAGGGACTAATAGCCATTGAAATTACATTTCTTTATTCAGCAGGTCTGCTGCAGCATTCTGCAAAGTGCGGCAAACTGCTGCAGAATTGGGTTTCATCCTGGGGGGTGCCACTGTAGACATATAAAGTAAACACCAAAGCAATCATTTAACAATTGCTAGTCATAGCAATTAGATACATATTTTGAAGTATATTAGAACTTTTCATACATACTGTAGCATCTATTATTCAAGCCAGATCTCACAGCTCTTTATAAAAAAGCAAGCAATACATAAGCACCTAATTTTATCCTAAATGGAATGCCTCTGCAGATTCAATATGGGCTTATCCTTATACCAGAGCAGAAGGGAATGCATGAAGATATGGCATCACTTACTAACTAATACCTGTTGAAGAGGTAGGAGTGGAACCAGCTGACCACTTGAACAGACAATCCAGCTTATCCAGAAGTATGAGGTGGGCCACCAAATCAAAGGCCTCTGCGGAATGGATGAAGATTGCAGCAATAATCCATCTCTGGTCTTTCAATCTCAGGATGGAGCCACTGACATGAAGGAGGGAGGAAACAGTAGAGAGGGTCTTTCAAATTCTAAGCTGGAAGGGGGAGATGAAAAAGTGGGCAGCTGGGTGTGGACACACTTCACCTAAAGCATAGCCGAGTTAGGGAGGAAAGAGAATTCATGGCAGTTTCATGGGAAGAGGAATCACCCCATTGTGGAAGAAGAGAAGGGTATCCTGTTCCCAAGCAAGGGGGACCAACCCAAGGTGGAAAGAGAGGTACAGAAGAGAAATGAGCGAGTAAGCAATAGTAGGAGTAGATACAGTGGAGTCCATCAGAATGCAATACTTTGTCACAGATTTCTGCATGACAGAAGGGATTAACTGGCATTGAAATTGCCTTATTTCTTGCAGTAGCTTTGCTGCAGTATTGCATTCCATCCTGGTAGGTTCCACTGTAGTTCCATGAATTTGGAGTCAAGGTGATCATGAATTCTGTGGTCAACATCTTATTTCCCTCATTTGAGGGGTCTCCACATGAAAGGTGTCTTTTGTGACAAAATCCATATTGCTGCTCTTTCAGATTCAGATTTAGAGTTAGATTTAAGTATTAGCTTATCTCTTGAGTATTGTAATGCTGAACCCTTTTCCAAGAAGTAAAAGTAGGGGCATTCCCTTTCCACTTGCACCACATGTTGGCATCTTCTCACTTTAATCACTCCGTGAAGCAACAATGCAATGTCCCTTCCCAGTCTATATTGCAGCATTAGCAAGCTGCAACTTTTGCTTTGTGGTAGAGATGTAGTGGGGTTTGAATATGAAATCCCTGTTTCTGAAACAATGATATCTTGAAAAACTACAAATCCTCTGAGAATGAAAACTGTCATTCCTTCCCCAGCCCCCAATAGAATTTCCTTGAGGTGTTTAGTCTTCTTACGTACTGTACAATAGCATAGTTTAAAAACTGCTTGTCTGCTTGCTGAGCACACATAGAATCAATATGCATCAAAGTATTATGATGTATTTGAAGCTCTGAGGGTATGCCAAAGCTCTCAGCAGCTTCATTTATTAAAACTGTAAACCAGAATAAACAGTTTATGACTGAAGTATTGCTTTCAGCATTGTTGTAGGGGGCAGCATGAAACAGTACACATAATACATGAAGTAAAAAAATCACTTAATGTTTGTTAGTCATTGCACTTACATGAATATTTCGCAGTACCTTACAACTTTGTTATATACTGCAACATTTTTCATTCAAGCCAGATCCTTCAGCACTTTGCATAAAAGCAAACAAAACAGAAGCATAAAAGAATATCTGAAATAGAATGCCTCTACAAATCATGCTGATGGAATTCATGTTGAAGTATTTGAACAGGACTGTATGGTGCTGGATGGCCTCACAACACTGCTGTGGTGAAATGAGAAATTAAACACACACACACACACACACAAAGAGCAATGCACAATGCAAAAAAGTTCAGAGTCACTTGTCAGATGCAGAAATGCAAAAACTGCATTTTATTTAATTCCAAATTAGTGCAAATAGCAAACATAAGCAAAAAAGTGAATACTCAGACTAAACGAGTCTGCCCCAGTGCTTCTAGAATGCACTGCCTCTTCATCAAGGTGAATGTCAGACTTAGAAAATATCCCCCATTTTAGCTTGCAGTTCATGAATATTTATGTTTCTTCATTAATGGAGTGAGATCAGCCATTTCATAGAATCATAGAAGCATGACGGCAGAAAAGGACCATACTGGCCCATCTAGTCTGCCCTTTTTTTTCCTCCTACACCTCCCCTCCTTGTCAGCCCCTGCTCTCCCCCCATTACTTAGCCCCATATGCTTGGCCCATGCCTTCTTGAATTCTTCCACCAATTTAACCCCCACCACTCCATCTGTTAGTCTGTTCCAGGGCTCTACCACCCTCTGTATGAAGAAACTCCATCTCACATTGCCCCCGTATGTTTTTCCTTGCAATCTGAGGCTGTGCCCTCTAGTCTTGACCCCTTCCTTCCTCTTAAGTAAGCACACTTCTCCCACTTTATTGAGCCCCATAACATATTTAAAAGTTTCAATCATGTCTCCCCTTTCCCTCCTTGTCTTCAGCATGTATAGCTCCAGCTCCTTACACCTCTGCTTGTATGACTTTCCCTGCATACCCTGCACCATCTTGGTTGCCTTCTCTGAACCCTCTCCAATGCATCTATATCCTTACAGAGAAGAGGCCTCCAGAACTAAACCCCATATTCCAGGTGAGGTCTCACCATGGGTTTGTAAAGGGACATTATTACCTCCTTCTTTCTGCTATTATTTCCCCTGCCTATGCATGCCAACATTCCATTGACCTTTCCCGCTACCCTGCTACATTGGATTCCTACCTTAAGGCTGGAGGAGACTATGATCCCCAGATCCTTCTCCTGCTCTGTTACTTTAATTTCCTCCTCACCTAGGGTGTACCCTGCTCTTCTGTTCCTACTTCCCAAGTGCATCACAGAGCACTTCTAACATACTAGCATACTTAAATGTCAGCAGAATAGGCCTAACTGTCTTTTGTGTCTGCTCGTTTGCTTGTTTGGTCAGCCCCCACCCTGGGAGCTGACCTTGCTGCCCCCCTCGGCCTCTCTGGCTTCTGCATTCCCAGTTCCAAATATTCTCGCTGCACTGGATTTTGCTTCCAGAACCCTTCCCCTGTACCTGTCCCACCCCCTCTTGAACCCTTCCACTGTCTCTGCCTCCACCAGCCTCCTGGGCAGCATATTCCATGGCTTCACCACCCTCTCAGTGAAGTAGCACCTCCTCCTTTCTCCCCTGAATCTCCCTCCCTCCAGCTTCCACCGATGCCCTCTAGTTGCCCCCCTCCTTCCTTTGAAGCACCCTGACTGCTCCTCCCTTTTACCCCTTCATATAACTGAGACCTCTATCATGTCCCCGTCCTTCTCTCTTCCAATGTGTACATATTTAGCTCTTGAGCCTCTCCCCATAGGTCCTGTTCCCCAAGCCCCAAATCATTTGGATGCCCTCCTCTGGACCCTCTCCAGGAGTTTATGTTCCTCTTTAAGTGTGGCCTCCAAAACTGCATGCAGTACTCGAGGTGCGGCCTCACCAAGCAGTTATGCAGAGGGAGTATCACTTCCCTCCTTCTGGAGGTGATTCCCCTAGCGATGCATCCCAGCATCCTGTTGGCCTTGGCCGCTGCCCTCCTACAAGCCTCCGAGTTGTTCATCTTGACATCCACCACCACCTTCAGGTCCCTCTCAGCCATCGAGATGTGTAGCATTTCCCCGCCTAGGGTGTACACTTGGCCCGGGTTTCTGGCTCCCAGGTGCAGTACCTTGCATTTCCCTGCATTGAACCTCAGCTTCCACTTTCTAGATTACCTTTCCAGAGCCACCAGGTCATCCTGTAGGGCCACCCTCCCCTCCTCCCCATCCACCACCACCCCCAGTTTTGAGTCATCTGCAAAGAGACTCATTTCACTCCTGATACCTGTCCTTATGTCATAGATGTAGGCATTGAGCAGGAGGGGCCCAAGGACTGATCCCTGTGGGACTCCACTAATGACCCTCCTTGGGGATGAGACTATCCTGCCAACTACAACCCTCTGGGCCCCGTCCTGGAGCCAATTATCTATCCATCTGATCATCTGGTTCCCCACCCCCATTTCTCCCAGCTTATCCAACAGACCCCCATGAGGAACAGAGTCAAATGCCTTGCTGAAGTCTAGAAAGAGGATGTCCACTAGTCTACCCACGTCCAAGGCACTTGTCACCCAGTCATAGAACTCCACAAGATTTGTCTGACATGATTTCCCCTGGATGAATCCATGCTGTCTATCATCCAGGCACCCTGACTTTTCCAGGTCCTCCTCAGCCTCTCCTTGACAATGCCCTCCATCACCTTGCCCACCACCGATGTCAGGCTGATGGGCCTGTAGTTCCCTGCCACCTCACTTGATCCCCCCTCGTGGATAGGCACTATATGCACCACCTTCCAGTCCTGGGGCACCCACTCTGTCCTCAGAGAGATGGTGAAAAGCTCTGCCAGGGTTTTCACCAGGACATCTGCCAGTTCCTTCAGCTCTCTGGGATGTAATTTATCTGGCCCCAGTGCTTTCTCCATCTTAAGGGACCTGAGGGGTTCCCTCACTCTCTGTGCTGCGATTTCCATCTCAGCTACCTGGTCCCCTGCTTAGCCCTCCCCCTCCCCCTTCCTTCCAGTGATGCCTCCCCCTTTCCCCAGACCCGCCTATTGGTAAGGGTCCCCCTCATCTCAGTATCACTGTCTCCTCCCATGTATGATGCAGTCCCCCCCAATTTCCTTGGTGAATACTGAGGTGAAGTACTCATTTAGTACCTCAGCCTGCTCCTCCGGGTGTTGTGCCCATCTCTCCCCTGTTTTAATCCTGCCAATCTGCCCCCTTACCCTTCGTTTTTCCCCAATGCATCTAAAGAACCACTTGTTCCCTCTCCTAATTTCTCTGGCCAGGTTCTGCTCCTTCCTTGCATTAGCCGCCCTCACCACCCTAGTGGCCCTTCCAGCCATCAACTCGTACTCCCCTTGATCCCTTTCACTCCTTGAGCACTTCAATTGCCTATAGGCTGCCTTCTTTCCCCTCATCACCTTCTGGACCTCCCTGATCCACCAGCAGGGTTTTCGGGCCCTACCGTATTTTCATCTTACTCTTGCACAGGTGCTGGCAGCATCCTGCACCCCTCTCCTGATGATTTCCCACCTACTGTCAGTGTCCATGTCTGGCCCAATCACATCCAAATTCTCCTTATGGATCCTTCCTATTTCCTTAAAATCCACCCACCTGAAGTCAGTTACCTCCATCTTTGTGAAGCCTTCGACCCCTTCTAGGTCCAGGCAGAACCAGACCGTGGCATGGTTGCTCCCTGCCAATGGGTCCCTTACCTCCAGGCCCCCAATCTGGTCACTGTATGCCAGGACCACATCCAGTACCCAGGATTCCCTGGTCGGTTCCCCCTCCTGCTGAGTTAGAAATGCATCCTGAAAGACATCCAACAACCTCTGTTCCCTGGCCACTGAGGATGTCATAGTCTCCCAGTCTGTTCCTGGCATGTTTAAATCCCCCAACACCACCACCCTTCCCCTGCCCAATCTGCTGTGTCTCCCAACATCTGCCACCAGACTCTCCTCCAGCTCCTCTGCCAGCGCAGGGGGTCTATATACCACTCCTATTTTTACTCTCTTGCCCCCCCCCCATTATCAAGGTGACCCAAATTGCCTCCACGGTTCCCTCCGCCTTCTCTACTCCCCCTATGCCAATGCAGTTTTTGACTATTATTGCTACCCCTCCTCTCCTTCCCTCCCCCCTGTCCTTCCTGAACATAGTGTAACCCTCCAGGTTCAGGTTCCAGTCCTGTCCTGCGGTGGCCTAGGTCTCAGTGACCACTGCCACATCCACCCCTCCCTCAATTAGCATCGCCTGGAGCTCAAGCATTTTTTTGTCTAAGCTCCTGGCATTTAGTAAGACTACCTTCCACCCTTTTCCTATACTTCCATTTCTCCTGCTCATGTTCCCATGGGGATTCCATCTTCCCCTGGTCTGCACCTTACCAGTCGGCCTTTTCCCCCATTCCTCCAGCTCCCCAGGGAGGTGGAGACAGAGTCCCCCATTTATTGGACCCCCCTCGACAGCCTTTTCTCCCATCCCTCCCCCTTCACAAGTTTAAACCCCACCTTTCACCAATGAATCCCTCTATTTTCAACTTAAGGATTCCCCTTCCCTCCAAATTGAGATGGAGTCTATCTCTAGCATACAGCTCCTTATCCTCCCAGGTCTCCCCCAAACCCCCCATCAACCCATACCCTCTGGCCTCACACCACTCCCTGAGCCACTGATTTATCTTCCTAATCTTCCCTTTTGTTCCCCCACTAGCCCTTGGCACTGGCAGGATTTCCGAGAAGGAAATCGCGCATCCTGTCATGACAGACCCTGGCTCGAGGAACCTTGCCTGTATCTCTAACGCTATTTCCCTCAATGTCATTTGTACCCAGGTGGACCGGTATGTCCAGGAACCCCACAATCCTTTGCCAGCTGATATACCTCGTGCTTGGCCCTGTACACCATTAGTCAGGAAGCATTTGTTCTAACTATTGCAGGCTTCCCAATCCTATCGTTTGATGCCCTAGATCATAAATCCCCCAACAGGAGTGCTCTGACCACTACTTTTCCTCCATTTCCCCCCCTTCCATGTCCCACATCCTTTCTACCAGCCCCTCCACCCAGTCGGCTCCTTGCTCCTCCCCCTATCTGGATGCCACCTGCCGCCCCCTCCTTATTTACCCTGGCCACACCATCTTGGCATTAAATTTCAGCTGCCATGTTCCAGACCATTTTTCAAGTGTCTTTAAGTCCTCCTTCATGTCCTCCAGACCCCCCCTTGGGTGCCCACCCTATTGCATATTTTCGCATCATCAGCAAATAGGCACACCCTCCCCCTCAAATCCTCAGCAATATCAATGAAGTAGAAGCAGACTCAAAACTGACCCCTGTGGTACTACACGCTTCACCCTCACTGTCCCGGAGTGCACCCCTTTTAGCACCACCCTATGAGTTCTTCCTGACAGCCAGGCCTCCACGCAGCTTGTTATTTTCCCACCTATCCCCAGGTTTTTCATCTTGCTCACCAGACTCCTATGGGGGATGGTGTCAAAGGCCTTTCTGAAGTTCAGATAGGCCACATCCACTGCCCCCCCCCAGTCAATCACCTGAGTCACCCAACCGAAGAACTGAATTAGGTTGGTCTGACAAAATTTCTGCTTCGTGAAGCCATGCTCTCTGCTGTCCTGCATGTCACTCTCCTCCAGGTAATCCACCACCCTCTCCTTGATCAATGCCTCCATTACCCTCCCCACCACTGACGTGAGGCTGGCAGGTCAGTAGTTCCCCTTCACCTCTTTACTACCTCCCTTGTGTAAAGGCACTATGTCTGCCCTCTTCCAGTCCTCCAGCACTCTCCCCATATCCAGGGACAAGTTGAATAGCCTTGTCAAGGGTGCGGCCAACTCCTCCTTCAATTACCTGATCACCCTGGGGTGTTACCTGTCAGGCCCCATTGCCTTGTGCACCCTCAATCTATCTAGCTCTGCCCTAACCCTATACACAGTGAATGGGCACAGATTCACCCATCTGCCATCTTTCCCCTTCGACTTTAGCTCAGTTCCCCTACTGTCCTCCTCCTCCATGAATATCAAGCTAAAGTACATATGTAACAACTCTGCTTTTTCACAGTCTCTTTCCAATTTTATTTCTCCCTCTCCCTTAAGCTTAGTAATCCCCTGCCTTGCCCTTCTTCTCTGCCTCACATATCTGAAAAAGGTTTTATCCCCCCTTATGGCCTTTTTTGCTATTTTCTCCTCAGTATCTGCATTTGTCCTTCTGATCTTCTTCCCCGTCATACTCCTCTTTTCCCTATACTCTTCCTTATCTTCCTGTCTGAGTGTCCTCTTACATTTTTTGAAAGCGCTTCTCCTTTCCCTGACTGCCCCCTCAATCTCCTTTGTAAACCAAAGCAGTTTCCTCCCCCTTATCCCTTCCTAACCTTTATTATGTGCATTTCCACAGCTTTCAGTACCCCTTCCTTGATAGCTTGCCATAACTACTCGATTGCCCCTATATTCTCTGTACCCTGCATTGTCTCCCTTAGTATCCTTCTCATCTTGTCAAAGTCTGTGCATCTAAAGTCCAAGACTGTAGTACTGGTTTTACTTATCTCCCTCCCTGCCCTGACCCTGAACATTACCTGCTGTGGTCGCTGTTGCCCAAGACTTCTCCCACCTGCACCTGCTCCACACTCTCCCCATTAGTCAGGACCACATCCAGTAGGTTGTTGCCCCTTGTGGGCTTCCTGACCAGGATCCACTTATATATTATAACAATCACAGTATAATAGAAATGAATGTATGGGTTATTTCTATTTTATGGATAGATGTATGTAAAACAATCGTTATTTAGTACAAAATGCGCCAAGGTGCAAGCAAAACATGGAAGAGGCGGCAATTGTGAAGAGAGTCGGACCAGCCAGATTGCCTAGCATAAAAGGCTATGGGAATTGCACGCCACCTTCTGCTGAAAATGTAGGTGCAGACTTAATCAATGAACGTAGGCTTTCATTGGGGGCTGTGCCCCCTGCACCCCCCCCTTCGAGCTCTGTCCATCCTTACATCCTTCACATAACAAATTAATGTCATCTTACCCCCCCCAAAAGTAAACGTGTAATATCTAGGCAAATATGTCATGTGGCTATGCAATGTGATGTATGATCTGTGTCAGTTACGCAGTAAGTGTAGCTCCTCGGCTGGTCCGACTCTTTTCACAATCACAGAAGAGGTAGGGGGTGGGAGGCGAGAATAGGAGAAAATAATCAGTGCAAATGGAATCAAATCTATTAGAAAAAAATGAACAAACAGTGTCTCACATATAGAATTACAGAACTTATAAATTATATCTGAAACAGATAATCCAGACATAGCTTGGAAAAACACAGAAACTGCAAGTATGACTAAAATCATAAATTCTGTAACTATAAATATAGAGTCAAAGGTATAAACAGAATCCATTCCAAAAGATGGGTAAAGGACATGGGACCTCACAGCAACAACTGGGTGCCTATGATAAACAAACTCCAGCCAGAGCCAAAATGGCTGCTAATGCAGTTATCTGATTTGTCGGTCACTGTGTATATGGTGCTCATTGGCATAACAATATAGACATCATCAGATTGGGGGCAGTGAGGGAAGTGGTTAGATGATTGGGGTGTGCAGCTTACAGGTGCAGTAGAGGGTCATGATCACAAATGCACTGGACAGCATGGTGACCAGGGTTATGAGGGCCAGGATGATGGCAACCATGATCTCCACCACCAAGTTGTTTGATTCTTCCTCAAGGTACATGTCCCGATCTGGCTGTAGTTACTCTCACTGCAAGAAACATTGTTCTGAAAGGTGTCCAGGGCATCCAAGCATTGTTGACAACTGTGATGCTCCACCACTTCAACATAACCTTGCACTCCAGCACTCAGACAAGAGGATACAGTGAGCAAATGGACCAAAAAACTCATAGATAAAGCTTGATTTTTTATATAGTCTCATGTCCAATCTGCTTTGCAAACAAGATGCCAGCTTCAAAGTAAGAACAAAACTGAGACATCATTGAGTTCACCCGAAAACACATTGTTTAAAGACTGAGGACATTTGACTATTAAAGCAGGATGCTACAAAAATATCAAGTGCATCAGAATACATCATTGTCAAAGGAGGGACATGTAGAGCAATCCTCCAAAAAATTAGAAAGTTGAAATATTTCAGGCCCCATGTACAATGCAAAACTCACTCCTGGCAGTTGGCAGTGGTATTGATCTTGGCTAAGACAGAAGAAGCTATCTCATCTCAAAAAGAACTACTGTACTGTTCTATTTTAAGGCAATGCTATAAAATATAGCAGCGTATGATGGAACACTATACCAACTCAGTTTTCCACCACATAAAATCTTTGTTCAGCCACAGTAACAATAATGAAAGGAAGAGTGACCCCAAGGATGAACCGGGTAACTACAGACCAGTAAGCCTCACATCCATCGTGAGTAAGCTGATGGAGACTATCCTGAAGGAGAGGCTGGTGGCCCTTCTGGAGGCCAAAGGACTACAGGACAGCAGACAGCATGGCTTCATACATGGCAGATCCTGCCAAACCAACCTGGTGGAGTTCTATGACTGGGTAACTAGGCAGTTGGACAGGGGCCATGCAGTGGATGTCCTGTATCTGGACTTCAGTAAGGCATTCGACTAGGTCCCACATGGGAGGCTGGGAAGTAAGTTAGAAGGCAGAGGGGCAGGTGCAAAGCTGGTGAGATGGGTAGATAACTGGCTTCAGGGAAGGCAGTAGAGGGTGGTGGTGGGTGGGTCTTTCTCATCCCCAAGGGTAGTGATGAGCGGTGTTCCACAGGGCTTGGTGTTGGGACCAGTGTTGTTTTGGTTATTCATTACAGAAATATTATTGGACATCAAGAGCAAGATCAGTCTGTTTGCTGATGACACCAAGATGGGAGCGGTGGTGGATGACCTAGGGGGATGGCAGGGGTTGCAGTATGATCTGGAAAAGCTGGAAACCTGGTCAGACACATGGTAACTGGGGTTTAATGCCAAAAAGTGCAAGGTGCTGGATTTTGGGGTGAAGAACCCCAGGAGGAGTTACCAGCTGGGGGCAGTGCAGCTAGCCAAGACAGAGGAGGAGGAGAAGGATCTGGGGGTGCTCATTACAGGATCTATGAACAACTCTGCACAATGTAGGAAGGCAGCTGCAAAGGCCAACAAAATGCTGGGTTGCATTGCAAGGTGTATCTCCTCGAGGAGGGGAAGTAATTCTGCCACTATATAGGTCATTAGTTAGACCACATCTGGAGTACTGCATGCAGTACTGGTGCCCGTATCTGAAGAGGGACATTAAGTTACTGAAGCAGGTGCAGCGCATGGTGACAAGGATGATCAAGGGGCTGGGGGACTTGCTATACAAGAGGAGGCTCAGCTCCCTAGGTATATGAAAGGAATAAACAAGACAGGTACAGAGGGGCTGTTCAAAGTAAGGAAGGGGAGGGGAGGGACACCCGTGGCCATGATATGAGACTGGAGGGAGGAAGGTTCAGGAGGGAGATGAGGAGACACTTTTTTACAGAGAAGGTGGTAGCTGGGTGGAATACGTTACCAGCAGAAGTGGTATCCAGTAGAATAGTGGACTGTTCAAAAGATTCTGGGACAGGGCAAGGGGAAGGTCAATGGAGGGAAGGTGGGAGGAGGGCAGCTGCAAAATAAGGGGTGCTAGCTGTATATTCGAGCAGACTTGATAGACCTCTAGGCCTTTATCTGCCGGCAAATTTCATATGTTCATATGTTCCTAAGACATGTACGAACTTTGGTAAAAGGGCTATTTCCTATGCTCTGCCTGCAGCCTGGAATCACCTTCAATAAATCCTCAAACTTACCAGTGTTGTCTCGATGACCTCTTACAAAGTCTTGACAGCCAGTAAGCTCCAAATCACATGCAATTGCCATTAATATTCCCCTGCTGGTGCTCTTTTCCATATTCCATCTCTATCCCTCCCCCATCCTCTTATCCCTTTCTATCTACATTATCTTGAAAACCCTCCCCATCACCTACTCCACTCACCCCTTCATTTCTCCCCCATCACCTTCCCTCCCACCCCTCACTTCTCTCCATTTCAGCTTCATACAGTCCTTTCAACAATAGCTGCCTTCTTTATGACTGGCCTACTCCCTATCTACTTACCCCATTTCCTCTCCTCCCTCTCTTATATCCTTTTATCCTTTTCTGAGTCATTGTTTCTCCTTACACATTTAGCTCGCCATGATAAACATGTTCTTGTAGTAAGTGTCATGCCATGTGTGTTCTACTGCTTGCATATGTAAATAATTTGGCAATCTTTGTATGATCAATTGATGTGTGCTACTATGTACTCTGTCATATTCTTGACTGTATACCCCTTACTTGTTGTACATGTTCTTCTGTAATTTACTGTTATATTGTTATGTGTATAGGACCTCCCTCTGAATGAGCTTGCTACCTTTCCTATACAATATCCATTGGTCCATACTTTGTCTTTTGCAGCCTCCTAGCTCTAGATGGGATTGTGGTAGAGTTCCTGTTTCCGGCCAGATCCAGAGTTACATCCCCACCATTGGTACCTGTACCTCCTGATGCAGTTGGAGGGGGGAATCCCATACTGTAGACACTCACCCATGAACGTTAGAGATACATGCACAAGTTAAGTCACTGCTTGCAGCTACAGGAGTCATCCAGCATTTGTGCTTCATGAGGTCACCCCTAGTGCATTCCTGCAGACTCTGAGGCAGTTCCCTTCTTGATAGAGTTTTGCTTCCCAAGCAGTTGGTGCGCATTTTGTTTCTGTGTCTTCTGAGTAGAGAGATAATAGATGCTGCTTCGCAGACATGAGGTGCAGACAGTCCAACATCAACTAAGTGGCATCTTCCTCAACTGGTGGTGTACACACTGACTTTATAGAATTATCAGGGAATCATAGATGTGGATAAAGGGTAATTCGTAAGTAATGCATACAGTAGTTGCTTTCTGCCCTTGTTAATTCCAGGACTGCATATCCAGCTTTGGTGCCCAACCTCCAGTGGTAACTGAACCCATAGGATCAGTCAGAGGGAGCCAGACCCCACAAAATTAATACCAACAGTGCACACAGAGAGGTATGCAATTTAGCAGTCACATTGCTGTATGTTGTAAAATGGAAGATTGAACAGTGACTGGAGAAAATGCACACATTTTGAGTAGGGAGAATTTGCACGATCATGCAGGCTTCTCAACTACCTCCCTCTCAGCAATGCCTTGCAGTGTGAGGGGTTGGCACCCATTTTTCCCCAGAGTGCACAGTTTATGAAAAGATGGCTGCATCCTTATTGCCACAAGAAGTGGTTTGCTAGGTGGTGGTGGACTAGATTTGATATCGGTGTATCTTACAGAGAAAATATTTTTCAACATCTGGCCTCTACTGTTAAACATCCATTTCTGGTTACTGAGGGTCCCAGTTACAACTGAGGAATTATAAATTTAGCAGTGGTGTCACAAATTTGTAGCTCTTAGGATCCTGCCACCCCCCACCCCAGCCCTGTAAGTTTCATGTGAAATAAACACCCCCTTGATGTCTACACAGTGTAGTGAAAATTGACTAAATTGTCCCACTCCATGGAGACTTTGAAAATGACTAAAATAACATCAGGCTGACTCATTACCATGCTGGCTGTCCTTGGAAACTCACAGCCTGTTTTGACATGTTCTGCTGGTGGATCACATCATGGGGATCCTGTGGGAACTACAATTGGGAGGACTGTAGAGCTGTATATAGTGGTGGTGATGGTGGTGGGGGACCCAGTAATTAAAACATAGTTTTGGCATACCTCTTGCTGAGGCTGGAGCTGTTCCCCTAACCTGCGATCTTCCATCTAGGGCCACATCCTCCTCCTCAACAAATCTTTCAGCGGATTGTGGGTCATTGAAGAATCTAGGTGGGCATCCAGTCTGGTGATTCGGAGTTACGAGGGGTATGAATAGGTGAAATCCCAGCCCCTAAAATGTATCTTAGTTTTTACTCCAGAGAACTTTTGGTGCCATTTGTGGAGATCTCGACTAATGTCCTGCAAAAATGTCACTCATTGCCCATTCTCCAGCTGGTTGGGTCCCATAATCTTAGCTGCCCACAGGACTTTCTCTTTATCAGTCTACCTGAAATTTTTTATTAGGAAATGCCTGGGTCAACCTCATGGTTGTGGTTTCAGTCCAGTCTTGTGGATCCTCTCAGTTTCAAATTGGTGTGCTTTCTCTCCCAGTTTGAGATGTTTGAACAGACAGGTATGGATTTCTTGCTCAGGATTCTTCTCCATTCCATCTGGTAGCCCTATTATTCTTAGAACAGAATGGCGTTATCTTTTCTGATCATCGACCCTGTATTTCATCTCCTCCAGCTCCTTTTATAGATTATACCTTTCATAGGACAGATGAGACACTAGGTGCTCCATTTCACTGATGTGCTTTTCTGCTTCATCTAGTCCTGATGAATGTGCAGTAGGAAGTCAAATGAAAATTGGCAATAAATGGTTATCTGGGATGTAACATTGGCAAATCTGGCTTTCATTTCAGATTGCATGTTTTTAAGCATTGCTGGCATGCCAGCAAGATATTTCTTCAATTCGGACAGTTCAAGGCCTTCTTGCACCCTTGCGGTTTATGATCGGGTACAGACATTATGGCTCTGCAGTGACTCCATTGATGCTGTTACAGCACTGAAATTAAATCTGGATTGCTTTTTTCCAGGCTTGATAGATGCCATCAGGTATAATCTCCCTGCTGATGTCGTTTAAAAATTACAGAGAGGATTTTTATTGAAGTTTGGTCTCATAATAGGTGTTGCTTATCTGGAGCTTTGTTTGAAGACATCTGCCATCTTGCCTGGTTGACCACGCACCCCGTGCCAGGCATTTTTGAACTCAACCATTATTTTTACCCCCACTACCTCCATTGGAAGGCTGATCCAGGTATAGTATCCACCACCCTTTCTGTGAAGAAGTACTTCCTCATATCCCTCTTGAATTTATCCCCTCCAGCTTCTTTGCATGCCCCCTTGTTCTAGATTACTGTTTTATTTGAGAAATACTGCCCACCTGTACAATATTAACCACTGTGAGGTTAATATATAAAGGTTTCTATCATATCCCCCTCCTTCCTCTCCTCCAGAGTGTACATATTAGCTCCTTTAGCCTTTTCTTGTAGGGCCTTTGATGCAGATCCTGCGCCATTTTGGTAGCCCGCCTCTGGACTGCCTCCACTCTATGTTCTTCTTGAGATGTGGTCTTCAGAACAGGGCACATGTACTCAAGATGGGGTCTTTCAGTGATCTGATGGGGCAGCACCATCTCCCTCTTCCTGCTGGTGGTACCCCTTCCTATGCAACTCTGCATCTCACTAGCCCTTCCGACTGCCTTGTCACTCTGCCTAGCTGCTTTTAGATCATTTGATATGACAACCCCTTGGCCCTTTTTCCTGCTTGGTCTTTGTAAGTATCACTCTGCCCATTTTGTACTCTGCTCCCAGATTTCTATGGCCCAGGTACATTATTTTGCATATTTTTTACTTTAAAACACAGCTGTGATACCCTTGCCCTCTCTTCCAGTCTTTTCGGATCCCTGCCCATCCTTTCCACCCCCCCCCGTGTCCACTCTGCTTCAGATCCTGGTGTCATTCTCAAAGAGCCAGATCTTCCATTCTAGTTCCTCTGCTACATCACTTATAGAGACATTGAAGAGGACTGATCTCAACACTGATCCATGAGGTACCCTGGTGGTCACCCTCCCTTCCTCGGAGTGTACCCTGTTTACCACTACCCTCCGTATCATATCTGCTAACCAGTTTCTTACCCAGGTTACCACATTATTATCACCCCCAAGTTACCCAACTTGCTTACGAGTTTCCTGTGTGTAACAGTGTCAAAAACGTTGTTGAAATCCAGGTTGGCCATGTCCACCACTCCTCCCTGATCCATCTCCTTTGTCACCCAGTCAAAGAAATCTATCAGATCTGTTTGGCATGACCTTCCCTCTGTGGAACCATGCTGCCTTGGGTCCTGTAATCCATTGGATAACAAATATTCCACAATCCTTTCCTTTACTAATGTTGCCATTAACTTACCCACTACCGACATCAGGCTAACAGGCCTATAACTACCTGCCTCTTCCTTGCCACTACATTTGTGAAGTGGGACTACATCTGCCCTCCTCCAGTCCTTTGGGACCGTGCCAGTCTCTAGTGATCTGTTAAAAAGGTCTGTCAGAGGTACAGCTAATAATTCCCTGATCTCCCTTAGCACTCCTGGATGTACCCTGTCTTGCCCCTATAGCTTTGCCTAACTTCAGGTTAGCAAGTGCTTTTGGAATCTCTCTACAGAAAACAGACTAGCGTCCATTTTCTTCCCATCAAAGCTCACCGTGCCTTTTTGTGGTCCATCCCCTTCCCCTTCCACTGTGAAGACTGAACAGAATTATTTGTTCAAGATATTTGCTTTGTCTTGATCCCACTCCTTGCAGTCACCCCTCCCTCTTTAACAGTAAAATCCTTTCCTTTGTCTTCCTTTTTTTTGCTAACGTGCCTGAAAAAATGTCTTATCCCCTTTTGATACTCCCTGAGCTATTCTTTCCTCAGTTTATGCTTTTGCACTCCATAGTATTTTGCTTGCCTTTCTTTGTTTTCCCTGACACACTTCCCTATCCTCCTCTCTTTGCATCTCCCTATACCCCTTCGAAGCCCCTCCAAAAATGGATGAGTACGAAACAGAAGATCCAGGAGAATCCATGGAAAAAGAAGAACCATCACTGACATCAAAGTTTTGCTTCTTTGAAACAGTTCCTGACCTTCTGGAATCCATCAAAGCCACCATAGAGTTTGATCTACCACCACCACCATGATCAGAGAGGAAGTTAGACTCTATAATTCAACAAAAACAAAGACAAACTGACTTATTCCCAGTATGCCCCACCATCAAGGACATATTCACCAAACAATGGGAAGCCGTGGATCCCACTGGCATAAAAGAAAGATAAGCACTAGACCACATGTACTCTATGCAAGAGGAGAAGTTCAAGTTATGAAACCTCAAATAGCAATTTGGAGTAAAAGGACCGTCATACCAGCAGACAGGTCAAAATTATTAAAGTTGTGGAATGTAGATATCAAATCAAAGAATCAATTATTGAAACTACCATTCAAAAGAGGGCACCTATTCGATGAAGGCCAACAGGAATTCTTGAAAAAAAGAAGAGGTTAAGGATATTGTCAGGGAGAAACATATGTACTCTTAGCTACCCATGTTTTAAAGTAGCTTTCCTTCATATAGGAATCAAGGCAGTAAAAACAGAAACCACAGTTTCAGGGCCAGGTGGGTCTTACAACAACAACAATGGCTTCAGACACAGAAATTACTCCAACTTGAATTACATCTTCAAAGTGAAGAAAGGGGAGGAACAGGAAGAGGTAGGTCAGCCAGCGCCAATAAAAGGTCCAAAAAACAGTCACACAAGTGACTGCACACTGGGGTTGCCAACCCAGACAATACTGCACAACAGTCATTCACCCACAGGAGGACATCCATCACTGTTTCAACTGGCATGGCACATCACAACCACAGACAAGTGGGTGATAGAGATGGTATCAAAAGGGTATGCAATAGAATTCTTAAACAAACCTCTCAAAGGCAGGTTAATCATATCACCAATATCAAAAAAGAAGTTGTCACCACAGCAGGTCCAAAACATCTGAACAAACTACTAACAAACAAGGTCATACAACATGTCCCAGAGGAAAAACGAGGAATGGGTGTCTATTCCTTATTTTCCCTAGTCCCAAAAAAAGACCGGAGATATCAAACCAGTTTGGGACCTAAAATTCCTAAACTGATCAGTAAAATTGTAGATATTCAAAATAGAAATGATAAGATCAACCCTGAAAGCCATGTGATGAGGAGACTTTCTGACCTCCATAGACCTTCAAGACCCCTTCCTCCATGTGCCAATAGAACTGGCTTATTTCAAGTACTTGCAATTCCACATCCTGGGCTATCATCACCAGTACCAGGCAGTGTCATTCAGCCTAGAACTGGCACACAGGGTCTTTACAAAAGTGGCTATAATAATTGCAGCATGACTAAGAGAACAAGTCATACAAGTCATCCCCTACCTGGGCGACTGGCTCATATGTACCAGATCAAGGATACAAGTGGAAAGGGACACAAATACAGTCATACAAACACTCACATCTCAGGAGTGGATCATAAACAAGGAAAATAGCTCACTGGAACTGCCACAGCAGATAAAACATCTTGGATCAGACATAGATATGATGGCTGGTCTAGTATGCCAATTAGCAAACAGAATAGAGAAAATACAAAAACTAGCTTGAGAACGAAGGGCACAACAATCAACAGCATTACTGCAGATGGCATGAGTTCTAGGGGAAATTGTGTCTTGTATAGACCTGGTCCCCTGGGCCAGATGGAACATGCACCCATTTCAGATCTTATCCATACCATACAGGACAGCAACGGAGGACAACATCTACACTGTAATACAAATACTGGAAAAGTGAAAAAGTCACTGAAATGGTGGCCCAAGACATAAAATCTTTCAAAGACAGTTCCCATAGAAAGACAACACGAGGTGGTCATTGGCACAGACACCAGCTTATAAGGTTGGGCTGCTTCTATAGGGCACAAGGTGGCTCAAGGAAGATGGTGCAAATGGAGTCCAAGTTATCAATCAATGTGCTAGAAATTAGGGTGATATTTCATGCACTTGCCTCACTCAAGACACACATTAAAGGAAAATTGATACTGATTCAATCAGACAACATATCAACTGTGGCCTACATTTCCAAAAAGGAAGGAACCAGAAACCCTGCACTCATACAGGAAGTAGCCAAAGTTCTGTCATGGTTCCAAACCAATCTGGTGCGCATAACTGCAATACATCTGTCCGGGAAGCTGAACACCATGGTGGACTGGCTAAGCAGGCAACAGGTCCACTTGGAGGAGTGGCAGCTGCACACCTACCTGTTCAAAAGGATCAACAGACAGTGGAGCGTAGTAACAATGGATCTCATAGCAACAGCAAGAATTGCTCAAGTAAAGCTGTTCTACTCAAGGTTCAAAGAAGCAAAATCAAAAAGGGTAGACACACTGTCCCTATCATGGACACACACCAGGGCCGACATATTCCCACCTTCCTCTCATCCCACAAGTATTAAGGAAAATGAGACAATCCAGGAGACTAATAGTAATAATGATCCCTCCATACTGGCCGAGGAGGGCATGGTTTGCCATGCTGGTGGTGATGGCAATAGACAAGTGGTACCTCCTGGCTCTGAACAACAAACTAACACAAGGTACTATCACACACACCCCAATCCAGACAACCTCAAAGTTAAGGCCTGGCTCCTGAAAGGGAGAGACTGTTGAACTCGGGATACCATGATTCAGTAAATGCTACCATGCTATGGTCTAGATGATCATCCATGACCTCCATATACAGTAGGCAGTGTTACATCTTCATCAAATGGTGATTGACAAGTAACACAAGCCCCCAGACAATATATTGTATAATCGTACAGTTTCTACAGTATCTAGACAAGGGCCTCTCACCATCCGCACACAGGGTCCAAGAGCTGGCAATAGGGGCATCATTGGGAAGGGTACAGGACACAGCTCCAGGATCCCACCCAGATGTATTGAGGTTTCTCAAGGCTGCCAACAGAATGAAACATTCGCACAAAGGTAATGCTAGCCCCATGGAACCTAACTTTGTACTAAATGCCCTAATAAACAAAGAGTCCCTTCAAACCCCTCAAAGGCATCGATCTTTACTGGATGGGGTTAAAAACATCATTCCTAGTGACAATTTTTTCACCAGAAGAACAGGAGACCTGAATGCACTATCATGTAAAGAACCATTCTTGTAATTAAACCAGCATGGAGTATCACTCAGCTTTCACACCGAAAGTAGCCTGCACCTTTCACTTGAATCATATGATTGAACTGCCCACATTCTACAGTGACCATTCAGATGAGAGGGAAAAGGCCTTAAACACACTCGACATTAAAAGAGCCTTAAAGATTTACTTAGACAGGACAAAAGGATTTCACAAATCAGATAGACTATTCATTATCACACCAGGCCAGAGAAAGGGCATGGCAGCAGCAAAGGCCACCATAGCCACTTTGTTAAACAAGCATTTGTCAATGCTGAATGTTTGCTTGCTGGTATTAGCATTGGAAATGCAGGAGTTAGACAGATGCAGAGTAGGAATGCAGTGAAGTACTGAACTTCATGCTAACCCCACCTCCACCCTGTTGAGATGGACAGGCATTGGGGTATGCTTTTGGGTTGTCGCTCATAATGTTCATGCCATTTCACCTCACCTTATCCTGCAGACACTGACAAGTGTTGAGGTGTGCCTTGGGGTATTCGGCTTTACAGTCACCCCACTCCATAACGACATATGCTGAAATGAGTGCAATACAGGAGAATGGGGTAAATGCTGAGGCTGAAGAGTCCAAGGCACACCTTGATGCCTGTGACTGGCTGCAGGGTGGGGGAGGAGTGGAATGGCATGAGCAATACAGAGACACAGCCCTGATGCCTGTCAGTCTGTACAGGGTGGGACATTATGGTTAGAAACCCCAACGCCCTTGGCATTTGTTGGTATTTGCACTACAAATTTTCAACAAGGACTTTTTGTGACCCCCACCTCATGAAAGCATTGACACCTCTTCTCATGAACAATGGCACTGTGATTTTGCCAATGTGTCCTGCACTTTGAGTTTCCACAGCGTCCGTGCCATTGTGCGCCAGTTGTATGAAAACACAGATCAGGCAGGATGTGAAGAATGACAGCTGCACCATTCATAGGGAGGTGTGAAGAGATGGCAGTGTTGAAAATCTGTAGTGAAAATACTAAAAATGCTCAAATTTATGAGCGTACGTGGAAACTGCGCAACGCATGCACGTAACACAGTCATTTAGCGGAATTACTTCACCAGATTTTCAACATAGGCATTTTGTGACCTCTGCTCATGAACGCTGTCACTATAATTTTTTTCATCTGTCCTGAACAATTATTTCCCACAGCAACTATTCTGCACCAGATGAGTAAACGCATATTTTGGGCAGGATGTGAAAAATGACAGCTGTACTGTTCACAAGGAGGTCTGAAAAAATGCCAATGTTGAAAATCTGGAGTGAAAGTACTACAAATTTGCGAAGTTATGCATGCTTGTAATGCAGTCATTTTATGGACATTTGTCACCAAATTTTCAACACAGGCATTTTAGGACCTCTGCTCATGAACAGAGTCACTGTGATTTTACATAGGAACATAGATAAGAACATGTGAACATACCAATCTGCCAATAGAACACACCAATCAGTCTAAGTCTGCCCGAGTGTGCAGCTAGCACCCTAGATTGCAGCTGCCCCAGCCTCCCCTCAGTTCCTCCCCCGCTTGTCCCAGCCCCTGCCCCCCTGACTCTTCCTCTTGCTTTATCCCACTCCTTCTTAAAGCTATTGACTGCCCTACATGTTACCACACCCTCTGTCAGCACATTCCAACTAGACACTACCCTCTCAGTGAAGTAGTGCCTCCTCATTTCCCTCTTGAAATGTCTCCCTTCCAACCTTAGTCCATGCCCCCTCATTTCTGTTCTACTCCTCAGTTTAAACACCCCCTTGGTGCTAGGTTTATTTACCCCCCTCAGGTATTTAAATGCTTCAGTCATATCCACCCTATCCCTCCTCTCCTCCAGTGTGTACAGGTTTAGCTCCTTCTGCCTCACTTCATTTTCCTTTCCTTCCATCCCCTTTAACATTTTTGTTCCCCTCCTTTGCACCCCCTCCAGTAACTTTACATCTCTCCTCAGGTATAGCTTCCAGTATTGTATACAGTACTCTAGGTGCAGTCTGACCAATGATCTGTAGAGAGATAGGATCACATCCCTGTGTCTGGATGAGAACCCTCTTGCGATGCACTCCAGCATCCTGTTTGCCTTCGCTGCTGCTCTCCTGCACTGGGCCGAGTTGTTCATGCTCCCAGTTACCAATACCCCTAGGTCCTTCTCCTCTTCTGTGATCCCCAACCAACAGTCTCTCTTCTGGTTCTTAGCCCCGAAGTGCATCACCTTACACTTCTTTGCATTGAATCCTAGCTGCCACTCCACCGACTATGCCTCTAGTTTTGTTAGGTCCCCCTGCAGTTTTTCCCATCCATCCTCTTCATCCACCACTGCCTCCAATTTGGTATAATCTATGAACAGACTAACCCTGTTCACCACTCCATGTGCTATACTGGAGATAAAGAGCCCAAATAGTACCAGGCCCAGCACTGACCCCTGAGGCACCCTGCTTGTCACTCATCTGGGTGCAGAGAGCTCCCCCACCACCATCACCCTCTGCACCATCCCCTGTAACCAGTTTTCTATCCATTTAGTAAGCATTTTTCCCACCCCCACTGCCATCAGCTTACCTCCCGATCTCCCATGAGGCTCTGTATCAAAGGCCTTACTGAAGTCCAAGTACAAGACATGTACCGCATGGCCCCTGTCCAACTCTCTTGTCACCCAGTCATAATACTCTATTAGGCTTTTTGACAAGACCTCCCTGAGATGAACCCATGTTGCCACCCATCTTGGAGGCCATTACTCTCTAGGAATGCCACCAGCCTCTCCTTCAGTATTGCCTCCATAAGCTTACCCACTATGGACTTGAGACTTAGCAGACGATAATTTCCTGGCTCCTCCCTAGGTCCACTCTTGTGTATGGGCACCACATGGGCCACCCTCCAGTCCTGCGGCACACACACCCCCATTTCCAGGAAGGTGTTGAACAGATCTGCCAGCAGCTCAGCCAGCAGCTCCGTCATCTCCCTCAGCACCCTGGGGTGGATGCCATTGAGACTTGCTGCCTTGTCTATCTTTACTGCCCTCAGCCCCTCTAGCACCCAACTCCCTGTGATCACCTTGTCCGTCACCTCCCCTCTTTCCTCACACCCCCCAGCCCATTCTGGTAGTGGACCATCCCTCTCCTTAGTGAAAAAGAAGCAGAAGTACTCATTTAGAATTACCGCTTGCTCCTCACCTTTTTCCACCAAATCCCCTCCTCACTTTATCCTCACAATGTGTTCCTTGCACTTCCTCTTTTCTCTGACATACCTAAAAAAGTCCCTTTCCCCTCCTTTTATGACCTGTGCAGACCTTAATTCCCTGGAGGCCTTAGTTTTTTTCACCCTCCTGGCCACTTCCCTTGACCAACTCCCAAAAGCCTCCTTATCCTCTCCTTTCCCTGTTCTTCTGAACTTATGATATGCAGCCTTCTGCCCTCACCCCTTGCAGCACTTCCTAGTTCAGCCAGCGTGATTTCTTGGCTCTGCTCTTCTTACTCCTGGCCCTGGTGCAGACTACTGTGGCCTCTGTTAGTTCAGTCTTTATGACTCCCCACTTTTGTTCTGCATCCATCCCCAGCCTTATATCCTGGAGTCTCCCTTGCAGTATTGCTCCCATCCCACCAAAGTCCACCCTAATAAAATCCACCACCTTAGTACCCATGCCTCCTGTCTCCCTGCCCAGTACGAGAATGAGCCACACTGTTTGGTGGTTGCTACCTGCTAGTGGGTCCTCCACCATTACCTCCCTCACTGCCTCCCCATTTGCCAGTACTAGGTTCAAAGTGCTACCAAGCCTTATAGGCCCACTTAGTAATTGCATCAGAAGGCCATCCTGAAGTGCATCAAGGAGCACCTGCTCCCTGGTACTGCTAGTGGCCGGGGTGCTCCAGTCAACCTGTGGTAGGTTAAAATCCACCATTACCGTCACAATCCCCCTTCTACACACTCTCCTTATCTGCTCTGCCAACTCCCCATCCAGTTCCCCGGACTAGGCTGGTGGTCTGTACACCACTTCCAGCCTCAGCTTTCTTCCCTTGGAGTCCAGGAACTGCACCCAAAGCGCCTCTGTCCTCTCCTTTTCTCCCTCGTCTCTTACGCATTTAATCCCTTTCCTTACATAGAGTGCAGCCCCCTCCCTTCCAACCCCCCGGTCCCTCCTGTTTATCCTGTATCAAGGGATTGCCAAGTCCCAATCACGGTACTCTATGGCCCAAGTCTCAGTCACTGCAGCAATGTCCACCTTCCCCTCTGAAAGGAGCACCTGAAGCTCTGCAATTTTGTTCCCCAGGCTTCTTGCGTTGAGAGACAACATTCCACTGGTACCCCTCCATCTCCTCACTCCTCTCCTCCTTGGTCTGTGTCCCTCCTCCTGGTAGTCCACCCACTTTCTCCTCCTTATTCTTACTGGGTGGTGGTTCCTTCTGTATTACACTCAGACCACTCTGCCCGCCCCCTCCCAGGGTTACTACACCTCCACCTTTACCTATATCTAAGAGGGTGAGCTCATTAGGCTCCCCTGTCTGGACCTTTCTACCAACCTCAGTCTTTTGGCCACCCTCCCCACTAGTTTAAATCCACCTTAGTAGAGATATACCCCTCTAACTTTGCCTTTAATACTCCCCTCCCCTTCCTGCTCAAGTGTAGCCTGTCTCCCACATACAAGTCACTATTCCCCCAGTCCCCTACCCCAGTTAATCATTAACCCAAAATTTTTGGTGTGGCACCAATTCCTCAGCCACTCGTTGAACTCCTCAATCCTACTCTTCCTCTCCATGCATGCAGATGGTACCTGGAGTACCTCTGAGAATGCCACCTACTCCCCCAACCCCTCACACTGCCTGACCAACTACTCAAACTTCCTCCTCACTACTTCCACAGTCTCCACCGCCAAGTTGTTTGTACCCACATGCAACACTAATGAGGTTTCTTTCTCCCCCTCGCTGCTCACTTGAGCAGTGCCTGTCCTGCCCCTCTTGCAGTCAACCTGGGGATAGCTTTAAACCAAATATGGCTGTGCCCCCCCTTCCACCCCATCGCACCCCTTTCAGTATAGAATCCCCCAGGATGAGAACCTCCCCGTCCCTTACACCCTTTCTTTTCTAATGCCCTTTCCACCATCCCAGTATTCATTCTTCCCTGCCCCTTACCCCTGCCAGCTGCACCCTCTGTGACTTCTGTATCTGTACCCACTACTTCTGCCTTACCCCTTTTCTCTGCCCATCCCACTTGAGCCCCTTTCCAGCCTGACTACTTCCTACTGGGCTTCCCATGTCGACCTCCCCTCCTCCCCTGCTGATTTCCAACCCCTCTCCCTTCACTGTTGTTGTCGATTTAGAACCCCCATTCCCTTCTACCCCAATAGTGATGCCCCTCCCATCCTTCCCCCTACCCATAGCCTTCTCTCCTCCAGTCACCACCCCTCCTTCCTTACTAGCCCCCTTTACCCTTCGTCCTCACTATCTCTCTCCCTACCTGTTGCCATCCCTCTCATACCTGCTTGTCCTCCCCTTCAGTATGTTCTTCCCCCTTCCATAGCAGAGGCTCAAATCTATTCCTAGTCAATACCCCTCCTACATCTCTTCCCCCTTTCGGTTCCCCCTCCTACTTGTTCCCCTCCGTGCCACCCATGGTCGCTCCCTACCCATAGCCATCTGCTCTCTCTCCTGGTACTCCTCGTTGTCTCTTCCTTCCCCATCAGGGGCCCCACCCTTCACCTCGGGCACCTCCTCCCTTTCCTCTCTTTTCTGCTAGTGCCTCTGATACTGTGGCCAGTTTCAGTCCCTTGTTGTTCTTCCTCTGTCCCCCCCTTCCCATCCCCTATCCCCCCCCAACCAGGATGCCAACCATACTCATCTACCCTACCACTTAGACTCTTCCCTAACCTCCACAGTTCCTTCCTCAAACTTGCCAGTTTTCTACAGATCATACACCCCCCCATCCTCCAAGCCCAGTCCAGGATCATGGCAGACCCACACCCTGCACACCCCACCACCCTTCCAAAGATGCCCACCCTATTGACATGTGGCACCTGCCCCAATTTGTGCCCCACCTTATGTTACGGGCTCTTACTCCCAGGTTATGTACCATACTACAACTGTTAGGCCCCTATTTACACAAATTCCTGTCCCCCCTCCACAGTAGTCCCTCTACTGACCCATTGCCGACTGGGTTAATTCAGTCTCAAATTTCATCCATTAGATACTGTATTACTGTAGCAATCCTACAGCCTCCTTGTCCATTTTTCACCCTTCAGCTCTCATATAGTTTCCCTTAGCACAGTTAGAAATCCTATTGCATTCCAAGTACTACTCAGCTCAGTTAGAGAAATAAACAGAACAAATAAATATCTATAATTACAGCAATCCTAACAGTATAGCTCAGTTAGAGAAATAAACAGAACAACTAGATCTATATTATTAGAGCAATCATAAAAGTATCCAATCTTTGCTTTGTCTCCACCCCAGAAATCCTGCTGTAATAGGACCACAGAGGACATTGGATGGGAGGGTGGGCAACTCTAAAGTCCTGGCAGAGCTTCCTTGAGCTCGCTCACTCCCCCTCTCTCACTCGCTCATTCTATTTCTCCTGGTGCTGCAGGCTTCCCTTTTGTACTGGGCTCCTGTCTGCATTGGCACCTTTTTCTGCCCACAAAGAAATCTGCAGCATTCCCAACAGAGCTCCACTGAGCTCATTCACTCCCCCTCTCTCACTCGCTCGATCTTAATCTGTCCCAAACACTGATTTCCCACAGTGACCGCGCTATTCTGCTCTGGAAATGTGAAAACACATTTCAGCCAGGATGTGAAAAATTACAGTTGTACTTTTCACAAGGAGGTGCAAAAAAATGGCAGCATTGAAAATCTGGCGTGAAAATATTACAAATTTGCAAAGTTACATGGATGCGTGGAAACTGCGCAATGGACACTTGCAACACAGTCATTTTATGGACTTTCATCACCAAATTTTCTTCATATTTAGTAAGCTTTATTAAGTTTACCATACAACAAACAAATCCAGAACACCATTACATAGCATGACATGATGCTGTACAGCAACAACATGGATCCCTTGTCCCTCTATTACAAATCCGTATCCGATATTTGGCTCCTTAAGAAGGGAGGCAAATTATGTTGCTGTTAGGAAACTCATAGTGTAAAAAGGAACAGACAAAGGAAAAAACTCCCACCATCTCCCCACTCCCTTCCCCCCACCCCCATTTCCCTCACCACCAGGAAAGGGAAAGAGAAGAAAAGAAAAGAAACCAAGGGGGGATAGTGAGAGCAAGTAGGAACAACCACCTACATCCAACTTTACTCCATATATTTTAGGGCATGTTCAGCAATACAGATATGGGGGATGTTAGGTACAGAGTAGGGTATGTAGAGGGGCCCAAGTCGTCTGATATTTTTTACTATATTTGGAGATGTTTGCTATGGTGTATTCTGCTTGCAAAGCAAAGAGAATTTCACGATGCCATTCTGTGTATGTGGGAGTCTGCTGGTCTAGCCATCACCAAATTTTTAACATAGGCATTTTAGGACCTCTGTTCATGAAAAGTCTCACTGGAATTTTCTTAATGTGTCCCAAAAACTGATTTCCCACAGTGAATGTGCTATTCTGCTCTGGAAGTGCAAAAACACATTTTGGCCAGGATGTGTAAAATGACAGCAGTACTGTTCATAAGGAGGTGTGGAAAAATGTCAAAGTTAAAAATCTGGAGTGAAAATGTTGCAAATTTGCAAAGTTATGACCGTGCATGGCAACTGTGCCATGCACGCTCGTAAAACAGTAATTTTTTGGATTTTTTCACCAAATTTGCAACATAGGCTTTTTGAGTACCCACCTCATGAAAAGTGGCACTGTCATTTCGTTAATCGATCCCGAAAGGTGACTCTGTCCAGTGACTGCGAAATCACCTTTCAGGACTGAAAGATGCCATGAAGTGACTGAATTCATGAGGAGGGGTCCCAATAACCCTTCGTAGAAAATTTGGTGCCAAAATTCCCAAAAATGCCCGAGATTCGCACCAAAGTTGAAAAAACCCTATTTATGCCATTATACAGCTTACCGGCATTTCTTCAGTTCGCGGTCGGCTTTGAAGAGTGCAGATGTGTTCCCAGTCCACCAAAGATCACTATGCCAGGCTTCAGAGGTAAGTATGTGGAGAGGGTGTGTGTGGGGAGGTAGAGTATGCAGAAGGAGGGCGCGGGTTGGGGGAGGGGCACCAGAGACTTTGAGGGACCGTTTTCTTGTTTTACAGGTAAAAAAAGAAAACAGACAACACTGGTCGGTTTTCTTTTTTTACAGGTGTGTTTGGCACACAAGGGAGGGCTCCTAGTGAGCCCCTGGCATTTGTGGGGCAGAGGACCACAGCTAAAGGGGATTAGGCCTCCTGTTAGCACAGAAAAATGGGCAGGGGGGTACATGATGCCAAGAGGGATTGGGCACCACCTCGGCACAGGCAAAACACGGCTGTGGGACCTTTATGCTGACAGGGATTGGGCCCCCCGTTGACAAAGAAAGATTGTTTTGGGGGGTGCATGATGTTAAGGTTTTGACCCCTCTGCACACAACAAATAGGGGCATTATGTCAACGGGGAATGGGCTCCCCTGTCTGCAAATGAACTGGGTCGGGGACATGCTGATAGGGGGATTGGCCGCCCCCATCGGCTTCCATGGGGCTGTGAGGTGGTAGCAAGCACCGCCATTGTTACAAATATGTTACACTTGGCAAGGTACTGTCCTGCAATAATGGGTCACTCCCTCATTGCAGCGGAATGGCTGACGCTGCAATGACGAGGTGGCCCCTCATTGCAGCGGTGAAATTGTTTCAACTCGGTGGCACTTTTGGAAACCAATGCCATCAGCACAATGTGTCTGCAGTGGTCCACCAGTGCCAAGCCCCCAAATGCAGTGCCACTGTTGGCTACCACAGTGCCGCATCTCCACAATCTGCTTCTCTCCTAAGCTGCCGCATAATGTTTCTTGCACATGCGTGCAAGCAAACATAAAAAGAGGATATAGGAAGCATAAGAAACAACAGGGGATACATCCCCAGAAGTTATCAAAGCACACTCCACCAGGGCAGTGGCCACCTCATGGGCAAAGAGAAATCAGGCCACAGCAGCAGAAATCTGCACTGCAGCAACATGGACTAATCTACATACTTTTGCCAGACATTACAGACTAGACACTAGCATACATGGCAGAAACATAGAAAACATAGAAACACAGACTTTGATGGCAGATAAGGACCGCTTCACCCATCTAGTCTGCCCATTTCCCTACCTACAGGATAGGCCGCAGATCCTAGTTAACCAACAGCCTATTTCTTCCTACCTCCCACAAGAATTGCCTTATGTCTGTCCCATGCATTATTGAACTGTCCCACAGTTTTAGACCCCATAACCTCCTCAGGAAGGCTGTTCCATGCATCCACTACCCTCTCTGTGAAATAATACTTCCTCACATTGCCCCTGAACCACCCTCCTTCTATCTTTAAATTGTGTCCCCTTGTTCTTGCAAGTCTCTTTTTCTGAAAGATGCTACCCTCTTGGACTTTGTTGATTCCACTGAGGTACTTAAATGTTTCTATCATGACCCCCCTCTCCCGTCTTTCCTCAAGGGTATACATATTAAGCGCCTTTAGTTTCTCCTCATACGGCTTCTCTTGCAGACCCTGCACCATTTTAGTTGCCCTCCTCCGGGCTACCTCTATCCTGTCTATGTCCTTGCGGAGATGGGGTCTCCAAAACTGGACACAGTACTCCAGATGGGGTCTTACCAACTGTCTGTACAGAGGGATAACAACTTCCTGTTTTCTGCTGCTGATGCCTCTCCCTATACATCCCAGTATACCCACAGCCCTCCCTACTGCCTTCTCACATTGCTTGCTAACCTTAAGGAACATCCTTCTGGAACAAAGTTTTGGAAGCAGCCACTTTTAGAGGTGCCAAACACTCTAGCCAATCCCCTCCCTCTTAGGGAGTATTGCTTCTTACATATCCCTACTTGTAAGAACTTGGAGTGCAATGGATATACAATACACAGAACACAGTTGTAGTTTACTCACCTGCTAAAGGTGATTGTGTTAGTGTATATCCGTGGCACTCCACTTCCCGCCCAAATGAAACAGTCCCCATGGCGCCAATAAAATAGAGCCTCAATATATCCACCAGCATGCTGTATTCTGATTCTGAATATAACTAAGTATCTTCACTAATGCTAAGTCCAATAAATTAAAATAGTTTGGCAAGTGTCATGGTGTTAGAGCCTGCATTAATAGAATTAATAATTCATAAATACACAGCTTGGGAATTTTCAGAACTGATAGGACTGGGAAATATAGGGGCTCAAGTATTATCTTGAAATTCAATACAAGGTCTCACGTGCATCTTGTAGCTTATCAGGTGAACACAACCCTACTTGTAAACACTTGGAGTACCATAGATATACACTAACACAGTCACCTTTATCAGGTGAGTGAACTACCATTAAACAATGAAAACTGGCATTGCAGACATTACTAGTGGCACAGTTATGGAATAAAATACATATATAATAAATGAGAGCAAGTCCTAGTCAGGGATCTGTCAGAAGATGATCCCTTGCTGAAAGTGGGAATGTATAGCCAGTTGTGACAGGGTTAAAAACATATTCAAAACACAAAAGTGCTACACATTCAGCAAAACTGTCATGTCCAACTTTGAAATAGTGCTGGGCAAAAGTTGTGAATTCTGCTGGAGAGGAACATTTGAGAAAGTTTGCCACCTTTCGTGGAATTTTCCAAACATCTGCCTTTAGCAAATAGGAAATCTTCCAAATGTGGCAAATTTTCACCATGTTCAGCAGAATTTTGTTAATAAACTATAGAATAATACACATGAACTGTAGAACTAATCTATAATTCATGTTTATTCCACAGTTCAGTCAGATTTTTTTTTTACCTATCTCTAGTAGCACCCCCCAACTTACGGTTTGCCGGTCCCAAAGAACTGAAAGATTCCCTGGTGTCTAGTGGCACCCCCAACCTACAGTCACCAGCTCCATAAAGGTTTTAAGTTCACCTGATGTCTAGTGACACCCCTCCACCCTTCAGTCACTAGCCACTAAAAGTTTTTAAGCTTCCCCGGTTTCTAGTGGCACCCTCCACCCTCTGATCACTGGCCCCATAACAATTAAAAGTTCCCTGCTATTCAGTGGCACTCCCACCCTCTGATCGCCAGACCCTAAATGTTTAGGGTTTCCCTGGTGTCTAGCCACACCGACCACCGGCACTATAAACATTTTAAGTTTCTCTGGTGTTTAGTGGTACCCCCCAGCCTTCAATCACCAGTGTGGGCCCCATAAGCACGATCGTGGACCACTGTACCCTGGTTCAGCTAAATGTGTTGCCAGGTACTAGAAAGAAAGAAAGAAAGATGAACTTGGGCAAGTCATCATTTTTTTTTTTCACACAAGGCCGATAAGTACTTCAATCATGCTCCGGGAGTGGAGCTGTGATACTGGGCATGATGCACATATGCATAGTCATATGAATATGCATACACGCAGGCCCAGTATCACAGCTCCACTTTTGGAGTGTGTTTAAAATACTTTTCAGCCCTCATTTAAAAAAATACTAGTTGCCCAGTTTCAGCTTTCTTTCTAGTAACTAGCAATGCATTTAGCTGAATTCAGGTACAGTATTTTGTGGCCACGCTTGTAGATATTACTGGTGATTGGAGGAGTAAGTGCTCACCCCGACACCAGAGCTTCAGCTTTGAGGGCCAGTGATCAGAGGATGGGTGCCACTAGACACCAGGGAACCTTAAAAATGTTTGGGTATTGGTGATCGGAGGGTGGGGGATGCCCCTAGACACCAGGGAAGCTTTTAATTCTTATGAGGCCACAATCGGAAGCTGCGAGATGCCATTTGATGCCAGGGAAATTTTAATCTTTTAAGAGCTGGTGATCAGAGGGTTGGCATGCTACTAGACACCAGGGGAAACTTTTAATTGTTATGGGGTGGGCGATAGGAGAGTGCGGGGGCGTCACTAGACACCAGAGAAAGGGAAATGTAAACTGCTGAAAGAAATTCTGCAGAACTGGTTTCTGATAGCGATGAGTTCTGCAAAAATATACTCCCACAGTTTAATACATTAACTCACAGTACATGTATTTATTCTGCTGTTGTAAAGCAAAATTTCTGTGAAAATTGCCAAAATGATTTCTGAACCTTCACGGGAGCGAAAGTCGGACTTTCACACAAATTTCACCGGCAGAATTTTTTTTTTGTACAGCTTTACTCTGAAATCAAACCAAGAGACTGCAGTACTTTCAATGTACAAATCCACCTGGATTCCTTTTAATGGTTGCAGTGCGCCGAGCCCTGCATACCTCTTGCTATGAGAAATGGACTCCCGCATTCCTTGTGAACAAACAACATGTTGGAGTGATGACATAGTCACCTCTGCACATGTGAAGCACTCTGCTCGCACTATATTTTTGTGACCACTGAAATACAAACCCCCCCACCTGACCCTCCCTCTCAGCACCCACCACCCCACTGCCCCCCAGAAACATAACAGTCGCACTGGGGGTGCCCAGTCCCCCAGTGCAGGAATCCTCATTTGTTTCTTTTTTTATGTCTATCTTTTTTGTTGTTGTTCAGCCATGACAGCAGAAATACATAACCCCCCACCGACCATCCCTGTCAGAACCCACCACCCTACCTCCGAGAACCATAATATTGACACTGGGGGTGCCCACTCCCCTGAGTGTCTCGTTCAGAAATCCTCTGACTGCCCCTTCCCACTATCATGTATGCGTGGTTATTTGTGGTTTTTTTTTTTAATTTTCTTTATTTATAGTATTTTCCCCCCACCTTGCTCTCAAGACCTCCCCCCAAAAAAAACATAACTGTGACACTGGGAGTGCCCAATCCCCCAGTGCCATATTCAGGACTCCTGCATCCCATTTTTTTGCGTGTGTATGTGTTTTTATATTTATAATGTCTTCCCCCTACCCAACCCTCCCTCTCAGCACCCACTACCCCTCACCTCCCAAAACATAATAGTGACACTTGGGGTGCTCAATCCCCCAGTGCCGCATTTGGGACTCCTGTGTCCTATTTTTTTTTCTACCTGTAAAAAAAAAAAAAGTCCAATGATGTCTTTTGCAGCCGTTCCTTCCCCCCAACCAACACAACTCACCCCCAAGCCCTTACTTACCCATCGGGTATCCAATGCTTTAATCTTCAATGGACTGCAGATGCATCTTCACTCTTCAATGCTGGACCATGAACTGAGGAAATTAGGTATACATTCAATGTATTTCAACGGGGTTTTGAACTTAGTAGCATAACTTGGCAATTTTTCAATATTTTGCTCTAAATTTTCAACATACCTTATTTGGGACATCACTTCATGAACAATGCAAATGATGTTAGGTAAATCTGTCCCAAAAGGTGATTTTGTGGTTGCTTTGCAAAATTACCTTTCTGGCAGGAGCTGAACATTTTCCCCACTGTTGTTCATGAGGTGGGCTCATAATCTGGCTATGTTGTAAATTGGATGTAAAAATATTTAAAAACAACTAAGTTATGTGCCTAAGTTGAATTTTGTGAACCCAAGCTCTTAACTTTGTTAATTTTCAATATTTTACCCCAGATTTATAACATAGCCATATCTTTACAGTACCTCATGAATGTGACACTGTAATTTTTCAAATCCTGGCCAAAATGTTTTTTTTACATCCCAGAAGGTGATTTCAAGGTCCCTGTGCAAAATCACATTTTTGGTTGGAGTTGAAAATTTTATCTGCTATTGTTCATGAGATGGGGCCATAAGAAGGCTATGTTCTCAATTTGGTGTAATAATATTTAAAAACAAAAAAGTTGTCAGGCTATGTTGCATTTTTCAAATGCAGGCTCGCAACTGTGGTAATATACAATATTTTTACCCCAAATTTTCAATATAGCCAGTTTGGGAGGGGCTTGGTCTAAGGTTCAATGTGGAGAATATCTCCTCCCACAACCTCTACTTAAGCCCTCCACTAATGCACCTCCCTTGCTTAGGGAGTGTTTTTTCCCTGAGCTCCCTGCATGGCTTGTGTGGCTGTGCTTCTCTGTGCTCCCACTGCCTATTTGTTTCTGTGTTACCCCCCTCTAATCTCCCTCCCCCTCCCCCTCCTTCTCTCTCTGTTCACTGCCTCCCCTTGTCCTGTATCCCGGTTGATCTCCTGGCTGCTCTGACTGCTTCTCTGCTCTTTTTTCCCCATCTCCACATCTGTTGTGGGGCTCCTCCTTCTTTCTTTCAGATTTCCTTTTTGGCCTTCTTAGATCCCCGAGGCCGCTTACATGTGTCCTCGCTCCTCTCCCATCCTGTCTACTTCTATCCGCATTCACTTCTCTTTCTTGCTTTGGCTCGTCTTGTATGGCAGTCACCAGCAGTGCAGGTTCATCATCATCAAGCTCACCCACATCTTTCAGAATGCATACAAGCTCATCTCCCGGATCCCTTGGATTTACTCCACTGCTGATGAGACTGCTCCCTTGTCTTCTTCGAGCTGACTGCTCCACCATACCTGTTTTTCCTTCTTCCACTGCGATCCTCTGAGTGCTTCAACCCAGCATTCTCACCTGCCTTGCTTCTCAGTGGAGCCATGGACTCTACTACCATCTTCATCAACTTATATCAGTAAGTACCGATACATTACATTCTGTTTCTTCCCTCCTCTGAGTTAAATGGAATTCCTACCTCACCATTCTACTGACACTATCTTCTTACAACAGCTCAGCCCTCCCGCTTGGATCCTCTCCAACACTCTCACCATAAGGCAGCCCACTAGTCGATTAATTTTGTCTTCTCCACCAACGTTGCCTACTACTTCCCAGCTACGCTACTCATTTGCCTCAAACCACTAGTTTACACTAAATTGTTCAGGATCATAATGGGGGAGGGGGGCTCAGCCATATTTTTTACAGGAAGGAATAACACCCTCTAGATGTTCCCTGATGCATGATGTCAGTTCAGCTATCATCAGTCCTCAGTTGCCAGCAACAAGAAGCAGAGTTCCAGCCTTAGTCCTCGCAGAACTCCATCATAGCCATTCAGCCCTATCTTTGGATTTCAAAGAAGGACATTTCAGGGATTCAGCTCCCTGTAGCCTAGTATACAGGACTTTCCCTCAGTCATTAATTTCCCCTATAATAAGGAGCACTCTTCATTACATCTCCATATTAGTCCTTCCCTATTGTCCTGTCTCCTACCTTATGTATGCTTTGGAGCACTTCCCTATACACAACTGCTATTTGTGTCTACCTTACCCTTCATGATATATGTCTCTCACTCCTACCACTTAGTGTTACCATACCTACAATTTGAATACTATTCTATTTTCACATACTACACCTACTATGTTTACTACTCCCCTCTCTCCCTGCAGTAGTGTCATGCCTCAGCCAGCCCATTCCAGCAGTATTTCTAGACTCTGTCCCTAACTCACACTTTTTGAGGTGCTGAGCAAAAGTAGGCTTCCCCTGTCTACCAGGGATGGGATTCTGTTATGACCACTATCCTTGGGACAAGCATCATTCATCATCTTGGAAACGATGACTTCATTCACCCTCCTTCACCTGGATCTACTTCACACTTCAGATTCTATCTCTCCTTCAGAAAAGAACTACTCTCTAACCTCAAGATCATTGTTCAGTCTGCATCATCCATGGATCGAGGATGGATCATCATCTCTCCAAGAAGCTCACCATCCTCAAATTAGCTATGGTTACTAGGACCTAAGTCCTTCTCTTAATATGCCCAGAGGATGGGCAGATCACTGGCCATGGGTCCTCAGAGGTTTCCTCCACCTGTTTTTTTTTCTCTCCTGAGTGCCAGGGAGTCATACTGTCCATGAGTTGGAGGAGGTATCTTTTGGGGCCTTCTATTCCCTAAGAATTACTACCTACTTATCTACTACTCAAGGGTAGGAATAGAGTAAAACAACAAAAAGTACTACAAGTTACACAAGCACTGTATATACCCCATTACTATTACACAAACATTGAATGGGAGGGCTTGGCCCGAGGTTCAATGTGGGGAATAGCTCCTCCCACAACCTCTACTTAAGTCCCCCACAAACGCACTTCCCTTGCTTAGGAAGTGTTTTTGTCCACCGTCTTCTCCTCTTCCTCTTTCTCCGGTGCTCTTCTCACCCTTGTTCATGGGCCTTCTATTCCCTACAAATTACTACCTACATACCTACTACTCAAGGGTGGGAATAGAGTCAAGCCACAAAAAGTACTGCAAGTTACACAAGCACTATATACACCATTGCTATTCCACAAACATTGAACTTTACCGCACCTCATGAATATGACAGCTGTTATTTTTCAACTCCTTCCCAAAATGTGTTTTTGCATCCCAATCATTGATTTCACAGTCCCTGCATGAAATCACCTTATGGGTGGGAGTCGAACATTTACTCTGCCATTGTTCATGAGATGAGGTCATAAGAAGACTATGTTGAAATTTGATGTAATGTTAAAAAACAACAAAGTTATGAGCCTATGTTGAATTGTCGAATGCAGGCTCATAACTTAGGTAATTTTCAATATTTTTACCCTACATTTACAACATAGCCATATCTTTACAGCACCTCATGAATGCGACAGCTGTCATTTTTCAAATCTTGGCCAAAATGGTTTTGTTCATCCCGGAAGGTGTTTTTTGCAGTCCCTGCGTAAAATCACCTTTCAGACATGAGTTAAAATTTTTTTCTGCCATTGTTCATGAGGTGGGATCATAAGAAGGCTATTTTCTAAATTTGGTGGAAAAAATAAATACAAAAATATGAGGCTTTGTTGATTTTTGCAAATGCAGGCTTGTAAATTTGGTAATATTTAATATTTGTACTACAAATTTACAACATGGCCATTTCTTTACAGCACCGCATGAATGTGACAGCAGTCATTTTTCAACTCCTGCTCAAAATGTGTTTTTGTGTCCTGAAAGTTGATTCCATAGTCCCAGTGCAAAATCACATTTAGGCCGGGAGTTGAACATTTTCTCTTTCCTTCTTCATGAGGCAGGGTCATAACAAGGTTATGTTGAACATTTGGTGCACAAATATCAGAAAACAACACATATATGAGCCTTCATTACATTTTGCTTATGTAGGCTTGTAACTTTGGTCATTTTCTATTATTTTTACCCAAAATTCCTCCCATACTGCTCTATTGGTTCAGGCCAGAACTTGTTTTACAGTGTCTGGGTTTGATCCCACGCTGTGAATCTGGGGGCACATATTCAATTGGATGAAACCTAATATCTGTTGTGTCAAAGTTAGGTACACATTCTAAATGTTCATCCAGAGCCTCATTTCTGTGACATGTGTGAATGTCATAGAGGTGCTCCTGGAATCTTTTTCTCACTGGACAAATTGTCCTGCCTACATATATCTTAGTGATGGGCATGAGCAGTATGCACCAAGAAACTGGTGTAACAGAAAATTAATTCCTTGATAGCAACTGAAGACACATCAGAGGAGATCTCTTATTGTTCTACAGTATAAACAAGGATGATGAATTAGTAAGGGACTTAAACATTAACTTCCAGGATGGGACACATCAAATCAGAAGTCACATGAGACAAATACAAAATACGAAATAAATAGCATGAGAATATTTTACACACAATGAATCACACATTTATGGAATGCATTACCAAAAGAAGCTATCAGAAGTAATAATATTCAGATTTTTGGAAAAAGACTCGATGTATTCATAAATGGGAGTCACTTAAATGACTACTATGATTAATTTTGGGGCAGCTATACATGGATGATAACCTCTACTGCTGTTTCATAAATTCCAAGTAGAAACCCATATGTTTTACTCAGGTATTGGGAGTTCCCTAGCTGGAGTACCAAATCTGTAAATGGAGCATTTGCCACACAGATTGAAGCCACTGGACTTCAGTGAATTGAGAAATTCCAGTCCTGATGGTATTTGGCATGAGGTGGAATAGATCTTTTCTGCTGTGAAAAAAATCACAGAAAATGTGGATTTTCACCAATTGATGCAAAATTTCACAGAACATGTCAACATTCCTCAATGTCTACAGTTTTACCACAAGACATGTTTCCAAAAATTGCTAAACACAGTTTACATTAACAACTTGTGGTTTACTTTAAACATTTTCTCTTAGCAGATTTATCTGAATTAAACACAAAATTTTGCATCAGGCTTTGGAAGTGAAATTAGAATTCTGACACACTGTTGACATCAGAATTTTGCTTTCCTCACAGTACTACCTATCAGGCAACCTTTAATGGCTGAAACAGCAAACCACAACACTTGTTTTACTGACAGCACACTTTTTACACACCCTTTGCCTCAGTGCTTATAACTTTCATTAGAAAACCTTTACTGTGGTTAGGAATGTAAATGAACAGTTAGCATGCTATTAGAGTACAATTAACATACACAGGTTTGCAATTAAGAAGATCTAAATCAAGAACCTAGAACATGTTGTGGGTTCTAACTTGAACCAGAAGAGGTTTACCCATCAAAGAACAAAAGCTAACCATAACTGGAAAAGGAAACAGTGATGATTTATAGGTAAATTCTGTATTAGAACTTTAATTTTAATGCTGGGTCTAAAATGGTAGTGAAGTAAAGATCAGAACTGATGTGTATATGAGGGAAAAGTTTGCTTAGTTCTTGCACTGAGAGATCAAAGATGCATTTTGTTACGGAATTTTCACAGACAAGGTAAGTTACAGGTAGTTGAATGTTTGGTTTGAGAAAATTATCAAATGTATCAAACATCAGGAGTCAGATTCAAAAATGCTAAGATGGACATAAGAATAAGTTGCATCCAAGGTGGTTATGTTATGTTTCAAAAGATGGAAGCTGCATTTGAAAGGAATGTTGCCTTTTTCCATATAACTGTACCAAAATGCAGGTTTCTTACTTCAAAACTGACAGCGGTGTCAAGTGAGGTTGTAACACAGTACCTTGCAGCAAATGACATGTCATAAAATACTGCATGAAAAAAGGGCTTAATTGCTTTAAAGTACTCTGATCCATACGCATACTCCAGCACTCTGCAGAAATACTGCATGGCATTGTATTGCATTATGGCTTACTCCATTGTACTGTACCTTAGTACAAAAAGTAGAGTTAAAAGAGATGCACGGTTGTGGGTATGGGCACAAGGCTGGTGCAGTTTCCATATACAATATGAAAATATTTTTATTAACACAGTCCACAAACATGTGTGGATTGGAGCCTAAGTGCGAAGTGGGTACAGCTGGTAGACCACAGAAAAGTGTCAACACCATCACTGACCAAAAACAGAACAGCACATAACCTTGGTAAAAGAGCTGAGCATTCAAGAGGAGGAGGAGGAGGAGGAGGAGGAGACCCAACTCACAATAGCAATGCCCAACATAAGCCTGCAGAAACAGTAGCATATGCAAATGTGTATGGCACAAAATGACCCTGCTGTACTCCCCCAAAATGGTCCTGCTATGCTGCCCCATACCAGATACATGTCCCAAAGGTCTTGTTGTGCTGTACTCACCTGCTGAACTGATGGGGCAGGGTAGCAGCTGATCCCTCCTTTCCAGTGAGGTATGAATAAAGGAGTGCTTCACAGAATGATACATTGGTGGGTACTGAACAGCCCCTTACCCATAGCATACATATTTGTACTCAAACTACCACATAAGTGAGCTACAGCAGGGACACTTGTAAATAACCACCCCGAATGGGTCAAAGCATTTCTTGAACACAAACTCTCACCAAAGTTGCTGACTTGGTGTTTTAAGACAGATACAAGGCGTGAGCCCATATATTTCTGCCTCTCACAGTGTGGGCATAAGCTAATGATAACCCATTACTTTATCCAATTCAGTTTTGAACAAGCTAAATGATCTGATGTCCACTGTGGGTTGTCAACAGATGGTGACGATGCTGAGCTACCACTTGCAAGGGCTCTGAATAGAGCTATACATTTCTTGAAATATCCTTTATTTTAAGTCATTTTGTTCAGGAGCGCTTAATCTGCTGGAGCTAGACATTCGTGACTATTATTAGTCTGGTGTCCAAAATTTTAATTCTGCTGTGTGCACCAGTTAGGGGTGCGAGGTAGGGCTTTTAGAGATAGTTTAGGGTTGGTTAAGTTGAGTAATTTTTCAGTTTGCATTGTTGTTTTCTAGTTAAGATTCAAGTGCAAACATACCATATCAGTAGAAGCTCCTGGGAGGCTGCAGAGCTGTGAAGAAGTTGAGGAGGGAACCATTGGCATACGGGTCTCTGTGTGTTCGGGATGAGTGCGCTACAGGACATGTGTTGATCTAAATAACATCCATTTGTGAGGAGAAAGTGAAATCTGAGGGATGACTTGGTCTGGGGTTGCTGGAAGGCTTCCCTGGAATTTCATCTACTGCGACTGTTAAGCCCCCAAAAGAACTGTGCAGAACTGCTGGGCTAGCCTGTGGTGTGGCAATGTGGGCCTGCCCTTCTTAACCTTGATACCTGATTGACTATCGCTTGACCATTGTGGACTTCTGTTGGTGAACGGATGGCCAAACATGGTGAAACTTGTACGGTGTCCAAGAGCCTTGATGAATTTCATTCTGCCAATTGTATCCATTGCTGTAGGTGTGGTATATTACCCATCAGAAGGAGACTAGTAGAGACTGCCTCCAGCACTGGTGAGAGAAGCACTGGGGATGAAGCTGGACTTGCCACGGGCTGGTGAGCCCATTCCTTTTTATTGCTTCTCACAGTTTACTACCTCAGCATTAATGAGAGTTCTGCTGAGGTTAGTTTCTTGACTAACTAAACTCTGACCCTCCCAGGATGATTTCTTCTCAGCTTCCATTATCAGTCTAATATCTTCCTGTTGGGCTTTGGACGTACATATAGCTCAGTGAAAGCAAACTGTTTTGGCACTGATTAATCATTTCAGGATAGTCATCTAACATTGTTGGACTTTTTAAATTGTTGCATTGAACTTTAGCTCTCCCCTTGAAATAAGGGGTACATATTTATTGATTGCACTCAGTTCTTTTCCTGGACAATAAATAATACTGACTCTTTGGGAGGGTGATTTTGGTGGGTGGAATTTTGGGGTTTAGATAGTGTGTGATTGTTGACTATCTCTGTAGGGAATTTTATTATATTTAACTGTGTGAATGGTGGATGAATGAGTAGTTAGAATGACATCTTGATTATTAATTAAGCTTGTGTTTATTTAGTTTAAATTAAGCAATAATGCCTGACAGGGTGTGGGTTGTGCTGGGATAACCTCACGCCCGGGTGGTTGGGCACAAGGCTGCAGGACCAGTGCGTCCAATGTCCCAGAAGTGAGGTTATCCCAGCACAACCCACACGCTGGAGTGCATTATTGCTTTTATACAATGGCTCATCGTTATACAAAATAAAAAAATAAAAATTAAAAAAATGTTTTTAGTAGATTTTTAGTGTGGCAGTATATCTCTGATCCTTAAGTGTATGGTGTCCAACTCATCATCCAAATGATCATCATCCAAGTCATCTAGAGCAATACAGTGAAGTTGTGCTCGGACAACCTCACTGTGCCAGGACACAATGACCAATCAGAGACCAGGAAATGTTCTTGCCATTGGATAATTGTTTTTAATTGAGTCCATCCAGTTTAGGCAAGCATACCAGGCAGTGATGTGTTGGGGCTTTGGGCAAGCACAAATTACCTGTGCTGCTTTTCTGCTTCATGACTTCTGCCCCTTTACTAACCTCCCAGTTTCATCTACTGCTGCTAGGTGCTGCAGGAAGGTTGGGATCACAAGGAGGCAGGTGGGTCATTGTTGGCAGAGAGCAGATGAGGTGGTGGTGGTGAGGAACATTGAGAATGTAAGGTACAGGATATGTCCTGGGTTTAAATGGGGCTGAGGGAGATGACAGATGTGTTTGGTTCCATACCTAGGGGTCCCACCGGACCAAGTGGGCACATAGCTAGAGGGCCAGCTGCCTCCTCTAATCCTCTTCAGGTGGTGCTTTGCAATTGTAACCCCCTTGTTCCCAGGGGTTACTAGAATCCCACTTAGAACCAGTGGCATGCAGGGAAAAGCAGATTGTAAGACACCAGTTAAATAGGTTTCACACTGTCTCACTCTGTTCTCAGTTTCAGCTGAGCTGGAGTGATGATTTCACCGTAGAATTCTGGCAGCAACATAAGCCACAATGGAATGCTAGCTGCTGGGGGTTAGCTGTAGAACATTTGGGAATTCAAGTCAGTTTTTCAGTGAGACTCGAGAGGTAGAGAGGAGTGCTGCTGTGTGCAGCTCCTTACAGCCTAACTGTGATATAGAGCTACCAGAGAAAGAAGGAGCTGTGTGTTCTCACCCTAGAGAGGAACACAGAAGAGACCAGAAGAAAGAAGAAAGTGGTAGAAACCATTCCTAGTGTTGTGCCAGTGCCTCATCCCCACAGGGTTGGGGGGAATTTCAGGAATTCAAGGGCAATCCCCTGTGCCAGCCTGGACAGGGAGAAGCTGCCTGAGAATCGATTTGTTTGTGAATACCGGAGACATTTGTGGGAAGAAGCCTGGGGCACCTGCATACCGTGATGAGTTCTACTCTGATATAGAGACAATGTTTACTGAGACAGAGTTTAGAGTAAAAGTGTCTGCCTACTGTGGGGTCAAAGGAAGACTTGCCAAGTACAGAACTTTTAATGTGTGTATGACTTAGAAGCATCTGCAATAGTGGGGGTCTAGGTAAAAGATATAGCCACTTACAGTACTTTTAAAGACAGGACACCTCCAGAGATGTAGAATCTTAAATGTGCTAAACATTTCAAGACAGCGTCTACAACCAGTAGTTTGAAGAAAGGTGTTGTAGCCAAATGAATGTCCGAGTATAGATTTGGGAGCAAGAGGTTGGAGACCCCCCTTCTGGAGTAACCAGGTTTACCTCTCTGGGTTCAGTTTGGGCACTTATGGTTTTCTCTCAAGCACTTGGCCAGTGTCTGAAGAAAGCACCCAGATGTGGGATTGTGGGTTTTTCCCTTAGAGCTAGAAAGTGCTCATGGGTAGTTTAGGGAGCCACCATCAACTTCCATGCCATATTGAAAAGTGTTCTAGTACTGGCCGGGGTGCCGAGTCAAGGAAACCAAGAGAAGTGTACCAGTTCAGGCCATGTGTGCCCAGATCCATTCATAACCTAAGGGTTAGTAGTGAAGAAGTGTGCTCTGTACCTCTGTAATCTGCATTAACAGTGAGTGTAGCCCTGTGGAGGTCCATCTTTGCTTTGTTATTCTCTGTGTTATGTGAATAAAAGCCACACTCTACAATCCCATTCCTGGTTTGGACATTTCAGGTATTGCTTCCAGTGTCCAGATTTACATGGGTGCCCCCGTCCAGAAGTACAAACCTAGCACAATGCTGATCAACCGCTTTATCCCAAGGACCCAGGTTTATGGCCATGCTAAATGGTCCCCCCCAGGTGTGAACCAGGTAGTTGCCACACTGGGTTTGCCTGTCTGATGTATGGCAGTCTCTGTAGTAAAAGTAATGGGTCCACAGTTTCTGCAAAAGTGAATTTGTAGTAACTACCCCCACCCCTCTCGGTGGCACCTAGATGTGAAAGGAGCAGCCCTGCTGATAGAGAAAGAAAGGGGGCTGGTGGGGGGAGGTTACACAATGCCAGGTTGATAAGAAACAAGACCTCTGTTTTTGCGGACTCAGTTTCTTCTGTTGATCTGGCTTGCATGACGGAGACCTGGCTGGGTGATGATGCTGGTCCAGTTCTAGAGGCTGCCGGGTACTCTGTGGTGCACTGCCTGAGGAAGGATCGCAGGGGTGGGGGAGTGGCCATCATTTTCAGAGCCAATCTGGGCTTCACGGTGCATTTGATTGGTAACACCAGGTCCTTTGAGTGAGTTGCCGTGCATGGGGGTCCAGGTGCAGGTTGCAGGATTCTCCTTATTTACCACCCTCCAGGGCTGGGAGGAGAATTCCTGCAGGAGGTAGCAGACTTTGCTGTTGACCAGGTGTTGGAGTCCCTCAGGTATTTAATCCTGGGGGACTTCAACGCCTGAGTTGACAATGAATCCTTTCAATTTGGTTACAACCTCTTCCAGCTGACATCATCACTGGGCCTGACACAAGCAGTTGCTTCTGTGACCCATCAGGATGGCCACACACTCAACCTGGTGTTCCAGCTGGGTCCTGAGGTTGATAGCCTCGAGACTGATTGGGTCTCTTGGTCTGATCATTGCACCAAGGGGTTCATGTTTGGGGCACCCCCTGATAGTCCTTCCCCTGTGGAGATGGCCAGCTACCACCATTTAAGGGGTTTACACCCAGAAGGACTATTGACATTAGCTGGCCTATCTAGAGTCGAGGTGGCTTGTGTGATTGGCACTGGTGAGGCTGTGGCCACCAATTACAGGGTGGTGCCCGAAGCATTGGATGTCTTCGCTCCAGTTCGTATATGACCAAGATCCTCTCATTTGAGATCCCCCTGGTTTGATGGGGATCTCAAGGCGATGAAGATCAAGGGTCAGAAGCTGGAGTGTTACAGGTGGAAGGCCCAGCTGGAAGCTAAAAAACTGGTCCTATGTGCCCATTATGTTGAGTACCAGGAGGCAATCTCCTATAAGAAGGTGGAATTCCTGTCTAGGGAGATTGCCACAGGGAAGAACAGACCTTCTCAGCTTTTTCGGATGTAGATAGGCTTCTCCATCCTGCCTATCTACAGCTGAAGAAGATTTTTTCATGCTCTTTGTATGAAGAGTTTGCTCTGTTTTTCTCTGACAGAGTGTCATCTGTTCAGTTGAGGATTCTGGCAGGGAGGCTTATGACTTGCTGTGGCTGGACTGGTGGGAGCAGAGGCACTCTACCTGTGTGGGAGGAGTTTAGGCCAGTGGAGGTGTCTGAAGTGACTGGGGTGATCTTAGAGCTGAAGCACACATTTTGCAAACTGGACCCAGTCCCGATGCATTTCTTAATGGGATGCGCTGAGGCTGTCAGTCTGGTGTTCGCCAGGATTGCCAGGTGCTCGATGGTGGAAGGGGTGTTCCCAGTGGCTTTGAAAGAAGCACTGGTGAGACCCCTCCTTAAGAAACCTTCCCTCTACCCAGATGTCCTTGTGAATTAACATCCAATCTCCAACCTGCCATTTTTGAGCAAGGCTGCTGAGAAATTGGTGGCACAGCAGCTTGAGGGTTGCCTCATGTCCTTCGACATCTATCAGCCATTTCAGTCAGGCTTTTGGGCTAGACACAGCACTGAAACAGCTCCAGTTATAGTGCATAAAGACCTACTCAGAGATAGAGGAGACAGGTCAGTTCTTGTGCTGCTTGTTCTCTCATCAGCATTTGACACCATGGACCACACTGTGCTTCTTGATCGGCTCTGTGAGTTTTGTGGACTTGGTGGTGTTGTCTTCAGATGGCTTGAGTGCTATCTCTCTGATAGGGTGCAGCAGGTAGTGATGGGGAAATTCTCATCCTCCCCAATGCCTCTGTCATGTGGAGTTCCACAGGGTTCAATCTTGTCACCTATGCTGTTCACGATGTACGTGCTGCCCCTGGGTGAAATCATTCATCAGTACAGCATGGAGTTTCACTGTTATGCAGATGACACCCAGCTGTACTTGTCATTTGCACCCAGAACATCCGGTGCTGTCGACATGCTTAACATCTGTCTAGCTAAAATCAATGACTGGGTGGCTTCCAGCTGGTTGAGACTAAACCTGGATAAAACAGAGGTGCTAGTGATGGAGCCAGATCACAGGCATGATGGGTTGCAACCTGGAGTGGACACAGATCTTTTCCTGGGGTCTGCTCCATTGGTGGCTTCCTCGAGGGTGCGTAATCTAGGTGTGATCCCAGACAGCAGGCTGACCTTCAAAGATTAGGTCTTGTCTGTAGTTAAGAGTGCCTTGTACCACTTGCGGAACATCGCCAGGATCAAGCCCCTCATTCCACTTAAGGATCTGCTGACACTGGTACATGCCTTTGTTACAGCTAGGCTTGACCACCATAACACTCTTTACTTCAAGGTCATGTAAGGGACCCTCCGCAGGCTGCAGCTGATGCAGAACATGGAGGCCCGGTTGCTGATGGGCCTGCCCAGGTCCTGTCATGTGACCCCATTCCTGCATTCTCTGCACTGGCTTCCAGTCAGGTGGAGGTCCTTTTCAAGGTGGACTTGCTCACCTATAAGGCTGTATATGGACTGGGTCCTGGCTACCTGTTGGAGCTCCTGATACCAGCAGCCTCCGTTCACTCTCTGTGCTCTTCATTGAGGGGCCTCCTGGACATTCCCAGGGTTCGGCTCAAGACATCTGATGACTCTGGGCCGAGCCTGTGAAACGTGCTTTCAGCTGCAGTCTGGGAGGCCCCTCTCAATTGGTATTTTCAAGCAGAAGCTAAAAGCCCACCTCTTTAGCCTTGATTTTACAGAATGATTTTACATCCTACTGTTTTAATTATTATAGATGATTGTAAAACTGGAATTAGAATTTTATTTTTGTAATTTTTTTATCTTAATTGCTGTATTATTTCTTATGTTTTTTATGCTCCCAGAGCCTCAGGGATTGGGCACCCTAAATATAAAATGTACCTTGCCTTGCCTTGCTACTAGGCTTTGGAGTAATTCGTTAAATGCTCCTGGTGCTCTTAGTGTAAAATAATTGTCCCTCCTTCTAGTGTCAACCATTGGGGTCTCTGTTTGTTGTGAGATCTTAAATTTAGTGTGCTTTCTTTAAACTTTATAGCAAAACTATCCAAAGATCCTGGAGTACGCAGTATCTTGCGAAGTAGCAGTAGATCCCCACTAGCTCTTCTCGGTTCTAAAGTCATTAATTTCAGCTCATCCAAGCGCTGACTATAGGTGGCATTTTTTTAATCTTGGAATCTTCAGTTGCATCAGAGGAGGGCTGCATCAGTATGAAATTCAATAGCCTGCAGATTTGTTAGCTGGTCTTGCTGTGCTCCCAGGGTGAAGTACAGTCAGAGAGGACTTTTCTTAGATCTGGAAGAACACGGGGACCAGGAAATGTCTGATCTGAGCTTATAAAAGTCCCTAACAAGCACTGCAGGCTATTGAATCTCCCACTGCTGCAGTCCTTCTCTGATGTCAGTTGAAGGGAATTCTCTGATTTGTAGCTACAGAATACGTCATCTTGTAAATCAACCTGATACAATCCACTATGCTGCAGTAAACAGTAAGTAAAAAAAAAAAAAGTTTTTGTACACAAAGTGCAAATTTGGATTAGCCCTCCACTTGGGTGTAAGGCTTTTAGGGCCAAATATTCAAAACTTTGCACTGGGCACAAACCGTTTGAGCAGGTTTACCGCCGGGTTAGCGTGGATCCAATATATTCAAAAGACCAAATAGCGCTTGCAAACTGCATTAGCACCTTGCAAAATCATAATGTATGCATGGAGCAAACTGAGGGGGTGTGTCAGCACAATGCTATACTTGGCGAATAGAGCCACACAAAGTGGTTTTGCGTGACTTAGCGCAGCACTTTGTGTGGTGCAAATTACAGCCCAGGAAAAGGTGGTCTTAACCCTGGGCAAACCAGCTTTGAGCAACATTGTGACTTTGCATGGTGTTTGAGTGGCTATTGCGTGATCCTAATCAATAAGTATGACACATAGAAAAAGCCATACATAGAAGAAACATACTGCTCACCGATGGCATCACAATGATGCCATCATCTGCCACCAGTCCCAGCCATGCCAGGCAGTAAGTGGTGACCCAGCTCCCAGTGGACACCATGGCAGTGCAGCCATATGGCACACAGTTGCAGACCACCCTTCAGTGGACACCAGCAGATGCCAGCACACACATGCAGCACTGTGGGCATGGAGGGTGTTGAGGGGAGGGTGTACAAGTGGCCAGACTGCACCACAGACTGGGTGCAGCCACAAGGCCGGGACAAGCCATGCTGTGCACATGGGCCAGTGTTGGGAATACTCCAACACCAGTGTGCTTGTCTGATCATATGTGTCCTTCCCAGCCACATACCACATGTCTGTACAGATACCACAGCACATACAGCCACCATGTATATGTTACTGTGAGCATTCCATGCCATTGGTGCAGAATCTGTGGATCGCACAACAGCAGAACAGTAATGTCCACTGTCAGGAGACACCTGCAAGTTGGGCCTGTCACTCTGTACAGTACAGTGATCATCACTGCCCTGCACACCATAGGTATTGCTGTGTCCCTCACACTACTGGCCCCCTTGCTACTGTAGTGTCTGCTGTGCACTGTAGCATGACCTACAGTTTGACAGTTACATGCAGCACCACCACCTGTGCCTGTGCTGTGTAGTCCCCAGGGGCACAATATGCTACGCTGTACTGTACAAGTGTAGCCTGTAGCTACCACCATTCACTCCCACACAAACCTACAGGTGGAGCTGTGGAAGACCCATTCAGCCACTGTACTTCCAGACAGACCTACAGGTGGAGCTGTGGAAGACCCATTCAGCCACTGTACTTCCAGAAAGACCTACAGGTGGAGCTGTTGCACCCTGCAGTAAAGCTGGGCAAACTGCATGCAAATCAGATCATAATGAGATGCCAATCTGGATGTTTGCCCAGGGACTACCTAAGTAGGCTCATTTGCATGCCACTTTTGAATATAGCAAAGTTTAGCGCAGGGCAAACGTGATTGCACCAGGCAAACAGCTTAGCTCCATGCTAAACCCTGCAAACAGATTGGCGTCATGCAAACGTTTCAGAAATATTGTACAATTTTATACAATTTAATTTCACCTGCACTGCTTCTTGCAGCTGTACCAAGTCCACACATTTGCTGGCACACACATTGGCCACATAGTTCACCCCTACTTTCCTTCACATCGCTGTGCACTTGGCTGTTGTGGTGTGCACTTCCTGGATGCTATATTCAGAGCGGTCTTGTTCCTGGGCTATGTTTGCACTGCAGTTCCAGCCCAGCTTCCTTAGCATGCTATATTCAGCAGGTTTAGCACTGGGGATATCCCTTTTGAAACTAGTGGGCTGATTTAGCATGCCGGGCATCTCTAATTTAGCCCCGGGGCAAAGTTTTGAATACCTGGCTCTTAGTGTCTGTTCCCTTTTTAGATATTCATTTAAGATATGGTGACAGGAATGCAGGGCAAGATTTGCCTCTTTGTGAATGAGATATGTTGGAAGGTGGGTAGCAAGGATGGATCAGAGCAATCAAAGTGAACCTAGAAAAGCTTCAATGGCGATCCAGGATATGGCAGCAGAGATTCAATGGCAAGAAAGGTAAGGTATTGCACATCAAGAACAAAAATCTGAAAATGCAATACCTGAAGTGAGGAGTGACAATAAAGAACTTAACAAAGAAAAAGAATATAGAGTTGATAATATACTGTAAGAAAGACTGAAAACTACTGCACAGTGCAACAAGGTAGTGGGTAGGGCAAACAAGATGCTGGCGTGCATAGGAAGGGGATCAGTAGTAAAAGCACAGAGGTTATCCTTCCCCTGTACAGGTATCTGCCCCCCCCACCTGGAATACTATGCCAGGTTCTGGTGCCCACACCTGCAGAAGGACTGTGATTGGGGATAGACTATGCAGAGAAGGAAAGTCAAAATGGTCTATGGGCTGGGGGAGAAATCACATGAAGAAAGATTGAGGGACCTTAACTAAACATGCAGTGAAGTAAAATGGCTGTCCCACCACAAAACAACAAAGGTGGTGCAAATTCTGGAACTGTACAGCTATGTGCTACAGTGCAAACGTTATGACTTTTGCCCCAAATTGTTTGGCTAATTGTTTTTTTTTTACTTTTTTAAAATGACAAACCCTTCCCCACCTACTGTGTGCACATCACCCACCCCAACCCACAACCACCTCCCAAATAAATTTCACAACTCTCCCTGCACTAAGCCCCCAGCTTGTACCCTCCTCCCTCCTGTTACTGTGAAATAATAGTATAATGTAATATAGCAGCCACAGCTGTTAAAACCCAGTCCCGCCCACTTCAAACAAGTAACCTACCCCCTTCCCTACCCCATCCTGTGACCAATCCACCCCCCCATGGCCAATAGTATGCAAACTCTCTACCCATGCCAACTACCCAAAAGGTTAAAGGATACACTGGTAGAAAATTGGAAACGTGCACCTTCATTGGACACATGAGGTGTTCTCTTCACACTAGTTTGAATGAAAGTGACATCGTCCTGAATAGTAATACCTGACTGGCTAAAATTCAGGAACACTGTAGTATCGAAATTTAGTCAATAGGAGTTACTACTCAGGAGGATGTCATATTCATTCATGCTAGTGCTATGACACAAACTGACATTTCTGACAAGGGAGCACATTTCCAGATGCTCAGGGTCACACAAGTATGCAAGTGACAGTTGTGGAATTCAAACTCAGGACTGCTAGGCCTTCAGGCTCATAGCTGTGTGCTTTGATCACTAGACTATACTACTTCCTCAACAAATAAAACAGACTTCTGATCATTATATGGCACCCGATTTATTTTTCCTGCTAAATCAAATCAAACTTGTGGGCCAAGTTAGAGGGACTGTCTGGCTCAAAAACTGGTTATTGAGCCTTTCACCTCTCAGTCACTTATCTGAATCTGGCCTAGGTCAATGGAGGCTGAAATCCACTATCATCTGCTGGGTATTTTGTGACTTATTCAGACTGAGTTGCAGTGGTCAAAGTCCAGTTTCCAGTGGGCAGGTATCCATAATACAAAACTACCAAGACAACTAGTACTAATCAACACCTTTCCTGACAGACTTACCTGACAGGCTAAGGATTCACTCTGCTTTGAGTGTGAAGTACTCTCTTACCTACATTTTAAATCACTAACTTGAGGAACATTTGGAGTGGTGGACACTTTATTTCAGTGCTTGATGACACAATGAGATAAAAAAAGACTAAACATCATAAATCACTCGACGTAAATGTGAGTGATTTATAATACGCTATTAGGGCCTCTGCGGGATATTCCTTACTGTATAAGAGACTCCTTTCATGACATTTGGGCAGACAGTACTCATCAGTTTCACTGCTCAGTTCTCTTGCCCAAACCTCACACTCGGAGTCTCTTATACCATAAGAGACATCCCTCGTAGGCCCTGTTACCTTATATCATGTTCCTTCCACGAGAGGGTTGATCCACTTTAGTGGAACTTGAAGGGAAGCTTGCATTTTGATCACCTGTGTTGTACCTCCAAGTGGATAATCACAGGGCTTCAGTCTCCAGTGCTGTCAGTCAAGCACATTTCATAAGTACTAAAATTCAATAAAAGAAAATAAATAAAAAGCATTAGGTTTGACCTATATACTGAGCTACTTAAAGGCTACAATGGATTCCAGCTGTGCTCCATCCTTAGCTGTAATGCACTTTCCTGACATCTCTTCCAACTGATTTCCATTACTGAAAAACATAACTTTTTTTTCTTTTGGTATTAAGGTATACTCTGCTAGAACTCATCCAGCCTTGTATTTTATTAGATTCAAATTTCAATGCGGTCAGCAAGTCACAGCAAATGTTTGCACTTGTATAAGACTGTTTCAGCTACACGCTGAAGTACATTCATTCCACACAAGAATGTAATGCAGTTTATAGCATGAAATCGATTTGCTTTTTTTCCAGTTTATTTATCTGGGATTGCCTAGTAGAAATTAAAGCTGCGTGAACCTTCTAAAGTTTGGCCATGTGAACTTGGAACTTGGCAAATTTCCCCATAATCTTAACAGGTTCATAGATTGCATAGACAGATACTGTATTAGGACAAATTAAAGAGAAAAGAAAACCCTCCAGCCTTATTCAGATGCATGACTACTGTAATTCCTTGGTTAACCCTTCCCCACCAAACCCCAGTCATTTTCCCCTCAATTGAACTCCCTTCCCCATCCTCTCACATACACAGATAAATATATATTTATTTGTAGCTCTCTGTCTGTCTGCCTGACTGTCTGTCAGTCTCTATCTGTCTGTCTCTGCCTGTCTGACTGTCTGTCTGTCTATCTATCTAGCTATCTATATATGTCATGGTTTCTGGCACATTACCAAGAGCTGACATTGTCTTACTGGTAGTATATTTTACAGATTAGAGTTCCTTACAGTGAAACTAGACCACAGCAGATTTGGTTTTGAATCCCACAACCACTACCTGCATACTGTGTGACCCTGAGCAAGTCACATAACCACTCTATACTCCTGGGATGCACCTCTAAACAAGGATCAGCTCTGTGTGCCTTCCCCGGCCAAAATATTCTAAAATAAAATTAAGCAATTCCACCCTCCCTGGCCTGATCCCGTTAAGAATTGTGACAATTACTCCATTTTTTCCACCATTCTTTGCTGAATGAATGGGACTAAAATATGTGAAAAATTGTAGATCATGACTTATGAGGGATATTAACTTCAAAAGAAAGGTATCTGGCTGACTTGGGGGGAGTGAACTTGGGGGGTTGAAAAAAGACACAATGACAGCTCCTGGCACTGTACCAGGAGCCGATTTCTTTTATTTCTTTCACAGTATATTGTGATTGTGTCAAGACCTTTTTTTGGCACTTTAGTAATAAAAGGAGGATGAAGGATGTCATTGTCAAAATGAAAAACGGGCAGAGTAGGTGGAGAACAGAACAGAAGAAAGGCAGAAGTATTAAACAAATACTTCTGCTCAGTATTCATGGAAGAGAAGAATGGAACAGTACCATAGGGTGGTATAAGAATAGGGAGGAATAGAGGTGGTGAAAATGTATGAGGAGCTGATCTCAGACGGTAGAGTTTTCAAAGGACGATGACCTTTTAAAACTTGGTATAATTCTTGGAAAATGAAATAGAATAAGATACTGATGTCCATATTAATCTCTTAATTAGATATACTAGACATTGTCATCTACCCCATGAATCGATACATCAAGTTCTATTGAAATTGTTCTTTGTTTTTGCAATTTACTACATTCCATTTTAAGTCATCATAAGTATTTACAATTTCCTGTTGTCTACTGTGTTCAAATTTATCCTGTTTATCATGGGCCAGATATTCATACTGTGCAAGGCAGTGGCTCAAGCCTGGGTGCAGTGCAACTGTGATGCGCTGGAGCCAGGTCCAGGTTCAGGTGATATTCAATGGGGATGCGCCATGGTGTAGCACCATTGAACATGGCAGGGACATTGCACATATTGCACATGGTACAGTATCACTGCACCAGTGCCAGCCACAGCTAGGGAGCAAGAGGATGTGCCAGTGCAAGTGCAGTTGCACTAGGTTCATCACCTGCGCTATTCAGCAGGGGAATATATGCAAGGTGCAAATGGGCCATTTGTATGACATTATGGCCCCATTTGCATGCCCTGCGCAAGGCAGCCTGGCAACTTGTGCCTGGTGCCCGGCATAACATGATGTGTGTTGTGGGGATCCCGGTGCATCCCCCCCACCCCGTAGCCGTGATTGCATGCTATATGTGTGACAGGATATCCCTGGTGGCCTAGTGGCCCCCAGTCCACAAAGTACATTTTACATGACCATCCCTGGTGGTCCTGTGGTCCACCTCCAGTCCCCGAAATATATTTTACATGACCATCCCTGGTGGTCTAGTGTTCCCCCCATCCATTGCCCGTGATTGCAGTAAATGTAAATACAACATTCCCTGCTAGTCTAGAGGACCCCCCCTGCCCGAGTCCCCAGTCATGGCACATAGCCCAAATGAATCATTCACATATTTGGGACTGTCTAGTACAGTATGACCTGCAAGCCCATTGGTCCACACAGGGACCAGTGGGCTTACAGCCATATTGTACCTGTCATAAGATAGGGGAACCATGCAGTATGCAAGTGGGATGCTGCTGCCCACCACTGATGGGGGAGTGGGGTCAGTGAGTCCTGTGGTGGAGGGTGGGGTGCTACTGATCACCAGGGATGTTGGTGTAGGTTATTTACTGTGATCAAGGACTCAGGCGGGAGGGGGTCCACTAGACTACCAGGGAATGTTGTATTTACATTTACCATGATCGCGGCAATGGGTGGGGGGGGGTTCCACTAGACCACCAGGGTAGGTCATTGTAACATGTATCGGGGAACTGGGTAGGAAGGGAGACCACTAGATCACCAGGGATGGTCATGTAAAATATATTTTGGGGACTGGGGGGGCCACGAGACTACCAGGGTTTCATTTTATATGTATATCACGCAATCACAGCTATGGGGGGAGTGGGTTCAGTGAGTGCATGTGGATGGTATTCTGGGTGGGCAGGTAGCCACCCAAGGCTGGGCTGCTGTGTTGCACCCTGCAGTTCTGTAGCCCACCTTTGGGTGGTCAGGAGTTGCTCCTACTCTGCAGAGGCTCAACTTTGAGCCCCTCTATGCGGTGCAATGCAGTTCTGCGCCAGCAAAAGCACCGCACATCCCGGGCTGAATATTGCTATGTGCCGCATATGCACGGGCATGCCCCCTGCATCTGCACTGCATACCATTACATTGTGCCCTGCCACATTGGAAGTTGTGCTGTGCCAGGCAGCCTTTTCAATATCCTGCTGGGGTGCAATGTGGGGTTGCACCTGCTCAACTCTGTTGTGCCAGGCACAACCCCTTTGAATATCTTGGCCCATGTCTTCTTGATGAGTATATTTCATTTTGCATTCCCTTGCACTTGCTCAAAGAATGTCTTGCATCTTATAAGGCATTTGAGAGATATGCCACTGCCCAAGCCAATTACAACAGAAACTGCAATAGGCTTAGCAGTGTAGATCAATGACGAGGCACTCTGGTTATCACACTATTTCAGCTTTGCTGATGTGGCAAATTCTCTAGTTAAAAGAAATGAACCACTCCAATGAGAACACTTTATTTCTTTCCGTAGCTGTAACTCGGCCATGCACATTATGGTTCACACTAATCACTAATGTGCATGGTTGGAGTTATGACTATAGCTTTCTAATGCTGCCCACCACACTCTCTCTCCCTGGTCCTAGCTTCTGTGTGTGTGTGTGTGTGTGTGTGTGTCTCTCTTCCCAGTCCTTGCTTATTTGCCACCCTGTCAACATTTGCCAAGGTGAGGCTTTCCTTGTTAGCGGGTCCCGCCACACTCTGTGTGTCCTATTGTCACTCCTCTCTCCTCCTCTGACCCCCCTTTCAACAACAGCCACAGTGCAGCTTTCCTTGTTAGCGACTCCTGCCTCAGTCTGTGTGCCCGGTCCTCACTCCTCTGTCCTCTGACCCCCCCACCTTAAAAAATAGCTGCAGTGCGGCTTTCTCTCCTGGTCCTCACATGCACCCTCCCAATAGTCTGGGACACTGGGGAGCCCACTCCCAGTGTCCCCAAATCTGTATCCCCAAACTAGTCCAGGACACAGGAGAGCCCACTCCCAGTGTCCCCAAAAATCATTTAAAATGTACCTGTAAAAAAGAAAACATTCCTCAATGTCTTTTTTCCTCCATGAAAAAGAGAAAACGGTCCCTCATCATCCACCCTGTCCCTGTCCCCCTTGTCATCCCTGCCCTCGTTCTGTGCACCCACCTCCCTGCACCCCCACCTACCCTCTACTTACCCTCCAAGGTCAATGGCTGTGATATTCTATGGACCGGGACATGTCTGCACTCTTTTAAGCTGAACCCAAACTGAAGAATCAAGGCAAGCACCTTATAAGGGCTGTCAATGGGGTTTTCAACTTATGTTGATACCTCAGCCATTTTTAGGAATTTTTGCCCCAAATTTTCAACATGGGGTTCTTGGGACTGCACCTCATGAACACCAGCACTGTCATTTCATTACTTGGTCCCAAAAGGGGATTTTGCGGTAACTGCATGGAATCACCTTTCGGGACTGATTAGTGAAACAACAGTGCAAGTGTTCATGAGGTGGGGTCCCAAAAAGCCCATGCTGAAAATCTGGTGAAAACTTTACAGAAAATGGCTGCGTTATGATTGTGCATTGTGCAGTTTCTACGCAGGTGCATAACTTTGACAGTTTTTAATATTTTCACTCCAAATTTTCAACATACACATTTTATCTCATCTCTTCATGAAAAGTACAGCTATCATGTTTCACATCCTGCCCAAAACAAGTTTTCACACCTCTGGCACAGAATTGCACAGTCACAGTGCAAAATCACCTTTCAGGACTGATTAAGGAAACAACAGTGGTAGTGTTCATGAGGTGGGGTACCAAAAAAGCTCGTGTTGAAAATCTGGTGGAAAAATTTCTAAAAATGGCCATGTTTCACAGGTTCATTGAAGTTTTCCTTCCCACACATGTAACTTTGGTAATTTTCAATACTTTCACTCCAAATTTTCAACACAGCCACTTTTTCACACCACCTCATGAATAGTACAGCTGTCATTTTTCACATCCTGCCCAAAATGTGTCTTCACACTGTGGTACAGAATGGCACAGTCACTGCAAGAAATCATCTTTTGGGATTGAGTAATGAAATGATAGTGCCACTGTTCATGAGGTGGGGTCCCAAAAAGCCCATGTTGAAAATTTGGAGTGCAAATACCAACTAATGCCCGAGGAGTTAGGGTTTCCAACTGTAACACCCCACTCCCCCCCCACAGAGACTGACAGGCACTGGGGGTGTGCCTTAAGGTCATCGGCTGCAATGCTCATGCAATCCCACCCCCACCCTGTAGACAGTGACAGGTGTCAGGGTGTGCCTTGGGGTCTTTGGTCCTAACTCTCACCCCATTCTCCTATACTGCACCCATCTCAGCTTATTTCCTTATGGAATGGGGAGAGTGTTAGTGCTGAAGACCCCAAGGCACACTGCAATGCCTAGCGGTGTCTGGAGGGTGGAAGTGGGGGTGGAATGGTGTGAGCATTATGGCCAATGACCCAAACGCACACCCTGGTGCCTGTCAGGGTGGGGGTGGGGTGTTAGGGTTGGAAACCCTAATGGCCTCATTAAGGAAGTAAATCAGGGAGGAGCAGTGGATGTCACCTACCTTGATTACAGTAAAGCCTTCAACACCGTCCAACATAGAAGGCTGATTAACAAGATGGCTAGTCTGGCCATGGGGCACAAGCTGATACTGGGATAGAAACTTACTTATTGACAGGAGGCAGAGGGTGGTGGTAATGGGATCCAATCAGGTGACAGGAAGGTTGACCAGTGGGGTACCTCAGGGATCAGTCCTGGGACCAGTTCTGTTCGATGTCTTCATTACAGACATTGTGGATGGGCTAGAAGGAAAAATCTGCCTGTCTTCAGATGATACCAACATCTGTAACAGATGAATACTCCAGATGGGGTAGACAAAATGAGCAGGGACATGGAGAGACTTGAAAAATGGTCTGAGGAGTGGCAACTGAGGTTCAATGCAAAGAAGCACAAAATAATGCACTTGGTAAGAGGGAGCCCTGGGGAGAGCTACAGGATGGGGAGGTGCTGACAATCACCAAGTAAGAAAGGGACATAGGAGTTATCAGCTCTGATGACCTAAAGGTGTCAAAACTGAGCACAAATGCTGCAAGAAGGGCCAGTGGCATGCTGGGGTGCAGAGGCAGAGGTATCACTAGCAGAAAACATGAGGTGGTGATGCCATTGTATAACCCACTAGTGAGGCCTCACCTACAGTACTGGGTGCAATTCTAGAGACCACAAATGTGCAAGGACATTGAGAGGGTGAAGGCAGTCTACAGAAGGGCAATTAAGATGGTACATGACTTGTAACACAAAACATATCAGGAGAAATTAAAGAACCTCAATATGTACTCATTGGAGGAAAGGAGGGAGTGGGATGACATGATAGACATGTTCAAGTACCTCAAGGGCATAAACAATGTGCAAAGGGGAAGACATCTTCCAATGTAGAAGGAGTACAAGAATGAGGGGCCATGATATGAAATTGGATGGGGGTAGATTAAGAGAAAATGTGAGAAAAGTTTTCTTCACAGAGAGGATGATGGTCACATAAAACAGTGAGCCATAAGAGGTGGTAGGAGCAAGCAAGGCAGAGGGTGGTGGTAAATTGGATCCAATCCAGAGAAAGGGGAGTGACCAGTGAGGAACCTTAGGGATTAGTCCTTGGACCACGACTGTTCCATGTCTTCATTACAGACATTGTGGAAGGCCTACAAGGAAAGGTCTGCCTGCAGATTACACCAAGATCTGTAACAGAGTAGATACTGCAGAAGGGGTGGAGAACATGAGGAGGAACCAGGAAAGGCATGAAACATGGTCTGAAGAGTGGCAACTGGGGTTCAATGCAAAGAAGTACAAAATAATGCACCTGAGAAGTGGGAACCCTGGGAAGAGCCACAGGATTAGGGGGTGACATGCTGGGGTGCATAGACAGAGGTGTCACTAGCAGAAGGTAGGAGGTGGTGATGTCATTGTATAATACACTAGTGAGGCATTATCTACAATACTGTGTGCAATTCTGGAGGCTGCAACTGTGCAAGGACAATGACAGAGTGGAAATGGCCCAGATAATGGCAACAAAGATGGTACACGGTGTGCAACACAGAACATATGGGAAAAGATTAAAAGACCTCAATATGCACTCACTGGAGAAAAGGAAGGAGCGGGGGACATGATAGACACTTTCAAGTACCTCAAGGGAATAAACAATGTGCAGGGGGGAGACATCTTCCAATGTGGAAGGAGTACAACAATGAGGGAGCATTACATGATATTGGAGGTGGGAGGATTAAGAGGAACTGTGAGAAAAGTTTTCTTCACAGATATGATGGTGGACACATGGACTAGTCTACAACAAGAGGTGGTGGCAGCAGCCAGGCGGGAGTGGTGGTAAATGGGATCCAGTCCAGGGAGATGGGGGTGAACCACAGGGTACCTCAGGGATCAGTCATGGGTCCAGTCCTGTTCAATGTCTTCATTAGTGATATTGAGGAAGGCCTACAAGGAAAGGTCTGCCTTTTTGCAGGCTATACCAAGATCCATAACAGAGAGAATACTGCAGAAGGGGTGCAGAAAATGAGGAGAGACCTGGAGAGGCATGAAAAATAGTCTGAGGAGTGGCAACTGAGGTTCAGTGCAAGGAAGTGCAAAATAATGCACCTGGAAAAAGGGAAACCTGGGAAGAGCTACAGGATGGGTGGGGAAGGTGCTGAAGATCAGTACAGTGCAGTGGTTTAAGGCTCTAAGTGGCAAACCTGGAGAGCTGGGTTTGAATCCCACAGCCCCCACTTGCATACTGTGTGACGTTGAGCAAGTCACTTAACTTCCTTGTGCTCCCTGGTCGCACCTGTAAACAAGCTTTCAGCTTTGTGTCTCTCTTCGGGTAAAATATATAAATTAAATTAAAAAGATCACCAAGGATGATAAGGACCTAGGAGTTATCATTTCTGATTACCTACAGGTGTCAAAACTGAGCACAAAGGCTGCAAGGAGGGACAGTGGCATGCTGGGGTGTATAGGCAGAGGTATCACTAACAGAAGACTGAAGGTGTGATGCCATTATATATAACACTACTGTGGCCTCACCTAGAGTATTGTGTGCAATTCTGGAGGCCACATCTGTGGAAAGACATTAACAGGGTGGATGCAGTCCAGAAAAGGGCAACCAATGTGGTACATGGCTTGCAGCACAAAACATATGAGGAGGGATTAAAGGACCTCAAAATGTACTCAATGGAAGAAAGGAGGGAGCATGGAGACATGATAGAAATGTACAAGTACCTCAAGGGTGTAAACAAGGTGCAGGGGTGAGACATCTTCCAATGTAGAAGGAGTGCAAGACTGAAGGGGCATTATATGAAATTGGAGGGGGGGCACATTTGGGGGAAATGTGAGAAAATGTTTCTTCACCAAGAGGGTGGTGGTCACTTGACACAGTCTGGGACAAGAGGTGGTGAATGTAAGCAAGGCAGAGGGTGGTGATAAAGGGGATTAAATCCAGGCAGAGGGGTATGAACAGCAGAGTACTTCAGGGAATGGTCCTGGGGGTCTTCATTACTGACATTGCAGAAGGGCTAGAAGGAAAGGTCTGCCTGTTTGCTGATGCCACTAAGATCTGTAACATAGTGGATGCTCCAGAAGGGATGGAGAAAATGAGAAGGGACCTGGAGAGGCTTGAAAAATGGTCTGAGTAGTAGCAACTGAGGTTCAATGCAAAAAAGTGCAAAGTAATTAGAGATGTGCAAAATTAGAAAATTTCATTCTGCAAAATATTTCATGAAATTCGTGCACTTAGCAAAATATTTTGTGGGTGCGAAATGCAAAATTTCATCTGTGAAATGTGAAATTTTGCCCACAAAATGGTGAAATTTGGGTGAAATTTGATGAAATTCAGGCAAAATGTGGTGAATTTGAGCATTTCACGGCAAAATTTCACTTTTTGCGGGTGAAATTTCACAATTTCACACCTGCCAAAAAATTTCACGGAATGGTGGAACTTGGCAAAATGTTTCATGCAGTGAAATTGCCAATTTTGCAGCAATTTCATTGACAAAATGTAACTCCACAATATCTCTCAAAGTAATGCACCTAGTAAGAGGAAACCCTGGGGAGAGCTACAGGATGGGTGGGAAAGATGCTGAAGATCCTCAAAGAAGATAAGGACCTAGGAGTTATAATTTCTGATGACCTACTGGTGTCAAAACTGAGCAGAAAGGCTGCAAGGATGCCTAGTGGTATGCTGGGTGCATAGACAGAAGTATCACTGGCAGAAGGCCAGAGATGGTGTGATGCCATTCTGTAAAACACTACTGAGGCCTCACCTAGAGTACTGTGTGCAGTTCTGGAGGCCACACCTGCACAAGGATGTTAACAGGATAGAGGCGGTCCACAATCGGGCAACCAACATAGTACAAGGCTTGCAACACAAAACATATGAGGTGAGATTAAAATACCTGAATACGTACTCACTGGAGGAAAGGAGGGAGTGGGGGGAAATGATAGAAACATTCAAGTACCTCAATGACATAAACAAGGTGTAGGAGGGAGACATATTCCAATGTAGAAGGAGTACAGAACTGAGGGGGCATTATGTGAAATTGGAGGGGGGGGCACATTAGGAGGAAATGTGAGAAGATATTTTTTTCTGAGAGGGTGGTGGGCACATGGAATAGTGTAGCACAAGAGGTGGTAAGAGTGAGCAAGGCAGAGGGTGGTGGTAAATGTGTTCCAATCCAGGGAGAGGGGGTATGACCAGAGGAGTACCTCAGGGAATGGTCCTGTGTATCTTCATTACTGACACTGCAGAAGGGCTAGAAGGAAAGATCTGCCTGTTTGCAGATGACACCAAGATCTGTAACATAGTAGATACTCCAGAAGAGGTGAAGAAAATAAGGAGGAACCTGGAGATGCGTGAAAAATGGTCTGATAAGTAACAACTGAAGGTCAATGCAAAGAAGTGCAAAGTAATGCACCTGGTAGAGGAAACCCTGGGGAGAGCTACAGGATGGGCGGGGAAGGTGCTGAAGAACACCAAGGACGATAAGGACTTAGGAGTTATCATTTCACTTACAATCAATCTTTGCACCCCTAGCACCTTACCTGTGATATTCTCTCGACAAGGCCCCCTGGCTGCACTGTCTCCCGACCTCGCCCACCTCCCCACGTATCACCACTGCTGCTCCCGCCCCAACCACTTCCCGTACTCCCCCTTACCCCCTGCACCTCTTCCCCCCCCTCGATCTCCTACCCTCACTTTCCCCACCACTCACCTCCCTTCCCTTCCTTGTCTTGCTCATAGCTCAAATCTTTGTACTGGTTATTACATGTCTGTAAGTCAATGACTATATATTTGTAACTAAAAATGATGAATGCTGCACATGCTGACGTAGAACTTTTGTAAAAGAGCCTCAGCTCAAAGGTATTGTAATCCTAGACTGAAATAAATAAATAAATAAATAAATAAATAAATAAATAAATAAACAAACAAATAAACAAATAAATATATAAATAAAAATTTTGGATGACCAACAGGTGTCAAAACTGAGCACAAAGGCTGCAGAGAGGGCTAATGACATGCTGGAGTGCATAAGCAGAGGCATCCCAAGCAGAAGGCCAGAGGTGGTGATGCCATTGTATAAAACACTACTGAGGGGTGAAGGTGCTGTGGAGCATCCAACAGGGTGGATGGTCTTTCCAGAGCTCTGTCACCAATCAAGTTAAATCAACTGTTTAGTGCTTTATAACTAATCTCTCAACTAAAAGTTATTAAATTATAGTCAGAAGCTCCTGGGAACATAATGAGCCCAAAAAATCGCATCAACATGCCTCTGTGGGGCTCGACACCTACTTTCATGGTCTGGGGACCAGCGCTGCAGTAAAACCTGGAGGCCCAGCTTTGTCCTCACCAGCGGAGCTTGCGCAAATTCTCCCATTCCTCACAAAGCTACAGTTGATGGGTGATGAAACAAACAAACAGCTGGCGAGTCTGGAGAAAAATTTACTGAAACGGACAGTACAATAGAGGGTAATGCTACAGCCATGGTGGATTTAAAAACATCCTCAGAGCGGGGCTCTGAGGTCAGTACAGGCCTGATCCAGGATGTTAATTTCTTGAGGGCAAAAGTGGAGATGCAGGAAAATGGCCTACGGCAGAGGAATATTAGAATCATCAGATTCTCACTCAATGTGCCAGCCGTGCTAAGCTCCTTTCAATACTTGATCATCTGGTTTTTGAGGTCTTGCAACTACTTTCACAAAGATATGTGGATAAGTATTGTGCAGGCCTTCTCTATCCCCATGCAAACTGGGCTAAAAGGGGCCACTGATACTTGGCCATTAACTGTAATTGTGACTTTGTGTACCCCTGAGGCTAGAATTCTGCTATTGCAAGCAGTGAGGAAGAAAGGGGACATAGTATATGAAGGGAATCTTTTGAGATTTTGTCCTGACTTATCCTCACAAACACAAGACTGGAAAAAAAAGGCTGCAAGCCGTAAAAAAAATCACTTTTGGATAAGGGAGTGAGGGCTTAAATGTCATACCCTGCATGACTGTAAATTTACCACCAGCAAAAATCCCACAACTTCACAGATCCTGAGGCTGCATCCAAATTCTCTGACAAATTGTTATACCAAATGGATTCCAAGTTCTCTTACCAGGATTCAGAGGGGGAGCCAGAGTGTTTATAGCAGGACTGTGGTCACTACTTTGGCTTCCCTGTGTAGCCTGTTTAGGTCCTCTGGGCATAAATAAGTGGACTGCCACTTGAATGCTCCCTATTGAGAATACCTACTAAGCTAATTGGTCTGTTTATTATCCTAAAAATATTCTTTCTTGTTGAAGTTTATCTGATTCACTTACCAGTCGACGTTATTCGCAATGGGACAGAGTTCTAATAGAGGTACAGCGATACTCCACTCAGTTTCGGGACTTTAAATGTTTCCTTAATGGTATTGTTCTGCCTACGTGGTCCTGAATAAGGGGCTTTAGTGTGTACTGTCTAAGATTAACTTACTAACATACTAACTTCCAGCAGATTAGTCCTTATGGTCTATCGAATCTGCTCGAACCTCAGATCCCTAGTTGGGTGCCAAGAACTTAACCAAGCTCAGACAATCTAATAACTGTATAGTACCTAATTTAATTTGTTTACCCCCCCAAAACTACTATATGAGTCTGCGAGTGGGGGGAAGCTCAGAGTAGCGATCTTAATTATTTAGCTTGTAGTGAGAATATGATATTCTATGGGCTTACTTCCTCAGATCTTTTACTCCTGTTGTAATTCATGGGGTGGAGGGCTCAGGTCTGAGAAACTCTTGGGTGTAACAGTGATCTATAATGTTTTAATTTAACTGTACTGTACAGACTATGTGCACCTTCTGCCTATTATAGGAATATGTACGTTGTACTGTGTACGTTATTAATTGTGTGATGAAAACTCATAAACAAAAAGTAAAAAAAAAAAAAAAACACTACTGAGGCCTCACCTACAGTACTGTGTGCAATTCTGGAGGCCACACCTGAACAAGGACATTAATATGGTGAGACGGTTCTCTAAAGAGCAACCAACATGGTACATGGCTTGCAGCACAATACATATGAGGAGAGATTAAAGGACCTGAATATGTACTCACTGGAGGAAAGGAGGGAGCAGGGTGACATGATAGAAATGTTCAAGTACCTCAAGATCATAAACAAGGTGCAGGGGGAGACATCTTCCAATGTAGAAGGAGTACAAGACTGAGGGGGTATTATATGAAACTGGAGGGGGGCACATTAGGGGGAAATGTGGGAAAAGTTTTCTTCACCGAGAGGGTAGTGGACACATGGAATAGTCTGGCACAAGAGGTGGTGAAAGCAAGCAAGGCAGAGGGTGGTGGTAAATTGGATCCAATTCAGGGAGGGGGGGGGTATGACCAGTGGAATACCTCAGGGAATGGTCCTGGGTGTCTTCATTACTCATATTGTAGAAGGCTAGAAGGAAAGGTTTTCCTGTTTGCAGATGACACCAAGATCTGTAACAAAGTAGATACTTCAGAAGGGGTGGAGAAAATGGTCAGAGGAGTAGCAACTGAGGTTCAGTGCAAAGAAGTGCAAAGTAATGCACCTGGTAAGAGGAAACCCTGGGGAGAGGTCCAGGATGGGTGTGAAAAGTGCTGAAGATCGCCAAGGATGATAAGGACCTAGGAGTTATCATTTCTGATTTCCTGTACTGTAGGTGTCAAAACTGAGCATAAAGGCTGCAAGGAGGGCCAGTAGCATGCTGGGGTGCATAGACTGATGTATAATTAGCAGAAGAAGCTGAGGGAGACTCAGAAGACATAGTCAAGTACACGGTTTATGGGCACACTGGATGGACCTAGCAGTCCATATCTGCCACCAGCCGTATTCTCTCTCCTCGGTCCTTGTTCCTCTGAAATCCCCCCCCCCAGGCTTCTACAATAGCTGCAGTGCAGCTTTACTCATTAGCAGCTTCTATCTTCTGGCACACTGTCTTTCTCTGGTCTTCGCTCCTTTGAACCCCCCCCCCAGGCTTCTACATTAGCTGTGGTGTGGATCTACTTATTGGCAGCTTCTGCCACACAGTGCACTCTCTCTCTCTATCTCTCTCTCCCCCCCATCCACTAAGGTCAGCAGGAGTGGCCTCTTTAACTAGCAGCTCCTTCCTGCATTTATGGTGTGGCTTCCACCACGCAGCACTTGCCGCTCTCTCTTTTGCCTCCTCGCTCCTCTGAAGCCAGTACCAGTACCAAACACCACGCCAAATACCTGCAAGTGAACATTCAGCATTGACAAATACTGGTTAATTTCAGGACTTAGGGTGTTCAGTAAGGTCAGATCCTTGTGCACACTGAAAAATAACAGGAGAGCCCCCCCAATTTGCCCTTAATGTAGGATACGTACGTACATGTTTGACAGCCTTTGTCCCTTAAAAAAGTTACTCTATCCCCCACTCACTTTGGTAGCCTTGCACTGACCTCTCTCAATTTTATTGTTATCACTCACATTTAACCCCCCCCCCCGAAACTGAGAGCCATATTCCATAACTGGCCTAACACAGAATTGATAGAGATGTAAGAGTACGTCCTTTTATATACTATATGTGAAAAATGACTCCTAATTATGTTTAGGAAGTAGTTTGCTTGGTTAAATATGTTAGTTACATGTTTTAAATGTTTGAGATTATTTGTTTATGTCACAGACTGTTTCCATTGTAGTAGTTTTTTGTTTCCTACCATCCACGAAGTGTTTCAAGTTATTATTTTTTCTGAGGTGTGTACTAATACATTTTTCTATATTAAAGCACGTGCCCCACCTTGATGTCAATTGGGACATTACACCTCAATCTATCTGTAACCCACTTGCATATACAGTTGTATTCACATTACTTGTGCATTTTGTATCATCTGTGCATTTGTTACATATATTTGGTATATTTGTCCCCAAAATCCAAAATATACAGTCTTAAGAATACAGGTCCCAAAACTGACCCTTGTGGCACACTACTTGTAACCTCTACTTTACTAGTTGGGAAGTCACTTAATCTTACTCTTTGGGTATGGTTACCTAGCCAAGCTGTGACCCATTTGATAATCATGTTATTAATCCCAGAAGTACTCATCTTTTCGGTAAGGTAGCAATGTGGGACAACATTAAATGCCTTACTGAAGTTGAGGAATATGACGTCCACAGAATTTCTTTCATCTAGGTGCTTACTAATAGGCTTATAGAGATCAATTACATTTGTGACACATGACCTCCCTTTTTTAAATCCATGCTGCAAATTATCATAAAATCCTTTAATTTCACAGTCCTTCTCATTAATATTCTTAATGCTCATCTCCATGATTTTACCTATGATGTACATTATACTAATTGGATGATGGTTAATCAAGAATCTGCTTATTTCACTTTATAAAGATGGGCACCATCTCTGCCTCCCTCCAGTTTGGTGGTAATTCACCCTTCCTGATGGACAGGTTGAAAGTAATAGTAAGTATATCTACAATCACAGGTATTAACTCCATTAATAATCTGGATGCTAGTCTATCAGGACATGTGGCCCTATTTGTATTGAGCCCTCTTAAGTTTTTTACTATGTCCTCCTTAGGAAGCAAGATTTGATTACCTGGAGTATCATATGGGATGTTTGTGCACCTCTTTTATGTTGAAAAACAGAGCAAAATTAATTTAATACTTTAGCTATCTCATTTTCTTTTGCTGCACTTTTGTTATTTATCATCAGTGGTTGCACACTAGATTTGCATCTTTTTTTTTTGAATTTATATAGCTATAACAGGCTTTTGTGCTTTTTTTATCATTTGCCAACTTGATCTTGTAACCCTTCTGGATTCCTTTATGAGAATTTTTACTTCCTCCTATATTTTTTTCTTGTCCCCTAAAATGGATATTCTTTGGCTAATATGTGGCTAATCTGTAAGTCCTTTATTAACCCCAGCTAATCTTACTAGTTCATTAGTGTACCATGGGGGATTTCAATTTTTTGTTATTTAATGGTTTATTTGGGACAGTTTGTCCCTTAGAATTTCTTAGCTTTCATTTACCCCATGGCTTTTCATCTTCCCTTCCAAGTCCCAGTGTTAAGTATTCAAGCCAATGATTACACTGGAAATGAGGAATGGCATGCCACAATGCAAGATTTATTGAACTTATGCAATATACTACATTAGCCCTGGCAATCCAGCTTACAAAGAAAGAGTAATGATGATGTACTGCTCCTTGGGAGGACAAACCAGTCATGTGTGAAAGCTTCAGTTCTTAATTTTTGGGTTTGTAGTTCCTCACTCTCTGCCTCTCATAGTCTAGCTTATACACTTTCCACTAGCTGTTATCTACAAGGTACTCTTTTGCTGGGTAAATTACTGTATTTTTCCAGTCCGAGACTGCACATTTTACACACATAGCTATTGCCAACTCTAATTTTGTTCATGCTCAGCATTCCGTACAAGCTCTGCTATGCACAGTGTACTAGCTACCAACTCTGCTTTCCCAATAGCAAAGACATTAGCACAGGAAAGCAGACAGCCTTAGAACAGAAACTAATTTTCATTAACCCATTTGCCTTCTCTTGCCAGTATTTTACAATATTTTTCATTATATCAAACTGTCATATTGCTACAGTCCCCCACTTTTTGAGTGCAAGCACACGCATCACCATCCAAATATGCTAATCCAGTATGTGCTTCAAATGGTCCAATGGCTTGACACAGTTCTTCCAATCAGTCCATAGGCAGCACATTAAATATACATTCTCTATATCCTTCACTCACCTGCATAGCAGGCCTACAAAAACAATTTGGTCTGTTGCATAGCATGTAAAAATTGCACTGTTGGCAGTGGGGAGCTCAAACATGTCACAAGTGGCAAATAACTACTGTATAATCATAATAAAAAAATTAAGACAGCTTGAAATATTACAAATACTTTAAAAGTAAGTTCTAGCCATGTTCTGGAGAGAACCAAGTCCAAGTTGCCATAATTTAGTAACTAATTCAGTACCTGTCTTGTCTCATGCACACTATTACCAATCATAATAATGTGATGGTCCTTGTGATCAAGAAGGAATTTTAAATTTAAAGACAGGTTAGCTATGGGGACCACAAATACATGCATGTATTTTTCAAGATTGGTAAAGGATGGGGCACTTCAAAGAGTGGTTTCCTTGTACAGGGATACATGAATGATTACAGTGGTACATAATAGGGTTTTATCAGTAGGACTAAAACAAAAATTAAGCATACAGATTGGGCACTGCCGAGAGCCATGTAGGAAAAATGTATGGTTAGTAACCAGGCAATACTATCCTCCCATATTATACGTGACCTTTGCTTGTGGTGCCCTCCATTTGATGATGCACACTGTGCAAGTGAAGCTGTTGGGCGTCCTTGGACCCTCGGATGCTGGTACATGCTAACCAGTAATACTGGAGTATCCACATACGTGGTGTTATAGTATCAAACACATAAAGGTATCAATAACCTCTGACATCACAGTAGGCTGTATGGGAGCTACCCATTGATCTAACTTTGGGTGGCATATCATCATGCTAGGAAGGTCAAACCTTTGCTTATAAATTTCTTCTTCTAAGTGACCAACTGAATGAATAGAGGTTTTGTTGAATGAATAGAGGCTAACTTGTCAAATATGGCTATATCCTTAGCAAATAGTGGGAAAGATAAAGTAATGGTTACAAACACGGCCTCAGTCAGTGTAAAACATCCTGCATGTAAACATGTTCTGTTCATTACTGCAGGATGAGATGTCACTAATCCCAAATTCCTTACAGTACTCAAGGGTAAATGGGCACACATTTCCAAACACTCATGATTACCCTGACATTTTGGACAATACCACCTTAGCAGGCGATTGTCTAGTAAAATATCAGACACCCTGTCTTAATCAATATCCCCAATTCCTTAATAATAGTGGTAAGGACATATGCTCCATAAGCAGAACAAAGCATTTCATAGCCTGACTTTTTGGGACTGGGCTTTCTCATTATTGACTTCTACCAGTTCATTAATTTTAGGCTGAGTTTCTTGAAACAGTTTGGCAATATCATGCATAGTGTAAATAATAATCTTTTCTTCTTGCACTATGCTATCAACCCCATGTATCATAGGTTTGGTAACATTGTCTACATTTTAATGCTCAAAATGGACCAGCCAGATGCAAATAGGCCTAAGATGGTACTATAGATGGTACTAGTAAGTCCTTACAGGTCTTGAACCAGAAAGGTATGGAAAACTCAATCTTGGGGTCTTCTTTCTTGCATAGCTATGAGATCTTGTGCTCTAGCATGAAATGAAACTAACACATCTAAAAGCAAAGCATTGTATAATAAAGAAACATTAGTAGAAGCACAGGAATGACTGTGTTCAGACAGGAAGGAATGCTGGTTGCAAAAGATGAGTGCATTAGGCTCAGGTAGAAGAACACAAGGGTCAAAGTGCCCAACTGGTTCAGTTCTGGGGTTGCCAAGGCAGTAAGGGAAAAGAGGTTGGCATATAGAAAATTCAGGAAGACCAAGAGAGAGGTGGATATGGAAAATTGTCTAAGTTTGGCTAATGAATCAAGTAAGGAAGTCTGGAGATCAAAGGCACAGAAGGAGCTGCAGACAGCTGAAGGAATTAAGAAGAAGGAGAAGGCATTCTTTTAATATATAAGTGAGAAAAGGGACAAGATGGAAAGGGGTTATTAGACTTAAGAAAGGGGTGGAGTGGGTGGAGGATGATGGGGAAAAGCATAGATACTTAATGAATACTTCTGTTCTGTCTTCACCAGGGAGAAGGATGGACCAGTGCCTTCAGGAGGGAAAAGAGGATTGGGGGGAAGGGAACACAGATGTAGTGATAGAGAAAGATAGAGTGAAGGAGGGGCTGATGGCATGGAAGGCGGACAAATCACCAGGCATGAACAGAGTACATCCAAGGGTACTAAAGAAACTGGCTGAGGAGCTGGCAGGGCCACTGGGAGACCTATTTAATAGTTCACTAGTGTCAGGAGTGGTACCGCAGGGCTGGAGGACAGCACATGTAGTGCCCCTACACAAAAGCAGTCCCAAGGATGACCCAGGGAATTACAGACCAGTCAGTCTGACCTTTATTTTGGGCAAGCTCATGGAGACCATACTAAAGTAAAGATTGGTGGAATATCTACAGGAGCATGGTCTTCAGGATGTGAGGCAGCATGGGCTCATGGGGGGAGACTGAGTCAAGCGAATCTCATTGACTTCTTTGAGTGTGTCACTAAGACAGTAGACAGGGGCCAAGTGGTAGACATCCTCTGTCTTGGTTTCAACAAGGCCTTTGACTCTGTGCCCCACAAAAGGTTGATGAGGAAGTTGGTGGATCTCGGGGCTGGGAAAAAGATGACCAGATGGGTGGAAAACTGGCTGAGGGACAGAACCCAGAGGTTGGTTGTGGGGGGGAGAGTTATCTTGCACTAAAGAGGTAACCAGTGGGGTCCCACAGGGCTCAGTGCTGGGGCCGGTGTTGGTCAATGTCTTCATCAATGACATTGGAGATGGCATTAAAGGCAAATTGTGCCTAGTCACAGATGACACCAAGCTCTGTGGGAGAGTGGACACAGCTGAAGGGATAAAAGACCTACAGAAAGATCTGGAAAAGCCTGGGAAGTGGTCCAGGATCTTGCAGTTTGGCTCCAATGCCAAGAAATGCAGAGTTATGAATATTGGAGCCAAGAATCCCAGGACATAGTACTATCTGGGTGGAGTCTGAGTATCTGCATCAGAGGAGGAGAAGGACCTGGGAGTGATGATCACTAGTGACCTGAAGCAGTCCACACAGTGTCAAGAAAGCAGCAGCAAAGGCAAAAAAGATGCTGGGATGCATATCTAGGTGGATCAGTAGTAGGAGAGAGGAGGTTATACTGCCCTTGTACAGGTCACTGGTAAGGCCGCATCTAGAGTATGGAGTTCAATACTGGTGCCCACACCTCAAAAAGGACATTAATCTGTAGGAGAAGGTCCAGGGGAGGCCTTCAAAGGTGATAGCTGGTCAGTAGGGTAAGGCATGTGAGGAGAGATTGAGGGCACTGAACCTGTACTTCCTGGAAGACAGGAGAGAGATAGGGGACATGATTGGGATCTTCAAGTGCTTGAAATGGATGTATGAAGTTGATAAAGAGAGTCTCTTTAAGCTGAGTGGCAACCATAACACAAGGGGGCACAGTCTTAAGCTGGAGGGTGGGAGGTTTAGGAGGGAGGTCAGGAAGCACTTCTTCACAGAGAGGGTGGTGGACACTTGGAATGCGCTGCCCAAAGAGGTCATCTCATTAAACTCAGTGGGCAGCTTTAAGAGAGGCTGGGACAGACATGGGGGAAGGTAAGGATCATGGATAGAGAGGATGGGAAGAGTGGAGAGGGAGGGACATTGGCTCAGGCTGTGGACCCTGAAATATGAGCAGACTTGATAGACCAAATGACCTTCTTCTGCTGGCTTCTTTTGTATGTTCATATGTTCATTTATCCTAAATGAGAAAACTTCATTATCAGAGGAATATACATGAACTTTCCCGGAACAGAACATAAGCAGCTTTTGCCTAATGAGTGGCAATCACCTCTAAAAGTAAATAAATATAAAACAATAATACATACTGTATGTTCCCACATTAGTCCAATATTCCCTCATATTCCAAAGTGAAAGCAAATTCACAGATTAAAAACAACATTTTTATGCATAAGCTGTAAATTATTCAATAACATCCCTGGGATACAAGTAGCGGTCAAACCACTGAGTAGGCCTGCTCCCACTTCAGGGGACCAGTCTCAGTCTCTACAAGAGTCTCTGATGCAGATGAGTGCATAATGTTGGGAGCCAGTAGAGATAGTCTAAGAACACTCTATATGACATAGTATGTGTCACTGCTTCATTTCCTGGATTTTTGTTTTTTTCTGGCTCTATAACAGTCACGTACATAAATGCCTGCATCAGATTTGTACACTGGATTTATCAACAATGATGCATTGTTTTTATACAGATGTATGTATTCTTGGTAGTGTGGCAGTGCAGACCAGGTATCTTCTGAGTATGAGCCAGCAAGGCACTCATAAAAACTTCATGATTGTCCAGCATCTACTGCCACCATATCAACCATGTTATGGTGGTTGGAATGTAAGTGACTGGGAGTAGAACAGAATCTCCTTCATACACTGACACTTCTCATTTGTGCACTGTCACCTGAAGTCCTATGGCTGCCAGCCACATATCACTTCATTTCTGAAAGACAAAACAAACAAAGAGGAGGGCCTCAGGCCCACTCCTTCATTATTATGTTAGTTCTGATCTTTGAACAGTTTCAACTGATTTCCATGAATTCATTTGTCAGAGGCCACTATGACCACATACAATGTAATTCGCACAGTATCTATCTATCTATCTATCTATCTATCTCTGGCCACCACCTAACTGTCTTTATTTTCAAAATGGTTTTGTCTGTCCCCTGATGACCTTCCAGGGGCACATCAGTTACTGCAGAAATAAGCTCTTGGACCTGCATTCAACAGAATTTCAATCTTTGGAAGATTATTACAATTTATTTTATGCTATTTTTTTAAAAAAACAGTGAGTCTACAGGAATCTACTACTGCCATAAAACAGTGAGTCTACAGGAATCTACTAGTGCCATAAAACAGTGAGTCTACAGGAATCTACTACTGCCATAAAACAGTGAGTCTTCAGGAATCTGCTACTGCCATAAACCAGTGAGTCTACAGGAATCTACTACTGCCATAAAACAGTGAGTCACTTGTTTTGCTTCTATAGACTGCTGAGGTTAATGTGCTCAGTTTGCTTTTCTGTGAAGCTTGCCACAGGTTATGGAGGTGTATGGAAGGTCCATGCCTCCCCCTTTGAACTCCTTGTTTTGCAAGGAGATTGATTTGGGTAATTGCTGCTGCTAAAAGGATTGGATTTTGGAGTTGGCTTTAACAATGAAATCCTATTTACATAAAATTGACAGACTGTGGAAGTGGCCAGGAAAACAATGTACTGTAATAAGCAGCATAGATGAGGAATGTGCCATCTGAGACAGTGAAATTGTTAAACTGACAGTCATGTAAAAATCTCTGCTATAGAGTAATCAGATGTTTGAGTGGTTGGACACCCTCTTTAGACACAGTGCCATTTCCATACTATGGACCACATATCCATAATAACACAGGGAAATCCTGTTCATGATAAAATGCTGAAAATCTTAAAATTATGAAATTTAATGATTAGTTTCAGAATATAAATGTCAATCCATTTAATGAGCACATAACACAGTACATATCATTGTTGTCTGTGGACTTGACTGCAGCCAGCTACTTCCTTTCTCAAGCTGCAGCTGATAATGCAAGGTTGTCAGATTGACCCGTAATGAATCAGTTTAGTTCAAAGGTACCTCTTTTGGAAATGTGTCTCCCCAACCCCACTTGAAGAGGGAGGGTAAAATACAAAAACAAATAAAATAAAATTCTAAATCTCTTATGGTTAACAAGCAGTATGGAACAGGAAGAACCTGTTTCTTACACAATAGTGGTATGCCATGACTTAGGACTCCCTTGCAACTGAGATGGCACAAATGTGCCAATGAAATGGAAAAACTCCCAAATAACATTAAATGAGCAAACATTAACAGCCAAAGGAAAACCTTCTTGTTTATGTTCACAGTTAGTTACTGTATGTGCCACCCCCCTTCCCCACACACCATTCACTAGGTTCAAACCAGAGAAAGCTGTGGCAACTGCCTGGACTCTGTACCTCTTAAGGAATGATTTCATCAGGTACACAGGGTAGGGACTGAATTACATTAGTTCATGTCACACCATACTTTTGTCTCAAGATATTTTATTGTACCTTCATAAGACACATGCCTACAAGTATGCCTTTGTAAACAGAATCGTTTATGTCAGCCTGCATTGTTATGAAACAATTTCAAAGTCTCCACCATTGAATATCATCATCATCATCATCATCATCATCAAATCTTTATTTATTCAGGCGAACATCATTGAACAAGGCTCATTTACAAGATGGACCTGATTAGGTCAAGGTTCAATAGTTGATACACAACAGATACATCATACACTTATATAAGACAGTTATACCATACAGGGGAAAATAACATTTATAAACACAGTGATGTAGAGTAAATTCACATGACAAAAAACGGTTACAGGAAAGTTAAGCTAATATTTACAGTATGTACAGTATATACATATCCCAGTGGGGGGGGGCATGGCAGACACTCAACATAATGTAATACTAGGATGGTGAAGGTATTACTGGGTGCCATAAGATGGGGTGTCTGTCTGGAAGGAATATGCCATATATGGTTTGGAAGGGAGATCTGTGAGATGGTAATGCTAGCTCTAGTGGTAGCAATTGCATTTCTCTTTGAAGAAGACTGTACAGTGCTGTTTAAAGGATGCAAATGGAATGATATTGGACAATTTTAGGGATTTTTGTAGGGTGTTCCATGCTATAGCTAGAGAATAGCTGATTGCTGCCCTCCCCTAGCCTGGTGTTGAATTTGGGCAATTTGAGCAGGATGATGTTGTTGCTTCTTAGGGCATAGGAGCTAGGAGAGGTCTGGGTGAAGCAGTCCAGGATATAGTTTGGAAGTTTTTTTGACAATGCTCTGTAAATCCATAGTGCTGCATTTCTGTTCCTTCTGAGGTGAAGGGAAACCCACCCAACTGCAGCATAAAGAGAGCAATGATGAGTATTAGATGGCAGATCTGTAATGAACCTTATTGCTCTATGATATAAGGTATCCAACTTGTGATGGTAGGAGATGGGGCAGTGACTATAAAGGAAGTCTGCATAGTCAACAACTGATAGAAAAATGGCCTGGACTAACCTCATCTTTGAGTCTCTGTTTAGGAAGGGTTTTAATCTATAGAGAGGCCAAGTCTTTGGCAAAGCTTTTTAACAGTTCTTCTAAATGATGAGTGAAGTCAAGTCTGTTGTCAATCCACACACCTAGGTATTTGAAGTTTTCTACATACTCCAGATTTTCTCCAAGTATAGTGCATAGCTGGGGGAGAATGATAGGAGAGATGTGCTGGTGGAGCTTTGATTTGTGAACATCATTGCTTTAGTTTTCTTTGCATTTAACAGAAGCTTTTCTCGAGTAACTGATATTGTAGCAAGAAGAATTCTGTTTGTAGGATTTCATGAGCAGCTGCAGATGCGAAGGGCTGCTGACATACAGAACAGTGTCATCAGCAAAGAGGTGTACAGAGGAATTGGTAAGGGTTGAATCAATGTTATTTATATAAATGGCAAAAAGGATAGGACCCAGAATAGAACCTTGGGGGACTCCTCTTGACAGTGGTTTTAATGGGGATAGGTCACCTTCAGCTTTTACCTGCTGTGATCTACCAGTGAGATAGCATCTGAACCACTTAAGGGAGGATGGATCTAGGCCAATGGAGTACAGAGATGAAAGTAGTAGCTCGTGGTCTACAGTATCAAATGCTTTGCTCAGGTCCAGGAATACTGCACAGACATTATTCTTTTTTATCTAATTCGGATTGCCAGTCATTTGTGACCTTGGGTGGTGCAGTGATAGTGCTATGCTTGGCTCTGAATCCAGATTGAGCTGGGTTTAGGTTAGCATTGTCAAGATACTCCCTTAACTGATTACTCACTAATTTCTCCAGCATCTTCGATAGCACTGGTAGAATGGAAATGGGCCTGTAATTATTAAGATCCATAGGGTCCCCTGATTTTAGAAGGGGAACCACTTGGGCTGTCTTCCACAGTGTGGGAATAGAGCCAGAGTTTAGGGATAGGTTAAAGAGGTGTGTTAGGGGGGACTGCAAGTACATGGCATGCAATCTTTAGAAAGTAGGGGTCCATAGAGTCTGCCCCTGCGTTTGTTTTGGTATCCAGTTGCCATAATAGATCCTCTACTTGTTTCAACAGTATAGATTTGAAGCTGAAGGAAGAGTCAACTCTCTGATCACCAGTGTAATGGGAGCTTAATTGTTCCCTCAGCAGGTTAGCTGGAGAGGTGTCAAAGGCAAGACCAGCCGTTGTGAAGTGGTTATTGAAGGCATCCAGAATTTCCATTTTGCCAGTGATAGGGCCATAACTGTTGTGTAATTGAGTTGGAAGGGGGGTGTTAGCATCCTGCCCCACCATACCCATGATGGTGCCCCAAAACCTAGCAGGATTATGGTAGGAAGAGTCAAGTTTGGCCAAGTAGAAGGCAGCCTTTGCATCCCTAACTTTCTTGGTGCATCTATTCCTGGCTTTCCTAAAGATCATCCAATCATTTGCATTCTTGTTTTTTCTTGCCATTTTCCAGAGTTTGTCTCTCTCCAGCAGTGCAGCTTTGAGATCAGCTGTAAACCAATGACAGGATTTGTTTTTTATTCGGATACTAGAGATTGGGGCATGGGTGTTAAGGGCATTTATTATAATGTTATTTAGCACCTGCTGAGCTTTTCAACAGAATGGGCAAGATAAAACTCTTGCCAGTGTGGAGAGTAAGCTAGATCATGCAAATATCCTTCAATATTGATGTTTTCTTGGATCTCCTCATGAGGAATTTTGCAGGGCTTGTTGTTATGCTGGTGGATCTTACCCCTGCGATGGGGCAGTGATCACTTATATCATGAGAGAAGCACTCCAGCGTGTGTGAATAGATTTGGTTTATTCACTAGCATGATATCAAGTAGTGTGCTGTTATTACTATTCCTTGCATTAATTCTTATTGGTTCATTAATTGGCTGTGTGAACCCATATGTATCACAGAATGATACCAGAGGTGCAGCTTCCTGGGTAAGCCAACTGAAATTCAGGTCACCTAGAATAATGACTTCTTCAGTGCTGGGTTTGAGCAGGTTCCCCAGAATATACAGTCTTCTTAAACTCCAAATAATCACTCGCTGTCCTTCACGTACACAAACCTTTTTTCACATACAAACACAATCTTGCCATCAGTTTTATCCTGTCTATTATAATTTCTTTGCTTGCCCAATTGTCTGAAACTACTTGTTTGTGTTGGGGGGGAGGGTGACAATGCGCTCAATACCTCGAAACTGCATTTTTGTCTTTAAATAGGTGATTGCAACATATCTACAAGAGAAAACTTTTTTCCCCTTTTATTCCTTTCAGGTTGCAAAAGCTGAATTGTTGAAAAGATTTAATCCTTTCCACACCTGTTGCTTCTGAACTCTGGAGAGTAGCCTGCCAGTGAAATACAGACTCATGTGTATATGTGTGGGAGGGCAGGAATTAGCCTGATTCAAGGGACTAGATGGTCCCAGATACAAAGCAGAATATGGCAAAAATATTCAAATCAAAATATTGCACAATGTTATTATCAAAATCATCAATGTTATCATGAGGTTATTGTTACTATGTAACATTCATATAAGAAATGGCTATAAAGATTTCTGTTTCTGTTCCCCATGCAGACTTGTTTGCTTTTTTCCTCACTTGCTGACTAAGATAACATTTTTAAAACATGCAGCGCTTTAACCATGAACATCTATAAAGCATAACTGTCATGCACAGAGAGAAAAAAAAAGAAAAATGAACAGTTTAAAGTCACCCACATACTGTGGTATAAAGTCTTAGCATTTGTAAAGCACAGAATGACATAACATAAAATTAATTTACCCTCTGTCACGCAGCACTAAAATCCCAAGCTTTTCCTAACAGCTGTAGTTCTGAAGCAGCATAAGCTACTGTGTGTGTGCGTGTGTGTAGACAAAAGTCAGAGCATTAGGAAGTTTCTAAACTTGGGGCCATCAAATCCAAGTTTAGATGAGATAGAAGATAAGATAGGAGATAAGATAAAACAGGAATGGCAGTATCAGAGAAAATGCCCAAAATAGAGGAAGTTAAAGTGAAAGATTAAGGTAATTTGGTATGCTGATGTTTTCCTTCATGTCTCTAACCATTGTCATTTAAAGCCTGTCCTTCAAATCTTCTATACTTTTGCTAACTTTTGGAAAGATAAATCTCAGTTCCGTTAGCTAGTGCTTGCAACTGCTCGTGTTGCACATGCTCGGTTCCTTTAAGTTCCTTGCACTGCTTCTCAAGATTGTACTTAAAGGTTACACATTTCAAGTGCACTTGCAGTCTGTCTATCTCCTTTTGTTTCTAATTTTCTTTTCACACATGTTTCCTACTACATTTGACTTTGTGCTACAAAGCCAAAACAATAACATAAATCTTGCATACAATAGCCTTTCTTCTGTTTGTCCATCATTTTTTTATCTGTTTCTGAATGAAACTGTTGCCTAACATATTCCTAGGAGTCTCATTTATCTCTAGCTTCCTAACAAAAATTCTGAGTCCCATGGGCACTCACAAAAGCAACACAAAATTTCTCCATGTTATGTAACCTGTATTTTTTAGCCAGTCCATGTTTCTGAAAATGAAACCTTCTGCTGACAGTCTCTGTCCTACTATCAGCTCCCACCTACAGAAGTATGTAGGTTGTGATCCTTTCATACCTCTATTCCTTGATTTTGGGTGCAAATTAACCTTGTCCCATCTGGGGTGCCAAGATGTTAGATATTCGCGCCAATAACTGTTAGATATTTGAGACAATAATTACAATGGAAATGAGGACTTGCACACCATAAAGCAATATTTATTGAATGAACACTATATACTGCATTAGCCCTCGCAGCTCAGCTTACAAAGAAAGATTAACAATCAGTTACCACTCACTGGAAGAATGAACCAGATAGTTTTGAAAGCTTCAGCTCTTCATTTCAGGGTTCGCAGTTCCTCACTCTCTTCCTCTCACAATCTAGCTTACATACACTTTCAACTAGCTGTTATCTACAGGGTAATCTTTTGCTGGGTACACTATTTTATTTTTTTCAGTCTAAAACTGCACATTTTACACACATAGCTCTTGCTATCTCTAATTTTGTTTGTGCTCAGAATTTTGTATAAGTTGTGCTGTGCACATTGTACTGGCTACCAACTCTATTTAGAAATATCAAGGATATTAGCACAGAAAATCAGAAAACCTTTGAACAGAAAATAATTCTTATTAACCCCTTTGCCTTCTCCTGCCAGCACTTTACAATGTTTTTTTAATTATACCAAATTGTCATATTCCTTCAACAGTTTAATATATTTTCCCTCTTGGTACTATAGTCTCCTTGTTCACTATTGTAGTGTGTACTTTTACCTAAAAGTTAGTTATAGCATCTCTCCAAGGTTATTGTTATTGTAGCATGGTCACCAGTGCAAAGGAGTTCCCCTAGTTTGTTGTGACACAACTCAGCACAATTTGTTAGTGCAAGATGTACAGTAGTATATTTTACCCACATGTAGGTTTGTTTATAATCTGTGTTAAACTACACTCTTGTACAGAGTCCGTAAAAGTAGTACCCATCACTACTGCCACTTCACTCTTTACCCAATCAATTCCAGGAGATTGGAGTTATCCAAGAGCAATACGTCTCTCATAGCAGAACCATTTTTAATTCCCATGTTATGTTTCCTGAAAGTATATTTACAAATGTCTGGTGGTAGCTAACAATTTCCCATAATTAGGTTTCTTGGCTCAGTTTCCTACTTTAGTTCTGTATAGACTAATTGTTATTGATGAATAGGGCCACACTCCATCCATTTCTGCCACTTCTATCCTTCCCTTACAGGTTAGAACCAGCAATGTCTTTATTCCATACATCATTCATTCCCTTCTTACCATCGTTCCATAATGCTATGAAATCTGTTTTTTTATTATTTAGCAGGATTTTAGAGCTATCAATTTTTTTAACTAGGCTTCTGGCACTCAATGATGCTCTTTTTTGAGATTTCCTAATGCTCATCCAAATATCCAATTTCCTTCACCCCTGTGTGTTGTTTAAATGTTTTTCAATTCATTTATTAAATTGTCCTGCAAGTACACATGCATCCTATGTATTTAAATGGTGTCAATCATTGTCATATACAGTTGCTGACTTAGGAAAAGAACCCAGTTTTTTATTTGTATAAAATCCTCTCTGGAAGTCCTGCCATCTAACCAGGAGTTTCAATTATTTCATGTCCCATTTTTCCTAAAGGCCCTATAAACTGGTTGGATTCCTGTGTTAATTGGCCTGAGCCTCATACTTTTAAACGTCCTACTCTATTCCATAATCCTACCTAATATCATATTCTTTTTTTTTTCATCCTATGTCATTTACCTCTGTTTGGATTAGGACATGTGGGTGATTTCCTGCCTTTTCCAAACTTCTCTCTAGTTTCTCATTTATATCATGTATCCAAGCCCCTTGTAAGCAGGTAACTATTCATTTGCTTGTAGCTATCCTTCACACTTTCTTGTACATAAAGTGAACCATGGACTCTCCTCTGACAATGATATATCAATCTTCTACGGTGTTAACTTCAATTTCAACTTCTTAATTTTCTTCCTGGGCTAGTAGTAAAAACTTATGTGACATCAGGGTCTTTTGTTATGACTTCAAAAGTCCCTGCCCTCCTCCCCTTCTTTGTTCCTTTTCTAAGATGGACAACTGTCCAGTCTTCCATATTCTCATCCTGAGGCCCTTTCTGTTTCTTTTCCTTCCTGATTGCTTGCTTACTTCCACATAATTCTCATGTAGGACCATTAAATTGTCACTAGGGATATTTGGCTAGATATCCCTTATCATATTATCAACAAATGTTTGTTAACTTTATATTTCCTGCATGTTTGTAATGCAATTTATCAGGTATTGTAACTCAGCTATGTGTACATAAATCCTAGTACAGTTTGTACATATAAAGACTTCTTCCTCCACCAAGCTTTGCTTATCAAGGATTTTTAAATCATTTTACAAGTTGTGCACTGTGCAGCTTGTTTATCATTTCCAAGCTTTATTAAAACAGTTTCCATCATTAATCTGTGAAATACATCTATTTAATTTGATTACCATAAAGCTCTTGATAGATTCTTGGCCTCCTTGCTTTCCACATGCTTACCAACACTTGCACTGGCACTAGTGTATATTGTCATGAAAACCCGAAGTGACACAACCCTCACTTCTGGTTTGACATCTTTTGATAAAGTGTCAACAAAGTCTAAAAGCAGCTTAAATGCATTTAAAACACCATATTATAGATGCTAGAGTTGAATTTTCTAAAATGATTTGCCCTAGTAGACTCTATAAGGACTATCTCTATGTTTGGTCAGGAGAGCCTCCTCTTCCCCATACAGCATCGCTACTAGCTATCTCTCTGTCTGGGAATCACACAGTGTGGATTACAGTATATATATATATATATGTAATAGATATACCACTCTGAGGTGTGCGGTCACACTCTGATATACGCACGCCTTGGTGTGCGTTGTACGCACGAGGCCGTAAGGCCGAGTGCGTCAACTGCCCAAGGCGTGCGTATATCAGAGCATGACCGCACACCTCAGAGTGGTATATCTATCTTATAAAATGTCAAAATTGTTTTGGAGGGGGGTATAAGTGCAGGTGTGCATTCACGCTCTGATATATGCACGGTCACCTGATGGTGTTTGTCCAATGATATTTATCCCATCCATTACTTTTTTCTCACCCATTTTATAGATATATAGATATATATATATATAGCCATTTCTGGAGCCAGTGTTTATAGTCTCAGAAACTGAAAGTGGTGCAATGCTCACTTCTGGTTTTGAATTTTTATAACAAAGTGATGACGAAGCCTAAAATGGTATAAAAGCCTTGACAAACTTTCAATAAAGATACTACAGTTTAATTTTCTAAACAATAAAAAGATTTGCTCCAGTAGCTCCTATATGGGTGATCAGTATATCTGGTCTGGGGGGTTGTCCTTTTCCCCAGCCAGCACTGCTACTAACTGTCTCTCTGCCTAGGGATCATTAAGGGGAGGGATAACTTTTTTGTTTACTTGTGATAGCTTTGTAGTCCTGGAATCAAACAAACACAAAAATAACAACTAGAAACTGTGGCCAAGTTGCTTCCAATCACAGCCTAAGTGAGAAAGTAGGAAACTCGCCCAGACCAGATGGTATGTACCTAAGGGTGCTAAAGGAGATAGCAGCAGTTCTGGCAGTCCTGCTAGCTGACATGTTCAGTAGCTTCCTAGACACAGGTGTGATGCCATGCAAGTGGAGAATTGCAGGTTTGTTGCCCCTGTGTAAACAGCAAGGGAGGAACCAGAAAACTACAGACCAGTCAGCTTGACATCAATATTTAACAAGATGAGAACAACTATTATTATAGAAAGGTTTGTTGCATTTCTTGAGGCAAACAAGTTTCAAAGATAACAGACAGTGTGGGTGTATGGCAAGTAGGCCACGCCAAACAAACTTGATTATTTCTATGACTAACAGTGGCAATGGATAGGGGCCATTAGATACACTGTACCTGAACCTGAGCAAAGCCTTTGACTCAATCCCCCATAAGACTGTGATCAAGAAGTTGGAAGATGGGGGGGGTGACTAGATGAGTGGTGAACTGGTTTGGGGGGAAGGGAGAATCTAGAGCATGAAGGTTTGGGGGAATACTTACGGATGAAAGAGGTTACCAGAGGAGTACAACAGGGATCAGAACTTGGTCCAGTCAGTGGTATTCAACATGTTCATTACTGACTTCAGGGAGGGCTCTAAAGAAAACATTTTCCTCTTTGTGGATGACACCATGCTCTGTTGGAGGCTAGACACAAAGAGTGGGATCATGGATATGTGGAAGAACTTGGAAAAGTTAGAGAGATGGTGCAGAATCTGGCAACTGGGGCACAACACAAACAAGTACAAGGTCATTTATGGTGGGAGAAAGAACTCGGGTTGAGCACAAACAATAGGAGTGACTACATGGTGTCTAAAGAGGGTAGGAGGTGCTTTAAATACACTATGCAATGTTAAAAGGCAGCAGTAAGGGCTAACTGGATGCTGGGTTGTAAAAGCAGGGATTCACTAGCAGAAAAAAAAGAGGTCATGCCTACATTGTACAGATCCACGGTGTAATCAGACATTGAATACTGTGTACATTTCCTGAAACTCTATTACAAAAAAGGACATGAACCAGCTGGAGGTGGTACAGAGAAGTGAGTGCTGGTGTGCATGAACCTCTGTAAGGTTGGTTACCTTGATGTGGTACAGAGGCTTTTCACAATGTATCATAAACATTGTCCAACTAAAAGCAAGCTAACTTCTGTCTGATAGATAGTGTATGTGTGTAACACAAAATAAAATGTTGTGAATGTATTATGATCATTGGCTTACTACATACTGTTGACTGAAATGTGGGGTGGGGCAATGTATGTGAGGCATGGCCGCACATCTTGTGGTCTCTGTTAATGAAGTGGGGAAGCACTTCCATCAACTCTTGAGTACAAGTTTAAAATTGTTGCATACATCCCTACATAAAATGACTCTAGTCTCAATAGAAATTGTAAGATTAATGTACTTATAATTGACTGTTTGGATTAATGGTTATATGAGTTTACATAGATATAAGGTTCTGAGTAATGTTTTAAAAGCACAGACAATGCAATAAATAAAGAATAATTACAGTGAAGGGATAAGCATTTATTTTAAGATTGGACTCACCTTAATGTGGTATATTGGGGGACATAGTATATGAGAATGGGGTGAGTGTTAGGGCTGACAACCCCTATATATGCATCATTTTTCAGATAGAGTAGTGGTATTCTTATTTGCCCATAAGAACACAGGGCCCAGAGGGCTCTGTGCTCCCATTCCATAGTGTACAGCATCAAAAAACACATCACATTGAAATTTTATCCTATAGAAAATACAGCAAAAATTTAAAGCTGTGTAACTTGACACCAAATTAATATATTTTCTCGAAACCACCAAAAGACACATCAATGGCACACTTCCCTTCTACCCTGGAAATTTCAGAGTAAAATTGCAAACCGCTTCTTAACAGTGTAGTGATAAAGTATCCTAAGGGAAATCAAGCAAAATTTAAATCTGCAGAAGTCCAAGCCCAAGTAATATATAGACTGAGAGGCCCACCTGTTGTGGGGTAAAGATCAGCATCAAAACCTTTTCAATGAGACCAAAAGGCCAAACCAAAGTTAATGGCTTTTATTACACTGAAAATACAAGGCTTACCCACATTCGGAAAAGTAGTAAGACAGGTCTGGTAATACCATGTAGGCTTGAAATAGAAGATAACATCCATAGTAGCTGCAAAATAAATAGCTTAAAATATACAGGATGCCTCAAATGACAGACTGCCACAGTGACTAAACAAGTGAGCATCTAACACGCTTACGTATCCACTAGTGAGTTGTCCTCAGGCAATAGTCCTAGAGGCATGCTAGACATACAAGGCAGACTGGGTGGGCCTGGCTGTCCATTTCTGCTGACTTATTCTATGTTTCTATGGTTCTATGTTTCAATTTGCAGTAAAAGAAAATCCATTTTTTGTAAATTGCAGAAAAGGATCCTGTTTTGCAATAAAAGGTTTCCATGATTCAAGATTTCCGTGGCAAAAAAAAAAAAAAACATTTCTCACAAACTAATAAAAAAACTAACTCCAGAATCTAATTCCTTAGGGCCCGATTAGGTAACTACAAGTGTTATTGTTTACCAAACTCCAGTATTATTTTGTAATTTAAGTTTCTTTTCTCTTGCTAATGGAAAACAAGATGGTGGCAGCATGAACTAGGATTCTACATTTGCGAACAAGGATTCCGCATTTGCAATCAAGAATCCTATTTTGAGCCTGACATCAAACCTTTCCTATAGGAAATAATGGGAAACTTTCAAATTTAATAATTTTGGAATGGATTTATATGTTTTTCACAAAACCTTCAAAGGGCACCACTGTGACCCATGAAAGACCTATATACCCTAAAAATATCAGCTCAAAATTCTACACAGATTTTACACAACATGGTGACAAAGAATTTGACCAAAAATGGTAATTTACATGTTTTTTGATACTATGTATCTCCTCACCCACACATCTGACCAGAATGAAACGTGCCACATCAAGAGATCTTTAGTTCCTGGTAGTTCATGCCACAGTTCATGTGAATAACATACACAGTTGTGAAGTTATTAAAGTAAAACATTTTCAGTTTAACATAGAAGTAAAGATTTAACACTAACCATATATATATATACAGATAGATAGATAGATAGATAGATAGATAGATAGATAGATAGATATAGATATTATGCAGGCACAATAGTGCTTGTATATTAGAGTTGAGTAAGCACTTCTATGTTAAACTCCAATGTTTGCACCTTAATAACTTTGCCCCCTTTCAACTGATTTACATGAAATTTGGAAAGCAGAGCCTCTGTGCCAGGATTTCTTGAGCATGTAAATTTTATGTTGATCAATTCAGAGAAGGCAAAGTTACAGAGGTGCACAAAACCCCAAAAGTCTCAATATTTAAACATTTTTAAGACTTTTTTTGCTACTTGATAACTAAAATAATAGGAGGCTTTAAAAACTGAAACTTTCAGGTTTGATAGAGGTTGATCCAAGGTATGTGCTTTTGTGGCTTTTAGGTCTCACTGTTAAGTAGTTTTTAAATTATTTAGTAAAAAATTTCCATTTCTGAGCATGCGCAGTTCAAAGAATCAGCATTCTGTTCATAATTGAATGTTTGCAAAAGCAGCAGTTTGTACTATATGACACAGTTGTCTTTATTATACAACAGCTGTGTCGTATAGTGCAACCCCTGCAGCTGTCACCACTCATAGGTCAGGGAACGGGGCTCTCATTGTAGCCCTAGCCAACCTGACTATGCAGTGCCTTCAGTGGCATCTGCACACCGGGGGCCCCAATCCCCGGTGGCAGTTTGTTTATTTATTTATTTGTTTGTTATTTAGCTTATTAGCCTGTTGCTTTTTTATTTGTAATTCACCCTCTCCAGCTGAGTGGGACACTGCAGAGTCCACTCTCAATGTCCCAAAATAGATTAATAATATCTGCTTACTTGCAAAAAAGAAAACTGCCCCCCCGATGTCTTTGTTTTATTTTTTTAACCTGAAATAATTAAAATGGTCCCTCATCATTGTCACCCTTCCCCTTCCCCATCTTGACCCTCCCACAGATCACCCCCCCCACCCTATACTTACCTCCGTAGATGGTATGCTGACATCTTTTGTGTAGCGGGACACCTCTGCATTCTTCAAAGCCCAACCATGAACCAAGGAATAAAGCTGACTTCTGTGAAGCTGGTTGCACTATACAACATAGCTGTCATTTAACAAAGGGCAGCTGTGTCATATAGTGGAACCCTTAGTGCTGCATAATGTACTTGCCTTTAACAGCTAAGTACTATACAACACAGCTGTCTTTAATAAACAATTACAGTGTCGTATAGTGCAAGTACTATATGACCCTCAGCTGTCTTTAATAAACAACAGCTGTGTCATATAGTACTTGCAGTATATGACACAGCTGTCATTTATTAAGGACAACTATGTCATATAGTGAGCAGGCTGCTGCTGTCGTGGTTCAGGCTAGTAGGTCAGGGATGGGGATACTCTTATTGAAGCCCCACCAGCACTGGCTGTGGCTTAATTAAACTGTTAGTTGCACACCAGGGGCCCCAATCCCTGGTGGCAGTGTATTTATTTATTGTTTTTTGTGTTATCTGTTACCAGGATGCCCACCCCCAGTGTAGGATGCTTCCCTCTTTGCACTTTTGCTGCCCATTGCAGACATCAAGAGGCCCAATCCCCATGTCAGCATTTACACCCCCCAAGTAGTGTGGCACACTGGGAAGCCCACCCCCAGTGTACTGAAATGCTTCCATTCCCATGTTGTCTGCACTGAAAAGAGAAACTGTGCCACAATGTCTTTTTAGTTTTTTAACCTGAAAAAAAAAGCCAGTCCCTCATCATCACCACCTCCGTCTCCCCCACTCCAACCCAACCCTCCATCTGAGCACCCACCTCCCCATACTCCCCCTTTCCCCATACTTACCTCTGGAGGTCGGCAGATGCCATCTTCCGTGGACCAGGACACGTCTGCACTCTTCAAAGCCAAACCATGAACTGAAGAATCAGGTTAGGTGTTGTATAATGTATTTCAAAGGCGTTTTCAACTTATGTTGATATCTTTGCCATTTTTTATGTTTGCTTGCATGCATGCTCAAGAAACATTATGTAACAGCTTAGGAGAGAAGCGGGTTAGGGAGGCGTGGCAGTGTAGCAGCCAAGGGAGGAACAGCATTTTGGGGCTTGGCCATGGTGCACCAATGGAGGCACAGTGTGCTGATGACACTGGCTTCCAGAAGTTGCACCAAGTTGTAATGTTTTCACTGCAGCAATCACAGGCTGCCTCATCACTGCAGCATCAGTGATTTGCTGAAATGAGGGAGTGACCCCTCATTGCTGGATGGAACATTGCTAGTGTGATATTGTTTGTGAACATGGCGGCGCTTTGCCGCCGTGTTGACAAACAATATCAAATGGCCCCAGTGCCAAGGGGGTGCTCAATCCCCCCTTGGCATCATGCGCCCATCCCCACACAGCGTGTTTTTGCCGATGGGGGCCCCAATCCCCATCGGCTTGCATCCCTCGAGTGCGATTTCAGTTGCTGACAGGGGAGTCCACTCCCTGTCAGCATTATGTCCACCCCTCCCAGGTTGATGTACCAATGGGGGAGCCGACTCCTAATCGGCACAAGTCCCCCCCCAAAGAGTAGCAACAGTAAGTACTGCTGAGGGGTTGCCCAATCCCCCTCATCTGTTGCACCCCCCTATGCATTTGTACCAACAGGGCTGCCCAATCCCTCATCAGCTACAAGTGCCCCCCAACAGTTGGTTGGCACACTGGGAGCCCACCCCAGCATGCCAAATTCCCCTGTTAAACAAAAAAAAACTGCTGCACAATGTCTTTTGTTTTTTTTTCACCTGTGAACAAGGGAAATGGTCCCTCATGGTCTCCCTGTCCACCCCCCACAACCCACACCCAACCACTGCACACCCTACCTCCCCACACACCCCTTACCCCATACTTACCTCTGGAGTCTGGCGCGATGATCTTCAGTGGACCAGGAACATGCCTGCACTCCTCAAAGCTGACCATGAACTGAGGAAATGCCAGTAAGCTGTATAATGGAATAAATAGGGTTTTTTCATCTTTGATGCATATCTCAGGCATTTTTTGGAATTTTGGCACCAGATTTTCCACATGGGATTTTTGGGACCCGAATTCTGTCACTGTCATAGCATTAATCGACCTTGAAAGGTGATTTCACAGTCCCTGAGGGGAATCATCTTTTTGGACCAAGTAAAGAAGTGACAGTGTCAGTGTTCATGAAGTGGGCTCTCAAAAAGCCTATGTTGCAAATTTGGTGGAAAAACTCCAAAAAATGACTGTTTTATGAGCATGCGTTGTGCAGTTGCTACGCACACTAGTAACTTCACAAATTTACAATATTGTCATGCCAGATTTTCAATATTTGCATTTTTTCACACCTCCTTGTGAACAGTACAGCTGTCATTTTTCACACCCTGGCTGAAATGTGTTTTTACACTTTCAGCACAGAAAAGCGTGGTTGCTATGTCCATGTTCAAGACACATTATGAAAATGACAGTGACACTGTTCATGAGCAGAGGTCGTAAAATGCCTATGTTGAAAATTTGGTGCCAAAAGTCCATAAAATGACTGTGTTACGACAGTGCGTTGTGCCGTTTCCACGCATGCTTGTAACTTCGCAGATTTTAATTATTTTTTTTATTTAGTTGTTTAACCAGGTATAGCACACTAAGCTGAAAGCTTTTTTACAGGAGCGACCTGGGAGCACAAGGAGGTTAAGTGACTTGCTCAGGGTCACACAGTATGCAAGTGGAAGCTGTGGGATTCAAACCCAGGTCTGGTCTGCTGGATATCACCAAATTTGCAGCTCAGAGCCTTAGACCACTGCGCTATACTGCCTCCTTTCACTTTCATTTTCACTCCAGACTGTCAACATTGAAATTATTTTGCACCTCCTTATGAACAGAACAGCTGTCATTTTTCACATCCTGGTCAAAATGTAGTTTTGTACTTCCGGCGCAGAATAGCGTGGTCACTGTGGGAAATCCATGTTCAGGACACAGTGCAAAAAACCACAGTGACACTGTTCATTATAAGAGGTCCTAAAATTCCTATGTTGCAAATTTGGTGAGAAAAGTCCATAAAATGACTGTGTAACAAGCATACATTGCGCTGTTTGTATGCATGCTCATAACTTTGCACATTTGCAATATTTTCATTCCAGATTGTCAACATTGCCATTTTTCTGCACCTGCTTACGAACAGTACAGCTGTCATTTTTCACATCCTGGCCGAAATGTATTTTCGCACTTCTTGCGCAGAATAGCACAGTGGGAAATCCATGTTCGGGACACATTATGAAAATGACAGTGACACTGTTTATTAGCAAAGGTGCTAAAATGCCTATGTTGAAAATTTGGTGACAGATGTCCATAAAATGACTGTTACGAGTGTGCATTGTGCAGTTTCCACGCACACTCGTAACTTTGCACATTTGCAATATTTTCACTCCAAATTTTCAACATTGACATTTTTTTGCATCTCCTTATGAATGGAACAGCTGTCATTTTTTTCACATCCTGGCCGAAATGTGTTTTTGTACTTCCGGCCCAGAATAGCGTGGTCGCTGTGGGAAATCCATGTTCAGGACACATTACAACAATCATAGTGACACTGTTCATTAGCAGAGGTCCTAAAATGCCTATGTTGACAATTTGGTGAGTAAAGTCCATAAAATGACTGAGTTACGAGCATGCATTGCACAGTTTCCAGGCACGCTTGTAACTTCCCACATTTGCAATATTTTAACTCCAGATTTTCAACATTGCCATTTTTATGAACCTCCTTATGAACAGTACAGCTGTCATTTCTCATATCCTGGACGAAATGTAATTTTGCACTTCCGCTGCAGATGAGCACAGTCCTGGTGGAAATCCATGTTCAGGACACATTACGAAAATGACAGTGACATTGTTCATTAGCAGATGTGCTAAAATGCCTATCTTGAAAATTTGGTCACAAAAGTGCATAAAATGACTGTGTTACAAGCGTGTGTTACGCAGTTTCCACGCACACTCATAACTTTGCACATTTGCAATATTTTCACTCCACATTTTCAACATTGCCATTTTTTCACACCTCCTTATGAACAGAACAGCTGTCATTTTTCACATCCTGGCTGAAATGTGTTTTCATACTTCTGGCACAGAATAGAACGGTTGCTGTGGGAAATCCATGTTTGGGACACATTATGACAATCACAGTGACACTGTTCATTAGCAGAGGTGCTAAAATACCTACAGTATGTTGAAAATTTGGTGAGAAAAGTCCATGACACGACTGTGTTACAAGCATGCGTTGCAGTTTACACTCACGCTTGTAACTTTGCACATTTGCAATATTTTCACTTCCCATTGTCAACATTGCCATTTTTCCATACCTCCTTATCAACAGTACAGCTGTCATGTTTCACATCCTGGCCAAAATGTGTTTTTGCACTTCCGGCGCAGAACAGGGCAGTCGCTGCAGGAAATCCGTGTTCGGGACACATTATGGAAATCACAGTGACACTGTTCATTAGCAGAAGTGCGTGGTTGCTATGTCCATGTTCAAGACACATTATGAAAATGACAGTGACACTGTTCATGAGCAGAGGTCGTAAAATGCCTATGTTGAATATTTGGTGACAAAAATCCATAAAATGACTGTGTTACGAGCGTGCCTTATGCAGTTTCCACGCACGCTCATAATTTCGCACATTTTCAATATTTTCACTAAATATTTTCAACATTGCCATTTTTACGGGCCTCCTTATGAGCAGTACAGCTGTCATATTTCACATCCTGGCCAATAGGTATTTTCGCACTTCCAGTGCACAATGGCGCCGTCGCTGTGGGAAATCACTGTTTGGGACACATTGCAAAAATTACAGTGACACTGTTAATTAGCAGAGGTCCTAAAATGCCTACATTGAAAATTTGTTGATGGATCTCCATTAAATGACTGTGTTATGAGCGTGTGTTGCACAGTTTGCACCATCCACAACAAGACTGTGTTTCCATTGAAGGTGTTGATGACATCATAGAGACCTCAAGAGCGAAGCTTGACAAGTCTCACTAATGTCATCAACTGCCCGAGATAGAAAAGCAGTATGAGTTGTGGATGGGTAACCATCCACTATTTCATATAGTATATGGTTCCCCTAGGTTTTGAAGACACTATTTTACAAGGTTTCATACTTTGTTTTCATGGTCCCACTTGCTCCTAGTCCTCACTGGAGACCTTCTGGGCCCCCAACCCTGGAGGTCCCGGTCCTGACCCTTGCTTCCATTTTCTCTCCTCTGGGTGCTCCCGACCACAAAAAAACGGCAGTCAGTGTTAAAAATAACAAAAAAAAACTGAAAATACTGACAGTTTGGAAACATGGAGCCAAGTATGGCTGTCCGTGTCCTGACTTCTTTCAAGTGCTCACCTATCTGCTTGCTTAATACTGCCTCCATTTTTTCTGAATTTTTTGTGAAGCATTTAGTTTTCACCAATCAGGTTGCAAAACAAGGTTAAAAAGTTGTACTATTGGTGTTATGTCAGAACCATAGTACAAAAACTTTTTTGACCTTTGAACTGTCCTACAACAAGATTTGGAAAACCTTTGTTTTCCATTCACAATAAGCCCTAGCCATATACTATTGTCATTTTTCACATCCTGTCCAAAACATGGTTTCACACCTGTGGCATGGATTGACATTTTTGCATGGATGTGACCATTTTCACCTATGGGGTGTATGAGGTGGGGTCATAAGAAGAATATGTTGAATGTTTGGGGTCAAAATATTAAAAAACAAATAATTTATCAAGTAACATTGGTTGCAGTGATGTCAGTTGCACTTATGGGGAACACGCTCATTACCATGCTAGTGAGTTGAGTTCATGTGTGAATTCAGTGAACTGGTCTACTGGGACAAGGCTGATGGGGACAGTGCTGCAGCATGTAGCACCAGTCATGGCCTGGGTAGGGACGGAGCAGTGTTTTAGTTCAGACATCACACCTTGTGGTGGGTCAGGGAACCTCACCCACAGGGTATAGAGATGTGTGCAGGAGTCTGCTGGCCCCGTGCTGGACCTGTGCAAATAAGGATACAGTTCCACTATCACAGAAAGAAGGGAAATTTAGTTGCAAAAAACTATGTTAATGCAGAGATTAGGGTTGTAAAAATGCAAAGTGAAAAATGACAGGAAATGAAAAGACATTAGGGATTTGGATCTCCGGAGTATTGGTGAATTAGTGGTGGGGTCTTACTTGGGGTTGTCAATCCTAATGCCCACCCCCTACCCTGGATCAGGTGAGGTCAAATGTGAGAAGATTATGTTGGCAATACTGTATCACTATGAGGCATTAGGTTGGAGCTGTATCTTGTGCTTCAGACAGGAGGCTATGGGCTGGGGTGTGGGCATTAGGGTTGACAACCCCAAGTAAGACCCTACTACTGATTTGCCAATACTCCAGAGGCCCAAATCCCTAATGTCTTTTCATTTCCTGTCTTTGTACACTTTGCATTTTTACAACCCTAATCTCAGCTTTAACATTTTTTTTTTGTTTTATATATATATATACACACACATATATAAATATAAATATATATATATTATAGTGGCACGATAGTGCTCCTGCAGTTAGGGTTGAGTACCTCATTTAAGGTTAAAGTGTGACATTTTTCATCTTAATAACTTTGCCACCATATGACGGATTTACTTGAAATTTGGCAGACACAGAGCGGTACTGTAGATCTCTGGATCTGCCAAGGATTGTAACAGTCGGATATACGATTGAGAGTTATAAAGCGACATTCCTTAGCGCATTTATGCTTTTTTGTGTATTCTTTGCTCGTGCCTACAGGTTGCACGGTTTGTGCGACCTGTCTGAAAACTTCAGAGAACATGTGGCGAGGGTCCCCAATGTGCCTTTTGAAGATTTCATGAAAAAATATTAAATGGTTCAAAAGTTATTCAAAAAACAAGTTTCCCATTATAATCAATGGGAAAGTTAACAAAAAGTTCAACAGTGTTGCAAATGCAGTTTTTAGTGTCGCAAATGACCCCTGTAGTGTTGTCAGTCAGCCATTTTTTTTTTTTCAGTTAGTGGTCACAGAAATGCTTGGCATTTAAATTTGGGACCCTATCAGGACACAATTCTTTTTGTGTTCACCTAGTCGGACCCTGAGGATGCTAGCTAAGTCTTTTTTGGGGGGTTAAACACCCCAGAAATTTTTTTTAAATTTTTTGTTAAAAGTAGTGTCACAAAGTAGTGTCGCACTTATGACACTTTCGTGATTTCATTTTCTAAAATGTCGTGATTTATGACACTATGCCCAAAGTAATGGGAATTCTTTGCCACTCTGCTGCAAAACAACGGTTTAATCTTTTGGGCTGAAATTTGGAGGGAAGAAAGCCAACATCCCACATATGTGCCTTTTGGTGACATGGTGACAAAATATTGCACAGATATAAAGTTACGGTGCTCCAAATTTGACACTTTTTCCCGCATACTAACATTGCGGCATCTGCCGTGCCTTTTGGGGCCTGTATCTCGGAAATGCTTCGAGATATGGACTTTTTGTCAGAAAAATGCTTAAGTGCAAAACTAGCCAGGAAAGTCATAATTTATATGAAATTTTAATTTTTTTTTCTACGTCATACGGTTCCTGAGATATAAGCAATTTAGTATTCCAAGTAATCATCTTCTGCTCCGAGGCCCATTATTATGCATACATTCTTTGTATTCACTGTGTTTCTCTATGCAGCTGTTGGTGAAAAAAAGGTTGTGCACTTTCGTTACTGTCACAGCATTCTCACTTGCGTTTCTGTAACTGTTTGCATTAGCATTCCCGTCTACACCACCGTGTGTGTGATTCTTTGCCTTTTTGTTTGCACTTGCATTTGCGTTACTGTTTCTGTTTGCATTTCATTTTGCATCACTATGTGCATTACCATTTACATTTGTGTACATGCTTCCATTTGCGTTTCCTTTGGCGTCATCATTGCTGTTACCATTAACATTTGCGTTTCCTTTTGTGGTACCGTGACTGTGTGCTTTACCATTTGTGTTTCTGTATGCACTTGCATTTTCATTTGCTTTACCATTCCTGTGTACGCCACTGTGTGCATTACCCTTTGCGTTTTCATTTTCGCTTGCATTTGCGTTACTGTTAACATTTGCATTTCCATTACTGTTTTTGTTTGCATTTTGTTTTCCGTCACCATGTGCATTACCATTTGCATTTGCATGCATGCTTTCATTTGCATTTCCTTTGGCGTCATCATTGCTGTTATCGTTAGCATTTGCGTTTCCTATTGCGGTACCAAGACCGTGCATGTTACCAGTTGCGTTTCCATACATGCTTGCATTTCTGTTTCCGTTTGCATTACCATTCCTGTCTATGCCACCATATGCATTACCCTTTGCGTTTTCATTTGCACTTGCATTTGCGTAACTGTTAACATTTGTGTTTCCATTACTGGTTTTGTTGCATTTTGTTTTGCATCACCATGTGCATTACCATTTGCGTTTACATATGTGCTTCCATTTGCATTTCCTTTGGCGTCATCGTTGCTGTTACTGTTAGCATTTGTGTTTCCTATTGCAGTACTGTACGTGTTATCATTTGTGTTTCTGTACGCGCTTGCGTTTGCATTACCGTTCCTGTCTATGCCACCTTGTGCATTACCCTTTGCATTTTTATTTGCACTTGCGTTTGCATAACTGTTAACATTTGCATTTCCATTACTGTTTTTGTTTGCTTTTCCTTTTGCTTCACCATGTGCATTTCCATTTGTGTTTGCATATGTGCTTCCATTTGCATTTGTGTTTCTGTTTGTGTTTCCTTTGGTGTCATTGTTGCTGTTACCATAACTGTCTGCGTTTCCCAATTACGTTACTGTGCCCATGTGCATTACGGTTTGTGTTTCCTTATGCGCTTGTGTTTGCGTTTCTGTTTTCATCAACATCTGCACTTGTGTTTGTATTACCATTTGTGTTATCGTTTACATTTGCTTCACCAAGTGCGTTAGCATTTGCGCTTGCGTTTGAGTTGCTGTTACTTCACTATTTATGGTGCACATTCTCAAAAAGAAGGGAAATTCATGGCAAAACTCTGTTTAATGCATCAGTTAAGGTTGTTCCACAGCGACAAAAGTGATAAAATTCGATGTTAGTGTTCCCACCCCCGTTGCACCCCAGCCCCACCAACAGGCATTGGGGTGTGCATTGTGGTCATTACTCCTAACTCTCACCCCATTCTCCTATACTGCACCACCTCAGCTTGTTTGTACATGGGATTGGGTGAAAGTTAGAACCGATGACCCCAACGCAAACCACGATGCCTGTTGGTGGGGGTGGGGTGCAAGGGGAGTAGGAACCCTAACATCAAATTTCATTGCTTTTGTCTCTGTGGAACAACCCTAACTGATGCATTAAATTGAGTTTTTTGTCATAAAAAAATATATATATATATTCATTCATGCACCAGTTAAGGTAACTCCATGCCACCAAAGTAGTGATATGTGTCATTAGGGTTTCCAGCTGGAAAAGACCCCAGCTCTACTCCTCAAGCAGAAATAGGAAAAAACATTAGGGTTTTGGGTCTTTATTATCTTGGTGAATCAGCATTCAGATCTTCCTTGAGGATTGTCAGCCCTAATATCCACCCCATTCCATGAGCAAACAACATTGCACATGATCCACTTTCTTGTCGCAGGGCACACAGTGCCCACAGCATGCTGTGTGAAGAAAGGTACAACAAATTGTATTGGCAATCTGTGGAGAGACATACTTCTATACCTTTGAAGAATGTATCATTATGAGGCAGTGACTTGGAGTTGTACCTTGTACTTTGGACTGGAGGCTACAGGTTGGGGTTGATGGGTGAGCATTAGGGTTGACAATTCCCAAGGAAGACCCCACCACTGATTTTCCAAAACTCCGGAGGCCCAAAACCCTATTTTTTTTTCCTTTTGCTGTTTGAGGGGTGGGGTGTTGTGGTTGGAAACCCTAATGCCACATTTCCCTACTTTTGTGGCATTGAGTTACCCTAACTGGTGCATTAACAAAGTTTTTTGCAAATAATTTCCTTTCTTTTTGAGATAGTGGAATTGTATACTCATTCACACAGGTTTCTGCTAGCTTAGACAAAGCTAGGTGACTTGGGCAATGCAGCTAATCAGAAAACCTGGGATCCAGCATAAAAAAAAGAAGGATCATGCAGGGAAGCAGATTTCACTGAGCTTCCACTTCCAGCAAAATGTTCTGTGACAGTAGAAGATGCCTAATTGTGAGATGCTAGAGGAGAACTCCACGTGCTATCATTTGCTGCAGGATGCCCTCTAAGCTAATCCAACTGCATCCTGTAACCTGCACAATTTAGGAAATTAGTAGCTCTAGCTCTCAGTGATGGCTCTAACCTCTGTAGGCCACCAGGGCACAGGTGAGCACTACATCTGACAGCCAAGGCACCTAGAAAAAGAGTGAATACAGTATTTTTTTTACTTTATTTATCTCCTGGGTAGCCGGTCCACATCCACCAGTCCCTCCAGCCCCATCACCCTGGCATCTGCCAGGATACACCTCTCCTTTCTCCCTTCCTCCTCCTCAGTGTCCAACTAGCTGGGTGTGGAGCCTGCAGGGGACTGGTGTCATCCTGCAGGTTGTCTGCTATTTTTCTCTCCTTTTTTCCCCATGTGTGGCATGGGAGCGTGGAATGATGCCAGTAGCAGAGCCGCGCACTTCAACATGCTGCACGCCTGGTGTCTGCTCTGAGTCTGCCCCCTCTGTCTGTGGGTCCACTATGCCAACCTCAAGCTGCTGCTAGGGGCCAGGAAAGTAACTCACTCCATCCTCACCCCTCCCCAGGAAAGGAGAGCTGTCCTCTGGATGCTCGATCCTCTTGCTCCCCAGCTGAGCCCCAGCAACCTGCTTGCACTGCAAACATGAGTTGCCAGCATGGCAGGATGTAAGACACTAATGCCTCAGCCCTACACTACACCAGGCCAATGTGAATACAGTATTACTCAGAATTTAAAAAAAATTACATGGGGCACCTTTTTTTTTCTTCACATGGTAAAATGTCACATAATAAGCTTACATAGAAACATAGAAACATAGAAGTTGACGGCAGATAAGGACCGCAAGGCCCATCCAGTCTGCCCATTTCTTTTTCTACCTTATAAATGTGCCATCGGCCTTTGCTCTGTCAGTGACCTATCTATTCATAGTCATTTGTATTGCTTCCTTATGCCTATCCCATGCCTGTTTGAAGCCCTGCACTGTATTCATAGCCACCACTTCTTGTGGTAAGCCATTCCATGCATCTACCACCCTTTCTGTGAAAAAGAATTTCTCACATTCCCCTTAATTGGCCTCCCTCTAATCTCATGCTGTGTCCTCTTGTCCTGCTATTTTCTTATATTTAAACATGTTAGACTCTTTCACCTTGTTTATGCCCTTAAGGTGTTTAAATGTCTCGATCATATCATCTCTCCCTCCTTTGCTCAAGGGTATACATATTGAGCTCCGTTAATCTGTCCTCATAAGTCTTCTGATGCAGTCCCTGCACCATTTTGGTTGCCCTTCTCTGGACTGCCTCAATTTGGTTAATGTCCTTGTGAAGGTGTGGCCTCCAATACTGCACGAGTACTCCAGATGGGGCCTAACCAATGTCTTGTACAGAGGATTATTACCTCCCTCTTACGACTTGTGATACCCCTACTAATACACCCCTAACACCCCCTAGCCTTACCTACTGCTTTAGAGGTCTGTTGGATGATTTTAGGTCATCAGTGATGATGATGCCCAAGTCTCTTTCTTCCTTTGTGACTGCTAGCAACTCCTCCCAGCCTATAAGTGGCTTCAGGGTTTCTCTTCCCTATGTGCATGATTTTGCACTTCTTTGCATTAAATCCCAGTTGCCACTCTGACCATTCTGCTAGTTTATCCAGATCTCTTCTCATTCTGCCCACCCCATCTGGATCATCTACTCTGTTGCAGATCTTGGTGTCATCTGCAAACAGACAAGCCTTACCCTCTAGTCCATCTGCGAGGTCACTAATGAAGATGTTGAATAGGACTGGCCCCAGGACTGATCCTGAGGTACCCCACTTGTGACTTGCATCTCTTCTGACTGTATACCATTTACCACCACTCTCTGTTTTCTGCCAGTCAACCAGTTTGCCACCCAGTTGACCAACTTCTGACCCACCCCGAGCCTACCTAGCTTATTTATCAATCTTCTATGTGGAACAGTGTCAAAAGCTTTGCTGAAGTCAAGGTAGGCGACATCAACTGCTCCCCTTGTCCACCACTCTGGTTACCCAGTCAAAGAAATCTATGAGATTAGTTTGACAGGACCTTCCTTTGTAAACCCATGCTGTCTTGGATCCTGTGCCCTATGGATTCCAGGTGTTGCACTATCTCTTTCCTTAAGGAGTGCCTCCATAATCTTGCCCACTACTGAGGTAAGACTGACCGGGTCTGTAGTTCCCCACCTCCTCCCTGCTACCACTCTTGTGGAGTGGGATCACATGAGCCCTTCTCCAGTCTTCTGGGACCTCTCCTGTGCTCAGAGACTCACTAAACAATTCTGCTAACGGCTCTGCTAGTTCCTCCTTTAGCTCCTTAAGTACCCTGGGATGTATGCCATCAGGTCCCATTGCCTTTTCCACCCTGAGCTTAGCAAGCTCTTGTAGGACCCTTTCTTTTGTGAAGGGAGTAGTGCTCACCTCCCTCCCCCCTGTGTCCATGGTGCTGAGCTGTGGGCCCTGCCCTACCTTCTCTTCAGTAAATACTGAGCAAAGTATCTATTTAGGATAGATGCCTTTACAGGGTCCTCCTCCTCACATGCTCCCTTTTCTCCATTGCTTAGCACCCCTCTGGACTTTCTCCTTTCACTAATGTATCTATAGAAAGTCTTGTCACCTTCTTTACTGTTCTGCTAGTGTTTCCTCAGTTTGGGACTTTGCCTGCCTTACTGCCTTACCTGCTTCCCTTAGGGCAGTTTGGTATGCCTCCTATCTTCATCCCGCTGTGTTCCCTTTATATTTCTGAAGGCCAGCCTTTGGCTCTGACCTTTTCTGCTACTGTATTTGAGAACCAAAGTGGTTTCCTTCTTCTTTTGCACTTCCTTTTCTGTCTAACACAATGGGATGTTGCTTCAAGTATTGTATCCTTAATGCTTGCCCACTTTGCCTGTACCTCCTCACCTGTGTTTCTTTTGCCAGGGCTAGCTTAACTCTGTTGGCCATCTTATCAAAGTCAGCTCCTCTGAAGTCCCATATTTTTGCTTTGGAATGGGATGATTTAGATGTAGTAGCCAAATTGAACCATACCATGTGATGGTCACTGGCCCCAGGTGACCTTCTACCTGGAGATCTGTGATCCCTTCTTTGTTAGTCAGTACTAGATCTAGGATAGCCCTGTCTCTTGTGGGTTGCTGTACCAGTTGTTTGAGGCCCTCCTGCAGGGAATCCACTATGAGTCTAGTTCTGGCAGATGTTCCTGCTGGTATTGACCAATCTGTATCTGGCATGTTGAAGTCTCCCATTATCAGAACCTCCCTTTAGCTGTCATGTTTTGTATATCTTCTAACAGTAATGTGTCTATGTCCTCCCTCTGGTCTGGGGGCCTGTAGACAACCCCAGTTCTTATGGCTGTCCCATTTCCTGTTTCCAGGGTGACCCACAGTTCTTCTGGCTCCTTATGTGTATTCTGAATTTCTGTAGCTTTGATATTTTCATTAACATACAGGGCCACTCCTCCCCCCCTTTTTGCACCTCGGTCTCTTCTGAACAATACATAGCCAGGTACTGAAGTCTCCCAAGTGTGGTTACTGGTAAACCACGTCTCACTAATTGCTACTATGTCCAGTTTAGCCTCTGACATTATTGCCTGCAGGTCTGGGATCTTATTTCCCAGGCTGTGAGCATTTGTGTACATGATTTTCCATTGGCCAGATTTTGGTGTGTTAGTTGTTGGGTGAGAGTTTGGCATTACCCTGTGCATCGTATGGGAGACAAACCTTTTTCTTACCTGGTGATGCAAATGAACGGCAAACACACTGAATTCCTGTTTGACCACTAGCTGAGGGGGGAGGGGTGTTCTTCCCATTCGACGTATGGGGTGCTGCACCCCTCTCCCCATTTGCTAGTTTAAATATTCTGCAAAGACGTCAAACTTCTGCCCCAATGCACTGACTCCCTCTTTAGTCAGATGCAGTCCATCAAATTTAAAGAACTTTCGCTCCCAGAGCTTTCCAACATTATTCAAATCCTGGGTTGTAAAACAATAATAATTTCATATGACTCCTGTTTTGATGTCTTTTTTAACCTATCATTCTCACAGTACTTCTCTCCAGGAGTCAGTTGTCATGCCCAGGGTTAAAGTCGAACTCCTGCCTACCCCATCCCCTCCAAGTCTGACCAGATTCACACATCTAACTGAGAGGGAGCCAGCAATTGATTACTCTAACCACATATGGAACTCAGGCTTAGGTCTGCTCCATGTCAGACAAAGATATGACAGCATGGCATGATTAAAGCGGACCACTAAATACATCATCCTCTGTACACTACGCAAAATCCATTGTAATTCTGAGAAAAAAAGAATTGTTTCCTCCATATGTGAAGGACTGTTTAAAAACCAAAAGATTGCTTTTTTAGTTTTGTATAAAGTTAACCTGCTACCACTGCCAGTTTGAAACAACACACATTCAAACACACATACTTCACACAATGCAATCCTGTTCTTAGTGCTGGTTCCCACCATGACGTCTTGCTTTCACAGTCTACTTTCTCTCACTTCATGATAACATTTATCTTTGTATCTGTGAAACAACAAAAATGATATTTAGCACAAATGATAAACATTTTACTAACATTGTACTAAATTGAGACAATCATTTAATCCATTCAGTTGAAAGCTTGCAATTTATAGATCCAGTGCTTTTTGTTCTAAAATGAAAGCCTGACCCTGTCCCCAGGAGTGACCTCCATGATCAAACTTTCTTCATGATTCAGAGTACCCACATACACAGAGCATGTGCCCATGGCACTCTGTTCCCTTATCCACTCTAATAGATAAGGGCTAGCAGGCTCCTTGGCTCTGGGGCATCTGGGTAGGATGTGGGAATGAGTCACCTCAGTACAGCTCAGCAGTTTCAGTATGCATCAATGGTCCACAGGCTCACACTCTTAGCAATTTCTTCCCACAGGTACTCATTGTACAGTCTATGAACAATGTAAGCACAGGAAAAGGCTCATGGTCAGTTTACTGAATGAACCCTGGTGAGGTCTCACAGGATTGTTGGCCTGGCTAGGCTTCTCACTTGGTCTCAGCAGCAGCATTTCTGATCACATCAGTGTCTGTCTCAGACTGTCCCAAGCTCCTTCAGAGAAAGAAACTTCTTTCCCCCAGTTTAGTGTCCCATGAGTCAGTATGACTGTACATCAGTCCTTCTGCACTGTCCTGCTCTCTGATTCATTCTCATCATTCACTAACCCATGTGGGTGGATTCTAGATTGCATTATCCTACCACAACCTTTTTCAGTCCATGGATGGGATTTCCAGCCCTCAATGTGGTTGGCAGGTGAGGTTAAAGGTCATGAAATCCACATGAGAGGAGTGCGTAACAGTGCCTGATCCACCAAATTGTAAGAAAATCAACACTGGAGACAGAACACAGTCCACAGGAACTGTTTTCCAGTACTTAGCAGAGGACTGCAATATTATTCCATATAAAGTCTTCATTGGCAAAAGTAAAAATGATAACAAATGGTGTGTAGGAACTTCTGTAAGGATAACAAACACCCCTAGTGCCTCGACTCTCATGAGTCTTCAAAGGGAGTAGTACATTCAAACATTCAAGCACTTTTGAATGCTGAACTCATTAATATGTATGAGCTTTATAGCTCAAAATTTAAAGTGCACTTTCACATTACATTCAGACATCCAAAACAATAATATACCCATATCAGCATCATGTAACCAAATCTCTATAATTTAAATTTTAGATTTAAAACCTGATATGCAGTTGTAGTGCACTGCTCTTATTCTGTTTCAAGCACATTTATTGCACATTTATATATTCCAAGTTGTACTCAATCTGAGCATCTGGGTTCAACTGATAAAAAAACTAATTAATTTGTGAACACTATTAGTGTGGTAATTCTAAGGTCAGTCGGCACTATTTTGACTAAAGGTTCTACAAAAAAACTTCATGTGAATTCACGGTTACTTTCCTTATTCTTTAAGAAATGGCTTGATGTCCCATTTCTCATTCAGTCCATTTGGTTTGACACAGTTCAATTTGAAAATCCACATGCATTCCTGTTTCAATAATTTATTTGATCTATCACCTCCCGGGGCAAAGGTAACACATGTTCCATTCCCATAAATCTTTAATCATTGGGTGATGAACCATAGCACAGAGCAGAATGGATGCCCACTGGTGTATCTTGCCAATCAATAACTGTGGATCTAACATGTTCTTGGATCCTTTGTTTTAACAGTCTTGTGGTTTTCCCAATATATAAGAGATTACAAGTTCACCATAGGGCATAAACCACATATGAAGTATTGCATGTAATAAGTTCTCTTATCTCTATTTTCCATTTTCTCACATTGTTCTTTTGGATGGAAAAAAGTCTTGCCAGTGCTTCTATATATACCACATTACATCTTTTGCATGTAAAAAAATCCACTTGTTCTCTTAGGGAGCCAAGTTCCTTTCTCAATATTTTCTATTTTCTTTTCTTTACTGTGCACCACTCTAACTTTAATATTTTTGGCCTTGCAAAAGATAACACAGGGTTTAGGACCCATTGTTCTCCCCACTAGTTCATCACCCAATAAAATGGGCCAATTACAGAATACAACATTGCCTATATGCCCTGCCATGTTGTTAAACTCTGTCACAAAGCTACAGACAGTTTCAGTACCTCCTTTATTTATTCTCTTCCTTAAAATGATATCTCTATCCATCCCCTTTACTTTTTCATATGCATCCTCTAATAACCGTCTCTCGTATCCTCTATTCTGGAACCTTAATATCAATTCTTCTGATTGTCTCTCAAATCTAAGACAGAGCTGCAGTTCCTCCTAATGCATAACAACTGACTGTAGGGGATGGATTTCTTCAAGATTGGGGGGTGAGCACTTTTAGCATTCAACAATGAATTTGTAGCTGTCTCCTTTCTGAAAGTTTTTGTTCTAATATAATAGTTATTATCTCTATCAGTATCATTAAATAAGCTAAGATCCCAAAAAATCCAGGCTTCTTTGATCAAATGTAAAATTAAATTTTAAATTTAAATCATTTCTATTCAAGTAATCAATGAAAGCACAGGTTTCACTTTCATCTCCCTTCCAGATATAAATGATGTCATCAATAAAACTATATAATTTGATTATATTCTGGAAGAAGGGATTTTCTATTTCACTGAGCACCTTCCTGTTTTCCCGAATACCTAGGAAAAGATTTACATAGCTGGGTGCCATAGAGGCACCCATAGCTGTGCCACATTTTTGGTCAAAGAAGATTCCCTCAAATTCAAAGTAATTAAGTGTCACTATAAATTTAAAAGCATCAAGAATAAATTCTTTTGGTACATCATCAGCTTCTTTATAAAGTCCAAGATGTTCCCCTATGTCCCTTAAACCACTTCATGGTGTATACTCCTATATAGGGATTCCACATCTATTCCCAGCCAGCTATACTCTCTAGTCCATTCAAAATTACTTAGCTTTTTTTTAATAAATCAGAAGTATCCTGAATGTATGATGTAAGATTCTCTACCAATGGTTGTAAAAATAAATCCACAAATCTTCCTAAGTTCTGAGCCAATGAGCCCACACCTGAGACAACAGGATGCCCTGGAGGTTTCTCCTTAGTTTTATGCACTTTTGGTAGTGCATAAAAACTAAGCACCTTAGGAAATTCTTTCCATATAAAACCAAACTCTGCCTCAGATATTTGTGCTTTAGCAACTGCCTCTGTAAGAAACAAACTCAACTACTTTCTATATTCAATAGTTGGATTTAGAAGGAGCTTTTTTATAATTTGCTTCATTCAATAACAAATCCTTTACTATTCCCTTATACATTTCCCTATCCATGATTACAATGTTGCCACCTTTATCAGCGGGTTTTACCACTATTGTGGTATCATGGCATATTTTATTCAAGGCTTCTCTTTGTTTCCAACTAAGATTCTGTTTCTTGGGGGCAGTATCATTATTCAATAGACTCAAAACTAATTTTGTTACTGTCTTTTCATAGGTATTTAAAGTATTATTATATGTCTTAGGGCAAAATTCTGAGATAGGGTGAAATACATTCTTTCTTTGCTTCTTAAAGTCCTGCCCTACATCAAACATTTCATTATCTCTGGTCCCATTAAAAAAGCTATCATCCAGAAATTCCTCCTGTTCCCTTAATAATCCTTCAAGGATATCCATATATTGTCCAAAATCCATTTCCTCAGTAGTGGGACTTGAACCTGTAAGCTTTCCAGTCTCAAATGTGTCTCTAGTCAGAGTATCCAAGTGAGGCTCCAAGATGCCCTGCTCAGCTTCAAAGCAATTTATTTCTGTTGGCAACAAGTCCGGATCCAAGTCATTGGGAAAATATGTAGTTTCCATAATGTTGAACCCTGTGTTAATATTTGTTATGTCCTCTTCAAAAATAGGCTCTTCCTGATTTTGCTTCAAAAAATGTAGCTTCGAATGTAACTTCCTAAAAAACTTTTGTAAGTCCACAAATATCTGAAAATGATTGACTTGTGGGATTGGAATGAAACTGAATCCTTTCTTTAGTACCTGTTCTTCCTGTATATCTAAACTTCTTTCAGAGATATTCAGTATCTTTAAGTTATGGCTCATTTCCTCTCCCTCAAAATACATCCTGTTCCTGTATTTGTACTTGTGCCCTCCCCCACATTTTCCTCTCCTTGTTTTCCTTTTTCTCTGTCTGATGGAGCAGGGTGCTTCTGAAAATTTTGATTCTTCCCAAACATTTGTTTCCTATTTGGATCTGTAGGTCCTGCTGCAGCTGAATTTGTTCATGTATCTCCACTTTTCCATGAGAACTGTACCTTTGACCCTGATCTCCCTCGACTCTGTGTTCTTTGCCTCCCTCAGCTCAGTATATCACCCCATTCACAATCCCATGCATCTCTTTTTAATTTGGTGATTTTTCTCTGGATCACTTCTGCTTCATGATCCCATGTTTTATTGTTGAGCAGGGTGTTATAATCCTGAAATTCAACACTTGTTTTGAATTTCTGAACAGTAGCCTTAATCAAATCCAATTCCTTCTGCAATTCTGTGTATTTAATTAAATCATCTTTTATAAGTGGTTCTAAAAATATTTTTGAACATTCCGCTGTTGCTCTAAGCCAGGTTAGAGGTCATAAAGTGTCATAAAGATGGCTTCCCCAATGTTCTTGTAGGAGCCCTGTGCTCCAAAGTCACTATTTATTTGTTGCTTTGCCCCCAATAAGTGTGCTGCCCCCCCAGGTATTTAACAGCCCCTAGGGCTGTTGTCTGGTCTGTCTGTTAGGGATATGGGTGCAGTGTGTCTGGTGTTGAGAAGAGTGAGAGAGAGAGAGACAGAAAGCTGGAGAGATGCTCTTGAAGCATTTTCAGTATGATGCCATCAGCAACAGTTAAGAGGCACAGGAGAGACAGAAGAAAAACTGTATCCTCATCTCACCCAGTCCCCATTGCCAGGATTTGGAGACTGAGGCAGAATAATACAGGCACAGCCTGGGAGAAAAAGGCACAGGAGGTGCTGAAGACATTTGTGCAGCCATGCTCTCTCTCCCACTGCCACACTGTGGTTGAGTGGGAGGGAGGTGGCAGCACAAATGCAAAACTCTGTGTATCTTTGGAGGGTGGCAGAGGCAGTCAAGGTAAGCCCCACTCCTGAGTAGGGGGTTATGCTAAACCAAAGTTTACTGTAACACACAGTCTGAATTCCACAGACATTTTCAGAAAATTCCAAAAAGCATTTCAGTAGCAGAATTCCCATTCTGCCTGAATTCCACTGCCAGAATTCCGCATTTCATACAGCTGTATTCGAGATACATGTTAAGGAGCAGTTGATGTTTTTTAGGGCTGCATAGTGATAGCTATGAAATGTATTGCTAATGAGAGGAGATGGAGCAGGGCAGAAAGGAACAGGACCTGACATACTATAAATTACTTAGTACTTCCACAGTGAAATTTCATGTCATTGGCATGCATAAGGTCCCCGCTCTTCTGTGTCAGTTTCTGTCCCATTCCCTTCTCTTCACTTATTCCATCTAGACTTACTTTATTCATGAATCTGTGGTTGTGGCACTTTTGCCTTTTCTCTGTGCCATCTCTGCAGCATGAAGAGTGCTGCTGAATATATACAATATTCAACATAGCAGGGGCAAGTGTCAGTAACTGAAGAGCAATTCTATCAACAACTAATGTAGATTGACATAAGCAAAACATTTTTTTTACCTCCTGAGAACAGACAAATGGTGCAGTGAAAATGAAACAGTCACTCGTTATGCTGATGACTCCAATTTACATAGAAACATATAAATTGATGGCAGATAAGGACCACTAGACCCATCCAGTCTGCCCATTTTCCCAACCTACTGCAAAAGCCATGCACCCTACTTGATCTCTGACTTTACCTTCTTGTTCCTATTGCTAGGATTCCCCTGTGCCTGTCACATGCATTTTTGAATTCCTCCACTGTGTTTGCCCCCACCACCTCTGCTGGGAGTCTATTTCATGCATCCACCACCCTTTCTGTGAAGATATACTTCCTCATGTTACCCATTAGTCTACTCCCTTCCAACCTCATGTCATACCACCTCATTCCTGAACATCTCCTTTTCTGAAACATGCTACCCTTTGGTATCCTATTTATGCCTTTTAGATATTTGCAGGTTTCTATCCTATCTCCCCTTTCCTCCAGGGTATACATATTGAGGTCTCCCAGTCTCTCCTCATATGACTTCTGCTGCAGGTCTTGCACCACCTTTGTTGCCCTTCCTTGAACTGCCTCCACCCTGTCTATGTCCTTATAGAGATGCAGCCTCCAGAACTGGACACAGTACTCCAAATGAGGCCTCACCAATGGTCTGTACAGTGGCATCACCACCTCTTTTCTTCTGCTGCTGATATCTCTCCCTATGCACCCCAGCATCCCACTGGCTCTACCCACAGTCTAGACACATTGTTTGGTCACCACACCATTAGGTCATCAGATATGATTACCTCCAAATTCCTTTCCTGTTTGGTGACTGTCAGCATCTCTCCCCATCATGTAATCCTTCCCAGGGTTCCTGTGCCCCAAATGCATGATTTTGCATGTTTTCCACATTAAATCTCAGCTGCCAAACTCTGGACCATTCCTCCAGTTTACATTGGTCCCTCCTCATTTCTTCCATCCCTCCTGGAGTGTCCACCCTGTTGCAGATCTTAGTGTCATCTGCAAAGAGGCACACATTCCCTTCCAACCCCTCCATAATGTCACTTATGAAGACATTAAACAGGACTGGTCCCAGAACTGATCCCTGTGGCACCCTCCTTTCCTCAGATTGAGCTCTATTTACCACCACCTTCTGTCCTCCAACACTCAACCAGTTCCAATCCCAGTTTACCACCTTGTGACCCAATTCCCAGGCTGCCCAGCTTCTTCACAAATCTTCTATGTGGCACGATATTGAAGGCCTTACTGAAATCTAGGTAGGCCACATTCACCGCTCTCCCCTGATCCTCTTCCCTAGTCACCCAGTCAAAGAAATCAATTAGATTTGTTTGACATGACCTTTCCACTGTGAATCCATGCTGTCTCAGATCCTGTGCTCTGCTGGATTCAAAGCGTCCCACAATCCTTTCTTTAAGTAGTGATTCCATAATTTTCCCCACTATTGTGGTGAGGCTGACTGATCTATAGTTTCCAGCCTCCTCCCTACTCCCACTTTTGTGAAGACGGACTATTTTCTGCTCTCACCCAGTCCACTGGAACCACTCCTGTATTGAGTGATTTATTGAACTGGTCTGCCAGTGGTGCTGAAAGCTCCTCCCCCTACTTCTCTTAATATTCTAGGATGCATCCCATCCGGTCCCATTGCCTTGTCCACTTTCAGTTTTGTGAGTTCTTTTAGGACTCTCTCTTCTGTAAATGGACTGGTGTCTCTCTCCCTCCCTCCCATTTTTGCTCATGTTGCTTAACTGTGGTCCCTCACCTTCTCTTTCATCTGTGAATACAGAACAAAAATATTTCTTCAGTATTGATGATTTTCCAGGTCCCCTTCTGCACACTTCCCTTCTTCCCCTATAAGCCTTACAATCTCACCACTGGTTTTACTCTTTTGACTAATGTACCTATAAAAAGTCTTGTCCCCTTTTTTACTTTCTGTGTTTTTTTTCTCCATTTGTGCCTTTGTGTTTCTGACTGTTTTCCTGGACTCCCACTGTTTACCCAGGTGCAGTACACTACTCTGTCCTCCTCCTTCTGTGTTCCCCTGTGCTTCCTGAAAGCTATCTTTTTCACCCTTACCTTCCTGGACACTTCCTTTGAAAACCATAGTGGTTTTCACTTTCTTTTGCCCTTGTTTACTTGCCTAATGCAAAGGTTTGTTGCCTCCTGTATGGCTCCTTTCAGATGGGCCCACTTCTCCTCAACTCCCCACCATTCATCCCTCAATGCCAGGGCATTCTTGCGACATACCCCCTGAAACATGATTAACCCTCTGCTAGTTATATTTAAATTTTTGATATAAATATATGTTTATTTGAATGTCTGCTTAGGGAAAGGGCAGCCATCAGTTTTTAAAGGGGTCTGAGCTTTTGACCCCAAAGGACCCTGTGTGTTGAAATAGTGGCTGTCGTAAACCTGACCCAGTGGAAACTCTCAGAACTTCCTTCCAAAGGCCAGGTTATCACACCTTGTAAATCCTTTTACTTTGAACTACAGGGACAAAGTATGCATTTTATTACCTCTGAGGAAAAGGCCATTTTGACTGATTTATGTTAGCTTGTAAAACTTCAATTACTTTGAAGGCCAGGAAGCTTATGAAGAGATTAAAGGGATAATTCTATCTGTCATAATGCCTCACTAATTAAGAAGAAGATATATATATTTTTTGGAATGTTTGAGCACTGGGCTGAGACATGTGACTGATAAATTAATTCAAGTTCTCAGGTTTGAGTGAACTCACACAGCATCTGTGAGCTGTGTCATCAGGGAGCAGGAGTTTTGACATAGACATATCACCAGCAGCTGAGAGAAAAACTATGCATTTGACTTTTGGCTTTGTGCATTTTGCCTCTGATTTTGAGGTAGGAATCCTGACAACCTCTCACAGCACTTTGGGTAAATTCAACCATCTGTTTATTACTTGAAACATAGGGTAGTAGAAATTCAGTAATAAGGTACTGTATTGTTTCTGTATAATTATCCATTTACTTTAAAGGACTGTAAACCCAATTTTATATGTTCTGAGTTTTGTATTTTATTAATGTTTTACTTTTTAGTAAACATTATTTTTCTTAAAATTCTGCCTGTGCCTTTCTCAGTTTTCTTTGCATGTGGGGGCTGAAACAGTATTGGGTAAGATTTGACAAAAACTGTTAAGGGCTTAAAAGTGTGTTACTATCTTGCTAAGGTAAGAATATACCTAGGTCTCAAAATGAGTTAAAAGGGTAGAATTGTTAGCCAGGTTGGTGTCCACATGGTGAAGTATTGCACTGCATCCCCTGAAGTAAGTGCATATCTGAGCCTGTTAACTGGGTGTGCTAGTGGGAAAAATGGTTCATATTTGACCCCAGGACTCGAGGCTAGTAGGTGATTTGGACCCAAAACAAACAGGAGGGTTACCTTGTTTGTCTCCTGTTCACATATTGCACTTTGAGATTTGGCACTGTGGGAGCACAGGGCCTGGCCTACGGGGAGTGTTTGTGAGAGATCTGGTTGGCAGTGGTGTGATTTAAAAGTATTTGATAGCACAGGCATTAACAGTCCAGTGTGTCAGATTGATAACTGTAACAGCTCACACGCAAAATAAGGCAGTGATTTAAAAAGTAAAGAACTATATCATTGTTCATACAGTCTAATTTCCCTACCTGTTTTATATTTTTTGGGGGGGTGTAAGCTAGTGTAGCCATAGATAGGGAAGAAGATGACTTCTAACTACAGCGAGTACACTGCAGACTACCTGAGGCAGTTGTGCCAGGAGACAGGAGTCCAGCATGAGGGGCAAGCCAAACAGCATCTCATGGAGGCTTTTATGGCAGATGATGCCCAAGATCTCAAGTCACAGTTTGTGACGTGGAGTGGCCAGAATTCAGCGCAGTGTCCAGACCCATGGAGGAGGAGAACAGCAGGGCTACTGCAAGCAAAGAGCCACAGCAGCAGGGGAAGGTCAGAAACATTCTGGAGCCAGAAGGGTTCAGGCTGCAGATGGTGTAGTGGAGAATGGAGCTGGAGTTTGAACAGAGGAAGTGGGAATTCAAGAAAGGAGAGGAGGAAAGAGAGTGACAGCATCAGAGATAGTCTGAGTGAGACCAGCGAGAGGCTGAGTGAGAGACTGAGGAAAAAGAAAACCAGTGTTGGAGAGAGGCTCAGTGACAGCAGTGACAGGCTGAGCAAGAAGAGCGTGAGTGCCACAGGAAACATGAACTGGAGAAGCTATGACTCCAAACACTAGCACCAGAACAGGTAAGTGGCCTGGGTGTAACTGGAACTCCAGGACTGGACTACAAATACAATTCTAACTTGATAGCTGAATTTAAAGAGTGGAAAGATATGGATGCATTTCTAAATTCATTTGAAAAAGTATGCATTCAAGCAAAAATTCCCAGAGAGTCCTGGAGCTTCCAGCTATCCCCTCTACCTACCGGGAAAGCTCAGGATGAACTGGGTCAAATGGACAATCAGGACAGTAATGACTATAGCAAACTTAAAGCTGTACTGTTAAAGAAATATGACTTAACTGCAGAGGTATACAGAGTTAAATTCTGTAAGCTCAGAAGAAGCCCTAACATGAGCTAGCCATTAAATAACGTCAAGTTTTGAAAACATTGGTGGAAAGGGATTGAAGAAGACTCTGAAGAGAAAATTTAAAATGTTGCACTGTAAGAGTAGTTTTCTGGGTCATGTCCAGCAGAGCTGAAAACCTGGCTAGAGGACTGAGATCCGAAAACAGTGCAGGAGGCTGCTGAACTCTTGGACCACTATGCCAGGAGCAGACCTGCTCTGAGAGGGAATGGGGTGGGTGTGGCAGTGCAGAAAGGGAAAAGTGCAATGTAAAGACAGAGGGATGGGTGATGGGCAGGCAGCTTGTCATTCCCCAGGGGTACCGTGAGCAGTTGCTCAAGACTGCACACAATATTCCCATGTCTTGTCATCTGGGAACCACACACACTATGCAGCAATAGACCCAGAAGTTCTATTGGCCCAATTTCACTTAGCACGTGAAGGAGTATTGCAGGTCTTGTCACCTGTGTCAAGAAATGGGGAAGGTGGGTAGGAAAACCCAAGTTGCCCTAATTCCCTTGCCAATAATGGAGGAGCCATTCCAGAGGATAACAATGGATACTGTGGAGCCTTTGAATACCCCCGGCTCTTTCTGGAAAAAGTTTATTCTAACCATGGCAGATTATGCCACCCGGTACCCAGAAACAGTCACCCTATCCTCACTGAGGACAGACAAAGTGGCAGATGCTTTGCTAGGGATTTTCTCCCATGTTGGATTCCTGCAGGAGGTTATCACTGATCAAGGGTGTTTTTTCATGTCGGACCTGATGAAATGTTTGTGGGAGAAGTGTGGGGTGGTGCAGAGACATACAACACCTTATCACCCGCAAGCCAATAAGCTTGTGGAAAGATTCAATGGTACCCTTAAATCGATCTCCAAGCGTTTGCTGAACAGCATGGGAGGGACTGGGAGAAATACCTTCCCCACCTGTTGTTCGCATACAGGGAGGTGCCCCAAGAGTCGACAGGATTTTCCCCCTTTGAGCTCTTATATGGAAGTAGGGTACTTGGGCCCCTAGACTTGATCTGGGAGGACTGGGAAGGCTAGCACACCACCCAGGGAACTCCCATAGTGGATTATGTCCTTAAGTTTAGGGGAAAAACTGAAGGAGCTTATGGGAACAGCCCAGGTAACTGCCCAAGAAAAAAAAAAGGTGTGGTATGACTGCAGAGCCAGAGCTTACTCATACACTGTGGGTCAGGCGGTCATGGTCCTAATCCCATTCTGGAAAGATAGGCTGCAGGCCAAGTGGGCAAGACTGTAGAAAGCAGACAGGTGAATGACATAAACTACATTACAGAACTAACTGACATGAGACATACCCAAAGAATGTACCATGTCAACATGATGAAGTCATATGCCAATAGGCTGGCATAGTCTTTGCAGTGTGTAGTCCTGGGGAGGGGACGGATGAAGGAGACCCCCTTCTGGACTTGCTGGAAGAAAGCAAGTGGGAGTCCTCTGTGGAGGCAACTAAAATGTCACCCAAGTTTCTCCAGAACCAGATCCAGGAAGTAAAGGAGGTTTTAGCAGACTTTGGCCCATTGTTTAGCACCAAGCCTGGACTACCCCCCTTAGCAATGCATTATGTGGAGACAGGGATGCAAGTGCCCATATGGCAGATGGCATATCAGGTGTCTCAGGCTGTCCAAAAAGACATTAAGAGGTAGGTGGAGGAAATGCTGAATATCAGGGTTATCTGGAAATTCCACAACCCCTGGGCCTGACCCGTAGTCCTTGTTTTCAAGCCAGATGGGGAGGCAGTATAGCGCAGTGGTTTAAGGCTCTGAGCTGCAAATCTGGTGACATCCAGCAGACCAGAACTGGGTTTGAATCCCACAGCTTCCACTTGCATACTGTGTGAACCTGAGCAAGTCACTTAAGTTCCCTGTGCTCCCAGGTCGCTCCTGTAAAAAAGCTTTCAGCTTAGTGTGCTACCCCTGGTTAAGCAACTAAAAAAATTAAAAAGATATCGCTACTCATTTTTGTGTGGACTACCATGGACTCAATGCAGTCACAAAGTCAGACACCCACCCAATGCCACAGACAGATGAACTCCTGGACAGGTTGGGAGGGGTGACATACCTTACCACTACTGACTTGACAAAAGGGTATTGGCAGGTAGAATTAACTGCCAGAGCTAGGGAGAGGTCAGCCTTATCACTCAGATAGGGTTATTTGAGTGTAAAGTAATGCTATTCAGAATGAAGAATGTCCCTGCCACTTTCCAAAGGTTGGTGAATCAGGTGTTAATTGGTGCTGAGGAGTATGACGTGGCATACCTGGACAACATTGCAATCTTTAGTACCAGCTGGGAGGAACATCTGGCCCACCTTAGGGAAGTGCTGGGCAGGATACAGAGGGCAGGGCTCTCTGTAAAAGCTGAAAAGTGCCAAGTGGCCATGGCTGAGGTGACATACCTCAGGCATGTATTAGGCTGGAGACAGCTCTGTCCTAACCAAGCAAAAATTGAGGCAATCAAGACATGGCCCAGATCTGAAACACAGAAGCAGGTTCAGAGTTTTCTAGGGACTGCAGGGTACTATAAGAAATTTGTACCAAATTACAGTACCCTGGCCACTCCCCTATTGGGCCTGTTAAAGAAAAGGATGACAAAAAGGATTAACTGTGAACCAGCCTGTGAACAAGCCTTTATACCACAAAAGGAGGCACTGTGCAGTGCTCCTGTATTAGCCAGTCCAAATTACAGTAAACCCTTTGTAGTCCAGACTGATGCCTCAGATGTGGGTATTGGGGCAGTGCTTAATCAAACATCTAACCAAGGGAAAGATCAACCAATACCGTACCTCAATAAGAAGTTACTTCCCAGGGAGCAGGCTTACTCTACAGTGGAAAAAGAATGTCTTGCCATGGTGTGGGCACTAAAGAATTTAGAGCCATACCTATACTGACAGCATTTTGAGGTACAAACACATCACAACCCCCTGGTTTGGCTGGCACAAATAGGTAAAACAAATGATAGGCTGTTAAGATGGAGCCTTGCCTTGCAGTGTTATGACATGACTGTCTCACACAGGGCGGGGGCAGCAAATGAAAACGTCAATGGTTTATCATGTCAGTTTGAGAGGTGAACTGAATTTGGGGGACCCATTCCATGTTGGGAATAGATTTCTCCAAGTTCAGTCTAGGAAAGAGGAGTGTAACGTGATTAACCCTCTGTTAGTTATATTTATACTTGTGATATAAATATATGTTTATTTGAATGTCTGCTTAGGGAAAGTGCAGCCATCAGCTTTTAAAGGGGCCTGACCTTTTGTCTCCAAAAGGCCCTGCATGTTGAAACAGCTGGCTGTCGTAAAACTGACCAAGTGCAAACTCTAATTAAGAACTTCCTTCCAAAGGCCAGGTTATTACATCTTGTAAACCCTTTTACTTTGAACTACTGGGGCAAAGTATACATTTTATGACCGCTGAAGAAAAGGCCATTTTAACTGATTTCTGTTAGCTTGTAAAACTTCAATTACTTTGAAGGCCAGGAAGCTTATGAAGAGATCAAAGGGTTAATTATATCTGTCATAAAGCCTCACTAATTAAGAAGAAATATTTTTTTGTTTTGGAATGTTTAAGCACTGGGCTGAGACATGTGACTGATTAATTCAAGTTCTCAGGTTTTAGTGACCTCACAGCCAACATCTGTGAGCTGTGTCATCAGGGAAGAGGAGTTTTGAAACAGACATATCACCAGCAGCTGGGAGAAAAACTATGCATTTGATTATTGGCTTTGTGCATTTTGCCTCTGATTTTGATGTGGGACTCCTGACAACCTCTCACAGCACTTTGGGTAAATTCAACCATCTGTTTATTACTTGAAACAAAGGGTAGTAGAAATTCAGTAATAAAGCATTGTTTCTGTATAATTATCTATTTACTTTAAAGGACTGTAAACCCAATTTTATATGTTCTGTGCTTTGTATTATATCTATTTTTACTTTTTAGTAAACATTTTTCTTAAAATTCTGCCTGTGCCTTTCTCAGTTTCTTTTACATGTGGAGGCTAAAACAATATTGGGTAAGATCTGACAAAAACTGTTAAGGACTTAAAAGTATGTTACTATCTTGCTAAAGTAAGACTATACCTAGGTCTCAAATTGAGTCAAAAGGGTAGAATTGTGAACCAGGCTGGTGCCCACTCGGGGAAGTATTGCACTGCATCCCCCAAAGAGAGTGCATATCTGAGCCTGTTAACTGGATGTGCTAGCAGGAAAAAGGGTTCATATTTGACCCCAGGACTCGAGACTAGTAGGTGATTCGGACACAAAACAGACAGGAGGGTTACCTTGTTTGTCTCCTGTTCACATATTGCATTTCAAGGTTTGGCACTGTGGGAGCAGAGGGCCTGACCTGTGGATTGCATTTGTGACACTCCCATCTTTGTAACGTCCACCTTCCTGAAATCCAGGACCCTCACCTTTGAGTGGCTTGACTCTGTCACTGTACTCATACTGAACACCACTGTGCAATGATCACTGGACCCCAGGTATCTGACCACCCTGACTTCCGACATACATACTGTAGGTATGCAGACAGTGGTAATATAAATTGATATCTGAGCTCTAGATTCCTTTACTGCCTATGTGATCACCAAGGAACACTACCAAGGACAACTTATGTTGGTCAGTTAGAATTGTGATCTGGGACTGTGATCCCTATCATCAACAAACTGCACCAATCCATGACAATAATGCAAGTAATTACACTGTTTTATATCAGAATAGAAACATAGAAGCTGTCAGCAGAAAAGGACTGCTTGGCCCACATACTCTGCTCTAAGGTTTCTACCTACTGTGCTACCACAGACCCTAAATGATCTCTGACCTCACCATCCCCAGCTCTGCTACAGTAGTATCACCGAATTTGTCTAGCAATTATGTGAGATTCCCTATTTATCCTTCACAAAATTTAGGGGAAAAATCCTCTAAAATTCTTTTTGTTATACCTACAGAAAGAGGCCAGTTCCTATTACAGTTCTTAAGTGCCATCTGGTAGATTTTCAACTACACTATCAGATGAGAGCACCCTCTCCAGGTTGCAGTGAATACACTAACAGCAAATCAAAATCCCTAACAAAAGGTTTCACAATTCTCAATAGAGATTTTTTAAAATCCTTAAAAATCCCTTGATTAATTTGGCACTACTACTGTACTTAGGTCCCAATGTTTCTAGTCAATCCCATGCATGTTTGAAACCTGTTACCATTCTGAAGGCAATGGGGAGGAGCAGTCAGGGTGCTCTGAAGGAAGGAGGGGGGCAACTAGAGGGCATGGGTGGAAGCTGGAGGGGGGACATTCAGGGCAGAAAGGAGGAAGTGCTACTTCACTGAGAGGGTGGTGGAGCCATGGATTGCACTGCCCAGGGGGCTGGTGGAAGCAGAGATGGTGGAGGAGTTCAAGAGGGGGTGTGACAGACACAGGGGAAGGGTTCTGGAAGCAAAGTCAAGTGCAGGGAGAATATCCAGGACTGGGAAGAGAGAAGCCAGAGATGGTGAGGGGGGGCAAATCAGGTCAGCTCCCAGAGTGGGGGCTGACCAAACGACCAGACATGAAAGACCATTAGACCTATTCTGCTTGCATTTTAGTATGTTAGTATTTTGGTACCCACCGCCTCTGCTGGGAATCTGTTCCAGGCATCCACCACACTTACCATAAAGAAATATTTCCTCACATCCCCACTAAGTCTCCCTCTTCCAGCTTCATAACATGCTCCCTTGTCCTTGGGTATCTCTTTTTGTGCAAAATGCCACCTTTCTCTACCTTATTGATACCTTTGAGGTATTTGAATGTTTCTATCATGTTTCCCCTTACCCTCCTTTCCTCTAGAGAGTACATATTTAACTCCAAGAGTCTTTCCTCATTGGGCTTCTGATGCTGGCAATGCATTATTTTAGTTGCACTTCTCTGTACTACCTGGACCCAGCCTATGTCTTTTCTGAGATGGGGCCTCCAGAACTGGACACAGTACTCGAGGCGGGGCCTCACAATTGATCTATACAGGGGTAACATTACCTCCCTCTTTTTGCTGATGATACCCCTCCATATGCACCCCAGCATACCATTAGCCTTCCCCACTGCCTTGTCACACTGCTTTGCTAACTTCAGGGCATCAGATATGATGAACCCTTGATCCCTTTCCTGTTTTGTGGTTTACACCTCCCCCAAAATCATATGTTGCCCTTGGATTTCTGTGCCCCATGTGTATAATTTTGATCTTTTTGGTTTTAAATCCCAGTTGCCAAACCATTGACCAGTCTTCCAATGTTTTCAGATCTTCCCTCATTTTTCCAGCCCCACCCCAATTCATTCTGTTGCAGATTTTTGTGTCATTTACAAACAGGCATACCTTTCCTTCCAGTCCCTCTGCAATGTCACTAATAAAGACATTGAAGAGGATCGGTCACAGTACTGACCCCCAAGGCACCCTGCTGGTTACATTACCTTCTTCTGAGTGAACTCAATTCACCACCACTCTCTGAGTTCTGTTACTCAGCCAACTTCATATGCATTTTACTATCTTTGGATCCACTCCCAGGCTGCCCAGATTGTTTGCCAGTCTTCTGTGCAGAATGGTGTTGAAGGTCTTACTGAAATCCAGGTAGTCAACATCCACCATTCCTCCCTGATCCACTTATCTGGCAACCCAGTCAAACAACTCTATCAGGTTTGTTTGGCAAGATCTACCCCCCCCTGTGAACCCATGCTGCCTCGGATCCTGCCATCCACTGGTTTTAAGATAGTCCCCAATCTTTTCTTTAAGTAGTATTTCAATAACCTTGCCCACCACCAAAGTCAGGCTTACAGGCCTGTAGTTTCCTTCCTTCTCCCTATTCCCACTTTTCTGTAGTGGGACCACATCTGCCATCCTCCATTCCCTCGAAGTTCCCCCATATACAGTGATAGATTGAACAGGGCCCTCAGAGGTGCAGACAGTTTCTCCTTTAGTTCCTTCAGTATCCTTGTGAACCCCATTGGTTCTGTGTCATAACAATGACTGTGGAATAGCAATTGCTATTAGGGCGAGTGTACATCACCGAAAATTAATTTTGACGATGCAAATTCTTGGAGAATGGTAAAAGGGCACCCTAGATCTACAGATTTCCTTTTCATGTGGGGGGGGGGTAGGCTGTGCCCACTGCACCCCTCGAAAACCCCTACTAAAGGATTCTCAACTCTGGGGGGTGCATGTCGAGGGGGTGAAATACTTACTGTAACAAAAAAAAGCCTCCTGCCAGCAAAAGAATAAACTATGCATGACCCAAACCCTGCACCCTGCACCTCCCAAATGATCACCCTTCCCACCACGCTAGTGAACCAGTTCAGCAGATGCCACCACACCCCCTCCCACATACCATCCCTCCCCTGCCTCTACCCCACACACATGTGCTGAGCATGTATACACATGTACTTCCCGTCACCCTACCTCACCCACCCAGGTATCCAGTTGCTCCTCTACCAAGTAGCCCTGAACACAGGCACCACAACTGAATTGGCATTTTTGTAAGTGCTCAATTGTGGTCACCTTATTCACAGGTTACCAACCCCATCTGGCCCCATTTCCTTTTCTATTCTTAGTTTAGCTAGTTCCCCAAGGACTCTCTCCTCTGTAAAAGGGCTAGTGCTCAACTTTCTTCCCCTAATGTCCTTTTCCCCCCATCTGTGGCCCATCATCTACCCCTTCCTTTGTGAATACTGAACAAAAGTACTTGCTCAATATGACTGCTTTCTTCTGGTCCTGTTCCACACTTCCCCTTTTAAATTTATTATCCCTGCCTTGCTTTTCTTCTGTTTGCTTATCTACCTAAAGAATGTTTTATCGATCTTTTTTACTGACTTGGCAATGTTTTCCTCTGTTCGTGTTTTTGCTTTCCTAACTGCCTTCCCTGCCTCCCTTTGTTGTTCCTGATAACTTTCCCTATCTTCTTTCTTCTGTGTTAACTTGTACCTTTTGAATATCTGCTTCTTTTCCTTTACTATCTCTGTTGCTTCCTTGGAGAACCATAGTGGTCTCTTTTTTCTCTTGCACTTTTTAACCTGCCTGACTCAGAGGTTAGTTGCCTTCTCAATTGCCTTCCTTATTTTTGCCCATTTTTCCTCTACCTCACCCATTTTCCCTATTCCTGATACTGCAGTGGCAGAGCTAGAGGTGGAGCTAGGGGGGCGGTCGCCCCTCCTGGCTGCCCCAGTGTGAGTAGTGGTGCCCCACCACCATCTTTATTCACTGTTTAGTACCCATTGAGGAACCCATGATTGACTAAATGGCCCCCCCTTGGCTTCCAAATGCTCCCAAACCTGGCTCCGCCACTGCCTGATAGGACCTCCTTGAGGCACACTTCCATTTTCTTGAAGTCCGCCCTCCTGAAGTCCAGAATCCTCATTTTAGTGTGGCTATTTTCTGGCCCGGTCCTTATGTTGAACCTCACCTTACGATGATCACTGATCCCCAGGTGGCTTTCCACTGTAACATCAGTGACACTGTCCCTGTTTGACAGTACCAGGTCCAGTATCACCCCTTTTACAAGTGAGTTCTTTAACTAGTTGCCCAAGGAACACTCTCTGCTGTAAGGCTAGGGTTTCCCTACTTCCGTACTTCTAACTGTTGCTACAGCAGGGAGGCTGCAGTCCACATCTGGCAGATTGATGTCCCCCACCAACAATACCTCACCCTTGTTAGCCATCCCCTGGATGTTTTCTATCATATCCTTATCTCCCTCCTGCCCATGTGCTGGAGGTCAGTAGATTACCCCTGTTCAAATAGCGGCCCCCCTCCCTGTCTCCAGGGTGATCAACAGTACCTCTGCGTCTCCCTGCCACCCCCCATATTTCTGTGGCCTTTATGGTCTCTCTCACATAAAGAACCACCCCTCCTCCCTTTTTCCTACCCCATCCCTTCTGAATAGAGCATACCCTGGTATGACTACATCTCAGTCATGGTTTTCATTGCACCAGGTCTCTGAATAGGTGAAAAAAATAACACATATATTACAGGTGGGTGATACCTTTTATTGGACTTTTAACTCTTGAAAGCTAGTCTCAGAAACAATGTTGTTAGTCCAATGAAAGGTATCATTTGTAAAAAAAAATGTTTTTGTCTTCTACATCATAGACTGGATTGACATGGTTGCCACATTTCTTCATCCAAATAGACCAAATTAGAGTCACACTGTTATGCACAATGTCTTCTGTAGAACACAGTGAAAGGTGTGTGGGGGGGGGATAAAAAAGTGAGTTCATGGAGTTTTGTTGGAAAAGTGCCCTTTAGCACCTGGTCCTTAATAGAAGCAGAGCAAACATCTGTTTAACCTGTTGCAAAATGCTGTACTAATTACACATAAACAGAGACAATGATGGCAGGAAAAGACCATTGGTGCATCCAGTCTGCAAATAAACCCTAACAAACCTGGGACCTATTGTCCATATAGGTTTCTAACCCACACTGTCCACCCTGATGCTTCCCACTCTACTGCTGTCACCCTGAGCAACCATTAAGCTATTCACTCTGTTCCAGCCATGTTTTAAATCACTGATACTTTTGGCACCCTCCCGCATCAGCTGGTAGATTGTTCCATGGCCCCACCAGTGATTCTGTAAAATAAAACGTTTTCTCTTCCCTCTTGAATATCCTCCCATCATTTTCCACTCATGCCCTCATTGTTCTTGGTCCACTATTTATGCTAAATCATTTCTTGCAGTTTTCCTTGACCATTCTTTTCAGGAACATGAAGGTCTCCTTCATATCTCCCTTCATCTGGCCTCCAGTGAGTACATGTTCATTGCCTTGAGTCCAACCTAATAAGATCTGCCCTGCTGTCACTCAATCATTTTGGTCATCCAACATTACACTATATCCAACCTGTCCTTATCTTTCTGTAGGTGAGAAATCCAGAACTTAGTGCAATACTCCAGCGGGACCTCACCACTGATCTACAGAGAGTTAATAATACCTCCTTCTGTCTGCTGTCAATAACTCTTCCTATACAAACTAGAATTTTGCTTGCCTTACTGTAGGCCCTGTCACACTGATTTGATTGTTTAAGGGAGTCACTGATAATGACCCCCTAGGTCTCTTTCCTCAGAGGCTGTGTACAGCTTAACTCTGCCCCACCCAGTACTCTGTCATGGGGTTCTTGTCCCCTATGTGCATCACCTTGCACTTTGTGGCATTGAATCTCATCTGCCAAACCTTTGACCACCTCTCTAGCCATGGCAAGTCTTTCTGCATCTCCGAAACCCCCTCTTCACTGTCTACCCTGCTACAAAGCTTAGTGTCATCTGCAAACTGACACATCTTGCTCTGGATTCCTTCTCCCATGTCACTGATGAGCATATGGAAAAGGATTAAACCCAGGACCAATCCTCATTGCATCCCACTGGTGACCTCCCTCTCTTCTTATTTTTACTGAATTAACCACAACCTTTTGCTGTCTACCTCCCAACCAGTTTCTCATGCATCTAACTGTGCCATCCACTGTACCCAGATCCTCTAGCTTCTTCAGCAACCTTCTGTGAGGCATCAAGTCAAAAATCTTGCTGAAATCAGTGGTAGATTAAATCCACAGCATGGCCCTCACCACTACAATGGTTACCTAACCAAAGAATACTATCAGGCAGGTCTGAGAAGACCGCCTTGCCACAAATGCATGCTGTTTTCTGTCTTGGAGTTAATTGCTTTCCAGGTAGTTCACAAGGTCCTCTATGACTAGTATCTCCATGAGTTTTCCCACAATAGAGGTAAAACTGACAGATTTTTAGTTACCTGCTTGCTCTTTGCCCCCCCCCCATGGAATGGGACTATATCCGCCGCCCTCCAGTCTTTTGGAACAACCCTGCCTGTATTGGTTGATCACTCCACTTGGCTGATGATGGGTTGCTAGAGATTCCAAGGGTGAATTTGAAATCATCTAGTTCTAGAGTTTTTGCTTATGCTGTTCTCGCCCTTTGGAGTTCTCTACCCCATCGGTTACGGGAGTGCACTTCTGTGAAGGAATTTAAGAAGGGTCTAAAAAACTTTTCTGTGGCAAAAAGCCTTCTTGGAGAACTGAATTGTTTATCTGATTATGTTTTCAATTGTGTTGAGTATTACTGGATTTTATAATGGTGGTTTTTAAATTGTTTTAAATTGTAAGGCACCTTGGAAAAAGAAAGGTGCCATATAAATAAAAATTATTATTATTATTATTAGTAGTAGTAGTAGTAGTAGTAGTAGTACATTGAGCTATTGAGTTGCCCTACCAGGGGTTCAGTTTTTTCCACTGCAAATCCCTTCTGCACCCTTAAATGCATCCCATCTGCCCCCTGGGCCTTTTCTATCTTTAGGGATTCTTTCTCTTTCTGTACACTTTAGCTGGTACATACAGTACTTGCTGCCTCATCTCAAGGATCCCCCTTACAGCTGCCTTAATGCCTCTTTATTGTCTTCCCTTGTAGTTACAGAGCAAAAGTAGCAATTAGAAATGGCTGTATTCTGCCCATGCTCCTCAATTATCCTACCTTCCCTATTATTTAGTTTATTTTTATTTATTTATTGAAATCTCGGATTAAACACCTTTGAGCTAGAGCTCTTTTACATAGGTTCCACATCAACAGAAATAACGAGACTGTAACACAAAACAAGGGATGTACAATAAACATGAAATTACAGAGACAGGTGAACAACTTTGACTGGCATTGTACAATGTATGCCAGTACCAGATTATAATATTAGGTATACAAGCAAGCACAGTAAGTAAACAAATTAAGTCAGCCAGGGGCTTGTCATATAGTAACAGATAAGTGGAAAGGAGGTAAGAGAGGGAGTAGGGGATGCGAGGAGGAGAACTGAGAAGAGAGGTAGCAGGAAGGGAGGGAGGTAGTGTAGGGATGTGGGGTTGTGGAGGAGAGAAGAATAGGAGAAAAGAATGGGAAAAGGGGAGGGGGAAGAACAGGGCGATGGAGAGGATGCATTCTGGGTGACAGGGGGGTGAAATCAGTGCACATTGAGTAGGCAGAATCATAAGTGATAGAAAGAGAAGGTAGTGATGGGGAATTGAACTACTTAGTGGCTGCAATCACAGCAGTTATTTGCCGTTAGATATTGTCGGAGTTCAAGTCTGAAAGGGCCTAACTTGGCGATAGATGAAATGTCAGTGAGAAGGGAGTTTAGCCAGAGTAGAGCTCTATAGATGAAAGATCTTTGCCATTGGGTAGTGCGGCTGTGGGGAACTAGGAAGATCTGGTTTTCAGAGCACCTTGTTCAATGGGGATTATAGGAGGGATTTAACATTTCCTGAAGCCCTCGTGGCATGAGTTCAAGGCTAACTTTCTTAGCAAGTAAGCAAGTTTGGTATTTGATTATGCCTTTTAACTGAAGCAAGCTTGTCTGAGCAAAGAGGTCGCAGGTGTGTGTGAGTCATGCAGCACCTGTGAGGAGCCTACAGGCCTTATTCAATGCAGTGGAGATACATCAAAGGGACATATCTGTGGCAGAGCCATAAATAACAAGCCCATAGTCAATGATGAATGTGACAGAGCTGTGGATTGCTCACCTTAATGCATTGGCAGTTAAACTTCATTTGTGCCTGTGCAGCAATCTGATTCATAAGTTAATAGCTTTGGAAACATTATGTATTTGGTGGGAGTAGAATTGTGTGCTGTCTAAGGTGACCCCAAGGTATTTGAATTGTTGAATCTGCTCCAGAGAAGATCCTACACAATTACTGATTGTCAGAGGGTGGGACTTATGTTTGCTATGGGTGTTATTGAATAGTATAACCTTGGTCTTGTAGCTTAGAATGAGCGTAAGTCGAGTAAACCATTCCTTCATGTTAGCAAAGCAGCGCTGAAGTTGGTTCTCAAGAGGCTTGGAGGTCATGGTTGATTGTGAAGATTACTGCATTGTCTGCGTACAGCAGGATGCAATCTTGACAAGAACTAGGGAGTCTGTTCAAGAAGATACTGAACAGAAGGGAACCTAGAATGAACAGATGTGGGACTACGAACTGGACTGATTGGCTATCAGAGAGGTTACTATCAATTTTCACTTGTCGAGAGAGGTTGGATAGGTAACTTTCAAACCAGTCAGTGGTATCCTTTGAATGCCCTGTGCTGGATAGTTGATTTATTTTTTTATTTTTATTTAATTTCAATCTAGGATTACAATACCTTTGAACCGAGGCTCTTTTACAAAGGTTCCACATCAGCATGTGCAACTGTCATCATTTTTAGTTACAAACATATAGTCATTGACTTACAGACATGTAATAACAAGTACAAAGACTTGAAATATGACCAAGACAAGGGAAGGGGGTGGGGGAAGTGAGGGCAGGAGCTCGGAGAAGGAGGCTCAGGGGGTAAGGGGGAGTAAAGGAGGTGGTTGGGGCGGGGGAAGGAGTAGAGATACAGGGGGACGTGGGCGAGGGCAGGAGACAGTGCAGCCAGGGGGCCTTGTCGAGGGAATATGACAGGTAAGGTGCTAGGGGTGCAAAGACGTAAGTGCTGGGTGCTGGGGCATTTCCAGCTGGAACGGTGGAAATGTTGAGATGGGGCAATCACAGGATACAAGCAGTGAAAAGCACAGCTTGGACTTGAAGCGGCCGAGTGTTGGAGCATTCGCCATGTCGCTGCCAAGAGAGTTAAGCTAGTTGAATGCCCAATAGGTGAATGATCTTTGTCCTTGGGTCATGCGACATCGTGGGATATGTAGTAGATGGGAATTGGATCTCCTTGTAGTGACGTTCCTATGTCTAGGCTTAAGGAGTGCACAGACACCAGGTGGGGCAAGTCCCATTATAATTTTCTTGGCTGTGATGCGGGTTTGGTATTTTATGCATTTATCCAGTTGCAGCCATCCAGATTGGGAATAAAGGTCACATGTGTGGGTACGGCGATGTGAACCAGTGATGAGACAACAGGCCTTATTCAGGGAGGTCACGATATGTTTGAGAGCATTGGTAGTTGCAGACCCATATATGATAAGACCATAGTCTATGATACTGACAATGGAACTTTGGACGGCCACTGACAGTGCTTCTGGGGTTAGGTGTTTCCTGTGCCTGAATAATATGCCTAACCTCACATTGGCAGACTTTGCAATATTGCTGATATGGACAGCATATGAGAGGTGGGGATCAAGGGTGATGCCGAGGTACCTGAACAATTGTGTTTGTTCTAGGATGGCTCCTTGTTCGGTTGCAGTGGAGAGGTGGAGTTGTTTTTCTTTATTGTGGGGGCTGAAGAAGACCATAGACTTGTTTTTTTTCTGATTGAGAAGCAGTTTATGAATTAAGAACCAGGATTCGATGGAGGAGAAGGCCTGCTGAAGTTTATTTTGTAATTGGATTGGATCAGGGTCCGAGGTGAGGATCACAGCATTGTCAGCGTAGAGAATTATTTGTTCTGGGCAGCTGTCTGGTAGTGAGTTTAAGAATAGGCTGAAGAGGAGGGGTCCCAGAATGAAGCCCTGGGGGACTCCCAAGTAGACCAGTCCATAGTCCGAGAGTGTATCAGCGATTCTTACTGTTTGGGACCGTTCTTCGAGGTAGCTCTTAAACCAGTCAAAGGAGTCGGTTGACAGCCCAGTGTTCTGAAGCTGGACAAGAAGGAGGTGGTGATTGATGATGTCAAAGGCTTTAGTTAAGTCAATGTAGATTGAGCCTAGTAGTTCACTGGAGTCAAGTACATTGTGGATTGCGCAGGTGAATTCAAGTAGGGCTGTGGAGGTGCTATGACCTTTGCGGAACCCATGTTGTTGCTTGCACAGGATGTTGTACGTATCCAGGTATTCTGTGAGCTGGTCCGAGACAATGTGTTCTAGTGCCTTGGAGAGAGGGGGTAGTAAGGAGATAGGTCTGTAGTTATCGTGGGTAGTTTTGTCACCACTTTTATGGATTGGGGTGACAGTAGCAAATTTCCATCTGTCCAGGAACTGATTAATCAGAAGGATGTGATTTACCTTATCAAATGCCTTAGTAAGATCTATAAATGCAGCACTGACTAGATGGCCTTGATGAAGTGAGTTGTGGATATTGCTTGTGAATTCTAGAAGTGCAGTGGTGGTGCTGTGTCCCTTTCTAAACTCATGTTGCTGAGGGCTTTGTAACTGGTATTTTTTCAGATATTCAGCCAACTGATCTGCTACAATGCGCTCAAGGGCTTTTGAGACAGGGGGAAGGATGAAAATTGGTCTATAGTTCCCATGATAGACCCTATCACCACTTTATGAACAGGGGTCACCAATGAGGACTTCCACTTTTTCGGGAATTGGGATAGCATTAGTGAGCGGTTAATTATCTTAGTTAGTGGTGCTATAATTTCATCTAAAAAGAGCTCTACAAATTTGAGATCTAGAGTATCCCCACTATATCACCATTTCCCAAGCACTTTTTGGATATACTTTCTAGCTTCACTTGTAGTACCAGCTTTGAAATAGAAAGGTGGGTGAGCATATGGCTGGTCTTGATACACTGCATTATCGGTGTTTGCTGAGACTTCAAAGAAGTCACGGGGGGAGAACACTACTGGGGTCTATAAAAGCACTGTTAAAAGTATTGGCAGTGGTTATGGGGTCAAGAGTCAGAGTGCCATCAACACCCGAGCATAGTGTGGGGCATTTTAGGATCCTTCCCTGTAACATCCTTTATATTGTTCCAGAACTTCCTTCCATCTTTCCAGGAGTCAGTGAGGGCTTCCCTATAGTATTAGTTCTTTTTGGAGTGGATGGCTTTGGTACACTCATTCCTAGCTTTTCTCTAGGCCTGGAGGTCCACTTGCCTGCCTGTGGCCCTTGCCCATTGCCAAAGGTGATCTTTGGTTTTCATGAGCTCAGTAAGACCCGGTGTGATTCATGGGTTGCAAGTGTCCTTGATTTTCCTTGTTTTTATAGGGGTGTTGATATCACGCCGTATTGAAGTGAAAAATGATATAATCAAAAGCAGTGTCAATGTCAGTGGCACAATCAATCAGAGACCAATCTTGTTTTCGCAGGTGTAGTTTTAGTGGTTCAAGGTGCCCATGGGTTAGGACCCTACATGTAGCTGTTTTGGCAGGTGGCTTATGAATTGATTCAACCAATTACATAGGACAGGAGAATAGTCACAAATAGCATCTGGGAGTATAGTTGTGTGGGAGATGTGTTGTGGGTGATTGGAGAGTACCCAATCCAGTAGGGTACTTGTCCCCATGCTGTAGTTTATTCTGGTAGGGACTCAACAAGTTGCTTGAAGAGTTCCACAGTAATAGCATCCTTGTAGGTGCTTGCTTCTGGGGAGAGCCAGTTAACATTGAAGTCTCCCAGCATGATAATTTCAGAGCTAGACTGCAAGCTACTTATGTAATCCAAGACTGAGATTAGTCATGAGCCATTATGCTTGGGTGGAATATACACCTGATATAACAGTGAGGGCTTTGTTATGTGCACCAAAGTAAGATTTTGATAGGTAGCACCTGTATATTGTTCCCTAAGTTGGGCAAGGGCATGGCATGCCCCATAAGCATATCTTTTATATATACTGAACATTCCCCTCCCCATTTAGTTAGTCTGTCTTGCCTGAAGACAGTGTAACCCAGTAAGAGGATGGCTGCATCTGGTATCTTGGGTGAAAGCCAGGTCTCAACAATTGAGAGAATGTCAGGGTTGTGCTGGGTAACCCAGACTTTGAGATTATCTAGTTTAGCAAGGAGACTGCAGATGTTGATGGACGCCAGTGTGAGCACACCTGATTTCTTTACACCACCAAGTGGATGTTGTGGGGGACCAGGGTTTGGGTGAATATTGCCTGAGAGTAATAGCAGTAATAGTATCAGTTTTCTTAATTGTTCCTTGGACTGCTTGTACCTAGTAAGATGCTCCTCAGTATGTGTTGATGGATTAACAGTCATTCATTGCCAGGAGGAGAAGTTAGGTAGGAGCACGGGGGGCGGAGGGGTTACCATACTGAGCTCTGTGGGGATGACCAGCCATGGTTAGGAACAGATATTTTTCCATATGCTTTGAACTCTTTCAGGTTTAATTCGAAACTTGAGGTACCAGCATGATAAGCACAGAGTATATTGTTTACAACTGAGAATGGTGTGGACCAGGGCAGCTGCACAGTAGGCTGACCTTTTAATGAGAATAATTTAATGAGAATAATGTGAGCAAGATGATCAGACGGGGTATAAAGTATGTATCTATCATTTTTCTTGCTGTATGTGGGCTAAGTGCATAGTTAATGAGGCAGAATTAGGTGCACAGAGTAATAATGAGGAAGGCTGGCAGAGTTGAGGAATTATTCAAGGGAGTAAAAGAAGAGAGAGAGCAAGGGTAAAATGATGAAGCTGGAGTTAACAGCCCTTTAGTGGTTGTTGAGTACGATAAGCAAATGTGAATGACTGCACTTAGTTTTTTTTTTTGTACTGGTGGTCATGTGGCCACTTGAAGGTATAAAAGTAATTGCCCAGATAGGGTGGGTGGGAGGGGGTGTGGGGGAGCTGGCGCACTGCGCCGGTGGGAATAAATAGGCTGGCAGGCAGTCCTTCTGGCTGGCAGCGGCTGAGGAGGAGCTATGCCACACTGCTATTCTGTGTGGCACTGCCCATTCAGGGCGGAGAGCTGGAGGAGAGATAAGGGGACAGGCAATTAGTTTAGGAAGCAAGAGATCAGGGTCAAAGGTGACTGGTGGCAGACTGTTAGCAGGGAGCGGGGGGAACTGCACAACAAAAGAAGGATTAGCTGTGGGAGGTAGCTGGATGGGAATGTGAATAAAGAGATTAGTAGGAGGTGGAAGCAGGAAAGAAGATGTAACAGACAGAGTGAAGGCAAGGGTAGTGTTAGCGGCTGAGCACCTTTAAATCTCAGGGGTTGAGGGAAACAAGAGAGAATAGGGCCAATAGTTTTCAGCAGGTTCAAGGAGCAGAGCAGGGGCAGTAGAATTAGAAGCAGAGCACTGGAAATATCTGATCTAGCAAACAACAGTCTAGCCTGACTTTAAAAGTAGCTTGAGTTAGTATGATACATTCTAGCCTAACAATTCCTCCTCCCTTCTTTCTTTTTCCTTTCTTTTTCTTCTTTCTTTTTTCCCCTAGTATATCTAAAGAACTGTTTTCCCCTACCTTTCACCATCTCCACAATATGTAGCACTGTGTCTGCCTTTGCTTTTCTGACTGCCCTTTTGGTTTCCCTTGTTCTCACTTGGTGCGCTCCTCACTCTTCCTCGCCTTGTAATTCCTTGTAACTGGTGAAGGCCTTCTTTTTGGCTCTCACTGCTTCCCTCGCCTTTCTGGCAAACTGCATTGGTCTTGTGTACCTTTTTCTTTTTATTACTGTTCTAATGCAAGATTTTGTTCCTCTGAGAATAACCCCCTTAATTACCCACCATCTTTCCTCCACATCCCTAGTGCTGTCCACTCCAACTGAGTTGTCCTGGACCAGCTCCCTCTTCCTGTTGAAGTTTACCTTTCTGAAATCTAGGATTTTAACCTGTGATGGGGGCTTACTTGCCCCAAGGGCCAGGTAGAACCATATAGAGTTATGATTGTGGACCTTAGTGGGTCCCCTACTCTCATTCCTCCCACTGTACCACTTCTGAATTGGAGAGCACCACATTCAGAATGTTAGCCTGCCTATTATGTTCCTTAACCACCTGTACCAGCAGGCAGTCCTGCATTGTATGCAGTAGAGCCTGAGTTATGGATCTTCTGGCTGCTGGAATGACCCAATCAATATATTTTCTTCCAACGTAGTCTTTTTGCCCCAACAGTCAGTCACCTATCATCTGCCCGGTCACGGTGCATCCCAGCTTCCACCTCTCCTGTTCCATGCTCTTCCCCTGAGACCCCTGACTTACCCCTCAGAGGGTGGGGTCACGGCACTGGCCCCAATGCCGTGAAATTAGTGACTGACCGGGGCAGCCGGCAGGAACGGCTGATCGAAGCCAGATGCCGACAGTGGGATTTTCTTCCCCATTTTTTGTGTGATGGCGGGGACATGCAATGATGTCCTGAGTCTGCTCTGCCCCCCGAGAACTGTTGCGCGCCGGTAGCTGCTGTACTTCCAGCCTCTGCCAGGGTTCTGTCAAGCACCAGAACAGTCCTTAGGATGCTCCATCCTTCTCCCCCCCCCCGACCGGCCCTCCAGCGACCTGAGTCCATTCCCGAACCCTGGTCATCGGCATTGCAAGCAGAAATCCTACTGCTGCGTTGATGGGCAAGCGACCCAATCAATATCTGGCAGGTGTAGAATTCCCAACACCACCACCACCCCTTTGCCACACTCTGTTTTAGTTCTGCCCCATGCTCCTTATTACTTTCTACCCCCGATCTGGAGGTCTATAAATCATCCCCATCCATAGCTCATTGCTTAAGGATGCTGCGAACTGAACCCACAGCAATTATGTTTCCCCATTATCTCCCCTGGTTTGTCCATCCTCCACTGCCTCTATGCCCCCTCTGACATACAGACAACACCTCCACCTTTATCTTTTACTCAGTCATGTCTAAACATTGTGTAGCCTGGTACTGTCAGGTCCCAATTGCTATTCTTTGTGGCCCATGTTTCTGTGGTGGCTACTAGATCCATCTCAGTATCTGCCACTATTGCTTGAAGCTCACTGATTTTATTTCTCGTTAATTTATTTTAACTTCTGATATCTCATCAATCTTGCTCTTACACTTAGCTACTGCTGCTTGCTCAGGATAATAGTGAGTAAGTGACTCTGGTGTGAGTTAAACCTTAACATACTGGTTCCCAAACATGTGATCTAACCACTGAGCTCCAATACCATTCCTCTGTTACAATTTTAAGGCTGCTTAGTGAAGATGGGAGTGGAAATGCGAGGGAACCAGGGGGAACTTGGTTCTGGGAATTAAATGAAATGTCTGACTCCAGGACTAAACTGACCACAGAATGCTTCTATGTAAAATATACATATTTAGAGGCTTAAAACTGACTAAATAAAGAGTGAAAATGCAACATATAATGACAAAACATGTCCCTAGTCCCCTGTCAGATATGTTCAATACTAGATTACATTGAATCCTTTCCATTTACAACACTGAAAGCAGATACGTTGCTGTTTTAAAATCTCTGAGGGAAAAAGTCAGCATAGTGCTGACCACAGATGAACTGCATTACAATGCTATAGATTGCATAGGAATATATGCCATTATACAATGTGGTCCCCAAATACTGCTCTTTGATTAGTTAAATGACTTCTTTAAGCATGAATAAATTCCTGCATAACCCATGAATAAAGAGCCAGTCAACCCTGTCATATAAGCAAAAGTAAAACAAATCAGTACTCACTACTTTTTCTAAATACAATTGCACTGCCATATTGCTTCTTGCTAACAAACTGCACTTATGCTAACAAGCATTTGGCAATGCCGAACATTAGCTTGCAGGTATTTGCAGTGGTGTTTGGCATGTATGGTGCTTTACCCTAATGCCCTGTGCGATTGCTGGTATTTGGACAATAAATTGTCAGCATGACCTTGTTGCTACCCCCATTGTGCGCTACACAGGTGGAAACACGTTTTGGGCAGGATGTGAAAAATGACAGCTGTACTGTTCGTGAGGAAGTGTGGTAAAATGGCAATGTTGAAAATCTGGAGTGGAAATATTGAAAATTCGCAAACCTACGAGCGTGCGTGGGAACTGTGCAACGTACGCTCGTAAAACAGTCCTTTGTAGGATTTTTTTCACCAAATTTTCAACATTGCCATTTTAAAACCTCTGCCAATGAACAGTGTCACTGTGATTTTCTTACTGTGTCCCATACATTGATTTCAAGAAATCCGACTGCGCCATTAGTACTACATGGGCGGAAAGACATTTTGGGTAGGATGTGAAAAAAAGACAGAATATACTGCTCATAAGGAGGTGTGGTAAATGGCAATGTTGAAAATCTGGAGTGAAAATATTGAAAATTTGCAAACTTACGAGCGTGCGTAGGAACTGCTCAACGCAGAGTCATAAAACAGTAATTTTTAGGAATTTTTTCACCAAATTTTCAGCACAGCCATTTTAAGACCTCTGCTCATGATCAGTGTCACTGTGATTTTCTTAATGTGTCCCATACATTGAGTTCGCACACTGACTGCGCCATTGTGTGCTACATGGGCAGAAACACATTTTGGGCAGGATGTGAAAAATGACAGCTGTACTGCTCATGAGGAGGTGTGGTAAAATGAAAATGTTGAAAATCTGGAGTGAAAATATTGAAAATTCGCAAACGTGCGAGCGTGCGTAGGAACTGCGCAACGCACACTCATAAAACAGTTATTTTTAGGAATTTCTTCACCAAATTTTCAACATAACCATTTTAAGACCTCTGATCATGAACAGTGTCACTGTGATTTTCTTACTGTGTTCTATACATTGATTTCGCACACCGACTGCGCCATTGTGCGCTACATGGGCCGAAACATGTTTTGGGTGAGATGTGAAAAATGACAGCTGTACATCTCATAAGAAGATGTGATAAAATGACAATGTTGAAAATCTAGAGTGAAAATATTGAAAATTCGCGAACTTACGAGCCTGCGTAGGAATTGCTCAACGCACTCTCGTAAAACAGTCATTTTTTGGAATTTTTGCACCAAATTTTCAACATGGGGTTTTTGAGACCCCTTCTCATGAATGATATCACTGTCATGGTGTTATTCAAGGTTGAAGGGTGATTTCATGCAGTGACTGTGCAGTGCCTGCGAAATCACCCTTCGGGCCCGAACAACGCCATGACATGATATATCATTCAGAAGGGGGTCCCAAAACCTATAACAATCTGGTGCAAAATTCCAAAAATGACTCAGATATGCACAGTTGAAACCCCCTATGTATTCCATTATACAGCTTCCGGCATTTCCTCAGTTCGCGGTCGGCTTTGAAGAGTGCAGACATGTCCCGGTCCACCAAGATCGCCGCGCCAGAGTCCGGAGGTAATTATGGGAGGGGAGGTGTGGGAAGGCTGGGTGCGAGGGTGGGTGGGTGGGTTGTGGGGCTGGGAGACGCGCAAAGGACCGCTTTTGTTTACAGGTTCAAAAATAAAAAGATGGCGTGGGATGTTTGCCACGCTGGGGTGTGCTCCCAGCATGGCAGAAGATGGCTGGGGATAAGAAGGCCAGCGGGGATTGGGCACCCCGTCTGCAAAATAAACAGCGTTTGCCACGTTGGGTGGGCTCCCAAGCGTGGCAGCAGGATACTTTGGGGGCGTGGAGCCGGCGGGGATTGGCCACCCCGTCCGACAAACAACATTTGCCATGCTGGGTGGGATCCCAGCGTGGCACCAAAGCTTTGGGGGTGGCGTGCGCGTGCGTGGGGAAGGTAGCATGTGACGCGAAGGGGGGGCGGCGCTCAGTATGGCAGTGGTGCTTTCCTTTGAAGCAGAGGAACACCGCTGTCATACTGAGCTCCTGCACCCATTGGTGCAGGACCGCCACGCCTACTCAAGGGAGCTGTGCATTGGGTGGAAGAGGCACACCTCCAAGTGCGCTACTCTCCCAAAACGTTCCTTGCACATGCGCGCAAGTGAACGTAAAAACTACAAAAGTGTTTTATTTCAATCCCAGTTTTCATTTTTGTTTTCAAGTAGTTGTACACAGCATTCCTCACATTTTCCACATTAGCTTCAGCTGAAATCTAGTACAACTGCTCACGCTCACTCTTCACATCAGTTCAAACTCCCGTTGCTGAAACTGCTCACACTTGCTCCTCCTCCACAACATCTACTGCGTGAGTTCCTGGCCACTCTCTCTTGCTCTTTAACTGTGGGATGTGAAGGTCAACAGCATGCTTGCCGGCCACTTTCTCTTGCCAATAGCAGATGATCCCTCCATGTGAGCCACTTACACCACGCTGTATCTGCTCTTTGCAAACTGCTCACACACCCTCTCTAACAAGCTAAGCAAAATTAGAAATGATGGTAAAAGTGTCACAGTTGGGGGGGGGGTTATAGCATAATATAGTCAGCAACAAAGAAATATTTTATGTGGGAAGGAAGGAAGGGTATTTTAACAAAATCATTAAAGAAGAATAAAAAAATATATAAATTGAGCATTATTATAACTTTAAAAAAATGTTTACTTACTACCAATTGTATAATGACAATAATCCATTTTAGGTTATGGGTTATGCTGGGATTTATCCACTCCTTGTGTGGTTTAAGTCACTTGGCCTGCATCCTTGTGAGACACTGCACCAGGTGTGCATAAATTCCAGCATAACCCACACCCTTGACACACCATACCAAGTGTGTGTAAATCCCAGCATAGCCCACACCCTGTCATGGATTATTGTTTATTTACATACCAACTGCTTGACCCCCACCATTTAAAGTATTTCCCAGCGGGTAGCTGAATCCATGCCCCATAAACCATCTTCCTGTTGTCCATTAAATGTGGGATTTTTTTTTTCATCACAACAATACAAGTAAATGACAACTAAGCCACATATAATTATATAACCCTTATCAGGCTAATGCATTAGGAGCCATATTGACTCTGACCAGACTTTGTTTACCCTGGTGCAGGCAAGCCACTGTGGGATATTGCTTGACACAGGTTCAAAATAAGTCAATTTTAAAAAGTGTTTTTCTTTAAGCACATTTCAACCTCTTTAACATTCTTCAACTTTGCACTGTTCCAGAACATCAAGACGTAGCTTCATACAACAGCAGCTTTCTAATGATGCTAAGCGATAGGGCTAATTCATGTTTGATGTATTAAATAGCAGACAAAGGGATGGGAGCTGTGTACAATAGCTTTACTAAACTTAACAGGCCACCTTTCATTTTTGGATATAGTATTATGTTTAATTTACTGCCCCAAAAATTAAAGGAGGCCTGCTAAGATATGTAAAGTCACTGTATACTGCCCCTTCCTTGAATATGCAATACTGCCCATTAAATGTGATGTAACCCCATTCCTCACTTAGCAGCATCAGAATGCTGTTTTTTAAGGGAGAAACAGCCTGGGCCTCCTGAGCAATGCAGAGCTGTGAAGCATGCAAGTTTAAATATTCTCAAATATGGCAATACATTTCTTAAAAAGTTTATTTAGATTCTGGGGCAGCAACACCCTTATGTGAATTTCTTGCCCTGATCATGTTATCAATAAAGGTATACAGATGCTGAAACTGCATCCATTGAAAACGCTGAAATGCAACACTTTCCCCTTTGATTCCTGGCTGTCAAACTACTGTTGGTATTTTTGATCAATATGACACGTTGGCAAACTGATAAAAAAACTAGACCTTTCTAGGTGGCCAGGGAAGATGAAAAGGCATCCACCCCACCTTAGTCACTTAACACCCTCCACCCACTCTCATATTTCCCCAGACTACTTTTAATAAAAACAAATAATAGTTTAAGGCACTGTTCCAGCCCATACATATAGTCTGCAAGATAACCATATCAAGGACACAAAGTTGTTTGGACCATAGTATCAGAGCCATACCAATGTCAGTATGGGCTGACTCAAAGGCAAACTGAACTTATTAATGGCCAACATCTCTTGTCCTTAGTCAGGAGCCCTTTAAATCATAACAGACCATTATACTGTATAGTTCTTTAGCTGGGATCAGGATTATATTTGTCCAGTGCCACAAGAACACCTAGATATAAAAGACATTCCTTTCTGCACCAGGCCTATAATCTCACATCTGACTGTTTGCCAGCAGCCCTGTATCCCTCCCAGTTTTTCTCTTTTCAGTTAGATCTTGTCCTCCCTTTCTGATGTGGTTATCTAGCTTTCAATCCAGCTCTTGTGTAGTGATCTTTGTAAGATATTTATTTTTTCAGGATATGCCCCAGAGATATATCTGCCTTTTTTCTTAATAATGTTGCTGACTAATCTGCTCTCAGTGTGACACAGCACTGCAGTGCTTATAACCTAATCATGCTATCTAATCTTCATTATCATCACCAAGCATCATTTGTGGAAGCTACCTAACTTCATTTTTCCTTCTGTTTTGAGCTGCCAGCTGTCACTTCCATAAAGACAGATAGCATTGAACTCTAGTATGGCATCACCAAGTGTCAATTATTGCACAGTGTTATTTTTTCACATTACCAAATTATATGTTCACTCAGTTACTAAAGAATTGTCATTAGAGAAATAGTGTGACTCACAACTATTCTGAACTGTATCACAATATTCTTAGTTATCTTTTCAAAATAATGTGGGAATAGTTAACCTACTGCATTTGAGGGCATTTAGAACACTGAGAACAGCTAATGCATTTGATATTGGGTAGTTTAGATGAGCCAAGGAAAGTTGAACTGTTTGGAGGAGTATAAATGATTGGGGGAGTGTTATTTGAACTTTTTATTTAGAAATATTTTATACCTGTCCAGTAAAACCAAACAAGGATAACACTTCTTATAAACAATTACAGTGCCATTGCCTAGTACACACTGCTTAAGACTAGAGGCAAAAAAAAAACAAACTGAAAACATCATACAGAAACAGAGTCCAAAATAAACTCAGCAGTAACAAAAAAAGGGTGACTCGCATTCCTGGATTGGGGGAGATAATTACTTATCTTCTCCCATCAAAACTACTGCATGGTTGCTAGGATACCGTTCTAACTGAACAGTTCATATTCCACTGGATAGCTCAGTTATCTGGAGGCTAGCCATATCTGGGGTATATCTGCTCTGGGGCAAGTTTAAAAGATAGGTTTCAGCATACCTGCAATTAGAAACATAGAGACATAGACTTTGATGGCAGATAAGGACCGCTTGGCCCACCTAGTCTGCCCGTTTCCCTAGCTAGAGGATACGTTGCAGATCCTATTTAACCAACAGCCTATTTATTCCTACCCCCACAAAAATTGCCTTATGTCTGTCCCATGCATTCTTGACTTCTCCCACAGTTTTAGACCCCACAACCTCCTCAGGAAGGCTGTTCAGTGCATCCACCACCCTCTCTGTGAAAAAATACTTCCTCACATTGCCCCTGAGCCGTCCCCTCTCTATTTTCAAACTGTGTCTCCTTGTTCTTGCACATCTCTTTTTCTGAAAGATGCTACCCTCTTGGACTTTGTTGATTCCAATGAGGTACTTAAACGTTTCTATCATGTCCCCCCTCACCCTCCTTTCCTCAAGGGTATATATATTAAGCTCCTTTAGCCTCTCCTCATATGGCTTCTCTTGCAGACCCTGCACCATTTTAGTTGCCCTCCTCTGAACTGCCTCCATCCTGTCTATGTCCTTGCAGAGATGGGGTCTCCAGAACTGGATGCAGTACTCCAGATGGGATCTCACCAACTGTCTGTACAGGGGGATAACAACTTCTTGTTTTCTGCTGGTGATGCCTCTCCTTATACATCCTAGTATCCCCCAGCCCTCCCTACCACCTTCTCACATTGCTTGCCAACCTAAAGGTCATCTGATATGATTACCCCCAGGTCTCTTTCCATTTTTGTTATTGTTACTACCTTCCACCCCATTGTGTAATATTCCCCAGGGTTTTTGTTTCCCAGGTGCATTACTTTGCACTTCTTTGCATTGAATCCAAGCTGCCATACTTCTGACCATTCCTCCAACATTGCCAAGTCCCTTCTCATCCTTTCCACGCCTCCTTGTGTACCAACCCTGTTGCAGATCTTTGTGTCATCTGCAAAAGAGGCATGCTTTTCCTTCCAGTCCCTCTGCAATGTCACCTATAAAGACATTAAAAAGGACTGGATCCAGTACTGAACACTGCAGTACCCCACTAGTAACCCCCTCTTTCTTCAGAGTGAACTCCATTTACAATTACCTTCTGTGTCTTGTTGTTCAGCCAATGTTTTACCCAGGCTACCACCCTGGGACCCACTCCAAGGCTGGTTAACTTGACTACTAATCTTTTGTGTGGGACTGTGTCAAATGCCTTGCTAAAGTCTAGGTAGGCCATGTCCACAGCCCTTCCCTGGTCGCCCAGTAAAATAAATCAATTAGATTCGTCTGACATGACCTTCCCGCTGCGAACCCATGCTGCCTTGGGTCATGTGCCCCACTGGCCTCTAGGTACTCAACAATTCTTTCCTTCAGAAGTGATTCCATCACTTTTCCTACCACAGAGGTCAAACTGACAGGACTGTAGTTTCCTGCCTCTGTCTTGCTCCCACTTTTGTAAAGGGAAATCATATCAGCCTTCTTCCAGTCCTCAGGTACCACACCATCCTCCCATGATTTGTCACTAGTTCTCTGCTTAATTTTTTTAGAATTCTGGGATGAATTCCATCTGGCCCCATTGCTTTGTTCCCCTTCAGTTTTAGGAGTTCTTTCGGAACCCTTTCTTCTCTGAAAGGACTGGGATCAACCCCCTCTACAGAGTGCTTCTGTTAATTGGATTAGGCACCTCCCCCACGTCCTCTTTTGTGAATACTGAACAGAAGTATTCATTCAGTATCCCTGCTTTTTCACTGTCACTCTCTGCCCACCCACCATCCATTCTATTCAGCATCACTATCCCTTCCTTTGTCTTTCTACGCTCCCTGATAAACCTATAAAAGGCTTTATCCCCCTTCTTAACTGAGTTGGCTATCTTTTCCTCAATTTGTGCCTTTGCTATTCTGACTACCCTCCCTGCTTCCTTCTGTCTTAACTGGTACAATTCTCTGTCCTGCTCCTTCTGTGTTTCCTTATACTTCTTAAATGCTATCTTTTTCTCCCTAACCTTCACCGCCACTTCTTTTGAGAACCATAGTGGCTTTTTATTTTGTTTTGATTTGTTTATTTGCTTCACACAAAGGCTTGTTGTCTCTGTGATGGCAGTTTTGATATTTCCCCATTGTTGCTCCACCCCTCCTTCTAGCCTGTTTGCTAGTGCTTTTCTAAGTCACTCTCCCATCTTGCCAAAGTCAGCCCTCCTGAAGTCCAGTACTCTCACTTTTGTATGGCTTGACTCTGTAGCTGAGTTTATCATGAACCACACTGTTTGGTGGTCACTTGTTCCCAAATGGCTACCCACTTCTAGATCTGAGATCCTCTCACTGTCCCCATTTGAGAGTATGAGGTCTAAGATTGCTTCCTCATGGGTAGGTTCCAAAACTAGCTGTCTGATTCATGCCACCTGAAGGGCATCAAGAATGGCCCTACTTTTGGATGTGGCTGCAGCAAAGGTGCTCCAGCTAACATCTGGCATATTAAGGTCCCCCTTCAACAGTATCGCCCCTTTCTCTGTCATCCTAAATATGCCTTCTATCATATCCTTGTCCATTTCCTCCCCCTGACATGGGAGTCTGTATACAACCCCTGTGAGGATTGTGGTGCTATTTCCAGTCTCTAAGGTGACCCACAGTGCCTCCTCTCCTCCCTGTTTACTCTTTTCTTCAGTTGCTTTTATCCCTTCCCTTACATAGAAAGCTACCCCCCTTCTGCCCTCCCTGTCTCTCCTGTAGGTTGTGTACTCTGGTATGTTAACATCCCAGTCATGGTTCTCTGTGTACCATGTTTCTGTGACTGCTACAACATCCAGGCATCCCTCTTCCATCAAGGCCACCAGTTCAGGGAGCTTGTTGCCCAGACTACAGGTGTTGGTACTCATTACCCTCCATTTCTTGAAGGCCTTACCCCTTTTTGCCCCATCCCTGCCCTTACTACATTTGTCACTTTCTCCATTTACCCATGCGCTTCTCCCTATTGACATCTCTATGTTGGTGTCTACCTCAATTAGTACCCTGATTTTTTTTTTTTGGGGTTGGGCTAGGATTTCCCTGCTTCTTTTCAGTGCCTCCCCCTTGGCTAGTTTAAATGCTTTCCAATGAAGTATTTAAACCTATCACCTAGGATCCTGGTTCCCCTCCTGGACAGATGCAGACCATCATGCCAGTATAGGCCTGCATCCATCCAGGTGGACTCCAGTTCCCAATGAAGCCAAATCCCTGAGCTCTGCACAAGTTTTTCAACCACTGATTGAATCCCATAGTGTGGAGCACCCTAGCCTCATCCATGCCATAGACAGGCAGCACCTCCGAGAAGGTGACCGTGTGTGCTATTTGTCTAAGGCCCCTCCCCATCTCCACAAATGCTTCTTGCACTGCTCTGATCCCTTTCTTAGCCAGGTCATTTGTCCCTAGGTGGACAATGACATCCAGCTCCCTCCCCTGTGTAGCTACTGCTGTGATCATGAGGATTCGCTCCCTGTCCCTCCAAGCCATGGCACCAGGCAGGCACCTTACCTCCCTCTCCCCTTCCTCCCCCAGTTCCACCTTCCTAACAATGGAGTTCCCCACCAGGAGTTGTTTCCTTCCCCTGTGTATCTCCTTTTGGAGGTTCCCAGCATCCTCCTTGGTCTTCACTGAGGGTGCCTCCATAGAGGAACCACACTTTTCCAGAACGGCATGGAAATTGTGGAGAGGTACAACTGGAGGGATATGCCTCTGTTCCACCACCCTCACCCTCCCTGAGCCACTGTGGTCCAACTGCTCCTCTTTCTTGGCAACCACTGAGGCAACAGCAGTGAATCTGGTGGCCTCTGGGTGGGAGAGGAGGTCCCACAAATCTTGGCCAACTCAACCTGGAGATGATCAACCTCCTCCCTCAGTCCAGAGAGATGCCTGCAGATGGGACAACACTGCATCCTCCAGAATGTCTTCCAGCAGACTGCTGCTCCACAGCCACTGCACTGCACCACTACCATCATTTCTTTTTTCTGGCCCCCAAACTGTTGTTTGAAATACTTAAGCTTTCCACTGTTTATTTTCTTATTTTTTCTTTTTTCTTCCCCTACTTACTTACTGCCTCTGTGCCCTTTTAGCTCCTGATCTTCCTGTTCTAAGACAAGAAGTTCCTATATTTCTTAGTAGTTTCCTTACTTGCTCAGAGTCAGACCACCACCAGCTGGGGGGGATGGAGAGCTACTCTTGCCCTTCTAGGATGGTGAGTCTTTGGTGGCTCTGTGATCACTCACTTTCTGCTCTCAAACAGGAAGTTCCAGTTGTCAGTTAAATTCTGTGACTATAAAAGTAGAACTGGTTTAAGGTGAGGGGTGGAGGGGAGGGAAAGAGGGCAATATAGTCCCAGTAGAGAAGTTTTAGTTATACCAGTAGCTCCTTCCTCCTAGTGTTCAGTCTGTTCTCTGGCAGAAGCTATCTAGGGCAGTGCTTAAATCTGGTTTTAACCTGGCTCCTTCTAGCTAAGCCACTCCCCATACTTTGCAAATATTTTTACACTTCGTTAATTTCACAGATAACAATTCGCTTCTGACACCTGTGACAAACACCTAGACAAGTACAAAGATAACACAGGTATTAGATAACAGTTTACTTCAACTACCTCTGACAAACACAATAACTCTTTTTTTACCCTAAATTGAATGTCCCAGTAGAAGATTTCTAGTTCTTAGTCCCAGTAGAGAAGTTTTAGTTATATCAGTAGCTCCTTCCTCCTGGTGTTCTGTCTGTTCTCTGGCAGAAGCTGTTTAGGGCAGTGCTTAAATATGCTTTTAACCTGGCTCCTTCTAGCTAAGCCAATCCCCTAATTTGCAAATATTTCTACACTTAGTTAATTTTACAGATAACAATTCCCTTCTGACACCTGTGACAAGCACCTAGATAAGTACACAGATAACAGATAACAATTTACTTCAACTACCTCTGACAAACACAGTAACTCTTTTTTTTACCCTAAATTGAAGGTCCCAGTACAAGATTTCTAGTTCTTAGTACAGGTAGAGAAGGTTTAGTTATACCAAGAGCTCCATCCTCCTGGTGTTCTGTCTGTTCTCTGGCAGAAGCAATCTAGGGCAGTGCTTAAATCTGGTTTTAACCGGGCTCCTTCCAGCTAAGCCACTCCTCCTACTATGCAAATAATTCTACACTTAGTTAATTTCACAGATAACAATTCCTTTCTGACAGCTGTGACAAGCACCTAGATAAGTACAAAAATAAAACAGATAACAGATAACAATTTACTTCAACTACCTCTGACAAACACAGTAAGCCTTTTTTTACCCTAAATTGAAGGTCCCAGTACACAATTTCTGGTTCTTAGTCCCAGTAGAGAAGTTTTAGTTATACCAGTAGCTCATTCCCCCTGGCGTTCTCTATGTTCTCTGGCAGAAGCTATCTAGAGCAGAGTTTAAATCTGACTTTAACCTGGCTCCTTCTAGCTAAGCCACTCCCCCTACTTTGCAAATATTTCTACACTTAGTTAATTTCACAGATAACAATTCCCTTCTGACTCCTGTGACAAGCACCTAGACAAGTACACAGATAACAGATAACAATTAACTTCAACCACCTCTGACAAACACACTAAACATTTTTTTTACCTTATACAGAAGGTCCCAGTACAAGATTTCTAGTTCTTAGTACCAGTAGTGACGTTTTAGTTATACCAGTAGCTCCTTCGTCCTGGTGTTCTGTCTGTTCTCTGGCAGAAGCTATTTAGGGCAATGCTTAAATCTTGTTTTAACCTGGCTCCTTCTAGCTAAGCCACTCCCCCTACTTTGCAAATATTTCTACACTTAGTTAATTTCACAGATAACAATTCCCTTCTGACACCTGTGACAAGCAAGTAGATAAGTACACAAATAACACAGATAACAGATAACAATTTACTTCAACTACATCTGACAAACACACTAAATATTTTTTTTACCCTAAATTAAAGGTCCCAGTACAAGATTTCTAGATTTTAGTCCCAGTTGAGAAGTTTTGGTTATACCAGTAGCTCCTTCCTCCCGGTGTTCTGTCTTTTCTCTTGCAGAAGCTATTTAGGGAAGTGCTTAAATCTGGTTTTAACCTGTCTCCTTCTAGCTAAGCCACTCCCCCTACTTCATAAATATTTCTACACTTCGTTAATTTCACAGATAACAATTCCTTTCTGACACCTGTGACAAGCACCTAGATAAGAACACAGATAACAACTTTTTTCAACTACCTCTGATAAACACACTAACTCTTTTTGTAACCCCAAATTGAAGTTACTAGTACAATATTTCTAATTCTTAGTCCCAGTAGAGAAGTTTTAGTTATACCAGTAGCTTCTTCCTATCGGTGTTCTGTCTTTTCACTGGAAGAAGCTATCTAGAGCAGTGCTTAAATGTGGTTTTAATCCATCTCCTTCTAGGTAAGCCACTCCCCCTACATTGAAAATATTTCTACACTTTGTTAATTTAACAGATAACAAATCCCTTCTGACACCTGTGACAAGCATCTAGATAAGTACAAAGATAACAGATAACAATTTACTTCAACTACCTCTGAAAAACACATTAACTTTTTTTTACCTTAAATTGAAGGTCACAGTAAAAGATTTCTAGTTCTTAGTACCAGTAGCGATGTTTTAGTTATACCAGTAGCTCCTTCATCCTGGTGTTCTATCTGTTCTCTGGCATAAGCAATATAGGGCAGTGTTTAAATCTTGTTTTAACCTGGCTCCTTCTAGTAAAGCCACTCCCCCTACTTTGCAAATATTTCTACACTTAGTTAATTTCACAGATAATTCCATTCTTACACCTGTGACAAGCACCTAGATAAGTACACAAAAAACACAGATAACAGATACCAATTTACTTCAACTACCTCTGACAAACACAGTAACTCTTTTGCTTTTACCCTAAACTGAAGGTCCCAGTAAAAGAGTTCTATTTCTTAGTCCCAGTATAGAAGTTTTAGTTATACCAGTATCTCCTTCCTCCTGGAGTTCTGTCTGTTCTCTGGCAGAAACTATCTGGGACAGTGCTTAAATCTGGTTTTAACCTGGCTTCTTCTAGCTAAGCCACTCCCCCACTTTGCAAATATTTCTACACAGTTAATTTCACAGATAACAATTCCCTTCTGACACCTGTGATAAGCACCTAGTTAAGTACAAAAATAACACAGATAACAGATAACAATTTACTTCAATTACCTCTGGCAAACACACTAACTCTACTTTTTACCCTAAATTGAAGGTCCAGTACAAGATTTCTAGTTCTTAGTCCCATTAGAGAAGGTTTAGTTACACCGGTAGCTCCATCCTCCTGGTGTTCTGTCTATTCACTGGCAGAAGCTATATAGGGCAGTGCTTAAATTTGGCTTTAACCTTGCTCCTTCTAGTTAAGCCACTCCTCCTACTATGCAAATATTTCTACACTTAGTTAATTTCACAGAAAACAATTTTCTTCTGACACCTGTGACAAGTGCCTAGATAAGTACACAGAAAACACAGATAACAATTTACTTCAACTACCTCTGACAAACACAATAACTCTTTTTTTACCCTAAATTGTAGGTCCCAGTACAAGATTTCTGGTTCTTAGTCCCAGTAAAGAAATTTGAGTTATACCAGTAGCTCCTTCCTCCTGGTGTTCTGTCTGTTCTCTTTCAGAAGCTATCTAGGGCAGTGCTTAAATCTGGTTTTAACCTTTCTCCTTCTATCTAAGCCACTCCCCCTACTTTGTAAATATTTCTACACAGTTAATTTCACAGATAACAATTCTCTTCTGACACCTGTTATAAGCACCTAGATAAGTACACAGATAATACAGATAACAATTTACTTCAACTACCTCTGACAAACACAGTAACTCTTTTTGTTTTACCCTAAATTGAAGGTCCCAGTATAAGATTTCTAGTTCTTATTCCGAGTAAAGAAGTTTTAGTTATACCAGCAGGGCCTTCCTCCTGGTGTTCTGTCTGTTCTCAGGCAGAAGCTATCTAGGGCAGTGCTTAAATCTGGTTTTAACCTGGCTCCTTCTAGCTAAGCCACTCCCCCTACTTTGCAATTATTTCTGCACTCAGTTAATTTCACAGGTAACAATTCCCTTCTGACACCTCTGACAAGCACTTAGATAAGTACACAGATAACACAGATAACATATAACAATTTACTTCAACTATATCTGACAAACACACTAACTCTTTTTTTTACACTAAATTTAAGGTCACAGTTCAAGATTTCTAGTTCTTAGTCCCATTAGAGAAGTTTTAGTAATACCAGTAGCTCCTTCCTCCTGGTGTTCTTTCTTTTCTCTGGCAGAAGCTATCTAGGGCAGTGCACAAATATGGTTTTGACCTGGCTCCTTCTAGCTTAGCCACTCACCCTACTTTGCAAATATTTCCACACTTACTTAATTTCACAGATAACAATTTCCTTCTGACACCTGTGACTAGCACCTAGATAACTGCACAGATAACAGATAACAATGTACATCAAATACCTCTGGAAAACACAGTAACTGTTTTTCTTTACCCTAAATTGAAGGTCCCAGTACAAGATTTCTGGTTCTTAGTCCCATTAGAGAAGTTTTAGTTATACCAGAAGCTCCTTCCCCTTGGTGTTCTTAATGTTCTCTGACAGAAGCTATCTAGAGCAGTGCTTAAATCTGATTTTAACCTGGCTCCTTCTAGGTAAGCCACTCCCCCTACTTTGCAAATATTTCTACACTTAGTTAATTTCACAGATAACAATTCCCTTCCGACTCCTGTGACAAGCACCTAGATAAGTACACAGATAACGCTGATAACAGATAACAATTAACTTCAACCACCTCTGACAAACACACTAAACATTTTTTTTTTACCTTTTACTGAAGGTCCAAGTACAAGATTTCTAGTTCTTAGTACCAGTAGCGACGTTTTAGTTATACCAGTAGCTCCTTCGTCCAGGTGTTCTGATTGTTCTCTGAAAGAAGCTATTTCGGGCAGTGCTTAAATCTTGTTTTAACCTGGCTTCTTCTAGCTAAGCCACTCCCCCTACTTTGCAAATATTTCTACACTTAGTTAATTTCACAGATAACAATTCCCTTCTGACACCTGAGACAAGCACGTAGATAAGCACACAAATAACACAGATAACAGATAACAATTTACTTCAACTACCTTTGACAAACACACTTAGTATTTTTTTTACCATAAATTGAAGGTCTCAGTACAAGATTTCTAGTTCTTAGTCCCAGTTCAGAAGTTTTAGTAATACCAGTAGCTCCTTCCTCCTGGTGTTCCGTCTTTTCTCTGGCAGAAACTATTTAGGGCAGTGCTAAAATTTGGTTTTAACCTGGCTCCTTCTAGCTAAGCCACTCACCCTACTTTGTAAATATTTCTACACTTAGTTAATTTCACTGATAAAAATTCCTTTCTGACACCTGTGACAAACACCTAGATATGAACACAGATAACAATTTTCTTCAACTACCTCTGACAAACACAGTAATTCTTTTTTTTTCCCCTAAATTGAAGGTCCCAGTTCAAGACTTTTAATTCTTAGTCCCAGAAGAGAAGTTTTAGTTATACTAGTAGCTTCTTCCTCCTGGTGTTCTGTCTGTTCTCTGGCAGAAGCTATCTAGAGCAGTGCTTAAATTTGGTTTTAATCTGGCTCCTTCTAGGTAAGCCACTCCCCCTGCATTGCAAATATTTCTACACTTTGTAAATTTAACAGATAACAATTCCCTTCTGACACCTGTGACAAGCACCTTGATAAGTATACAGATATCAGATAACAATTTACTTCAACTACCTCTGGCAAACACACTAAATCTTTTTTTTTAACCTAAATTGAAGGTCCCAGTACATGATTTCTAGTTCTTAGTACCAGTAGTGAAGTTTTAGTTATACCAGTAGCTCCTTTGTCATGGTGTTCTAATTGTTCTCTGGCATAAGCTATCTTGGGCAGTGCTTAAATCTTGTTTTAACCTGGCTCCTTCTAGTGAAGCCACTTCCCCTACTTTGCAAATATTTCTACACTTAGTTAATTTCACAGATAACAATTCCATTCTTACACCTGTGACAAGCACCTAGATAAGTACACAAAAAACACAGATAACAGATAACAATTTTCTTCAACTACCTCTGACAAACACAGTAACTCTTTTTCTTTTACCCTAAATTGAAGGTTCCAGTAAAAGAGTTCTAGTTCTTAGTCCCAGTATAGAAGTTTTAGTTATAAAAGTACCTCCTTCCTCCAGGTGTTCTGTCTGTTCTCTGGCAGAAGCTATCTAGGGCAGTGCTTAAATCTGGTTTTAACCTGGCTTCTTCTAGCTAAGCCACTCCCCCTACTTTGCAAATATTTCTACACAGTTAATTTCACAGATAACAATTCCCTTCTGACACCTGTGATAAGCACCTAGATAAGTACAAAAATAACACAGATAATAGATAATAATTTACTTCAACTACCTATGACAAACACAATAATTTTTTTTTTATCCTTCATTGAAGGTCCCAGTACAAGATTTCTAGCTCTTTATTTATTTTATTTATTTATTTGTTCTAAGATTACAAATACCTTTGAGCCAAGGCTCTTTTACAAAGGTTCCATGTCATTGGTACAATTGAGACAATCATAAGCAAAGATAACAGTTTATAAAATTAAAAAAAAAAGAACAACACATAGTCTTGTAGATGAAAAAAGAACAATAAGGTGAAACTTTGGAAGAAAGAAGGGAGGTGAAATCAGGGAGACTAAGTGGATGGGAAGAAGAGGAGGTAGGTTGGGGGACAGAGAGAGGAGGTGGAAGGCAGATAAGAATAGAGGTAGTGCAGCTGGGTGGCATTTGTCATGGGCCAGCAGGGGAGGTAAAGATAGGATGAGGGGGGTGCTGGCAAAGTGCAGGAGTAGATATGGGTCCAAAAGGGCATCTTCAGCTATGGAACCAAAAGATATGCTGAGCCACAACAGTCACAGAGGTTGGAGGCAGTCAGTGTTAGGCGAAGATGAGTCTTAAAAGTGCTAAGCTATAGAGAAGATGAGATGTCACTGGGAAGACTGTTGTACCAACTAGTGGCCTGGTAAGCAAAGGATCTTTGGCCCTGTGTTGTGCAGCAATGTGGGACTTGCAGAAGCTGAGATTTCGATCCCCTGGTATGTCGGGTGTGGATTCTTGGTTGTATGAGGGCACAGACTCCGGGGGGCAAGGCCCAGCAAGATTTTCTTAGTAGTAATACAAGTTTGGTGTTTTATTCAATTGGCAAGATTCAACCATCCAGTTTGACAATAGAGGTCACAGGTGTGAGTTAGGCATTGGGAGCCAGTGACAAGTCGACAGGCCTTGTTGAGGACAGTGGATACACGTTTGAGTGCAGTGGTTGTAGCACAGCCGTAAATGATAATGCCATAATCAATGATGGATATGATGGAGCTCTGGACAATGACAGTGAGGGCTTCAGGTGTCAGGTGTTTCCTATGATGGAATAGCAGGCCTAGCTGGGAGTTAGCAGCTTTGGTGACATGGTCGATGTGGGCAGTGTAGGAGAGGTGAGGGTCAAGGGTAATCCCTAGGTATTTAAAGTTTTTGACCTGTTCCAGTGCGGCACCTTGTCTGGTGATAACGCAGAGTTGGAAGTGCCTATGTTTATTATGGGAGCTGCTGAAGATCATGGCCTTTGTTTTTTTTTGATTAAGGATCAGTTTGTGCTTTGTGAGCCAATTCTCAACGAGGAGAAGCCGAGTTGGAGATTTTCTTGCAATTTCTTTGGGTCCTGTGTGTGGCAAAATTACTGCATCATCGGGCATACAGGGTGATATGTTCAGTGCAGGAGTCGGTAGGGTGTTAAGGAACAGGCTGAAGTAGGGGCCCAGTATTGAACCCTGGGGGACTCCAGAGAGAACAGGTCTTGAATCAGAGTGCACATCTCCAATCTTTACATGCTGGGTGCGGTTTTCAAGATAGCTTTTGAACCAAGAGATTGAATCATTGGAGACACCAGCATTTTTTAGTTGGCTCAGCAGGAGGGAGTGGTGAACAGTATCGAAGGCTTTGGTCAGGTTGATGAAAATAGCACCAGTTGGTTGTCCATTGTCAAGGGAGCTGTGAATGGAGCTGGTGAATTCGAGTAAGGCAGAGGATGTACTATGACCTTTTCTAAAGCCATGTTGCTGTTTACAGAGAATATTATAATTGTCCAGATGCTCGGTAAGTTGGTCCGCTACTATACGTTCCAGTGCCTTCGATAGGGGAGGCAGAATGGAGATAGGGTGGAAGTTCACATGGTCAGCCTTATCACCACTTTTGTGAATTGGAGTAACAGTGGCCATTTTCCATTTGTCTGGGAATTGGCTAGAGGAAAGAGAGAGATTAAAGATTTTGATGAGGGGCCCAAGTACCTCGTCAAGCATTAGGGCCAGTAGCTTGATGTCAAGTGTGTCATTGCTTGTTCTAGATTTGCTGATGGCTTTGGCAATGTAGTTTCGGACTTGATGTTTCTTTAGTGCTTTAAAGTAGAAAGGTGGGTGACAGGCGTGGGTGGAGGAGTTGGGGGATGGGAGTTGACACGTCTTGGAAGAAGTTGCAGGGGAGAACACTGCTAAGGTCAAGAAAGCGTGATGTTAAAGTGTTCACAATAGTTTTAGAGTTGAGTGTAGTGTGCCCATTTATGCTGAGAATGTTCGGCGAGGATTTTGACTGCTTCCCAGTGACCTCTTTAATGTTTTTCCAGAAATCCCTCCCATTTCCCCAGGAGTTAGTGAGGGCATTTTTATAGTAGTCAGATTTCTGTTGCCGAATGGATTTGGTGCAGTCGTTCCATGCCCGTTTATAATTCTGGATGTCGAGTTGCTTACCAGAGTTTCTAGCCAGTTCCCAGATGTGGTCTCTGGATTTAAGTTTTTTAGGAGGTCTCCTGACAGCCAAGGGTTACTGAGCAATTTAACTTTATGCTTTTTGGGAGGGGCAAATTTATTACAGGCTTCATTGAAAATGTGAATAAATTGCTCCAGTGCATATAGTATCTGTTGCCTTGAAGATGGGGGACCAGTCCTGCAGACTGAGGTGAAGATTTTAGGTGGGTAGCTGACCACGGGGTAGGACTCTGCTGGTGATGATTTTGGAGGGGCTTATAGAATTTGTTTGACCAGGTACAGCTGATGGAAGAGTGGTCACTGAGTGAGTCTGGGAGGACTGAGGATTTTGTGATCCGGGAGGGGTGGTTGGTTAGGATCCAGTCAAGTAGGGTGCAGGTTCCAGTTCTGTAGTTCTTTCTGGTTGCATAGTCAACCATTTGAGTCAGATTAGCTGATATAATGGAGTCCTTAAATGACCCACTTTCAGCTGAGAGCCAATTAATGTTAAAGTCACCAAGAAGGATGATTTCCGAGTCCGATGGCTGGGATTTGACAAAGTCAAGGACAGCGGTTAGACCAGGTCCCTGTTCTTTAGGAGGTATGTAAACAGTGACAACTGTGAGGGCCTTATTGTGGGTGCCTAATGGAAGTCTGATGGGAAGAATCTGAGCAGGTGTTCCTGGAAGATTGGAATCAATGGGGTGTCCTCGGAAAGTGTCTTTCACATATAAGGCACACCCTCCACCTCTTTTGGATTTACTATCAACCCAGAAGACATTGTAGCCAGGAAGGGTGATTGCCTGGTCAGGAATCTTTGGGGTGAGCCAAGTTTCAACTACTGACAGAATATCCTGGTTGTGTTGGGTGGTACAGGCTTGCAGTGCATCAAGCTTCCGAAGTAAACTGCGGATGTTCAGGCACATGATTGAGAGAGTGCCTGCTGGTTTATTTGGTTGAGTGTTTTGGTCCGGGGTTGGGGTGAACAGTCCACGATAGCAACAGGAGGGGAGCACAAGTTTCAGGGTGCATAGGCAGAGTTCAGTCAGAGACAGGCTGTGTTTCCTTTTTGAATAGAAGTATGCCAGGTGGTAATGTCGAAAATGCAACATTGAAATAGTTGTATACAATTTGGCTAGATGTGCCCAAGGCTCACACATGAGCAGAGACAGATCAGTTTCGGTGGTGTGCCTCCAGAGGGAGGATTTTCCCATTGCCAAATGATGTAAAATAATCAAATCCACAGGAAAATTACCAGTAAGCTGTTTGATCTATGGTAACAAGACAAAGGATGTGTTAAATTCCTGGAACACTGGCCTGGGCATATGCAGGAAGTTAAAACCATTTGTCAGTGTCTTCCCTTTGTTTGAATAGTTGTGAATGGTTCTCAAAGACATGCAGTTCCCTTTAGCAACAAGGTAGACGGAAATGTTGATTCAGTTTGCACTCCCCAGGTCAGAGCTTGTAGAATTTCTTAGCTGTGCTTACTTTGATTTTGATGGCTTCCAAAAAAGTTGATTTATCATGAGAATCCCAATATCTGCTGGTGATGTTTTCCAGTTTCTTAGTCCAGGAAACTTTCATAGAGCACATATCCAAGAATAGTCTAGTTCCTCTAAGCCAAAACACAGGAAAATCCACAAAACTAAACTATTGACAGAGACAACACAAACACCCAGCTACACAGCCCAAGTAGGCGGGGATAGATCTTAGTCCCAGTAGAGAAGTTTTAGTTATACCAGTAGCCTCCTTCCTCCTGGTGTTCTGTCTGTTCTCTGGCAGAAGCTTTCTAGGGCAGTGCTTAAATCTGGTTTTAACCTGGCTCCTTCTAGCTAGGCCACTCCCCCTACTTTGCAAATATTTCTACACTTAGTTAATTTCACAGATAACAGTTCCCTTCTGACACCTGTGACCAGCACCTAGATACGAGCACAGATAACACAAAACAATTTACTTCAACTACCTCTGACAAACAGACTTACTCTTTTTTTTACCCTAAATTGAAGGTCCAGTACAAGATTTCTAGTTCTTAGTCCCAGTAGAGAAGTTTTAGTTATACCAGTAGCTCCATCCTCCTGGTGTTCTGTCCATTCTCTGGCAGAAGCTTTGTAAGGCAGTGCTTAAATTTGGTTATAACCTTGCTCCTTCTAGTTAAGCCACTCCCTATATTATGCAAATAATTCTACACTTAGCTAATTTCACGGAAAACAGTTTTCTTCTGACACCTGTGAGAAGCGCCTAGATAAGTACACAGATAACACAGATAACAAGTTACTTCAACTACCTCTGACACACATAATAACTCTCTTTTTTTTACCCTAAATTGATGGTCCCATTAAAGATTTCTAGTTCTTAGTCCCAGTAGAGAAATTTAAGTTATACCAGTAGCTCCTTCCTCATGGTGTTCTGTCTGTTCTCTGGCAGAAGCTATCTAGGGCAGTGCTTAAATCTGGCTTTATCCTGGCTCCTTCTAGCTAAGCCAGTCCCCCTACTTTGTAAATATTTCTACACAGTTAATTTCACAGATAACAATTCTCTTCTGACACCTGTGATAAGCACCTAGATAAGTACACATATAACGCAGATAACTGATAACAATTTACTTCAACTACCTCTGAAAAACAGAGTAACTCTTTTTTTTAACCCTAAATTGAAGGTCCCAGTAAAAGATTTCTAGTTCTTAATCCCAGTAGAGAAGTTTTAGTTATACCAGTCAGGCCTTCCCCCTGGTGTTCTGTCTGTTCTCTGGCAGAAGCTATCTAGAGCAGTGCTAAAATCTGGTTCTATCCTGGCTCCTTCGGGCTAAGTCACTCCCCCTACTTTGCAATTATTTCTGCACTTAGTTAATTTCACAGGTAACAATTCCCTTCTGAAACCTGTGACAAGCACCTAGATAAGTACACAGATAACACAGATATCAGATAACAATGTACTTCAACTACCTCTGGCAAACACACTAACTCTTTTTTTTTAACCTAAATTTAAGGTCACAGTTCAAGATTTCTAGTTCTTAGTCCCATTAGAGAAGTTTTAGTTATACCAGTAGCTCCTTCCTCCTGGTGTTCTATCTGTTCTCTGGCATAAGCTATATAGGGCAGTGCTTAAATCTTGTTTTAACCTAGCTGCTTCTAATGAAGCCACTCCCCTAATTTGCAAATATTTCTACACTTAGCTAATTTCATTAGATAACAATTCCCTTCACACCTGTGACAAGCACCCAGATACACACAAAACCCAGATAATGATAACAGTCTTAATCTCTCAACTACCTCTGACAAACACAGTAACTTTTTTCTTTTACCCTAAACTGAAGGTTCCTGAAAAAGAGTTCTAGTTCTTAGTCCCAGTATAGAAGTTTTAGTTATACCAGTAGCTCCTTCCTCCTGGTGTTCTGTCTGTTCTCTGGCAGAAGCTGTCTAGGGCAGTGCTTAAATCTGGTTTTAACCTGGCTTCTTCTAGCTAAGCCACTCCCCCTACTTTGCAAATATTTCTACACAGTTAATTTCACAGATAATAGTTCCCTTGTGACACCTGTGATAAGCACCTAGATAAGAACAAAAATAACACAGATAACAGATAACAATTTACTTCAACTACCTATGACAAACACAATAACTCTTTTTTTTACCCTACATTGAAGGTCCCAGTACAAGATTTCTAGTTCTTAGTCCCAGTAGAGAAGTTTTAGTTATACCAGTAGCTCCTTCCTCCTGGTGTTCTGTCTGTTCTCTGGCAGCTTTCCCTAGGGCAGTGCGCGTCTGGTTTTAACCTGGCTCCTTCTAGCTAGGCCACTCCCCCTACTTTGCAAATATTTCTACACTTAGTTAATTTAACAGATAACAATTCCTTCTGACACATGTGACCAGCACCTGAATACGCACAGATAACACATAACAATTTACTTCAACTACCTCTGACAAACACACTAACTCTTTTTTTACCCTAAATTGAAGGTCCAGTACAAGATTTCTAGTTCTCAGTCCCAGTCGAGAAGTTTTAGTTATACCAGTAGCTCCATCCTCCTGGTGTTCATCTATTTTCTGGCAGAAGCTTTGTAGGGCAGTGCTTAAATTTGGTTTTAGCCTTGCTCCTTCTAGTTAAGCCACTCCCCCTACTATTCAAATAATTCTACACTTAGCTAATTTCATGGAAAACAATTTTCTTCTCACACCTATGAGAAGCGCCTAGATAAGTACACAGATAACAGATAACAAGTTACTTCAACTACCTCTGGCAAACACACTAACTCTTTTTTTTTAACCTAAATTGAAGGTCCCAGTACATGATTTCTAGTACTTAGTACCAGTAGCGAAGTTTTAGTTATACCAGTAGCTCCTTCATCCTGGTGTTCCATCTGTTCTCTGGCATAAGCTATGAGAAGTGCTTAATCTTGTTTTAACCTAGCACAACTTCTAATTGAAGCGCTCCCCTACTTGCAAATATTTCTACATAGTTAGTTCACAGATATGTTTCCATTCTTACACCTGACAAAGCACCAAGATAAGGCACACTAAAAACACAGATAACAGATAACAATTCACTTCAACTACCTCTGACAAACACAGTAACTCTTTTTCCTTTACCCTAAATTGAAGGTCCCAGTAAAAGAGTTCTAGGTCTTAGTCCCAGTATAGAAGTTTTTGTTATATCAGTATATCCTTCCTCCTGGTGTTCTGTCTGTTCTCTGGCAGAAACTATCTGGGACAGTGCTTAAATCTGGTTTTAACCTGGCTTCTTCTAGCTAAGCCTCCTCTACTTTGCAAATGTTTCTACAGTTAATTTCACAGATAACAATTTCCTTCTGACACCTGTGATAAGCACCTAGATAAGAACTAAAATAACACAGATAACAGATAACAATTTACTTCATCTACCTCTGACAAACACAATAGCTCTTTTTTTTACCCTAAATTGAAGGTCCCAGTACAAGATTTCTAGTTCTTAGTCCCAGTAAAGAAATTTGAGTAATACCAGTAGCACTTTCCTCCTGGTGTTCTGTCTATTCTCTGGCAGAAGCTATCTAGGGCAGTGCTTAAATCTGGTTTTAACCTGGCTCCTTCTAGCTACCCCACTCCTCCTACTTTGTAAATATTTCTACACTTAGTTAATTTCACAGATAACAATTCCAGTCTGACACCTGTGACAAGCACGTAGATAAGTACACAAATAACACAGATAACAGATAATTTACTTCAACTACCTCTGACAAACACACTAAGCTTTTTTTACCCTAAATTGAAGGTCTCAGTACAAAATTTAAAGTTCTTAGTCCCAGTAAAGAAGTTTTGTTATACCAGTAGCTCCTTCCTACTGGTGGTCTGTCTATTCTCTGGCAGAAACTATCTGGGCAGTTCTTAAATCTGGTTTTAACCTGGCTCCAGTACTGGCCCTCCTTTCATTGCAAATATTTTTACACTTGATTAATTTCACAAATAACAATTCCTTCATGACACCTGTGACAAGCACCTAGATAAGTACACAGATAAAAGATAATTTACTTCAACTACCTCTAACAAACACACTAACTTTTGTTGCCTATAAATTGAAGGTACCAGTAGAAGATTTCTAGTTCTTAGTCCCAGGGTTTTGACACCAGTAGCTCCTGCCTCCTGGTGTTCTGTTCAGCTCTCTGGCAGAAGCTATCTAGAGAAGTGTAAATCTTGTTTTACACTGGCTTCTTCTAGCTAAGCCACTCCCCCTACTTTGTAAATATTTCTACACTTAGTTAATTTCACAGATAACAATTCCAGTCTGACACCTGTGACAAGCACGTAGATAAGTACACAAATAATACAGATAACAGATAATTTACTTCAACTACCTCTGACAAACACACTAAGCATTTTTTTACCCTAAATTGAAGGTCTCAGTACAAAATTTAAAGTTCTTAGTCCCAGTAGAGAAGTTTTAGTTATACCAGTAGCTCAGATCCTACTGTTGGTCTGTCTGTTCTCTGGCAGAAGCTATCTAGAGCAGTTCTTAAATCTGGTTTTAACTTGGCTCCAAATACCTAAACCACTAAGCCCTACATTGCAAATATTTTAAACTTAGTTAATTTCACAAATAACAATTCCTTCTGACACCTGTGACAAGCAATAGATAAGTACACAGATAACAGATAATTTATTTCAACTACCTCTAACAAACAACTAACTTTTGTTACCTAAATTGAAGTACCAGTACAAGATTTCTAGTTCTTGTACCCAGCAGAAGTTTAGTTATACCAGAAAACCTCCTGCTCCGGTGTTCAGTCTGTTCTCTGGCAGAAGCCATCTAGAGAGTGCAAATCTGGTTTTACCCTGGCTCCTTCTAGCTGCCTACCCCTACTTTGTAAATATTTCCACACTTATAATTTCACAGATAACTTCCTTCTGACTCATGTGACAAGCAATAGATATGTACAAAGATAACACAGATAACAAATAATAATGTACTTCAACTACCTCTGACAAACATTTAGGCAGTGCTTAAATTTTGTTTTAACTGGCTCTTCTAGCTGTGTCACCCCTACTTTGCAAATATTTCACAGTAGTTATTTCTACAGATAATAATTCCAGTTGACCCTGTGACAAGTACTTTAGATTATACAAATAATACAGATAACAGGTTTCAATTTATTTCTCTACCTTGACAAACACACTAAGCATTTTTTACCCTAAATTGAAGTTCCATTACAAATTTGAAGTTCTAGTCCCAGTAGAGAAGTTTTAGTTATAACAGTAGTTCTTCCTACTGGTGGTCTGTCTGTTCTTCAAGAAGCTATCTAGGGCAGTTTTAAATCTTGTTTTAACCTGGCTCCAACACCTAAGCCACTGCCCCATATCAAAATATTTTTGCACTTAGTTAACTCTACAGATAACAATTCCTTCTGACACCTGTGACAAGCAACGATAAGTACCGATAATAGATAATTTCTACTAACTACCTCTAACAAACACGCTAACTTTCTTTTTGTTACCCTAAAATTAAAGGTACTGTACAAGTGATTTCTAGTTTTGGTCCCAGTAGAGAAGTTTTAGTTATACCAGTAGCTCCTGCCTCCTGGTGTTCTGTCTGTTCTCTGCAGAAGCTATCTAGAGAGTGCTAAATCTGGTTTTACCCTGCCCTTCTAGCTGTCAATTTCTACTTTGTAAATATTTCTACACTTAGTTAATTTCACAGATAATAATTCAGTCTGACACCTGTGACATGCATGTAGATAAGTACACAAATAATACAGATAATAGATAATTTACTTAATCACCTCTGACAAACATTCTACATTTTTTTAATTCTAAATTGAAGTTCCAGTACAAAATTTAAAGTTCTTAGTCCCAGTAGAGAAGTTTTAGTTATACCAGTAGCTCCTTCCTACTGGTGGTCTGTCTGTTCTCTGGCAGAAGCTATCTAGGGCAGTTCTTAAATCTGGTTTTAACCTGGCTCCAAATACCTAAGCCACTCACCCTACATTGCAAATATTTTTACACTTAGTTAATTTCACAGATAACAATTCCCTTCTGACACCTGTGATAAGCACCTAGATAAGTAACAGATAACAAATAATTCCTTTTCAACTACCTCTGACAAACATACCAAGCATTTTTTTACTTCCTAAATTGAAGGTCTCAGTACAAAATTTAAAGTTCTGGTCCCAGAGAAGTTTTAGTTATAATATGTAGGCTCCTGCCTCCCTGGTGTTCTGGTCTGTTCTCGGCAGAAGCTATCTAGAGCAGTGCTTAAACCTGGTTTTAACCTGGTTCCTTCTAGCTAAGCCACTGGCCCTACTTTGTAAATATTTCTACACTTATTAATTTGATAACAATTTCTTCTGACTCAGGTGACAAGCAATTCTAGATAAGTACACAGATAACACAGATAACAAATAATAATTTCATTTCAACCACTCCTGACAAACACACAATTCTTTTTAACTACTATTGACGGTCCCAGAACAAGATTTTTACTTTAGTCCCAGTAGAGAAGTTTTAGTTATACCAGTAGCCTTCCTCCTGGTGTTCTGGTCTGTTCTCTGGCAGAAGCTTTATAGCAGTGTTTAAATCTGGTTTCTAACCTGCCTTCCTAGCTAGGCCACCCCCTACTTTGCAAATAGTTTCTACACCTAGTTAATTTCATGGATAACAATTCCCTTCTGACACCTCAGTGACCAGCACTTAGATACGTGCACAGATAACATATCACCCCATTTAACTTCACTTTCTTACAAACACACTAACTCTTTTTTACCCTAAATTGAAGGTCCAGCACAAGATTTCTAGTTCTCTGTCCCAAGAGAAGTTTTAGTTATACCAGTAGTCCATTCTCCTGGTGTTCTTGTCTATTCTGTGCAGAAGCTTTGTAGGCAGTGCTTAAATTTGGTTTCAACCTCGTCCTTCTAGTTGCCCCCCCTACTATGCAAATAATTCTACACTTAGCTAATTTCATGGAAAAACAATTCTTCTGACACCTAGAGAAGCGCCTTGATAAGTACACGAGATAACAGATAATAAGTTACTTCAACTACCTCTGGCAAACACACTAATTTTTTTTTTTAACCTAAATTGAAGGTCCCATACACGATTTCTAGTTCTTATACCAGTAGCTGTTTTAGTTATACCAGTAGCTCCTTCCATCCTGGTGTTCTGTCTGTTCTCTGGCATGTTTTCATAGGGCACAGCTTAAATAGTGTTTTAACCTAGCTGCTTCTAGTGAAGCCACTCCACCTACTTTTGCAAATATTTCTACACTTAGTTAATTTCGCCAGATAACAATTCCATTCTACACCTGTGACAAGCACCAAGATAAGTACACTAAAACACAGATAACTAGATAACAATTCACTCTCAACTACCTCCTGACAAAAACACAGTAACTCTTTTCTTTTACCCTAAATTGAAGGTCCCAGTACAAGATTTCTAGTTCTTATTCCGAGTAAAGAAGTTTTAGTTATACCAGCAGGGTCTTCCTCCTGGTGTTCTGTCTGTTCTCAGGCAGAAGCTATCTAGTTTAGTGCTTAAATCTGGTTTTAACCTGGCTCCTTCTAGCGAAGCCACTCCACCTACATTCCAATTATTTCTGCACTCAGCTAATTTCACAGGTACCAATTCCCTTCTGACACCTGTGACAAGCACTTAGATAAGTACACAGATAACACTGATAACAGATAACAATGTACTTCAATTACCTCTGGCAAACACGTACAGTACAATTTTATAATTCTAAATTTAAGGTCACAGTTCAAGATTTCTAGTTTCTAGTCCCATTAGAGAAGTTATGGTTATACCAGTAACTCCTTCCTCCTGGTGTTCTTCTCTTTCACTGGCAGAAGCTATCTAGAGCAGTGCTTAAATATGGTTTTGACCTGGCTTTCTAGTTAGCTTACCCCATACTTTGCAAATATTTCTACTCTTAGTTAATTTCACAGATAATTTCCTTCTACACCTGTGACAAGCACCTAGATAAGTGCACAGATAACAGATAACAAATGTGTACTTCAAATACCTCTGGCAAACACAGTAACTCTTTCTTTTACTCCTAAATTGAAGGTCCCAGTACAAGATTTCTGTTCTTAGTCCCAGTAGAGAAGTTTTAGTTATACTGCAGCTCCTTCCCTGGTGTTCTGCATGTTCTCTTGCAGAAGCTATCTAGAACAGTGCTTAAATCTGATTTTAACCTGGCTCCTTCTAGCTAAGCCACTCCCCCTACTTTGCAAATATTTCTACACTTAGTTAATTTCACAGATAACAATTCCCTTCTGACTCCTGTGACAAGCACCTAGATAAGTACACAGATAACACAGATAACAGATAACAATTAACTTCAACCACCTCTGACAAACACACTAAACTTTTTTTTCTACCTTTACTGAAGGTTCCAGTACAAGATTTCTAGTTTTTAGTACCAGTAGCAACGTTTTAGTTATACCAGTAGCTACTTTGTCCTGGTGTTCTGTTTGTTCTCTGGCAGAAGCTATTTAGGGCAGTGCTTAAATCTTGTTTTAACCTGGCTCCTTCTAGCTATGTCACTCCCCCTACTTTGCAAATATTTCTACAGTTAGTTAATTTCACAGATAACAATTCCAGTCTGACTCCTGTGACAAGCACGTAGATAAGTACACAAATAATACAGATAACAGAAAACAATTTATTTCAACTACCTCTGACAAACACACTAAGCATTTTTTTACCCTAAATTGAAGGTCTCAGTACAAAATTTAAAGTTCTTAGTCCCAGTAGAGAAGTTTTAGTTATAACAGTAGCTCCTTCCTACTGGTGGTCTGTCTGTTCTCTGGCAGAAGCTATCTAGGGCAGTTCTTAAATCTGGTTTTAACCTGGCTCCAAATACCTAAGCCACTCGCCCTACATTGCAAATATTTTTACACTTAGTTAACTTCACAGATAACAATTCCCTTCTGACACCTGTGACAAGCACCTAGATAAGTACTCAGATAACAGATAATTTACTTCAACTACCTCTAACAAACACGCTTAACTTTTGTTACCCTAAATTAAAGGTACCAGTACAAGATTTCTAGTTCTTAGTCCCAGTAGAGAAGTTTTGTTATGCACCAGTAGCTCCTGCCTCCTGGTGTTCTGTCTGTTCTCTGGCAGAAGCTATCTAGAGAAGTGCTTAAATCTGGTTTTACCCTGGCTCCTTCTAGCTAAGCCACTCCCCCTACTTTGTAAATATTTCTACACTTAGTTAATTTCACAGATAACAATTCCAGTCTGACACCTGTGACATGCATGTAGATAAGTACACAAATAATACAGATAACAGATAATTTACTTCAACTACCTCTGACAAACATACTAAGCATTTTTTTTACCCTAAATTGAAGGTCTCAGTACAAAATTTAAAGTTCTTAGTCCCAGTAGAGAAGTTTTAGTTATACCAGTAGCTCCTTCCTACAGGTGGTCTGTCTGTTCTCTGGCAGAAGCTATCTAGGGCAGTTCTTAAATCTGGTTTTAACCTGGCTCCAAATACCTAAGCCACTCACCCTACATTGCAAATATTTTTACACTTAGTTAATTTCACAGATAACAATTCCCTTCTGACACCTGTGATAAGCACCTAGATAAGTACACAGATAACAGATAATTTACTTCAACTACCTCTGACAAACATACCAAGCATTTTTTTTACCCTAAATTGAAGGTCTCAGTACAAAATTTAAAGTTCTTAGTCCCAGTAGAGAAGTTTTAGTTATACCAGTAGCTCCTGCCTCCTGGTGTTCTGTCTGTTCTCTGGCAGAAGCTATCTAGAGCAGTGCTTAAACCTGGTTTTTAACCTGGTTCCTTCTAGCTGCTTACTCCCTCTACTTTGTAACATTATTTCTACACTTTAGTTAATTTCACAGATAACAATTCTCCTTTCTGACTCAGGTGACAAGCACCTAGATAAGTACACAGATAACACAGATAACAAATAATAATTTACTTCAACTACCTCTGACAAACACACCAATTCTTTTTTTTTAACCTACATTGACGGTCCCAGAACAAGATTTTTACTTCTTAGTCCCAGTAGAGAAGTTTTAGTTATACCAGTAGCTCCTTCCTCCTGGTGTTCTGTCTGTTCTCTGGCAGAAGCTTTCTATAGCAGTGCTTAAATCTGGTTTTAACCTGGCTCCTTCTAGCTAGGCCACTCCCCCTACTTTGCAAATATTTCTACACTTAGTTAATTTCACAGATAACAATTCCTCTGACACCTGTGACCAGCACCTAGATACGTGCACAGATAACACATAACAATTTACTTCTAACTACTCCTGGACAAACACACTAACTCTTTTTTACCCTAAATTGAAGGTCCAGCACAAGATTTCTAGTTCTCAGTCCCAGTAGAAGTTTTAGTTATACCAGTAGCTCCATTCTCCTCCTCAGGTTCTGTCTATTCTCTGGCAGAAGCTTTGTAGGGCAGTGCTTAAATTTGGTTTTAACCTTGCTCCTTCTAGCAACCCCTACTATGCAAATAAATCTACACTTAGCTAATTTCATGGAAACAATTCTTCTTTCTGACACCTATGAGAAGTGCCTTTGATAAGGGTACAATAGGATATGATAACAAGTTACTTCAACTACCTCTGGCAAACACACACTAATTTTTTTTTAACCTAAATTGAAGGTCCCAGTACCTCATTTCTAGTTCTTAGTACCAGTAGTAAGTTTTAGTTATACCAGTAGCTCCTTCATCCTGGAGTTCTGTCTGTTCTCGGCATAAGCTATATAGGCACAGCTTAAATAGTGTTTTAACCTAGCTGCTTCTAGTGAAGCCACTCCACCTACTTTGCAAATATTTCTACACTTAGTTAATTTCACAGATAACAATTCCATTCTTACACCTGTGACAAGCACCAAGATAAGTACACTAAAACACAGATAACAGATAACAATTCACTTCAACTACCTCTTGACAAACACAGTAACTCTTTTCTTTACCCTAAATTGAAGGTCCCAGTACAAGATTTCTAGTTCTTATTCAGAGTAAAGAAGTTTTAGTTATACCAGCAGGGTCTTCCTCCTGGTGTTCTGTCTGTTCTCAGGCAGAAGCTATCTAGTTTAGTGCTTAAATCTGGTTTTAACCTGGCCTTCTAGCAATCCACTCCACCTACATTCCAATTATTTCTGCACTCAGCTAATTTCACAGGTACCAATTCTTCTGACACCTGTGACAAGCACTTAGATAAGTCACACAAGATAACACTGATAACAGATAACAAATACTTCAATTACCTTTAGCAAACACAGTACACTCTTTTTTTTTGCTTACTAAATTTAAGGTCACAGTTCAAGATTTCTAGTCTTAGTCCCATTAGAGAAGTATAGTTATACCAGTAACTCCTTCCTCCTGGTGTTCTTTCTCTTTCACTGGCAGAAGCTATCTAGAGCAGTGCTTAAATATGGTTTTGACCTGGCTTCTTCTAGTTAAGCTTCACCTCATACTTTGCAAATATTTCTACTCTTAGTTAATTTCACAGGATAATTTCCTTCTGACACCCGTGACAAGCACCTAGATAAGGCACAGATAACAGATAACAATGTACTTCAAATACCTCTGTGCAAACACAGTAACTCTTTCTTTTACCCTAAATTGAAGGTCCCAGTACAAGATTTCTGGTTCTTAGTCCCAGTAGAGAAGTTTTAGTTATACCAGTAGCTCCTTCCCACTGGTGTTCAGTATGTTCTCTGGCAGAAGCTATCTAGAACAGTGCTTAAATCTGATTTTAACCTGGCTCCTTCTAGCTAAGCCACTCCCCCTACTTTGCAAATATTTCTACACTTAGTTAATTTCACAGATAACAATTCCCTTCTGACTCCTGTGACAAGCACCTAGATAAGTACACAGATAACACAGATAACAGATAACAATTTACTTGAACCACCTCTGACAAACACACTAAACTTTTTTTTACCTTTTACTGAAGGTTCCAGTACAAGATTTCTAGTTTTTAGTACCAGTAGCAACGTTTTAGTTATACCAGTAGCTACTTTGTCCTGGTGTTCTGTTTGTTCTCTGGCAGAAGCTATTTAGGGCAGTGCTTAAATTTTGTTTTAACCTGGCTCCTTCTAGCTATGTCACTCCCCCTACTTTGCAAATATTTCTACTGTTAGTTAATTTCACAGATAACAATTCCAGTCTGACTCCTGTGACAAGCACGTAGATAAGTACACAAATAATACAGATAACAGAAAACAATTTATTTCAACTACCACTGACAAACACACTAAGCATTTTTTTTACCCTAAATTGAAGGTCTCAGTACAAAATTTAAAGTTCTTAGTCCCAGTAGAGAAGTTTTAGTTATAACAGTAGCTCCTTCCTACTGGTGGTCTGTCTGTTCTCTGGCAGAAGCTATCTAGGGCAGTTCTTAAATCTGGTTTTAACCTGGCTCCAAATACCTAAGCACCTCTCCCCTACATTGCAAATATTTTTACACTTAGTTAATTTCACAGATAACAATTCCCTTCTGACACCTGTGACAAGCACCTAGATAAGTACACAGATAACAGATAATTTACTTCAACTACCTCTAACAAACACGTTAACTTTTTGTTACCCTAAATTGAAGGTACCAGTACAAGATTTCTAGTTCTTAGTCCCAGTAGAGAAGTTTTAGTTATACCAGTAGCTCCTGCCTCCTGGTGTTCTGTCTGTTCTCTGGCAGAAGCTATCTAGAGAAGTGCTTAAATCTGGTTTTACCCTGGCTCCTTCTAGCTAAGCCACTCCCCCTACTTTGTAAATATTTCTACACTTAGTTAATTTCCAGATAACAATTCCAGTCTGACACCTGTGACATGTATGTAGATAAGTACACAAATAATACAGATAATAGATAATTTACTTCAACTACCTCTGAACAAACATACTAAGCATTTTTTTTACCCTAAATTGAAGGTCTCAGTACAAAATTTAAAGTTCTTAGTCCCAGTAGAGAAGTTTTAGTTATACCAGTAGCTCCTTCCTACTGGTGGTCTGTCTGTTCTCTGGCAGAAGCTATCTAGGGCAGTTCTTAAATCTGGTTTTAACCTGGCTCCAAATACCTAAGCCACTCACCCTACATTGCAAATATTTTTACACTTAGTTAATTTCACAGATAACAATTCCCTTCTGACACCTGTGACAAGCACCTAGATAAGTACACAGATAACAGATAATTTACTTCAACTACCTCTGACAAACATACTAAGCATTTTTTTCACCCTAAATTGAAGGTCTCAGTACAAAATTTAAAGTTCTTAGTCCCAGTAGAGAAGTTTTAGTTATACCAGTAGCTCCTGCCTCCTGGTGTTCTGTCTGTTCTCTGGCAGAAGCTATCTAGGGCAGTTCTTAAATCTGGTTTTAACCTGGTTCCTTCTAGCTAGCTCACTCCCTACTTTGTAAATATTTCTACACTTAGTTAATTTCACAGATAACAATTTCCTTCTGACTCAGGTGACAAGCACCCAGATGCTGGCACACAGATAACACAGATAACAAATAATAATTTACTTCAACAACCACTGACAAACACACTAATTCTTTTTTTTTAACCTACATTGACGGTCCCAGAACAAGATTTTTACTTCTTAGTCCCAGTAGAGAAGTTTTAGTTATACCAGTAGCTCCTTCCTCCTGGTGTTCTGTCTGTTCTCTGGCAGAAGCTTTCTATGGCAGTGCTTAAATCTGGTTTTAACCTGGCTCCTTCTAGCTAGGCCACTCCCCCACTTTTGCAAATATTTCTACACTTAGTTAATTTCACAGATAACAATTCCTTCTGACACCTGTGACCAGCACCTAGATACGTGTACAGATAACAATAACAATTTACTTCAACTACCTCTGACAAACACACTAACTCTTTTTTTTACCCTAAATTGAAGGTCCAGCACAAGATTTCTAGTTCTCAGTCCCAGTAGAGAAGTTTTAGTTATACCAGTAGCTCCATTCTCCTGGTGTTCTGTCTATTCTCTGGCAGAAGCTTTGTAGGGCAGTGCTTAAATTTGGTTTTAACCTTGCTCCTTCTAGTTAAGCCTCTCCCCCTACTATGCAAATAAATCTACACTTAGCTAATTTCATGGAAAACAATTTTCTTCTGACACCTATGAGAAGCGCCTTTGATAAGTACACAGATAACAGATAACAAGTTACTCTAACCACCTCTGCAAACACACTAATTCTTTTTAACCTAAATTGAAGGTCCCAGTACACCATTTCTAGTTCTTAGTACCAGTAGCAAGTTTTAGTTATACCAGTGAGCTCCTTCATCCTGGTGTTCTGTCTGTTCTCTGGCATAAGCTATATAGGGCACAGCTTAAATAGTGTTTTAACCTAGCTGCTTCTAGTGAAGCCACTCCACCTACTTTGCAAATATTTCTACACTTAGTTAATTTCACAGATAACAATTCCATTCTTACACCTGTGACAAGCACCAAGATAAGTACACTAAAAACACAGATAACAGATAACAATTCACTTCAACTACCTCTGACAAACACAGTAACTCTTTTTCTTTTACCCTAAATTGAAGGTTCCAGTACAAGATTTCTAGTTCTTATTCCGAGTAAGAAGTTTTAGTTATACCAGCAGGGTCTTCCTCCTGGTGTTCTGTCTGTTCTCAGGCAGAAGCTATCTAGTTTAGTGCTTAAATCTGGTTTTAACCTGGCTCCTTCTAGCTAAGCCACTCCCCCTACTTTCCAATTATTTCTGCACTCAGCTAATTTCACAGGTAACAATTCCCTTCTGACACCTGTGACAAGCACTTAGATAAGTACACAGATAACACAGATAACAGATAACAATGTACTTCAATTACCTCTGGCAAACACAGTACACTCTTTTTTTTTACCCTAAATTTAAGGTCACAGTTCAAGATTTCTAGTTCTTAGTCCCATTAGAGAAGTTTTAGTTATACCAGTAGCTCCTTCCTACTGGTGTTCTTTCTTTTCACTGGCAGAAGCTATCTAGAGCAGTGCTTAAATATGGTTTTGACCTGGCTTCTTCTAGCTAAGCCACTCCCCATACTTTGCAAATATTTCTACTCTTAGTTAATTTCACAGATAATTTCCTTCTGACACCTGTGACAAGCACCTAGATAAGTGCACAGATAACAGATAACAAATTACTTCAAATACCTCTGGCAAACACAGTAACTCTTTCTTTTACCCTAAATTGAAGGTCCCAGTACAAGATTTCTGGTTCTTAGTCCCAGTAGAGAAGTTTTAGTTATACCAGTAGCTCCTTCCCCCTGGTGTTCAGTATGTTCTCTGGCAGAAGCTATCTAGAACAGTGCTTAAATCTGATTTTAACCTGGCTCCTTCTAGCTAAGCCACTCCCCCTACTTTGCAAATATTTCTACACTTAGTTAATTTCACAGATAACAATTCCCTTCTGACTCCTGTGACAAGCACCTAGATAAGTACACAGATAACACAGATAACAGATAACAATTTACTTCAACCACCTCTGACAAACACACTAAACTTTTTTACCTTTACTGAAGGTTCCAGTACAAGATTTCTAGTTCTTAGTACCAGTAGCAACGTTTTAGTTATACCAGTAGCTACTTTGTCCTGGTGTTCTGTTTGTTCTCTGGCAGAAGCTATTTAGGGCAGTGCTTAAATCTTGTTTTAACCTGGCTCCTTCTAGCTATGTCACTCCCCCTACTTTGCAAATATTTCTACAGTTAGTTAATTTCACAGATAACAATTCCAGTCTGACTCCTGTGACAAGCACGTAGATAAGTACACAAATAATACAGATAACAGAAAACAATTTATTTCAACTACCTCTGACAAACACACTAAGCATTTTTTTTACCCTAAATTGAAGGTCTCAGTACAAAATTTAAAGTTCTTAGTCCCAGTAGAGAAGTTTTAGTTATAACAGTAGCTCCTTCCTACTGGTGGTCTGTCTGTTCTCTGGCAGAAGCTATCTAGGGCAGTTCTTAAATCTGGTTTTAACCTGGCTCCAAATACCTAAGCCACTCGCCCTACATTGCAAATATTTTTACACTTAGTTAACTTCACAGATAACAATTCCCTTCTGACACCTGTGACAAGCACCTAGATAAGTACTCAGATAACAGATAATTTACTTCAACTACCTCTAACAAACACGCTAACTTTTTGTTACCCTAAATTGAAGGTACCAGTACAAGATTTCTAGTTCTTAGTCCCAGTAGAGAAGTTTTAGTTATACCAGTAGCTCCTGCCTCCTGGTGTTCTGTCTGTTCTCTGGCAGAAGCTATCTAGAGAAGTGCTTAAATCTGGTTTTACCCTGGCTCCTTCTAGCTAAGCCACTCCCCCTACTTTGTAAATATTTCTACACTTAGTTAATTTCACAGATAACAATTCCAGTCTGACACCTGTGACAAGCACGTAGATAAGTACACAAATAATACAGATAACAGATAATTTACTTCAACTACCTCTGACAAACACACTAAGCATTTTTTTACCCTAAATTGAAGGTCTCAGTACAAAATTTAAAGTTCTTAGTCCCAGTAGAGAAGTTTTAGTTATACCAGTAGCTCCTTCCTACTGGTGGTCTGTCTGTTCTCTGGCAGAAGCTATCTAGGGCAGTTCTTAAATCTGGTTTTAACCTGGCTCCAAATACCTAAGCCACTCACCCTACATTGCAAATATTTTTACACTTAGTTAATTTCACAGATAACAATTCCCTTCTGACACCTGTGATAAGCACCTAGATAAGTACACAGATAACAGATAATTTACTTCAACTACCTCTGACAAACATACCAAGCATTTTTTTTACCCTAAATTGAAGGTCTCAGTACAAAATTTAAAGTTCTTAGTCCCAGTAGAGAAGTTTTAGTTATACCAGTAGCTCCTGCCTCCTGGTGTTCTGTCTGTTCTCTGGCAGAAGCTATCTAGAGCAGTGCTTAAACCTGGTTTTAACCTGGTTCCTTCTAGCTAAGCCACTCCCCCTACTTTGTAAATATTTCTACACTTAGTTAATTTCACAGATAACAATTTCCTTCTGACTCAGGTGACAAGCACCTAGATAAGTACACAGATAACACAGATAACAAATAATAATTTACTTCAACTACCTCTGACAAACACACTAATTCTTTTTTTTTAACCTACATTGACGGTCCCAGAACAAGATTTTTACTTCTTAGTCCCAGTAGAGAAGTTTTAGTTATACCAGTAGCTCCTTCCTCCTGGTGTTCTGTCTGTTCTCTGGCAGAAGCTTTCTATGGCAGTGCTTAAATCTGGTTTTAACCTGGCTCCTTCTAGCTAGGCCACTCCCCCTACTTTGCAAATATTTCTACACTTAGTTAATTTCACAGATAACAATTCCCTTCTGACACCTGTGACCAGCACCTAGATACGTGCACAGATAACACATAACAATTTACTTCAACTACCTCTGACAAACACACTAACTCTTTTTTTTACCCTAAATTGAAGGTCCAGCACAAGATTTCTAGTTCTCAGTCCCAGTAGAGAAGTTTTAGTTATACCAGTAGCTCCATTCTCCTGGTGTTCTGTCTATTCTCTGGCAGAAGCTTTGTAGGGCAGTGCTTAAATTTGGTTTTAACCTTGCTCCTTCTAATTAAGCCACTCCCCCTACTATGCAAATAAATCTACACTTAGCTAATTTCATGGAAAACAATTTTCTTCTGACACCTATGAGAAGTGCCTAGATAAGTACACAGATAACAGATAACAAGTTACTTCAACTACCTCTGGCAAACACACTAACTCTCTTTTTTTAAACTAAATTGAAGGTCCCAGTACACGATTTCTAGTTCTTAGTACCAGTAGCGAAGTTTTAGTTATACCAGTAGCTCCTTCATCCTGGTGTTCTGTCTGTTCTCTGGCATAAGCTATATAGGGCACAGCTTAAATAGTGTTTTAACCTAGCTGCTTCTAGTGAAGCCACTCCACCTACTTTGCAAATATTTCTACACTTAGTTAATTTCACAGATAACAATTCCATTCTTACACCTGTGACAAGCACCAAGATAAGTACACTAAAAACACAGATAACAGATAACAATTCACTTCAACTACCTCTGACAAACACAGTAACTCTTTTTCTTTTACCCTAAATTGAAGGTCCCAGTACAAGATTTCTAGTTCTTATTCCGAGTAAAGAAGTTTTAGTTATACCAGCAGGGTCTTCCTCCTGGTGTTCTGTCTGTTCTCAGGCAGAAGCTATCTAGTTTAGTGCTTAAATCTGGTTTTAACCTGGCTCCTTCTAGCGAATCCACTCCACCTACATTCCAATTATTTCTGCACTCAGCTAATTTCACAGGTACCAATTCCCTTCTGACACCTGTGACAAGCATTTAGATAAGTACACAGATAACACTGATAACAGATAACAATGTACTTCAATTACCTCTGGCAAACACAGTACACTCTTTTTTTATACCCTAAATTTAAGGTCACAGTTCAAGATTTCTAGTTCTTAGTCCCATTAGAGAAGTTATAGTTATACCAGTAACTCCTTCCTCCTGGTGTTCTTTCTTTTCACTGGCAGAAGCTATCTAGAGCAGTGCTTAAATATGGTTTTGACCTGGCTTCTTCTAGTTAAAGCCACTCCCCATACTTTGCAAATATTTCTACTCTTAGTTAATTTCACAGATAATTTCCTTCTGACACCTGTGACAAGCACCTAGATAAGTGCACAGATAACAGATAACAATGTACTTCAAATACCTCTGGCAAACACAGTAACTCTTTCTTTTACCCTAAATTGAAGGTCCCAGTACAAGATTTCTGGTTCTTAGTCCCAGTAGAGAAGTTTTAGTTATACCAGTAGCTCCTTCCCCCTGGTGTTCAGTATGTTCTCTGGCAGAAGCTATCTAGAACAGTGCTTAAATCTGATTTTAACCTGGCTCCTTCGAGCTAAGCCACTCCCCCTACTTTGCAAACATTTCTACACTTAGTTAATTTCACAGATAACAATTCCCTTCTGACTCCTGTGACAAGCACCTAGATAAGTACACAGATAACACAGATAACAGATAACAATTTACTTCGACCACCTCTGACAAACACACTAAACTTTTTTTTTACCTTTTACTGAAGGTTCCAGTACAAGATTTCTAGTTTTTAGTACCAGTAGCAACGTTTTAGTTATACCAGTAGCTACTTTGTCCTGGTGTTCTGTCTGTTCTCTGGCAGAAGCTATTTAGGGCAGTGCTTAAATCTTGTTTTAACCTGGCTCCTTCTAGCTATGTCACTCCCCCTACTTTGCAAATATTTCTACAGTTAGTTAATTTCACAGATAACAATTCCCTTCTGACACCTGTGACAAGCACCTAGATAAGTACACAGATAACAGATAATTTACTTCAACTACCTCTAACAAACACGCTAACTTTTTGTTACCCTAAATTGAAGGTACCAGTACAAGATTTCTAGTTCTTAGTCCCAGTAGAGAAGTTTTAGTTATACCAGTAGCTCCTGCCTCCTGGTGTTCTGTCTGTTCTCTGGCAGAAGCTATCTAGAGAAGTGCTTAAATCTGGTTTTACCCTGGCTCCTTCTAGCTAAGCCACTCCCCCTACTTTGTAAATATTTCTACACTTAGTTAATTTCACAGATAACAATTCCAGTCTGACACCTGTGACAAGCATGTAGATAAGTACACAAATAATACAGATAACAGATAATTTACTTCAACTACCTCTGACAAACACACTAAGCATTTTTTACCCTAAATTGAGGTCTCAGTACAAAATTTAAAGTTCTTAGTCCCAGTAGAGAAGTTTAGTTATACCAGTAGCTCCTTCCTACAGGTGGTCTGTCTGTTCTCTGGCAGAAGCTATCTAGGTCAGTTCTTAAATCTGGTTTTAACCTGGCTCCAAATACCTAAGCCACTCACCCTACATTGCAAATATTTTTACACTTAGTTAATTTCACAGATAACAATTCCCTTCTGACACCTGTGATAAGCACCTAGATAAGTACACAGATAACAGGTAATTTACTTCAACTACCTCTGACAAACATACCAAGCATTTTTTTTACCCTAAATTGAAGGTCTCAGTACAAAATTTAAAGTTCTTAGTCCCAGTAGAGAAGTTTTAGTTATACCAGTAGCTCCTGCCTCCTGGTGTTCTGTCTGTTCTCTGGCAGAAGCTATCTAGAGCAGTGCTTAAACCTGGTTTTAACCTGGTTCCTTCTAGCTAAGCCACTCCCCCTACTTTGTAAATATTTCTACACTTAGTTAATTTCACAGATAACAATTTCCTTCTGACTCAGGTGACAAGCACCTAGATAAGTACACAGATAACACAGATAACAAATAATAATTTACTTCAACTACCTCTGACAAACACACTAATTCTTTTTTTTTAACCTACATTGACGGTCCCAGAACAAGATTTTTACTTCTTAGTCCCAGTAGAGAAGTTTTAGTTATACCAGTAGCTCCTTCCTCCTGGTGTTCTGTCTGTTCTCTGGCAGAAGCTTTCTATGGCAGTGCTTAAATCTGGTTTTAACCTGGCTCCTTCTAGCTAGGCCACTCCCCCTACTTTGCAAATATTTCTACACTTAGTTAATTTCACAGATAACAATTCCCTTCTGACACCTGTGACCAGCACCTAGATACGTGCACAGATAACACATAACAATTTACTTCAACTACCTCTGACAAACACACTAACTCTTTTTTTTACCCTAAATTGAATGTCCAGCACAAGATTTCTAGTTCTCAGTCCCAGTAGAGAAGTTTTAGTTATACCAGTAGCTCCATTCTCCTGGTGTTCTGTCTATTCTCTGGCAGAAGCTTTGTAGGGCAGTGCTTAAATTTGGTTTTAACCTTGCTCCTTCTAGTTAAGCCACTCCCCCTACTATGCAAATAAATCTACACTTAGCTAATTTCATGGAAAACAATTTTCTTCTGACACCTATGAGAAGCTACTTGATAAGTACACAGATAACAGATAACAAGTTACTTCAACTACCTCTGGCAAACACTAACTATTTTTTTAACCTAAATTGAAGGTCCCAGTACACGATTTCTAGTTCTTAGTACCAGTAGCGAAGTTTTAGTTATACCAGTAGCTCCTTCATCCTGGTGTTCTGTCTGTTCTCTGGCATAAGCATATAGGGCACAGCTTAAATAGTGTTTTAACCTAGCTGCTTCTAGTGAAGCCACTCCACCCTACTTTGCAAATATTTCTACACTAGTTAATTTCACAGATAACAATTCCATTCTTACACCTGTGACAAGCACCAAGATAAGTACACTAAAACACAGATAACAGATAACAATTCACTTCAACTACCTCTGACAAACACAGTAACTCTTTTTTTTACCCTAAATTGAAGGTTCCAGTACAAGATTTCTAGTTCTTATTCCGAGTAAAGAAGTTTTAGTTATACCAGCAGGGTCTTCCTCCTGGTGTTCTGTCTGTTCTCAGGCAGAAGCTATCTAGTTTAGTGCTTAAATCTGGTTTTAACCTGGCTCCTTCTAGCGAATCCACTCCCCCTACTTTCCAATTATTTCTGCACTCAGCTAATTTCACAGATAACAATTCCAGTCTGACACCTGTGACAAGCACGTAGATAAGTACACAAATAATACAGATAACAGATAATTTACTTCAACTACCTCTGACAAACACACTAATTCTTTTTTTTTAACCTACATTGACGGTCCCAGAACAAGATTTTTACTTCTTAGTCCCAGTAGAGAAGTTTTAGTTATACCAGTAGCTCCTTCCTCCTGGTGTTCTGTCTGTTCTCTGGCAGAAGCTTTCTATGGCAGTGCTTAAATCTGGTTTTAACCTGGCTCCTTCTAGCTAGGCCACTCCCCCTACTTTGCAAATATTTCTACACTTAGTTAATTTCACAGATAACAATTCCCTTCTGACACCTGTGACCAGCACCTAGATACGTGCACAGATAACACATAACAATTTACTTCAACTACCTCTGACAAACACACTAACTCTTTTTTTTACCCTAAATTGAAGGTCCAGCACAAGATTTCTAGTTCTCAGTCCCAGTAGAGAAGTTTTAGTTATACCAGTAGCTCCATTCTCCTGGTGTTCTGTCTATTCTCTGGCAGAAGCTTTGTAGGGCAGTGCTTAAATTTGGTTTTAACCTTGCTCCTTCTAGTTAAGCCACTCCCCCTACTATGCAAATAAATCTACACTTAGCTAATTTCATGGAAAACAATTTTCTTCTGACACCTATGAGAAGCGCCTAGATAAGTACACAGATAACAGATAACAAGTTACTTCAACTACCTCTGGCAAACACACTAACTCTTTTTTTTTAACCTAAATTGAAGGTCCCAGTACACGATTTCTAGTTCTTAGTACCAGTAGCGAAGTTTTAGTTATACCAGTAGCTCCTTCATCCTGGTGTTCTGTCTGTTCTCTGGCATAAGCTATATAGGGCAGTGCTTAAATAGTGTTTTAACCTAGCTGCTTCTAGTGAAGCCGCTCCACCTACTTTGCAAATATTTCTACACTTAGTTAATTTCACAGATAACAATTCCATTCTTACACCTGTGACAAGCACCAAGATAAGTACACTAAAAACACAGATAACAGATAACAATTCACTTCAACTACCTCTGACAAACACAGTAACTCTTTTTCTTTTACCCTAAATTGAAGGTCCCAGTACAAGATTTCTAGTTCTTATTCCGAGTAAAGAAGTTTTAGTTATACCAGCAGGGTCTTCCTCCTGGTGTTCTGTCTGTTCTCAGGCAGAAGCTATCTAGTTTAGTGCTTAAATCTGGTTTTAACCTGGCTCCTTCTAGCTAAGCCACTCCCCCTACTTTCCAATTATTTCTGCACTCAGCTAATTTCACAGGTAACAATTCCCTTCTGACACCTGTGACAAGCACTTAGATAAGTACACAGATAACACAGATAACAGATAACAATGTACTTCAATTACCTCTGGCAAACACAGTACACTCTTTTTTTTTACCCTAAATTTAAGGTCACAGTTCAAGATTTCTAGTTCTTAGTCCCATTAGAGAAGTTTTAGTTATACCAGTAGCTCCTTCCTCCTGGTGTTCTTTCTTTTCACTGGCAGAAGCTATCTAGAGCAGTGCTTAAATATGGTTTTGACCTGGCTTCTTCTAGCTAAGCCACTCCCCATACTTTGCAAATATTTCTACTCTTAGTTAATTTCACAGATAATTTCCTTCTGACACCTGTGACAAGCACCTAGATAAGTGCACAGATAACAGATAACAATGTACTTCAAATACCTCTGGCAAACACAGTAACTCTTTCTTTTACCCTAAATTGAAGGTCCCAGTACAAGATTTCTGGTTCTTAGTCCCAGTAGAGAAGTTTTAGTTATACCAGTAGCTCCTTCCCCTGGTGTTCTGTATGTTCTCTGGCAGAAGCTATCTAGAACAGTGCTTAAATCTGATTTTAACCTGGCTCCTTCTAGCTAAGCCACTCCCCCTACTTTGCAAATATTTCTACACTTAGTTAATTTCACAGATAACAATTCCCTTCTGACTCCTGTGACAAGCACCTAGATAAGTACACAGATAACAGATAACAATTTACTTCAACCACCTCTGACAAACACACTAAACTTTTTTTTACCTTTTACTGAAGGTTCCAGTACAAGATTTCTAGTTTTTAGTACCAGTAGCAACGTTTTAGTTATACCAGTAGCTACTTTGTCCTGGTGTTCTGTTTGTTCTCTGGCAGAAGCTATTTAGGGCAGTGCTTAAATCTTGTTTTAACCTGGCTCCTTCTAGCTAAGTCACTCCCCCTACTTTGCAAATATTTCTACACTTAGTTAATTTCACAGATAACAATTCCAGTCTGACACCTGTGACAAGCACGTAGATAAGTACACAACTAACACAGATAACAGAAAACAATTTATTTCAACTACCTCTGACAAACACACTAAGCATTTTTTTTACCCTAAATTGAAGGTCACAGTACAAAATTTAAAGTTCTTAGTCCCAGTAGAGAAGTTTTAGTTATACCAGTAGCTCCTTCCTACTGGTGGTCTGTCTGTTCTCTGGCAGAAGCTATCTAGGGCAGTTCTTAAATCTGGTTTTAACCTGGCTCCAAATACCTAAGCCACTCACCCTACATTGCAAATATTTTTACACTTAGTTAATTTCACAGATAACAATTCCCTTCTGACACCTGTGACAAGCACCTAGATAAGTACACAGATAACAGATAATTTACTTCAACTACCTCTAACAAACACGCTAACTTTTTGTTACCCTAAATTGAAGGTACCAGTACAAGATTTCTAGTTCTTAGTCCCAGTAGAGAAGTTTTAGTTATACCAGTAGCTCCTTCCTCCTGGTGTTCTGTCTGTTCTCTGGCAGAAGCTATCTAGAGCAGTGCTTAAATCTGGTTTTAACCTGGTTCCTTCTAGCTAAGCCACTCCCCCTACTTTGTAAATATTTCTACACTTAGTTAATTTCACAGATAACAATTTCCTTCTGACTCATGTGACAAGCACCTAGATAAGTACACAGATAACACAGATAACAAATAATAATTTACTTCAACTACCTCTGACAAACACACTAATTCTTTTTTTTTACCATATACTGAAGGTCCCTGTACAAAATTTCTTGTTTTTAGTCCCAGTTGAGAAGTTTTAGTTATACCTGTAGCTCCTTCCTCCTGGTGTTCTGTCTTTTCTCTGGCAGAAGCTATTTAGGGCAGTGCTTAAATCTGGTTTTAACCTGGCTCCTTCTAGCTAAGCCACTCACCCTACTTTGTAAATATTTCTACACTTAATTAATTTCACAGATAACAATTCCTTTCTTACACCTGTGACAAGCACCTGGATAAGAACACAGATAACAATTTTCTTCAACTACTTCTGACAAACACACTAACTCTTTTTTTTACCCTAAATTGAAGGTCCTAGTACAAGATTTTTAGTTCTTAGACCCAGTAGAGAAGTGTTAGTTATACTAGTAGCTTCTTCCTCTTGGTGTTCTGTCTGTTATCTGGCAGAAGCTATCTAGAGCAGTGCTTAAATTTGGTTTTAATCTTGCTCCTTCTATGTAATCCACTCCCCCTGCATTGCAAATATTTCTACACTTTGTTAATTTAACAGATAACAATTCCCTTCTGACACCTGTGACAAGCAGCTTGATAAGTACACAGATATCAGATAACATTTTACTTCAACTACCTCTGGAAAATACACTGAATATTTTTTTTACCCTAAATTGAAGGTCCCAGTACACGATTTATAGTTCTTAGTACCAGTAGTGAAGTTTTAGTTATACCAGTAGCTCCTTCGTCCTGGTGTTCTATCTGTTCTCTGGAATAAGCTATCTAGGGCAGTGCTTATATCTGGTTTTAACCTGGTTTCTTCTAGCTAAGCTACTCCCCCTACTTTGCAAATATTTCTACACAGTTAATTTCACAGATGACAATTCCCTTCTGACACCTGTGATAAGCACCTAGATAAGTACAAAAATAACACAGATAACAGATAACAATTTACTTCAACTACCTATGAGAAACACAATAACTCTTTTTTTACCCTACATTGAAGGTCCCAGTGCAAGATTTCTAGTTCTTAGTCCCAGTAGATAAGTTTTAGTTATACCAGGAGCTCCTTCCTCCTGGTGTTCTGTCTGTTCTCTGGCAGAAGCTTTCTAGGGCAGTGCTTAAATCTGGTTTTAACCTGGCTCCTTCTTACTATGCCACTCCCCCTACTTTGCAAATATTTCTACACTTAGTTAATTTCACAGATAATTCCCTTCTGACACCTGTGACCAGCACCTAGATACGTGCACAGATAAGACATGACATAATTTACTTCAACTACCTCTGACAAACACACTAACTCTTTTTTTACCCTAAATTGAAGGTCCAATACAAGATTTCTTGTTCTTAGTCCCAGTAGAGAAGTTTTAGTTATACCAGTAGCTCCATCCTCCTGGTGTTCTGTCTATTCTCTGGCAGAAGCTTTGTAGGGCAGTGCTTAAATTTGGTTTTAACCTTGCTCCTTCTAGTTAAGCCACTCCCCCTACTATGCAAATAATTCTACATTTAGCTAATTTCACTGAAAACAATTTTCTGCTGACTCCTGTGAGAAGCGCCTAGATGAGTACACAGATAACACAGATAACAGATAACAAGTTACTTCAACTACCTTTGACAAACACAGTAACTCTTTTTTTTTAACCTAAATTGAAGGTCCCAGTACACAATTTCTAGTTCTTAGTACCAGTAGCGAAGTTTTAGTTATACCAGTAACTCCTTCCTACTGGTGTTCTGTCTGTTCTCTGGCAGGACCTATCTAGGGCAGTGCTTAAATCTTTTTTTAACATGGATCCTTCTTGCTAAGCCACTCCCTCTTCTTTTCAAATATTTCTGCACTTAGTTAATTTCACAGATAGCAATTCCCTCCTGACACCTGTGACAAGCACCTAGATAAGTACACAGATAGCACATAACAATTTACTTTAACTACCTCTGACAAAGACAATAACTCTTGTTTTTACCCTTAACTGAAGGTCCCAGTACAAGATTTCTAGTTCTTATTTCCAGTAGAGCAGTTTTTGTTATGCCAGTAGCTCCTTCCTCCTGGTGTTCTGTCTGTTCTCCTTATTGCCTGGACTGTAGCTAGGGCATTGGCCAAACCACATCCAATGATAGATTCTGGTGGCTCAGCTAATAAAATGAGCAGACACATTGGACTATGATGAGTCTTTTTCTGTTTTCTACTGGCACCTTTCTATGCTTCTGTGTTTCTTCTCTGGGTTCAGTATCCATCATTGTCTAATCAGATGATGCAGGTTAACTGTGCCTGTAAAAACTGCTTCAAGATCAGTTTTTTGCCAGCCAAACTGATCCAGGATCAATTTCCCAGCTGATCTGAATTGATCAGGGATCAGTTTCTCATCTGTACTGATCCAAGAACAATTTATGAGTCAAACTGATCCAGGATCAGAGTCCCAGCCAATCAAAGCCAAGATCAGTTTATCAGCCATGCTGAACTGATATTAGATCAGTTTCTCAACTACAATGATCCACAATCAGTTGGTGTCAGAGATGTGCTTAACCACAAACTTGCAGAACAGCAGCTCTGTTGTTAGAGTACTTGGTTGTCTGCCAGGAGAGCTGGGACTGAACCCCTCCTAAGTCAAATCAGTTTCAAAAGTTTCAGTTTCCTTCAGATGGTGAAGACAGAAGGCTGTTGAAGAAAAGTATTCTCATAGTAAACATATTTCAGATCAGTCAGCTGGCAAACTGAGACTGGAAGAAGCTGCTCTTGTGTGCACAGTCTATCTAGAGCTGCTTGGATACCCTGGAGGACTACAATTTAAGGCACATATTTTTTTGTGTGTCCAGAGAGAAAAGTGAGGCATCCTGGTCATTAGCCTGATAAATTATCTGTGACTATCTAGCCCAAAGTATCCATTATCTGGGGTGTTCTACCAGATACAACAGATAATAGTGAGTATCCACAATGGAAATAAGAATCTAGGTCTCTATGCTTCAGTGCTCCCATTATCTATATGACCCACTTGGGCCAAAAATCATAACATCTGGGTGTTTCTGGAAATGTCACCAGATTATTCAGACAACTCTAATCATAACTGGAAGGAATAAAAATTGTAAACAACGTAAACTGCATTTTTGAAAAATGTGTCACTTACTGTAACTCAGATGTACTCAGCAACTTGCAGGGGTATAGTCATGGAAAGCCATGTCACAGATAGAAGTTTCCATAGTTCAAGCAAATCAAATTTGTTGAAGGATGGAGTAAGGGCATAGAATCTCCCTCCCTCCCTCCCTGTCTCTCCCTTTCAATCTTCAACTGATGTAACAACATTTAAAGGAACCACATTTTTATTGGGCCAACAACATGCTTTTTACGACAGTGCTGTGCATATTAACAACATTATGCTTCCTTCTGACACAATTACTTCCTTTATGAATAACATATATATATATATATATATATATGTATATATATATATCATTTCAATGCTCAACTAAAGCAGCAGTATTACAAAGTCAGGCCAAACATTTTACCTTACCTTTGTCAATGGTAAAAGATTCCAGACCTCTTCCAAATTTATTTCCTGGTACCATTTTGTAGTTTCACCTAATTTAAGTATTTATTAAATGTTTTAATTCATTGCTTTAATTTCTTTTTCTACAAAATAAAAGATGGCATCCACAGTTGGCTGAGGAATTCCATTGTGGGACTGCTGGAGGTTAGCATCAGAAACATACACTGTATACATGTATAGTACACAGCACAGGAGCACATATAAAAGCAGATTTAACAGGTATATTAATATTTTTATTAACTGCTGCTGGAAATTAAAACTTTGGAAAAACATTTTTTATTGCAGTGCTGTTTCCAGTACTTTGAAATAATTCATGTAATTTAGATGCGGAGGTGATAACATAAAAAAAAAAAATAGGCAGAACTATTACTAAAATTAATCTAGTTATTTGTTCCAGTTTGAGGCATTACTTTCTTTTTGCTAATTAGAAGATCTTCTACCTGACTGTGGCACTCATGATGTATGTAATAGCACTGTACCTGGAAGATGACACATCTAATGATGAGCCTCTTTGTTCCTCAGCAGAATTGTGATGACCTCAGCCAGTATTGAGGAAGCGGCTTTAAATTGTAACCTAATACAGTTACTTGTTATTTTGAGACAAGACAAATATAGTAGTTCACTCACTCAGAGAAGCAAATCTAAAAATAATTGTAGGAGTGTTGGGTGCCATAGATACTTTAAAGTAGTTGGCGTACACTGCTGTTCCTTATTTTTAAGTACTATGAAACAAGTAATTGTTACAGAAACTGAATTACTTAAACTTAATTTTAAAAAAATGGTGTGGGGATAATTTGAATAAAACTTGCTATAGAGTGGGCTCTAATGCTCAACAGTGTTGCATTGAAAGGGACAGTAAGGGAAAGAGATCTCTGAGTTATGGTGACAAACAAAATGAAAAAATAGGAGTCACAATTTGTAGTGCAGTGGATCTGTCACTGATGTATATACATGTAAGTAAGCAGAAGACTGGGATTAAAATCCTAGTACATGCCAAATAGTTTGGCATTTAACCCCATGCCACATTAGGGACCCATTAGGATATTGGGGATTTCGGGATAAGGGAAAGACTGACAGGGTAAATTGAAAGCTGTCTGGAGGGAGGACCCAGATGATGGACCTTCAATGAAAATTCTCAGGTCAGGCAGGTCACTAGTGGGGTTTCTGAGGGCATTATCATAGGTAGTGGTGAGTAAGGACAGGAAACTTTGCTTTGCAAAATTCTTTGTAATGGTTCCCAGCTTTATGCAGTATAAAGTTGCACTTTGTGTCATTCTTCACCTGTTGAAATAATCACTGTGCAGGTGAAGACTACATATGCATAGAGGCACTTCTCTGGGGAAGTGCCATCACATATAGTGTTTTTTTGTTGTTGTTTAAAACAAACAGAACCCACCCATGATGACCAGATGTATCAATCCCCCTTCCGCTACACCTCCATATACACAGACCCCCCCATCCCAATCTTGTAGCACCAACCTCCTTCCTTCCACCAGCCCCAGTGAAGTTATACATTTATTTATTTTTTTATAATCTTTCCTCCCACCTTCAATACATAGTCCCACTACCCACCACCTCCTACTCACCAAACACAGTGAAGTAAAATCTGAAGACCCCCCAGCCTCCCTCTATCACACAACCACTGCCTCTCCTACTCACCCCAAGGATTCACTTAGTCATAAACCTGTAAATGAGAAAAACATCCCTCATTACAGCCACCAGCTTCCATGTTCATTGGTTCTGCCATGAATGAATCAATGAGTGAATTAATAGAGCAGTAAACTGCTCTGTTGTAACACCTGCTTAGTCACTGTGGCCAGCCACTGAATAGGGAGGCTGGTCACTACTGCAAAAAATGGTCCTCTCTTTTACAGGTTTGTCACTGAGTGTATCCCTTGGGGTGATGAAGGGAAGGAGGGTGATCAGGTGCCAGAGGGTGGTGGGTGGGGGGGGGTCTTTGAATTTTATTTCATTTGGTCAAGTGGAGGTTAAGTGTGGCAGAAATATGCAACTGGGTGAGGGAAGGGTTATAGAAAAGTTAACAATTTATAACTTTGCTGGGATGGGGAGGGAGGTGGGTTCTAGTGTATGAGAGTGTGGGTGGGTGAGTGTGGGTTATTGTGTATATAAAGATAAAGTGGGAAGGGGTGGAACAAAAGGTTTATGTAAGTAAATGAGTAAGTAGAAATTTATTTATATTAGCACCCTTCCCCAGGGGCTCAGGGCACTTATAAGAGCAGGAATTGACCATCAAATACATATATACAAAAGTAAATACAAAATATCAATTCTGAATGCTAAATAAATAAAGAATCCTTTATAGAAATTTGAATGTTTCTGTCATGTGTTCCCCCAAATTGCACAATTTAAAAAAATCCCTTACAAATGAACTCCTCTGTAGATCAGTGTGTAGGTAGCTGTTTTAATTAATCTGTACCTCTCCCTGTTTTGTAAATGCCTATCACTGTAACGTGTTGACCATGTTCTCTGGGGCTGCTGTTACAGAGTCCTGTCATTAACTTCCTGTACTGTACCTGACCAAGCAACCTATTGAGCTGGTGAATGTGTATATTGTACATGATCAGGCTCCCCTGAAGCTTGTGATTGTTTGTATTGTACCTATTTGTTCCTGACGTGAAACCTTTGTAAAAGAGCACTTGTGCTCACAGGTGTTGTCTGAACAATGAACAAAGAATCAATAAATAAATAAAAATAAAATAAATAAAACACAACTGGGAAGGTGATGAGTAATGAGAATCAACAATGGGGACCCTCTGTTCCCAAACACCTATTTGAAGAAATACATCGTAAGATCCCTCTTCAATCAATCAATCAAAATCTTTATTTAACCAGGAGAGCACCATTGAGCAATGCTCATTTTCAAGATGTACCTGGGCAGAGTAAATTAAGCAATAAGGCAGAACAGGGTGTGGGTTATTAGGGATTTACCCATGGCTTGTGTGGTGTGTCATGAGGCACAGCCGAGTGACTTAACCACACAAGAAGTGGGCAAATCACCCAATAACTCACACCCTGGTGTGCCTTATTGTGATTATACAATGGACCCATGTGTAAAATACATTTAAAATGTGTTTAATTATGTTTTTTATAAATGCCATTCTTCAGCCATGGGTTATGCAAGATTTACCCATGGTCATGTGACATGTTTTGATTAATGAGGTAACAGGAATTTCACACACCATTGAATAATTAGCAATAAGGCAGACAGGGTGTGTGTTGTTGCACAACGCCACCCTGGGGTGGGTCGGCACGAGATCTAAGTTTCATAAGCTTCCGCCACCCCAGGAGTGATGTTATTACACAATAACACACACCCTGGAGTGCCTTATTGCTATTATACAATGGCTCATTTTAAAAATAATAATAAAAAGCTTAAAAAATATTTGTGGCATTTTTCTTTTTTGAACTGGAGCCATATTTTGGTAATATGAGAAAAAGTAGTCCACTAGGTGATGCTGTTGCTTATACTGTGGGTTTCATGTAGATATGTCTCTCCCCCCCGCCCCACACACACACACTCGTTATGTGGTGACCTTTGCTCTAAGATGAATCTGTGTGGTTCCCGAGCTTGTCCTGCGGCCTGGCAAAAATGTTATTTTTTTTGTTTCTTTTGTCTCCCTTGTGAAAACTGATGGAGTAAAAATGAAAAATAGCAGAGCCACCTGAAGACTCCGTTTGCTCGTTCGCTCCGTAACTGGACATCATCGGAATGGTGAGGTACAGAACTGTTCTGGTTTTATTGTTGAAGTGTTTTATTTGAATGGTAGTGTATGTGGCTTTGTGAGAGACTGCCATGGACTTGAAAAGAAAGAGTGTTAGGTATAGAAACGGCTGGAGCGCTGCTGCGTTTTACTAGCGTGGGCAGCGCCTGAAGTGAAAGACATGGTAGCTGTTTTTCTTTTGTTGTGAAGCCGACAGCTTTTATGTGAAGTCTGAAGACACCCAGGCACTGAAGTTTGTGTGTATGTGTGTGTGGGGGGGGAGCCGTATCAGCTTCAGCACATCGTCGGCTTCATGATGACTTGCATTGGGAGGGAGGAATTTTACTGTGATGTGGTCATTTGTGTGCCTGGTCTTAATACAGTCATGTTATAGTGTAATATCATCACTATGCCAGGCACACACTGACCAATCACAATAGAGGAATTTTCATCGCCATTGTATAATTATCATTATACAATGGCAAAAAATTTCCTGAACTCTGATTGGTCACTTTGGGACTGGACCCATGATGTTATCCCAGTACAACATCACGGGTCTAGTCCCAGCAACTCAGAAGACCACATCAAGTAAAAATCATTACACGCAGCCCGCTTTGCTGCTACCCGCTCTGCACTTCACTTCACTCGCTCTGGAGCCACCAGCCGTCTTCCCGAAAAAAAAAGCAGCAGAAACAAAAAATAACAACCATTTCACACTCCCCACCAGAGTCTTTTTCTCCTATTTAAAAAAAGAAACCTGCAGCTGAAAGCATGATTAGACAAAATTCAACAATCACAGTCGGACCGAGTGTGCCCAGTGAGCGAGCAAGTGAGCAACTGACTGTTTAAACAGTCGCCTCAAGGCTGTCTGTAATGCTCGCTGGCTCAACACACTGTCTTCTTTTTTTTTTATTTAACTTCACCATAAAAATGCAGTCCAAAAAATCTTCCCTACCTCCTCCTTCTAGCTCTTTCAGATGGCAGCGAGTGGCACACTGTAAGACAGATTGGGTAGGGGATGGGGGCACGGCAGTCCCGATTCTCATTCAGAACCACAATTAAAAGTCAGTCATGGAAACACAGAGGAAAACAATGTAAATACCATCCCAAAAGGCCAAAACACAGCATAAACAAAGAGTCAAAGGGCATATTAACAACGAGTGGCACCAGCAAAGGTTGCTATGGGACTGTACAGCCACTGAAAAGCACTTCAGCTCCACCTGCTGGCTAAAGCAGCACTACTTTTTCATAATGTAACCCTACCCATGCAAAAAATGACAACAAATGTACTTAAAAGGCACTTTTTCTTTCTTTTCTTTTCTTTTTTTTTTAATGAGCCATTGTATAATAGCAATATGCACTGAGTGTGTGTGTGCTGGGATAATACTTCTGGGGTGATTAGTCACACTCCGCCTGCGGCCTCGTGCCTAATCACCCCAGGCATGACGTTATCCCAGCACAACACACACCCTGTCGTGCACTATTGCTTAATTATACAACACAGTTTTTACAACAGTAACAAATAAGCACAAAAAAAGGACCAGCAGCAAAATACAATGTATAAGATGATTAAACAGAATCAAGGCCTAGGAACAATATATACAAATGGAAAAATAATTACTTACATAAATAAACATATAATATCAGAGGCGAAGATGGATGTCAGTTGTGGATTAGGTAACAGTGTAAGGAAGATGCAAGAGGTGGAATGAGGGAAAAGGTTGGTGGCAGAGGAGAGAATACTTATTAAGCACCTCAGGATACTTGGGACAGATGCCAAAGCAGAAGAAGTAAGTACAGGCACCCAGTTAGGGGTAGTAGGAAGTCAATAGCATGGGAAGGTGCATGTCGGGAACAGTCACAGTTAACCAAGCTGGACAGTGAAAAATAAAGGATTACTAGAATGAAGCTGGTGAGGTGAAAGAGGACAGGGAGATAAAGGGCAATGGGGGAATCAAGTAACAGGAAATGAGAGAACGATGGAGGTCTCAAGTATCTGGGAATATGGCATTTGAATGCTGCTGCATTGATTGGGTGAACCAATTTCAATGTTCTTTGCAAAACTTGTTCCAGCCTAGGGGTAGAATGTCACTTATAGATATCCTGCCAAAGCATGATTTGACCTTTGGCACAGCCAGGGAGATACAGGTTGCACTTCTCAATGCATAATTGCCTAGGGTACTGTGAGGAACACAATCAGAGGTATATTGAGGTAGGTTCTTGGTGATAGCTCTAAAGGTCCAGAGGGCAGTGTTTCTTTGTCTTCTGTCATTCAGGGATGACCATCCCACAGCATTGTATAGGGAACAGTGATGTGTAGAGGAAGAAAGACCAGTGATAAATCTTAAAGGTCTATGGTTAAAGCGTATCAAGTTTAGCAAATGCAAAAGCGAGACCCTGGCTGTAGAGGAAGTCCGCATAATCTAGTAGGGAGAGAAAAGTGGTTTGGACCAGTCTTTTCTTGGAATCCCATGTAAAAAGGTGATCATTCCTATAAAACAGTCCAAGCCTCTGCTGTAGCTTCTTTATCAGTTCATCGATGTGATAATTAAAGGAAAGTCTATGGTCAGTCCAGACTCCCAAGTATCGTAACCTGTATACATAATCCAAAGGTTCACCTAAGAGTGTAGAGATTCGAGGTAGCATTCCCTGGATTGCTGAGTTCATAACATGAGCAAGAGGTGAAAAGAGCATCACCTTAGTTTTTTTGGCTTTTAAAAGGAGTTTCTGGTTAATTAGCTGAAGCTGTAGTAGATTAAATTCCTGTTGCAAGTTGCTACAGGCCGCTTCAGGGGTAGGTCTGCTGATATAGAGCACCATATCTTCTGCAAACAGATGTATATTAGTGGCTTTGGTACTGGCGTCGATGTTGTTAATATCTAATACGAATATATATTGAAGGCCTCCACTGAGGAGACCCCCCCAACGGCTCTCAGGAGGGAGTTCCATAACAGTGTGCCAGTCACCTCGAAGGCTTGGTCCCCCATGGTTTTGAGCCCAGCCTTTGGTACAGTTAGGAGGCACACCTCAGAAGAATGGAGAAAGTATGAGGACTTAATGGTGTAGGAGATCCACCAGGAGACCAGGGACCAATCTATGTAGGGACTTGCAAGTTAGTAACCCAACTTTAAAGGAGATATACCACTTCACTGGCAGCCAAGTCAGTTCAGACAATGTCAGAGGCATGTGACACATCCTCAGAAGGCTTGTCAGTAGCTTTGCTGCTGCATTCTGCACAAACTGCAGGTGTAATATACCTCCACTGACCCTGAGGTAAGAAGCATTGCAGCAATTGAGCTGAGACATCACAAATACATGTCCTAAAGGCACCAGGTTCTTGGGGGGGGGGGATAAGGGATCTAATCTGTCTGATGTTCCATAAATAGTAATATCTACTCCAGATTACAGTCAACATTCCAGATGATGCATTAAGGAAAACCAGTTGGAGATTTTGTGGGTAGTGCACTGGTCCCTCCTTTGATGAGAGGTCTTATAAACTTTGTGAATAAAACATGATTTCTTTATGCAGTCTGTGTGTCCATGTTATGTTTTGATAGTGGGTGGTCCTCAAGTGTCAGTTCTTGTTCCCGAATGATGCCCCAGATTTTTCAGCTTTGTGGCAGCCAACAGCTTCAGCGAGCTGAGCCAACGTCCAGTCTCCTTCTCAGCAGTTGACACTCTCCCCCTATGATCCAGATCAAATGATAGTACTTCAGTTTTATCAGGTTGAGTTTTAACCAGCTCAGTGACATCCATTCCTGGCTCTGGATATGTGGGAGTTTTTTTGTTTGTTTAAGTTATTATTTTTTAAAGAAATTCACCACATGAAGCTGGTGGGAAGTCAGGGAACATCACCCTACTACACACAGTGTGAAGTTCCTGACTTTGCACCAAGTTCATTGGCAGAGTTTAAATTTACAATATGTATAGTCCTGGGACCAACATTTTTCAACATGTACCTCTCAAATATAGGAGAGAGGGTCAACAGTAATGTGTTTCAGTTTGCATTTGATACCAAACTCTGTGGGAGAGTGGACAGTGCAGAGGGAGTCAGGGACATAATTACGGATATGGAGAGTCTGTAAAGCTGGTCAGAAATATGGCAACACATGTTTTAATATCACAAAGTGCAAGGTCATGCATATAGGAAGGAAGACCTAAAACACAGTACTCAGTAGATGGGGTATGGGTGGCACAGTCAAGAGAGAAAAGAGACTTGGGGTGACAACAGTGGCAACCTAAAACCAAATGCTCAGTGCAAAAAAAAAATCCTATGAGAGTGCCAGCAGTATGCTGGGATGCATACAGAGGGGCATTCCTAGCCAAAGAAAGGAGCTGATCCTGCCTCTGTATACAATAGGTATATGATGAGACTGTACCAGGAATTATGCATCCAGTTATGGTCCCCACATCTGAAAAAAAGAAAGGAAAGGCTAGAAGCAGTCCAGAGGAGGATAATAAGGATGACAGGCAGTCTTCAGGATTCTATATGGGCAGACTAGGTGGGCTAAGAGGTCCTTATCTGCTGTCAATTCTATGTTTCTATGTTTCTGTGTTAGTGCATATGACTACCGGTTAAGAACTTCAGTATGTATTCTCTAGAGACCAGGAGAGAGGGAGGGGGCACATGATAGAAACATACAAGTTTCTACAAAGGGTTAAAAGGGTGGACACAGCAAAGTTGTTTCTAATGAAAGGGACCACAGTTACTAGGGAGCATAACTATAGTTTAAGTTGACAGGTGGTAAGTTCAAACAAGCATTTATCAATGCTGAATGTTGTCTTGCTGGCATTGGCATTGGTAGTGCATGAGTTAGAGAGATGCATAATAGGAATGGCAGTGAAGTACTGAACTGATGCCAAGCCCACACCCACCCTGTAGAGAAAGACAGGTGTTGGGATGTGCCTTTGGGTCGTCCGCCATAACACTCATGCCATTTCACCTCACCCTGCAGATACTGACAAGTGTCGTGGTGTGCCTTGGGGTCTTCAGGCCTTACACCCTCCCTATTCCATAAGGAACTACACTGAGATGGGTGCAGTATAGGAGAATGGAGTGAACTTTGGGGCCAAAGACTCCAAGGCACACCTCAATGCCTGTCACTGGCTGCAGGGTGGGGGTGCTGGTGGAATGGCATGAGCATTACAGCTGACAATCCCAAGTCACACCTCTAACACCTGTTAGTCTCTACGGACCGGGGAGTTATGATTGGAAACCCTAACACCCTTGGTGTTTGTTGGTATTTTCACTTCAAATTTTCAATATGAGCTTTTTGTGACCCACCTCATGAACAGTGGCACTATCAGTTTGTTAGCTGAAAGGTGATTTTGCACAATGACTTTTTCCATTTGGCACCACAGGTGGAAAACACATTTTGGGCAGGATGTGAAAAATGACATCTGTACTGTTCATGAGGATGTGTGAAAAATGGCAACGTTGAAAATATACAGTAGAGTGAAAATATGAAAACTGGGTGAAGTCACGAGTGTGCACAGAAACTGTGCAATGCAGGCCCATAATGCAATTATTTTTGGGATTTTTTTTTAACCAAACTTTCAACATAGGCATTTTGGGACCTCCCTTCATGAGCAGTGGCACTGTGATTTTATGAATCTGTCCCGAAAGTGAATTTTCCACAGCAACTGCGCCATTGTACGTCACAGGTGCAAAAACACATTTTGGGCAGGATGTGAAAAATGACAGCTATACTGTTCATAAGTAGGTGTGAAAAAATGACAATTTTTAAAATCTGGAGTGAAAACATTAAAAATTGTCAAAGTTACGAGTGTGTGAGGAAACTGCGCAACACACGCTTATAACGCAGACATTTTGGGTAATTTGTTCACCAAATCTGCAGCTTAGGCTTTTTGGGACCCCACCTCATGAAAAGTGTCACTGTCATTTCATTAATCAGCCCTGAAAGGTTATTCAGGGCAGTGACCACAAAATTACCTTTCGGGACTGAGTAATGAGATGACAGTGCATGTGTTCATGAGGTGGGGCCCAAGAACCCCATGTTGAAAATCTGGTGCCAAAATTCCCAAAATTGGCTGCAATATCCACCTAAGTTGAAACCCTCCACTGCATACCATTATATAGCTTACTGGCATTTCTTCAGTTCCAAGTTTGGCTTTGAAGATGTTCAGATGTGTTCCAACTCCACTGAAAATCTCAGTGCCGGACCTCTGTAGGTAAGTATGGAGTGGGAGGGGATGCAGGGAGGTGGGGTGAGCAGAGTGTGGGTGCAGATTGGTGAAGGAGGTCATCGGGACGATGAGGGCCTTCTACAGGTAAACAAAATAAAACCAAACATTTGAGATGATTTTCTTTATTTTCAGGTAAAATAAAACCTTATGGGCACACTGGGGTGGGCTCCTAGTGTGCCAAGAGTTTGTGGGGGACAAGATGCCACGAGATTGGGGCCCCCATCAGTGCTAGAAAAGTGTGTGTGGGTGGGGAACATGATACCATGGGGATTGGGCCCCCCTTGGCAAAGAAAATGTGTGTGTGGGGGGGTGGACATGATGCTGACTGGGATTGGGCACTTCATCGGCAAACAAATTGAACTGGGGAGGCATTCTGACGTGGAGATTGGGCATCCCTGATGTTGGCTTTGTGGGGATTGTGTGGCATGCGGCAGGATCTGCCATATTTATTGGAATGTTTCACCAGGAAAGGCATGTAACGGAGGAAACTGCACCTCACTGGAGTGGCAGATTTCTTTCAACTCCGTGGATCTCTCTGAAACTGCTGTCATTACCAGCATACTCACTAATTAGTGACTGAGGGACACACCCACCAAAGCATTCCCTGCATTTGCTACAAAACCGACACACCTCTGAATGTACTACTATCACAAGATGTTGCTTGCATGTGTGTGCAAGACAACATAAAAAATTGAAGGACATTTTTCTTCACACTGAGGGTGGTGGAGGACTGAAACAACTTGCCCAGAGCGGGGAAGCTAACATTATGGTGGATTTTAAGGCAAGATGAGATAGATACAAAGGGGTGATTGGTGGCTCATAGAAATGTGGATCAGGATAGCTGGTTAGTGTCATAGGGGTCAGTTGACAGAGTCATGTCAGAAAGTTCATTCAGACTTTCTCTGTCCCAAGCATTCTATCTTTCTATTCCTTATTGAGCAGAAAAAAACTAAGAAACATGGAAACTAAATCTTGAGCTGCACAGAAACAAATTTCAAGACTGAATAACAGGATACAGTAATGCTACATTACAGGTCTCTGGAAAGACCTCATTTGAAGCACTTCTCACAGTTTTGAGCACCTTTCTACAGTACAAAATGGACATCAAAATGACTGAAAGTGTACAAGAGAGGCTCCAAAACAGGTATAAAATTAGGTTTAGACTGAAGGAACTAAGGGCCTAATGTGTAGTTACAAGGTACTATTGTAAAATCATTTTGGCAAAGGTTTTGTGGAAGTCCCTTCTCTGCAGCCCCTGATATGTCCACAAAGTGGGGGGAAGGGGTCACTGACCTTCTCCATGTGGTCACAAACTTCAGTGCAACTGCATGGGGAAAGTAGCCATCATGCAAATGGCCTGCAGTGCCTAACTCAGTACATGGTGACCTTCACAAGGTGCAGTAGAAACTTGAGCAATGCTTCCTGCCTATATAATTGCTACAGTCAGTACTACAGGTGTTTCATGAAGCCATGAACAGATTAAGATGGCATAGGGATGTGGATACACTGGATGCCAAGGATTGCTAGTAGGCTATGATAAGGCAGGGGGGCCACTGAACTACTAGCCGACCAGAGGTGGGCCAGCAAAGTATGGATATATGTATCCCAAAAGCAGGCCTTAAGGCTCAAATTGAGGGTTGGGGGAAGTGTTATGTTGTGGTGACTGGGCCCATGGCCACTGTGGATGACACTGTGCCATTCAAACGGATGGTAGGAGTCTGTCCACAGTATTTATTGTTCACAAACCCAATTTGTGCACTCATATGTGTAGATTTCTAACTGTATTCTACCTTAGTCATGGGGATACTCCTTTCCTGTGACTGTCAGTCTTTTGCGAATAGCCACTAAGTGTGTCATCACAACAGGGCTGCTGTTAGCTCTCAAGCCTATTTGGCTATTCCCAGACCCGATAACTGAGAATAACCCTCAATGTATTCTGTATGGAACAAAGACAGAGGTGAGGAGAATAAATACAGATCTGCAAGATGATAAAAGATGAGACTTTAAGGAAGAGCCTGAACCTCAATAGCAAGCAGAAAGGGAGATGAACTACAGGACACAGCAAGCAGATAATATGAGGGCTACTCAAGGGGGAGAGAAGGAGGCATTTATCACAAAGGCAGTAGTTTGGATAATTAATGCATTACCAAAACCAATGATTGGGCAATGGTGCCATGTTGCTTTCCTGGTGCGCCTGGATATACACATGAGGTTCAAAGGAAACCAAAACTACTGGGATGTGGGAGAACATCTTGATGGAATATTAAGCTTGCTTCAGTCTGAAATTCATAGGTTCCTACAGTATGAATAAAGCATCTTTGATTTCTAACAACTATCCTGGATCACTAACTTATCTGCTTAGGCTTACAGACTCCATTTATCATGTTCTCCTTGGTGGATGATCACATGTATTTATTGGTGCTGATGGTGATTACACCAGTGGCTAAGGATCATGTGAATAAACAGCAATTACAAACAGGACAGCATGCCATAGGCTGGCTCTTGCTGTTAGTAGTAGTCATAAGAAGTAAGTCATGAGTTGTTTATAATGATGCTAATTGAGAGGACCACATGTTTGGTGGTGCCAAGGATAATACACTTAGTACAAACAATAAACAGCAGTACAAAAAACAAATCCATATTCAATGAAATATAACCAAATACCATCTTATGAAGTGATCCAGTGAGATTTCATGTCCAGTCTCATGAAGGTTCATAAAGTCTTTCTTAATGTGTTCTTCATTCTTACCACTAGTGTCATTTGTTACAAGATGTATCAATATCATGGGATGGTCACATAAGGGCTACAACAGTCTATCCATTCTTTCAGTTATGTGCATCAATATAATTTCATGTTAGTTCAAAGATTTATTTTTTGATGGTGCACACAAGCATCTAATTTGTATGATTTCAGTACAGATCAATACTACAGTACCAGCACTAAAATTCCAACATTTTTTTTTAAACTTTGTTTATTCAGATTCGACACAGGTAAGTGCATTATACAATAAAAATTATGATATCAGACTTGTAAAATACATTTCATAAACTCTTTAGTCTGCTGCAAATGAAGCCCATAACCATATTATTTCTTTATTTCTTTCTTCTAGGGAAGCTTCACGTCGTTATTCCGGCTCATGTCAAAAAAGACTTCAGTTCAAAACACTAAACATTCTATGCAACAGTATATTATCTTGTACATTCAGTCTGGCAGTATATTACTTATATACAGCTCCTATGTCTACTATTGTAACTCATTATAACATATAGTCAATGTCAATAAAAAAAAAAAACAACGTTACATGACTGTGTTTCCAAATTCTTTATTGTTGTAATATAAATGTATAAGTGTGGGCAATAGGGCATTTCAGCTTCTGTTTAAATATAGTATACAAGGAAAAAAGGAAGATCAGTGAGGAAAGGCTTATTGGGAGAGAACAGATATTCCCTCTATATTCTCCAACAAGAGCATGAAAGGTAGCCATATTCCATTATATTTATCTCCCCTAAGTCTGAGTTCTGCTGTGATCTTTTCTACCCCAGAAATGTCCTTTACTATTGTTATCCAATCTAACAGGGTAGGAGGGTCAGGTGTTAGCCAGCATCTAATACAGTAATGGCTTTACCAGCCACTGCTATTGGATTCCTATAAAGGACTTTTGACCATTAGATCTCTTGCCATTAGGAAGGAAGCCCCAAATCAGAAGAGGAAAATAAATTAGGTCTTGGATGTCCAACATTTCCCCGGAATCGATGTATCACCCCATTCCAAAAGTACTGCAATTTTGAGCAATCCCAAAAGATATGAATGGTGTCCCCACCCCTCCGCATCCCCTCCAGCACCCCTCTGAGCTGCCCACTTTATAATGTTTAAGTTTAGGTGGAGTATTAAAGAATCTGGTTAAGATTTTCCATCTAAATTCCCTCCACATATTGGAGGCTGAAGTTCGGCATGCCCCTTCCCAGATCTGCTGCCAGGCTGATCATCCAGTTGTAGGCCTGCCTCTCTTTCACAAGCACTGCTTGCGGTGGAACATATTACACTGCAGTTCTATAGGTAACAACTAGTCTGGAAATCAGATGTGTTTCCTTGGGATTATCCACAGCCACCCAGATGGCCTGTTCCAATTGATGAGGGCATCTTTGAGCATCTGACAAGTTAGTGCCAGTTCAGAGAAAGGAAACCATCTGCAGGTACCTGAAAAATTGTGAGGCAGACAGGTCCAGTCTTGGGGGGGGGGGGTAAAGTGTGCACATTGAGTAATTTCTGTTCTGTTGGTTAAGTGATTTTTTTAAGTCAAATTCTTTTTTTACTTTATTCCACACTTTATACATTTGTTTCAGCCATGGGTTTAATATATAAAGATTACATATGTGTTCTGAGGTGCTGGCAAAATTCAACGTTCCAACAATGTTGGGGTAACCCCTGGACTGTTTCCCATCTCCTGCTTAACCCATATACTGTCTGGATCTTTCTTTAAGTGGGCCATCCAAGGAGTCAGCTGAGCCATCTGATAATATGTTTTTAAATTGGGCAGCCCCAGTCCTCCTTGGTCCTTTGCTCTCTGTAATGTACCCCAAGCTATCCTAGCTCCCCCCCCATACAAATTGGTGAAGGGCCTTATTTATGTTCTTCCAGTCAAAGCTGAGGATATGCAGAGGCAGAGCACTAAACAAAAACAAAAAGCATGGAAGGATATTCATCCTTATTAAATCTACATGACCCATTAGTGACAAAGGGAGAAGCTCCCATATCTTTAAATCCATTAGCAACTCTTTAGTAATTTCCCATGGAGGTCTTTAAGATTTATGGGGATATAAATGCCCAAGTATCTGATGCTAAGGGACACCCAATGGAATGGGATCAACTGTTTTAATTCTGCGGATAGGTGGCCACTTATTAATATTGTTTCTGTTTTTTCCCTGTTGATTTTAAAACCTGATATCTGCCTGAATGGTTGAAGAATTTGACTTAAAACTGAATGTTTTGATTGGATTTCTTACATATAACATAGTATCATCCTCATGAAGAGATATCCCCCCCCCCCCCAACACACACACTATAATCCCTTGTAAATCTGGGTGATTTCTAATGATTTCAGCCAGGGGATCCACACAGAGATCAAATAGTATAGGAGACAGGTGGCATCCCTGCCTGGTTCCCCTCTGAATATCCAGACTGTTTGATATTGTACCATTTACCCTGATGTTAGCTTGGGGCCTATAGTATATTGATGTAATCCATGTTTTAAATTCGTCTTCAAATCCAAATTTTGTGAGCACCCCTAACAAAAAGTGCCAACGGAGGTGATCGAACGCCTTCTCAGTGTCCACCGCTATTGCTGGTTGTTGTTCTTTAGCTATCCTTCCATGACGTAGAATATTTAGGCACCTTCTAATGTTGTTTTTGAGGTCCTTGTTTGGTACAAAACCTGCCTGGTCCAGATGGATCAAATCTGGCAGGATCAGATTAACCCTATTCGCTAGTATTTTGGTAAAGATTTTAGAACCCACATTGAGGAGAGATATTGGTCTATATGAGGCACAAGAGTCTGGGGTTTACCTTCCTTGGGGATTACCATAATATAGGCATTCTGTCATGATTGGGGAAAATCCTTGTCCTCCTTGCAGGAGTTAAAGAGTTTAAACAAAATTTGGGCCAGTTGACCTTTAAAGCTTTGATAAAATTTTATATTAAATCCATTAAGACTAGGTGACTTCCAGGTTTCATATTTTTAATCGTATTAGCTATTTCGTGAGAAGTGATAGGAGATTCTAGCCATAGTTTCACCGCCTCTGACAACCTAGGGAGTGGAATCTTACTCAGGTATTCATGTATCTCCTGTGGTGAGTTTGAGTCCCCTGACTCTTTTGTATAATGTGCCGTGTAGTACTTTTTACGTTCACTTGTGCGCATGCGCAAGGAATGTCTTGGGAGAATGGGACACTTTGGAGGTGTGCCCCTCTCCTGCAATCCCCTGCTCCATTGAGCAGACGTGGCAGTCCTGCACCAATCAGACATGGTGCTGTGTATGACAGCAGTGGTCTTCTCTTCAAAAAAAACACCGCTGTCATACACAGCACAGCGTCCACACCGCCCCAAATCTTTGCTGCCACGCTGGGAGCCCACCCCAGCGTGGCCAACGTCCCGGGTCATCTGCTGACGGGGGTGCCCAATCCCCCGTCGGCTCCAGGCCCCTCCCAGCCATCCTTCTGCCACGCTGGGAGCCCACCCCAGCGTGGCAAATGTCCCATCCCACGTCGTCTGCCGATGGGGGTGCCCAATCCCCCATCAGCTCCACGGCCCCCCCAGCCATCCTTCTGCCATGCTGGGAGCCCACCCCAGCGTGGCAAATGTCCCACGTCATCTGTTTTTTTTTTAAACCTGTAAATTGAAAACGGTCTCATGGCTCTTCTCCCAGGCCCCCCTCCCACAACCTGCACCCACCCACTGCGCACCCCACCTCCCCACACCCCCCTCACCCCATACTTACCTCCAGAGCTTGTCACGACTCTTGGGTGGACCAGGAACACGTCTGCACTCTTAAAGCCGACCATGAACTGAGGAAATGCCGGTAAGCTGTATAATGGGCTAGATAGGGGTTTTTCAAGCGTTATTGCATATCTCAGGCATTTTTGGAATTTTTGTACCAAATTTTCAACATGGGGTTTTTGGGACCCCTTCTCATGAATGATGTCACTGTCATGGTGTTATTCGGTCCGAAGGGTGATTTCGAGTCTCTGTGCAGTCACTGGAAAAATCACCTTTGGGGCCTGAATAGTGCTTAGACAGTGACATTATTCATGAGAAGGGTCCCAAAACCCCATGTTGACAATTTGGTAAAAATTCCAAAAATGACTGTTTGACGTAGCGTATGCAGGCAGTTCCTACACAGGCTCGTAAGTTCATGAATTTTCAATATTTTCACTCCAGATTTTCAACATTGCCATTTTATCACACCTCCTTATGAGCAGTACAGCTGTCATTTTTCATATCCTGCCTAAAATGTGTTTCCACGGCAGAAGCATAACAAGCAGTCGGTGTTCAAAATCAATGTATGGGACACATTAAGAAAATCACAGTGACACTGTTCATTAGCAGAGGTCTTAAAATGGCTATGTTGAAAATTTGGTGAAAAATTCCTAAAAATAACTGTTTCTAGCGTGATGCTAGCCAGTTCCTATGCAGGCTCGTAAGTTCGCAAATTTTCAATATTTTCACTCCAGATTTTTCAACATTGCCATTTTACCATGCCCTTATGAGCAGTACAGCTGTCATTTTCATCCTGCCCAAAACATGTTTCCACTCATGTAGCGCATAATGGTGCAGTTGGTGCGAAATCAATGTATGGGACACATTAAGAAAATCGCAGGATGCTGTTCATTAGCAGAGAGGTCTTAAATGGCTATGTTGAAAATTTGGTGAAAAAATTGTGTGTAAAATGACTGTTTTACATGTGTGTTGGTGCAGTTCCTACGCATGCTCAGATAAGTTTGTACATTTTCAATATTTTCACCCAGAGTTTCAACATTGCCATTTTACCACACCTCCTTATGAGCAGTACAGTTGTCATTTTCACATCCTGCCCAAAACATGTTTCTGCCCATGTAGTGCACAATGGCGCAGTCGGTGTGAGAAATCAATGTGTGGGACACATTACAAAAATCACAGTGATGCTGTTCATGAGCAGAGGTCTTAAAATAGCTATGTTTAAAATTTGGTGAAAAAATTCCTAAAAATGACTGTTTTACAATTGTGCATTGCGCAGTTCCTACGCACTCTCGTAAGTTCACGAATTTTCAATATTTGCACTCCAATGACTTCCAGATACCTTAACAGCACATAGAAGCAAGCAACATTCAGCACTGAAAAATGCTTCTACTTCTTTGTCACTGATTTTTTAAAGCCATGTCCAAGTGCCAAATACCACTGCAAATACCTGTAAGCGAACGTTCGGCATTGACAAATGCTTGTTAAATACATCTACAATGTTCTTTGGGGTATAGTGAGTGACTTCCAGCCACTGGCCACCCATTTTAATTTTTTTAATGTATTTGATGGCCTCAGACCATCTGAGCCAAAAGGCCAGAGGTCGACCCACTTTATTACCAAATTCGTAGTATTTTTGATTGGTGTACCTCAATTTCCCTTCTATCTGGTAATCTAGAATATTTTGTAATTTTTTCCTAGTATTATTTAATTTTACCAGTAAATCCTTGGTCTTGTTTTGTTTGTGTAGAGTTTCTAAGTGTTTTATCTGAGAGTCTAGAGCTAACTGCCCTTCTTTTCATTGTGTTTTCAGCCGTGAGGCATAGGAAATGATCTCCCCATGGATAACTGCCTTTAGGCCATTCCAGTTCCATTTAGGACAGGGTTCATCTTTTTTGTTATTTCTTTGATAGTCCTCAATGATATGTGATGGGTGTTTCCTAAAATCTTCCTTCCACAATAAGGAAGAATTCATCCTCCAGAGTGTACGCATACTCCAATCTCCCAACTGGAGCATTAGCACCACAGCTGAGTGGTCTGAAACCAATTTAGGCTGGATAGCACAGTCCTTCATATAATGCAGATCTGGGCTGCTACAAACAAAGTAGTCAATTCCTGAATATGAGTCATTAGGGGTTAAAATAGAAAGTGTAATCCCTTGTGGAAAAATGTAGTTCTCTCCATATGTCCGGAAGGGCTAATTCTTGCATCCCTCCCCAACAGCTCTACTCATTCTATTGTTTGTGGAACTATTCTAGGAAGAACGATCCAGACATAGGTTAATGACACAGTTAAAATCACCCCCCAGAAGAATTAAGCCCCCCCAGTCTGAAATGTTGTGGAATATGTTTTGGTAGAAGGCGGGATCAACATTATTAGGGGAGTAGATATTTATTAGGTGAAGCCTCTGGGAGAACAATTCTCCTGTGATTATTACCCCTCTACCATTGTCCAATGTGTCTTCTTTCAAGATTTATAGGGGGATATTCCTCCAAATTAAAATTGCTGTACCTGTCCTTTTCCCTGAGGGATGTGAAGCACTTACTACCCTGCCCACCCAAGACCTTTTAAGTTTCGAGTGCTCCAGCTCGGATAGTTAGGTCTCCTGAAGGAAGCAAATATCAGCATGAAGCTGATTAAGATAATGTAGGATTTTTGTTCTCTTAATAGGGGAGTTAATTTCTTGAACTTTCAAGGAAACTATTTTTAGGGAACCCATCTTTTAAGCGAGTTTATCTCATATAATATAGCTATACTCCCTTCGCCCCTCCTTCCACCAAAATTAGCCTTTGTGTGCTTCAGTACCCATCGCCCTTTACTTACTTTACATAGCCATACTAGTAAAACTGTATGCACAACTGGTGCATTAACTATAAACTGTATACAGAACAAGAACATTACTAACATACAAGGAAAACATCAAAGAAGAAACTGGCTAATAATATAAATAATAATGAAAAGGGAGAAAAATGGGGAAGAAAGAGAACAGAAAATAAATTCCTTCCCACCCTCTCCTCATCTATTTAGGCTTCCTAGGTAAGCTCGATGGTGCCGTTTACCAGGATTGTGTAGCAATTGCTACACTGCCTGTAGAGTCTACAGGCATGATCCAAACATATCAGTGAATGCAATCTCTCACTTTGAGATGTTAAGTATATTAATCTAGCCACCAAACCATCTAGAGCAGGAGGTTCAGGGCTGCCTGCCAAAATTTAATTCATTTTTTCCAAAAGTTAGCCGATCACTAGTGTGCCTTTCAGAGAAGGGGGGGAGAATCCCTGACACCCCCTACCCTCCCCTCACAACATCCCACACACAAAGCAAACTCACTTAATCTGCTCTTATACCTCACTTTCTTTGTTGGTTAGTGTACACCTGAAAATGTTATGCTGCATACGCCATACCACAGATTTTATTATTAAGTATTGCTTCTTATTAGTAGGTAAGACTCTGCTTATTGATGATTAGTAGAGTATAACACTCTCCTTTGCTTTACCTGATGTGCACAATAATAAAATAAAGAAGAAAGCAAAAACATGTTATAGTTTGAGAGGTAAAGTCCAAAGTAATTTTATATTATTTTATAATAATGTAGTCTTCACTGTACCGAAGGACAATGCACTGTCATTAGTAGAATAGAGTAGCAATAAAGGAAAAACCTTGATAGGTGAAAGGAAGGATGGCTTCCATGGACCAAGTCTGAGTAGTCATGGATTTCTTTTAAGGCCTAGACAGTCCGATGAGGCCTATCTCCCCTCTTAGTGGGTAAGACAGAGTTTTGTTGTTAGAGACTTCAGGTTAGACTCTCTGCCGAAAGTCCACTCAGTTCTTCTGCGTCCTGTTGGGGTGAGACATTTTCTCTGGTCAATATCTCCTTCAGGTCCAAATTAAGATGGGAAGGCCAAGACACTGTGGTAGACTGGCAGCTCTTGTTTTTTTTCTGCTCTATGCCACACAGCACAGGTAATTTGATGCTCCAGAATGTCTCCTTGGAGGTCTGGACAGTGAAGGCCTAGTTGTCTCAGAGTTGGGGCTTCTTCTTTCAGTGTGTCAAACAGAATTGGACCCTTCTCTGTATGAATCCTCAGGCGTGCCAGGTATTAGAGCTGGATTTTTATTTTTTTCCTTAGCTTGTTTTATTATTTCCTGGATTTGACACCTTTTATCATTTAGGTGGTCAGAGAAATCCTGTTTAAAAAATAGTTTTATGCTATCTATTTGTAAGTCTCTCAACTTCCATGCAGTTTGAAGTATTAATTGTCTGTACTGATAATTTAACATTCTGGCAATAAGCAAACGTGGGTGGGCTGACTATTCTTTGCACTTTGGAGCTAATGAGCAATGCGTTCTTTCAATTGGAAGAGGGATATTTCCTGGCATTTTGAGCACTTCTCGGAGCATATGCATCACAAAGTCCTCGACAGATGCCAAAGATTGCTCCATGTCCTCTGGCATGCTGTATATCTGAAAGTTGTTACAGCAGTCCCAGTTTTCCAGTCATCTAGCTTAGCTTGGAGCACCCTCTCCCTTGCCAACAAGTGCAGGATGACTCTGTCATTCTGACAACTGGAATCTGCCAAGCCCCCGAATTCCCAATCTACTTCTGTGGTACTTGAGTCTATTTTCTTCATGTCATCCCTAAGATCTGCTGCCGAAGACTCCACGAGGTGTAAGGGTTTAATAATGCCATCTAGTTTTGTTAAAATAGTGTGCTTCTCTCCCCGCTCCTTGTCCTCTGAATCAGCTATGCTTGATACTGGAGAGCCTGGTCAAGAGTTCGCTTGCAGATCCAAACATTTCTCTCATTCCATAAGGGCTTTTATTTTGGCTGTGTAGGAGTTTTTCCCCTTTATCTTGCTGTTCGCCATCTCCGAAGCTCCAGACCATAAGTTTAACTAGTTGTTGCTGTATAAATGGCTATTTTTGATGTCCCAAAACGTTGGTGGCTTCAGGAGCTCTCGAGCTACTCAGCCATACAGTCCGTGACATCACCAGAAGTCCAAATTCCAACATTTTAATGAAAGAGCAACCTTTGTGCAATATGCTAATCCTCATTCTCTATAGGATATTCTTGCAGTCCCTCCTTTGATATCCCTGCAAGGCTGAGTCTTTAGAAAATAGAAGCCTGTTGATTTTAACAAAAGTTTGCTTCTTATTATAGGTGATACAACATATCCATCAGTAAAAGGCAATAACCCCAGCAGCACTAAAATATATTCCAAGAACATAATCACTGAAAGGTAGCTTCAATACTCCATTGTGACCAACCTCAGGGTTGTTCCTACCTGTTTTTTTGCCAGTAAAAGAATGCCCATCGTTTGAGGTGAATAAATAATTCCAATGAAACTCTGCATCTACCATGTCATCAGCACTCATTCATCATTTTACCTCATTCTCCATTGTTTCTCCATCAAACATTGATCCATACTGTGGCAGAAATTCCCTAATATGTCTATTTTCAGATGCTGAAGTGGTGGCACTGTCTGTTGATGGATGAAAGTGGTGGCGCTAAGACACATCAGCATGCCTGTTTGGCATCTCTTGAGCTGAGAAGTCACTATTTGTCTTTGTTGATATGATTTCACACCAACCAACTGTCCCTCTGTGCCACAAAAACAGTCTCCATGACCTTTGGCTCCAGGCAGAGGATCACCAGAAACATCCATCTCCCCTCCTTCCATACCCTTGATGGTACTGCAGTTGTGGATGTCTCCTCACTTAAATACCTTTGGGTCTGGCTGGACCACCTTCTCAGTTTCTTGATGCACATACTATACATGTAAAACTGGATGTGCTGTACAGCAACAGTGTGAGTATCACACTTCCTGCCTATGAAAATATAATTTAGAAGATGATCCTTCTTACCTCAGACTATGGGGATATCATCTACAGCGTTGCTCCCAGGTCCACCCTTGCCAGTTTGGACCCCCTCTTTCACTCCTTCTGTCACTTTGCTTTAAATTGCCCTCCCTGGATTCACCATTGCTCTCTTTACTCCTCCTTTTCCCTCTCTTTCTCCTCCCTTGATGCCATGTCCCTCATCTTCTGTAGCCCCTTCATTTCCAAATTCTAGCTTGGCTCCATCCTTATCTACCTTTTCTCTCTCTCTCCTCTCTTCCCCTCCTCCTTCCTCCTACTCACTCCATAACATTATCCCCTTCCCACAGAAGTGTACTGCTGGTCAAGTTGCCTTCTCATATTGTTTACATAAACTCTAGTTCTCTCTTACCTTGTTAAGCCATTCAGTCTCTTCCCTCTCCTCCCTTATATCTCTTCTTCATCACTTAACAACTCCCTCCTGCAATGTTTCCTGATCCCAGACCATTGGGGCCACCCTCTACCCTCCTCCCATGGCTCTGGTTATCCTCCATTTCCTCCCAGGTTATGGGGTGGTTCACTGCTACTGTTGAAGTGCAGTGTTATCTACCTTAGGCATCTACTTTGTATGCCATTACTTTGCCTTGAATATTGGTTTTGTGCATCTGTTAATGTATTTTAATATATGGATTGTGAAGATAATGGTATAGAAAAGTATACAAAAAATTTTCATTAATGCCACACTCCCTAAAGTGATAATAGTATTGTTCAGAGCCTGTAATACTATTGTTCAGTGCTCTGAACAATACTATTATCACTGAAACTGAAGAGCACAAGCGTAGCATTCTCCTACACCAGGCCATGTTAGGAATATCAATCAAACAACAGTGTGGCCCATGATTGGTCACTTTCTCTCTGTGGGCAGGCGGAACATTTTTCAAAACATGGTGGGCCTCTTTCACTTAATGAGAACATATTCTGTCCTCCGCTTTTTTGCCTTTTGTTTCCTTTTTAACAAAAATGGACTGATCTGGTTGATTCTTCATGCTGCACATAAACTGAAAAGAGGTAGGACTGCCAAGAAAAATAAAATGTTTTCTGTTCTAGTCTGCTTACCGGGCATGGGTGGTGGTGGGGGGGAGAGCAGCAAGGAGCGAGGACAGAGGACATGAGAGAGACACTGTGGCTGTCGGCCACGACCGAGCCTTTCCTGCCAATCACCCCTCAGGAAAACACAAAAATCAGATCCATATATTAAAAGAATAAAGGATAGGTTATTGTCCATTACCAGTGACACCATCTTGAGGTTCTGGACACAGAAACCTCTTCAGCTTCGCTCTCGAGGGTCCTATGTGTCCAGAACTTCTTGATGGCATTACTCACCAGTAATGGACACTAACCTATCCATTATTCTCTTTGTATTTTTGTACTTTATTTTGTCTGCACTGTATTACTTAGCAAAAAATATTGTGGCTGCACACCTGATATATATTTTTGTTTTTACACTTGCACTTTATTGTATAGTCTGCTCCCTCACCCCTTCCCTGATGCATCTAGAAATGAGTTGTTAACAGCGCAGTTCTTCTTTCCTGGTAGCACATCTTAAATAAAAAATTCTTAGGCAGCAGTTTTTGTAAGGCATTGTTCTGGAAGCAGCAACATTTATACAACTCTCAAAGAAATACAAAAGCAACTCCCTGTCATGAGAGTTTAATGTGAATTGTACTTTGGTGTCAGGTAGAAAATCTAATTATCCAACAGGAAAAGAAAAAGTACCTCAGGTATAAAAAGTAATGGTTAACTACTTTTAAAAATTAATATTAATTTCAGGCAGTAAACTATGTCTCACCTGAAGGATGTTACCTCCAAAAATTCACACAGCAAAAAAAAAAAGAAACACCAAATGCTGCTGTAAGAGAAAACTGAACAGTTTATTAAAAAAATGGATTAAAAAAGAAATTTACAATAACAGAAAGTACAGTACTGGTTATACTGAGGAGCAAAGGGATAGAGACACATTGTTCTTGTACCCTTGGCTATAAATTATGCGTTATTGAACGTTGCTTTTTTGAATCGCTTTTCAATAAACTGCTCAGTTTTCTCTTAACAGCAGAGTCTGGTCTTGCTGCCTGGATTAGAGATGTGTGAAACTGACAAATTTCATTATGCAAAATATTTAGCATAATTAGGCCATTTAACAAAATTTTTCATGTAAGCAAAATGTGGAATTTTGCCCACTGAGCTGAAATTTCGCCTCACAGAGCACACAATATTTTGCCTCATAAATAGTGAATTTGCTCCCCTTGTGGGCAAATTTCACATTTCGTGGTGAAATTTCACAACTTCACACCCTGCAAATATTTTGTGAAATGGTCGAAATATGCTAAATATTTCATGCAGCAAAATTGCCAGTTTTGTGGAAATTTTGCCAAATTGCTACATCTCTAGTTTGGATCATGACATTGCTGAGCCATGGCAGATATATATCTGTGGAGTGGGATTTGTTGTTTCTTATCTTCAACAATTCAGCACCTCCATATAGAAGCCCTGTTTTGATACTTTTGAGTAGTAGCATAAGTACCTGGTGTTGGACTTGAGACCATGACTATTCAAACTATCATTCCAGACACAATATCAACTGAACCAATGACACTTCCACTTAATGGTAAAATCATTAAAGGAGCTCTTTCATGAGTAAATCTCCCCACCTATGTGTGGAGCTGACCCGGTTAGCAAATGTAGGGAAGTGAAAACTTTTTTTTACATATTACAGAAATTTTTATTTCTTAAAGATCAATGGCTAAATAACATTTACTTTGTTTCATTTTTACTGCTTTGGTGCATTTACACCAAAATGTTCTTTACTGTAAATAAAAGTATATTTCAGTGCTACACTAATTTGTTTTCAATGTTGACTATGCTTTAATTTCTTAGAGCCACAACATTCAGTGGGAAACAACATGATAGATGTCATTTTAGTCTCAGTGAAGTTTTTCTCCTGCTAAAAACAGGTGCTGTATATGAAACACCTTGGCACTGTACATAAAAATAAATCCTGTCCAGGAATGAATGAACATTGCTTTCCAATCCTCACCTGCCACACCACTGGACTCTGGAGCCAAAGGCTGGATTTTTTGCTTTGGGGAAGAGGACGGCCTTCTCCCTTCTGTCCCTGCCACAGGGGCATTCTATGTGGGTACTCCGGTTCACAGATGAGTTTTGGGAAGGTGTAGGATGATGGAGTCAGTGGGGCAGAGCAAAGGGGAGCCCAGCCTGTCTTGGAAACAGGACAAATAAACAACTGATGACAAAAAAATGAATCCTGTCACTATAAATTGATAAAATATTTTGTTAAAAGAAATATTTTTCATAAAAGGTTGGGGAAGAAAGAATGAGAGACTAAGGATTAAAAGGACATCATCTAAGTATTGTACTCATAAGAGATGAGAAAAGCAGCAGTGAAAAAAGTGCATTGTCACAACTCCATGGTAAGCATAAGAAAACATTGTTTTTTGTTTACTTAGACAGTGTTTCCATTGTTGGTACAAGATTAAGTAAAAAAGAACTTCATTTTTTAAATTTCCAATAATCTTTAATGTATCTGATTGATTCAGCCACCTACCTGCTCCAACATTTTCAACACAGCCCTGCTCAGAGTGCATCACAGAATTCTCCATGGCTGATGTCATCCCCAGACCACCTCAAAAGTACCATGGGTCCGGTGACCATCAAATCAGGGCTTTAAAAAGCTCAGTGTTGGTCAGTTAAACTGAACTTATAGAGTCATGAGATAAGTTGATGGCAAGCAGCTGCTGGGCAACATGCGAACAGTGAATATACCTTGCATTTTTTTTTAATACAGTGCTCTTCAGATTGAGAGCACTGCTCATTAATGTTGATTTTTATGGGTCTTCCCAATTTGTTTTCTGTAAATAGAGTTGTTCAGTCTGTTTTATAGAAACAGAAATACAAATCTTGATAGAAGAAAAAGACCAGAGATCCATCCAGTCTGCCCATATTCCCTATAATCCCTGGAACCTTCCCCAGAACCTATTGTCTCTTCAGGATACTAACCTTTTCCATCCTATTCCCTAGCGCTGTGCAGAGTTTTCAAATGCTGGCAGAACAAAAGTCCACAAAATGTTCAAAATTCCACCTAAATTCTGCTCAATTTTTTTGGTGGAATTCTACAGCGGAAACTAGTTGTGGAATGATTTTCCTTGGAAAAAATGCTGTTCTGTGGAATATTATTCAGAGATCTATATATGTTCTGTGAAAATGTTTGCAGAATACTTTTCCATGGAAAAATGCTGTTCCATGGAACATTATTATGCAGATTACAGTAGGTGGAATTCCACAAAAGAACAAGAAAAGTTCTGGAGGAAATTCCACCAGTGGAATGGTCATTCTGCTCTAATTTTCACAGGGGAATTCCACATTCTGTACAGCACTACTATCCCCATTCTCCTTCTGGTCTTGTTGCCCCAGGCAACCACTATTTCCTGCATTCTATCCCATGCATGCTCAAATCCCCTGACTGTGTCTGCACCCATCACCTCAGCCAACAGACTGTTACAAGGTTCCACAACACTTTCCATAAAGAAGTACTTACTCATGTCCCCCCAGAACCTCCCTCCTGTAAATTTCCACTCATGACCACTTGACCTTGAGTTGGTATTCAGGGTAAAAAATTCCCAGTAGTTTACCTTGTTAATTCCTTTAAGGAATTTGAAGGTTTCTATGATATCACTCCTCCCCCTTCCGGTTTTCAGTGAGTCCATATTTAGTGAGTTGAGACACTCTTCTTATGCTCTGCCCTGCTGGCCCTGAATCATATTTGTTACTCTGTGCTGCACTATTTCAAACCTATCCTTCTCCTTTCTGCGGTGAGGACTCCAGAACTTTTCTTATATTTATAGAAGGCCTTCTTTTTTGCCCTAACTGCTTTCCTTACTGTAGCTGAGAACAATTGTTGTTTCTTAAACCCTTTTATTTCAGATACTATTCTTATGTGTCCCCTGGTTGCGTCAATGATTGCTCCCTGTATTGCCCCATCTCTCCTCTATCCCCCTTATGTTCTCCACCCCTTCTAACTTATCCCTTACCAGTTCCCTCAGCCTATCAAAGTTCACCCTTCTAAAGTCAAGGACTTTGGTTTTTGATCGTAGGTTGCCAGCTCTGAGAGACAATTCAAACCACACAGAGTTGTGGTCGCTCTTCCCTAGTGGATCCCATACTCCCACAGCAATCACCATCTCTGAGTTAGTAAGCACTACATCAAGGATTGTTTTCTGCCTGGCAGATTCATTAACAAGCTGCACCCATAGACAGTATTGAAGGCATCCAGTAATGTCTAACTCCTGGCATTCTTGGACACTTGTACCTCCAAATTGACATCAGGCAGGGTCAGATCACCCAATACTACTTCTTCCTCCTTTGCTGCCCCGGGTTTCTGACCAACTTTTAAGTTCATTCTCAATTTTTCTGTCCATTTCCTCCCTTTGCCCAAGAGGTCTATAGATCACCTGTAAGTGCACTTTCCTTCCTAAGGCTGCTGTGAGTTGCATCAATACTGACTCAGCCACCCCACTGCCACCCCAAAATCTTCTGCCACTTCAGTGCCCTCCTTGACAAAATTGAAAAATGCTCCTCCCTTTCAGTTCTTCTATCCCTCCTAAACAGTGAATACCCCTGGACTGTGCTATTTATTGTGTGCTATTTCTTCTATCTGCACTGTCTTCATCTTGTAGTTTCCATTGCTGAATGGGTAAATTGTATATATAAATGGTGGTTGGTTTAGGACTAAAAGGAACTACTGCAGGGGCTGGAAGTATTGCAGCAAAACAGAGGAAAATATGGTTTAACATAGTTACAGTGCTGCACTTTATATGTGTAACTCCTAGGTGGTTCTACTCCTAGAGTTACACCCCTGCCTACTACCTACGAGATAGGCTGAGGGGGTTTGGTTCTTAAATTTATATTAGGTTTTAAAATGTGCAGTGTCTCCACTCAGAGTTTACCTTTAAGATGGGCTAGCTGTTACCTGGTACAACCCCCTGAGATGTCATACCACCCACAATTACCTTCTGCCACCCCCAGACATAACCCATTATCATTTCCCCACATTTCAAGCATTTTGTAATTAAAGGCTGTCTCTAATAATATGATAACCACAACCATTTGCACAAAACTAATAATAATAATATTTATTTAGGGACATAGTAGTTAGGATGTGGAAACAGGAGGAACAGAGGTTATGCAGTGATTCTTATTTACAAATGTACACATGATAGGGTTTTTTTCTGCTGATGAAACCCTCCAGCTGGGTGAGTACCAATTAAGCAGAAAAGAGAATCACATTTTACCAACTCAAAAGATATCCAGAGCCCTGGCAATCTAAGCTGCTGATTAATCAGATGTTACACAATTATTTTCCCACACTGGTACCAGTTCCCAGACACATGTAAAACCCTGGAATCTCACACTATACCCTGGGTACCTAGATACCAAAATCCTGGATGATTGTAGGCTTGGTGGATGTTGTAGTTGGTGGTATTGGATGGCTTTGATTTAAAAGGAAGGTATTAACTTGGAAGACAAATTAACAACAGCATTCTATTTCTCTAGCAGAGGTGCAGGGGTTGCCCTGTTTTTAGCAGAAGGCAGGGGTTGCCCTGCTGGTCACCAACTGAACATTTCAGGAAGAAAGTAACCAGCCAAGTTACCTAGGCTAGATCTTAGATTTGCAATCCTGAATATTCAGCTCATTTATATGGTCGTCACATCTAGTACATGTATATCCCAATACATTATCTCATCCAGTACATTTATACTTCAATACATCTCTAAGAAGGTGAAAAACTGACATTTCCAGATGTCATAAGCCAGAATTAATTGACTTTGAGGTCTCAGTCCCTTAATGTGCCAATGCGGCTATGGCTGGCAGCTCCACAGGACAGTCTTTTTTTTTAAACTATTTTTATGCACCACTGTACCAGAGAATTCTTTTGGGTATCCTGGGTCCCAGGTCTCTACCTCCATCCTGAAACTTCTTGCCTCTCCCACGCATGGCCCGATGCAACCTCCAGATCTGATCCTCCCAGAGGAAGGGTAGCCCTACCTACCCAGGGCACTCTATCTATAGTATAGAGCACCAGGACCATATGGGCTGGCCATAGAGAGGATGAAGCCTGGCGTTGGAGTGTGGTCCTGGCCCAGTTGCCTTTGCCTATCTCTGGGGTGTGGATTTTCCTGTGTTTTTCTCTGGATTCCCCTTGGAGTGCGGCCAACAAGGCAACACTATGCCACAACTCTGCCCCTCTACTCAGCATCACTGCATCAGATGCCTTCAGCCACTGCCGGAGGTCACGCCAGGAGTGAGCACTCCCCTGAACCCTCCCAGGGAAGAAAGAGCAATCCAATGGATGCTTGATCTTTTCCCTCCTCTGCCGACCCCCGATGACCTGGGCTTGTTCCCAAACTTGGGTTGCCAGTGTGGTGCGAGGTGTTGCATCCAGCGCCTCAACCCTCAGCACCACCGGGCAAGCTCACAGGACAGTCTTGATCAGATAGTGGACACAGGTGCATACACAGCACATTTATATTGTTTTCTTGACACAGGTCCATCTCAGCACATTTCTGATACTATTAGGCTCCGATGGGGCCCTCAATAATTAGAGACTGTCTGGGTTCTCTTGGGTCCCCCAGCAACAGTCACAATCTGCAAAAAGAGTTCCAGAGATCCACCTGTGCTGGGCCAGATGGGGCAGCAGGGCAAGATGAGAACTGAAGAACTACTTATATTGAAGAGTCACTTTGGACATAGCAGGCCAGATTGATTTAGCTTGCTTTCTCTTTCTTGAACAGTTACAGGGGCATGACAGCCCATAGTTTCTTAGATTGCTTTCTCTCTTGCACCAGGGGATACAAGAGTACTTACTCAGGTCCCTCAAGGATGATCCCTGCCATGGAAGGCTCCTGATGGTCTTCAGTTCTCTCACAAGTGAGGTTCTTTTCTACACTTTCACTGCTGCTTGATGTCATCTGGTTTCAGTCCACATCTTCCCCCAATGTGGAAGGGAGGGTTAGCTCTTGGAGGACATTCTGGTAACCTCCAGGACAGCAGTTTAACAAACATTACTTTAACTTTAACAAAATAATGAAGGCAAACCCTCTGTAGGCTAGAGAGGATTAACTGGATCTCCAGGCTTGGCAGCATGGCTGGGGCCTGAGCCCCCACCCCTGAGCGGAGCTCCTGCTTGAATCTCCCTCTTGAATCTAGCAAAATGCTGGAAAACACTGTCTCTTATAGGGCTCTACTGAGGCTCCTGATTGGCTGTGGCTTTTGGCTGCAGGGCCTCCATTTGGTTGGAGGACCTGTCAATCACAGAAATGAATAATGCATGAACCTCACTCAATGCACTGCTGGCCTACTGTTTTGGCACCTAGAATTAGGTCCCTGTAAGTCCCGATGAACACTTGGCATTTACCCATGAGCTTCTGTGAATGTTCCACAAGTCCTGGCTTTGTTTTCCTGGCTTTCCAATTGGCTGTGGCTACTTGCACTGGCTGCTGAATGTTACAGTTTTGAATCAAGGTCCTGGTGCAGCCAGAAATAACTGAGTATTTGCCCCAATGCCCCACAGTTTGTTTGTTTGACCTGATAGTGTACTTGCTATCACTGCACAGAGCTTTAATTTGCTCAGTCCATTTTCCTGTCACTATTGCTGATATCTCAGCTCCCTGACATGCAGCAGCAGACAGCCTGACATTTCTTTGAGTCCCAAATTAGCTGGTATAGAAAGGAGCAAAGCATTTCTATATTTAAAGGGAAACGTCCATCTAGGATTAAATTAATCAATAGTGCTACCAATGGAAATCTGGTTTACATAAGCTATTGACCAAACCCATAACACTTTCAGGGCTAGAATTATGACCCATTCCATTGCCCTTCCCTTTATAGCTGCAGGCATCCATTTTCTAAATCACAGGCACAGGAAATGACATCACATCAAGGGAAAACACATATAGTCGATAAATATGTTAACCAGCAGAGGCACAGTAAGCTGAAGCTTGAGTCGAGGTGTGACTTAAGAGTACAAGAAAGTTAAGTGACTTGCTCAGGGTCATACAGTAATGCAAGTGGGGACTATGAGATTCAAACCCAGGTCTTCAGGTATGCAGTTCAGAGCCTTAAACCACTGCACTATACTGCCTCCTGGAAGGGCAGAGGAAATGAAACAAAAAGTGTTTTTACCCAGTCCATGGGGATGTGAACTTGTCTCTAATCTTGAGGGGGCTACTATAAACAAAAGTTGTGTGCTGCCAGTGCCAACAGTATCCAAGCTCCCTTGGGGTTTATATTGCTTTGTACAGTGTTCTGTGACATTTCAGTTTAGTAAAATGTTTAGTTCCAATGTGATTTGCAGAATATTCTGCTACTGTGGTAACACTGTAAATATTTTTTTCCTGTACCTATTTAGTTCCAGTATTTGTTAGCACTGAAGTGGTTGTGTTTTTTTTTTTTTTTTGGCATCATGTTCTTTCATTTGTAGGAGTGTGATCTAGTGGCTAGATCCCAAGCTTGGGGCCCAGGAGATGAGAGTTTCAAACCTCAATAAAGTCAAATACTAACTGTGTGACCCTGAGTAAGTCACATACCCCCCAGTGCTCCTGTCCACCTAGCAGCAGACATGAATAGCAGCAAGATCCAACTAAAAATGAGGTGGCATATCTCAGCTGGCTTATCTTGGGTAAATAAGTTGTAATAAAATAATAGTTTTGCATTGGTGTGTGATAGAATTGATGGCTGTCAGTACAGAACCCTTCTGAACATAGGTGCCGGAACCTACAGGTGCGTGTGGGGGTGGTCACCCCTACCTTTGCCCATGAGCATTCAAAGTACTCCTACATGCATATAATGACAGAAGGGAAGCAATCACGGTCTCCTATTACTACACTTCCCCCCCCACACACACATACACTCTCACTTCCCCCATGTTCCAGCACTACTCCTTCTGAAAGTTGCAACATAAAAAAATCTTTGTTTGATCACCATTCAGAAATAGGCTTCTTTTCACCAAAGTAAAAGAAAAAAAAAACACCAGATTTCTTTTTTCATTTCATGATTCCAACTGTTTCACTCTGTCTTTCCAGCACAAAATCTCCAGTATCCCCTTCTTTTTGAGATAAATACCTTTTCACATACCTGATGCTCCCAGGTATAATCAAGAAACTATTAAGTGGCAGTTGTGACAGCTCATCAGGAAGCCTAACTCTTCTTTTCCTCTTACCTTGAAAGTGGCAGTATAGTGAAGTGGTTTAAAGCTCTGAGTTACAAACCTGGGGATCTGGGTTTGAATCTTACAGTGCCCCACTTGCATTACTATATGACCCTGAGCAAGTCATTTAACTTTCTTGTGCTCTCAGGACACACCTAGGGTTGCCACCTATTGGTTTTTGACTGGATAATCCATTTTTTAGGGTCCTTATCTGGTCATCTGGTTTTGATTAAACACAGTCCGGTTTCTGGGCCATTTTGAGTGTTCATATACTCTTAAAATTGATATATCAAATCATTCACTCATTTGGCTGCATTACATGTCCAGGTTACAAAGTTCTGATGTTATTCAGATCTGCCTTTGTCTGTAAAGCCAGTCTGTCTGGGAGGCGGAAAGTATGGCCATTAAGATCATTAACAGTAAATTAACCTAAACTTTTACACTCTGAATTTTAAGTATGGTCTTTTACTGCTATGACAGGAAACAGCTTGTACACCTTTACGTGCTCTCATGTGTTTTTTTTTTGTCTGTCCTATATTCTGGTATGTTTTAGACCCATTTTTGTTAAATTAATAATCTAACTTTTAATGCCTTTATCACTACATTTGCTTCCATTTTTGTATTACCTGAACATTCCATGACATTAGCTACACTTTTGTAGGTCATTCAGATAAACAGCATGGAATGGTGTGTCTGAAATTGTGGAATGTCTTAGAAATATAAAAAGAAACAGCAGAGGTAAAGGGGAACAGAGTGCATTATTAAGGATACCACAAACACCGATAATTAAATTATAAAAAATTGGTCAAAACATCAGAATACGTGACTGACATGGAAAGGAAAATGGAAGAGTGTTTAACAGAGGCTTGATCAATAAGCTGTGAATGAGCTTGGCACATCCAGCAGATCTGCGTTTGATTCCCACCACCTCCACTTGCATACTGTGTGACCCTGAGCAAGTCACTTAACCTTCCTGTGCTCCTGGGTCACTCCTGTAAAACGGGCTATGTGCCCTATGGGAGTTAACCTGGCTGCCAAAGAATAAAAATAAATAACTGAATAAATGAATCAATTAAATAGTATAAAAATAATTTCCTATCACTAGTCATTTCTATTCCAACATTACAAATGGCTTTGGAGGAGAAGCAATATACTCGCCAGTCATCAAAAAGGGGGTCAGCCAGAGGCAGAGTTTGGGGTGTGGTTTAGCATCCGGTTTTTATCTCATTCAAAGGTGGTGACCCTAGCAGCACCTGGACTCAAGCTTTAGCTTAGTGGGCCTCTACTGGTTAAAATATTTATCGACTATATGTGTTTTGCCCTGATGTGAAGTAATTTCCTGTGCCTGTGATTTAGAAAATGGATGCCTGCAACTATAAAGGGAGGGGCAACTGAATGGGTTATAATTCTGGCCCTAAAAGTGCTACAGGTTTGGTCAATAGCTTATGTAAAGTAAATTTCTATTGGTAACAATATTGATTAATTTAATTCTAGATGGATGCTTTCCTTTAAACACTTTCCCCTCTGTAACACACTTTTCCGTAATATACATGGCAGCAGTTACAACATTAAAAAAAAACAGAGCATTTCCTTTCCTTTCTTGGCCACAGCCAAAATACAGCTACAGGTCCCATGAATATTCAAATGCGATCGGGGCTCTGGCTCATTTATATTCATGAGCCCTGATCAGATCACCTTGTGGATCTCCTTAAGTTTTTAGGAGAGTGGCCTCTCAGTGGGGCCTGTCCATGGTCACCAGTTCCCATTCAGTCGATGAGGATCCTGAGACCAATAGAACAGAACATGCAATCCCAGCTGCCCCGAGGGAAAGGCTTTGAGCGTCAGATCATGGTTGCATTTTTCAGAGATCCGGAGGGCTGGATTTACTTCTTTGGACAGAACTGGGGCACTAGGAGGCAGAAAAGGACCTGGGAGACTGAAAAAAATACAGGCTGAATCAGGATGCTCCTGGGAGAAGAGGAGGAACAAGGGCTGTATCGTAGCAGGTAAGTCACCATTTGGCAGGGGGGTTACATATGGTTGTGCTACAGGGTCTGTTTTAGCACTACTAAATTAAAGCACACATTGCTGAGATAACAACTAAACACTTGTGGCAAAGCAGTACTTTTCATCAGTAAAGTAATGTTTTTCTATTTGCTCATATTTCTAAAGCATTTTACCAATACAAGAGCTATAGCTTGCTTTTAAAAACTAGATTCATAGTTGCTGCAATTTAACTTCAGAAAACAAACAAAGGAAAGACAGCACAACACACAATAGACTTACATTCCATTAGCAAAAGGTAAGGATAAGATAAACACTGTACCTAGGAAATAGGAAGGTCCCAGTATGACCCAGACCCTACAGAGAAAAAGAAAAACAGTGGGAGATGTCTACTCCATACACTTGTACCTGACACAAGGGTAGTGGAGCAAAAACCCACTCAATAACTTTTATATATGATGTAAAGACATTTTATTTGAAGCCACAAGAAGTAAAAGACCTGACTTTACTCAACATTTTATGATCTATGAATGGTCACTTCATCAGGGCTTAGATCTCTTGTATCTACAAAATAGTATAAATAACACCCGGGAATAGAAAATTAATGTACCTGGTCAAATTAATATTCAACCAAATGCATTGGGTAACTGTTTCTTTTAAGAACAGCTAGATGATAAAATAGATAAATACAGAGATAAAGAAGAAGGTATTGATCCCTGAATGTTATGCATAAGCTCCAAACTTCTTTTGACATGCACACATCTTGGGCAACCAGTTCCTCAATCTGAAAGTAAATAACATAAACAGCAAAGGAAGAAGTCCTTATTAGATTAAAAAATGAGTCTCCATCACAGCTGTTTAATATATAACAAAGTAAAAGCTACGTGTAGGCTGAGAGACTGAAATATAGACAAGAATGAAAAAACACATGTTCATATCCCTAGAAACAGCTGTGGTGGAGACTCTTCATTTCCATACAGTAAGGATCCCTATCTCTATTGTTTATTATCCAGCTGTTCATAAAGATAATTAACTTAATGAATGTGGTTGTAAAAGAAATAGAAAAGGTGCTGTAAATTAATATACAAGCTTGGTGCCATAAATTAATATTCTCTCCCAAAATGTGATAGTTTTTTTTTCAGTGGGATCATACTGACAGTTTCATATTTGTGATCTACATGAACTGAACCCCTCCCCCCCACTGGCTAAGATAGTGTATAGGGAGATCCCGAGGGATGAGAGTCCCACCATGGAGCAAATTAGTCAAGAATGCAGTGGGTTAGCAAAGGAAAAAGGAGAAGAAAGGAACAGTCAGAAAAGAAGATGGAGGAAGGGTGCACAAAAGGAAAAGGGGGATGATACAAGCAGAGGGCTAAAAAAAATCTGGAAGGCCATATGTAAATGCTAGAAGTCTGGGAAGTAAGATCCCAGACCTAGACACCATCATGGCAGAAGCCAACCTGGATATTGTAGCCATTACTAAGTCATGTTGCATGGAAAACCATGACTTGGAGAAGGTCATACCAGGCTACATGATGCTCTGGAGGGACAGGATAGGAAGAAAAGGAGGGGGGTGTGATGCCGTATGTGAAAGAAAACATAGAAGTGAGAGAGACATAGAGAATTCGGAAGGGGGGGCTGAGGTGCTGTGGACTATTCTCGAGCTGGGAAATGGAACCACTATTAGGACAGAAGTGCTCCATAGTCCACCAGAACAGGGAAGGACTAAGATAAGGAAATGCTAGAAGAAATTGACAAAATAGCTGAGAAGGGGGAGGTTTTGCTGGTGGGTGACTTCAATCTGCTAGGTGTTGATTGAAGCCTTCCAGCAACAGCTTCAGCTAGAAGTAGGTACATCCTGGAATCCCTGCAGGGAGGTGTTCCTCAGGCAACTAGGCAGTTAACCCACTCATGATGGAGCAATACTGGATCTGATGCTTACTAACAGGGACAGTATTGTTGATGTCAAGGTAGGAAGCCATCTGGAGACCAAGGATTATCATACAGTGTGGTTTAACATAAGATCAACTACAAACTCCAACCAAAGCTGTTGGTTAATTAGGATCTGCAGCTTATCTGTTAGGTAGGAAAATGGGCAGACTAGGGGGGCCAAGCGGTCCTCATCTGCTGTCAAATTCTGTTTCTATGCTTCTATGTTTCACACAATGGCATGAGTCCTGGACTTCAGAAGGGTTGATTTTACAAAAATTGATGAATGTCTCAGAAATTACTTGACAGGGGAAGAGGTCCTGGGGGTGGAGTAAAAGTGGGCCAAACTTAAAGAGTGTATAATGATGCAATAAACCTCTGTATCAAGCAGGGAAACAAAAGTTAATGAAAGAAGAGACCACTACGGTTCTCAATAGAAGTAGCAGAAAAGGCAGAGGCTAAAAAAGTAGTATTCAGAAGGTAGAAGGAGACCCAGAGAGAGGATAGGAAAGTGCATCAGGAAAAACAGAGGGAGGCAGGCAAAGCAGTAAGAAGCACAAAGACACACACTGAGAAAAGAATAGCTCAAGGAATATCAAAAGGGGACAAGACATTTTTTTTGGTATGTTAGCCAGAATAGGAAGACAAAGGTAGGTATTGTATGATTAAAGACAGTGGGGATGATTGCATGGATGGGGATCAAGAAAAGGTAAACATATTGAACAAATACTTCTGCTCAGTATTCACAGTAGAAGTAGAAGGGGGGAGACCACAAAAAGGCACCAGGAGTTTTGATGGGAGGAAAATGGACACTAGTCATTTTCTAAGGAGAATGTCTGGAAAGCACTAGCAAACTGAAAGTGAACAAAGCTATGGGGCGAAATAGGGTACATCCAAGGGTGCTGAGGAAGCTCAGGGAGGTACTGGATGCACCTCTGTCAGACCTATTTAACAGATCACTGGAGACTAGCATGGTTCCAAGGGACAGAGGTAGTCCCACTTCATAAAAGTGGTAGCAGGGAAGAGGTCTGCATTTATAGTTCAGTCAGCCTGACATCAGTGATGGGTAAGTTAATGGAAACACTACTAAAGGAAAGGATCATGGAATTATTTTGTATTCAATGAATTACAGGATCCATGGCAGCATGGTTTCACAGGGTTCAAGGTCATGCCTAACAAATCTGGTAGATCTCCTTGAATGGATGACCAACAATGGGATAAGGGGGGAGCAATGGATGTGGTCTACCTGAATTTCAGTAAGACTTTCAACACCGTTCCACATAGGAATCTTGTAGGTAAGCTGGGGAACTTTGGGGGGGGGTGTAATAGGGTGGCAACCTGGGTAAAAAAATGGGTAGAGGAAACAGAGGGCAGTGGTAAACAGGGTTCACTCCGAGGAAGGGAGGGTGACCAGCAGGATACCTCATGGGTCAGTGCTGGGACTGATCCACTTCAATGCCTTTATAAGAGATATAGCAGAGGAACTGGAAGGAAAGGTCCACTTCTTTGTGGCTGACACCAGAGTCCACACTTTGAGGTGCTAGAAAGGATCAGTAGGGATCTGAAAAGACTAGAGGAGTGGTCAAGGGTATGGCAGCTGGGTTGTCATGGAAAAAAGTGCAAAATCATGCACTTGGACCATAGAAACCTGGGAGCGGAGTGTAAGATGGGTGGAGTCATACTGACAAAGACAAATCAGGAAATAGATATAGGGGTCATATCAGATGACCTAAAGGTGGCCAGGCAATGTGACAAGTCAGGCAGAAGGGCTATCTGGATGCTGGGGAGCACTGGAAGGGGTATCACCAGCAGGAAGAGGGAGGCAATGCGTTCACTATATAGATCACTGGTAAGACCACACCTTGAGCACTGTGTCCAGTTCTGGAGGCCACGGGCTAGATTCACAAAGAGAAAAAAAAATCTGCATGTGCAGAAAAAAAGCTTGCAAAACAGGGTACTTTTGAAATTCTTCAAGGGCCAAAAATCTGCAACATTATTTCTTCAGCTGCAGAAATAATATAAAAGGCCCAGCAGACAGAACATCAGCAGGTGATCCATATTAAGTGGATCAGAAGACTTTCCAAAAGTTGCAGCAGAACCAGCACTCCCAGAGAAGCAAGCAGCCAGTCCTGCAACTGGGACCACAGTAGCACCACCAGTACCCACAGGACCTTGCATCCAGTGGCAATATGTATCCATTGGTTGAGTCTCTGTCTGGGGTGTTTCTTTCTCCTGCATCTGTAGTATACACCTCTGGCTATTACCACCTCTGCCTCTACTGCCTGTGGGGCTCCTTTGTGGGCTGCAGTGGGTATTGTGGTTGTGGTTTGTTAGTTTTCAATGGAAATGTGTGCTATTTTGTTGCAACAACTGATACTACTATATAGCCTACAGGTTTTCTGTTGCTTGGTGCCCGAACCCCCACTATGATTCTTTCCCAATTCCTAGTACACTTCCTTTTGCTCAGGGGGAGTTACACCTCACTCTCCTTAGTGCAGCACTTGCACAACATTTTTTCCACAACTGTGGGAAAACAGTGGCTGAGAATAGCCTTTAAGGGGATATGCTATACTTTTCAATGGGATCTTTTTGTGCAGGAATTTCCACAGGTGTGTTTTTTCCAAAGCCTGCTGTGTAGTTTTTCTTCAGCTGTGGATGTTTTGTGCATATGATACAGTGCAATTGACCCTTTTTTTCTGCAACTGTGCACATTTTGGAGAGTTTGCGAATTGTTTTCACTTGCGAAGTGTTTTGTGAATCCTGCTCCACATCTCAGGAAGGACACAGACTGATCAGAGGCAGTCCAGAAGAGGGCTACCAAAATGGTGCAGGGTCTGCTTCAAAAACCCTACAAGGAGAGACTTAAGGAGCTAAATATGGACACCCTGGAGGAGAGGAGGGAGAAGAGGGATATGATAGGGACATTTAAATACCTTATAGGAGTTAATAAGGTACAGGGGAGTGTACTTTCAGAGAAAAAGGTGCTCTAGAACAAGGGGGCATGGGATGAAGCTGAAGAGGGTTAAATTCAGGAGGGATGTGAAGAAGTACTTATTCACAGAAAGGGTGATGGATGCCTGGGATAGCCCATCTGCAGAGGTAGTGGGGGAGAAAATGTGGTGGCATTCAAAAATTCCTGAGGCAGGCACAAGGAAATTATAGCAGTAAGGAAGGGAAGGGAAGGGAAGTGATGGTGTTGTAAATTATGCTGGGTCTGTAGTAAAAAATGAAGGTTAAAAAACAATTGTTCTTCTCCGTGAAACATCAGGACCTACATCTGCATGCCTGCACTAACAGGAGTTTTTAATGTTGTATATTGTGGAAATAAAGGAATTTGGTTTTCTGGACTTAGCCTATGCTTCCAGTGATTCCTTTTGGAATGTTGGTGAGTGGCACCTGTTTTTTTGAGTACTAGTAAATCAGTATTTCCAGAAGTCCCATCATAATTTAGTGTGACCTTTTTTCTATTTTGGTCAAAAATAATGGGCAGCCACACCTGCGACCTGGGTTCGAGAATAAGCCTGGGCCGCATGGGGTCGGCAGGAGGGAGAGAGGATCGAGCATCCAGAGGACTGTTTTCCTCTCTCAGGGGAAGGGAGCCTAGTCCTCCCCCTCATTGACTGCCCTCTGGCGGTGGCTGGAGGGCAGTACAGGTCGGGAGGCTTGATCCAATATCCTCATTTCAGAAGGGAGAGGAAATGGGCAAAAATGGAGGAAAATTAGCTTGGCAGGATCAATGATGGTGTGCCGCTCCCAGGGGTCAACTCTGGATTCTAGATTGGGTCTCTGGGGGGGGGAGAAGCCAGAACCCTCCTCCTGGCCCTGCCACCGGGGGCAATCTACAGGGGAACTGCTATGGACCACAAGTATGGGAGCAGTGGGACTGAAGAAAGAGTCCCTTCATCAGGAGGGCTGAAGCTGCTTGCCAGGGCTTCAGAGGATAAAGAGATGATAGAAAAAAATATGGGCAGACTGGGTGGGCCCAGAGGCCTTATCTGACCTCACATTCTATCTTTCTATGGTATATATGCCAGGGAGCAGGACTTCTTCATTGTATCAGTTTTGTCATGTTGACATTAAAAAGGCTTATGCTAGGCCCAGTGGTGCTGAGGTTTGAGGCGCTGGACACCAAACCTTGTACCAAGCTGGTGACCCGGGTCTGTGAGTGAGCTCAGGTTGCCATGGGTCAGCTGGGGGAGAGGGTGAGGAACTGGATTGAGTTGCCATCAGGCAGCTCTCCTCTCCTGGGAAGGGATCTGGAATCTCCCAGGATCTTGGCTGCCACCCCAACAGAGGCTTGGTGGTAGCACCAAGCCCAGTGAGAGACTCGCTGCTAGGTTGGGAGGGGGGGGGAAGATGCCATCACCAGAGTCACAGGGTGTGTGCTCCCCTCCACAGGGATGCATGACCATGTTCTGGGGCATCGCGAACATGAGGAAGAAAACTAGGAACTGCTATGTCTCCCCACTGCTGAAGCAAGCAGGAGGTGGCAATGGGGAACAAAAAACTCTATGGAAAAAAAATGGCTGAACAGTTAGATATTATTGTTTTTAAGGGTTTTTTTGTATGTTTTTCATAAAATACTAATAATCATTCGGTATATGAATTGATATGTTTTCAGTGAAGAGTTGGGGGGCCAATAAGTTCTGCAGTATATATTTTTTCTAAAAATATTTTTGTGTAACTATTTGTTTATACTATTTGGTATATAACACAGATCTTTACTCTAGTGAAGTGGCTATCCATAAGTCACAAAATATTGTCTATGATCAGGCCATTACTTATTCTGACATCAAATAAAATTTCCTGAAATCATACAGTATATTAAAGCTGATGAAAGCTTCAGTTTGCATCACTGATCTTGCAAACACAGCCCCTTCAAAATTAAAAAAAAATGAAATATGACCAAGGGTAAGATTAAAAGTCTGTTAATCACCTCCTTGGGGCATAATATGGCAGAAAGTGCAGCCAAAAGCCATATTGGCCCAAGGGGTGATTAACTGACTACTAATCTAACCCCAGCTCATACCTTATTGCTATTATTATAATTATTTTTTTTAATAATTTAGTTATCTTCTGTAATGATATGACTAATAGAATTATGTGTTTGTTTTAGTAAAATAGCCCTTACACAACAGTTCTGCAGAGCTTGGAATGCAGAGCCGTCATGACAAAGCATGCCAAGGAGCTTCAGAGTGATTTCCATGGTAATATTGTCATGCCTTCAGAATGGTCTCAGGCTCTGCAGTGGCAATGGTGGGACTCATCAGCTGGTACACTCCATAACTGATGACTTCCGATTCAATAAGTCAACATGTTTGGTTTATTGGTTTTGAAACGGTATAATCAGCTGTATCAATTTATTCAATCAGATTTGTATAAGAAGTAGTGTAACTGCAGTATTTTAATGTTTGAATTATGAAACTACATTGTTTCCTATACCAATACATGTATTTAGATTTCCATAAGAAGAAGTAGCAGAACTGTAATTTTTTAACATTTAAAAAGTTGAAACTTTGCTTCTGAGCCTGCGCAGCAGTACTGCATGTGATGATGTAATGCTGGCTGTAGTGCGCATGCTCAAAAGCAAAGTTTCAACTTTTTAAATGTTAAAATATTGAAGTTCTGCTTCTTCTTTTGTAAATCTAAATACATGTATAGGAAACAATGTAGTTTCATAAGTTATAATGAATCATTTACGAGATAAGATATTGGAATTCATCAGCCCCCACCCCCACACACTCCAGCTTGGCTCAAGAATCAGGTGAAATTTCTGCTGACTGGTTCTATTGTGTTTTTTTTTCATGTTTAAATTCACTGGTGTTACTGATCGGTAATTAGCACTCGGACCCAAGTGAATGTGATCCCTATCTGCGCACAGGCTGTCTTTCTGTCAAAAAACAAAATACTTAGCTCTGGATTCAGGGATTTACTTGTGTGATCAGATTGCAGTTGAGTGTAAGTTGCTTTCATGCCATAGAAAGACAGCCTGGCCTTGTATTGTATTTCTGATTTCTTTCCAGATGTTCGGGTACTGATCATGGGTGTGTCACTCCCAAACTTGTCATGATCTCTACCACACTGAAGGTGTTCCACTCAATTGTGACTCGGCATGTACTGTTTCATCAATATGGTACTGTATTCCATAACACTGTAGGTGCCAGGAATGGCCATTGTTTTTAGGTTGCCAGAGTGAAGCGGAACTTCTTTCTCTACTGTCTTTTAAAAACATATGCCAGTTGTCAGGCTGTACATGGTACTATAATGTGAGTTAATGTAACTCTGCTAGAACTCTTGACAGCCAATCAGAGTAAGAGAATATTTCTTGCTTTATTATTATAATATAGAGATTAGTGCTTCCACCAGAATTACAGTGACATTTTGAAAGTCTTAGTCCAAAGAATTCCACTGAAGAAGGAATAGAACTTTTCTATGTACAGAAATCATGGCAAATTCAGAACATTGCATACTGATGTGAAATTCTGCAGAACACAGCAGAATTCTGCAGTTTCCACAATTGTTCTACACAGTCTGTTTCTACAACTTAACAAACACATTCACACTTCACATTAAAAGCCTAGAGTTCCTTACAAAATTGCAGGACTCTTGGCAGAATTACCCAGAATAAGTTGCAAAATCTTACCAAGGATTTTATACATGGACTTGGGATTGAGCTGGAATGCCACTGGTGGAATTCTGAATTACATACAGTTCAAATCAAAATACATCTTATATGGTTTGAGTGCAGGGACAGTCAAGAAAAAGGTGATTAGAAGGCACTATAAATTCTGTTCCCACATACCCTACCTTGATACAGGAGAAAGTGAAGCCACTATGAGTAGGACCTGAAATGTCCTTATTTTTTGCCAGTACAAAATTCAGTCATACATGTTATGTAGGTAGTGAAGTGAGAAAGCATTGAGACAAAATTATTGTCACTACTAAAAACAAGTCACTTGAGAAGTGATGCACAAGAAGTGGGGGGGATAAGAATTTTAAAATGTGGTCTGTGTGGTCCTAGACATATCAAGTGAGCAATCCAAGACACCTCAAATGAGTAGAGTTGATTAAGCATCAAGTACATGGACCAACCAACTAAGGAAGACTAACTCAAGTCAGCTGGTGAGGTAACCATTGTTGAAGGATTACAAGACTAATGGAAAGCTACAAAAATGAAATTACAGTCACCCAAACATATGTGTTTGAAGGAGGATACTAGGTCTCCAATGGTGATACCCAGTACAGTATTCAATCAAGTGTTCAGAATTTAAATGAGGATAACAGGCACCAGAGTGTTATCAGTCCTAGTACCAGGAGATTGTCGACTTGTAATTGTTATGAATGGCATGTGCATTTTGCTCTTGTATGTGTTGTTGTATTGGATGTTTCCATGCCTTCATACCCACCTTCTAGGCCAGGGCTGTGTTTAAAAAAAGTCTATTAAATCAGAACACTTAGCTGATCAACAAATAAATAAATAAATATGTGATACACAATGGCCTGACTCAGAATATGACCATGGTTTATTAGTGAACAGATATTAACTATTGTTGCAGGAGAATGCTAAGAAAGGGATCTAATATATTATGAGTACCCATGGAGCATATATGGGTCAAAAGCCTTTTTGAACTCCTAGATCTTAGTGTGAATCTTAGAATAAATAAAATACTGTAGATAATTTGAGGCTCCAGAGTCAGCTTTCAAAAGCAGCATTTCTCTCAAAGGCAAATTGGTTCACACTATTCACCAGACCTCAACGGCTCAGGGAGAAGAAAATTCCTGCTGGGTCTATTAATGCCTGGTAACTTTCCATGAGGACATTGTGCCCAGTACTCTGCATTATAAAGAACAAATGGCTTTACATCACCAAGCTCAAATGAGAACTTCAAAATCAAACATTCCATCACCTGTGATGTGGTCTTTGTGGATAATATCAGTTGCACATAAAAACATAGACCATGACAGCAGAAAAAGACCTGAGGTCCATTCAGTCTGTCTATATTCCATATAATCCCTGTAACCTTCCCTAGAACCTATTTTCCCCCAGGATACTAACCCTCCCCACTCTATCCCCATTCACCTTCCCTAGAACCTATTTTCCCCCAGGATACTAACCCTCCCCACTCTATCCCCATTCTCCTCCCCAGTCTTGTTGCCCCAGACAACCACTATTCCCTTCTTTCTGTCCCATGACTGATTGAATCCCCTGACTGTGTCTGCACCCACCACCTCAACTGACAGACTGTTCCGAGGTTCCACCACATTTTCCATAAAGAAATGCTTCCTCATGGTCCTCCTGAACCTCCCTTCTGTTAATTTCCACTCGTGACCACATGACCTCATGTTGGTGTTCAGCATAAATAATTCTCAACAGTTTATCTTGTTAATTCCGTTAATGAACTTGAAGGTACCTATCATATCTCCCCTCTCTCTTCTGTTTTCCAGTGAGTACATATTTAGTGCCTTGAGGCACTCCTCATAGGTAGTGTTGTGCGAAATTGTGGAATTTCACTCAGCAAAATATTTCGTGAAATTCATGCTTTTCGTGAAATATTTTGTGGGTGTGAAATGCAAAATTTCGTTGGCAAAATGTGGAATTTTGCCAGCAAAATGTGAAATTCTGCCCTTGAAATGTGGAATTTCGTCACTCGTAGGAGAAATTTCACTGGTGGTTGGTGAAATTCCACATTTCATGGGTGAAATTTTGCATTTCATGCCTGCAAAATATTTCGAAGAATGCAAGAAATTTCACAAAATATTTCCTGTGGTGAAATTCACAATTTCGCTGGAATTTCACTGGTGAAATAAAATTATACTGCATCTCCACTCATAGGATCTGCCCTGCTGGCCCTGAATCATTTTTGTTACTCTGCACTGTTTCCAATCTATCCCTGTCCTTTCTGAGATGAGGACTCCAGAACTGGACACAGTATTTCAGGTGAGACCGCACCAGGGATCTGTATAGGGGAACTATTACCTCTTTTCTTCTGCTATCAATATCATTCCTGATACATCCCAGCATCCTGTTAGCCTTGTTATAGGCCTTGTTGCACTTGCTTGTTTGTTTAAGGGAGTTACTGATGATAACTCCTAGATCCCGTTCTGCTTCTGTAGTGCTATGTCTCACCCTACCCATCCAGTACTCTGTCTTGGGGTTCATTTTCCCTAGGTGCATTGCCTTGTACTTTTTAGCATTGAATTTTAACTGCCAGACCTTTTACCACCCCCTCTAGTTTTTGTAGGTCTATATGCATACCCCTTATTCCCTCATCACTGTCCACCCTCCCACATAGTTTTGCATAATCTGCAAAGAGATTCAGCCTGCCCTGGATTCCTCACCAATGACACTAATGAACATGTTGAAGAGGACTGGATCCAGAACAGATCCTTGTGGAACCCCACTCATAACATCCCTTTCCTCTGATTTAACTCCATTGACCATCACCCTCTGTGGCCTCCCTTCTTGCCAGCTACAGGGCTGTGCCAACAACTGTAAGGGTCCCCCTGAAAAATATTTTGTGGGGCCCACCTCTCAACCAATAAATCTAAAATAACGATTAGCGCATATGACATTTTAAAGTTTTTTTGTATCAGTCCCGTTGAGCTTATTGGAATTGGACTCTTCTGACACGACTGCTGACAGACCCAATTTCCAATGGATAAGCAGTTTCCAAAGGAAAACTTGCAATTCTGTCTATTCAAAAAGGTTTTCTTATTATTGATGTCTGAGGCAGTGGGCCCCCTAACAGTGTGGGCCCTACTGCAACACCAGCTCTTGCACCCCCCTGGTCACTGCCCAGGTCAACTACCAACCCAGTGAACTACAATTTTAGCCATACCCAGCTCTTCCCTATTTCTGAACAACCTTTTGTTCTGTACCTAATCAGAAGCCTTGCTGATGTCAAAGTACAGCAGATCCACAGTGTGGCCCTTGTCTGCTTCCAGGGTCACCCAGTCAAAGAAAAAAATCAGATTCGTCTGAAAAGATCTTCCCACCACAAAACAGCGTTGTTTACTGTCCTGGAGCCTGTGACACATGTGACTTATTCTACCTAAGCAAATCCACCAGAGCACTTAAAATTAGAATATCAGGACACAAAGCACAGACAGAAGAAAGGATGAAAAAACTTCAGTGGCATGCCATTATAATTTACAGGGCCATAACCCAGCAGCTCTAACATTCTGGGGACTAGTAACAGTACAACAGAAAAGAATAGATTTACAGTACTTGGAATTGTAAAGATAGCAGAAGTCACAAAACCCATGTAAGCTGCCTCTTGTTTAGTTATAATAATCCTCCAATCCCTTCTCAGCTAAGTATGTATTCACTCTATTTTTGTATTGAGTGAAATTACTGCTACTCACAACCTCAGAAGGCAGACTGTTCCAAATGCTTATTATTCTTACAGTATAGTACATCTTATGTTTTTCTGTTTTAAAATTAATTGAATGGATTTGTTTCTCATGCTATCTTCAATTTTGCTGTGCTCTGTATTGCAAATTTAGTTCTTCCATAATATCCTCCTCGTTGATGATTTTATACATCATCAGAAAATCTCCCCTAATACGTCTATTGTGTAGGGTGTTTAGTTTCAGGACTTCTAATCGATTCTCATATGATTTATCTTTTAGACCCTTGATTGATCTCATTGCTTTCCTCTTTATACATTCTACTTTACATTTATCAGCACCATTCAATGGTCCACAGAATTGTGAGCAGTAATCTAATTGTGGTCTTACACATGTATTATACAGTGGTAGTCTCATTTCCTTAGATTTGCTTATGGAATGTCTATTTATAGTATTTATCAAATAAGTTGATTACTTAAACACCTCTGAACATCGGCCACTAATTTTGGGATCATTTGTTACGATGATCCCCAAGTCCCTCTCTGTAGATATTTCTTTTACTAGCTCCTTAAGTAGATGATATTTATAACCAGGATTGTTTTGCAAAATACACAACTTTACATTTTGAAGTATTGAAGGACATTCCCCACTTGTCAGTTCATGTTACCAATTGGTCCAGATCCTTTTGCAATTTCTCATGGTTTGCTACAGTATCCACCCTATCTCCTAACTTGGTGTCATCTGCAAAAATCCTCTACCAAGATCTTAGTTCGTTCCTGATGTCCGAAATATACAGCTGAAATTAGATAGGTCTCCGTATTGAACCCTGCAGCACCCTGCTGGTCACCTTGATACATGATGATTCATGTCTGTGCAATCTAACCCTTTGTTCCCTATCGAACAGTCAGTTCTCAATTGAGTTTATCAACTAGCCATGTTCAAGTTCAAGTTCAAGTTTATTGCAGGAAAACTCCATTGAGCAAGCTCATTCACAAGGAGGTCCTGTGACATAAACACTTAAAGTACAAACACAGATAGGTAATAGCAGTATATACATGAAATGCACGTTACATGATACAGGCTGGATATACATACAAGGGTACCACATAGGGTGACCGCAGGTGGTAAACATTGATATGAGACAGGTAAGTGACTTACAGGTTGCATACTGATAAATGAAACATGATGACTGGTTTGTGCAATACATATACAGTAATTTGGCAGCTAGAATAAACAACAGTCTACAACTGATATGGGGCAGAGGAGTGATTTGATAGAGTAGCAGTGGAGCATAAGCAAAGATAAAGCCAGGAGTAGAAGGGGAAGGGAAAGCAGTTAATATGACAAATCAATTATACCTTACCAGTGGATAAATATGGCACACATGGGGAAGGAAGAGACTTAATGACAGTTACAGGTGTCTTTTATTTTGGCTGAACTTAGCGATTTGTAGAAGTTTATTGAAACTGTGCTAGTTAGTTTCAGTACGGTTTGTAATTGGTTCCAAATGGAGGGAAGGGCATATGCAATAGCACGTTTACCAAAGGAAGTCTGCATCCTTGGTATGTCAAGCATAATAAAGTCTGATTTTCTTAACGAGTATGCACTATGTGAGATACTAATAAGGGAAGAGAGATAGCTTGGCAATTTCTGCAGGAGCAGTTTAAGAGTCTATAGCCCAGCATGGAGCAGGCGTCTAGTAGTAAGGGATGTCCAACCAACAGCTACATATAAGTCACAGTGGTGCGAATGGTAAGGGGAGTTGGTAATGAACCATAATGCACGGTGATAAAGGATGTCCAGTTTACTTAGATTTGCAAGAGTGGTGGAGGAATAGATTACATTGCCATAGTCGAGTAGGGGGAGAAAAGTACCCTGTACAAGCTTGTTTCGAGTTTCAAGGGGGAAAAGGGGCCTATTTCTGTAGAAGAAACCTAACCTTGCTTTTAACCTTCTAGAGACATCTTCGACGTGGTCACTGAAAGATAATTTATTGTCGATCCAGATACCTAGATATTTAAATTTGGTTACAACTTCCAGAGGCTCGTTTAGCGTGGTGACAATGAAGTCTTGGGCAAGGGTATTGGGGGGGCCTGAGACAGCACTGTGGGAGAATATCATCACTTTAGTCTTCTTAGCATGGAGTAGAAGCTTTGCCTTTATTAGATTATGCTCAAGTTGTGCGAAATCCACTTGAAGCACTCCCTTGATTTCAGATAACGATGAGCCAGAAGTATACAACACAGTATCATCTGCAAAAAAGTGCAGATTGGACGTAGATATGTTAGCATCTAAGTCATTAATGTACAGAGAAAACAAGATAGGGCCTAAGATGGATCCTTGGGGGACTCCTCTTACAACTGGCAAGGCAGCAGAAAAAAAGCCTTCCGCCTTTACTTTTTGGAATCTTCCAGTTAGGTAGCTAGAGAACCACTGGGTGGTATGGTATGTGGCACCCAACTTCGAAGCAATTGACATAGTTTGTGATCAACAGTATCAAAAGCTTTGCTGAGGTCCAAAAAGACTGCACCAGTTACCTTCTTAGCATCTATAGCAGAGATCCAATCATTGGTTACTTTTGCTAGTGCAGTGATTGTGCTATGATTAGCCCGGAAGCCAGATTGAGCTGGGTTAATGAGAGAGAAGGTTGCCAAGTGAGATTTTAACTGAATATGGATCAGTTTTTCGAGAACTTTAGAAAGGATAGGCAATATGGAGATAGGCCTATAGTTGTTTACATCACATGGGTCACCAGATTTAAATAGAGGGAGGATATGTGCTGATTTCCAGCAGGACGGCACAGTAGCAGATGTAATGGAAAGATTGAAGATGTGGAGAATTGGGGCAGTGAGATGGGCATAGACTGACCTTAGGAAAAAAGGTTCCAAGCCATCGTCTCCTGCACTTTTTTTGGTGTCTAAGTTAAGAAGAGAATCTTCTACTTCTTTATAAGTTATCTCACGCAGTTGGAAGGGCTGGGTGCAGGACTAGATGTGGTGGGAGGGGTATGCTGGCTCACCGCAGCACCAGCATAAGGTGACGAGTCAAAAGCTAATCCAGCTGTGACAAAGTGGGAGTTAAGTTCCTCCAGGATTAGGGACTTGTTTTCCACAATCTTGCCACTTGCAACTATCTTTGTTGGGACAGAGGGGGCCATGGGCCATCCTGCTATAGCTTTGATAGTCTTTCATATTTTATGAGGGTTACCTTTAGCTTGTTCGAGAGTAGAAATATAATAGTTAATTTTAGCAGAGCAAAGTTTTTTCACACAGTTATTCCTGGCTGTTCTAAAGGCCTGCCAATCTGAAGATTCTTTGGATGTCTAGCTTTAGCCCAGAGCTTATCTCGAGCTATAAGGGCTGCCTTGAGATCCGAGTGAACCAGGATTGGAAATTGTTCCGTACCCTTACTTTGATGAAAGGGCATGCTTATTTATTATTGTAGTGAGTTTGTCATTAAGGATGCAAGCTGCCTTGTTGACATCTTTGGCTAGGTAAAGATCTTACCATCTGATCATGCTCAGGTCAGATAGGAAATGCACTGAATTTGCGAAAGGATCTTTTTGTTATAAAGATGGGTTGCGGACGGGCCTTAATTTGAGATCTTATGCAAGCAACAATTCCATGATTGCTCATGTCGTTGTGAAACACTGCCAAATGAGATATTTTGTGTGGATGGGTGGTTAGTACCACATCTAGAATGGAACTGTTGGCAGTATTTAGAGTGTTGTTCCTAGTAGGTTCACTGACTAATTGCCCAAGACCTAGCCTGGCCACAAAGGGATTTGAGGCCGTGTGATTTAAGTGACAGCCAGTCCATATTTAGATCTCCTAGAAATATTGTTTCAGTTTTTGCATTTATGAACATGGATTTCAAAAGATTAAGGACTTCATCACCACCAGACGGAGTCTATAGCCACCTAGGATAGTGATACATTCCGAGGAGGGGAGATGAAGGCTCAGCGAAACTAACTCAAATTCCTTGGCTAGAGATTTGCAACTAATATTGGTGACCAAGTACTTAGATTTGGCATAGATAACCACACCCCCGCCTCTAGACTCTCTATCTGCTCTAAATAAATTGTAGCCCTGCAGTGATATTTGTTGATCAGTGTTCGTCTTTTTTAACCACGACTCAGTAATTATGATAAGGTCTGGGTTAATGTGTGCAGCCCAGGCTTGCAGCTGTACAAGTTTTTTAGGCAGGCTTAAAATGTTGACCATCATCATTTTGAGACCTGTGGCCTCAGCAAAATCGATAGGCGAGGTAAGTTGTGGGGGGGGCCAGGGTTGAGCTCCACATTTCCTGAGCAGAGAAGAAGCAGAAGTATAACTTTCTTTAAGGAGCTTATAAGAATGGAGACTGCTTTTTTATTTCTTCGCGGCAACCCATATCGTGCTGCGCAAGAGGCGGCACCACTGTAATGACAGTTGATTGTGATCAATGTAAGTGCTTGGGTAGACATAGGTGAGGACAGTAGCAAGGGGGTGTAGGCTAACCGGGGGGAATAGGCTAAAAGGGGAGAGGAGAATGACATAGTGTCTGCACAGTACACTGTTATAACATTAGGTATTGATAAGGTACATTGGAGAACTGAATTGCATTGAGGTACTTCAAATTGCACTGTATTGCTAAAAACTCTGCACCTTAGGAGCAATAAAAACACAATAAGGAGAGCCATGGTCCCAGATTGAGTGGTCTCGTGATTTGTATTAGTGCAATATTTTCTAGGCAAGAAATTTGCCCACCTAGGTACTCACTTAAAACCTAGATGAGAAAATACAGCAGAAAGGGGAACGAGGAGAGCAGAAGCAGCTTAGTTAGTGGCCATCCACCCTTCAGACTCAAGTCCCCTTGTAGCAGAACTGGGAAAGAAGTAGAATGATAATGCAGGCCATATTGCCCACGAATGAATACAGTGATTTATGTAGAAGACCAAGAATCCCTCTAGTGGCAGGTCTGTATAACCTGCTAATGGAAAACTAGCCACAAAAAAAAAAAAAAAGGTAGTTAGACTTATCGGCACCAAGACAGAGTGCTTGGATTGGGGGCTGCAGGAAAAGCAGTCAGACAGAAGATGTGTAAGCACTTTAAAACAGTAGTAGAAATTACAATCCAGCTAATACAGTTGAAAAACTCCTAATAACACATTTGAAATGTGCTTAGTTCTATTGAAAATCTAACAAAGTGCCAGGTGTCTATAGCAGGGGAAAACTCCTGCCAATCAGAGTGGGTTTGCTGGAAGCACCCGTGTTCCAATTGGCTGCGCTGTCCCGTACCTTCCAAGGAGCTGCAGGAGGGTGTCCTAGTCTTGGTCGGTGGCTGGCTGGGTGCCGACCGACCGTGGGTGAGCTGGAGCAGCCCTGTTCAGGGACAAGCAGCTAGAGAGAAGAAGACAGAGCAGGTCTTAAATAGCATAGAGATAAAGGGGGTTAGATTTGAGCAGTTTAGTAAGACAAAAGGTAGTTAGACTTATCGGCACCAAGGCAGAGTGCTTGGATGGGGGGGCGTATTTTAAACTCAATTTATTTACTAATTTGGTATGTGATGCCACGTCAAAGGCAAGTCCAGGTATATGACATTTGATCGTAAACCATTGTCAAGATTATTACTCACTTTTTTGTAAAAACACAATAGGTTTGTAGTGCATGATTTCCCTTTGGTAAAGCCACACTGATGCTTTTCTTATAAGTTAATTTTGTCTTCCTGCACATTCAACCTGTCCTTAATACAGTCTTCCATGAACTTCCCAAACATACTTATCAGACTGATGGGCCTGTAGTTCTCTGGGTTGCTTTTAAGCCCTTTTTTAAATATAGGGACCACTACTGCACTTCTCCAATCCTTAGGTACCTCACTTTTGTCCGGTGTCCTGTTGAAAATGTAAGTCAGGAGTGCTGCTAATTCATAGGAAATTTCTTTGAGATACCTTGGTCCCAAATCATCTGGTCCAGGTGATTTTGTTGTTTCTTATGTAAGAAGCCATTCAAAGACTAGAGATGTGACAATGTTTTATTTTGCAGATGAAATTCCTGCAAAATCAGCAATTTCACTACGTGAAATAGTTTGCAAAATTGGAGCATTACACAGAACTTTTCGTTGGTGCGAAATTGCTAGAATTTTGACTGCAAAATGTGATATTCCACCCAGAATGGTGGAATTTTGCCCACAATTGGCAGAGATATGCCATTTTCTGGTGGTCAAGAGAACCCCCTCCCTCCCTATCCCAATTGATCCCTTCCTAATCCCCAGACCCACTCAGTATGTTTTTTTAAATAAATTTCCTGGTGGTCTAGTTAACCCCATTCCCTACTATCCTGATTTATCCCCCACCCCAAAATCCTTTTTTAACATATTCTCTGGTGGTCTAGTGGGTCCCTGCCCCCTCAACCCAGCAAGTACTCTCCCACCCCGCTCCTTCCCTCATCCCGAAACAGAGCAAAGAATTATCTTGGACCAAAGCGGCATATAGGGATAACTGAAAAACATGTAAACAGGCAAACAACTACAACTTTGATTCCATAAGACATTTACAGTGTGTCATCTGGGTATGACAGACATGAACCGCACTTTGAAAGAAAAACATATCTTACAACCACTAATAATATTAATAAATACTTTGGTATTTACAGTTTTAAATATTATTTCCTGGTGGTCTAGTGGCCCTCTCTGCTCCCCAACCCAGCAAGTACTCTCCCACCATCCCAAATCAGAGCAGACCACTGGTTCAACCCTCTGCTTTTCTACATGGCCGGCAGCCTGCTCAGTAGTAAATGAATGAATGAGTGTGTCTGCATCCGTTCATTCATTCATTTATTCATATCTGAGTGGGCTGCCAGCTGTGGAAGAGAGCGGAGGGCTGAGCTGGTGGCACCCTCTATTTCAGGATGGGGGGAGCAGGGTGGGACAATATTTGCTTGGTTGGGGTGAAGTGGGATGCTAGATCAGTAGGGAATAATATTTAAAAAAAAAATATACAGGTGGACGAGTGATGGGGTTGGGGGGAAGGGACCACTAGCCAGCAAGTTTAATTTATTTCTTTATTTTAACACTAGTCCACAGAAAAACTTGCCATATTTTTTATATGAATGAATGAGCTTGTGCACAGCACAGCACATGCTCAATAATTCATATGTCAGTGGGCTGCTAGCCATGGAGGAGAGTGGAGGGCTGTGCCAAAACCCATTCTGTTTCGGGCTGGGGAGGAGTGGGGTGGGACAGCTGCTGCGGTGGGGGGCTGGGAGGCCATTAGACCACCAGAGAATATGTTAAAAAGCATACTGGGGTGGGGGATTGATCAAGGATAGGCCACAGGTGAAATAGACATGCCCAGCAAAAAATATCACAAAATGCGTGAATTTCGCAAAATTTTTCACCAGACGAAATATATCAGTTTCGCACAACACTATCAAAGACCTCAGATTGCTTGATTGTCCCTAAAACATTCTCTTCGACAACATCTTTATTAGCAATGGGCCTCACTTCAAAATCTTGGAAAACACTTCTGAAAAAAATCATTAAATATCTCTACCATTTTAGAATTGTCAGTTATTTCTTCCCCAAAAGATGAGGAAGGGTATCAAGACTTGTTAGTATGAGAGGTGTGGTGGATCTACAACCTGAGAACATCAGAAAGAGAAAAGGGCAAGACTCAGTAACTGGACTGGACTCTGTTTTTTATGTTGATTGCAAGCAGCGCATGAAACATATTGCGGCAACTTGCTCAGAAGCAGACTGTGGAGGCCCGGCACTGTAGTAGCCAATGCCCCCACAGCCTGCAAAGGCTTGCCCCGCTTCCCCCAATGCCGTTGCAGGCTGCTGGTGACACAAGTTTGGAACGTTTGCACCAATTTGTGACAGATCAGCTGCTGCAATCAGGGGCCACCTTGTCATTGCCGCGTCAACCATCCGCTGCAATGAGGGAGCGACCCGTCATTTCAGGGTGGGATCTAGCAAGCCCGATATTGTTTGTGTACATGGTGGAGTGTTGCCACCATGTTCACAAACAATATTACCCCCCCAACATGTTTATCTGCCAACTGGGGAGCCCACTCCCCATCAGCATAATGTCACCCCCCATTTCATTGTCTGCCGACAGGGCGCCCAATCCCTGTCAGCAGAAAGGAATTCTTCCCCTTTTGTTGTTTGCCAATGGGAGTGCTCAATCCCTGTTGGCAGAAAGGAACCCCCTTTGCTGTTTGCCAACAAGGATGACCAATCCCCATCGGCGGAAAGGAATTCCCCCCTTTTGTTGTTTGCCAACAGGGGTGCCCAAATCCCCGTTGTCTACAGCTACCCCCTAAAGCAAGACTCCGGTGGCACACTGGGAGCCCACCCCAGTGTGCTACATGCCCCTAAATAAAAAATGGTCCCACAAAGTCTTTTTTTTTTTTACACCTGTAAAAAGGAAACGGTCCTCGTAGTCTTCTCCGCCCCCCACCCTCAATCAAGCACCCACCCACTGGGCACCCTACCTCCTACACCCCTTAACCCCATACTTACCTCTGGAGCTTGGCGCAATGATCTTCGGTGGACCAGGAACACGTCTGCACTCTTCAAAGCCGACCACAAACTGAGGAAATGCCAGTAAGCTGTATAATGTAATAAATTGGATTTTTTTCAACTTTAGTACATATCTCGGGCATTTTGTGGAATTATTTTCACAGATTTTCAACATGGGGTTTTTGGGACCCCTTCTAATGAATTTTTGAACTGTCATGGCATTAATCGGCCCCAAAAGGTGATTTTGCGGTCACTGCGTAGAATCACCTTTTGGGGCCGATTAACAAAACAACAGCGCCAGTGTTCAAGAGGTGGGCTCTCAAGAAGCCTATTTTGCAAACTTGGTGGGAAAAATCCAAAAAATGATTGTTTTGCGAGTGTGTGTTCCTACGCACCTCGTAACTTCGTGAATTTGCAATATTTTCATGCCAGATTTTAAACATTGGTATTTTGTTACACCTTCTTGTGAACAGTGCAGCTGTCATTGTTCACCTCCTGGCAGAAATGTGTTTTTGCACTTGTGGGGCAGAATAGCATGGTCACTGTCGGACATCAGTGTTTGGGACAGATTAAGAAAATGACAGTGACACTGTTCATGAGTGGAGGTCCTGAAATAGCTATGTTGAAAATTTGGTAATGATACTCCATTAAATGACTGTCTTATGAGTGTGCATTGCGCAGCTTGCACACACCCTCTTACCTTCACGAATTTATAATATTTTCACTCCAGATTTTCAACATTGCCATTTTCCCACACCTACTTATGAACAGTGCAGCTGGCTTTCCCATCCTAGCTGAAATGTGGTTTCTCACGTCCAGCGCAGAATAGAGTGGTCGCTGTGGGAAATCACTGTCCGGGACAGATAAAGAAAATGACAGTGATACTGTTCATGAGCAGAGGTCCTAAAATGTCTAAGTTGAAAATCTGGTGATGATAGCCCATCAAATGACTGTATTACAAGTGTGCATTGCACATTTTCCACACACCCTTGTAACTTCACAGATTTGTAATATTGTCATGCCAAATTTTCAACAGTAGCATTTTTTCACACCTCCTTATGAGCATTACAGCTGTCATTTTTCATATCCTGACTGAAATATGGTTTCACAGTTGTGGCACAGAATAACGCGGTCGCTGTGGGAAATCTATGTTCAGGACAGATTAAGAAAATGACAGTGGCGCTGTTCCTGAGCAGAGGTTCTAAAAGCCCTATGTTGAGAATTTGGTGACGAAACTCCATAACATGACTGTGTTACAAGCATGCATTGAACTGTTTCCACGCACTCTTGTAACTTCGCAAATTTGTAATATTTTCATGCCACATTTTCAACAGTGGCAGTTTTTCACACCTCCTTATGAACAGTACAGCTGTCATTTTTCACATCCTGGCTAAAATATGTTTTTGCACTCCTGCCGGATAACAGCATGTTCCCTTTGGGAAATCAGTGTTTCGGACAGATTAAGATCGACCAAGTGAGAGGGTGGAGTGACCGAGCTCAACTGAGCTCTGTCGGGACTGCTGCAGATTTGTTTGTGGGCAGAAAAAGGCCCCACGCAAGAGCCCAGTACAAAAGGGCAGCCTGCAGGACTGGGAGAAACAGAACGAGAGAGCTAGTGAGGGAGGGGGAGTGAGTGAACTCACCAGAGCGCCATCAGGACTGCTGCAGATTTCTTTGTGGGCAGAAAAAGGCGTCAAAGCAGGCAGGGGCCCAGTAGAAAAGGCCAGTCTGCAGCAGTGAGAGAAACAATATGAGTGAGTGAGACAGGGGGACTGAGTGAGCTCAACGGAGCTCTATCAGGACTGCTGTGGATTTCTTTGTGGGCATGAAAAGGTGCCAATGCAGGCAGAGGCCCCATACAAAAGGGCGCTTGCAGCGCCAGGACAAACAGAATGAGCGTGTGACAGAGGGAGACTGAGCTACCTCAATGGAGCTCTGTCATGACAGCTGCAGATTTCTTTGTGGACAGACGAAGGTGCCAATGCAGCCAGGAGCCCCATATATACAAGTGCAGCCTGCAGCACCAAGAGACACAGAACAAGTGAGTGACAGCACAGTAGTGAGAGAGCTCAATGGAGCTGTATTGTAACTGCTGCAGATTTCTTTGTGGGCAGAAAAGGCGGCAACACAGGCATGAGCCCAGTACAAAAGGGCAGCTTGCAGTGCCGGCAGAAACGGAATGAGTGAGTGAGAGAGGGGGGGTGAGCGAGCTCAATGGAGCTGTGTTGGGACTGCTTCAGATTTCTTTCTGGCCAGAACAAGCCACCAATGCAGGCAGGAGCCCAGTACAAAAGGGCAGCCTGCAGCAGGAGGAGACACATAAAGAGTGAGTGAGGGAAGGGGAGTGAGAGGAGCTCAACAGAGCTGTGTTGGGACTGCTGCAGATTTGTTTGTGGGCAGAAAAAGGCAGCAATGCATGAAGGGGCCCTGTACAAAAGGGCAGCCTGCAGTGGCGGAAAAAATAGAATGAGCGAGTGAAATAGGGGGAGTGAGCGAGCTCAACAGAGCTCTATTTTAACTGCTGCAAATTTGTTTGTGGGCAGACAAAGGCAGCAACACAGGCAGGAGCCCAACAGAAAAGGGCAGCCTGCAGTGCAGGCAGAAATGGAATGAGCGAGAGAGAGGGAGAGTCAGCAGGCTCAACAGACCTGTGTCAGAACTGCTGCAGATTTCTTTGTGAGCCGAAAACCACCAACAGAGGCAGTAGCCCAGTACAAAAGGGCAGCCTGCAGCGCCAGGAGAACCAGAATGAGCTAGTGAGAGAGGGGGAGTGAGCCACCTCAACGGAGCTCTATCGGGACAGCTGCGGATTTCTTACTAGGCAGAACAAAGTGCCAACTCAGGCAGGAGCCCAGTACAAAAGAGCAGCCTGCAGCATGGGGAGACAGACTGAGCGAGTGACAGAGGGGCAGTGAGCGAGCTCAACACACCAACGCAATCAACATTCAGCATTGACAAATGCTTGTTTTAAACAGATTATTAAGACTAACAGCCAAAACACGTTCCTGCTGAATTACCAATGTCTGTTTTTGGTTGCCTTTTGTGTTCCCTTGAGGTGTCTCATTATCTTTGACTGGTCGTCTACTTATGTGGTTTCACCTACGGTATATTATAATTTAGTAAAAAAATTAATCTTTCATAACTGCATACCTAGAGAAGAAACCAGGGTGATTAGGCATGTTCAATATATATTAAACCAGACACCCATGTCATTTTTATTTATACATGAATGACCTTTAACCAGAGAGTACCAGTACACTCTTCTTTACCTCCATAGGTTATTCCTCCTGTATTTATAGAATGCATTCATTTTGACCCTGTTTTTCTGACCCTATCTGAGAATCATAGTGGTCTCTTAAACCATATTTTTTGTTTTCGTTTTATAGATACTGTTCTTATGTATGCCTTTGTTGCCTCAAGGATGGCTCCATTTATTGCCCCCATCTGTCCTCCACCCCCCTTATGTCTTGCACCCCTACTAACTTATCCCTGGCCAGTTCCCTCAATCTATTGAAGACTTCCATTCTAAAGTCAAGGACTTTGGTTCTTGATTGTGGGTTGCCGGCCCTAAGGGCCAAATCAAACCACATGGAGCTGCTATCACTGTTCCCTAGTAGCTCCCCTACTCCAACTGTACCTACCATCTCTGAGTTGGTGAGCACCACATCAAGGATTTTGCGCCGCCTGGTAGGTTCCTTAACAAGCTGAAACAGAAGACAGTCTTGATGGCATCCATTAATGTCTGACTCCTGGCACTCTTCGTCAATGGGACCTCCCAGTTGACGTCAGGCAGATTCGGGTCACCCAACTATTACTTCCAACTTCGCTGCCCCTGTTTGAAGTTCCTCCTCAAGTTCTCTGTTGCTTTCATCCTTCTGTGCTGGAGGCTTATAAATCACCCCTAAGTGTACCTTCCTGCCTGAGGCTGCTGTGAGTTGCACACAGACTGACTCAGCTTCCCCACTACTACCCCTAATACTTCTGCCACTTAAGTGTCCTCCTTGACAAAAAGGGAAGCTCCCACTCATCCACCAGTTCTTCTATGCCATCTGTCCTGAACAGTGAATATCCTGATACTGTGCTTTTTATTATGTGCTATTTCGTCTATCTGCACTGTCTTCATCTTGGAGTTTCCATTGCTGAATGGGTAAATTGTATATATAAATGGTGGTTGGTTTAAGACTAAAAGGAGCTGCTGCAGGGGTTGGTGATATTGCAGTAAAACAGAGAAAAATATATTTTAACATAGCTGCAGTGGCAACACTTTAAATGGTTGTGCTACAGGGTCTACTTTAGCACAGATGAATTAAAGCACACATCGCTGAGATAGCAACTAAACACTTGTGGCTAAGCATTATTGTCATCGTTAAAGAATTTGTTTTCTATTTGATCATAATTCTAAAGCATGTTATCAATACCCAGGGCTACAACTTGCTTTTAAAAGCTACATACATCTCCTCAAGCCCAGCCAACCTTCAAAATTATATGGCTTTAAGAAATGCCAGCACAAAAGCTGTGCATTCAGCGAAAGCTACGTTCTTTAAAAATAAGCTACAAAATATGAATCTAGGACCTTCCCAGCAGAATTTTGGAAAACTCTGCAACCTCTCCACAACTCCCCCCCCCTCCCCATCTGCCACTGTATTCTCAAGTTCAGGCAACCTTAGTTCCTCTTCAGTGGCAGCATCTATTAATCAATATTTCACCGCATGTGCGCTTCCACCTGACCCATCCTTCAACACATCCTTCCTTCTCCCTACCAGTTGCACCTCCATGGCTGATGTGTTATTATTCCCTCCTATTACAATTTTGGAAGTCCTTTGGGTGCTAAACTGCCTGAACCCCTCGAAACAGAGCTCCGACGGCCTAGATCCTAAACTTCTAAAGATCTGCACACCAGCAAGTGCCCCACCCCTTGCTCACCTTTTCAACCTATCTATTGCCCAAAGTGCAGTCCCTAGAGCTTGGAAAATGGCCAAGGTCATCCCGCTGCATAAAGGTGGTGATCCCTCACTATCTGGAAATTATAGACCAATCTCCCTCCTCCCAGCTGTCTCAAAACTTCAGGGGAGTCTTATTGCCAAAAGACTAAACTCCTTGTATGACTCCAGTACACTTGGTCCCTTTCAATCTGGCTTCAGATGCATCCATTCCACCTCCTCCTCCTCCTTACTCCACCTCACTAATCATATCCATTCCACCATGGACAAGGGCCATCTCACCTCTACGATCTTCATTGACCTAGCCAAGGCCTTTGATTCGGTCTCCCACAATCTTTCTCATACATACACTGCCCTCCACTAGACTCTCTCCATCCTCCACCGACTGGTTCCATTTGTATCTGATGGACAAATACCAATACATTCAAATGGGCCACACACCCTCCCCCCACCCTCACCATCCAAGACAACATACCGCAGGGCTCCATTCTGAGTGCTACTCTATTCTTGATCATCATAAATGACCTCCCCTTCTCCTGTTCACTCACCCACCATCACATGTACGCTGATGATACCATCATCTACATGTCCAGCCCCTCCAACACTGAGATCCAATCATCCTTACAAGTCTCTTTCACCTCTGTCCTCAAATGGTTCAAGGCTAAATTACTAGTGTGCAACACAAAAAAATGGTAGCCATGAGCTTCGGGCTCATCCTGAAAACTTGCTGAACTCCAGTCCCTCCCATCTTTCAAGTCATTGGATGGCAAAAATATAGAAACTGTTCAATCTTTCAGATATCCAGTGGTCTGGCGTGATCCCAGGCTTGACTTCTCTCTTCGTGTGGACTCCATCCACTCCAAGCTCCGGCCCAAATTGGAAGCATTACACAGGATCAAAAACGTTCTCTCCCTCCCTGTATGCAAAGAGCTCATAACAAAGCTAATCCTCTCCTTGTTAGACTACACTGATGTAGCATACAGCTTGGCCCCCAAATCATCTCTAGCCAAATTAGACCCAATTTGAAATGCTTTCTGTCATTTTGCCTCCAACCTCCCATTTCATATTCACCATTGATCCCTTTACTCTGCACTATCCTTCACCTCCCTAGAGAACAGATGCCAAGCTCACTGTGCCACCATTGTTGCCAAATTCTGGTTCAGTTCCCTCCCACCCATCTCTCTAGTATCCTATCCACTCCCCAGCATCAGGATATCATCCTCAAACCCATGATTCCTACACTTTATCTCTTTCCCAACCCCACTCTCAATCTGGTAAGGTAGCTTTCTCCAATAAACTGCCTGACCTCTGGAATCACCTCCACCACTCCATTCACTGTGCTCCCTCCTTAGCCACAGTCAAAAACAATTGAAACCTCTCCCTTCCCCAACTGTAACTGCCCCACCTACTTCCCTCCATGACTTCCTCTTCCACTTACGCCTCCCTCCCCTTACCCATATCTCTTTCAATTCACATCTAACTACTACTAAACTCTTTGTTCTACTTCTTCTCGTCTTCCTTTCCCAGCCTGATTACCTCTCTGACCCACCTACACCCCTCTTTGTCTGCCTCCACCCCATGCTATGCTTCCCTACCCTTTACCCCCACTAAACCTTTTCCAGTAGTGTATCTGTCTACTTCCTCTTTGTTTTCTTTCCTTTCCTTTCCCATTTCACAAACACCCCCCAACCCCCCTTTTTGTACCCCTCTACCTTATGGACCTTACTGCAACCCTAATTCTTGCCTTGTTAAACTAGCCTAGCCATGAATCCACCTAACAAACGTAATTTTAAAAATTGTCTATTGCACTTTATTTCTAAATTTATATCTAAATTATGTAAACTTCATAAAATTGTAACTTCTAACTGTATTCTTTGCACTCTGTGACTTGTCATGTTGAAATATGTTTTATCTATTATGGACATGTTTGTTCTTAAGTTTCCCAACTATAACTTCCATTGCCCTCGCCCCTAGGCCTCACCTGGAGACAAGCCTCAGCTCAGTGTGCTTTTCCCAGTTACCACATTTTTCATAAATAAAGCAAAAATAAAAGATACATAGTTACTGCACTTAATCTTTAACTTCAGAAAACAAGCAAAGGAAAGGCAGCACAAAAGACTTGCATTCCATTAGCAAAAGGTAAGGATAAGATAAACACTGTACCTAGAAAATGGAAGGTCCCAGTGTGACCAGGACCTTAGAGAGAAAAAAAACAGCAGGAGATATCTACTCCATACACTTGCACCTGACACAAGGGTAGTGGAGCAGAACCCCACTTAATAGCTTTTATATATGATGTAAAGCAATTTTATTTGAAAACAAAAAGAAGTGAAAGATCTGACTGTATGCAACATATCTCAATCTATGAATGGTCACTTCATCACGTCAAAGATCTGTGTACAAAATAGTATAAATAACACCTGGGAAAAGAATATTAATGTACCTGGTCAAATTCATTTTTTACAAAATTAATTGGGTTAATCTCTCTTTCAGAACAGCTAGATGAAAAAATAAATAAATATAGAGATGAAGAAGTAGGATTTGATCCCTGAATGTTATGCATAAGCTTTAAACTTCATTGGTGTTTGAATAGAAAAAGAAAAAAAATACAATTTTTATTCTGAATTTCTTTTGACATGCACACATCTTAGGCAACCAGGTCCCCAATAAAAAAGTAAATAAAATAAACAGCTTATATATAAAAAAATGAGTCTCCTCCACAGCTGTTTAATAGCAAACACAGTAAAAACTAAAATGTGTAGACTGAGAGACTGAAATAGAGACATGAATGAGAAAACACATGTTGTGCTTATCCCTAGAAACAGCTGTGATGCAGCCTCATTATTTTCATACAATAAGGATCCATTTCTCTATTGTTTATTATCCAGCTGTTCATAAAGATGATTGGCTTAATGAATTTGATTGTAAAAGAAATAGACCAGGTACTGCACATTAATATTCTCCCCCAAGATGTTTGTTTTTATTTCATTGGGGTAATATTGGCAGTTTCATATTTTTGACCTACACAAACTGACCCCCACAAGTTGAGATTGTGTAGGGAGATCCCAAGGGGCAAGAGTCCCACCATTGAACAAGCTGATCAAGGATGTACAGAGATAGCAAAGGAGCAAGTGGAAGAAAGAAGCAGCATACCTCTCAACTGTCCTTGATTTTCAGGGATGTCCCTGATTTTGCCTCAGAAATTTCTTCTGTCCCTCCTAAATTTGACATTTCTGTCACTGGTGAGAAGGGATTTGAATCACAAAATAATGCCAGCCATTGGTGTTACAGTCTAGTCCTCATTAAATAAATGCTGTTCACACTAAGAAGCATGTTGTACACAGCTTCTGGAACTAATATTATTATTTTTTCAGATGTGTCCCTGATTTTGGTCATTTGTCCCTGATCATTTTAAGCCTTGTCCCTGATTTGTGATGACGGAGGTTGAGAGGTATGAGAAGCAGTCAGAAAAAAAGGAGAAAGGGGCACTAAAGGAAAAGGAGGATGCTATAAGCAGAGAGCTACAAAAATCTGGAAGGCCATGTGTGTGAATGCTAGAAGTCTGGGAGATAAAATCCCAGACCTAGAGGCCATTATGGCAGAAGCCAGCCTGGATACTGTGGCCATTACTGAATCACGGTGCACAAAAAACCATGACTGGAACATGGTCATACCAGGCTACACAATATTCAGAAGGGTCAGGGTAGGAAGAAAAAGAGGAGGAGTGGTGCTTTATGTGAAAGAAAACAATAAAAGCCACAGAAACACAGTGAATTCTGGATGGGGGCTGAGGTGCTGTGGGTCACCTTTGAGTAGGGAAATGAAACCACTATTAGAACAGGAGTGTTTTATAGGCCACCAGCACAAGAGGTGGACTTACATAAGGAAATGTTTGAAGCAACTGACAAAATGGATGAAAAGGTGGCGGTGTTGCTGGTGGGAGACTTCAGTCTGGTGGATGTAGATCGGAGCTTCCCTGCAGCAGCTTCAGCTAGAAGCAGGGACATCCTGGACTCCTTTCAGGGTGTGATCCTCAAGTAACTAGTCAGTTAACCCATTCGTGTTGGGGCAATACTGGATCTGGTGCTTACTAACTGGGATAATATTGTTGATGTCAAGGTAAGATGCCATCTGGGGACCAGTGATCATCCTACAATGTCATGTAACATAAGAACAGCTACAGAATCCAACCACACAATGGCATAAGTCCTGGACTTCAAAAGGGCTAATTCTACAAAATAAATGGTGAATGCCTATGGAATGACTTGGCAGGTTTGATTACCTTGGGGTGGAGGAAAAGTGGACCAAACTTAAAGAGTACATAGCAAAAGCAATGAACCTCTGTGTCAAGCAGGGACATAAAAGTAAAAGAAAGAAGAAACCACTATGGTTCTCAATAGAAGTAGCAGAAAAGGTAAAGGCTAAAAAAGTAGCATTCAGAAGTTAGAAAAAGCTCATTAACCATGCCCCCTGGGTCTGTGTGGTGGCTGCTTGTGTTTGTCTGTGCCTGTAGCTTAGTTTTTGAGGATTTACATGTTTTTCTGCTTGTGGTAACTATATCATTCTTGCTCACTACATCCGTGAAAGTCTCCTGGACTTGATTTCTGCAAAAAATCGTCATCAGGTATCTTTATTTTCATTTTAGAAGCAACTTTTTGGAAGCTATCCCAAGCAAAACATAAGTGAAGCAACTACATCTGACAAACTCGGTGACTCTGGGTCCTGCTGGAATCCACATTTTCGTCTGACCTGCTCCATGATCTGTATGTGGGCTTTTCAGCAACCTGTTTGAATGATAAAGAAGCATACAGACAAAGGGATTTCACACCCTGCATATGTGTAGGCACAGTTACTCACCTTCAGGAATTTTAACATTTCAGTGACTCTGGACCTCAGCTGTTGATCATTCTTTTGGCTTTTGACTTACCCACCAGGTACCTATCTGCAAGTGACTGGGTGCAACTGACAAGCTACAACAAGGATAAATGGGCATATCATCCTCTATTACTAACAACCTCCTTACTCTGGGACCCTAGACGCCTGCACTGGTCCAAGCCGCATAAGCCACAGAAGTGTAATTCTATTGACTACAAAGACAAATAAGTTTCGTAAGCCGCCTCCAAAAACCATCTATAGCAGAGTCCTACCTTATGGCAACCTTACTCATCTCAAGACCTGTCTTAGGCAGATAGACTGGTCCTTGATTTACAAAACTCAAGATGTTGACCTAGCCCTTGATTACTTTATTACTACTTTCAACACTGCCTGTGACACCTATGCACCAGTAAAAAAGCGCAACATCAAAGCACTCACAAATCCCTGGCTCACGGCGAAGTTATTGGCACAACTCAAAAGTAGGGATCACCTCTGGGCCACTGCAAGAGCTACTGGCACTCTGTCAGACATCCAAAAATATAAACAGGCTTGCAACTACTGTTCTAAACAGATCCGCTTGATGAAGAGCTCCTACTTCAAGAATGCCCTCTCCAACTCCTGGGGCGAAGGGAATTCCTTCTGGGACAACATAAGAAATATCATGGGTCAGCAGTCCAAATCCTCTCCTACAACAATGAATGTGGATGGAACCACTACATTAGACCCAGAGATCATTGCAAATACCCTAAATGATACCGTCACAGACCTTAGTGGTGTCCTCTCATCTGATTTCTTCACTGATGCTGACCCTCGAATTTCTACTTCTATTACTACCTCTCCAACCAAACCACCCTTCCATTTCAAACTAGTAAGGGCACATGAAGTCTATAAATATGTAAAGAAGGCCATTTCTAAGTCCCGAGCAAGCAGCGACACTATTGACCTTAAACTTCTGTCCCTCACTCTGGAGGAAGTACTGCTCCCCCTCACAAAAATGTTCAATCTCTCCCTCTGCTACAGCCAATTCCCTAGGAAATGGAAGGCTGCAGTTGTCACTCCGGTGCACAAAAGTGGTGATAAGTCACTGCCTGGTAACTATCGCCCAATATCAATACTACCACCTCTCTCTAAGGCCCTTGAACACTTGGTGGCGGACCAACTTTCAGACTACCTGAAAAGCAAACATCCTCTGCACTCAGAGCATGGATTTAGGAAAGGGCACAGCACATTGACTGCCCTACTTGAATTCTCAGGAGCAATCCACAATGCAATGGACAAAGGAAACCTAACTGGAGCTGTCTACATTGACTTAACCAAGGCATTTGATACAGTACACCATGGCCTACTTATCAAACAACTACTATCCCTAGGGCTCTCGCAGGGTCCTGGTGACTGGGTGAAAAATTACCTTGCTCAGCACTCTCAGTCTGTAAAATAGCTGGTGTTCTCTCAGACTCAAAACCGGTTCGCTCAGGAGTTCCCCAGGGATCCATCCTGGGCCCCCTCCTTTTCAGCCTTTTTCTAAACTCCCTCCCCAAATCCTGCCCTGAACAAATAATCCTCTATGCTGATGATGCCGTGATTATTGCCATTCATAAAGATCTGAACCTCTTATGCCTCAACCTTCAGCATGCTTTTTCCAAAGTTGAGATGTGGTTTCTTGAACATAAGCTGGTTCTAAACCACAAAAAAACGAAATCCATGCTTTTCTGTAACCCGCAAAACAAGAAACGGCAAGTCCTACTCACCATTAATACATACTTGGGAAATGCCCTTGAACAAGTGCCAATTTTCAAATATCTTGGAATCAACTTTGATCAAGGCCTAACCTTTGCAACTCACATTGATAGTATAGCAAAAACTATTAATCAGCGAATTAGGATTCTGTATCTGAACCGACAGCTCCTTACCCATTCTGCACTGAGGATTGCCATCCAATCCTCTATCATCTCAGTCGTTGACTATGGCTTAGTTATATACAGATCTGCCACTACCACAGTACTTAGTCGCATTACGACATCCCTAAATAAGGTCTGTCGGCTGCTCACTGGTGCACGTCGACGTACCCACACATGTGAACTCTATGCTGACTCAGGTTGGTTGCAACTCTCAAACCGGATAAAGTACCTTACATGCCTGATGGCGAAAAAATCCACTCTGGGCCTCACTCCACCTTGTATCCAAGACCTGTTATGCCCGAGCGCTAGCACTCGTTTTACCAGAAGATCAGAACACCATCCTCTCCAAGTCCCCCAATGCTGAACTTCTCAGGGACAAAGATCATTTGCCTATCTTGCCCCCAGCTGGCTAAATGCCCTCAACACTCATATTACTGCCTCCACCTCTCAACGTATTTTTAAATCAAGGCTGTTCTCTCACCTTGCCACCTTCAGCTCCTGTGACTGCCCTGATTAAACCTCCTGTTTTCTCACTACCCACCCTGTTCCGTTATTTGACAAAGACATGTTTGGGAAACCTTTTCTCCTGCTGTTGTCTGCTCCCCACACCTTTCACTTACCCTCTCTCTTCTGGACTTTTTCCGTATTTGTTTCTCCTAATCTGGCATGACCTCTTTCTTGTAGTAATAATGTTATTATTGATATTTCATGTCCTTTTGCACAAATGATTTGATATGTATTTGTATATGTTTTCTCGCTCTTGACACAGCACAAATTGTTGTGTTATCTATGTAACCTTTTTTGTACTGTACCTAATTGATGTGGAACCTTTGTAAAAGAGCCTCTGGCTCAAAGGTAGTAATTCCGAGAACAATAAACTAAACTAAACTAAGAAGGACACCCAGAGAGAGACGGATAGGAAAGTGTATCTGGGAAAACAGAGGGAGGCTGGTAAAGCAATAAGGAGCACAAAGACATAAACTGTGGAAAGAATAGCTTAGGGAGTATCAAAAGGGGACAAGATATTTTTTAGGTATGTTAGCGAGGAAGGAAAGACAAAGATAGGGATTGTATGATTAAAGAGAGAGAGGGGTGACTGTATGGAGGGGGATCAAGAAAAGGTAAACATATTGAACAAATATTTCTGCTCAATATTCACAGTAGAAGGGGAAGGTGAGGGACCACAACAAGGTGCTAGAAGCTTTGATGGGATGAAAATGGACACTAGTCCATTTTCTGAGGAGAATGCCCGGAAAGCACTCACTAACCTGACGGTGGATAAAACTGTGGGACCAGATGGGGTACAGCCAAGGATGCTGAGGGAGCTCAGGAAGGTACTAGTGGCACCTCCGACAGACCTGTTTAATAGATCATTGCAGACCAGCATGGTCCTGAGGAACTGGAGAAGGGCAGAGGTAGTTCCCCTTCATAAAAGTGGGAGCTGGGAAGAAGCAGGCAATTACAGATCTGTCAGCCTGAAATCGATGGTGGTTAAGTTAGTGGAAACACTATTAAAGGAAAGGATTGTGGAATACTTTGTATTCAACATATTACAGGATCTGAGGTAGCATGGTTTCACAGAGGAAAGGCCATGCCAAACAAATCTGATAGATTTCATTGATTGGGTGACCAAGGAGTTGGATCAAGGAGGAGCAGTGGATGTGACCTACCTGGATTTCAGCAAAGCTTTCAACACTATGTCAAGAGTATGGCAGCTGGATTTTAATGCAAAAAAATGCAAAATAATGCACTTGAGCCATAGAAACATGGGAGGGGTGTGAAAGATGGGTAGAGTCATACTGACAAGGACCAAGCAGGAAAGAGACCTAGTGGTAATCATATCTGCTAACCTAATGGTGACCAGGCAATGTGACAAGGTAGGCAGAAGGGCTGGTGAAATGCTGGGTGCATAGGAAGGGGTATCGCCAGCAGGAAGATGGAGGTGGTGCTGCCCCTATATAAATCATTGGTAAGGCCACACCTTGAGTACTGTGTCTAGTTCTGGAGACCACATCTCAGGAAGGACATAGACAGAGTGGAGGCAGTCCAGAGGAGGGCTGCCAAAATGGTGCAGGGTCTGCATCAAAAGCCCTATGAGGAGAGACTTGAGGAGCTACATATGGATACCCTGGAGGAGAGGAGGGAGAATGAGTTATGATAGAGACATTTAAATACCTCTTAGGTGTTAATAAGGTATAGGAGGGCGTAACTTCAGAGAAAAAGGTGCTCTAGAAAAGAGGGCATGATATGAAGTGGGGGGGTAAGAGGAAGTACTTCTTCACAGAAAGAGTGGTGGATGCCAGGACAGCCTCCCAGCAGAGGCAGTGTGGGTGAAAACAGTGGTGGTGTTCAAAAATGCCTGGGACAAGCACAGGGGAATTGTAGGAGTAAGGAAGGTAGGTTAAGAGATGGTGCTGTAAATCACTCTGGGTCTGCAGCAAAAAATTAAGGTTAAAGAAATGGTCTCTTGTCAAAGCACATGTGTGTGAAAGAAACATCAGGACCTACGTCTGTATGTCTAATCTACCAGGAGTTTTAAATGCTGTATATTGTGAAAATAAAGCAATTCATTTTTCTGGACTTAGCCTGTGTATCCAGTGATTCCTTTTGGAATGTTGATGAGAGGTGCCTGTTTTTTGAGCACTAGTAAATCGGTATTATCAGCAGCCCAACCATAATTCAGTGTGATCTTTTTTCTATTTTAGTTAAAAATAAGCATTTGTCAATGCTGAAAGTTCACTGTTGGTATTGCTGTTGTACATGCCTCCCATATTTTTCAGCATATCTTCCTCTGCCTTGCATTTTAAAGCATTACTCTCAAAACAAATGTCTTACGTTCTTCCAGCACTGATTCACTTCATTAGGAAAACAAGCATTTGTCAATGCCGAATGTTTGCTTGCTGGTATTGGCATTGGTAGAGCAGGAGTTAGAGAGATGTATAATAGGAATGGTAGTAAAGTTTTGAAATTAATGCCAACCCCCAACTCCACCCTGCAGAGACTGACAGGTGTACAGGTGTGCCTTTGGGTCATCTCAGCCACAACACTCATGCCATTCCACCTCATCCCACCCTGCAGACACCGATCAGTGTCACAGTGGGCCTTGAGGTTTTCAGCCCTTTCGCTTACCCCATTCCATAAGGAAATAAGCTGAGATGGGTGCAATATAGGAGAATGGGGTGAATGTTAGGGCTGAAGACTCCATGGCACACCTTGATGCCTGTTAGTGGCTGCAGGGTGGGGGTGGGGGTGGAATGGGGAAAGCACTACAGCCGACGACCCCAAGTCACACCCCCAAAGCTTGTCAGTCTGTACAGGATGGGCATTACAGTTGGAAACCCTAATGCTCCAGGTGTTTGTTGGTATTTCTGCTCCATATTTTCAACATGGGCTTTTTGGGACCCCACCTCATAAACAGTCGCAGCATCATTTCATTAATCAATCCCAAAATGTGATTTCGCACAGAGAGTGTGCCATTCGGCACCACAGCTGCGAAAACACATTTTGGGCAGGATGTGAAAAATGACAGCTGAACTGTTCCCGAAGAGGTGTGAAGAAATGGCAATGTTGAAAATATGGAGTGAAAATATGAAAAAGTGACGAAGTTATGAGTGTGCATAGAAACTGTGCAACGCATGCTCGTAACGCAGTTATTTTTTTGAATGTTTTCACCAAATTTTCAACATGGCCTTTTTGGGACTTCCACTCATAAACAGTGGCACTGAGATTTTGTTAATGTCTGGAAAGTTGATTTTGCACAGTGACTGCGCCATTCTGCACCACAGGTGCAAAAATACATTTCAGGAAAGATGCAAAAAATGACAGCTGTACTGTTTATAAGAGGGTGTGAAAAAGGTGGCAATGTTGGAAATTTGGAGTGAAAAAATTAAAAATTGCTGAAGTTATGAACATGCATAGAAACTGCACAACAGACACTCATAACGCAGTTATTTTTGGGAGTTTTTTCACCAAATGTGCAGCAAGGGCTTTTTGGGACCCCACCTCATTAACATTGGCTCTGTCGTTTTGTTAATTGGTCCCAAAATGTGATTCCACAAAATCTCTTTTTAGGACAGAGAAATGAAATGACAGTGGCACTGTTCATGAGGTGGGGTTCCAAGAACCCCACATTGAAAATTTGGGACCAAAACTCCAAAATGTGTCTAAGATATCAATCTAAGTTGACCCCCCCCAATTGACTGCCATTATAGGGCTTATCGTGATTTTCTTCAGTTTGCGGTCAGCTTTTGAAGAGTGCAGACATGTTCCTGGTCCACAGAAGATCACTGTTCATGACCTCTGGAGGTAAGTATGGGTGAGGGGGTGCACAGAGGGAGGGTGCGGTTTGGGGGAGGGGGTCAGGGTAAAAGACGAGGGACCATTTTCTTTCCTTTTTCAGGTTTAAAAAAAAAGACCTCCTGGGACTGTTTTATTTTTTACAGGTAAAAATATTAATAACACAGATTTCAGCACACTGCAGTGGGCTCCTAGTGTGCCAGAGTACTGGGGGGATCAGTGCCGACCTGGGGATTGGGCACCCTGAGGTCAACTAAGAATATAGGTACGTCGGGGGAGGTGGAACATCCGACACCAGGAGTGAGCATCCCGGTGTCAGAAACATCAGAGGTATTTTTTTTGGCACACTGGGGTGGGCTCCCAGTGTGCCACATTAAAGGTGGAGGGGGAATACATGCTGACATGGGGATTGAGCACCCTGATGTCGTCAGGTGGGAGGGGGGATCCACTAGCATGATAATGCTTAAAGTGAAAGTGCCTTCAGGCACTGCATACTCCCAACCCATGTGGAGTTTAGGCTGTGGTCTATACCACACGGGTGGGAGAAGAGGAGCAAAGGGAGTCAATGGGAAGTGGAGGAGGCAGTGGAGGAAAGTGCCTCCTCCCACTTTCCAGGAAGGGACCAGTCGGGTGACGGAGACGTCAACCAGGCTTATTGGGACACAAATAGCTGTTTGCTGTGTGGTGACCTGCAGATGAAAGGAAAAAGTTGCCACATGATTGGTGTGGCTTTTTCTTTTCAAGTGCAGACCACTTCATCAAAACAGCATCACGATCAGCCTGGCTGATGATTGGTGTGGTACTGTCAAGCCCACTGCAGAGCACTCTGCATTGGACAGACAGTGTCACACCCCTCAAAAGTTACTCATCGCAAGAAGTTAGATGTGCATTTGTGAACTTTAAAAGGGGCAGACTAGGTGGGCCCAGCAGCTTTATTTGCCCTCACATTCTATGTTTCCATAGTATTTGTACAAGAATTGTCATGTTGACATTAAAAAATGCTTAGCAGTTAAGTATTGATGTGTTTAAGGTTATTTTTAAAGTTTTTCAGAAGTCTTTGGCAGAGCTCTACTATACTTAAATACAGTATATAATCGGCATGAATGGCAACATTGAGGTGATGTGAAACACTAATTATCATTCACTGACTTACACAGCCAGTATAGTGTTGTGCTTGTGCAACTGTGTTAGTTTAGTTTTTGGCATTCACACTCTACTCCAAAGGAATTACCACCCTGTAGGGGTATGAAGGCAAGGAACCCTCAGAGATGGTTCCACCCCTAGAGGTTCAACGGGATGGTTGCCATGGCTAGAGGAACCTTAGGAATCCCACTAAGGAGAGAGCGCTGCCATTGGAGGAGGAGGGGAGGATGGTGGGGCAAATTAAAAATGCTTCACTGTGAGGCTTAGAGAAACTGCTTATATAGCTCAGGAAGTGGGAGTGGCTGGCTGCTTGGTCACTGAACTACAGGCAAGCCTTTCATTTCACTGACCTACACAGTCAGCATAGTGTTATGCTTGTGCAACTGTGTTAGTGTTTGGTGTTTGCACTCTATTCCAAAGGAATTACCACCCTGTAGGGGTATGAAGGCAAGGAACCCTTGGAGACGGTTCCACCCCTAGAAATGCAACGGGATGGTTTCTGTGGCCAAAGGTACCTTAGGAATCCCCCCAAAAAGTAGTATCATCCCCAAAAGGAGGCAACACGAAGCATAATGCAAGCAGTAACAGAGACGTGGAAGCAGTAAATGTAACACAGTAGTAGAGAAGCATAGGCGGTTTGATAATGCAATGATATGCTCAGTTGTTGTAGTAACAACCCAGGTTTGCATAGCATGATACTGACGGCTTGCAGTGAGAGAAGGGGATCTCCTAAGGAGAGAGGGAATGGCAAGACATCCTCCACCTCCATCCAACAATGGAACCTGCCTAAAAAGACTAGGGAAAGCAACTATGCTAACTAAGAGTTATGACCTGAGGCAATGGAGGAGAAAAAAAACCTGTATGAGGAGGAAATATCTGGGGATCCAAGGCCTAGGTCGCCTTCCCTCCAGGCTTGGGAAATTTTATTTAGTGACAGCCCTGCAATTGCAATTTGGAAACCCAATTAAAGGGAGGTGGAAAATATTCCAATTTGGAAGGAGGCTCTCACTCAAACCCTGTAGCGGGAACATCGTGGAAGGTTGCGAGAAAACTCTGCAACAATACGTTCATCCAAGGTGCAGGAGGAGAGCAACAACTGCTGAGGCACTCACCTGGCCTGTCCACCCTAAATGAAACCAGGTGAACCATAGGTAGTTGTGGGGGGAATGCGGTGAAGGTGCCTTGCTAGGGAAACCACTAAAGTCAATGGTGAACCATTATAGTGGAACATTGGAGCCAAAGGAGATAGTTGTAACCACCCTTCACTGCTAGTCTTAAATCCTACACCAGGAGCTGCTGTCACATAGCAGGCAACTAAAGCCAAACTGGGGGCGGTGACATTCCCAGCTATGGGCCAGGTGAAAAGGATCCTGCCCCAAGTTGGACACACTCGATGATGTGGACTAAGGCAGAGTGAGACCATCGGCTGCGGGAACCCTGCATCAAATAGAATGGCTGGCATGCCCCAAAAATTGAGTGAGCTGAAAAGCTGGTGAGCTGAATGAGCACAGTGTGCTGAAATTGTAATGAGCAGTGAGTGCTGAAACCTTGCAAGGTCGAATGCAGATTGAATGCAGCAGAATCCCTGGCTGAGCCAAGGGGATGGCAGTAGGCATAAAGCAATGGTTTGCATAAGCAAGGAGTAACAGCTGCGTAAGCAAGTGAAGACCTGCACGTAGGTCAGTAAGCAGTAGTTGGGATAGGTAAACCAGCATAGCAAACTTGTATAACAATGAAACAACTGAAGTGGGAGCAAGCCAGCCAGACAGTACAAAGCCAAATCGAAGTGACAGACTCTGAGGATTTTCAGTGGTGAAGACAAATATTTATTTTAAAATCAAGCTATAATAACAGCCTCAGCAGGAGCTAGTTGGCTGACCTCAGAGTTATAAGTGCAATAAAACGGAGAAAATGCTTGAAGGCAAGTGTAGCCAGGCAGTGCAGGGAAGCTGCAAGTAAAATGAGAAGCACAGGTAGGGTCACAGTAAACTGTGCCAGGTGAAAAGAATTGAGTATACAACATGAAGCAGCTAAGGCCGAGCTGAAACACACAGGTAATGAAAGCAACTGCATTGCAGTAGTTTGAGCATGGTGAGCACAATGTTAAAACACAGGCACTGGGTAGAATAGTAATTAAGCAGCAGTGGCTACAATGGTAGGTAACTGAAAGCAGTAGCATGAACTCTGAGTAGGTTCACAGTAGCAGTGCAAGTAATTTGAGAGTTGCAAATGAAGGCCAACAGTAGTTTAGAAATTAAATCCCCCAAAAAGACTAAACAAAAACACAGCAGAACAGGGAAAGGCCCTGAAAAAAGAAACAAAACACACAGGGAAGCACACAGCCAGAGGAATATAAACTAGAAGAAAAAAACGAACACCGAAGTCAATGGGGGGGGGGGGGTGTTAGGCCCCAGTCAGCTCAGAACACAAACCAACATAGCCTCCGGCTGTAAAGAAAAAATGCTTTACTGTGAGGCTTAGAGGAACTGCTTATATAGCTCAGGAAGTGGGAGTGGCTGGCTGCTTGACCACTGAACTGTAGGCAAGCCTTTCATTTCAGTATAATAATTGATATGTTTTCAGTGAAGAGTTAGGGGGACAATAAGCTCTGCAATATATATTTCTTGTAAAAATATTTTTGTGTAAGCATTTATTCATACTATTTGGTATATAACACAGATATTTGCACTAATGAAGTAACTATCCGTAGGTCACAAAACATTGGCTATGATCAGGCTGTGGTAGAGGCATGTGGGATGAAGAGACACAAGACCACAATGAAGGATTCAAACACACAGAAGTGTGTATTTATTAAAGAAAGGAAAAAAAATTGCAAATAAATAAAAGCAAAATAAACAGCAATACACAGCTAGGACTTAGACAGCAGCAGTCCCACCCTCTGTGTCTTCAACCTGCCCTCAGGCTGAACTGATCTGACTGCTACAGCATTCACCCAGAATATATACACAGAAAAAATTGCATGATGCATAACTCCACCTCCCAAACTAATACATTTGTTTTGCACTGAAATAATTTAGAAAATATATTTCCTTAACTCACAATGCAAAGTCATTCAAATTCAGATTGTATTTGATGGTTTATAATATTTAAAGTGCTTAAATAAAACTATTTCTCTTAGAATGGGTCAGGAAGCTCTGCCCGTACAGTTGTGATTGACAGTAAGAGATGTGTATCAACAGCAACCATTTGGGGCGCTGACTCCTAAGGAGAAAGACTGCTTGGTTGCTATGGTAAGTTTGGTTTACATTTCTAGAAGCTTTCCCAGGCTTGTAGCCTGAGAAAATAATGCTTGCAGTAAAAAGAAATAACTGCTTGTGCTTTGCAGCAAAACAATAACAGGAGGCTTTTATTTCCTTAAGGTAATATTGCATTAAAATATTAGCATTGAAACAACAATAGTGGCCTTGTTTTACCCTGCATGCAAGGTCTACCCACAACCTGGCATGCAGGTAAAACACACAAAGGCCAAGGCATGCTGAACTGCTCAAAACCAAAAGTTTTACTGTTGCTTTTCGTTCAGGTAGCATAAGGGAATGTAAGGCACAACAGCCGCATTTCAGGTTGCAGAGAAAAGTGAGAAGCACTACTTACTCACTTTCCTGCACTTTTCTTTTGACTATACAGCAGATGCGTTTGCTTTGCAAGCTATGAATACCAGTGAGCTAGGAATACCTAAAGGGACAAGAGTGACACGGAGTGAAAGAAAGCCAAAAAGGTATTGTACTAAACAGCTTAGTGATTCTGCCTTTCACTGCTACAAATACCTTCAGTTAGGGTTCAAAAGGTTGTTCAGAGCTCCGTGACACTCATGCTTTTAAAGTCGACATGAATGGAACAGGAATGGCAAGAGAGAACTTTTAATCTCTCTCTTCATTAGACATGTCACGACCTGGCCTTCATTAAACTACCTATGTGGGCTTTACTTAAAATATGCCCTTCACTGCACTAAACACAAACCTGTGTTATAGAACCAGGGAGAGAACCACTTTCTGGGTATATCATGGAGCTCCGTACTGCACAGCTTCAGCAGCAGCTCTGCAGCGTATGAACCTCTCCCAGCATCATGTAGCTTGCAGTGTTGTGCAACTCGCTTACACTTTCTATCTCATGTAGCCCAATTCCTAATGTAAATGACATTACATACAATAGCAAAGGTTTAAGCAAATGTAAAGTAGGAAATGGTTATCAAAATGGGTGGGTGGGCCTCCCAATGGCAAGCAGACAATGTGAGAGAAACAGAAGACGAAAAGAGAAGATAGAGAAATAAGAAGAGTAGCTGGCCAGCCTACTGGATAGGATAGGATAGCAAAGGAGAAGAAATGCTGTTGCAATAGACTTTTTAGAAAAAAAAAAATTGTCTCTCTGCACAATGTCTCCCACAATGGGGGGGCGGGGTGCTACAGGAGTCTATCACACAGGCCATTAATTATTTTGGCTTCAAATAAAATTTACTGAAATCATATATCAAAGCTGATGAAAGCTTCTGTATGCAACACTGCTCTTGCAAACACTGCACCTTCAAACTTTTATAGAGTTTAATGCTTCCAGCAGAATTCCATTGACATTTTGAAAGTCCAAAGAATTCCATCAAAGAGGGAATAAGCCTTTTCAGTGTACAAAAATCATGGACAATTCAGAACATTGCCAACTGCTGTGAAATTCTGCAGAACATATCAAAATTCTGCAGTTTCCACAATTTTTCTACAAAGCCTGTTTTTACAGTTTAACAAACACAATCACAGTTCACATTAATAGCCCAAGAGTTATTTAAAAAATTGTAGGTCACTTGGCAGAATTATGCAGAATTAATTGCAAAATCCCACCAAGCATTTTATAAGTTTAATCAGGATTCTGCTAGAATTCTTCTGGTGCAATTCTGGATTCCACACAACTCTGAACAACATACATTGTGTATGCTTCAGGCGCTGGGGCATCCAGCAGAAGGTGATTAAAAACAGAAACATAGAAGTTGATGGCAGATAAGGACCGCAAGGCCTATCCAGTCTGCCCATTTCTTTTTCTACCTTATAAATGTGCCATCAGCCTTTGCTCTGTCAATGGTCTATCTATTCATACTCATCTGTATTGCTCCCTTACACCTATCCCATGCCTGTTTGAAGCCCTGCACTGTATTCATATCCACCACTTCCTGAGGTAGGCCGTTCCATGCATCTACCACCCTTTCTGTGAAAAAGAACTCCCTCACATTACCCCTTAATCAGCCTCCCTCTAATCTCATCCTGTGTCCTCTTTTCCTGTTATTTTTCTTATTTTGAAACATGTTAGACTCTTTCATCTTGTTAATGCCCTTAAGGTGTTTGAATGTTTCGATCATATCACCTCTCTCCCTCCTCTGCTCTAGGGTATACATATTGAGCTCCGTTAATCTGTCCTCATATGTTTTCTGATGCAGTCCCCGCACCATTTTGGTTGCCCTTCTCTGGGCTGCCTCAATTTGGTTAATGTCCTTGTGAAGGTATGGCCTCCAGTACTGCACGCAGCACTCCAAATGGGGCCTAACCAGTGTCTTGTAAAGAGGGATTATTACCTCCCTCTTCCAACTTGTGATACCCCTACTAATACACCCTAACACCCCTCTAACCTTACGTACTGCTTTAGTGGTCTGCTTAGATGATTTCAGGTCATTAGAAAGTACTGTAAACTGTGTTCTCACATACCTTGTTTTGAAACAGGAAAAGGTGAAGCCACTATGTGTATTTCCTTCTTTTTTGCCAGTACAAAATTTAGTCATACATGTTCTGTAGATAGTGTGGTGAGAAAGTGTTAAGGCAAAATTGTTGTCACAAATAAAAACAAGCCACTTGAGAAGTGATGCAAAAGAAGGGAATTAAAAAAAAAGAATTCTAAAAAGTGTTCTGCTTGATCCTAGGCACATCATGTGAGTAATCCAAGACATCCATGACTGAATGTGTATGGGTTCAGATTGTACAAAAAATGGGAAAAAACTGCTCGTTGGAAACTACTACAGACCACCATCATCTACCCTAGAATATGACCTGAGTATGTTTAGTGAGATCACTGAAAATTCTAGGCATTCTGATATCGTTATAGCTGGAGACTTTAATATGCCAGGCATGCACTGGGAAATCTTAACTGTTACTACCCTTGTGGAATCTCAACGTATTGATACAATACTTAAGGCTGGCCACGAGCAACTGGTTCTTGAACCAACTCAGGGAAATAACATCTTAGATCTTGTAGTTACCAGTCTAGCAGCAGAGGCATCAGATCTGACAGTTGAGGCCCCCATTTGGCAACAGTGACCATTGTAATATCCTTTTTACATTAACCCTACAAAGGACACATTCGAGTCAACATATTCACCAATATAACTACTCAAACTGTGATGATGTTAGCATTAACAAGGTGTTGCAAAATTATGACTGGAATTCCTGGATGGCTGATCTGGATACACTATAGTGCAGGGAACTGTTAAAATCAATTATATACAAGGCCACTGTTTTTCATTTTTTTACCGTAAAATCCGGTAAAATTCTGGAATCAGGGCTGCCTGAAGACTGGTAAAAATGAAGATTTCATGGAATCTGGCATTTTCTATCAGATCAGTAAATCTATAAAAAAGTGTGTTTTTCTTTTAATTCCTTCCTGTACTATTTTCAGTTTGCTTTATTTAATGCTCTGTATATTAAGCCTTCTTTAATTCTGATTATTTATGCACATACTAAAAGAATGATAGCAGAATCCCGGTAAAATCCGGAAATTAGAGTAACAATCACCAGTAAAATTCCGGAATCTTAAGTCTTGAAAATGGAATTTAATTGTTTTAATCACCGTAAATCAGTGGCCTTGATTATATATGATCTAGAAAATAAACATATGCCTACTAGACAAAGTTATAATAACAAAGGCAAAGTTTCTCCATGGTTCACTTCCAAAATTAAGCGTCAGATAAAACAAAAAGAAAATGTCTATAGGGTAAATAAAAAAAATCAGAAGTTACAAGGAGAAGATACAAGGAAGCTTTAAAAAAGACCGAACAAGTAATTAAAATAGAAAGGCTTAAATGGGAGTTTAGGCTAGCTACCACAAAGGACAACCATATAGGATTCTTCTCCTATATAAATAGGTGTAGGGTGCAAGTGAAAACTGTGGGACCACTGATAGCAAATGTATTGAGATTCATGAGCCAATTAGAATAGCAGAAACCTTCAACAGATTTTTCTGTTCCATATTTAGCCCCAAGGATCAGGTTATGACATTAATTCCCTCCCTAAAATCTGGTACCTTCCAGCTCACTAGGGTAAATGTAATTAAAGCTATCAATGCATTGAAGGCCAACTCTTCCGCTGGTACAGATAGCATGAATCCTAAATTTTTGCAGGAAATGGCTGCTTACTTGTCCTTGCCCCTTACCATACTGTTTAATAAATTCATTGTTACAGGGTTAATACCTAATGACTTAGAAAAGCCACAGTTATCCCTGTCTATAAGAAAGGTAAAAGAACTTTGGCTGGCAATTTTAGACCAATCAGTCTAACATCTTTAGTATGTAAACTTATGCAGAAATTATTAAACATTAAATTAGTAGGGAAATTAATAACAAAGGGACTTACAGATAGCACTCAGCTTGGATTTACAGTGGGATGATCATGTACTACCAATCTCATTTCCTTTTATGAAAATGTAAGTGATAGCTTAGATAAAGGAACTCCAGTGGATGTGGTCTTTCTTGACTTCTGTGAAACCTTTGATACTGTACCCCATGCAGAATTAATAAATATATTGACACTCTTAGGCATTGATTCATACATTATAAGATGGGTTGATGAATGCCTTAGGGGAAGACACAACAAGTCAGGGTGGCAAATTTAGTTTCTGAGGTGGCTGAGGTGACAAGTAAGGTCCCACAGGGCTCAGTTTTATGCCCTATATTGTTTGGCATCTTCATTAGTGATCTAACTCATAATGTCAATCATCAAATCATCAAATTTGCTGATGATACTAAACTCTCTTAAGAGGTAGATTGTATGACCAAATGTAATATACTACAGCAGGACCTATATAAAATTGAGGTTTGTACAAGAGCAAACAAAATGCAATTTAATGTCAACAAGTGTTCAATAATTCACTTATAGGTTCATAGGATTATACAAGTTCAGTAGGTATTTCTATCTTTTATGAACTCGCCACCTAATCAATGGTGGAATTTAAACTTAGAATTACCCATGTAATAATCTAATTTAAATTTAAATGATGTCAAAGAAGTACTAGTTACCACATTTTCAGGAAGTTTATTCCATATGTTTATCACCCTTTGTGTATACCGGTTGTTTCTTTTTGAAGTGTTATTCTGTGTACCTTTAAGTTTTAGTGGATGAGATCTAGTATTTGCTGTCGAAAAAATTTTTTTTGTCCTATTGTTTCAAGTATTGCGTCACTCTGCATAGCTTTATATGTCAAGCATAGGTCTCCATGTAGTCTTCTATAATACATAGAATATAAACCTACTTTTTTCAGCCTAGTTTCATAGTCAAGTTCTTTTAATCCAAATATTTTCTTTGTAGTTCTATGTTGAATAGTTTCTATTAGTTTCTTATTTTTAATTAAATAAGGAGCAGTTACTGAAGAACAGTATTCCAAATGAGGTCTAAAAAGACCAGTATACAAGGGTATCAGAAATGTAGAGTCTCTACTTTTAATATTCCTTAGAATGCAATTCAAAATTCTATTCCCTTTTTTAACTGCGTTAATTGTGTGCATATTAAATGTAAAGTCATTGGAAAGTGTTACTCCTAAATCTTTTTCATGTTCTGTAGTCTCTAGGCCTATGTTGTTCATAGTTTATGAAAGGCAAGGATTATTTTTGCCCAAATGCATAACCTTACACTTTGTTTCATTAAACAAAAGTCCCTTACTTTTGGACCAATCGACAAGGTGAGATAGATTGTTCTGTAAAACCAGAGCTGAATTTGCATTGTTGATAATGCTTCCTAGTTACAATCATCAGCAAATTTGGAAAGCCAACCAGATTTAGTTAAAGAACTCATAGATGAAATCAAAATATTAAAAATAGTTGGAGCCAGCACAGAACTCTGAGGCACACCTCTGGTCACTGGACCCCATGCTGACAGATGACCTTTCACAGAAACCTCTTGTGTTCGATTAGAAAGCCATACATGTATCCAGTTGATTATAGCTGGGTGAATATTTCACTTCTCGAGTTCAGAAATAAGTATTAGATGAGAAACAGAATTAAATGCCTTAGAGAAATCCAAAAAAATTATATCCACTGATAAGCCACCATCCAAAGCTTCACTAACTGGCTCAAGAAAATGTAAGAGATTTGTTTGACATGATCTGTTCTTCACAAAGCCATGTTGGTAAATATCTACAAAATGTGTTTCATCCAAATGTTTAGTTATTCTGTTTTTTAATATCCTTTCTAGCAGCTTGCAAATTACATCAATTAAACTTATAGGTCGGTAATTTTGTTGAAGGCATTTTCTACCACCTTTGTGTAATGGAATAATTGTGGCTTTGTTCCATGATGGGACAGTCTTACCTGTATTCAGTGATAAATTAAATAATAATGTCAAGGGACCCACCAATAAATCCTTTAGATTTATTAAAAATATTGGAGGAATACCATCAGAGCCCAATGACCCACTCTTTTTTAATACATTTATCACTTCTAATACTTCATATTCAGATATAGAAATAAAATAAGTCACCACAATTTATTAGATAATGTATCTATACTCTTAGGTTTGAAAACATTAATTAGATAATTATTCAAATTATTTGCAATTTCTGTTTCATCTGTTAAAATACCATCTGGTTTTTGTATAGGTCCAATAATGGGGCTATTTTGTTTTAATGAACCAATATAATTATAAAAGGATTTAATTATCATTTACAGTATTATCTAATTTTTCTTCAAGATTCCTTTTCTATTTAATTATCATATTTTTACTTTTATTTGCAATCATTTTATAATGGTTCCAATTTTGTGGAGTCTTGTTATTTCTAAACTTTTTGTATAACTTTCACTTTTTAATTAAACGTTTCTTAATGTTGTTATTCCACCACAAGGGAGATCTTCATTTCTTATTATATTTCCTTCAGGTTGGTACCCATGTATTAATACAAGCTTGTAATTTGGAGTCAATGTGCTTCCATACTGTAATTAGGTCACCACCTATAAGGTCAGAAGACCAATTTCAATTCCCTAAATATTCTTTAATTTTTGGATAATTGGCATTTTTAAAGTTTCTAATTACAGAACAACCAGTAGTGTCAGAATAATATGAAAGACTCATTGATACTGCCAATGAGGGCTTGCTGGAGATTCCCAGGGTTTGACTGAAAACATTAGGATCACGTGCTTTTGCTTTTTCAGCACCAACCCTGAGGAATTTTCTACCTCGTTGGTTGAGAGAATGCTCAACTGTTGACAGTTTTAAAGTTGGTTTAAAAACATATTTATTTAATTTAGCTTTTATTTAAATATAGTTGTTGCACTGTAATGCTGTTTTAATCTATTTATGTTTATGTTTTATGTGCAGAGCCTTGGTTCTGAAAGGTGCTATATAAATAAAGCTGATTTGATTTGATTGATTTGATACTAGGATCATATTATGGTCACTGTTTGCTAATGGATGTTTAATAGTAACCTTAGAAGTTGTGTTATCCATATTAGAAAAAACTAAATCAAGTATGTGTTTTGCTGTAGTAGGTAATTGGAATAATTGCTCCATGTTATCTATGGACATGAGATCTAGAAAAGAGCAGTCAAATGATGAACTGCTTTCACAATTACTCCAGTTTATATTAGGGAGATTAAAGTTGCCCATAAATATACAATCTTTGTCAAGGAGGTTGTCTTCAGTATTAGTCATAAATAAATCATTTTCTTCCTTGTTCAAATTTGGAGCTCTATAACCTAATTCAACTGTGATAGTATGTACCAAGGCAAGCTTAATTTTAATCCAAAGTAATTCACTAGTATAATCATTATGAAGATTGTTTTTAACTAAAAAAACTTTTCAGTTTATTATTTATGTATAGTACAATACCTCCTCCTCTAGAGGTCAAACTTTTATTTTCAAATTTCGAATAACCTTGCATTTCAGTTGCCCAATCTCCATCCTTGAACCAAGATTCGGTTACCCCGCATATATCGATATTATTAGATTGTAAAAAATGTGCTAATTCATCTATTTTATTCAAAAGACTTCTTGCATTTAGAAGTTAAATATTTAGTTTGTTTTCTACATTATGTTTTCCATGGAAATTAGAATTATTCACTGACGCAGATCTGACGTTATTTAGAATAGATACGTTACCCGATATTATTTTACTAGAATCCTGTCTGTCATTAAGAGAATCCACAAAAGTGGAAATCTCCCCCTTATAACTAAGTTTAAAGTATCTTGAATGTGAGTTAATACATGTTTACCCAGCAAAGCATTACCTCTCCTGCTTAAGTGGAGCCTGTCCCTTGAAAAAAGTTCTTCTTTTAAAAAGAAGTCCTCCCAATGTGTTATACAACCTATCTGTTGTTTAAGGCACCATCTTCTCAACCAATTGTTTAATGCCTTGATTTTATTTAAATTATAGTCAGAAGCTTTAGGAATTGGTAGTACTTCAGAAAAGGCGATTTCACAATTTAATTCGATTAATTTATTAGTCATTGCTACAATGTCTTGCTTAATTTTAACTAAAGGTTCTCTTAAGGTATTGTTTGCCCCAGCATGTATGATGACCAAAGGGTTTTCAGAATTTATTAAAATATTTTCCAACATTAATGTAATGTAACCTATTGTAGCTCCTTTGAAGGAGGATAATGTTCTAGATTCTTTATCGGGATTACATATTAACCTATCCATGCTCTTTATTATGGAGTCACCCAGAACAAACAGAGGTTTTGTATTTGGCTAATGGTCAGAATTCATCAAAGTAGGTTCACATGGTAAATTGGATGAATAATTATTAATAAGAGAATCTGAAAAGTCAGTAGTACTTTGTAATTCTGGAGTAGAACAAAAAATGTTTTCAACCACAGGTTGGTTCATATTAACCACATTTTCATCAATAGTACCTAGTAAGGTGTATTGGTTTGACAATGGCAGGTCAAAGGCATTAGCTCTTCACCCTTTTTTTGCAGCCCTACAACTTTTTACAGACATCCAATCATCCTCTTTGTTATTGTAATCATTTCCCTAAGTCTTTTTCTGTTGTTATGCATGGTCTCTGTCTGTGAATTTTTATCCATAATAAATTCTGAGGCAATTTCAGGCTCTAATATGGAATTGTTAACTTGAAAACTTATTAAATCAGTATTCACCGAGCCTCCCATATCACAAAGGGGATCAATTAACAATTGCTCTTTTGCATGTATAATTGTTTGGAATCTAGTAGCCATATTTTTTTGACTAGCTTCCAGGGTCTGCAATCTCACCCCAAATGTTCTAATTTCTTGTTGCAATTCTTCATTTATAATAAATGTAACGCATTTATAACTTCATTGTTTATGTAATATATCTGCAGAAAGGGAATACATGTTGCAAGTAGGGCATTTAATGCCTACATCACCATTTGTGGTTGTAATAAACTCATCCATATTAAAAGGATAAATCCAACTGTTACAAACACAGATCTTTATTAATTTAACAACAGTTTAACAATGCAGACTTTATTAACTAGGTAGGGAATATTAAAAGCTTAAATATTCCTTTACCTGACAGAATAATCCTTTAATGATTTTTACCCAAGTAATCACTTCTCCCTATATAACAACTGCACGACTCACTCCTCGCATCCATGCCAATTACGCCTAACACGTGCTAGACGCTTGTGTCTTTGCACACATCTTCACACATGACAATGTGCCCTCGCCCTGCTTGGGCTCACTCTGCTCACTGCAGGGCAGCTAAATATAGCCCCAGAGAACCCAGAAGTACCCCAGCAGGTTGCACTAAGCCTCTGGCAGTTTTTAAATCTTTAGCTTAATAAAAACTGCAATTTACATATATCACTAAAGGGATTATGCAGAACAGAGGTGCCCCTTACAATTTAGAACTAAATTTAATAAAAAAAATAGTGAGGTGTAGTTCAGGAGGATATCAAAAAAACGACAGCTCCTCTTCCTAGTTGTGCATGGTCTAGGGCTCCAGTAAGACATCAGAATGTCTAAAAATAACAAACACAAATACAGGACAACACAGTTTAAATCAGGCTTCAATGTTTCATTTAAGATAATAAATAGCAATCTATTCAAGTTTCATGTCAAGGAGCATGTTAGTAGTACTTGGGGGAAAAACAGTAAGAAACTGTACTCTAAACTTGTGTACTATCAAACATGTCCAAAATGAAACTAATTTGGCTGTTATCATTAACTCTGACCTCTCACAAGGGGATGATTGTAGGAAAATTGCCATAACGACAAATAGAATTATCAGATCTATATGTAAAGCATTCGTTACCAGAAGTGAAGCTTGTCTTATCCCATTATACACATCATTTGTTAGGCCTCACCTAGATTATGCTACATTTTTCTGGGTCCCATATCTATAGAAAGATATTAGCCTACTGGATAGTGTCCAAGAAAGAGTCATCAGGCTTGTGCCCAGATTAAAAGGCAAGCTATACACTGACAGACTTACTACTTTAGACCTTTATGACCCTGAAATGAGAAGAAACAGAGGAGATCTTTTGGTGTTATTTAACATCCTAAAATATCCACATTTGGCCAGGGAATGTAGTTTTCTATCAGCCAACAAGCCCACTTACTTGAGGTCCCACAACAAAAAATGTCACATACATCATGCCTGTACAAATAAAAGGAACATTTTTTTTACAATCAGGGCATGCAAGTTATGAAACTCTCTTCCACAGTATTTGGTGGAGATAATTGATTTTAATAAATTTAAAACCAAAATTGATAACTATCTCTTTAGTAACAATGAGTATTTCCCCACCCCCACATGGAGTGGGGAGGCAGTCATGATGGGCCTTGAGCCTCCTGTCTAACAATACTGAGTAACACCTCAAATGAGTAGAGCTGATTAAACATCAAGTACACAGTGCAACCAACTAAGGAGGAATAATTCAAGTCAGCTGGTGAAGTAACTAGTGTTGAAAGATTACTGTAACCCATGCCCCAGCCAGGCAAAGACCAGGAAACCTCTAACTCATGCCACAGGCAAGGCAACAGACCACCAGCCGGCAAAACAAAAGGCATCTCACCTAGCTCTGAGGTGAATACCTGGCTCAGCAGTCTAAAAGAGTCGGGGGGGGTTAGGGCACAAAATAACATTTATATTTATTCCAGGTTCTGGCGGAGGTGTTAGGCATATGCTAGGTTTAAAACTATCTGTAGGGGCCCCAATAAAAGTTCACTCAGGAAGCAGAGATTTAATGCCCAAACAGAAAAATGGGATTGTGAAGTATGGCTTTATCCTGACAGCAAGTTGGCAAACAAATGTAGAACAGGATGGTCCCCCAAGTTTGTCACTGTACAAGTGAGGAATGTTGACGCTCTCGTCTCAGAACACACAAGGCAAAATGTTACTTTCTTCTGTTAACACAACAATTCAAACACTGTCCCACCCTTATGTTCAAGGATATCTAGACATTTTATTCTTTCCAACACTGGCACCATCCACCCCTTTTTCCTAGGGGTATACTGGATGTTTCTTCTATACAAGTGTCTATTTATGTGGTGGACTGCCACACACTCAAAACATCTTCTGACTTTGATGGGCTTAGTTAACATCTGCAGGCTTAAACTTTGTACCCTTTCAATACCAGTTAGCCCTGACTGGAGTTTTGAATTGTGTTCCTCCCACTGGAGCCCCAGCAAGCCTCTTCCATCCCTTTGGGGTTACGCAGAAATGACTCTCTACCTTCACCAGGGTGATAGAGGCATCCACAGTAAATTAAAAACATTCAGCACATATCCGTGGTGAGGCTTGGTATCTGCTTGGTGTACTATAGCCTTAGTTGTGGCACATGTAACCAGCATACAACAATCTAGAAAAACAAAATCCATTTAGTCTCGGTCTCTGTACTTACAGATTTGTTGCAGTTTTCTTTACAGACATCTGACTGACATTCACACTTGCATCATAGCTCTCCATGGCTTTCAGACCTGGAAGCACTATTTGTCTCCTCTAGGGCAGCTGGCTTTCTTTTTAGTCATCATGGGATTGCCCCTTGGACACACTGAATTGCAGTTCCGTTCCCTCTTCTCACAGGAAAATGACACACAGGTGTCCTAGAATTGACAGTTTCCACTATTTCAGATGGCACTGTGGTCGTCTTACTAACTAGGGTGAGAAATACTGGAACAAAGGTCCTTCAACCAGCTATTTGGCTAAGCTGGCAGGCACCTCACACTCAGTGCTCCTCTCTGTACTGCTGCTCAACACTAACTCTACTACAGACTGACTGCACTACTGTCTGAACATTCTAAACCTCCCCAGGGCAGCTGATTCCAAAGTAGCTTATGCTGCTGTGAGAATTCTAAATGACATAATCCATTCTCTGCTCAGCCTAGCTGAGTAAACAATAGTGTCATCTACATAGAGCCCAGTACTTTCCTAGGGATAATCTGATGGGATTCTAGTAACCCCAGGGGACTGGGTGGTTACATTATAAGCTAAATCGAAAGCTGCAAAAGTGAAATTACTGTCAAACAAACAAATATGTACTTAAAGATGGATACTGGACCTCTAGTGGTGAGAACTAGTACAGTGTTCAATCAAGTGTTTAGAATTTAAATGGGGATAACAGACAACAGAGTGCTATTAGTACTAGTTTCAGGAGATTGTCGATTTGTAATTGTTACTAATGTCATGTGCATTTTGCTCTTGTATGTGTTGTTTTTCTGCATGTTTCTCTGCTTTCACCCACTTTCTAGGTCAGGGCTGTGTTTAAAAAAGCTCCACTGAACCATATCCCTTAGCATGTCAACAACTAAACAAATACGTAATACACAATGGCCTGACTCAGAATATGACTGTGGTTTATGAAATATGGTGAACAGATATTAACTATTGTTGCAGGAGAATGCTCAGAACAAGAGATTATCTAGGGGCTCCACTACAACTTTCAAAAGCAACATTTCTCTCAAAGACAAATTGGTCCACACTATTTACCAGGCCCAACAGCTTAGGGAGAAGAGAATTCCGGCTGGGTCCATTGATACCTGGTAATCTTCCATGCGGGCATTGTGCCCAGTACTTTGCATTACAATGGACAAATTACTTTATATCACCTAGCTTGATTGAGAACTTCTAAATCAAACATACCATCACATGTGATGTGGACTTTGTAGCTTATAATATCAGTTTCACATAGAAACATAGACCATGACAGCAGAAAAAGACAGAGGTCCACCCAGTCTGCTCATATTCCTTGTAATCTCTGGAACCTTCCCTGGAACTGTCTGTTCCTCCAGGGTACTAACCCTCCCCATCCTCCACATTCTCCTCCCCTGTCTTGCTGCCCTGAGCAGCCACTGTTCCCTTCATTCTATCCAATACCTGCTTGAATCCCCTGAATGTGTCTGTACCCACCACCTCGGCTAACAGACTGTTCCAAGGTTCCACCAACCTTTCCATAAAGAAATACCTCCTCCCATACATCTAGAACCTCCCTCCTATTAATTTCCACTTGTAACCATGTGACCTTGAGCTGGTATTCTGGGAATATAATTCCCCCATGGTTTACCTTGTTAATTCCTTTCAGGAACTTGAAGGTCTCTATATATCTCCCCTCCCCCTTCTGGTTTCCAGTGAGTACATATTTAGTGCCTTGAGACGTTCTTCATAGGATCTGCCTTGCTGGCCCTGAATAATTTTTGCTACTCTGTGCTACACTATTTCCAACCTATCCCTCTCCTTTCTGAGGTAAGGACTCCAGAACTAGATGCAGTACTCTAGGTAAGGCCTCACCAGGGAAATTCAAACAAAGAGGAGCAGCGCATCTCAGACTGGTGTGCTGATGGTATCGGTAAAGAGGGAATGTACCATCTGTAAATCCAATTATGAACATATGTTCTGGCACTCTGGGACTCTAAAAAATAGTAGGACACCTTGTGTAGCTGCAGAAACATTGTTTATTATTTAAACATCAAAAACATGGAGAGAGAGCGGTTCCCCAGTGCTTTGGCCATGGTCAATGGCCTTCATCAGGGGCCTCACCTGGGATTTGTACAGAGGAAGTATTACGTCCTTTCTTCAGCTATCAATATCCCTCCTGATACCTCCCAACATCCTATTAGCCTTGCTGTAGGCCTTGTTGCACTGGTTCATTTGTTTAGGGGGTTATTCTGCTTTTTGCACTGTTACATGAGTATACAGAACACGTTTTGTGCCGTGGCTCCTCTACATAGCTGGAAGACCAGAACTGTCTGTTTAAATCTCCTGGGGCACATAATTGTCAGCAGGAAGATACCTGTGGTCATTAGAGCATGTCAGCTTGAGAGGAGGGGCAGTTTCCCTACAAAAAGACTCTCACAGGTACTGAACTGTGTTATTCTGCTTTTTGCACTTTTTCCTGAGTGTACAGAACAGCACTTTGTGCTGTGGCTCCTCTACATAGCTGGAAGACCAGAACTGTCTGTTTAAATCTCCTGGAGCACATAACTGTCAGCAGGAAGATACCTGTGGCCATTACAGCACATCAGCTTGAGAGGAGGGGCAGTTTCCCTACAAAAAGACACGTGCTACTAGCGCGAGTGCGGTAGCGTGAGCATGAGTGGCATGAGCGCCACTCGGAGTTAAAAAAACCCAGAGTACAAACAATGTATTTCTAGTGTTAATTACTAGAGTTTCCCATAGACAAAAGGGAATTTTAAAGAGTTGTAAACTGTTGTTTGTGGGGTGATATTGTTTTTGTGGGGTAAAGGAGCAGATTTTAGAAGTTGTATTACAAATTTCCCAGTTTATTGGGGGAGAAAAGAAAAAAAAAGCCTTGCTATTTGTAGTAGATATTTTCAGGCCATGTGCCTACCCTCTGCTTTTTTTACTATATTATTGCTGTAAGGTGTTGGTTTTTATTTCTGTGTTTTTGAATTAGTTGTGATATTCACAATATTTTCAGTCAGTTGTGAATTTTAGGGGTGTACTAACTCCAGAGATATTTATATAAAGATCATGGTTCAAACTAGACACCAAAGAAGAGGAAATTGACCACTTATAGGCTCCAATTCAAATATTAATTTAGAGCTTGATCATAGATCTGGACTCCACATGGCAAATTCACTCAATGATTTAAAATTATCTACGTGTTCCACTTTAGATGAAGGTAATGGAATTAGAGAAAATGCTTTGGATGGTTTTATAAAAAGTAGTACTCCCACTCAAATGCAAATAAAGAATCAAGATTGTAGAAAATCAAAGGAATTTATGAATTCAAAGAGTAAAACCATCCCAATAGTTAAAAGAGAAGGAATTATGTTATGGGAAATGCCGAATAATAAACTAAGGATTTCTAAATCTAAGTTGGACTTAGTAGAGAAAATTTCAGAGGGTAGTATTGCAGTAAATAAGACAAAGCAGACTAAAATTAAAGATCATTTTGTTGGAAGAAAGCTACAATCTGTTCAAATGACATCTAATGACATGATTGGTAGTGCGTTAATGGCTTCCAAGGCATGTCTTAATCAGATCAATAATTCAATGAGCCCTAGAAATAAACCTAATGAAATTACAGGGGATAATTGACAACAAGCAGTAGCTGACACTTCTTTGAGTTCTGAAGTTTTGAAAGGAACATTAGGTACAGAGTTGCATACAATACTGGAGGCTTCTAGGAATACAAGTCAGAAGGAATACTCAAGTTCATGTAATTCCTTGGAATTTTCTCCTGATTATTTTTTTGAATTGAATCCTAAACCTACCTGGCATAATGATTTGAGAAATATTGCTAGTGAAGTGCAGGACACCATAAATGGTCTCAAACAATTCACAACTCCCAAACAATCAAAGCAATCTTCTTAGCAAAAAAAGATTGCAAGACTAATTTTAATACTATCTATCCATTTGCCCTTAGTGAGGATTTAAAAACTTATATTCAAAATCCACACATCGCACATATGATGATTTTAGATCATCTAATTAATCTTAAATTTGAATTAGATACAATTAAAGAAAACTTAGCGATTAATGGTAGTAGAATGGATGAGTTATTGTTGCAATTGAATAAAATAAGCCCTCAGGAGGGTTCGCCTTCAATAGTTATTGATAAGTTAGATAAGATCAGGAGGTAGTAAATGAGCAATTAAGACCAGATTTCCCTTCTATTATCTTTCCTGAAACTCCAATATTCAAATGAAACAAAAAAGATAGGAAAAATAAGAAAGGAGAAAATAAAGGTAAAGAAAGTCAAGAACAGAGATTTGAAGAAAAAAGAGGGAGTTTTATCTTTGAACAGTGTTTCTGACAAAACTTTATTACATAAAGGATAATGGCTGGAGATCAGGTGATAACCGCACTGTAATCACCTTGAGTGGTTGCTAGTGCAACATGGTAAACCTTGAGAGTGCAGCTCGAGAGGTTTACTGTAGCCCTAGCAACCACGAGAGGTGATTTCAGTGTGGTTGTCACCTGATCCCCAGCAATCATCTTTTATAGTGTATGGTCAAAAAAACACTGTTTGCATACTATGTGTGAGAATTATGGAATGCTGGTGCATTCTTTTTTCTTATGCCATTGTTTGGAAGTTCCAAAGAGTGGTTAACAACTTTTAAAATTCTAAACAGTGCATAACAAAGCTGTGTGGCTGCTGATTATGATGGTTAATAGGCACTTACCATACATTATAAGTGGATATGCTACATTGTCCTGTAACTAAGATAAACAAAATACAAATAGGACATGCATTTGAAAATCTTATGCACAGTCAATTATGTGCTAACCCATATAATGATGGTATCTCTTTAAAAGATAACAAGATCCAACTGAAGGAATTCAGCCCAGATTTAATTCAGCTTGGGAATGAAGAGGTGGTTAGGGAACTACCTTACAGGTCATCAGATGTGGTTATAGAGGGAGAATTTAAAGACAGAGGTACTACAGCTCAATTGTCATCTACCTTCTCATCAAACACTGTAACTAGTAAGTCAGTTATAAACATTACTGACTGTGCTATATTCAATTTGTATGGTTTTCCAACTGATGTTAAATGGTCATCTGCATTACTGAGGGAAAAGATTGTGAACCTGCTTAGGGCAGCAACTGGTGCTGATATTGGGAACAAGGATATTATTCAGTTATGGGAAGATAAAAATTGTGATGGTGTGGTTTGCTTATTCATTCTTTGTAAGGTTCCAAGGGTTGCTAATCAAATTTGGATTAATAGGGAATCATTGAGGCAGTTGGGTTATAAGTTGGACTATATAAATAGAGACATGTTGAATAAAAGTAAATTGAAAAACAATCCACAATCAGTTCTAATTTTTGGACTAAATGTCTCTTCCAAAGTTACAGATTTTAAGTGAAAAAATATTTTGACTAATCTTTTTTCCCAAATATCTAAGATTCCAGAGAAGGAGATTAAAATTTTTAGAAGTAAGAAGGGGACAATCAGAGTTAAGACTTGGTCAGGTAGAGGCCTTATTAGAATCAAAAAAACTAGCAGATATGATCTTAGAGAAGGCATTACTACTGGACAAGGCTGGTATACATATATTACCACTGGAATACGGGAAAGTTCCCAACTCCCTTAAAGTAAAAAATGTTTCAGAATATGAGAAAGGGAATTATCAAATGTTCTTGCAGCTCTATGGGGTCAAAAGGATCAAGAATGAGAATGATACCAAGTTGGAAAGGTTAATTAAAAACCTATTGGTACAAGTATTGCAAGTTTCAATGGGGGATCTTAAATCATTACATGCAACAAGAAAGAGAGGTGATTAATATTGTGATACAATTATTCTAATAGTTAAACAAACACATTTATATAATAAATTAGTTAGCAATTTGGCCTTGTTAGATTCCTAGGGGGTGTATTTGGTGAAGGATAATGATTATAACTTAATAAAAGATGCCAAAAATGTTTCACAGGGACATAATCAAAGCATGACAAAAGAACTAAATAGAGAATCCAAAACTTCAGGAATAACATATAATATTGTAATATCCGATACATTTTTAGAATTAGCATCTTATGATGATTGACAGTACAAATTAGATCATTCCCTTGGATGGAACTTTAACAATAAGTTAGGGTTGGTTTAATGGAACATCTCTGGTCTAACAAATAAATTAGCAGACAGTGAATGGACAGAATTTATTTAAAAATTTGACATAATTTGCCTTCAGGAAACATGGCATTGTAAAAACTCAGATATTTACCTAAATGGTTATAGTATGTTTCATTCAAGTGGAGGAAAAAACAGAAAAAGGAAAGTTAGCAGGTGGGTTAATTACTTGGATTAAAATAGAGGGAAATTCAGAAGTAAAATGAATATGCTCTAACAAAAATATCTTGATAGTACAAGTCAAGAAGAAAGGATTTTCATTCTGTTTAGCTAATGTTTATATCCCCCCCAAATTCCAAATATTATGATCACTCTATATGGGCCCAATTAGAAGACATGCTCTATAAAAGTTGGATACTTTCCGATTTTGAGGAACTCCTACAGTGTGGTGATTTTAATGCCAGAATAGGCAGCTATGATGGTTATGCTGATAGTGAATACCACAACTGGGTTTATGAAGACTCTATTAATTATGTGAGGTGATCGGAAGATAATAGAACTAATAAGTTGGAAAGAAATGTAATTAAGATCTTAGATATATTTAATCTAATACCATTAAATGGTCACCTGTAAGGCAACAAAAAAGGCAACTATTCTCATTTTTCAGCAAAAGGGCCATCTTTAATTGATTACTTTTTTTTTGTAATGGGGATGTGTCATTATGGGAAAATTTAACAATTACAGATAAAGTGGATAGTGATCATTTCCCGCTAGTGCTACTTTCCAAATAATTGATCTATGGAATTGATGAAAATCATATTCAGTCAAAGATAATAGAGATATGTCACAACAAAATCATCTGGAATGATATGGTAGCTGACCAGATACATAATTTAATAAAAGATAGACGGGATAATGTATTAAAACTTGTCTATGATAGTGGAATCATTATTCCGAATGTTACTGTATGTTTGGAAGAAATTAAAACATTATTAAGCAAACCATACAAAAAATCAAGTAGTTGGGACATAGCTCCAAAGACATGGTTTGACAAAGAATGTCACGAAGAAAAAAGATACTTAGTATTTTAAGAGGTGTAAAGTTACAAAAGAATGCTTTGACTTTTAAAGATGTAAATAAACAAAGAGAAAAATACAAGGCTTTCTTACTTAATAAAAGGAATGTTTTTCAACAGAAGAAATGGCAAGAGATCTTAAGGGTTATAAATCAAAAAGATTATAAATCATTTTGGCTTCTAGTGGTGAAGGGATCAAATAAATTAAGATTTGTAATTGATACATACATCACAGTGGAGTCTTGGATTCTCTATTATTCAAAGAAATTGTTTAGTAATGAGTGTGATGATTCCTGGTTAAGTTTAAATCACAATTTAATTCAATTTACCCTTTTAATTTTGAGGAGGTGCTTCAGGCACTAGCACTGTTAAAACTGAAGAAAGCTCCAGGGCCAGATCAAATTCCTTTGGAGGTTTTTTTAAAGTCACCGGTATTATGGGCCAAGTTTCTTACAGTATTATTTAACATATGTAGTAGAGAATTGAGTTTACCAGTATCTTGGAAAGGTGCAATAATAATTTCCATATACAAAAAAGGCAATAGGTCTGATTCAGCGATGTATAGACCAATCTCTCTTTTAGATCACCTAGGCAAAATTTTTGCTAGGTTGATTCTACATTGATTAAGAGAGCAGATGTCCAATATTGGGGATTTTTCAGAGGCTCAAGCAGGATTTAGACCAGGTTATTCCACCATTGATAATTCCTTTGTGATTTGGCATTTAATTGAAAAATATGTTACACTAAGGAAACAAAAACTTTATGTAGCTTTTATAGATTTCAGTACTGCTTTTGACAACATATCCCATAACAAGTTAGGGGAAATTATAGAAAAAAAAAGAATCTCACAAAGGATAATTGCTATTATATGAGAACTTTATTCTCAGACCTGGGCACAAGTGAAAATTGGCAGAGAAGACCAACTTTTTGACCCTTTTCCTACAAATAGGGGTGTAAAACAGGGTTGTGTTTTAGCACCAACCCTGTTTTGCATCTATATTGATGTTTTGTTGAATAAATTGGAGGAATCGGTATCACAGTCTCCAAAAATACTAGGGCAAAATTGTGCCGCTCTTGCTTATGCAGATGACTTGGTGCTGTTCTCATTAACTCGATCAGGTTTACAGATGAAGTTGAATATCTTGGATAATTTTTCAAAAGAATATGATCTACAAATTAATGATATAAAAAGTCAAGTTATAGCTTTTGGAGTCAAAAATTGTTCATTCAAATGGAAGATTGGGGGAAAAATATTGGATAAAGTTAAAGTTAAATACACATATTTAGGTCTTCAGTTTTCATATGAAGGGACTTGGGCAAAACACACAGAAAAGCTGATTTTAAACCTTAAAAAAAAAACAGCAAATTCATTATATAGGTTTAATAAAAATTATGGAGGGAATTCAGTAAAACCCCTTATTAAAGCTATTGAGGTGAAGTACAATGCACAGGCCCTATTTAATGGGGAAATATGGCAACCAAGAGAAGTAAATAAAATTGAAATTCCAATAGATAAAATATTACGATTAAGCTTAGGATTAGGAAATTCAGTTCCCATGTGCATTATAAGGGCAGAATTGGGTATGGTATCCTTAGGTGCATGTTTTGCAGCTAGAAAAGTTAATTATTGGATATAAATTCAACATCATAAAATGCATAGATTAACTTACTGCTGCTTAAAGGAAAAACTTAATTGGTTAAATCTTGGTAATTTAAAATCTAGCTGGCTAAAATCTGTATATAAAATCTTACAGGACATAGGTTTGGATTCTCTAAGGAAAAATGCTGAGAAAGATATTACAATAGGTCTTAGTTATCAACCCTTTATCACCCATAGATTACTGGATTTTCATAAACTTAAAGATTTGGAAAACATTTCTAAGTTAAGAATTTCTCCCTGGCTTAAAATAAATGATGTCAATCATTTTTTAGACATCATTATGAAATTCTTACTGACTCAGATCAAAGAAAGTTGTATACATTATATAAGTTAGAGCTGTTTCCCAGTAACATTATGGAAGCAAGATACAGGGCGGAGAAACAGAGAGATGCAAAACTATGTTCTTGTACAAGAACAAGTTATGAAAATTTAAAACATGTAATTTTTTATTGTCAGTGGTATAAGAAGCCCAGAAATAAATGGATCATACCAATTTGTAGAACTATTTTATCTGATGATCATGATCTGTTATTAAAAATTTTGTTTACGACAAATGATGAAATTATCATCAAGTCCACTGCAAGATATTTGGAAAATATTGTGAATATTCGAAGAAGGATCACAAGTAAAGTAAATACAGGAATAACATAGAAACATAGACTTTGACGGCAGATAAGGACCACTAGGCCCATCTAGTCTGCCCATTTCCCTACCTACAGGATAGGCCGCAGATCCTAGTTAACCAACAGCCTATATCTTCCTGCCCCCCACAAGAATCGCCTTATGTCTGTCCCATGCATTCTTGAATTCTCCCACAGTTTTAGACCCCACAACTTCCTCAGGAAGGCTGTTCCATGCATCCACTACCCTCTCTGTGAAATAATACTTCCTCACATTGCCCCTGAACCGCCCTCATTCTATCTTTAAATTGTGTCCCCTTGTTCTTGCAAGTCTCTTTTTCTGAAAGATGCTACCCTATTGGACTTTGTTGATTCCCTTGAGGTACTTGAAAGTTTCTATCATGCCCCCCCTCTCCCTTCTTTCCTCAAGGGTATACATATTAAGCTCCTTTAGTCTCTCCTCATATGGCTTCTCTTGCAGACCCTGCACCATTTTAGTTGCCTTCCTCTGGACTGCCTCTATCCTGTCTATGTCCTTGCGGAGATGGGGTCTCCAGAACTGGACACAGTATTCCAGATGGGGTCTCACCAACTGTCTGTACAGAGGATAACAACTTCCTGTTTTCTGCTGCTGATGCCTCTCCCTATACATCCCAGTATACCCTGGCCCTCCTACTGCCTTCTACATTGCTTGCTAACCTTAAGGTCATCTGATATGATTACCCCAGGTCCCTTTCCTGTTTTGTTGTTGTTACTACCTCCCCACCCATTGTGTATTCTTCCCTGGGTTCTTGTTTCCCAGGTGCATTATTTGCACTTTTGCATTGAATCCTAGCTGCCATACATCTGACCATTCCTCCAACCTTGCCAAGTCCCTTTTCATCCTTTCCACGCCTCCTTGTGTATCAACCCTGTTGCAGATCTTTGTGTCATCTGCAAAAGGCATACTTTTCCTTCCAGTCCCTCTGCAATGCCACTGATGAAGACATTAAAAAGGACTGGACCAGTACTGAACCCTGTGGTACCCCACTAGTAACCGCCCTTTCTTCAGAGTGGACTCCATTTACAATTACCTTCTGTGTCCTGTTGTCCAGCCAATGTTTAACCCAGGCTACCACCCTGGGACCCACTCCCAGGCTGATTAATTTGACTAATAATCTTTTGTGTGGGACTGTGTCAAATGCTTTGCTAAAGTCTAGGTAGGCCATGTCCACAGCCCCTCCCTGGTCTACTACTTTGGTCACCCAGGCAAAGAAATCTATTAGATTTGTCTGACATGACCTTCCCACTGTGAACCCATGCTGCCTTGGATCCTGTACTCCACTGACCTCTAGGTACTCAACTATTCTTTCCTTCAGAAATGACTCCATCACTTTCCCTACCACAGAGGTCAAACTGACAGGTCTGTAGTTTCCTGCCTCTGTCTTGGTCCCACTTTTGTGAAGGAATCACATCCGCCTTCCTCCAGTCCTCGGGTACCACACCATCCTCCCATGATTTATTAAAAAGAGTAGCCAGTGGTTTCACTAGTTCCTTCCTTAATTCTTTTAGAATTCTGGGTGAATTCCATCAGGACCCATTGCTTTGTCCACCTTCAGTTTTAGGAGTTCTTGCAGAACCCTTTCTTCTGTGAAAGGACTGGGATTGACCCCCCTATCAAGAGTGCTTCTGTTAATTGGATTAGGCACTTCCCCCTCCTCTTTTGTGAATACTGAGCAGAAATATTCGTTCAGTATTCCTGCTTTTTCACTGTCCCCCTCTGCCCACCCACCGTTCATTCTATTCAGCCTCACTATCCCTCCCTTTGTCCTTCTACAAACATGAATGCAGGGTTGATGTGAATTATTGAAAGGAATATTATATTATTATTATTGATGTTATGGTCAGTATTAATGTAGTGAGAATGCTGTTAAAATTAATGTGTATTTTATTTTATTTAAGAAAATGTACAGAATGATGCATATTTTTTGTAATTTTTATTTATAATGCTTGTAATGGTCTTTGACCGAACAAATAAAATTAAACTTGAACTTGAACTTTGTTTAGGGGAGTTACCGATGATAACTCTTAGATGCTGTTCCTCTTCTGTAGTGCTAAGCCTCACCCCACCCATCCAGTATTCCATCTTGTGGTTCCTTTTCCCTAGATGCATTACCTTGCACTTTTTGGCATTGAATTTTAACTGCCAGACCTTTTACCACCCCTCTAGTTTTTGTAGGTCCTTCTGCATATCCCTTATTCCCCTCTTCACTATCCACCCTCTCACATAGTTTTGTATCATCTGCAAAGAGATACAGCCTGCTCTGAATTCCCTCACCAATTTCACTAATTAACATGCTAAAGAAGACCAGACCCATGTCAGATCCCTGTGGAACCCATTCATAACCTCCCTTGCCTCTGATTTAACCCCACTGACCACCATCTTCTGCTACCTCCCTTCTAGACAACTACCCACCCAGTTCACTACAGTTTTAGCCTCACCCAGATCTTCCATCTTTTTGAGTACCCTTTTGTGCAGAACCGAATCAAAGGCTTTTCTGAAGTCAAAGTACAGCAAAGCCATAGCATGGCCCTTGTCTAGTTCCTTGGTCACCCAGTTAAAGAAAAAAAATCAGATTAGTCTGACAAGACCTTTCTGCCACAAAACTGTGTTGTTTACCTTCCTGGAGCCCATGACACATGTGACTTATGTGTAGGCAAAACTACCAAAGCCCTTTAAATAAGAACATCAGAACACATAAGCACAATCAGAAGAAAGGATGAAAAATCTTCAATGACACACAACTATAATTCACAGGGCAACACCCCAGCAGGTCTAAAGTTCTGGGGACTAGTAGCAGTACACCAGAAAAGAAAAGATAAGTATAGGATCCAAGACTTGTTACAATGAGAGGTATGGTAGATCTATAAACTGAGAACATCAGAAAGAAAGAAGGGCAAGAATAAGTGACTGGACTGGACTCTTTTTTTAAACAGATCGCTATTAAGACTAACACCAAACACATGTTCTGGCCGGATTATGAGATGTTAATGTCTGTGTTTGGTTCCTTTTGGTGTCCTCTTGAGGTCCCTCATTATGTTTGACTGATTGATTACTGTTGTGGTTTTACTTATATTAGAATTTAATAGAAAAAGGAATCGTTTCTACCTGCAGACCCGGAGAGGATACCAGGGTGGTTAGGCATGTTCAATATGCAGTACATTAAAACAGACCCACTAGGCCTCTTTATTTAGACATGAATGAGCCTTAGCCAACTGTACTGGCACACTCTTCTTTTCCCCATAGGTTATTCCCCCTAGTTTTAACTGTATAGTATATGTTTTGGTTTATTGTGCATGGAAATACGTTTCTGGTCAAAAGTTGTGCACATTCTTAATGTTGTTGTGCACATTCTGAAAGTTGTAGTGCACATTCTAAAAGTTCTGCATGTTCTGTCATCAGCTTCACCTGTGCTCTCTCTCACACTCACTCCCATTTTTAATTTTCTACAATACTAGTCAGCTTCAACTGCGCATGCACCCCATTGTGCTCACTCCTGCCACTTTCACTCTGTCTCTTCTTGCCCCTGAGTTGAATAAGAAAAAGGATCCCTTTTTTTGGTTTCTTTGATTCTACAATGTGCAGCAAAGCCTGAGTCATCCTGATGTTACAGAAACTGACTTTGGTTGCATGCGCTGGCTCAAACACTATCACCTTATACATTTACTACATCTGCAATAAACTCAGTACTCTTGGTGAAAGGGTGTGCATGCAAGAGCTCTGTCACAGAAGGAAAATGGCATTTGAAACAGCTGTTATTTGTGAGAGATGCTCACTTTCTCTTTCATATTTAAGAATAGCTTAGTATTGCGACAAACAGTGAGTTTTGTGAGGGGAGAAGAGGAGCGGAAGTGCAGCAATGTGCTGGATGCACATTATTTTGCTGTTATCTGAACCCAGAGATGGAAACACAAGGCTAATTGTGTATGATCAGCCGTACGTTATTCCTTATATATTTTCCACCCCTGTAGGACAATATCTCATTGCCCACAGTTTGGGTGTTTTCCCCAACCCCAAAACCTCACCCCTTCAATCCTCTCTAATCATGTTTTGTTCAATATTTAGTAGCATCTTATTAGTATGATACTTTTAGTAGGCTCCTATTATAATGCCCCCTCCATCCACATACATGCTGATATTGGACACAATAATATCCTCTGTCCCATAACGTACTTCTTCACCCCCACACCCATAGGTATTGTACACCTGATATCATTGTAGTTCAAAGCATAATTCATTTGCCCTTCAGTGATCCTAGATGGAGTATAATCAAGCTTTTCCTAGGGTTAGAGTCATTATACAAAATCTCCTACACATACCCCTTTGTTTTTGTTAAATTGTAAGACCTGAACATAGGATTTTGTTTCTAATAATCAGATATCATTTTACAGAGAGGTTAAATATGTACAACAGGACAGTATGTGGCTCTGTGTGTACTTAAACCAGAGAAGTGAATTGCATTAATTAGCCAGAGTGGCCCATTAGCTCTGTAACATTAAGATACACAAGGCAGAGGATCATTACATATGCATTTATCTTCTGCAGCCTTTATATGTTCATGGATAAATATATTTGTTAACCATCCTGGTAGTCAAAATTTAGCAACAAGTATAATGGATGCACACAGGGACAGGGAGCCACTCAGTAATTCAAGTATCACACTGTGCATACACTGTATCAGACACATCTGTTGCCTTGTTCAGTATATGACCAGTGTATTGAATCATTAAATATGGATATTGGAGTACTACGCATGTGTGTCATGTGTTTCTCCTCATTACCATGCAATCTGCTCCTTGGTTTGCAGGGCACTTGAATCATGATGCACTTCAAACACTATTTAAAGTAACACATTCATGCCCAATGGCCATCATAGTTTGAAACCTCATGAAAAAGTTCTTTCAAATGAGGTATTGGGCTGATGTATAAATGGAAGCACTACAGCGATATAGACAACTGAGTCTGTTTGACAGTAATGCTACATTGCAGCCATTTTTATAACACTGTGATATCATTGAGGAACAAGCAGTGCCTAACTACACAGAGTCAAATACAGCTTGTTCCTTGATGACAACACAATGTTATACAAATGGCTGCAATGTAGTATTAACATTAAACTGGCTCAGTCATCTATATTTCTGGATTGCTTCCAGGTACAGGTGAACCCAATATCTCATTTGAAAGAACTTTCCATGGGCTTTCAATTATGTCAACCACTGTGCACGATATGTTTTCTTTTAAGTCAGTCATGACAGTGGAGCAGCCACTTCTGACAGCAAGAAGTCAGCTGCTCCCAGAGCGTGCTACATAATTGAACCTCTGGTAAGATACATAGCCATTTACCTCTAAAATGACTGGAGATTTGTGACTTGTTCAATATGCCTCTACAACATAGCCTGATTTCTTTAACAGCAAAAAAAAAATTACCTTGCTATCAGAGACTTTATTTTTATTTCATTCATGATACTATGGCAGTGTAGTGTATAAAATAACAGTATCAGCAGAGCTGGAGGAAATGCATAAAAATGGACCAGTGTAATGAAATAAGATATGTGAGGCTGTTTTTTATACTTGCTTGCAAACATGAGCAAGAAACATTATGTGGCAGCTTAGGAGAGAAACAGGTTGTGGAGGTGCAGCACTGTGGCGGCCAATGGCAGCACTGCATTTGTGGGCTTGGTACTGTTGGACTAATGCAGGCCGACTGTGCTGATGATACTGGTTTCCAGAAGTTCCACCAACTTGAAATGATTTGGCCACCACAATCAGGGGCCACCTCTTCATTGCAGCGTCAGCCATTCATGTCTGTTTTGGGCTGATGGTGCAATGACGGGTGGTCCCTGATTGTTGCAACCACCCTGTGTACAATTTCATTTTCATCTAATTCTGTCTGGACTCTGGTAATAATCAGTTCCGCCCTTGCATGGGAAGCCTGATTGGCAAAAAAAAAGTGATCTACTAGTGTAGGTGTGGCATATGTTAGGAATGTCGGTCTGAAATCTTTTTTTTTTTTGAAACATGCAGCAGCTGTTATCCCTGCTTCGTCTCCTTCTGCCACAGACCTCTCTGCTTCATCGGTTTACCCTTTCTGTAGTGTTTTTCCGCATTTGCATCAGTTTCAAAATGACCACACCATTAGAAACATTATGCAGACAGTCAGGGCTTTGCTTTTGTCAACCTGTCTCAAAAAGGAACCTCAGCAATTTATTTCCACCATTTCACTGCAAAGTGCAAACCACATACTATCCTGTCATATTTCGTTTTTTTCGACTTCCTTTTTTGGGGGGATAATTTGCAACCAGACCTGCATTTTCCCAGCATCTTGTAGGAGTGGATAACAGGTTGGATCAGTTCGCTTGATATGTTGACTAGTTGGGGGCTGGGGGAGCTGGATTTTGGAGAGTGGGTACTATGGCCTACTTTTGAGTTTACTTATTTATTTATTTTTGGGGTGGTTGTTTTCCACTCTTAGCAACAGACTCCCACCTTAACTACTATAACTTATTAGTAATTACAACTTCCATGGCTCCACACCTACTATTCCCATATCATTTATTGCTCAGTAAAACATTGCATTGCTTGTGTGAGGAAAGAAAAAAATGTAAGCATGTTTTGTATAAAATCCTTTAAGAAGAGCATCTGATGTTGATCAATGTGTAAACTCTTTGATTTCCCATATGAAGAGCCTCTATTTTTTTTTCAGGTGTGTCAGTTTTAATTCTGCCCAGTAGGTGGGACTTGGTGACTTTCACACCACCACCATCATCACCAGTCAGACTTGTTTTTGGTAGTCCATCATCTGGTTGTATCTGTAATCTATCCAGCTTGGTCTCTGTCCTCCAGCTGCTGGTGCACCAAATACCCAATGTGCAAGGAAGCATCAAGCTAAGGACAGAGGGAAGGAGTGATTTACTAGAAGCATGCTTTCCTCCTGAGGAGCTGCGAGGAGGAACCTGCTGGGGCAGTGCGGATCTGCAAAATAATCTGCACTGTATCAATTGGAATATCATGCATCTGAGTGCAAAAAGAGAAAGAAGAAACACAGCTTTCTTGTGGGGGAACATCATCCACCACCCTATCCGATTCCTACTCCCCCACCCCAAAATCCTCTGTGCCTATATAAGTGTGTGTGACTAGCGGGACATTGAGCTGCCTCTCTCAACAAGTAGTTGGAGGAGCTATAGATCTTTATGGAGGAGGCTTGCTTGCTGCAAGTTCATGGGCTTCCTGCTTCTCAACTCACTGGTCCACGCCTCCATACTCACTTGCCTGGCCACCTGCATCTGTTGCCTGACCGAGATCATCTGCACAGAGCCCGATGACAGCAACCTCTTCTTCCCTCTGCTGGAGGTGCAGGACACTGGGGGCAAAAGGGGGGTGGCAGCAACAGTAACAACAGTTAACAGCTCATCACAGACATGTCAATAAACCTCACATCCATGTGAGTATCACCTCCCCATCTTGGTTCTTGCAGTGATACAACTTTTGTATTGGAGTGTGTTATTTCTGTGTTGGTTCCTTAAGTGCAAATAATCATTGCCAAGAACTTCATTAAGGGAACCATTCTGGACATCGTTGCTGCCTGCTTAAATTTTTTGTCTTGTTGTCTTAATGTGTGCTTTGAAGCTTAGATTGACTAATCCTTCTTTCTGTTAATGGAATCAGCCTGTGTCTCATAAAACAAACAAAACGCATAACTGTTTTACAGATCTGTACTGTAAAACAATATTCTGCCTTAAATATAACTTTTTTTTTCGTTAAAGTAGTAGGTTAGTGATAATCTTCAAAAGGATTTGAGTGCATCGGGGTATTTGTGAAGGGTAAGTAAAGGGACACTGTTTAACATGTCAAAAAAAGCACAGTTTTTATGTTTGCTTGCACGCATTTGAAAGAAACATTATGTGGTAGCTTAGGAGAGAAGCGGCTTACGGAGTTGCGGCACTCTGGCAGCCAGTGCTGCTACTGCATTTGTGGGCTTGGCCCTCTTTATCCAATGCAGTGGCACACTGCTGATGACACTAGTTCAGCAAGCATGCCAACAACTGGAAAGAAATTGGCCACTGCAAAGAGGGAGCACCCCATCATTGCAGGGCATGCCTGAAACAGTTGGCTGCTGCTGTGAGGGAGCACTCCACCATTGCAGGGTGTCCCTTGCCTGGTGAAACATTTGTGCTCACCCCACTCCCTCTGTTCTCCATTGTGGCACCAGGAGTGCAAGTAAACCCTCCTGCTCCTTCCCACTGTGTGCTGTCCGCCCCGCTCCCTCCATTCCCATCCAGGCACCCGCAGTGTAAGTAAACCCTCCCACTCCCTGCTGTCTGACCCACTCCCTCCATTCCCCATCCATGCACCCAGAGTTTGCAGTGTAAGTAAACCCTCCATCTCCCTCCCACTGCATGCTGTCTGCCCTGCTCCCTGTCCAGGCACCAGGAGTGCAAGTGAACCATCCGGCACCCTCCCACTGTGTGCTGTCTGCCCCGCTCCCTCCGGTCCCCATCCTGGCAACTGGAGTTCAAGTAAACCCTCCTGCTCCCTCCCACTGTCCGCCCCATTCCCTCTGTTCCCCATCCTGGCACCAGGAGTGCAATTAAACCCTTCCACTCCCTCCCACTGCATGCTATCTGCCCCACTCCCTCCATTCCCCATCCTGGCAACTGGAGTTCAAGTAAACCCTACCACTCCCTCCCACTTCATGCTGTCTACCACGCTTCCTCTGTTCCCCATCCCAGCAACTGGAGTTCAAATAAACCCTCCCATTACCTCCTACTGCATGCTGTCCACCCCGCTGCCTCCGTTCCCGATCCTGGCAACCGGAGTTCAAGTAAACCCTCCTGCTCCCTCCCAATGTGTGCTGGCTGCCACGCTCCCTCCGTTCTTGTCACAGCAACCAGAGTTCAAATAAACTCCCCACTCCCTCCAACTGCGTGCTGTCCACCCCGCTCACTCTGTTCCCCATCCCAGCAACCAGAGTTCAAGTAAACCCTCCCACTCCCTCCTACTGCATGCTGTCTGCCCCGCTCCCCGCTTCCCATCCCGGCAACTGGAGTTCAAATAAACCCTCCCACTCCCTCCCTCTGCATGCTGTCTGCCCTGCTCCCTCTGCTCCCCATCCCAGCATCCAATAAAACCTACCCACTCCCTCCCTCTGTGTGCTGTCCACCCTGCTCCCTCCAACAGCTGGTTTTCTGGCTGCCCATTTGGCGATCCAGTCCTGCTGCTCACTCATCTGGTTTTCCTCCTGAACTGACAGCCAACCTGACCATGACAAATCTGATGGCTTCCAAATTGTGTCCCACCTGGAATAAAAAAATTAAAAGACAGCCCTCACATCAGACTGACCTACAACAACTGGTGAGAAAGGAGAGTGGTGAAGAGAAATGGGAGGGAAATGGCATCATTATAGAGTTTTCCTTTCAGTAACTTTGAGGAAACACAAGTCTGATGTATACATTAGCAAGAAAGTAATGGAAACAAAAGAGTGAGTTTTAGCATTTATGCAAATATTAACAAAGATCAATTATATGGGATTTTAGCATTAAAATATTTAAATAAGTTTAAAAATATAATGATCATGTGCACATTTAAACAAATGTATTTTGTAGTTCATTCTGAGAACTAGGTCAACATTATGGATAATACCATCATATAGTCACATAAATACTGAATTATGCATTTTTTTTATTTATTTCTACATGACTACTGCTTAGCCTTGGAAAAAGTTACTCTTTGTCTTGGCCATATAACAGTTATATTGGGAATATGTGAGAGTCTGAAAATATACTAAAATATTTTGACAAAGTATTTTCATAAACAGGAACTGAAATCTGTGTTGTGCCTTCTTTCACTGTAATGATTTACTTCCCTAAAATAAAAAAGTGAAATACAGCATCTCATTTTCCATGGAGTCCTGCTTTAGGAGAAGTGAAGTGCTCAAGATCACAGGGTGAGCCTCTGGCTAACAGACCAGAGTTCTCTGATCACTAGACAATCCTGCCACTCATTGTTACAACTCAGCGGGAGCTCCTCTAGGTAACCACATTGAAAAAAACAAACAAAAAAAAAACCTGCTCCTTTAAGCTTGTGTTCACCCTCAGCCAAACTGTGCAAGGGCCTGTAATGTATATTTCAGGATGATGTGTTTCCACAAGCCTTGCTGGAATTCCCTCACTGGTCTGGGAATGTACTGTACAGTAACTACTGACCACAAGATGCCTGATGGAAACATAACACTAGACAGCGTTTTATATAATTGGCTGTTCACCCATTTATTAGACAGGGTTAAACTGGATGGGCCTTTTCTGCCATCACATTTTGTGTTCCCACTTCTGCTTCTCTCCAGACTGTGTGCTTTATCCACTTAACACTACTAAGGAAACTGAGACTTATTACAGTCAGGCACACTTTCTGTGCCACACACTTTCCAAGTCTTACCTGAATGTTGACACTATACTAGGTTATAGAAATGTGCTTATTCCTTACTAGCACCTCACCAAAGGGGATAGTAGACTATTCTAATATACTTTTAAAGGTAACTTCCTTAAAATAAGGTGACTGGCTGACTACAATCCCTATAAAGAGCTCCTGATATCACAAGAGAAACTATGGAAAGTGAGACACATTTCTAAATGTGTTTAGATATGTTCAGTATTTAGCACACACCCCTTTTTATGTTTGCTTGCACGCATGTGCAAGAAACATTATGTGACAGCTTAGGAGAGAAGTGGGTTGTGGATGTGCAGCACTGTGGCCACCAATGCAGTCACTGCATTTGTGGACTTGGCCCTCTTTATCCAGTGTGGTGGCGCATTGCTGCTGACACTAGTTCAGCAAGCGTGCCACCAACTTGGAAGAAACTGGCCACTGCAATGAGGGAGTGCCCCATCATTGCAGGGCGCGCCTTGCCTGCGGAAACATTTTTGTTTGCCCCACTCCCTCCGTTCTTCATTGCAGCATCAGGAGTGCAAGTAAACCCTCCCACTCCCTCCCACTGCATGCTGTCCATCCCACTTCCTCGGCTCCCTGTCCAGGCACCCGCAATGTAAGTAAACCCTCCCACTCCCTTCCAATGTGTGCTGTCTGCCAGTCCCACCATTCTCCATCCCAGCACCAGGAGTGCAAGTAAACCCTCCTGCTCCCTCCCACTGCATGCTTTCCACCCCACTCCTCCCTCTGTTCCCTGTCCTGGCACCAGGAGTATTTGTTCCAACTGTATGCTGCACAACTTCTTGCACATAAAAGCAGACCCTACTGCATCACTCTTGTTCCAACTGCCCTACCAATTCCGATAAGGAATCTATGCTAAGGCTGCTCTTCTCCTGAATTCAGTATAAAAAAATATTGCAGCAATCAAGAGAGTGCAGTAAAGAGCAACTGAAATGTTTAAAATATGGAGAGGGTAAGTTATGGGAAATGTTTAGATCAGACTGGTATGTTTTCCATGTGGGAAAAGGTCATGGGGTAACAGGATTTCTGTTGTAAGATTTCTATGGCGGAAAAATCAGGACACTCACCACCTTTAATGCATAGCACTGGAAGCTACATCTCTTAAATGCATTTCATCTTTATTTCAAAGTGCAGCAAACATCCATTCTGTGCCAAGAAATGCATTTGTGAAAACAATGACATATGGTGCAAAATCAAGCAAAAATGTGCAGTTCAGGGCTAAGAGACACCCCAACCCAATTTGTTTCACATCTGAACTGATACTTTTCCAAAGGTTTGCACAAATGTATCTGCACAAAACATGTTTGCAGCACTTTTGAAACAAAAATGAGAGGCACTTAAGACACAAAGCACTTTGAGAAACAATGTGTACGAAAAGTGTTATATAAATACAAATTTGTATTCTACTTTTACCATTATTTTGCATAAGATACTGAGTGCTGCAGCTGCCTGGGTGGTAGGAAATGGACACCATGAAATTCCCACATGGTCTTTTTTATTATGTCTAGTATTTCCGATGTTCCTAAGATGCAGTTTGGCTTTCTTTACATCAGTGACAATCCATTTACTGTCAGTGCTTCCTCGATGTTGACAACGCCAGGAATTCAATTACACTGTCTGATACCACCCCACCAGGATGTTTCCAATCCCAGGTAGTCAGAATTCAGCACACTGTGTGACCTGATTAGGAACCGGTGCCAGGCACACTGATCATTATCCGGATGTGGGAGATGGGCTATTATATAATGGCAAGAACATTTCCTGGACTCTGATTGGTCAGTCTGGGGTTGGACTTGTGATGTTATCCAGCATAACAACACAGGTCTAGTCTCAGCCTCACTATGAATCTCCTGACTGATTGCTTAGGATTTGTTGGTTTTGGATGATTTTTTCTTTTTCTCTGAAGAAACCAAAATATTTTTCCCCACTAACAAAACATCTTTAAAATGATTTTTTTTTAATTTTGTATAACAACAAGCCATTGTTTAATAGGAATAAACCTTCCAATGTGTGTTGTGCTGGAATAAAGTCACTTCTGGGGTGATTGGCTGCACTTGGCTTGCGGCCTCGTACCCAATCATCTCAGGTGTAACGTTATCCCAGCACGACACGCACTCTCTTGGGCATTATTCCTTTATTATCTGCTCTGTTGGCCGGATGCCATGCAGGTGGCTTTGCCAGCCAAGTGATGAGACAGATGGCTTTGTTGGGGCTTTCTAAAGTGAGGGCCTGGACAGAGGCCACACAACCTACAGTCACTCTCTGGTAGCTTTCCTATCTCTTGCTACTCCATCGTAATTTCTGCCACCAGAGGAATGAGTCTAGCAAGTCTGGTGACCAGGATTTTCTCTTTTCAGAAATACTTTTATTTTGCTAATGTTTCCAAACAACTTTTTTAATCTCTCAGACTTACTTTATTTTTGGCCTTTTGTCTCTCTCTCTCTCTCTCTCTCTCTCTCTCTCTCTTTCTCTGACAAAATCAAAAATGTAAACACAGAACTTAAAATACAATCTGAACAGTGCACATCAAGGAGACATTCAAAATTATCTTAAAAACTAGAGAACCTTGGTATAGTAAAACACTCAATGTATGTCTCACCTGGCTTTTTATGCACAATATCCTCCTCAAAATCCAAGAACCAATCTGATTTTTAAAATATATTGTTATCAATATTTCTGCATGTTATAGAATACATTCATGCACATACAGGTATTGAAACTGATTCTGTAAAACATATGTCTCATTCATTTGCAGTGATATGAATAATTTCACTAGTGGACTATCATGGTATGAAGTAACTCAGCCCCAGAACTCACATGTGAGTCAAAATGTTCTGTACATAACCTTATTCAAAATGGCTGCCTGGAGCCGAGTAACAGGACAGCACATCAGAACTATTATACAGTTCAACACAGTGCTGTGCAGTTCATTAATGGGAAAAGGTACAGGTGTGTAGAGTCTGAGGAGAAAGTTTGTGCATTTCCCTGCTTTGATGACCTGGCAGAAAGGGACTGCTTGCCTTACCCATCCGCCCTGATGTTCCCTGCCTAAATAGTCTCTGGTAACCCTCACTCCTCCATGCCTGTTTACTAATATACCACTATGACTATCCCGCACATGCTTGAAGCCCCCTATTGTTTTCACCCCCACCACTTCCACTGGCAGTCTCGTCTGTGCCACCCTTTAAGTGAAAAAAATTTCTCCTAGCATCTCTCTCGAACGTCCCCCCTTTCAGCTTCACTGCACACCCCTTGGTCCTGGTGGTCTTCCTCATTTTAAAGAGACTCCCCTCCTGTACCTCATTTGCCCCTGTGAGGTATTCATAGGTCTTGATCTTATCTCCTTTCTCTCCTCTTCCAGGGTGCGCATGTTGCGAGAGGTACATCATTCTTTCCTAGTAGGGCTTCTTCTGCAGCACTTGTACTGTTTGTTTTTGCTATATACTATTTTGCCTCCTTCTGTGTGCCTGGGATGCTTTTTCCTCCTGTTCTGGCAGCCACCTAGGGATTCCGGCTGCCATCCAGTTGTCTGCACTCCCTCAATGTCATGCCTGTTCCCCTGTGGCTTGCCCCCCACAGCAGTGTGACGGGGAGTTCCCTATACTCATCTGCCCATAACAGATCCAGTTTGGGGCCCTCAAGAGCCAGCACCCATGGATAGCCATCAAGCTGCTCCACCCAGCTACACACTCCTCCTCTATTTTTAACAGTTACTCCCCCAGGTGCTGATGGCGTGCAAGGATGCCAGTGGAAGAGAGCATGCACACTTCCACATGCACCCCTTCCTGGTGTCTGCAACCAACTCCACCCCAGAGTACACCATAGTGCTTTGTCCCCCAGCCTCCACCAGAGAGCGAGCAGGCACTGACTATTGTGGACACCCCTCCCTGGAGAAAGAAGGCATTCCAATGGACACTTGATCCTTCTCCTGCCCTGCCAACCCTCTGTGACCCGTGCTCATTCCCAAACATGGGTCACCAGCGTGGCACGTTATAGATGATGACCCAAAGGCACACCCCAATGCCTGTCCTTCTCTGCAGGGTAGGGGTGGGGTTAGCGTCACTTCAGTACTTCACTGCCCTTCCTATTCTGCATCTGTCTAACTCATGCATGTCCAATGCTAATACCAGCAAGCAAACAATCGGCATTGACAAATGCTTATTTTAAATGGTCTTTATTTAGGAGAGGATGGAATTCTTGCCAAAGGACAGTCCCTGATATCAGAGCTACAGAGTAATAAGCTAACTTATAATGTGAACTAGCACAGCTGTAAGTCTATTACTATAACAGCAAAACAAAATTTCTAGCATTTATGAAACTGGAGGACATGACATGTTTGTAAGGTACTATAGGGAGGATTAATAAGCTGATGCAATGGAGCAGGTACCAGTACAATTATCTGTGTATTAAAAAATAATGTATTGGTGATGTTGAATTAATGTAGACTCCCATCAAATACTTTAGATGTTTTGAAGTGCTTATCTCATTGCAGTATTCAGTCAGGAATATACCTTCCTAGAATGCTTTAGAAAATGATCCCACAGAGTAAATGCTACCAAAATGTATAATTTGACATACAGTACGAATACATGATTAAGCTGTTGTATCACACACATTGGGTATACCATTTTAATACATTACGTTCTATTCTTAATATTATCAAATAATTGGTGGTTGTTTCCGTATGATAGAGAAAGTCAATATATAATTTTGTTTTTGAATTTGATTACACATGTGTGGCACTGAGGATTGATATAACAACCAAACATAAGGTGGAGGCTTTATTAGACAGATTTACTGTATACAGTTTAAATTAATTGTCCTTGTCTCAATGGCAGGCAGACATGGCTAGGCTGGCCATCTGTGAAAGGCTTACAGCAGCAGCCAAAGGTAAACTCGCTGACTACCACTCAAAATGGGATGCCTACCTGCATTCCTACATTTGTAGAGTACCTCCTCCCCCTCTACAAAATCCTCCTATTACTTTATAGCAAGTCAACCTTAGAGTGGTACGCCAAATATAAGGTATCCCCCTCCCGCGTGTAACTCCTGCAATACTCCTTTTCCCTCCTTTTATCTCTAGCTCTTTTCCCTCTTTTCCTCCTTCTTTTCCTTCTTCAATCCTGACCCTGTTGACAGTTTAAACACTTTATTGTGGGACTGCTGGGTATAAACTAATCATGAGAACCTAGCTGGTATATATTCATCATGTAAATGAGAGGCCTGGGCTGCAAGGTAATGTTCTCCTTGAATCCTTATCCTTGCAAATTTTTGTGTCTAATTAAAGCCTGTTGCAGTTAGTGTATCCTACACATTTTTTTTATTTTTATTTATTTTAGTTTTTGTTGACCGGGTAAGTGCACTAGACAAATTCTGCCTATTTTCAGACACGACCCGGGGGAGGGGGATACAGATGAATTCCAACTGACGTTGAACCAGATTAAGCTGTTGGTGGTATGTTTAGTGAATGAGGGAAATTTGGCCAGGACACCGGGGAAATTCCCCTACTCGACAGAGGGGAATACTCTGTCCAAGATGGCGGAACCTCCTGTGCTTGCTGCAGAGGTAGCTGGGGAGGCAAGAGATTTGGTCTCAGCTCCTGTCTCTGGATGTTTGGAGACCTCGACTGACACTGTTATGATTAAGGAAGTGACTGTTTCGTCTGAAAGTACCTCCAGGAATGTATCTATTGTGGGAACTATACCTCTCCCTGCCCTCACGGCAATGGACAATATTACTTTTCTTGCTATCCCAGTGGTGGAAGACATGTTGATGAGTACGAAAATGCAGGACCGCGACGTTGGAGAGTGCTTGGCTGAGTCGGTCTGTCATTCGGCACTACATGCTCCAACTATGCAAGATGATCTACTGTGTGTATTGAGTGCCGCTACAGACGGCGATGGCTCCTCCGATCTCTCTGAGGGACTCACAGGGCTATCAGGAATGCCCCTCGTGCTGTCGTCTGCATTGGAGAGTTCGATACTGTTAGTTACTGGTCCTGACACAAGGCCTGCTTTGCAGGTGCCGATGAACTGCTCTGCTGGAACACATGATACGCTCCCTGAGCCACCCCGGATGGCAGACCTTCTCTGCAAATCCCTGCACACACTGTTGGTAATGATGTAGAGCCTACCTGGTCAGTAGAATCGGCATTGCGTGGTGCTGGGTGGATTCAGGAACCTGGGCTTGGGCATTGGATCTCCGGTCCGTCCCCTATTTGGTCCCCCCGTCCTGAGGACTTCCTGGAAGTGCAACAGGGGAAACTGGCTTCACAGTGTTCTTCTGACCCCTTGAGCATGCAGATGGAACTTCAACTCACTCAAAATCCTGTTTTGTCCCTTGTGCAAAAGCCCACTTTGGAAGTATGCCCCCCATCTGATGGTAAAGCAGTAACTGTCTTGGATTCTGTTAATAAGGATAAGACTCCTTCTGTACAGGTGGGACAGTCTCGTTCCTTCTCCTCTTTATTTCATCACCCTGTCCTTGCTGCGAAAAGACATAATGCTGTGAGACTTGTTTATAGAGGTGGACTTCCAGAACCTTCTGACCGCGTGTATGTGGCCAGAACTCTGTTGAAGGACTCATTGAAATTTTTTCCCATGAGATTTACGCTCTGATCCATGTATCAGGCGAATCCACATTCGATGTGAGTTTCCAGATGTCTCGTGGGTTTAGACCGCTTGGGCTAGGGTACCACGCTTGCCGACATTGCTTTGTGGACTTCTTTCAGGCTGCCCCTCTCAAAACCCGCCTTTAAGACCATTACGGTGATGTTTCGAAATGAAGGTGTGGATGTGTCTGATATTGTGTACTGGTTGAAACAACGCTGTAAGGTACAGGGCCAACCTGAAGCTATCCTGGACATGGAAAATATTTGGACGGGAGGGTGGAAGTTTAAGGTTCTGTTACATACCAATGACTCTGGCCCTGTCCATTTACCTAATTCCTTTTTCTTAGGTCGTGATAGGGGGGTCCTCTTTTACCCGGGTCAGCCCAAAGCCTGTTACAGATGTGGGGATCCCTCACACCTGAGTAATGTATGTGACAAGATAAAATGTAATAATTGTGGTGAGTTGGGTCATGTTGGGATCCATTGCCAGAATATTAGCAGATGTAACCTTTGTGAAGAGCTAGGACATTCTTTTCAAACTTGCCACTGGTCTGCCCACGCTCAGAGTGATCATGATGGTGGCGTTGATCAACGCTTGTGATTACACAGGCACAAAAGCTCAGCTTCGTACCACAGTGGCCGCACCCCCTGCAGTGGCGGTGATCCCAGCTTTGCAGACCCCTGCGCCTGTGCCTACTCCGGTCATTGCTCCCCAGAAAGCCGATATTGTGAGAACACCATTAGAGGTGGAACCCCCCCACTGACAAATGCCCTGTCAGCTACATCTGACTTGGCTCAAATCCAGGTCCTAGTACATGCCACCCTCTGTGAACCTTTACTGTTATGCGAGAGGTCTCTGAGGGCTGGACCTCGTACTCACCACCTCCTACAAAGACATTGATAACTCAGCCCATAGCCCTGTCTAATACCTTTGAGGTGCTTCAGCCATCTACTGACGATGCTGGGGGTGAGTCTGACACTTCCTCCATCGCGTCTTCTCTCCCTGATGGCTCTACAGATTCGGAGCTCCAGCTGGGCACCGGCCTCTCACAAAAGCATAAGGCTAGAGTTAAACTGAAAGGAAAGAATTTGGCTGGGAAGAGAAAGTCGTGATGTTTCTTGACACCTTATTTTTTATGACATGGCGCACTTCGTTTGCCATACCATTGATGTAAACAGTATGAAACGTATAGAGAAACATAAATTAGTATTTTTCTTCTTAAGACTTTTGCCATTGGGTATCTTTTTGTTACAGGATACTAGACTCCATATGGTGCAGGAGATTAGACAAGCTAAACAAGACTGGCTTTTGGGACCATCGTTTTGGTCTATAGGCCCGGACCCCTGTTCAGGTCTTGGCATTCTAATTAATATTCCAGACTTTCAGTTACTTAAACTGTTTGATTTAGTTCCTGGTAGGGTCCTCATTTTAGATTTTGTTTTAGGTAACTGCCCGTACCGAGCCATTAACATTTATGCCCCACAAGTTAAGTCGGCTCGCATAGCCTTATTTTCCTTGATTCGCCCCTATTTACACACGTCCTTCCAAGTGATTTTTTCTGGCGATTTTAACTGTGGCCTGAGTCTTCAAGACAAAAGTTTGTTTGCCACCACCCAAAAAATTTTTTGTGACTCCTATGAATTGGATAAATTAATTCGGATGAGCACTTGACTGATGCTTACCTCTCTTTCAGTGACCAAACATACCCCACATTTCAAAGAGAGCACGTTAGCAACAAGGATTGATTTTGTCTTTTGTCACGTACGTTGCCAATAAGTTCTGCTCAGGTACAGGCAGTGGCCTTCTCTGATCACAAACTACTCTCAGTCGGTATAGGCTCAATTGCCCCTTTTAGCAAAGGGCCAGGATTTTGGAAATTTAACACTTCCCTGTTGCAGGACCTGATGTTTCAAAGATTTATTCTGTTATTTATATCTGCTCGTAAATCTGTGTTTATTTGCTATAACGATCCGATACATTGGTGGCTGGATACCAAACATGCCCTGATTATATATCTGAAAAGTTACAGTCGACAAAAATGTAGGAGGGATTATTTGGATTATTTACAAAAGAGAACTCATCTACTGTTGCTGCTGTCTGTAGCACATATGACTGGTCAGGACCTATCTCTTCAAATACAAGCAATACGGAGGGACATGCTTTGTTTTCAGTCCAAACAATCCCAACAATTGTACCATCAACATAAATTCCACATGTCTGGACCACGGGACGTAGTTTGCCCCTTTGAGTATAATTCACGTCTTGTTTCCCAGAAATCAATGCTGAGCCTAGCGAATTCTGTAGGTGTGTTGTGCTCTACACGTTCTGAAATTCTGCAGATTGTGACAGATCACACGACCACCTTGTTCTCCCCCTTTCCAGCTACTATGACTGACATTGCCACCCTGTTCACGGATCTTGAGATCCCACTCACTTCGGAACAGAATGTGGCAGTGGCATGTGCTACCGTGACGGTGCAAGAGCTGTCTTCAGTGATTTCCTCGCTGCCCTTGCAGAAAACTCCTAGCCCGGATGGTCTCCCAGCTGATTTGTATAAAGTGTTAAATGTTCACGGCACTGAACTGACCTCAGTATTTAATGCCCTGTTGCGTGCGAGGACATTCCCTTAGATTTTATGAAGGGTACTTTGCTGTATATCTACAAACAGAAAGCGACATTCACCTCCTTGAGAATTGGCGCCCTCTTTGCATATTAAATACTGATTTCAAGATCCTTATGAAGATACTCGTGAACGCTCAGACTGGCATTGTGGCGAGGTCTTACACCTGCCCAGTCTTGCTCTATACCTACCAGGCTAATCTCCGATCACCTGATTCTCCTACGAGAACTGTTTTCCTATGGATTTGTGGGCCTGACCTCTGGTATCATTGTTTCAGTGGATCAGAGGCTGCATTTGATTCGGTTAACCATGATTTTTGTGGGCGCATTACGTTTTCTGCATATACCGAAGACATGATCGATGGCTACAAAAATTCTACAGGGCGAGCCACGGTGGTCCCTGAGGTAAATGGGTGGGTAGGACCCATGATTCCTGTTAAAGAGGAGTCCGCCAAGGCTGTCCTGTCAGTCCTCTGCTATATGTCCTGTTTTTAGATGTCCTGCTTCGACGCCTGAATGTTCACCCTCAGATTCATGCCATCTCCTGCCCCGCTACACATGCACCGTTTACAGCTATTGCATATGCAGATGATATATGTTTCCTAGTAGCTGATACATCCTCAGTAACGACCTTCCTACAAGTATGTTCTTTGTTTGGAACTTATTCGGGAGCCCGTCTGAACTTTGACAAAAGTGTGGGTATCAGGTTGGGATCGGTAGTGGCCCTGATGTCCTATATTGGCCAGCTACGTCTGGTAGAGGGCCCTATTCATATTTTAGGGGTTTATTTTGGGACCAAAGATTCTGATTTTTTTAACTGGGATCATAAATTGCAACAGGGTAAACTGAAAGTCGTCTCTTGGAATAAAGGGTCGATTGGGAAGAAAAAGAGAGTTTATTTGATAAAAACCTTTTTAATTCCATTGTTTCTATATTTAAGTTATGTTTTTCCTATTCCAAAACAACTGGAAACAATGGTTTTCAGCCTCTTCTTTCAGGCGTTATGGGGGAGCAGGCTGAACCCAATCAAGAAAAATGTTACTTATTTGTCTGCTATGGAGGGAGGTGTTGGTATGATAAATCCTCTGTTGTTTTTTTCTAGCATTTTTTTTATGGCTAATCTGAGACCTCTTCTGATCAACTCTCAGAGAGGTGGAAATGTGGCTTTATGATTCCTGTGGAGTTTGGTTCCACCAGTGGAACACAACTCCTTACGTGTGTTCACGACATACAGAAGGCACGCCATTGTATGTGAAACATATGTTTTACGCTTGAAACAATGGAAGTATCACCTCAGATACTTATTGCCCATCGCATAAGACCCTATATAAGACTCTTCTCTCCTCTGTCTGTTTGACACAATCCCCTTTTGAGAAATGTCCGGTCCAGCATCTTTCCTCTCTTTTATCTTTGTTGCGGTGTAAAAGAATACCTGCACATATGTGGGATTTTCATTGGCTATCTTGCCATGAATGGATAAATGTTAAAGCCAACCACAAACATAAACAGCTTCTGGATAGAGTGTGTTCTAGGCCATTATGCACAGATGCATTGGAGACAATCTCCCATTTGTTTTTTGAATGTACATTTATTCAGAATTGGTGGGCCTTTTTGGCACGACAGTGGGCTACCCCGATTTTTCAGTCTGTAACTTTTCAGATGATTATGTATGGTGTTTTTTCCCCTCAATGGTCCTCCTGGCATGCAGATACTTTAAATCTTGTCTTCGTTGAAATTAAATGGAACATTTGGATGGCTAGATGTAAGTTTGCTCTACAACAGAAAGACTGCACATATTTGGAATTAGAACAGAAAATAGTGAAAGATTTGAAAACCATCTATGAACTTGAACAAAACATGCACTCAGAGTCATGCCTGCTTGCTTTATGGATTGCACTTCCTTGGATAACTGACTCAGATTTTACTGTGACTTGATGGTTATTCCTTCATTAGATCTTTGTAATGCCTTTCTTTCTGGTTTGCAAATTGTTATATACTGTATTACCTTTGTATTCCTTTTTTCTCTCTCTGGTGTTTGTAGATTTTGTGCAGTACTGGTATGTGTTACATGATTTTCTGTCTCAATAAAACTTTCCCCTACTCTTTTCGATAAGTGCTATGGGATCTTTAACATCCACCAGAACTACCACCAATCCAGGCAGATGGGACCTTGGTTTGACGTCTCATCCGAGAGACGGCACCTCAGAAGTGCAGCACCCCTCTCATGCTGCACTACAGTGTCAGTACTGGGAACTGAACCCACAGCCCACTGATCTCCCGGCTTCAGAAGTGAGTGTGCTACCTTCTGAGCCACTGACACTAACATAGTTTATGCCTTCCTCAAGGCCAATCAAGATTTGGATTTTGACAAATGGTGATGTAGTTTAGAGCTGCTTTGTATCCTGGGTGTATCTTTTAAGATGGCAGTATTGTTAGTCATCCTGTGTTTGTTTGTCAGGGATTGAGGCTCATGATGTATATGCTTCTGTGTATTATGTAAACAATATGTAAAACATTGGAAAATTTCAATAAAATATGACAAGATAAAAAAAAATTTAATTGTCCTCGTGATATCTAACTATACTGTTTGTGGTTTGGCAATGACATACTATTGTGCCTGAGGAAGTGGCTTCAGGCAATGACATTTTACCTTTTGGTGAAAGAAAGAAAGATATTTTGTTGAATTACGTGGGAGCTGAGCTTTCTTTGTTTTTAATAAATTCATAGAACTGTTTCTTGAAGGTCCCCTCCAGATTATGAATTTGTTGAACTCATTCAGGGAAGTGGGCATCATCAAACTTTTCCTGAGTTCTGACTCACAATATGCCATTCATCTTCATGAGTGAGGGGGCAGGACCCTAACACCTACTGTAAATGGCAAAGCTGCAAGTAACTTATGAAAGTCCTGCCCCCTCACACGCAATGATAAATGTCATATTCTGAGTCAGACAGTTGTGTGTCCAATTTAAACTGAAGAGGAATCAGATTAGTTTTTGTAATGAAGAGTTAACTGTTTCTGTTTAACTTTATGGCTATGTTTCAAGTGTGGCAGAGGCCATTGTGATGTCACTGGGCATTGTGCCAGCTCTTTTCCTATTAGTTAAGAGCTAATTTGTGACCAACCTAAAGTGGAATAAATGCTGTTGACCCACCTGACATTGAAATAAATTATTAATTTTAAACTTAAATGCTTCACTGGTTAAAATCATTTACTGGTGAGGTTTGACTTACCTACATTGTATAAATAAAAATACAGTATTTGTCACACACAGCAAGATTTATTGTAAGGACAGCAATATTCACACAGTTGGAATATACCTAGTTATTATTATTTTGTTATTATTATTATTATTGTTATTATTAGTGTTACAGCTGAGGAACCAAACAACAGCTGACACTGTCAGATGTTCACATTCAGAAACAAAGACACATTAAACAGTGATGTTACCAGTGAAAAGTGGAATCATATGAAGTAGGATGCCACTGCAAGTTTTACAGAAATCAATAGAAACCAAATTAGTAAGGGAGATGGAAAAAAGGCAAGAAAAAAAATGGAACATAAAGGGAAGGACAGCAGGCACATGGAATACCAAACAAGTAAGCATAAGGGTGGATCCCTATGGGAAACAGTTACAGGGAGGAAGCAACACAACAGCCACTTAAGAAACAACAGTGAAAGCCTACCATTACCTGTCAAGAATCAGTTTGATCTATGGACTGAGTAAGTACATGAGACACTGAACAGCAAAAAACAAACATTATTAAATGAAACAAAACACAAGAAGACAACTGACATATAATAGGACAATTAGTCATATGGCTCATAGATGTACAAGTGTGTCACAGAGTCATAGAAAAGAGCTGATTCTGCTGTCTGCCTTGAATCAGAATTTAGCATATACTGAAAGGATAGACAGACTGTTGGAGACCATTTATAATCAACCCCTTATAGTGATACATGTTCTAGCAAATGACACCCATAGCAAGAATGAAGAACAAATCAAGAAAGACTTCATGATCATTCAATGTAAGCATGGACAAATTTCTGTTTTCCAAAGGACTCACAATGTACCATTGAGTAGCAGAGTGGGTGAAGAATTCTTATAAATTAGTACATGTATGCACAGTATTCTTATTAACTTCTACTTATGAAGCAAGGGGTGGAGCTAATGGACCCAGAGTTCCTTGTGACCTTAGATTACTATGTTACTATGTAACATTGGAAAGAAGACAAAATGCAGGAAAATTGAAGTCAACTTCCCAGAAATGCTACTTATCCAATTTGAAGAAGAAAGATGTATAGTCAAGATTCAGAGGATAAATGCTTGGTTCATGTAATAATATAAGGAAGAAGGATTCCCCTTCCTTAGGATCTGGACAACATTTAATGGAAAGGAAAACATTTTTGTAAAAGACAGGCTTCATCTAAAATAAAACGGAGCCAACATACTGGGGAATCAAATAAAGGTAAATACAGAGGTGCAGTAACTGTAAACTAATTGGAGGGAGGAGGAGGTTCTTGAAACCACTTGGGAAATGGAAACATACGGAAGAAATACTTTAGGTTAATCCATTTTAGTAAAAAGAACAAAAAAACAAAAACAATAAAATGAATGGTGCGACAGTAGCGATCCAGAAGGTGGAAAACTGCAGTCTGGAAGTTTACAATATTTACTGAAGTGTTTGCAGCCTAAGCAATATGGTGGGTGAACTGGAGACATATGGAGTAAACTGAATATGTTAGTAGTAACAGAGACATGGTGGGGCAAGAATAACCAGTAGGGAATGAAGATTTCCAACTATAAACTAAACAGGAAGGGTACACCAGGTAAGAAGATAGGCTGAACAACAGTATACATTAAAAGCAAAGGCAATTACAAGATATTGAAATACAGGACCTCCAAATGGTGAGGACTGAAACTCTCTGATTAAAAGTATCTAATGGAAAAGGAGGAACAGTTATAATCATTGTAACTGTTCCAGTCTATGCTACGCTAAAGACCACCTGGCTAAAAAGAGAACCAGAATCTTAAAGCGACATGTTCAACCCCCTTGAGCCACAAACGGTCTATAGTTTAAAAACACAAGTTATGTAGTCATCCCAGTGGTGCTGAGGGTTGAGGCACTGGATGCCACATCTCATGGTACGCTGGTGACCCAGGTTCGGGAACTAGCCCAGGCTGTACAGGGCTGCCTGGGGGGAGGAGGATTGAGCCTCCCAGTGGATGTTCTCCTCATCCAGGGGATAGTGGGCTAGTGGGTAGTGAAGACACCCATTGCACTATCGCTGGTGGAAGCACAGGTGGTATGGTGCACAGCTCCACAGAGTCGGGAAGGGAGGGCGCTGATGGGTGCTTCAAGACAGCGTGCTTTTGCACACTGTACATCTGAACATATGTCCTTCATGCCGGCATCCTCAGGGGTTGGGGACTAACTGTGGTAAAAAAGCAAAAATTCCCCAGTCCCCGAGCACAATGAAGCCAGGATCCCAAGATTGGGGACTCGGTGGAAAGAGTCAGGGGGGTACAAGGCCCCCTCTGAAGCAAGGCCGAGGCATGGGCAAGTTAAAAAAAAAAACACAGAAGTTATGATTGGTCTTATTCTTTAGAGATTTGTGAGGTATCTAGTAGTTGGAGTCTGACTATTTGTCTTCTTTTTGAAAGTGGAAAACAGCTCACATTACTGGTGCTATCACACCAAAATACATTTGTTTACAGTCCTTGATCAACTCCCACTGCATCTTACCTTGACTTGGGAAGAACACCAACACAGTCTAGACACATGATGCAGTTGGAGGAGAAGAGACAATTACATCACAAGTGGCTGCACTGTTTAGGGAGTCTTACTAATATTCAGGAAGTATGCAATAAGAGTACATCAAGGATTCCAAACAAAACAAGAATGTGTATAATTACACCATTCACACGCATTTCATTTCTACTCTGAAAGGAAGCAAATAAAGCCACCAGCAATTTCAACAAATTTCAGACAAAGTAAAACTCATACAATAAGGGTTTTCAAGAAGAAATAATAAAATGCCGACAGTATCCCTTTAAATGTCACAATGTGATCAGGAAACCAGCACCCATATATGGCATGAGAGCCATTCTGGACATTAAGTAGCTTTTTAGTAATGGAGGAGCCTGAATTTAATTTTTTTTATTTTGTTTTTAGAATTGTTGCTACTGTTAAGTCTGTGTAGCATTGCCATCTCTGTTCAAATGGTTGCCACCCATTCTGGTATAAAGATTGCAATGGTGTGTGCTAATATTTTCTCTATGTAAATCAACAGATCTTGTTGTGGAGGGACTTAATTCTGAAAAGTATACTCTCAGCTACTGTACAGTAGATCATGAGTCTGTAGTAAACTATGGATAATAGTAAGCTTTGAAAAAACAGCTTTCTGATTGTCCCTGCGAGGATAATTTTGTTGCTGAACAAGAGTCCCACTGTCTTGTTTTCCGATTTATAGGTAGTCAGCATACTCCTCACAGGAACACGCACTGTTCTGTGATGTTCCAATATATTTAAACATTGGTACTAGTACAGCTTCTGTGTTATCCAAAGAAACAATGTTACTGAATGGCTGCATTGAACCCATCTTCTTATTGCTACTGAAGTTTGTAACTTTTATTATCTTTACATTCATTAATAAGGCCTTTCCCATAAGCCATTACTGCAGTACATTGAAATTGACCATCATGCTGCCAGAAACTTCTTGTGAGGACCCTCTACTAGTTACTGTATCTTCATGTAGGAGAACCTCTGTGTTAGTGCATGTAGTGGGTACAGTAGGTTATTTACATAAAAGGTAAATAACAGTGGCCCCAGAATTCACCCCCGAGGAACCCCTATGTTGAGATGCTAAGGTGATGAGAGGGAATCTTTAGTCTTTACTCTTAGTTCTCTATTTTTGAGATAGTTGGTGAACCACCTTACTTACTAGTGTGAGCTAGCACCCCTCCCACCACACAGCAATGGTCTAACATAATGTGCTTCTTTTGACAAACAGAGATGTGTGGATTCGGGAAACTTTGCTTCGTAAAATACAATACTTCACAGAGTTTCTCAACTTCATAAAGTGTGACTTCACATAGTTCTTCATGCAATGAAGTGCCTACTTCACCAAGACAAAATTGGTACTATGCCAGTGAAATTGCTGGAGAAGAGTCACAATGTATCATTTTCACTAAGTGAAGTAGTACTTCACTTATAGAGATGTATGTAAAGTGGCTTAACCTTGTGCTGTTTTTATAAAAAAATAAGAACCCTCACCCTCTAGATCATACTTACCCACCCCTTCCACCACACAACAGTGGTCTAAAATAAAGTCTTCCACCCATCCCCCCACTATCCCCCACCTCCTTCCTCCCCATGTACATTTCAGAGTTGTGTACTGTAAATCATGTAGGAATCCCTCTCCCTGACTGCAAAACAAGTTCTCCCCAACTTCCCCCACCCCATCCCTCAAAACTATGATTTAAACCCCCCCATCCTTCCCTAATCTCTTGCCTGTAAATCACAGTCCTCCTCCTAAAGCCACCAAATTCCAGTCTGAAATGTAAAGCAATTTCCTGTAAAAAAGAAAACTGTCTCCCATTAGAGCAAGTGCCTTTGCACGTTAATGTTTGCAGTGCAGATGAATGGTGAATGATGTCCATCCTTGTAGTAATACTTGACTGGTTGATAGCCCACTTTCCTAGCAGTAGTACCTGACTGGCTGGCACAATTTTTCCCATTTTGTTTCTTAACTATGAGACTACTGGATAGAACAAAAATGTTTATGATGAGTTTTATGATGTGTTTTGAGGAAGAGAGGTGAAATGGGAAGCGAGCATGAGAAAACAGCTTTGCAGTTGATTACTGTCAGCTATTTTTGGTGGTGCACACCTTCCAGTATACACATATGCATACAACAGGGGGAAACACTGTATATAACAGCAATTAAAAGATGCAGTTTTCCATGAATTATAACTCTTAACCATTCATTTTAACACTCTTTTGCAGATCCCTGTTCAGGCCCCATCTCTAATATAATGTGCAGTCTGATCCCCACATCTAAGGAAAGATACTGAGATGATGGAAACAGTACCAGAAAGAGAATGATGATAGTAGACTGTTTGGAAAACTTAGGCTATGAGGACAGACTTGCAGATCTGGGACTGGTCTTTATGACAAGAATATGACCTCTATTAGACAGGATTATACTAAAACTTTCCAGGATTAAAAGTACTTTAATATACAAAGGTTACAGATTCAGTCTCTTCCCTGACTGTTCATTTGCCACCCAGTAATGCCACAGGAAATGTGTGTCCTATCAACAAGAAGTCTCGGAGGCATGTACTCAATTCCAACTATTGGCACTAGCAAAAGTTCAAATCCGTTATAAAGATAAGTTGCAAATTTTCTTCAAAACCAGTCAACTGGCATCCTTTCTTCTAGCACAATTTGAAAAGGAATCAGATGGTGAGGGAGAGTCACTTATTACTTTTGTGTAGACCACCAGGAACGGTCCTTTCAATATATATGGGGGTGATCGCAGATAGGAAGGGGGGTCCACTAGGTTATTAGGAAGGAATATACACTACTTAAAAGAGGAGATCAGGGATGAGAGAAGGGTCCACAAGACCACCAGGGACAGATGTATGGTTATCTACTTGGGGACTTCAGGGATTCGGGAGTTATATATGTATGTACGATATCGGGCATAATGGGTGACTGTAACACCATACTGCAAACACATTCCGCAATGAGTGCAATGATAGTGGCGATAGTCTCATTCATTTTTTTTTATTTATTTATTGATTTGTTAACCTGGTGGGTGCACTGATCCAAAAGATCATTTTCAGGCATAGAAACATAGAAGTTGATGGCAGATAAGGACAGCAAGGCCCATCCAGTCAGCCCATTTCTTTTTCTACCTTATGAATGTGCCATCGGCCTTTGCTCTATCAAAGGCCTATCTATTCATACTCATCTCTATAGCTCCTTTATTCCTATCCAATGCCTGTTTGAAGCCCTGCACTGTATTCATTTCCACCACTTCCTGAGGTAGGCAGTTCCATGCATCCACCACCCTTTCTGTGAAAAAGAACTTCCTCACATTACCCCTTAATCGGCCTCCCTCTAATCTCATCCTGTGTCCTCTTATCCTGCTATTTTTCTTATATTGAAACCTGTTAGACTCTTTCACCTAATTAATGCCCTTAAGGTGTTTGAATGTTTCGATCATATCACCTCTCTTCCTCCTTTGCTCTAGGCCAGGGTATACATGTTGAGCTCCGTTAATCTGTCCTCATATGTTTTCTGATGCAGTTCCTGGACCATTTTGGTTGCTCTTCTCTGGACTGTCTCAATTTAGTTAATGTACCGGTGAAGGTGTGGCCTCCAGTGCTGCATGCAGTACTCCCAGATGGGGCCTAACCAGTGTCTTGTAAAGAAGGATTATTACCTCCCCTCTTCCAACTTGTGATACCCCTACTAAAACACCCCAACAACCCTCTAGCCTTACCTACTGCTTTAGTGGTCTGCTTGGATGATTTCAGGTCATCAGTAATGACTCTTTCTTCCCTTGTGACTGCCAGCAACTCCCCTCCCAGCCTATAGGTGGCTTCAGGGTTTTTCTTCCCCATGTGTATGATCTTGCACTTCTTTGCATTAAACCCCAGTTGCCACTCTTCTGACCATTTTGCCAGTTTATCCAGATCTCTTCTCATTCTACCCACCCCATCTGGATGATCTACTCAGTTGCAGATCTTGGTGTCAACTGCAAACAGACAAACCTTACCCTCCAGTCTATCTGCAATGTCACTGATAAAGATATTGAAGAGGACTGGCCCCAGAACTGATCCCTGAGGTACCCCACTTGTGACTTGCATCTCTTCTGACTGTATACCGTTTACCACCACTCTCTGTTTCCTGCCTGTCAACCAGTTTGCCACCCAGTTGACCAATGTCTGACCCACCCCAATCCTACCCAGCTTATTAATCAATCTTCTATGTGGAACAGTATTGAAAGCTTTGCTGAAGTCAAGATAGGCAACATCAGCTGCTCCCCCTTGGTCCACCACTCTGGTTACCCAGTCAAAGAAATCTATGAGAATAGTTTGACAGGACCTTCCTTTTGTAAATCCATGCTGTCTTGGATCCTGTGCACCTATGGATTCCAGGTGTTGCACTATCCTTTTCTTAAGGAGTGCCTTCATAATCTTGCCCACTACTGAGGTAAGACTGACTGGTCTATAGTTCCCTGCCTCCTCCCTGCTACCACTCTTGTGGAGCAGGATCACATGAGCACTTCTCCAGTCTTCTGGGACCTCTCCTGGGCTCAGAGACTCACTAAACAGTTCTGATAATGGCTCTGCTAGTTCCACCCTGAGCTCCTTTAGTAACCTGGAATGTAAGCCATCAGGTCCCATTGACGTGTCCAGCCTGAGCTTATCAAGCTCTTGTAGGACCCTTTCTTTTGTGAAGGGACTAGTGCACACCTCCCCCCCCCATGTTCATGGTGCTGAGCTGTGGGCCCTGCCCTACCTCCTCTTCAGTAAATACTGAGCAGAAGTATCTATTTAGGATAGATGCTTTTAGATGGTCCTCCTCATCACATGCTCGCTTATCCCCTTTCATCATAGCAATACCCCCTCTGGACTTTCTCCTTTTATTAATCTATTTATAAAAAGTTTTGTTATCTTCTTTTACTGTTTGTGCTAGTGTTTCCTTAGTTTGGGACTTTGCCTGCCTTACTGTCTTCCCTGCGTCCCTTAGGGAAGTTTGGTATGCCTTCCTATCTTCAACCTGCTGCATTCCCTTATATTTCCTTAAGGCCAGCCTTTTGGCTCTTTTCTGTCCTTTTCTGCTACTGTTTTTGAGAACCATAGAGGTTTCCTTCTTCTTTTGCACTTCCTTTTCTCTCTAACACAATGGAATGTTTCTTTAAGTATTGCATATTTAATGCTTGCCCACTTTGCCTGTACCCCCTCACCTGTATTTCTTTTTGCCAGGGCTAGCTTAACTCTGTTGGCCATCTTATCAGAGTCAGCTCCTCTGAAGTTCCAGATTTTTGCCTTGGAATGGGATGATTTAGTTCTATTGGCCAAATTAAACCATACCATATGATGGTCACTGGCCCCCAAGTGACCTTCTACCTGGAGATCTGTGATCCTTTCCCTGTTGGTCAGTACTAGATCTAGGATAGTCCTGTCTCTTGTGGGTTGTTGTACCAGTTGTTTGAGGCCCTCCCCCTGCAGGGAATCCACCATGTGTCTAGTTCTGGTAGATGTCCATGCTTGTATTGATCATTTTGTATCTGGCATATGTTGAAGTCTCCCATTATCAGAACCTCCCCTTTAGCTGTCATATTTTGTATATTGTAAGAGGTCTGAACCTCACCTTCAGGTTCTTGGCAATATTGGGGATGCAAATAATCACAAACAAGTTGCATTCGAGTAATAAACAAGTTTATTACTACAAAAAAGGATGAATCACAGTTGCCCTAAGCAGTTCTTATCAATACGAACCGGGAGCCAGTGCTAAGCGTTCCCTACACCTCGAGGTTTCTCTGTAGTCTCTTGGGATCTCTCGGGTCTCCGAGGTGTAGAGTCTGTGCATAACATTATATACCTGTGATAATTACTATGGTTACTAAAAGATAGAAACATTTCTAGTTACAGAGATGAGCCCTATTGGCTAAATTAGAGGTGGCTCCACAGTCCAAAATAACATTATATAATTTTGTAAAGTCATCAGTTTTAGAACAAAGACGTTCTTATACAGAGTCTTACATAACAAGGTGAAGTGGTGCACATCACCAAAAGATGGCAATATTGCCTTACATATTACAATTACTTCAAGGACAGGTGTCTTGGTATCTGACAAGTAAGAAATAGAAAATACATGGTATAATATGTGTGCATTAGCAAGCAAAGTGAGTTACAATAATATGCATTCATATACTGACATCTACTTTTGTACGATAGATGCCTTTAGCCCTCTGTATTAGTATAGCCTATGCCTAAACATTAGCTGTCCACGGTGTACCCCTGAGGGCATCAATTAGGGTGCAGGGACCTCGTGTAACAATTCCCCCCCTTTTTGCCTCTAAGGGCAACACAGGCAAATCCAAGGAGTGGACTGGAGCAATTTGCAGCACTCAACAAATCATCATCTGCACAACCTGACTCTTATATAGCACAGTGGTCTAAGGCGCTGAGCTGCAAATCTGGTGACATCCAGCAGACCAGACCTGAATTTGAATCCCACAGCTTCCACTTGCATACTGTGTGACCTTGAGCAAGTCACTTAACCTCCTTGTGCTCCCAGGTCACTCCTGTAAAAAAGCTCCCAGCTTAGTGTGTTATACCTGGTTAAACAACTAAATAAAATAATAAAAAATTCTGTCTCAAACTTTCACACTCCTGTTTCAGAGTACACATTTCTTGTTCACCAGCCTGTGCGGAATGATGAAGTAGTGAATCCTTTTCATTACGCAGAGATTGGAGTTCTGACTCCAGGTTCTGCTGTATTCGAATACATTCTGTTTCCTGTAAACCCATCTCTTGCTTAAGAGACGCGATCTGCAGGTCAAGGATATGAAACCTTGCTCCGGAGGCTTCCAAAGCAGCTTAGAGAGCAGCGACCATCAACCCTTTAGAGCAACGCTTATTGGTTGATTGTCGCGTCTCTGCCTACTGGGTTGAAATTCCCAGTACAGGGTTTTCGGATTGACTCGTGTCCCGCGTGAAGTCAGCCCATCCTCCATGGGAGGTAAGAAAGTTAGAGACATCGAGTCTCAGTTCTGCGCAGATATCTGATAAGGTGGCCATTGTGTGGGAGGGAGCGAAAATTCAAACTGTGAAAAAGACTGCGTGTTGCGTATCGATGCACAACACAAGTACTTTAAACACAGCCGGGCTACTGTATAAGTTGTAGGCTTGCAATTCAAAGCTGCTATGGAGTGGGTCGAGATGGCATCGACCACACCCAAAAAGTCAGCCAGACTTTGCAAGTATCTACAAACTGGTAAAAAAGACGGGAGAGGTGCTACGGGAGTGTACACCTGCAGTCCCGGTGGGTAAAAGGGAAATGTATAGCAACAAGTGAAAACTTACAAACACCCAATATGGCCTGCATACGGTCGCCAATTTGTAAGAGGTCTGAACCTCAACTTCAGGTTCTTGGCAATATTGGGGATGCAAATAATCACAAACAAGTTGCATTCAAGTAATAAACAAGTTTATTACTACAAAAAGGATAAATCACAGTTGCCCTAAGCAGTTCTTACCAATACAAACCGGGAGCCAGTGCTAAGCGTTCCCTATACCTCGAGGTTTCTCTGTAGTCTCTTGGGATCTCTCGGGTCTACGAGGTGTAGAGTCTGTGCATAACATTATATACCTGTGATAATTACTATGGTTACTAAAAGATAGAAACATTTCTAATTACAGAGATGATCCCTATTGGCTAAATTAGAGGTGGCTCCACGGTCCAAGATAACATTATATAATTTTGTAAGGTCATCAATTTTAGAACAAAGACGTTCTTATACAGAGTCTTACATAACAAGGTGAAGTGGTGCACATCACCAAAAGATGGCAATATTGCCTTACATATTACAATTACTTCAAGGACAGGTGTCTTGGCATCTGACAAGTAAGAAATAGACAGAAAATACATGGTATAATGTGTGTGCATTAGCAAGCAAAGTGAGTTACAATAATATGCATTCATATACTGACATCTACTTTTGTACGATAGATGCCTTTAGCCCTCTGTATTAGTATAGCCTATGCCTAAACATTAGCTGTCCACGGTGTACCCCTGAGGGCATCAATTAGGGTGCAGGGACCTCGTGTAACAATATCTTCCAGCAGTAATGTTAGAATGACCCGGGCCATGTGGATGGCACAATGAGAATACAGGCAGTGTACAAAACAAATTGTGTTACATCAGGAAGGCAGGCAAAGCATAAGATTACAGACATCAGAAAATGTAAAAGATCCAATGGTTTAAACACAGAAAAACTACAAGTTGTGTTACAAATTCCATACATGTTAGAATGCACTTCTAGAAACACCAAAATTCAGCTACTTAGGAGAAGCAGTAAGTGCCAGAAGTGGTAGGTGATTCATAAAGCATACAAGTGTGCCCCCCATATAGGGAAGGGATGTAACTGGGGCCCTAGAGTGAGGAAGCAGACAGAGTTTAAAGGTCAGCCTGAGGAGCAGGAACAAGTGGCTTCTGACTGTAACCAGGCTTTGAGGTGAGTTTTAAAAGTAAGGTGGGAGACCAGTGAGTGGAGGGAAGCAGGGAGTCTATTTTACAGAGTGGGGGCAGTGACAGACAGGGCTTTGCTTCCCAGGACCATGAAAGTCCTGGGAACCTCCAGTGGTGGGACAGAGGATTCCCTGAGGAACCTGGAAGCAACCCTATGCTTGATTATGGACGAATAAGACAATAGTTTGTCTCCTCTAATGGCACTATCAATGATTCAGCCAATGGCATAGGCATAGCGGCCATGGAGGGGGAGTCACCCTAAGGTATGGTATAGGGCGCAGTGATGTGTGGAAAGGGGTGCTAAGAGAACAAACCTGCAAATACTGTTATATACAGTGGTAGCCTCAGACATTGCAAGCTATTTCCAGATATTTCACGAAATTTCTGAAGAGTTTCTCTCTGCTGCCTCTACTGTTTAAATGCAAAAAGCATGAGATATTTCTGGAAATATCACAGAAATTTCAGGAAATAGCTTGCAGTGTCTGTGGCTACTACTGTACAGTAGTGAGCTTGGACCACAGAGAGGAGGATACCTGGGAGCAGACAAGGGTGCAGTAGTCGAGTTGGGGGAGGAGATTGCCTTGGGTGATGGCTAGGTGTACATCTGAGGTATGGTAGTGTATTAGTCTGTAACTGGCCCTAGGTTTCTGGTTGACCCATTGTGTAGTATTGTTAATGTGTTTCAAGAAGGATCGGAAAGGGTCAAGTGTAACGCCTAGGTATGTAAAGCTGGGAATATTCTGCAGGCGAGGGCCTTCAGGAGTAAGCACCATTAGGGAGGAATTTGACTTTGTGAGGTTTGCTGGATAGTGTTTGGACCTCAGCAGCATAGCTTTGATCTTTTTCTCATTGACAATATAGACAGCCAAATAGCTCTGGGTTAGGGTGATGGACAGAGTTGCAAGGGATTTATCACTGTGAAATAAGACAATGTCATCCACATACGGTAGTGCCTTACGTGAAATATTATCCGTGGGAAGGGAGTTAATGAAGAGGGAGAACAGTAGAAGGCCCAGAACAGAGCCCTGGGGAACCCTAGTAGAAACTGACATGGCTGGGGAGGTGGCAGTACCGTTATTTACTGATTGGGATCTACCGGTGAGATAGCTCGAGAACCTCAGTGATGTTTCATATGAGCAGGCAAGGTTCTGGAGTCTTGTCTGCATGAGGCCATGGTTAACTAGGTTGAAGGCCTTAGTCAGGTCAATGAATACAGCACCAGTTGCATTCCCCTTATCCATGTTCCAAAGGACATGGTTTGTGAAATGGGCCAGGGTAGATGTGATGCTGTAGTGTCTCTGGAATCCATGTTGCTGTGGGCACAGCAGGTTGTACTTTCTTATGTGTTCGGTAAGTTGGTGATGGACCACTTTTTCCAGGAGTTTACTGCGAGGTGGGAAGATGGAGATGGGCCTATAGTTGTTGGGGGATAGGGGGTCACCAGCTTTAAAGATTGGGATGACTTTGCCATTCTTCCATAGTGTTGGCATGGTTGATGCGGACAGGGCTAAGTTAAAAATAAAAGTGATGGGTTTGGAAATACAAGGGGCAATGATTTTAAGAAAAGAGGGGTAGATCCAATTCCTTCCAGGGCTGCCCCTGTTTGGAGGCTCTTGACGAGCTTGAGGGTCTCCCTTGGGTAGATAGCTTTGAAGTAGAAGGGAGGGTGAGAGGTTCCAGCACCTGAAGGTGGGCCAGAATGATCTATGGGGCCTGTCAGGCTGGCAGTAATTATTTTGTTCAGGTGGGCTGATAAGTCTGTAAATATAGTATTGAATGCCTATGCAGTTTCATAGGGGTCAGTAAGTACGCCAGAGGGGGGTACTAAGGTGCATGGCTGAACTATAGGTCTTTGGGTTTACCATAGAGCTAATAGTGGACCAAGAACAATGGGGATTTCTTAGATTGTCCCTCTGCAAATTGAGGAAGTAATTTTTTTTCAGGGTCTTAGTAGTATGTTTGCACTTGTTGCGCAGGTGTCTATAGTCATTCCACAGGAAGGGGGAGGAAGATGATTTGTAGGGAGCCCATTTTCTATCCCTCTCTTTCATAAGAGCGAGTTGGTCTTTAGAAATCCAGCCAGTACAGCCACTTCTCACTCTGTGGGTGGTCAGAGGAAAGTGCAGGTCCTGGATTTGAAGAAGGGCATCAGTAAGGAAGCCAAATGTGGAAGGCACATCAGTGAGAGAGTGTAGAGTACTGCAGTTTACTGCACTGACATCCCGTAACAAACTGGAAGTGTCAGTGCAATTAAAGTTCCTGAAAGACAGGCGCTTAGGAGGGGGGCTCTTGCTTTTGGTAGACCAGATAACATAGGTGGGTGAGTGGTCAATAACAGAGTCAGACAGGACCACTGCTTGAGAACCCTATCATCTCTGTTAGTAGCCACCTAGTCAAGTAAGGAGTGGTTCTTCATACGAGGGTTATGCCTAGTGGCAATGGTGATTGTTTGTACAATGTTGTCCTGTTTTAGCAGGTTATTGTATTCAGATTCCATGGTGATTTACCAATTGAGGGTTAAGTCACTAACAAGGATTATGTTCCTGGGAGGAGAGGGTTGGCCTTGTCCAGCCAGGAGGTTTATAAGGCTTGGGATTCACCCTTTAGGAGGGTTATAGCAGGACCCAAGGTAAATCATTTTGGTAGAGTCCAGTGTCATTTCGATGATGAGTCCCTCACTGGGGATGTGGGATCTGAACAGAGGATAGTGGAGGCCAAGAGTGGTTCCTGGAAGTACAATGCAACTCCTTCACCCTTCTTTTTCCAGGACCTATTGTGACACAGCAGGGAGTAACCAGGTAGATGATAGGTGACATCAGGAATGAGAGGTTTGAGCCAGGTTGCTTTAATACCAAGAACATTTGGTTTCTAGAGGACCACCTAGGCTTCAAGGTCAGTGAATTTCGCAGGAATGCTGCACACATTCAAATGGACTACGTTTAGCCTGAAGGAGCTTATCCATGAGTGGTTGGAATGGGGGATGGGGATGTTTTCAGGACCAGGGCTGATCTCAATATAACCAGCTAGCAGTAATAGAGAGATGAGTGGGCAACTAGTGTGATGCAGTGGGACAGGCGGCAGAGTAATGGAGCAAAGATAGAATCTGAGGAGGCGGCATTCATGGTTTGTAAGGAAAGAAATAAGAAAAGGGCACATTTGAGACAGTGCCCAATGAACATCCCTGGGAGAAATGTCTCAGGCCTGTGGAGGACTGAGAAGTGGGATAGCTGCTCCTAATCTGTTGCTAGCACTTTGGCACAATGGTCAGTTTCTAGCAGCAGGCCTATAAGTAGGGCTGCCAGCAGGGAGAGTAGAAAGAGCTTCATCTTTGGGTGTTATAATTAAAGTCACCATTGTCACTACCTGGAAATGTTGGCCAAAGGGTTAGGGCTTTGGGCTACAGCACTGGCCTGAGCAAGAAGAAGGCTGAAACAGGGTTCAAAACCCACAGCCAGCAGTTTCAGTAGGACAGTATGTCACAAGTGGGAAAAATACAGGAGATTGGGAGTCTAGGTACCAGGTAGGGTTGCTGTGCCATAATTTTAGGAGTGGCTATATATTAGAGGGAGTCATGCACAACTGTCTCCCTGACACCACCCATGCACCTAGTGTGCCCCTTCTGCCTCTGGCAGCCCAGTGTAAGACCCCATCCCACTGGTGCATGCCACTTAGACCACCTCCTGACTGGTCTAAGTGATGCCCCTTGCTGCATCCATGGTGGGGCTTGCAAAATTCCCAAAAAGGGGATGTTGCAGGCATGCCATGGTGCAAGTCCCCTTGCAAGCTGGCACACCTATTTGTTGGCCGCAACCTTGGTGCAAGGGGGCTTTGGTGCAGCTGCACTGGATTTGACTCATGGTGCCTTACAAAATTGCATTTGACGCAAGTTGTGATGAAAGTCACCACTTTTGTCAACCTATTGTGCTGCAAATCCCTTGCATCGGTCTATACCTTTTGAGATTCAGGCCCATTATGTTTTTAAATGTCTCCTGGAGGTATCAGCTGCTCTTTAAATTTAAATGAGACAAAATGACAAGATGCTCAGATAAGGAAACAATAAGGCTTCACAGAGTTTGCATTAATGGGGATAATGACATGCCTTGGGATGTGAGGCACGAGGCAATGCGTAGTGGCTTCCACACCAGAGAAGTGCCATTTTACCAGTTACACACACCATGGAGCACCTCATTATGATTACAAAATGGTGTCTTTGATTTTTACTTTTAAAAACTAAGAAATGAGATTCAGAAAGTTAAAAAGGATTCCTGACCTGTGCTGTTGTGCTAGCATGACACATGGTCATATGATCATATCTGACCATTCATATTGCTTGGTTTCTCTTACCCATTTTATAATCTTTAGGATACTCAGGATAATGACAATTGAAAGACAGGTTTTTATTTATTTATTTTGTTGACTGGGTAGCAGGACCAGTGCCATGATGCTTTTTTCAGGCTCAACCCAAGCACAACAAGCTACATTACATGATAACAAAGCATGATACAAGGTGTAAGATCCATGCATGACTACAATCAAGCAAAGAAAGTATACGGTACGATGAGGATTATGCAGATCATATGCAGACATCAAGTTATTTTCCATAAAATGAGTAGGGACAGTTTTGTAATCTGATTAGCTGAGAGGATGTTTTAGCTATACATTTTTTAGTATGTGCACTGTAAATAAAAAGTGTCGGTACCTGTGTCATCAGAACTTGAACCAAATCACTGTGCCACTTGATCCAGGTTTTCAAAAGAATATGCCTGCTATCTTCTTTCAAAAAAACAGCACTTGCTTTAAGTCCTAAAAACTCAAAACAACATTTTAAACTGTTTATTTTTAAACTTCCTCTGCTTTTCCCTCCCATCCCACTCGTTGTCACTCCTGATGCTGAGACAACCACTGATGACTCATGAGCTGGCCACACTCTCCTGCTGTTCCTCTTGACCTTAACAGAGTCAGAATGCTGGCACTTTGCTGAAAAGTTATATTACACATGGTAGCGGGCTTCCCACAAAACCAAAACAAAATTATGATCTGCTGGTGGCTTAACCTAGTTACCATGTGGGTCTCTAACATATACCTTAGCACAGTACAGTGCATCTAGTGACGGCAGACAGCATGTGGGAAGCAGAGGGCTATTTGTTACAGATGTAGACTTTTTTTAAATATTTTATGAATCTTTTAAACAATGTTACAGTTTCTCAACATATACCGGTTTTATAAGTGCAATAACACACTCCAGGGTGCGGGTTTGTCTGTGATAAATGCACTTTTAGGGGGCAATAAGGGGACTCAGGATGTGGCCTTTTACCTCATTGCGCACCTTGTCATGTGTTTATCACAGACTAATCCACACCCCATCATGTGTTATTGCTTATGTAAATGATATTTCAGTTGAACACTGACAATTTTAGGTGATGGCAACAGTCTGACAAAGGATGGAATCATGTTCCAAAATGAAGCAGCTCTGGAAATTTATTTTATCAGGTGCAAACAATGAGGTACTGTATCTGGGTCATTCTGCTGATAAAGTGTCTGAATTATCAATGTCAATCTTGGAAAACACTCCAGTAACCATACACAGAGTATCTACCTGAATACAGATATTTGTCCTATCAGCAGATAGTGATCCTGATTTGATAATGCACTATCAGAGCACTTCTAATACATGCCTAATCACAACAGAGAAACTTTGGTGCAGAGATATTGGGGGGAGGGGGGAGCTGAGAAGCACTATTATGTTTAAATGACTTGAAGTATAGTAGGATCCTCCCAATGACTGTGCATCTCATTCATCATTCACACAGACTGTGGTCTGCACTTATTTGCATAACCACCAACACTGTAATAAGAACACAGTAGTGTATACGTAACTGCCCTTGACAGTTAATTGTACAGTCAGGAATGAGATTAGTATCACAGTAAAAATTTTAAAAAAGACCAATAACATTGTACATACAGTAATGATTACACATCTCAGTTTTGCAGTGTCTGGTCTGCAGTCACTTGTCTAACTGCTATAACTGCTAACACCATAGCAGGAACAGCTTAATTTTATTCAAAAAAAAAACTGAAATGTCTGCACAAAAAGAATAACAGACTTTTCTCATTTTATTTCAAACAAGGCCTGTCAGCCACATTTACTCATACTAAACACATTTTTAACACTTTACACTGCTTTTAGGTTGTCTAAAGGAAATGGAAATCTGATTGTCAAAAAGTGCATTGCTATCACTCACAGTCATAAGCATGAGCTTAGAAATATTTGTTGTCCGTCAAACAAGCAAAAGAAGTTTGTTTCTATATATTATCCAAGAGGACTGTGCAGAAACTCATCCCTCTCAACCTTTAGTCACTGAAATAAAGAACACAGACACTCAAAATGAGGGACAACAAGGGACAATGGCCTTTATAATAAGGGACACATTCTGAAACATGGAGATACAAGCTCAGAATACTGAGGAAATCAGAATATTCTGTTTACAAGTACAAAGTTTATTGTTGATTTAGCATCTTAGAATATCATGAATTTTTTTCTTTAAAGTCTAAATTTACAGCACATTCTCTGTGTGGGCATTACCTATTCCATGAGGGATGGATGAGGAACAGACCAGTTTTGAGGGGTAAAATGAGGGATGCCTCTCATAATCAGGGACAGTTAAGAGGTATGCAGGGAATCTTGTAACCTCTTGGCCTCTCCATGTTCTGCAGTGTGTTATAGGCATTGCAGGAGTAACAAAAATGGCTTAGATGCATGTGATGAGATTGATAGAGAAGGTCATGCCATACCATGCTCACCTTTCCAGGGGCATGAAAGAGATTTTCTGGTTTCTAGTAAAAAAAAATCTGATTTTTATTAGCAGAATTCAACCATTACAGAAGTAATTATATGCGATGTTTTCATGCTGCACACATAAAACTACTCATTAGATATGCAGGCTGCAAGCATTATTTAAATGTTAAATTGGAACTGATTGCATGCATGTGGCATGCGTGCAGCAAGCAAGTGTGGAAATCATGCTTTTTATGTTAAATTGGAACAGATTGCATGCGTGCATGTGGCATGTGTGCAAAAAAGCAAGTGGTCACTGATAACTGCACAGATAAAAGTTAGGTGACTTGCTCAGGATCACACAGTACACAAGTGGGGGTTGATGAGTTTCAAACCCAGATCTTTGGGTTTCCAAATCTCCTGGTTTGCAGTTCAGTGTTTTTAACCACTAAACTATACTACCTGCATACATATGGCTCGCTTGTACTTCAATACAAATCTGCACACATGCGGCATACTTATAGCCACTGATATACTTTTTAGTTTTGTTGTCCCCCCCTCATCTCAGCTGCACAGCTGAACTGTAGCACACATACCAATGGAAACATATGTGCTTCTTCCCACCTCCAATACACACACTTTCCCACAAAACTACTTAATTATTTCTTTCTAGTTTGTACTCCAACTATTTTCTCTTCATAGTTTTGAATACTTCCACACAAACAGATTTTAAGTGGCTAACACACAAGTTGCAATAATTTGACACCCACCCACATGTCCAGTCCCCCCTCCCCATGCACACACACTGTAGTGGGTGTGGCCACGCTGCTACAAACAACCCACCAAGTATAGATATGTCGAGACTCACTTACCTGAGTACTAGGGAGCCAGAGGTAGGAGTCTTTAAGATATGATACCCATGAATCAGAGTGCTGGTGTGTACCCCTTTGAAATGAATGGAGTTATTTTTTATTACTATTTTGTACATTATGATGGTGAGTTGGAGAATAATAAAGGCCACTGTTCTACAAACAAGGCCCTTATTAGTTGAGCAGTGGCCTTCATTAATCTCCAACTCTCCATCAATAATCTATAAAATAGTAATAAAAAATACCCTCATTCATTTGAATGGGGCATGCCCCTGCACTCTCCATTGAACTATGTCATAAGGTGCCTGAGTGTGGGGATGTGGAGATCAGCTTCACTGGGGGGGGTAAGCTAGACTATAGTGGGGCTCCAGTAGTCTGCGCATACCATACTGCTCAACTGTCCATGAATACAAGGGACAGCCCTCATTTACCCCTGCAAACTGCTCAGCCCCTCATCCATCCCTGATGGAAAACATGCTGCTCACACAGAAGATGTCCTGTAAATTTACACATCATGGCAGGGGCGCCATTTCAGATTTCACCAGTGGGAAGCCAAAAACTAGTGAAGACCAGGTGCTAGTTAGCCCCTAGGCAGCAAGCTCTGGAATGTCTCTAAAAGGTAAAACTAATTTGTTGTGACTGAAAAGTGATATGTAAATCAGCAAACATTCAAATGTATAAGATTCATCTGTCTATACCCCAGGGCAGTGCATCAGATTTGGGCTTAAACCCACCGAATTACTAACCAATTTTTTTCCTGGCTGAAATATGACCCCCCACTCCCAAAAAGAAAAAATGCTTTGTCCCAATTTCTCTCCCCAACTCCATTCCATTCAATACCCAGCCCATATGGATCATGACACCACCCAAAGGTTCAGAAACATGATAAACACATCAATATTTCAGTCCTTCTTCCTACTCTAATCGCCCTCTAAAAACAATTATTTGCTTTTACTGTCCCAGCCATCTGGCCAGAACCTGTGGCCTCTCGCAGTGTGCCACCAGCTCAGGTTTAAGTCTGCTCCTTCTCTGTCTTTCTGCTGGAAGCTGGATGCTAGAACAGACCTTGCCAGGTCCCCAACATGGTCTACGACAAAGTCACCTCACCAACCAAACCCATCCAACCTGTGTTGCTTGCTTCTTGCCTGGCTGCTGCCCTACTGCACTGATCCTCTCTTCTCCTTTTTTTTTTAAACAAGGATAGGGGAGGACAGAGAGGAATACTTGAAGGAGTCAAGGGAGGTGACAAGGGCAGTTAGGGCAGCCACTGCATCCAGGGAACTCAGGCTTGCACAGGGCATTAAGGAGGGGGAGAAGGACTTCTTCAGGTACATCAGCTAGAAAAGGAGTTGTAAGGACCAAATAGTAAGGATTAGGACAGATGGGATGTGGGTGGAAACAGAAAAACAGGCAGAAGTATTAAACAAATACTTCTGCTCAGTATTACTAAAGAGAAAGTGGGACTGCATCCGGGGGTGGGAGGGTAGGCATGGGGGGAGGTGACAGATGGAGAAATCCCAGTGAGCAGAGTGCTGGAGGGCTTGAAGGCACCGAGGGTGGACAAGACACCTGGGCCAGATGGAATACTCCTCAGGGTGCTGAAGGAGCTGGCAGAAGTCCTGACAGAACCCTTGGCAGCTCTGTTCAAAACCTCCCTGGACTCGGGGAGTGTACCTCAGGACTAGAGGATGGCACACATAGTACCCCTCCACAAGAGTGGCCCCAAGGATGAGCCAGGGATCCACAGACCTGTAAACCTCACATCCATCATGGGAAAGCTGATGGAGACAATCCTGAAGGAGAGGCTGGTTTCCCTCCTAGAGGATAATGGGCTGCTGGATGGTAGACAGCATGGGTTTGTCTCAGGCAGATCCTGTCAGACCAGCCTGGTGCAGTAATATGACTGGGTAACCAGGCAATTAGACAGGGGCCATGCAGTGGATGTCCTGTACCTGGACTTCAGTAAGGCATTCAATTCAGTGCCTATGGGAGGCTAGGAAGTAAGCTGGAAGGCACAGGGGCAGGGGTGAAGTTGGTGGGATGGGTAGTGAACTGGTTGCAGGGGAGACAGCAGAGGGTGGTGGTGGGGAGCTCTCAGCTGCCAGGGCGGTGACAAGTGGGTGCCACTGGGCTTTGTACTGGGGCCAGTGTTGTTTGGGATCTTCATAGCAGACATCTGAATAGGTATGAAGAGCAAGATCAGTCTGTTTGCAGATGACACCAAGATGGGAGCAGTAGTGGATGGCACGGGGGGTTGCAGGGGTTGCAGGATGTTCTGGCAAAATTGGAGGCCTGGTCAGATATTTGGCAGCTGGGGTTCAATGCCAAGAAGTGCAAGGTGTTACATTTCAGTGCAAAAAACCCAAGGAGGAACTACCAGTTAGGGAGATTCAACTAGCCAAGACAGAGGAGGAGAAGGATCTGCGGATGATCATAACAGGCACAATGAACAACTCAGCACAGTGTAGAAATGCAGCTGCAAAGGCCAACAAAATGCTTGGTTGTATTGCCAGGGGCATATCCTACAGGAAGGGGGAGGTGATACTGGTGCTATATAGGTCACTGGTTAGACCACACCTGGAGTACTGCATGCAGTTCTGGCAACCGTACCTGAAGAAGGACATTAGGTTACTGGAGGGAGTGCAGTGGCTAGGGGACTTACCCTAGGACAGCAGGCTGAGGGAGTTGAACATGTACTCATTGGAGGAGAGGAGGGATGAGGGGACATGACTGAAACCTTTAAGTACATGAAAGAAATAAATAAGATGGGGATGGAGGGACTCTTCAAATTAAGGGAGGAGGGGCACTCGAGGGCATGAGCTGAGATTGGAAGGGGGAAGGTTCAGGAGAGAAATGAGGAGACATTTCTTTATGGAGAGAGTGGTGTCTGGGTTGAATGCATTGCCAGAAGAACTGGTATCCTGCAGAACAGTAGACTGATTCAAACGGGGATGGGACAGGGTAAGGAGGGTCAAGGGAGGGGGAAGGAAGGGAGGGGCAGCTGCAATATAAGGACTGCTAGCTGCACAATTGAGCGGACTTGATAGACAATGAGGCCTTTATCTTCTGGCAATTTCATATGTTTGTATGTTTTTAGCAAGGCCTATCAGTGCCACACTGCTGTCACTGCTCTTGGTGAGACTTAGCTTTCTGTGCTGGGGGGCCTATGCTGTTTTTCGAGTGAAAGCCTAGTCTCCCGGAGTTACCTTCTAGCTCGCCCCCAGCCCCTTCAGACACCAAGGGAGATGGAGACTCACTAAGAGTAGAAAAACAAATATATGTTGCCACAGCACTGCTATGGAGAGTTCAGTGCTCACCGACTCCTCCAAGCTGCAATATGCAGCCTGCCTACTCTGTGGTGGGAAAGACAATGTCCCACTCACATGACTCATGTGTTCTTGCCTGGCTGGAGCTCTTCCACATCACTTCTGATGGTGCCACCACTAATAGGTTGAGAGTGGATCACACAATACAGACACAGTCGAGTCAGGAGTGCACCTGCAGCATAAGCACAACACAGGCCAGGGGGGGCACTTATTGTGCAAAAGATTAAATCCAAATTAAATGCCATTATTGCCACACCATAAGAACAACCTAGGCACAAACATGGGGGGGGGGCTGCCCCTTCTGCCCTACCTAAATGGCACCCCTACTTTATGGTAGACATTAATTCTCAGGGTCTAACATCAGTACAATGGTTTTCTCTGTGTTCTAAGGTACTATATCTCCATGTTTCTGGATGTGTCCTAATCATTATAAGTGTTAGTGTTCTCATTTTGAGTGTCCATGGTGCATGGTGCATGCTTCCAAGTCACTACTCAGCACAAAGAGTGCTGAGCATGGCCATAGTGTATATGCTCCATACAGAATGACAAAGGGAAAGTATGTGAGTCATAACAGTCAAGGAGAAACACATTTGTAGCCTTAAATATGCATAATGGGATTTGCATGACCCAAAAATATCAGGTTTCACAACACAGAGGCCCCTCTTCGCACATCTGGAATGGGGGATGTTGACTGACTATATCCTAAGCATTTAATGCAAGAAACAAACAATACTTTATACATTAATGGCAATTTAATGACAAAAATCAAAAGCCATTAAACAACTTGCAAAAGGATCCGAATTAATGAGTTAATTTTAATTGGAAATTAATGAAAAGGGTATTTTAATGGCTCTAATCGCTATCAGTGGTATGACAAATAGAAACTGATGCATTTTTTTAGATGAGATTTGCACCATCTTAATTGATTCACACATGGCAAGTGTTCAACATGTGAACCTCATATGATTTTTAAATGATGTTTACACCAACTTAAGTGCTGCACTCATGTCAAGCATGCAACACATGAACTTGATGTGATTTTTAGATGTTCACACCAGCTTACCTGCTGCTCACATGTCAAGCTTGCAGCATACCACCTGATGTTCTTTTTAGACCTGGTTCACATAGGCTCACTTTGTGTATGCAAACTGCATGTAAATATTGCACAATTAAGCATGTGGCATGCATTCTGCATGTACGCAGCAAACTTATATTTCTGTAAGGGACGTTTACCTAATTCCTGAAAAATTGTCAATGCTAAGAGCCCCACACCCAAGTACTGGCCTGTTCCTTTTTATGTTGATTGTGTACACGCAGAAGAAACATATTGCGGCAGCTTTCCAGAAGCAGGTTGTGGAGACGCAGCACTGATGTGGTCAATGCCCCCACAGCCTATAAAGGCTTTCCCCAGTGCCATGACACACTGCTGCTGACACTAGTTTAGCCAGCGTGCCACAACCTTGAAATGTTTCAGCCGCTGAAATCAGGGGCTGCCTCATCATTGCAGCATCAGCAATTCATTGCAATAAGGGAGCAACCCGTCATTGCTGGGTGGAACGTTGCTACTGTAATATTGTTTGTGAACATGGTGGCACCTTGCCGCCCTGTTCACAAACAATATTAATCTGGCCCCAGTGCCAAAGGGGTGCCCAATCCCCCTCGGCAGCATGTGCCCCTCCCCACAGCAGCGTGTTTTTGCTGAGGGGGGCCCAGTCCCCGTCAGCTTCCATCCCCGGTGCTAGTTGACTTGCTGATGGGGGGAGCCCACTCCCCATTGGCATTATGTCCCCCTCCCTGTTTGATGTGCTGACAGGGAAGCCTACTCCCCATCAGCATCAGGTCCCCCCTGAAAGAGTAGCAGGAGAGTTGTGCCTAGGGGTGCCCAACTCTCATTTGCGAGCCCCCGCTTGTGCTGACAGGGTGCCCAATCTCTGTCAGCTGCACACACACCTAAAACATTCAGGTGGCATGCTGGGAGCTCACCCCAGCGTGCCCAATGTCCCTGTAAAGAAAAAATCCCACAATTTTTTAACCTGTAAAAACACTCCTCGGGTCTCCTGCCCCCCCCAACCAGCCCCACACCACTGCGCACCCTGCCTCCCCGCACACCCTCACCCCATACTTATCTCTGGAGTCCGCGCCAAGATCTTCGTGGATCGGAACACATCTGCACTCTTCAAAGCTGACCGTGAACTGAGGAAATGCCAGTAAACTGTATAATGGAATGAATAGGGCTTTTTTCAACTTTGGTGCATATCTCAGGCACCAAATTTTCAACATGGGGTTTTTGGGACCCCTCCTCATGAATTCTGCCACTATCAAGGCATTATTCGGCCCGGAAAGGAAATTGTGTGGTCACTGTGCTGAATCCCCTTTCGGGACCGATTAATGAAACAACAGTGCCAGTGTTCATGAGGTGGGCTCTCAAAAAGCATATGTTGCAAATAAGGTGGAAAAAATCCAAAAAATGACTGTTTTATGAGCTTGCGTTGCGCAGTTGCTACGCATGCTCGTAACTTTGCGAATTTGCAATATTTTCATGCCAGATTTTCAACATTGGCATTTTTTCATACTCTCCTTGTGAACTATACAGGAGCCATTTTTCACATCCTGGCCAAAATGTGTTTACCCACTTCCAGTGCAGAATAGCGCGGTCGCTGCGGGAAATCAGTGTTTGGGACAGATTAAGAAAATGACAGTGACACTGTTCATGAGCAGAGGTCCTAAAATGCCTATGCTGAAAATTTGGTGATGATACTCCATAAAATGACTGTGTTACGAGGGAGCTCTATCATGACTGCTGCAGATTTCTTTGTGGGCAGAAGAAGTCGGCAATGCATGCAGGAGCCCAGTACAAAAGGGCAGCCTTGCAGCGCCAGCAGAAATGGAACAAGTGAGTGAGAGGGGGGATTGAGCAAGCTCAATGGAGCTCTGTTGGGACTGCTGCAGATTTCTTTGTGGGCAGAAAAAGGCACTAAAAGAGGCAGGAGCACACTACAAAAGGGCAGCCTGCAGCACCGGGAGAAACAGAACGAGTGAGTGAAAGAGGGGGAGTGAGCAAGCTCAACGGAGGTCTGTCATGACTGCTGCAGATTTCTTTGTGGGCAGAAAAAGGTGCCAATGCAGGCAGGAGCCCAGTACAAAAGGCAGCCTGCAGCCCCGGGGAGAAACAGAACGAGCAAGTGAGGGAGGGGGAATGAGCGAGCTCAACGGAGGTCTACCATGACTGCTGTGGATTTTTTTGTGAGCAGGAAAAGGCAGCAACGCAGGCAGGAGCCCAGTACAAAATGCCAGCCTGCAGCACCGGCAGAAATGGAATGAGCGAGTGGGGGGGGAGTGAACGACCTCAACGGAGCTGTGTCGGGACTGCTGCAGATTTCTTTGTGGGCAGAAAAAGCCACCAAAGCAGGCAGGAGCTCAGTACTAAAGGGCAGTCTGCAGCAGCAGGAGACACAGAACAAGTGAGTGAGGGAGGGGGACTGAGTGAGTGAGCTCAACGAAGCTTTGCTGGGACTGTTGCAGATTTCTTTGTGGCAGAAAAAGGCAGCAATGCATGCAGGGGCCCCAGTATAAAAGGGCAGCCTACAGCAGTGGGAGAAACAGAACGAAACAGTGAGAGAGGGGGAGTGAGTCAACAAGCTCAATGGAGCTCTATCATGACTGCTACAGATTTCTTTATGGGTAGAAGAAGTCAGCAATGCATGCAGGAGCCCAGTACAAAAGGGCAGCCTGCAGCGCCAGTAGAAATGGAACAAGCGAGTGAGACGGGGAGTGAGCGAGCTTAAAGAAGCTCTGTTGGAGCTGCTGTAGATTTCTTTGTGGGCAGAGAAAAAGGCACCAAAAGAGGCAGGAGCACACTGCAAAAGGGCAGCCTGCAGCACCAAAAGAAACAGAATGAGTGAGTGATACAGGGGGAGTGAGCTACCTCAACGTAGCTCTGTTGGGACAGCTGCTTATTTCTGTGTGGGCAGAAAAAGGTGCCAATACAGGCAGAAGCCCAGTACAAAAGGGCAGCCTGCAGCACTGGCAGAAAAGGAACGAGCGACTGAAAGAGGGGGAGAGAGAGTGAGGTCAACGGAGCTCTGTCAGGACTGCTGCAGATTTCTTTGTGGGCAGAAAAAGGTGCCAATGCAGGCAGGAGCCCAGTACAAAAGGGCAGCCTGCAGCACTGGGAGAAACAGAACAAGCAAGTGAAAGAGGGGGAGTGAGCGAGCTCAATGGAGGTCTATCGTGACTGCTGCGGATTTCTTTGTGGGCAGGAAAAGGTGGCAACGCAGGCAGGAGCCCAGTACAAAAGGCCGGCCTGCAGTGCCGGCAGAAACGGAACAAGCGAGTGGGAGAAGGGAAGTGAGTGACCACAACAGAGCTGTGTCAGGACTGCTGTAGACTTCTTTGTGGGCAGAAAAAGCCACTGAAGCAGGCAGGTGCCCAGTACAAAATGGCAGCCTGCAGCAGCGGGAGACACACAACGAGTGAGTGAAGGAGGGGAGTGAGTGAGTGAGCTCAACGGAGCTCTGTTGGGACTGCTGCGGATTTCTTTGTGGGCAGAAAAAGGCAGCAATGCACGTAGGGGCTCAGTACAAAAGGGCAGCCTGCAGCGCCGGCAGAAATGGAATGAGTGAGTGAGAGAGGGGGAGTGAGTGAACTCAACGGAGCTCTGTTGGGACTGCTGCAGATTTCTTTGTGGGTAGAAAAAGGTGCCAACAGAGGCAGGAGCCCACTACAAAATGGCCGCCTGCAGCACCAGGAGAAACAGAATGAGTGAGTGAGAGAGGGGGAGTGAGCGACCTCAACAAAGCTCTGTCGGGACAGCTGCAAATTTCTTTGAGGACAGAAAAAGGTGCCAATGCAGGCAGAAGCCCAGTACAAAAGGCCAGCCTGCAGCACCAGCAGAAACAGAATGAGCGAGTGGGAGAGGGGGAGTGAGCAAGCTCAACGGACCTGTGTCGGGACTGTTGCAGATTTCTTTGTGGGCAGAAAATGCCGCCAACAGAAGCAGGAGCCCAGTACAAAAGGGCAGCCTGCAGCGCCAGGAGAACAGAATGAGCGAGTGAGAGAGGGGGAGTGAGCCACCTCAATGGAGCTCTGTCGGGACAGCTGCAGATTTCTGTGTGGGCAGATTAATGTGCCAATGCAGGCAGGAGCCCAGTACAAAAGAGCAGCCTGCAGCACTGGGAGAAACAGTATGAGCAAGTGACAGAGGGACAGTGAGTGAGCTCAAAGGACCAACGCAATCAACATTCGGCATTGACAAATGCTTGTTTGCAGTCTGTGTGCAAAACTTGATTTTTTATTTACTGTTTACTACAGTAAGTAGATTATATCAGGCTGATTCTGCCGACTCCCTAGCTGACATTTGCTGTAACCAGAAATCCCAGAATCCCCTGCAGCTTGTGTCAGAGCTGGGCTGCAGCTGTGTAAGATTCAATAGCCTGCAGTGAATGACACCATGTTTATGAACTTTGATCTTTTGTTTGATGGCGCTGCTGTTCATCTGGGGCTAAATACAGTCACAGAGGACTGTGCTTAGCCCTGAGACAACAGCGGGAAGACTAAACATCTGATCTAAGTGTAAAAAAGGTTTAACACGCACTATCTTCAAGCTTTTAAATCTACTGCTGCAGCCCAGTTCTGACATTGCTGCAGTGGATTCTGGGATTTCTGATTACAGCAAATGGCATCTGGAGGTAGGTAGAATCAGCTTAATATTTTTATTAGTACTCCCTCTCTGAGTTCATTCATTGCCATTCTCGTTCTCGTCATCATAGTGGGGGTGGGGGGGCCTATGCTAAACAACCTGAGGACTTCTTTAATGTCTCACTTAGGTCATCTACACACTCACGTGAGATTCCCTACTTGCTCATTAGGCTCTCATGCACCGTTTTGAAAGTTAGGAAAGCACTGCAGACAGCTGCAAGGAGCAATAACAAGACACTCCACTCATTCACTGGCAGTCATAAAAATATCATGTCTTAGTTCCTCAATGCATTTCAATGGGCAGCTGCAAAACACATCCTGTCTTTGATCACAATAGAAACTGTTCTGCTATGCAGACAAGCCCTAAACAATATCCAAAATAAGGCTATTTTTTATGGTTCCATAATTAATACTGTTTGTATTTGACTCCTGGAACTTTCAGGTTAATCAGATGCTGTCTTGAACCTGGTGCGTTTTAGTGTTGTTGGAAGAAAAATTTAAATAAAGAAGTTATGACTGAAAGAAAATAACCATGTTGCACATACGTAGAATGGAAAAATCAGTGGCTCAATATTCAGATGTTTGCGCAGGAGCAAATTGGTGTTAATCCATGCAAACCAGGTTTTGCACCCAGTGTGTGGGTGGGGTCTATTTTCAGACACTCCCATAGCATAGGCAAAACCCATTACAATTGGAGCGCTAAGTTACTGCTGCCCCTTTACAAAAGGGGGGCCCTCCCTGCATACGGGTGCAGTGGTATCTTCAGAGATTTGCACCGGTGATAAGCCCCATCTCAAGGGGTGTAAATTACCACCGTTGCAACCCCCCTCTTAACAGGGTGTAATGTTGGGGTGGCAGGCAAAGATACCACAGCCACCCCCCTGGCCAGTTGACCCAAGGATGCCCCTGGTGCCAGGTGGTCCCCCGTTCTCCAATCACCATTGATTGACAGAGACAAATACTCCCCTCCCTTCGATTGTTGTTCCCAGAGATTATAAAAACATCCTTGGATATAGTACAGAGGATGCACACACTATGCTACACACAGGTCACACACACTCACAACCTTGTCATATATGGTAGCAGGCTGAGGAGGTGAAATGAGGGCTATGCTGGTTGTTGTATGTGACTGCAGATCCAGTGCTTTTGGGAAAGGGGCTTGGGAGGGTGTCTTGACGATGCCCATGGTTGGGGAGTGCTAGATGCCAGGGACTATATTATTGCAATAAGACTGGGGATCAGAGGGTGGAGGGTGCCACTGGACACCAGGGAATATTGGTGTGGTTGTGCAATTTTTTTTTTTTTTTCAAGAAAATAAGCTTTATTCAAATTTTTCAGCACATGAACATACCAGGTATCTATGACCATGGAAAAATTAAAAAGACCATATAATCAGCTGAAATGGAACAACTGACAAAATTCATAAACAAGAAACAAAAACAATCCCAAAACAACACCCGCTTCCCCCAAATCCCTCCCCCCACCACCATTGGAGCACGGCGAGTGACTTCTGAAAAATCACCAGGGGCTGAGCCAGTTTCCCAGGTGAACAAACTTTGGAAAAACCACTAAATGGATATTAAGTCTTCTAGGGACTGTCAACAGTCCTTATATAGCTCCTGTCTGTTTAGTCGGTAAGCTGTGTGTTTTTCAACTGCCAGGGCCTTTGAAATCTCCTGATGCCATTCACGAAGTGTTGGCATGGTGTCGTCCAATCAGTGATGAAGAATAACAAGCTTGGCAGTTATTGAGATTAGAGCCATGTCAGCCTTTGGGGGGCCAAACAGTTCCTGTAGGTAAATGCCCACTAGACATATTGGTGGAGTAAAAAAAGGATCTAACCCCAATCATGGGTCAAGGAAACCACAGATGGACTCCCAGAAAGGGGCAGCCTTAGGGCAATCTCAAAGAATATGTTTAAGGGAGTCGTCTCCTGTACCACATCATGTGCACTCGGCTGAGGGCTTACGTCCCATCTTATGCAACTTCTGGGGGGTATAATAGATGTTATGCAATATGCGAAATTGTGTAAGACAGTATTTTTCTTGCTTAATTAGTTTATATAACTGGTCCCATACCTTTAGCTAATCTTTGGGATCTATATGTAAATTGAGAGATTGCTCCCAGTAAAACAGATCCCCTGTAGACTATTCGGATCATGGGACTGGAGATAAGAATAAACTTTGGAAGTATGTTGTCTCTGCCCTTCCAAAGATAGGAAATCTGTGAGAAGTGGGTGTGGCTGAGAACTAACATTCAAAGACCCCAAGAAACCAGTAATCACTCGAGACAATTGAAGATGTTTGAACGGATATTAAACTGGGATGGAATATTGCTGCTGTATAACTCAGGTGGCAGCAACCTTATCATTAGAAAAAAAGGATCCCAGGGAGGCATGCAAAAGTGGGAGACAAAATTAAAGGGGATGGGACAGCCCACTATATGAATGTTTGGATTACTGACCAGAGGTTGAGTTGGATACTTGGACTAGTCAACCTTCAAATAGGAACATATTTGTTTCAAGGCTTTCAGGGACAACATCAGCAGAGTATTATGCAATTATGACAGGAGGGACGAAGGAGTGGCAAAGAGGAGACTAGGAAGTTGTAGGTCATATTGGAGATAAATCTGGTACTTCAGTGATAACCAAAGAGGGGTATATGCCCCATTCTGGGGAGTGTGTGAAGAGTGAGACCACTGAAAGGTCTTACAGCTGTGAAGACCGCAGTAGACTAAAACAAGTATTTATCAATGCCGAATGTTGTTGTGCTGGCAATGGCATTGGCAGTGCAGGAATAAGAGACGCATAATAGGAATGGCAGTGTAGTATTGAAGTGACGCCAACCCCATCTTCACCCTGCAGAGACTGAGAGGACTTGGGGTGTGCCTTTGGGTCATCAGCTGTAATGCTCATGCCATTTTACCTCACTCTACCCTATAGACACTGACAAGTGTTGTGCTGTGCTTTGGGGGTTTTGGGTGTTATACTTACCCCATTCCATAAGGAAATACGCTGAGGTGGGTGCAGTATAGAGAATGGGGTGAACTTTGTGGCCAAACACTGCAAGACACACCACAATGCCTGTCACTGGCTGCAGGGTGGGGTGGGGTGGGTGGAAGGGCATGAGCATTACAGCCGATGATCCCAAGTCACACCCCTGACTTCTGTCAGTCTGTACAGGGTGGGGTGCTAGAGTTGGGACCCCTAACACCGTAGGCGTGTGTTGGTATTTTCACTCCATTTCACCATGGGCTTTTTGTGAGCCCACCTCATGAAGAGTGGCAGTATCAGTGTGTTAGCTGAAAGGTGGTTTTGCACAGTGGGTATGCCATTTGGTGACACAGGGACGAAGGACGAAAACTCATTTTGGGCAGGATATGGAAAATGACAACTGTATTGTTCCTGAGGAGATGTACAAAAATGTCAATGTTGAAAATCTGGAGTGCAAATATGAAACATTGGTGAAGTCATGGGCATGCATAGAATCTGCGCAACACACGTCCATAACCCAATTGTATTTTGGAGTTTGTTAGCCACATTTTCAACATAGGCATTTTGGGAACTTCCCTCATGAACAGTGGTGTTGTGATTTTGTTAATCTGTCCCAAAAGTTGATTTACCACAGCGACCACGCCATTGTGCACCACATGTGTGGAAACACATTTAGGGCAGGATGTGAAAAATGACAGCTGTACTGTTCATAGGGAGGTGTGAAAAAATGGCAGTGTTGAAAATCTGGCATGAAAATATTGCACCTATGGGTTACAAGGGTGTGTGGAAACTGCTCAACACATGCTTGTAACACAGTAATTTTATAGACTTCGGCACTCGAATTTTCAACATGTGCATTTTAGGACCTCTGCTCATGAACAGTGTCACCGCTATTTCTCAAACTGTCCTTAAACTGATTTCAAGACAGCGACTGCATGCTTATTCTGCCGTATATGCGAAAACACATTTCAGTCAGGATATGTAAAATGTCAGCTGTACTTTTCATAAGGAGGTGGGGAAAAATGGCAATTATGAAAATCTGGAGTGAAAGTATTACAAATTCAAGAAGTTATGCGTATGAATGGAAATTGCAAGTAACGATGTTTTAAAACAGTTATTTTTGGGATTTTTCCCATCAAATTTGTAAGATAGGCTTTTTAACAGACCCTCTCATGAACAGTGCCACCGTCATTTTGTTAATCAGTCCTGAAAGGTGATTCGCAAAGTGACCGCAAAATCACCTTCCGGGACTGAATAATGCCATCACAGTGCCTGAATTCATGCGGAGGGGTCCCAAAAACCCCATGTTGAAAATTTGGTGTCAAAATTCCCCAATATGCCCAAGATATGCATCAAAGTTTAAAAAACCCTATTTATGCCATTATACAGCTTACCAGCATTTCTTCAGTTCGTGGTCGGCTATAAAGCATGCAGACGGGTTCCTGGTCCACTGAAGATCGTTGCACCGGGTTCTGGAGGTAAGTATGCAGTGAGGGGGGGGTGAGGAGAGGCAGGGTGTGCAGAGGGTGGGCGTGGGTTGCAGGAGGGGGCAGGGAGACTGAGAGAGACCATTTTCTTTTTTACAGGTAAAAGAATAAAAAAAAAAACGCAGTGGGACTTTTTTTTTCACAGGGTATTTGGCAAGCTGGGGTGGGCTCCCAGCATGCCACCCAAGTGTTTTGGGGGGGATGCAGTAGCCGATGGGAGATTGGGCACCCCCGTCAGTACATATGGAAGGGGAGGGGGAGACATGAGCCGAGGGGGATTGGGCACCCCCCTCAGTGCACAACATGGGGAGGACTCATGCCAATGGGGAGTGGGCTCCCCCATCAGCAGATTGAACTGGGAAAGGGGGAGATGGAAGCTGATGGGGATTGGGCCCCCATTGGCAAAGAAGGAATTTTTATGGGGGGGCACATGATGCCGAGGGGGATTGGACACCCCCTTGGCACACAGCAGAAATGGGGGGAATTATGCTGACAGGGTGTGGGCTCCACCGTCAGCATTGTGACAGGCATCAGCGGTAGTCACTGCCACCATGTTGCCTACCCATCGGGAGTCATGCTGTGGTCACACTGCATGACAGCTTAGTTCTCATTACAGCGGACCTTTTCTCAGATGTGGTGGCCACATTAGATATGCAGGGTGTCAGCCCCTGCTGCTTGCTGATTGGGGAATGAGGGACGCACCTACTGATGCATGGCCTGCATTCGCCCAACAGTGACCACGCCTCCAAATCTGCTACTAGCGCAAGATGTTAGCTGCGCAATTATGCTAACATAATAAGGTAACCGGAGACCCTCTCTTGTTTTAGAAAGTGTTAATTTACTATAGGCATGGCAAGCGGCCTCACCTTTCCCTAGAAATTATAAGAGAAGACTCTGGAGTTGAAGAAACACGACCTTCGGGAGAAAAAGACCAAGCATACCCGAGGGGTACAGTATTTGGGGCAGGATATTCATTTTGATGGTATGAACTCTTCCCCAAAGGTAGAGAGGAAGAGCAAACCACCTGCATAAATCTCCCTTGATTGCTGAAAGCAAGGGCAGCAGATTCCTATCTGCCAGCTCTGAGAGAGATCTAGAAATCTGAATACCCAGATAAGTGAGCACAGTGGGTACCCAACAAAGACCCAAGTCCAAGATTTGCTGTTTAGAGATGTGAACTTTCTAAGGGAGGACTTGAGTCTTATCAAGATTAAGTTTCTATCAAGCCATGGATGATAACTGGCGTATTTCCTCTAAAGCAGCAGGAATCAAGGAGTCGAGTGATTCAACATGCAGGAGAAGGTCGTCAGCATAGGCCGACAATGTGTATCGTGAGCCACCTATTTGGATGCCCTGAATTGCCATGTTACTATGAATTTTTTGAAGAAGGGGTTCTAAATACAAGTTGAACAAAAATGGGGAAGGGGACACCCCTGTCTGGTTCCATACTGAAGTGAAACCAGAGCAGAGAGGACCCTGTTACACCTGATTCTTACCATTATATTATGATAAAATACCCATTCCCAATTACAAAAAGCCTCTGAAAATCCAAACTTCTGAAGGATTGCAAGCAGAAGCTTCCATGAGAGCCTATCAAAGGCTTTTTCTGCATCTAGGGAGACCAAAATGGCAGGTATATTGCTCTCCCCAGACACAGAAATTAGATGGAGAATCTTCTGGAGGTGGTCGCTGGAGTGACGCCTAGCCATGAATCCTACCTGCTCAGGCAAAATCAAATGATCCCAAACTTGGATCAAATGATTAGCAAAGAACCTTAAATAGTGAGTAGAACATGTGATGGGTCTGGCTTGCTAGCTGCTGTTTCTCTGGGCTCCCCCTTCGCCCTCCTGAATATCTAATATAATCAGTCTTTTTTGGATCAGACACATGGGGATCACCTTAATATTACTGTTCCTATCTATTTGAGGAAGTCATTTGGCTGGTTTTTGGCATCTGTGGTGGACAAATAAGCCACGATGGAGGCCAAAATGAAAATGGCCTTGCCCAGACACATGCCCCTGGTCTCGCCTGATAAGCTGGCCAAAAAAGCAAAACCTCTTCAGCATTCCTCGGCTAAGCAATTGAGCACTCTTTCAGCTCCTGCACCATTGTCGGAGGAACGTTTCCTACAAGAGCTGCAACCATTTAAGGAAACTTTACAAGACATCGCTGCAGATCTTAAAAATATTCGCAGTGAGATGGCTGATCTCAAGATCCAAGCGGCAGACATCGTGGCACGTACCCACTCCCTAGAAACCTGGCATGACAAAGCAGACCCTGAGATTATAAAGTTCAGGCAACAAATTACAAAGCTACAACTTAAAACAGAAGATTTAGAGGGATGCAGCAGGAGGAACAATATTTTAATCTTTGGGCTACCAGAAGGGGCTGAGGGTTCCTCTGCGATTTTATTCACCCAGAAACTCTTTACCAAGATAGTGGGCCCTTCTCCACACAATCCCACCTATCTAATTGAAAGGGCGCACAGGTCCCTACACCCGAAACTGGAGGAGTCTGCTTTCCCTCGCTCAATGATCATTCATCTGCTCAATTATCTGGAAAAGCAACACATACTCTCAAAAGTCAGAGAGCTGCATGCTATCCACTGGGAGGACAAGCGACTGCGGATTACCCAGGACCTGCATCTAGAAACCCGCCAGAAGAGAGCCACTTTTCACCCCACTGTTAGCAAACTGATTGCTGCTAGTATCAAATTTCGAATGGCCTATCCTGCTCGCCAGCAGGTTTTGGTGGTTGGAGTATGGCTCTCTTTTGACTCTGCTGACCAGGCTCAGGTCGAACTGAGCAAGAAGCTGCCCTCATTGTTCAAATCTTAATGTTGTGGGGCAAAACTGAGGAAAAGATAGCCAACTCAGTTAAGAAGGGGAATAAAACCTTTTATAGGTACATCAGGGAGCAAAGGAAGACCAAGGGAGGGATAGTGAGGCTTAATAAAGGGGGGGGTGGCAGAGGAGAATGTGAAAAGGCAGAGATACTAAACAAATATTTTTGCTCAGTATTTACAAAGGAAGAGGGGAGGTACATAAAACAAACAGTAGTAACACTCTGGATACAGAAGTTGATACCAGCCCATTTACAGAAGAAAGGGTTCTGAAAGAACTCTAAAACTGAAGGTGGACAAAGCAATGGGGCCTGATGGGATTCATCCCAGAATTCTAAAAGAACTAAGGGTAGAACTAGTGACACCACTGACTACCCTCTTTAACAAATCATGGGAGGATGGGTGGTACCCGAGGACTGGAGGAGGGCAGATGTGATTCCCTTCACAAAAGTGGGAGCAAGGCAGAAGCAGGAAACTATAGACCTGTTAGTTTAACCTCAGTGATAGGGAAAATGATGGAATCACTTCTAAAGGAAAGAATTGTCGAGTATCTAGAGGCCAGAGGGGCACAAGACCCTAGGCAGCATGGATTCACAGCGGGAAGGTCATGCCAGACGAATCTGATAGATTTCTTTGACTGGGTGACCAAAGTAGTAGATCAGGGAGGGGCTGTGGACATGGCCTACCTAGACTTTAGCAAGGCATTTGACACAGTCCCACACAAAAGATTAATATATAAGTTAGCCAGCCTGGGAGTGGGTCCTAAGATGACAGCCTGGGTAAAAGAATTGGCTGGAGAATAGGACACAGAGAGTAATAGTAAAATGGAGTCCACTCAGAAGAAAGGGAGGGTTACTAGCGGGTACCGCAGGGTTCAGATAGACTAGTCCTCTTCAATGTCTTTATAGCCACATTGCAGAAGGACTGGAAGGAAAAGTATGTCTCTTTGCAGATGACACTAAGATCTGCAACAGAGTTGATGCACAGGGTGGGGTGGAAAGGATGAGAAGGGACTTGGCAAGGTTAGAGGAATGGTCAAATGTATGCAGCTTAGATTCAATGCTAAGAAGTGCAAGGTAATGCACCTGGGAAACAAAACCCAGGGAAAAGTACACAATGGGGGTGAGATACTAACAACAACAAAAATGGAAAGGGACCTGGGGTAGTCATATCAGATGACCTAAAGGTGGCAAGCAATGTGAGAAGGCAGCAAGGAGGGCTGGGGGATACTGGGATGCATAGGGAGAGGCATCACCAGTAGAAAACAGGAAGTTATTATCCCTCTGTACAGACAGCTGGTGAGACCCCATCTGGAGCACTGTGTGCAGTTCTGGAGACCCAATCTCCGCAAAGACATAGACAGGATGGAAGCTGTCCAGAGGAGGGCAACTAATATGGTGCAGGGTCTGCACCGGAGGACATATGAAGAGAGACTTAAGGAGCTTAATATGTATAGCCTCGAGGAAAGGAGGGAGAGGGGGGACATGATAGAAACTTTCAAGTACCTCAAGGGAATCAACAAAGTCCAAGAGGGTAGCATCTTTCAAAAAAAGAGGTGTGCAAGAACAAGAGGGCACAATTTGAAGATGGGGGGGCGCTCAGAGGTAATTTAAGGAAGTATTTTTTCACAGAGAGGGTTGTGGATGCATGGAATGGCCTTCCGGAGGAGGTTGTGGAGTCAAAATCAGTGGTGGAATTCAAGCATGCATGGGATAGTCATAAGGCAATTCTGGGGGTTGGGGGTAGAAAGAAGTAGGCTGCTGGTTAACTAGGATCTGCAGCTTATCCAGTAGGTAGGGAAATGGGCAGACTGGGTGGGCCAAGCGGTCCTTATCTGCTGTCAAATTCTATGTTTCTATGTTTCTATGTTTCTATAATATGAGCTGCCATGAAGCTTTGCTTGTTTAAATGCTTTTCAGTTTGCTTACCATGAAGGCGATCGGTCCAGATGGAGCCTCCGAGAGAGGAGGTAACCCCTACTAAGGAGATGATGGTGGTGGACTGAGATGGAGACGAACAGCGGCCTGAAGCTCTGGAGGAATCCACGTACCATCGAAGCGTTTTATTCCTGCGGACCCTTTTTGTTCAGTTGGCTGCTTCCCTGGGGTCTGTTTTTGGTGTGGCGCTAGCTCGCTGTCAATTCGGTTCCCCTGGGAAACAGCCACATCTACGATAGACAACCTGGCACACTAAATCCTGCTTGATTTATCTTTCTCTTGTTTTAAATTAAACAAGGAAGAAATTATTATCTTTTGTTCCCTCTCTATTTGCTTCTAGCTCCCTATCCACTTTATATTCCACCTTTCATATAATCTCCTTGGCTTTGCCATACCGGTGAGCAATGGCGAAGCTAAGACCCTATACATTCAGTCTGCCTTTTCTTGATCCTTCACTTCATGACTTCTGTCTCTTCCCTTTATTTATTTTTTTTTTCAGTTTTCTCTGCCTCCTTCTGCATCAGTGTTTCACGCCTTCAATTAGATTATCTCTGCAGTCATTTCCTTCCCACCCCTTTTCTTTTTCTCTCGCTTTCTCACCCAGAGCTTTACAATAGGCTGGTAATAATAATATGACTACCTATGAATGGTTTCCTTTCTCACAATCCTGTGGTGTTCTCCTTTAGGATTAGGACAATGTTTGTTTACTTATTGGCTGAGTTCCTGGGGGGGGGTGTCATCAGCTTATGAATAGCCAGCCACATGTATTGGTGTATGGGGGGAGTACCCTAGTTAGCCTCGGATATCTTATAATAACTTATGCCACTATGGGGAATACTTTGTGGTCCTCGGGATGGTTTATATCTGTGGCTATTTTGGGATCAGTGACTCACATTATGTATGAACCAGATATCTCTCATTATGTATGTTTAGATATGATCATAGAGAGTAACTACGATAAGGTACATATGGGATCTCTACCCCTTCAAGGGTAATAAGGTATACCAGTGGGATTTAAGGTCAGGTAGAGTGTCAACTGTAAATAGTTGTAAGAGGGTATTGACTATGGGGGGTATTTAATAACCATGGCACTCCGCATTTCCTTATTTTTAATGATTGGGGTATCCAACATATTGCAACTGTTTTACTGGTTGGAGTTAATGTTGTGTTTTTTTCCTGGATCTGGGAGAATGCCAATGTTATAGTTTTGAGGGAATACTTGTTGAGGGGGTCTTCCTTGTGCACTTTCTCATTACAAGGGACTGGTTTTGTAAGGTGCTTTATAGATTTAAATGTCTAGTGGCCTGAAAAAATTTATAACCTGGAATGTTAGAGGGGCTCGTGAACTGAATAAAAGAAACCGGATTCTTAAGCATTTATCAGTATTGCATGCCAACATCTCGTTCATTCAAGAAACCCATCTCCTCCCTGGGGAAGCTGCTGGCTTGCATAGGCAGGAGGTCGGGCAAGTCTACGTATCTGGTATGTCGACAGCCAGGAGTGGAACCGCCATCCTGATTCATCAGTCTGTAGCCTTTCAGCCAAAAATGACAATCATAGATCCACAAGGGAGATATGTGTTGGTTCATGGCCTACTAGATTGCACTGAAGTAGTTCTTAGGAGTGTGTATGGGCCAGTGGGGGGGGGGAATACTGACTTTTTCCTAGACCTGCTGAATAAACTGAGAATATTTTCCACTCTTCCAGTAATACTTGGGGGGGACTGGAATCTGCCACCCACCCAGGATTTAGATCGTTCCAACTCCCCACTCAAGCCCCTCTCCATTGCCCAGAAGGCATTCGCTGAATTTCTTGATTCTGCTGGGCTGAGTGACCCATGGCGATTACAAAATCCTATGGTCCGCTCCTTTTCGTTTCACTCAATGGTTCACTCCACTTGTTCCTGGCTGTACTATTTCTTACTCAGCCGCTCGCTTATACATGGTTTAAATGATTCCGCCATAGAACCGATAGTTATATCTGACCACGCTGTGGCTTGGGTCACGGTCCTGTTAGACCAAAATTTCCAAAGGGATCCAGTATGGCGCCTAAATACACAGCTTTTAAAGGAAGATTACATTATTACCAGAATCTCTGATTTGATTCAAGTATTTGTTGCTAATAACTAAGGCTCTGTTGCAAGAATGGACCATGAATGGTGTGCATTGAAGTGTTTTTTGAGAGGAGAGTTTATTAGGCTCTCCTCTACCTGTAAATGGAAGAGAGAGGCTGCCATTACCTCACTTTTGGCTCAAATCCGTTCACTTGAACAATCCCTCCCCTCCTCTCCCTCTTCTGATCTCATGAAAACACTATTGAATTTAAGGAATCAGTACTCTTGTGTAGTACAAGAAAAAGCGGAATTTGTCATACTAAGAACTCATGCAAAATACATAGAACAAGGGGAGACAGCGAGCCACCTACTAGCCCTGCATCTGAGGAAATTAGAGGTATCAAGGTTCATCCCCTCCATTAATGACCCAGACGGGATCACTAAAACACACCCTAGACACATAGCTTCTATTTTTAAACAGTTTTACTCGTCTCTTTACAATCAGCTTCCTTCACCCCCGTCGCAAAGGGAGCTACTAGAATATTTGACTGCCTCATCTCTACCCACTCTCTCTCTCACACAGCAGACCTTTTTATCTGCTCCCATTTCCCTTCAAGAAGTGCTATCGGCTATTCATAATCTAGCCTTGGACAAGGCCACTGTCCCAGATGGCCTACCGTCAAACTTTTACAAAGCTTTTGCCAAAGACCTTGTGCCTAACCTGCTGCGTTTGTATCAATATTTGCTTTCCAGGCAATCCCAGGATCCATCCCTGCTAGAAGCCTCAATTATCCTTCTCCTTAAACCAGACAAACCACCCCAGTCTCCAGCAAGTTACCGTCCAATTTCCCTATTAAATTGTGATATTAAAATTCTTGTCAAGATACTCACTAGTAGAATTGAGCAAGTCTGGACCCACCTTCTCAGTCTGGAACAAATAGGATTTGTGTCAGGCAGAACCCCTGCAGACCACCTCCATAAATTGTTGTATCTGGTTCAGTTGGCAAAAACTTCCCCTACTCTTATGGCATTAATCTCTTTAGATGCAGAAAAAGCTTTTGACAGGGTGGACTGGAATTTCTTGTGGGCAACGCTACAGACAATGGGCTTCCCTAATGACTTTATTAAATTGATTCAAGCTTTATATTCCTCCCCTCGGGCTAGAATACACTGCAATGGAGTACTCTCGGATGTTTTCCCTCTCTTCTCAGGTATGCGGCAGGGGTGTCCACTCTCTCCTTTCCTCTTCAACATATATCTCGAACCCCTTATCAGGCGATTGAAATCCTCTCCCTCAATAACTGGCATACCAGTAGGTGATAGAGCCCCTCTGCTTTCCGTCTATGCAGATGATATATTGCTTCATCTGTCAGATCCGGTCTCTTCTCTAACAGAGGTACTGAATATCATTGATGTTTTTGGGAAATTCTCGAACTACAAACTCAATATCAGTAAAACCGAAGTCTTTCCCCTTAATCACCTAACATATAGCTCAGCTTTTAGCAAGTTCAGCATGAAATGGACCCCTCGTTCCATTAAATACTTAGGTATTTACATTACCTCAGACTTATTCTTACTGCGTAAGCTTAATCTGGAGGACTTGTGGTACAATATTCAGCAGGATTTAGTAAGATGGAAAAAGCTCCCTCTCTCGCTATGGGGTAGAATTAACACCGTTAAGATGAATGTCCTACCCAGATTGTTTTACCCATTAAATATGCTGCATGTTTGGTTACCCTTGTCATTTTTTCAATGTATTCATTCAGATGTTAGTTCCTTTATTTGGTAGAATAAAGCAATCAGAAGATCCTATCTTAAGCTGTCCTTACCCAAGGAACTAGGAGGTCTGTGTCTCCCTAATTTCTTATTCTATTACTGGGCTTGTCATCTGTACAAATGTGGGAAGTGGCTCTCTTTACCTGAACTCCTCGCTCACCACGACTACATCCCAATCTGGTTACACATCGAATCGGACATGTTTGCTGCCTACAAGCTAGCCCCATCCTCACTTTTTTACACATCTATAAAGCATATACCAAAAGCCTTGCAGTCTCTCCCGATTGGCATCTCATTAAGAGTTCTTTCTCAACTGTTCAGCTACTGTAAGATATCCCCAAACTCTGATTTTTCTCAGGCAATCTACGCCAACTTGAATCTCAAAATAGGTGGTGCTCCTATATCTCGAAGTTTATTACCACTCTCTTCTGAACATATCGTTGCCGATTTCTACTCACAGAACTCTATTTTGACCACAGAAGAGATTCTTGCCAAATTTGGTTTAATGTCTCGGGCAGCCTTTAAAATTCTTCAGCTGAAGCACATACTAATTAAAGTGTTCGGGAAAGAACCCAAACCCTCCTATATTGATGCCTTTCTTCAGCAAATTAAGATCCCAGTTAGCAAACCGCATGGCATATCTACTTTGTATAAACTGGTTCTCACATACCCGCAACCTCCCTCGGTTGCCGGGTCTAAGATCTGGCAAGCCTTCTTCCCTGATGTAGATATTAATTGGCAACGCATATGGAAAGATTTATATATATATACCACACTCAAGATTGTTATAGGGTAGCGCAATACTGCATTTTAAATAACTTGTATTATACTCCTATTAAACTGGCTCAAATGAAGCACATTCCCTCTAGCAAGTGCTCTAGATGTAACAAGGAGGAGGAGGGTTCGCTCCCACATATATTGTGGTCATGTGAAAAAATATCTCCCTTGTGGAAACAAATTGAATCAACTTTAGACACATTGCTGGGGCTGCAGGGCCTCTTCTCCCCCATCATATGTATTCTGGGAGGTTACTCCAGTATTCCAGTGAGGGAGAAAAGATTCCACATGGCCTTAATCTCAATGGCAGTCAAAAAACTGGTGCTTAGACACTGGATGGATCAGGCTACTATTTCTTACACTGAATGGCTGCATGAAATATCATTTGCACTCCATGTTGAGCACTTAATTGCGAGCGTATGCCACCATCAATCATCTTTTAGTAACAAATGGGGGAAGCTAAATGCCCTCTATTTGTCTTGACAGGGTGAGGTAGATGGTTCATGAGCCTCTCTCCTTCCTTTTTTCTCCTTTTTCCTCTGGCTTTCCTCTGTTTTGTATGGGATCCCCTAATGTCTTTGTTATGGCCACTTATTGTTTTCTTATTAGCTTATATATTTGGTAATCACTCTGGTCCTCATTTAGTACTGTTACATTAGGCTAAGGGAAAGGGCACCATGGGGTGGGGGGGTAGGAGGTTTATTTTGTTTAAGGTAGTGTTAGTTATTATTTTCTCCGAATGTCGTACCTTTTTCCTGTTAATTATGTCTATTTCAACATGTACTACTTGTAGTTGTCAGTGTATGCCATGTTTTGCTACCTTGTGCTTTTATCATAATCAATAAAGGATGTTAAATTAAAAAAAACATTAAAAAAAAGAACCTTAGATAGAATCTTCAGATCTGTGTTAAGGAGAGAAATGAGGTGATAACTCCCTGGAAGGAGTGCATCCGTTCCCCAGCTTGAGAATCAAAGAGATCCAGGCCTGGGTGAGGAACGAGTCAGTTAAACCAGAAGTAAGGAGGTACTTAAATGAATGAGTCAAAATAGGGATGAGCATGTCTACAAATGTAAAATAAAATGAATTGAGGAAGCCACCAGGGCCTGGAGTTTTCTCTGCAGGGATGTGCTCCATCACAAGACAAACTTCCTGCAGGGTAATAGGGGATTTTAGAAAATCCTGCTGTGAGAGGGATAGAGAGGGTAAAGTAAGGGGTGTGAGATACTCCTCTATTTGCTGATTGGAAGACTCCTCTAAATATTCCTGACAGTAGAGAGAGCTTTAAAACCTATGAAAGGTGCCAGCAATCTCTTGGGGATGGGTAAGGACAGGGCCTGCTGGGTCAGGTCAAAGGCTGAGCATGGCCTTGAGAGAGTCAAGGTATTTTAGACAGAGGGCTGGGAGTCTCCCGCCTCTTTTGCGTGCCTCCAGATAACGTATTTTTGTTCGCTGAAGCGCCAGGTCCGTCTTCTCATCCAAAATCCTATAATACTTATCCCTGAGATTATGAAGCCAAGCCCAGGAGATTGAGTCGGACCAAGCTGAAAGAGAAAATTCTAATGCTCTAATTTGAGAGAGGAGGTCATCCAGTTTCTGGAAACGGCGTTGTTTAAGCGTGGTGGCCAACCTGATACACTCTCAACTATCTGCGCACTTGAGAGCCATCCAAAGGAGATCCAAGGCTTTCACTGAACCCTCATTTTCTCTTAAAAAATTATTGAGAAAATGTTGAAGAACCTCATGGGATGCAGGGAGTTTAAGGAGAAAAGGCATGAGGTGTCAGAGTTTATTTGACTATTCATGGCCTTTTAGGGAGTGATCTAGCAAGATGGGTGCATGATCCTATATGACTAATGGTTCAATGTTACAAGACACTAAACCCAGAAGGATTTCTTTACTTACCAGATAGAAATCAGTTAAGGAGTATGTGGAATGGGGAGTCGAGTTGAATGTATATTGATCGATAAAAGGGTAGAGAGTGCGCCAGGGGTCAACCAAGGCCAAGGTGTACATAAAATCTTGCAGCCCTTTCTGCCCAGAGGATAAATCTTTCCTAGAAGTACCCGACTGGACCAAATCCATATGCAGAACCAGATTCCAGTCTCTACCTAGGAGAAGGAGTAGGTGAACAAAAGGGATCAGATGGGCAAGGATGTTGGAAAAAAAATGTGGAGAATTACTGTTGGGGCCACAGACCACACCTAATAAAACTTCAGTCAAACCCAGCCACCCATTCAAAAATAAAAAATGTGCCTCTGAATCCCAGATTTCCTTAATGAGAGAAAAAGGGGCATGCCTTGCGAATAAGATGGCCACATCACCCTTACTTTTATTATTCCGCGCACCAAAGGCTTTCCCCACCCATTCCTTACAGAAGAGAGTAATGTCCTCCCTACGCAAGTGGGTTTCCTGTTGGAATACCACGCTTCGGTTAGACTTTTCAGGATGTTTAAAAACCATTGCTCTTTTCTTATTATTTTGCCCTGCTTTAATATTCCAAGCAATAAATCTAAAGGACATAACTGTTGGCTCCAGTGTTCAAGTAAGGAGAGAAACAGCCCCTATGACTAAGTATGTAACCAGACAACAACCCAGCCATGCTCCAAGCCCCAGATAACAGGTAATATCTTATAAACCACCATGATAAAAGCAGAGAAAATCCTCAAAGCTCATATAAGAAAACCCACAAAACCACCTGCCCAAAAACCTCAAACCCCCTTCTGCTCCATGCCCCCTCTCCAAAAGAACCCCAAAACTCACAAATTGAAAAACAACCTCCAATGAACAATCCCTCAAAAGTCCCCCACAAGTAACATGGCAGCCCAGTAGAACTGTATGTAGAAAAACACACAAAGTATTGAAATACAGTTTCAAACTCCACAGAACAACATGATCCAAAAGGGCCACACATTATAACCCAGGAAAAAGCAAGTACTCCCCACCCCAGTCCCCAAATGACCAGAACAAAAACAGCAAATACAACACTATAACCCCCAGTCCGAGTGACTGAACACCATCTAATAACCAATCCATGAGGGGAAAGACCCTGCTACTTCTACCTCCCCCATCAAGAAAGTCACACAGTAACACACAAGCAAATCCAAAATGGTTCTGTCATAACTGCGATCGTCATTACGGTGCGTGTACATCACCGAAAATGAATTTCAGGGATGTACACTCGTGGCGACTGGGAAGAGGGCACCCAAGATCCACAGGTGTTTTTTTAATGTGAGGGAATGTTCCCCCGCACCCCCCCACTAAAGGGTTCTCAAATCCGGGAAGGGGGTGCATGTTGGGGTGGGTGAGATACTTGTTAAAATTGCCAGCTGTTGGCAAAAAAAACACACACACCATCCAGGACCCAAACCCTGTACCCTGCACCTCCCAAGTGACCACCCACCCCACCACACTAGCAGTCCAGCTCAGCAGCTACCACCACACTCTCTCCCACATACCTTCCCTCCCCTTCCCCCCCATGCACATGTATACATGTGTACTTCCCTTTGCTGTACCTCGCCCACCCCAGCATCTGGGAGCTACCCTGCCAGGTAGCCCTAAACACAGGCACCATAATTGCATTACTGTTTTTGTAGATGCTCAATTGCAGACACCTTGTCCACAGGATACTCCCCAAAATAATTAGCCCCCCTTACCCATTATAAAACATTATATGTAACAAGGAAATCTAAAAGTAAAAGGCATAAGCAAGCTGACAATAGGCTAACACTGCACAAGGGAAACATTGATCAAGCTGAGAAAGCAAAGAACCAGAAAATGTCCAAAACAGTAAAAATTAAAAAGATTCCTTCTCAGGCGCCAGCATAGGCACGGGCTCAAACAGTCAAAAGTCTCAGGGCAGCGCTTTCAATTGGCATACCACATCAAGCAGACTGGAATGACATGACTCAGATGGGAATGCAACATACCAAGCCCAGTCACAAAATCAAGCCCTGTTATAGTAGGTCTTCTGCAGAGTTCCTAGACTGAAATAAGTGACTCATCATCAGCCCAAGTAACAGCGTTCTAACACTGGACCAAGACAAACCCACCCTGGCCCAAAATGCAGCACTGGCGGACAACAGATCTATGAGGAAATCCCTGGGAAATGCAGCTCACACTCCTGGAGGATGCTGATGAACAAAGCTGCAGTCGTCAGCAAGACACAAGATGAGGCTAACAAACTGTTCAATGAGAGCCATGTGATAACAGTGAGCATACAGCAAAGGAGCTCACTCACCAGGTTGCCAGGCCCAAGTAGACCCTGCTCAGTTCACTCCAGTAGTAGGGATACAACAAAGAACCCCCACATTGCAGGGGAAATGCAAACTCATCACCAATAAAGCAGGCAGAGGCTTAGTTAATTATCGGTTGAGAGAGAGGTTGGCGAGGTCCAAGTAAAAAGGCACTCCTTAAAGGGACAGACCCAGAGAATCAAATCCAAGGCCCCCCACCACAGATAAAGTCTATAGTGAACAAAACAGAAGTGATAGTCCAAGTAGGAACCAGAGAAGGTATTACTGCATTGAGATAAACCAGCAAAAACAGCTTACCCATACCAGCCAGTATACAAGGCAGTAGAAAAGCCCCCAATCAAAGAGTCACTTGAATAGATCCGGAAGTTTGATTTTGAGTTCAGCCATCATGGATGTTTGACCGGTCTTTGACAAAAATTTTGTCGAACGACGGAAAGAGAAATCGTCATGTCGACCACTTTTGCAGTTGGCATACGATTTCCAAGTCACTTACATGTTTTCTTCTGGGGGCTTTGCCACCCGAACCTCCCACTAAATATAATCAACTCTGAGTTGGAGCTAATTAGGGGAGGGGGTTCAAGACCACCCTAATGCAGTGCCAGGGTCCAGCGCTGATACTACAGCGACCTGGCGCTGTAGTCACTGTAGGGTCAGTCGATGTCTAAGTTTCGATGTCAGAGTGTATACCAGCCATAATCTTCTCCGGAGATTCAAAGCTGGACCAGCTCCCATCCAGCAGTGCTTGAAGTGTTGAGGGGTAGTGCATCTGGAATTTAATATTGGCCACAAGCACTTTAGAGACCATTGGGTGAAATGCTGCTCTCCGTTGAAGAACTGAGAGGGGAAGATCTTTTGCAATCCGGAGATACTGCCCGTCTCAGAGCACCTCCTTAATATCCCTGGCCTTGAGCAACACATGTTGTTTGTCTAAATAGTTTAGTAGGTGGCAAATAAGTGGCCATGGAGGGGACCTAGATGCAGGCATGGGGAGTAACGATTGGTGCGCCCATTCCACCACATAAATTGGTCCATTGGGTGAGGGTCCATGCCATTTTTTTAAGTAGTTTTTGCATGGCGACAATAGTCTGGGGACCCTCCTCCCCCTCTGGTAGCCCCATAATCACAAGACTGTTGCAGTGGGATTGGCCCTCAAAATTCTCCAGCCGGTCCTCCATCCTCCACAGTTGCTGTCTCAAAGAGACCATCTCAGGGTCCAAGTGAATCCTCTAATCTTCTAGGGGTGAAGTACGGGCCTCAGCATCGCCGATCCGCTGCTTCAGGGAATCCATAGAGCAGCATAGTTTTTGTAATTCCACTGTAAGAAGCAGTGCCAAACTCTGTAGATGGCCCATCTCTACCAGAAATCTATCCTCTGTCAGTGCCACAGGCATGGAAGAAGCATGGGAAGAGCCGTGGCCTACTGCTTGGATTGTTTACTCTTCTGGTCACGCTTGGGAGCAAGTTTTTCATATCCGCATCCATGTTGGTACTGAAAAACAAAGGCATGCAAAATGCAGCACAGGGTAAGGTAAGTCAATCCTGACTATAAATCTGGCAGGCACAGTGCAAAAAAAAAGGTAGAAATTGAAGCAATAAAGACAGGCAAGGCAGGAGATGTAGCAGATACGTCTTTTCAGGCTGCCTTCACATGACCTTGGCTATGCGATTCCTGACAAATGTGTTATATGTACTATATCTGAATGGGTGGTAGCCACAACAGTGGACTCATTGATCTGTACTGGGGCCAGGAATTGGAGACCAGGAGGGATAACAGACTACCAGGGTGTCCGGGTCTTTACAGAGCTAGGGATCAAAGTTGAGAGGGCTACTGAACACAGGATGTGTTGTGGCCATACTGGGGCTGGCAATTGGTTGGGGGGGGCACTGTGCACTGGGATTCTTTTAGATGATACTGGGGCTGGCAATTGTCGATGCTGGGGGGATCCTAGCCACAACAATTGAGTTGCTCATACCGGGAGTGGCGATCAGTGGTGAGGGAATCCTATGGACTGGGTTTCTTTTGCATCACATTGGGACTAGCGAGCAGTGCATGGGGGGGGGACACTAGACACCAGGGATGTTGCCAGGGTGTCTAGAAATAGTGGGCTGAGCATGGGAGGGACATCTAGATGCCAGGGACACTTTGCTGCATTAGCAGGCTGGTGCTCAGAGGGTGGGTGGGACCGTGGACCACCAGGGCAATGTCAGTGGGTTACGGGGTTGGCAACTGTTGGAGGGAGCCACAGCCCACCAGGGACATTTCTGGTTCAGGATGGGCTGGCAATCAGACGGAGGGGGGGACTGCTAGCCACCAGGGACATGTTCATTAAAGGATGGGCTGGTGATTGGAGGGAGGAGGAACCGCTAGTCACCAGGGACCTGTTATTTACAGGACAGGAAGGTGATTGGAAGGGGATCACTGGGCACCAGGGATCAGATCTGCATGTCACAGACTGGCAATTGGAGGGTGGAGGGAAACCACTAGGTACAAGGTATGACTTACTGAAGTGCTGAGGGGTGTTGGGAGGGAGGGGGATCCCTAGGTACTAGGGATGGTCTTACATGTCACAGCACATTGACTGGAGGGAGGGGGGACTGCTAGGCACCAGGGATGGGTCTTCTAAGGCACAACATGGCAATTGGAGGGAGAGTGGACCACTTACTGAATGCCAGGAGGGTGTTCAGAGGGGGGGAACACACGGCCCCAGGGATTCACTAATCTCAGTTGAACCAGGAACTCAAGGTAGGTGCAGTGACGCACAAACCTGAGATTGCCACCCATACAAATTTGCCCATAATGGTCTTGCACATAGCCCCTTAGTGCCTTGCATACTCAGTGGGCTCATTTGCACTGGTCACGCTGAATATCACACCGAGCACTCTGGCACTATCGGGTATGGTGGTGCTATTCCCTGCACAGCAGGGATCCACTGTAGGCTGGGGCAATGCTACATGACTTGATGCTTCACCAATATGCTTCTATGCACTATCTGACTGAATATGGCATCCTCAGACTCCAAGGCATGGGCAAAGCACAGCACAAAACTGTGCACTCCTCTTTGCCCATTTCTGAATATCAGGCCTCAGGTCTTTTTCAAATAAGGGCAGTTCGTGTCCTACTCCTAAAAACCATTGTCACATGTGTAAAACTGCTTTTGCAGATGAAAACCAGGAAGTAAATTGTGGTTTCAATAAATTTCTGACAGCATGTTTTGCTTTCTGCTTTCATATGTGGTTGCAATTTTAAAGATACATTTTTTTTCTTTTTGCTAATCAAAAACAACAAAAAATGACTCGGATTTGAAATCTGAAACTTTCAGATTTATTAGACGCTATCGCTAGCATGGTGGATTTTTTTGGTTGTCTGTTTTGGAAATTAAAAACTAAAACAAGCATTTGTCAATGTCGAATGTTGTCTTGCTGGCATTGGCATTGGTAGTGTAGGCGTTAGAGAGACACATAATAGGAATGGCAGTGAAGTATAGAACCAACATCAACCCCACCCCACCCTGCAGAGAGTGACAGGCATTGGGGTGTGCGTTTGGGTCGCTGGCCATAAAGCTCATGCCATTTCACCTAACCCTACCCTGCAGACTGACAAGTGTTGAGTTGTGCCTTGGGGTCATCAGGCCTTACGCTCACCCCATTTCATAAGGAAGTATGTTGAGATCAGTGGCGTCACCATGTTGATTTTGGGGAGGCAACAGCCCCCCAATCTAAGTTAAAGCTCCCCCCCCAATCATTTTGGCTGTGCCAATCAATCTGCAGCTTAGCTGAGCAACTAATGTAGCCACTAGTCAAATGTTTGTTTGTTTTTGTTATGGAGGTGCTTTCACATCATGACCGCTTGGAGCACACTTTCATTTTTCTCTGTTGGACTTTGCAAATGCTCCCAAGGATTTACTGAAATCCAACAAAGAAAAATGAAAGGACTGAGCCAGCCAGATAATTAGTGGGTCGATCAGTGATTCAGCGTGAGCCGCAATGTTTTAAATATGAATGCACGTGCAGCCTGGGCAGTGGGCTGGGAACTGGAGGCAGAGCAGAGACACTAGACAGGAGGAGACTTGGAGAGAAACAGACAGGAGAAGATGTGGATTGGACTTGTCTTTGTTAGATCCCACCCAGAGACACTGGGAGACAGAGAAGAGGGAAAGCAGCTCAGCTTCGGGGTGGGGATTTCAAGTTGACTGGTGATGGCAGGCGGCAGGTACTGGGGGGGGGTCATCAGGGGACAGTCATCTGACTGAGTCTGTCACTGGTTTACTTTGTTCATTGTGTCACTGAAAGCCCAGAGAAATATGTTTACAATAAATAGACACACATGTTAGTGGGCAGCATGCTAAATTTCACTAAAATGAGGGGATCCCCGAGTGCGAAAACAATGCATCTGATCCAAACACAAATTGAATGTTACAAGTGATACTGGGAATTCATTCACATTCACTCTTTTTCACAGCATTTTCTAGTTCTGAAATGAGTCATGTCAGAACTAGGAAATGCTGTGAAGAACAAAGTGTGAAGTTTGTGAACGAGCAGTAGCACTGACTTACTGGAGGGAGTGGGTTCTTTGTGGGTACTTAGTGCAGCGGGCACTCATGTCAGCACGAGGTGTCTGGTCAGTGTGGGGGCAGGGGCAGCAGTGGCATCTACCTTATGGAGGGCTGAGGGGTTGGGGAGGGGAGGGGACTCAACAGCAACATAAACGGCTCTGACTGGAGAACTGGGAGTGATAGACAGGGGTATGAGGGAGAGTTCTATTTCTGTAACTGGCACCCACCTAATACCCTTCCTAACAACAGCATAGTAGCTTGCAGCACAGTGGGGCCAATCGATGCACAAACACGTGGTGTGTTTTTCAACACACACTAATCCTAACTCCTGCTATGCTCAGCAAGGAATAGTAGTGACACAGTTTCTGTTGGTAAAGCGACCAGCAGACAGCAGAGTCTCAGAGATTCATTTGGATCTCATCTTTTTCTTTAAGTTAACAACATCACTATATATATATATATATTACTCAGTTATTCTTATTCATTCAAAATTAATGAAAACTCTCACACTTGTTGAGCTGAGAGCTTTAGTGTTTATTTTTACCTTGTTTTCTGTGTAAGAGACTGAGTGAAATGGGGGGGGGGTTGTGTGGGTTAATTGAAAAGTTCACAGATGACCCGTGAGTGCCACAACTTTACTAACTGCAATCTGCATTGTTTTTTTTCTTACTTTTCATCATTTACTGTCAGTTCAGTAGTGAAGAGCTGACAGCACTTTTCTTTTCTAAATAACCCTACTGTTACGTTCACCTGACTCTCAGTGATTTGTAGTGTGGCTAGGTAGCTTAACAAGCAAGGGATTAGCCAGGTTATTAGCTATTTCAGACACTGCAGCCTGTGATACAAACTCCTGCCCTAGTATAATAACCTTAACAGCAGATCTGCTGGGATAATGGTATCTGGCTGGTCTCTTACTTGCTCTGGGGACTGTAACCTTCCCAGCAGATCTGCTGGGATATGGTGTCTCTCTTTCCGTTGTCCTCGGTGGTCCAGTAACCAAATTTTTCCACATGTACCATTAAATAGATGTCATGATAATCAGGCTTTTTAAACATATATTTCACTATTAAAATGCAGGAAAAGACAACACTTGAAGGTAACATTTTCAAAATTTTCTTGGGGGGGCATGCCCCCGAACCCCCCTAGCTTTGTTATGATTCTGACTGTGGGGCATTAGCTCCCCAAACTTTATATATCTGGTGATGCCCCTGGTTGAGATGGGTGCAACATAAGAGAATGGGGTGAACTTTGGGGCAGAAGAGTCCAAGGCACACCTGGATGGTTGTCAGTGGCTACAGGTTGGAGGTGGGGGTGCAATGGCACGAGCATTACAGCTAGCAATCCAAAAGCACACCCTGACGCCTGTTAGTCTGTACAGGGTGGGACGTTATGGTTAGAAACCCTAACACTCTGGGCGTTTATTGATATTTGCACTCCAAATTTTCAACATTGCCTTTTTGTGACCCCACCTCATGAAAGCATGTGGTACCTCTGCTCATGAACAGTGTCGCTGTGATTTTGTTAATGTGTCCTGAACGTTGACTTCCCACAGTGACCACGCCATTCTGCACCACATAAAAATGTCAGCTGCACCATTCATAAGGAGCTGTGAAGAGATGGCAATGTTGAAAATCTGGAGTGAAAATATTAAAAATTCTCGAAGTTACTAGCGTGCATGAAAACTGTGCAACACACACTCATAAAAGTCTTTTCTTGGAATTATTTCAGCAAATTTTTTAACATAGGCACTTTGGGACCTCTGCTCATGAACAGTGGCAGTATGATTTTCTTAATCTGTCACAAATGTTGATTTCCCACAGTGACTGCGCCATTGTGCGCCAGATGTGTGAAACCGCATTTCGGGCAGGATGTGAAAAATGACAGCTGTACTGTTCATAAGAAGGTGTGCAAAAATGGCAATGTTGAACATCCGGAATGAAAACATTAAAAATTCTCAAACTTATGACTGTACATGGACACTGAGCAACACACGCTTGTAATCATTTTGTGGAATTTTTTTCACCAACTGTTTAACATAGTCATTTTGGAACCTCTGCTTATGAACAGTGTTACTGTGATTTTCTTACTCTGTCTGGAACATTGTTTTCCTACAGCGACTGTGTCACTATGTGCTGGATGTGCTAAAACACATTTTGGGCAGGATGTGGAAAATGACAGCTGTACTGTTCATAAGGAAGTGTAGAAAAATGGCAATGTAGAAAATCTGGAGTAAAAATAGTAAAAATTCTCGAAGTTACAATCATGCGTGGAAACTGCGCAATGTATGCTTGCAACATGGTAATTTTGTGGAATTTTTTCACCAGATTTTCAACATAGGCATTTTCTGCTTATGAACAGTGTTACTGTGATTGTCTTGCTGTGTTCTGAACATTGTTTTCCTGCAGCGACAGTGCCACTGTGTACTGGATGGACAAAAACACATTTTGGGCAGGATGTGGAAAGTGACAGCTGTACTGTTCATAAAGAGGTGTGAAAAAATGGCAATACTGAAAATCTGGAGTAAAAATATTAAAAATTCTCAAAGTTACAAGTGTATGTGGAAACTGCACAATGCACGCTCATCACATGGTAATTTTTTGGAATTTTTTCACCAAATTTGCAACATAGGCTTTTTGGGAGCCCACCTCATGAACAGTCAGACTGTCATTTTGTTAATCAGTCCTGAAAGGTGATTCTGTGCAGTGGCTGCAAAATCACCTTTCAAGACCGAATAATGAGATGACAGTGACTGAATTCATGAGGTGGGGTCCCAAGAACCCCATGTTGAAAACTTGGTGCCAGAATTCACAAAAATGGCTGAGATATGCACCAAAGTTGAAAAAAAAAACAATTTATGCCAGTATACAGCTTAATCACATTTCTTCAGTTTGCGGTTGGCTTTAAAGAGTGCAGACATGTTCCTGGTCCACCGAAGATCATCGTGCCAGGCTCCAGAGGTAAGTATGGGATGGGGCTGTGCGGGGAGGTGGGGTGTGCAGAGGGTTGTTGTGGGCTGGGTGAGGGGACAGGATGGTGAGGGACCATTTCCTTTGTTTCAGGTAACAAAAAAAAAATTCACCGTGGATCATTTTCTTCTTTTTTTACAGGTTTGGCCACATTGGGGTGGGCTCCCAGTGTGGCACATTTCTTTGGGGGGGCATGTTAGCCACACTAGAATGTGCTTCCAGTGTGGCACACAATTGGGGTGGGCCAGTGACAGGAAAATGTGGAGGGGGTTAACATGCCGACAGGAGGATTGGGAACCCCTGTCAGCAAGCATATCTGTGTTCAGAGGCATGATACTGAGAGGGATTGGGCACCCCCTCGGCAGACCACATCAATAAAGAGGTCACATATGCTGACAGGGGAATTGGGCACCCCCCCACATCGGCTTCCTAGGGACTGTGAGTGGCGAGCGGTGGGTGGTCAGCCGCCGCCCACCATGTTTATTGAAATGTTATAGCAGGCAAGGCACACCCTGCAGTGAGGGGTCACTGCCTCATTGCAGAGGCTAAAATGTTTCAAGTTGGTGTCACATTTTGAAACTGCTGTCATAGACAGCATGCAATCTAATTCATGCCACAGAGCCCAGCACTAAAAAGCAGTGGTGCCACTGGCCACAACACGTTCACACCTCCAAAACCTGCTTTTCCACTTCTAGCAACCCCAATATGTTGTCTGCACTGTGCGTACAAGGAAACATAAAAACAAGCATTTGTCAATGCCGAATGTTTGCTTGCTGGCATTGGCACTGGTAGTGTAGAAGTTACAGAGCTGCATAATAGGAATGGCAGTGAAGTATTGAACTGAAGCCAACCCCACCACCACCCTTCAGAGAGTGACAGGCATTTGGGTGTGCCTTTGAGTCATCAGGCATAACGGCCACACCATTTCACCACACCCTACCCTGCAGACACCGACAAGTGTCACGGTGTGCCTTGGGGTCTTTGGCCCTTATGCGGACCCCATTCCATCAGGAAATGTGGTGAAATGGGTGCGGTATAGGAGAATGGGTTGAACTTTGGGACTGAAGAGTCCAAGGCATACCTCGATGCCTCTCACTGGCTGCAGGGTGTGGAATGGTATGAGCATTACAGGCAAGAATCCCAAGTCACACCCCTGATGCCTGTCATTCTCTACAGGGTGGGGTGTTATGGTTGGAAACCCTAACACCTCAGGCATTCATTGGTATTTTCACTCCAAATTTTCACCATGTTTATTTTGAGACCCCCGCCTCATGAACAGTGGCAATATCAGTTTGTTAGCTGAAAGCTGCTTATGTACAGCGACTACGGCATTTAGCACCACGGGTGCAAAAACACATTCCGAACAGGATGTGAAAAATGACAGCTGTACTGTTCATGGGGAGGTGGAAAAAAATGGCAATGTTGCAAATCTGCAGTAAAAATATTTAAAAAACTGGTGAAGTCACGAGCGTGCATAGAAACTGTGCAACGCACACCCGTAATGTAATTAGTTTGGGGATTTTTTACAGCAGATTGGCAACTCAGGCATTTTGGTGCCTCCGATCATGAACAGTGTCACTGTGATTTTCTTTATCTGTCCCGAACAACGATTTCCCATAGCGGCCACGCATCTCTGCACTGAAAGTATGAAAACACATTTTGGCCATGTTGTGAAAAATGACAGCAGTACTGTTCATAAGGAAGTGTGGAAAAATGCCACTGGTGAAAATCTGGACTGAAAATATTACAAAGTCATGAACTTACGAGGGTGCATGGAAACTGTGCAATGCTCACTCGTAACAGAGTCATTTTATGGACTTTTGTCACCACATTTTCAACATAGCCATTTTAAGACCTCTGCTCATGAACAATGTAACTGTGATTTTCTTAATCTGTCCCAAACATTGCTTTTGCACACCGACTGCACCATTGTGTGCTACATGTGCGGAAACACATTTTGGGCAAGATGTGAAAAATGGCAGCTGTACTGTTCATAAGGAAGTGTAATAAAATGGCAATGTGGAAAATCTGGAGTGAAAATATAGAAAATTCGCAAATTTATGAGTGTGCGTAGGAACTGCGCAACGTGTGCTCGTAAAACAGTCATTTTTAGGAATTTTTTCACCAAATTTTCAACATAGCCATTTTAAGACCTCTGCTCATAAACAGTGTCACTGTGATTTTCTTAATGTGTCCCATACATTGATTTCACACACCGACTATGCCATTGTGCGCTAAATGTGCAGAAACACGTTTTGGGCAAGATGTGAAAAATGACAGCTGTACTGCTCATAAGGAAGTGTAATAAAATGGCAACGTTGAAAATCTGGAATGAAAATATAGAAAATTCACAAACTTACGAGCGTGATTAGGAACTGCGCAACGTGTGCTCATAAAACAGTCATTTTTAGGAATTTTTTCACCAAATTTTCAACATAGCCATTTTAAGACCTCTGCTCATAAACAGTGTCACTGTGATTTTCTTAATGTGTCCCATACATTGATTTCACACACCAACTACGCCATTGCACGCTACATGGGCGGAAACACATTTTGGGCAAGATGGGAAAAATGGCAGCTGTACTGCTCCTAAGGAGGTGTGGTAAAATGGCAATGTTGAAAATCTGGAGTGAAAATATTGAAAAATTCCACGAACTTACGAGTGTCGGAGGTGTGCGTGACACATGCTCAGTAAAACAGTCATTTTAGAATTTTTCATCAAATTTTCAACATAGGCTTTTTGAGAGCCCACCTTATGAACAGTCACAGTGTTGTTTCATTACTTGGTCCAAAAAGGTGATTTCACGCAGTGACTGTGAAATCACCCTTCTGGCCCAATTAATGCCATGACAGTGAGAGCATTCATAAGAAGAGGTCCCAAAAACCCCATGTTGAAAATTTGGTGCAAAAATTCCAAAAAATGCCTGAGCTATGCAGCAAAGTTGAAAAAAACCCTATCTATCCCATTATACAGCTTACCAGCATTTCCTCAGTTCATGGTCAGCTTTGAAGAGTGCAGACGTGTTCCCGGTCCACCAAGATCATCGCGCTGGAGTCCGGAGGTAAGTATGGGGTGAGGGTGGTGTGGGAAGGCGGGGTGCACAGTGGGTGGGTGCGGGACGTGGGACGTTTGCCACACTGGGGTAGGCTCCTAGCATGTCAGAAGGACAACTGGTTGGGGGGTCGTGGAGCCGATGGGGGATTGGGCACCCCCATCGGCCATAGCATCTGTTGCCACACTGGAGTGGGCTCCCAGCATGGCACCCTGTACTCTGGGGGACCAGTCCAGCAGGCAGAGGTGGGCACCCGTCGGCTGCCTAAAAATGTGTAGCCACGCTGGGGTGCACCCAGCGTGGCATATGCGACTGTGTTTTTGGGTGGGGGTGCAGCACAGCCGATGGGGATTGGGCACCCCCCGTTGGCTATACAGTGTGTGTGCATGTGGGGGGCCGAGCACGCAGCATGCGTGCATGCATGTATGTGTGTGTGTGTAGGAGGAGCGCGCATGAGCAGGCGATAACTTATCGCTGCTCACCGAAGCGTAGCTCCCCCTTTCAATTGTATGCCACTGCATTTTGGAGCTGTCATAGATAGCTCAGCAGGCATTGGAGAACTGCGGCCACGCCTGCAAACACACTGACTGAATTGGAAGAGGGCTGCCACACCTCCAAAAACTTGGATGATGGCACTATGTTTCTTGCACATGCATGCAAGCAAACATAATGAAGTTATAAACAAGCTAAAACAGAATAAAAACATTATTTGAGCATGCTGAAGGCCGACAGTGACAGTACAAAGTAATGTGTCTGTTTTTAAATTTTCTGTTAAAAAACTAAGAAAATTAATTAAAAAAAATCACCTTAAAGTGTTAGTTTAGGCTGAAGCTTAATGCTACAAAAAGGAAGCTAATGCAATATTAATGTAAAATATATGTCTGTTAGCTTTGGTGAATATTTGGTATGGTGTTTTTTGGGGTTTGAACAACTTACCCTAACATTGGCACATTCCCTTCAAGCAGTGGTGTAGGAATGTTTTTCTGTGCCTGTAAAGACAGTGTGGAAGTTAGGGTTATAACAACTTTGCATGGCATCATCTTTCAGACATTAGAAACACCATGCCACAGATTCATGGGGACTTCTTTCAGCTTACAGTCACATTTCCTTCCTTTTGTGGCATTAAGCATCGACCTAACTTATGCCTTTCCATGAATTTTTCTTAAATATAGGATGCTTCTTCCCTTATACATCATTTGTTCACATTGCTTATACCTGTCATGAAGTCATAATTCTCTGCTTAAGACACCATAACCAGACACCACAGATGCTGTTCTGATGTCACAAGAGGATTATGATTTTAGGCAACCAAAGCAGCTGGGATAGATGAACTCTAAGAGACAAAGACCCCTTTTTATGGAAACTACTTTAGCTGTAAAGAAAGTAATGCCCTGAAATTAATTTTTTAAATGTTATATGAACATATGAACGTATGAAAATGCCAGCACAAACAGGCCAGTACAGTCTATCTAGTCTGCTTGAGTGTGCAGCACTCTGACAAATGTACTGGAGCTGCCCCCCCCACACAGTCTTTACAACATAGAGTCATTCTCCATCCCCCGTCTCATCCCCACTATAATTTTTCCCATCCATTATGACTCTTCCTTTTACTCTGTCCCAACTCATTTTAAAGCCAACAGCAGTTTTCATTGATACCAACTACTCCGGCATTTTGTTCCTCTTGGATACCACTCTTTCTGTGAAACAGTGCCTTCTCATTTTCCTTTTGAATCTTCCACCCAATAATTTCAGACTGTGCCCCGTAGTTGACTCATTCCACCTGTGGTTGAATATGCCAACCCTACCAACCTTGTTTATATCTTTAAGGTACGAGAAGGTTTCAACTGTGTCTTCCCTCTCTCTTCTGTCCTTCAGGGAAAACATATTGAGTTCTTGTAACCTCTCCTCATAGGGTTTGTCCCTCAGGCCCAGGTTCACTTATGATATTATTATTAGAGATGCAGTGAATTTAAATTCAGCCAGTGAAGTGTCCACAAAGTGGCCACTTTGCATAGTGGAGTGGACAATGCAAAGTGCTCACTCCGTCTTGTCATTACCACTTCACGTTAAGGCAGAATGACAACACGAATTAAGGCGAAGTTGTTGTTTTCAATGGACTTCACCATGCTCCTTAGCCATAGCCAGGCAGGAAAAAGAAGGAAGTGAGTCATACAAGCAGACACTTTCACTTTCTCCTGTGTAGAAGGAGACAGACAGAGAGGAGTGTGTTGTTATGTCACTGCTAAGACTTGGAGATCAGAGCCTTGTAACCTCAATGATGTAACAAAAAGTTGTAATGTATGTGTCCTCAATGTGACGAGGTACCTTTGGAAATGAGTCTCTGGCTCAAAGGTTGTAAACTGATGTACAAATAAACAAATAAATAAAAATAAACTTTGATTTAGAAACAACAGCTTTTTTTAAAGCTACATCTTTTGTCTTGTCTGTACCCTTTTTTACTTAATTTGTTATTTTTGTAAATTTATTTTTCTTACCTTTATAAGTAGTTATTTGTCTGTGTCTGTGTGACTGTGTGTGTGTTGTGTGACAGTGTGAGTAGTCATTACTCAGACTGAGGGAGCACAGTAGGAGAGATGGACCAGGGTGAGGGAATGTCTGGGGTGGGGGCAGCTCTGGGAGAGCGTGGTACTGGTAGGCATTGTACCATGCGCATACATGGGGAGAAAGGCTGCTGGTTCCAGTTGAACCGATTGAAAATTCAGAGTGTCCCTTCCCCCAGAAGCAGGACCAGAACTGCCCTCTGACTCTGAGGCAGTTGAACCACCATCACTACCACACATCCAGCACCAGCTCCAGCACCTGGTCCTCTGTAGCAGGATGTGCCTGTGCCCCCAGGTCCAGGTGTGGATCCCAACTCTGCTAGGCACCATGACCAGCTGGCTGCCAGTTCATCTGGCCCTCCCCTGTCTGTGCCTGGTCCTCCCCGCACCTCCATTGTTTGGCAGTTTTTTGACTGTGTCAGGGGGGCAGCAGCATGATCAGAGCTGCCTATGTGAGGTGGAGGTGCACCGTGGCACCTGGGGGACTCAGCTGGGGACTCAGGGCCAGTGCACCCATATGCTCAATCACCACCAGTTGGAGTAGCAGACTGCCACAGAATGAGCCATGCCTGCACCTGCTGGCCCTTCTGTGGCAGAGGGTGCAGCTGTGCATGGTGGTGACCCTAAGTAGAGGAGGGCCAGAGCAGCACTTGCTGCTCCACCAGCACCTAAACCACCACCACCACCACCAGCAGGTCAACCTGTAGAATGTCTGAACCCCAGAGAACTGCGTGTAACACAGGCTGACTTGGCAGTTCTCTGGAGTGCTGTTGAGGAGAACAATAAAAGGGTGAGTGCTGTCAAGCAGTGGCTGGATTGCATAGATGGAATTCTTTTGCAAATTTGTCCATGTTGGAACTGCTGCTGGATCACCATGGGATCCCACATTAGTTTTTTTCTCACACCATGTGCCCCCCACACCTTCCTTGCTGTGTTATTAAATGTATTCCTCCACCATCCCCGACCCTTGTATGTAATTATGCCCTTTTTTTGTTGTCTTCTGTATGCGTGACACTTTGTATTCTGGCCCCCCTTCCTTCTGTTAAGTGTGTGTGTGTGTGGGTGTGTGTGTGTGTGTGTGTGTGAGCACTGTTTTTGTGCCTTATTAATGTTTACTTTCTGTTGTGGAGTGTTTGTGGAAAAGCAAACTGAGCAGTGCAAGTATACTGTGCTAAACTGCATGTGTACAGTCAGTCTTCTTTCCTGTCTGTGTATGTACTGCAGACACTGTCCAACTCCCAGGCTTAGAAACACTTATTAATGAGTAGAATGGTGGGGTAGTGAAGCCTGGAGAGATACTACAAAACAGGCTTACAATACATACAAGTAACTAGTAAAAAAAATAATGTTGTGATTCATGACGTGATCATAAATCGTGATTTGTGACTGCATTTGTGACCGTGATGATGAAGAACATGATTTGTATCACAAGTGACTCATGAACGTGATGATGGTCCTGACTTAAAAATGCATATTAATGAGTACAATGTTCATGCAGAATTATGCACCACACCAGTCCAGTACTCTGAAGGGAAGCCAAAGAAACAACTATGACTTAAGTTACAGATGGAGATTGGGCCATAAAGACATGCAAATGCTCAGACAGATTAAGATTGGACTGCACACTGAAGAGATGCAGGCGCAAAGGTACACCACCTAACCAGTGCTCACCATCAGAAATTCAAATCTGGAAAAGAATACCTTTGCCAGTTGGGGTGGGCCATGGGGGGGCAGTGTACTGCACTGCTGCAGTAACAGTCACTAGTACTAGTACCAGTACCAGTAAAGATACCACAAAGAAGTACAAAACTCACACAGCTGCAGTGGATAGCAGGTTCACGTTGCTGAAATTACTATGTGGCACAATAAAAGGTGTCTGATTTGATGACACACATCACACACATACTCACACACACACTAAGCAATGCATAGCAAGTTGAAAACTTCAGTAATATAACCACATATTTTAAACAAACTAAAGTTATGCACTGCTGCACCACAACAATCAGCAAAAAAATGGCAAGAATTATTGAAAATATTACTGTGTGTACTTTAACACAGTTATACAAGAAAAATATCACAAAAACAGAAAGAACTGTCTTTTTCTCCAAGTTAATCTACCTACACCACAGATACGCCCCTCCCCAAAGCACACTTTCACTGTCTCTTACTACACAGACTCAATGTTGTACATTAACATTCAAAATCCACACACAAACAATAAATGCTCAATGATATGAGTACAGGAGGGTTTCCTACACTCCGATGAACTAAAGTTTTTTTTTTTTCACTTTCTTTTTATCCCCTCCTACCTACCTTCGATGTCCACTCCTTCGGGCCGTTCATTCCAATCTAGCCCCCCAAACTCAGGATCTGCCCCTAGAGTGCCTCTTCTTCCTTCTCCCTTCTGCACAGTGGGGTCTGTCCCAGAATTGGTGGTCTGAGTGGCTCAGAATGGTCGTGCTCTAGGACCGCCGAGGGTTTTTTTCTCCTTTATCTATGTTCCCATTTCCAGCTCCCTGAGACGCCGGTGCAAGGACATACATCCAGAGAGGTGACATGCTGAAGCACATCTCTCTCAGGCACCTAACAGCGTCTCCCCCCTGACTCTGTTGAATGGAGCCGACAAGCCCTCGAGAGCCTGTGTTCCCACTGGCTCTCTCAGGACATTGGGTGCATGCAGCACCCCTGGTATCCCACCCCAGAGGGAGGAGAGCATCCATTTGGGATGCCCAATCCTCCCTCTCCCGGCTGACCCAAGTCTGTTACCAAACCTGGGTCACCGGCATAGCATGAGGTGTGGCGCCCAGCACCTCAACCCTAAGCGCTACTGGACCGGCACGATGAACTAAAGTTTGAGCAAAAAAAATTATTCAAAAAGGCTTTTTGAACAGCTTTTAGAAGGTCTGAATCACAGAGAGCTCTCAGAGCAGACTTTCTCCCTATAGCTTCCTACATGCACTACCCTGAACTGAGGCCGTGCAGAACAATATAGAGCACATGTGACCTGAAATCCCATGAATCACTGCAAAATTCACCTTTGGAGCTTAAAAGCAAGGTGAAGTGAGGCAAAATACATTGTTTTCAATGTACTTCACCTTAAGAGTTGGTGGAGTAGTGGTTTGGGAAGGCGGAGTAACGTGATGTCATTGTTTTCGATGGACTTCACGTTGCCCATTATAACGCAAAGTACTCCGCTTCGCATTGCAGAGCACTCCGCGAATCCACTTTCGCTTCGCGATTCACTCCGTGGAGCAAATTGGGGCCACTTCGCCCATATTTAATTATTATTATTATTATTCTTAGGATATTAGAGTTTTAATACAAACAGTAATTTTTGGGCACAGAAACTGCAAATATCACATTTTTGACAATTTTAAGGGAACTTGAACTTACAGAACTCGATTTAAAGTGCAATCAAAGCAATCAGGCAAATTTCACTTATATAAAGTTTTGCCACAGAGTAAGGGTGTGCAGATGCCAAATTTGTATTTGGTCAACATGCCACAATTTGACACTTTTGCCATGGCCAAAGCTGGTCTGAAGGAACTTGGTTACCATTTGCACTTTGGCTCTTCAATGTCATGATGTACTATAGCATTTTTTACAAGGAGTCCACACTGAACATGTTCAAGTTGGCAAGCCACATAACCTGCAGTAGCCAATCAATGATACTGGAGATTGAGAACGTTTGCTGTACGCATATCTCAGTGCCATTTCTAGGACTCAAACAAGGGAGGAACTCAGCTACGGAATGAATTGCCATTACTGTCAAAAAAGAGTGACTTTTATCTGAAAACTTTCACAATCATCATGGAATTATGTATTATCAATCATTCCAGTTAGCAATTCATTACACTCAACCATTTTTTCATGCAGGCATGTTAGTGAAATTATGTTGCAGAGGAAAGGAAACAAAGTGTACAGTATGAGCCTACCCTGCAATTAGGATGAGCCGATGTTGAATTAGTATTCAGTAAATGCAAAATCCAAGGTTTTGTACACCTGCAAACTGGTCAAAAGAAACTTGATTTCCTTTCAGCACTCCAACTCATGGCACAGCACTTTATACAAGGTTCAGATACTGAGCATGTTCACATTTTTGTCAAGTAACATTATCTAGAGCAACCAATTAGCAACACTGGAGATCAAGAACTCCTTGTGCTGCACACAACTCAGTATCATTTCCAGCTCTCTCTCTTCCAAAGGAAGGACCTGTGGCAACAGTGGCTGCTGATGGAGACCATATTATGTGAAAATGAATACATTTTGGTTAGAAAACCTAACAAATCAATAGAAAACAGTGCAGTATCATTGCAGTTAACTATATCTCCTTATTTAACTGTACTTTATTGCTGGCAGGCTGTGAAATCATGCTGAAGAGGAGAGGTGAAGGTTCACAGTGTGAACCTGCACTGATAACTGCTGGCCCTGTAGCAGAAGCAAGACTGAGTGGATTTAACAAACTGGCAAAAGTGTAGGCTGTTTTTTTGGAATTATTTATTTGACGGTTTTTATTACTAAGTGCTGGTGATGTAGACAGCACACAAATCCATATTTATTTATTATTTCTTTTCCTCCTGCAGCAGGAACAAGGCAGATTGTGTTTTACAGACTGGGAGAGGTGTGGGGGAGTATTTTGAAGGATTTGTTTGGCAAGTATTTATTTTACTTACTACTGGTGGCGCAGCACAGAAATCCATCTTTACTACATTCTGCCTGAGTGTGTGAGCCTTCCAGACAGTTAGTGAGTAAAGAGTTGCAAAGACTGCTGTGTGAGATACAAGAGGCAGGGCTTCTAAAAGGGTCTGCTGAAGATGCATCTACTGTAATTTTCAAAGCAGAAATGTATCCAAACCTGTTAGATCAACTGTTAGATGGTCTAACAGCATCCAAAGTTTGCATCCAAAAACAAACGCAATTGCATACAAACTGGAAGCAACTCACAATTGTGTCTGTTTTCTACTGCAGATGATGCCTTTCACATTCTGTACCAGCTGGGCTGCCTGGACTCAAGTGGATGGATGCAGATGTAGGCACAGCATGCATCTGCATCTGTTTCTATCCCATTAGAAAATCCCCCTAGGGTATTTCAGTGGGTTGGGATATGGTCTATCAGTGGTGGCGATGGTGGTGTTACTTGATGGTGGCACTCTAACCTGTCATCTCATGAGTCATATGACATTGTAGCATGTCCAGACACCAGGCATTTGGGCAACTAGGAATCATTAATACGTATTTTAAGTCATCCTTGTCAGCATCTGGCAGCAACTGCATCATGTCATATCAACTATTGTGCATGTATTGTTGATTCATGTTGAAAACATACATCCATAAAAAGCCTTTCAGTATATAATCTCACCAGGTATAAAGAGATTTATATGTGACTTACTGCTGCCCTGCTTTCAGTGTCTGCCAGCACTCTTGATGTAAGATGCTGCTTTTCAAGAGTTCTAGAAAATCTTCATTCACACCCCATAAGCATACAGGAATTTGAAAAAATATTTAACTTTGGCTGTGCAATGACATATTCAGGACATAGTCACAGCCTGACATGGTACAAAAACACATTGTATCACACTGGGCTGTGAATATGTCACAGCAAGAGACATCAAAACATTTTATATCACAAAGCAAATCCACAATAAAGGTGTGTAAAACCTTTCTCTACCTGGTGAGAGTGTTTACTGGTGGGTCTGCTTTTTATGGCTGTTTGTGGCTGCGTCCTGTTAGCACCTCTGTGCTGACTTGGTACACCCCCCTTCCCATTCATGTTGAAAATGTGAAGAGAAGAAAGGAGAAATTATGTAGGCTGAGGAAAGGAGCAGATAAATGTAAGGGGGTAGACTGGGGTGGGAGGAAAGTAGGTTTGACTAACAGGGGCACTGTTAGGCTACTATGAGCTGGATGGCCATAAAGCCTATGAGTAGCAATTGGGATGACTAATCGTTGAGTTGATTAGCAGTCCTTGCAATCACCAAGAAACAAGGTTTTCCTAGGCACCTGTTAGACCTCTAGCTTACGTGTCTTTAATGAGTACTGTCATCATAGCTTCTCAATGACAAATCCTCTATACACCTCCTATGGTGAGAGTCAGAAACCAATCTGGGCCAAGATATAGTGGATGCTTCCTGTACTATAGAATGGTTCTGGGGAAAACCATCCGGGGTTGGGGCAGCCCTACCAGCATTGGTAGCTCCAATGCAACCAACAAACAAATATGGAAGCAGAAGTCACAGGCCTGAATACTGGCTGTGATAGTTCCTGGGTTAACAAGGTCCCTGTATCTGTGTTTATTGGTGTGGCATGGCACGAAAAATTGGTTAGCATCATTGATGTGTCAGAGGAGGATGAGATCCCAATAAACAACATTTTGAAATCATGGGTACATTATGATGAGGAGCAAGAGCATGAGAATCCCATACTGGTAAGTATGTGTGGCATAGAGAACATTACTATTTCTACTCTGGTCTTCTACAACACCATGATGGTGACATCAAAAGAAATAAAAGAATTCAGAAAAAATGAAGTGGCCTACCTGGAGTCACTTGAGGACTGCTACCACACCTCCCCAGTCAGAAGTGGTAAAAAGAACACTGGTTGTACCAGCTTGATGAAAGAACAGGAGTGAATGGTAATAAAACAATACTTACTATATTTTTGCATGTGCCTTCTGCTCAATACCTCTGTGCACCTATTAATAGTGGGCAAGACACTCGTGCATCTTGCATAACATTAACAAGGGTTTGAGTGATGTTCTAGGTGTGGTAAACATAGTGACTACCATAAGATCACTTGTCAGTACCTGAAGTACATCATGACACCCAAACAAATGTGCATTAGCACACAGACTCACCAATGCAGTGAATTTAATATGGTGTTCTAAACCGTCAGCGAACAGGACAGCATAAGTGAAACAGACATCCCCAGCTGAGAAATGTTGAAAGACTTGCAAAAATGAAGCCCTTTGCAGGCAAGGTCCCTCGTGGCAATGTTTAGTCCAAAAATGAGGTCACTGTTCTTATTCGGCTTGAGGAGAAGTACAAGAATGAGAAATTTATTAGCAAACCAATTAAAAAGGAATTGGTCACCACCAACAAAACAGCTAAACAAATTGCTGATAAATGGTTTGATATGTGCAGACAAGCGGCCCCAATAGATCTGGCTAATTTGGCATATAACAATATTCTGTACATCATGCGTGTAATGTGGAATATACTTCTCCCATTAAAAATTGTAACTTCCCAGAGAAATCTAGATTTATCCTTGAAAGAGTGACAGAATTAAAAAATAAGTTGTGATGAGGGTATACCCCTAATGATATGATATCCACCATTGGCCAAGTGGAAGAATGTCTTAAAAGTGAGGATGCCAAAGACCTTGGTTAGGTGCTAATGTTCACTATATGTGACACATTGGTTACAAGGGCCTCATGTGAGGATCCTAAGGATACCGCTGAGCTGGCAAAAGCATATACATGATTTGGCTCCAAAAACAGCAATCCATGAAAAAGACAGGTAGCTAGGAAAGATGAATATAGACACTATCATCCCTCTTTTATAGGGACAAAAAACATCTTACCAGAGTATTATAGGGTGGAAGAGACAACACTGTATGCCAGATTGACATTAAAGTCCTTGAGAAGCAATACTGTTAGAGTCTTAGCTATAAATCCAACAGCTACAAAATGAGAAATTGGCCAAAGGTTACTGAGCCAGTGAAGAATGTTCTCTTAATGCAGGAGATCATGGTGGCTGAGGGTCAGGTCTGCTTTGGACACTCCATAAAAATAATTCAGCTCCAGGACCTGATGATAGTAGGCCTACTGACATCTGTGCAATCTGGAACTCTGATCCTGATATCCTGGTAAGAATTTTCAGCATTTGATTTTCGGAGAGGAGAATTCCAGAACAATTTAAGACCAATAGCACCATCCTTATCCCAAAATGGGAGGATGATCTTAATCAGATTGGTAACTGGAGACACCTCACAATTGGATCAATTGAGATTACAGTTAATATCAAGATCATTGCTGCCCGCCTTACTAAGGTGACTGCCTTAAACCCAAGGCAGAAGGGATTTATCTCTGCCCTGGCATGTGAGCAGAATTTTGCTGCATTGAATAACATTCTGAAGCGTGTTAAAAGAGAAGGTAATGAATTAGCCATGGTTATTGTTAATTTAGGGAAAGCTTTTCATTCAGTAGACCACAGACACATTATTAAAGCATTACACAGACAATAGGTGAATAGCTATTTCATTCCAGTTGTCACAGTCCTATCCAGTGACGTAACCATTAAAATCAAGCTGCATAAAACAACATCTACCCCAGTAAGCATGGAATGGGGGTAAAGCACAAAGATCTACTCTCACCCATCTGGTTGAATCTGGCCATGGATCCAGTCATTTCTGTATGGAAGCAATCTGGCAACTGATTCAGCATGGGGGTTGGACAAACTAGTGTGGTGGCTCTGGCCTTTACAGACCACGTGGTGATTTTGAGTGGGAGCTTTGAAGGAATGTCTCACATTCTGCTGAGAGGTTACACTGCTTCTGCAAGGGCTGTAGCTTGAAGATCAAAATCAAAACAAACAAACAAGGGTTTTCACATCAAGCCACATGCAAAGTCCTATGCCTATGTTGTCAACCCTCTCCCAGGTTGGAAGCTGGGTGTCAGTGTGATTGATTACATTACACCAGGTGACATAGAAAAATACCTTGATGCAAGGATTGATCCATGGGTGGGGATCAAAATGAAAAACCCAATTGTGAAAGTGGAGGATGTACTCACTCATCTCAAGAATGCTCCCTTAAAACCACACCAGAAAACTGAAATGCTAAGGACATTCTTGTTACCAGAATATACAGTATATACTCCCTGAGCCTTCAGGAACCCAGCCAGAATGTACTGGTTGCTCTTGACTGTGTGATCAAAGTACACATCAAGGAAATTCTTCACCTTACTTCATCCACTACTGAAGGCCTGCTCTACGTGGCATTGCATGATGGTGGCCTAGGTCTCTCCAAAATGGAATTCTTTATTCCTTCGACACTAATCAGGAAGTAGAAATGCCTCTTGGAGGAGCAGGATCCTGTTATCAGGCTGTCCCTGATATATGTTGGCAGCAACCTATTACAGAAATCTAAATAAGCCATTGCTATCATGATTAAAGACAGAACATGCACACACTGAATAGATTCTATCTTTAGTCATTAGAAGAATCCAAAATGCTAGGGCAGTGGTGTGCACTACTTTAAAAATGACCAAATTAGAAATTATTTAATTAAAAACCCTGGAAAGGTTAATGCTGTACACTATATAATGGCACTGCAGATGAGGGCTAATGTTTTCCCCACAAGAGATACATTGGCATGGTACAGGCCTGAGATGATTGCACAATGTGGTGATGTAGCACTATACGTGAGACCCTGGGGCACATCTCAGGTCAGTGCATTAGGGTAAAATACCAGAATTCAGAGACATAAAATTGTCACTGCACTGATTGCAAAGGTGTGCCGTAGTGTTTGGAATGCCATTATTGAGTGCAGCATATTCACAGCACTGGATGAGCTCTTGAAACCAGATATTGTTTTTGTAAAAAATAGAGCTGCTGTTGTTGTGGATGTCACGGTGCACTTTGAGGGCAATTCCCACAACCTGGAACATGTTTTTCAGGAAGAAATTGAGTATTACTCCCTTCTTAAGGAGCAAATGCAGAAACTGATGGAATATAATGAGGTGCTTTTTCAGCACTGATTTTTGGGTGCCAGAGGAAAATGGGTGATCTGGAATAATGAACTTTTTGAGGGCATGTGAATAAAAAACTTTAAAACCTTTGCCACCTCTCTCACCAGGCTGGTACAATATCTTCCCATTGATATTTTAAATATTTTTAACAACAGGTAGTTTCAATAACCATTTTAACACTCATTTTAACATATGCACAAAGTGGATAACAACTGTTATGGCAATGTCTTCTTTTAGTCACAACACATTTAATTAGTTTTATAATTATTTTAATATTTATTTATCAGTTTTAAGGGCACTTCAAAACTTTTGAATTGTTTTCTTCTTGGCATGTTTGTTATTTTAATTTGTTATTTTAGTAACTGATATCTGACGAGTGGATGGGCCGCATTGATAACTCAGAAAGGGGCCTCTACAGTGGCACATAATTAAACCAGCTTGAGTAGACCGGATGGATCACAAGGCCTTTATTTGCCTCCAGTATTTATGTTTCTATGTTTCACCATGCCAGTTCCACCAAGTACAAGTTCTGCAAGCAGTGGTAGTGGAGGAGGATGTGGTCATGGTGGAATAGGGACTGGGACTCGTAGAGGTGAGGCTCTGAGGACAATGGCTGCTAGGCACATGATAGTACAGCTTAAGAAACCATGGTTAGTTTGTTTTGAGAAATCCACTGGCTCCTTTCCCACTTCAGAGCAAGCAGCCTTCTGTGTCACTCATCCAGTGCATCTAGGGATGAAAGCCTCCTGAACAAAAGCACACTCATTTCCTCCCTTTCCTTCTTCAAGTGCTTCCAGTTCCTCTACTTGTGATGGAAGCCATCCATCCAGAAATGCAAAGTCTAGTTCCTGACAAAAATCATCTTACACTTGCTGCCTAATATCTCATAGCCCCTCATTGCTAGCAGCTTCTGAAAACAGCATGAGGAAAGGGAGTCAAAAGACAAGCCCAGATCACAACTTCAGTTTCATGATTCATGTTGCCTTGGCACACAACTAAAAATAATAAACAATGGTAATTACAAAATAATACAAATGAACATACATTAAATCAAATCATATCATATAATATCATATCATATCATATCACAGAAACATAGAAGCTGACAGAAGATAATGACCTCTTGGCCCACCCAGTCTGTCCTATATTCCTTACCTACTGTGCCACTGCAGACCCTACTTGATCATATCATATAAATCATATCATCTTCTCCTACACTATATCATGTATGTTGCTCTGCTGTTCTGCCAAATGTATACAGATATATGTCATTCTACAGTGGCTGAACAAAGAGTTCATCTTGCAATAACTGCTGAATTCCTATTGAAATATCCCTGATACAACCACAACCACCAGTCCAATACCTAAAAAAATTGATTCCTCTTCAGTGCAGGAATATTTTACAGAAGACATCACAAATCCACTGAAAACATATTGTAGTTAGCGTGGTAAAATGATTATTTGGGGTCAGTGATTTCTGCTCAAACTTTGGGAACCAGTATCTTTGCTGATAATTTAAAACATGAGCAGGGTATCCTCATAACAACCACATCCACTCTCAGTCCCCATTTAGGTTAGATGGACCAGCAGCAGCAGGAATAATCCGGTCGAGTTAGGTATGGGAAGTGGTGGGATGTCAGTTGAAGTAATCCAGCCACTATAGGTGGCAGCAGCCTGAGTCAATCAATTCATCCTTTAGTACTGGGCTGGCATTGCATCACAAAAGGTCTAAAAACCAAATGCCAGCACCGGGCTTAGTGTATGATCCCTAGCCAGTGCTAAATGTGTTTTTAAAAAAAAGTATTTTGTCTTAGTCATTACATGCTCTCATACTGCCAATCAGTCTCCTGATTTTTCAAATGCTGACAGTTCAAGACACTTCTTGTCTTGTGTCTTGCATCGAAGAATAGCACATTCTCTTCATCCCACATATCACAAATCACATTTTGTAGGCAGTATCACCTAGTATGGAATATATAATGCCAAACTTTACAATAACAATAATAATAATAATAATGACTACTAATAATTGCATTAAAATAAAACCAAAAAATAAACGAACATAGAAGTAGACTGGTTCTGAAAACAACAAATCCTCTTAATTATCATCCTGCTACCTCTACTAAGAATCATGGTTTCTCATCATATACATAACACCACTTCTAATAATAATGATGATAATAATAATAGTAAGACAAATAGGAATTACATTAAAATAAGCACTAGAAGTTGACTGTTTCTGGAAACAACACAACCTCTTCATCCTCCTCCTCCTCCTTCCTCCATTATGAATCACATTTTTCTCATTGTCACTGTGATATGTGGGTGACACCACCTTCTTCCCGCACATTGCATAGCTGATGGTACAGCAAGACTAGTATCCATCACTGTAGGTGGTGGTGACACCAGTAGTTCATCTGAGTCAATGTAGCAGCAACAGTAGCATCAGGATGCAATACTCATGAAATAAGTGGCAGAAATGTTTCTGACACAGTTGCAGACTGGTTTAATAAAATTAGATTGGACTTGCAGTTTAGTAAAGCAACAGTACTGCATCCCAAATATAAAGATGTGCTAATTCCCCTGATCCATAGACTATATCAAACAAAACCTGTTGTGTAGTTATGGTGGAGTAGCAAAAACATGTTGAAGAAACCAACAATAATGTGTATGCACACATCCTCGTCATACTCCTCCTTTTTCTCCTTGCCATCTGTTGACTTCACATCAGTGCTACTGAACTGATTAGTCACATATTTAACAAGTCACATCTTGTACTATTCCCATTCCTACACCTGCTGGTGGCAAGTCTCCCTGGAATACTTCCACCGGCATTGACACTGGCACTGGTACCACAGTCTGGCTTACCACTTCCAGCAGCAGTGGTGCAACTTCTCCTCCTGAGGAAACCTACAACAGCTTTTATAGTGTCATCACTAACAAGCTAAATATGATCAAAGTGTGCCACTCAAAACACAGATCATACAGAACTGATATCAGTCGCATAAGACATATCATGGGCATTATATTGCCCTATATTTAATGTATTTTCATTTCTTTTTCTTCAGTCTTTCAATTCCTAACTTTTAATGAAGGGTGCTATTATATTCTGAAAATATATGGAGCCAGAGAGAAAATAATAAATGGCATAGAGGCGAAGTAGAGATTAAGTGGGAAATATGCCTTGAGGTCCACAATGAATAGTAACTATTCCTGCTATCACTATAAATCACATTGGCCATTGTGGTCTTAATGGGTGTTGCAGACTTTGTCAGAATACCACAAATAGTAACCCACAGCATATGCATGTCAATACTACCTGCCACAAGTAAGCTACAGTATTAATAATCACTGCAGACCTCAAGACTTTTTTACTCCCCTGTTTATAGTCTGCTTTATCCATGCCAATTACTGGATTGGAAGGCAAAGTGGTTTGGATGAATTCTTGAAGTCAAACTGAATTTTCATGTCTCAACTCAAAGTCAAACCATAGTTGCCAATGGCCCACTTCTATCATCCTTACCCTAGGGATGAAGCAGAACAAAAATGAATTAATTTGCCTAATATTAGAGGATCCACCATGAAGTTGGTAGCATATGTTAATAATAACCAAAGACCCAAGTGCTCTTTGATCAGCTGGTACCAGGAACAGTGCACATGGCAAGGGAAACAAAACTTTGAAACACTTCAGAAACTCCTACTGTATCTACTGTCTCTTAATGTCAGAAATACTGGTGCACTGATGTTTTTGTTTGCTCTATCAGCTGGCTCATGTAAAAGATTTATAAGTAGCACAGCTGCTTTTCCTGGTTTAATTGTGTATGTAAAAGTTTCAGCCAGGAAAGACACACTGAGCTAAAAACAGTTTGCTTCCAGGTGCAACCAGCAGGGGGAGGGGTAATTGGGAGATAATTACAGTAATAAATAGCAGTATGTATAACTAAATAATCAGCAGCAAAACAGTAATCACCTTTTAGGGTAGTTGGCAAAGCTAAGCCACTTTAGAGAATTTAAAACATTCAGTATGGAAATTAAACAATACGAGGGGGAGTCTAGGGCCCCCATTTTCAAAAGGTAATCATTGTGCTAACCATGTTGGCACTAGTCTCACTGGGAGAAGTGTGACTGGATGGGGTAGAGGCCATTTTCTGAGGCCCTCATTGTGCATTACTAACCCAACAGTGTGGACACACAGAATACTGCTGCACCCATGCAAATGAGAAATCTCCCTTGCATACAGGGTGCAGTGATATAGTCACTGGTTCTGAAAGTGCTAAACAGCCTGTGTCACATTATTGTTAACACTACACACACTGGTGCAACAACACCCACCCCCCTGGCAAGGAGCTGGGCAACAGATTGACAGCAGGAACTGTCAATCCCTGCCAGTGTCCCTGTCCACTCCCGAACCCCATCAATAGTCCCCTAATATGTGTTGTATCTCATCCCTGGCATCAAGTGGTCTCTCCACCTTGATCGCTTGAAACATGCCTCTTATATTTGTTATATTATCATCCCTGGGGTCTAGTGGTACTTAAATGCTGTAAACATGCCCCTCTTATATGTTTTATTATCATCCCTAGAGTTCAATGGTTTCCCCACCCCATGATCACCAATCCAATCCCCCACATAAAATCTGATATCCAGTCTGATGCCTCTCCTCATACCATCCACTCCAGATCCTTCAACCCTGTCTTATGGCCCCAACAGCAGTGCAATGGATCCAGGAGATGGCATCTGGTATAGCCACTCCTCTCATTACCTCAGCTGGCTGCTATCTGATTGACATGCAGTGAGTGCACGCTGACTTTAGAAACAGCTTTTCTGGTCTCCTGATGAAGTTTTCAATACAGCAAAGAACAAGGGTATTTGTTTGTGCACAATCATTATTTACCTCACTTTATGAATTGTCTGTAATTCTCTTCCTACTCTTTAGTACTAGCTTATGCTTTTGTATGGATTTTTTTCTTATGGCAAACAGGCATTTAAAGCAATTTTTGCACATGAATTTGCTGGACATTGGGTATGTTGCTACATGCTGTGATGTTTGGCCAGCTGGTTATGATTATTGTATGATATTCGTAATATAAAAAGATAGTATGTGAGCCTGTGCTTCCATGGGTACCCCCCCTCCCAAGTTTCAGTGAAGCTACAGGATATGTATTACACTGACCAGGAGATCTCTGTAATGTAATTAACTTCCTTGAGAAATTGCATTTTATGGCCTTTTTATGACCTCATGCTTTTAAGCTGGAAACTAAATATACATTTTATTACAGGACATGACGTCATTTAGTTGATTCCTATTGACTATATGTAACCCCCTTGTTCCCCAGGGTTACTAGAATCTCACTTAGAATCAGTGGCAAGCAGGAAGGAGGCAGCTTGTGAGATGCCAGTTAAATGGGGTTCACACTGTCTCACTCTGTTTTCAGTTTCAGCTGAGCTGGAGTGATGATGTCACCACAGAATTCTCGCAGCAGCATACGCCACAATGGAATGTTAACTGCAGGGGTTAGCAGTAGAACTTTGGGAGATTCAAGTCAGTTTCAAGAGAGACTCAAGAGTGTGAGGAGTGCTGCAGTGGGAAGCTCCTCAGAGCCCAGCTCTGATATAGAGCTATATCAGAAAAAGGGTTTGTGTGTTCTCACCCTAGAGAGGAACACAGAAGACTTGCAGAAGGAAGTGGTAGAGACTGTTCTTAGCAGTTGTTCCAGTGCCCATGCCCGGAAGGCTGGGGGGAATTTCAGGAATTCAGGGGCAGTCCCCCGGTCCAGCCTGGAGAGGGAGAAGTTGCCTCCGGGAGAAGGAGCTTAGCAAATTTTCCATGCTCTACCACAGGGTGGCATGCTTTGCAACAAGACTTCAGGGATGTAAACCTCAAAGAAACTGGCTGATCAAAGACTCATAATTTGGGAAATGAGTTTTTGCTGTTGTCACCTTATTTAATATACCTCCTGACAGGGCATCATGTTTGTATCTTTTTGATTCTGAAAGGAGGAGCTAGATGACTCACAGAAGGGGTGTGGAGACACAGTTTAAACTGATACTTGTGTCTGAGATGAATGCAGTATATTATTTTTGGGACTGTAGAGAGACACAGCTCTCTGATTTAACTTAAGCACTTCCAGAGGTAATACCTTAGACAGCAAAGGTCTAGATACATTTTGGTGGGATTTTGTTCTGTAGTTTTCCTTGTTTTTCTTATATGTGATTGTGATGCTCTTTGATATAGTGTTCTGTGTCTACATTTTTCATCTTTTTATCATCTTTTAGTAAAGTACCTTTTCTCTAAAAGATTGCCTGGGTTTCTGCCAGTTCTTTTTTGCATGTGACGTAAAGATGGTTAAGTGTGACAATGGTTCAACAGCTTGATGGTGTTACTGAGCATGAGTAAAAAGGTAAGAATATACCTAAGGTCTTTTACAGAGTGAAAAGGGTTCATTTTGGATACCTGGTTAGGTGCCCTTAGCCAAAAGATATATTGCATCCCCCTAAGAGAATATTATCTGAGCCTGTACATTTGGGTATGCTAGCATAAGGTTCACAGTTTGAATCCCCCCCAGAACTTGAAACTAAAAGTGATTCAGACCCAAAAGCAGACAGGAGGGTCACCCTGTCTGTTACCTGTTCACACTATTAGGCTCAGAGGTTGGCACTGTGGGAGCAGAGGGCCTGACCTGCAGACTGTGTTTGTGGCAGATTTTGTTGACAGTGGTGGGATAAATTTGGTTACACAAGTTTTAACTGCTCATTGTGTCAGCTTAATACTGTACAGCTCACTTGCAAAATAAGGCAGTGATTTATTTTTTAAAAAGGAAACAGAACTATATAATTTTGCTTACAGTCGAGTTCCTACCTGTTTTATTTTTTTTTTCAAAGTACAAATTAGAGTAGCCGTAGTTAGGGAAGAAAATGTCTTCCAACTACAGTGAGCACACTTCAGACTACCTGAAGCACTTGTACAAGGAGAGAGGAGTCCTGCACAAGGGGAGAGCCACCCAGTAGAACCTCATGGATGCTCTGATGGCCACTGATGCCCAGAGTGTCGAGTCACAGACTGTGACTGTAAAGAACCAAACCTTGGGCATGGAGGGGCCAGCAGCCAGTGCAGTATCCAGATCCAGTGAGGAGGACAGCAGAGCCAGTGCAAACCAAGGGCCACAGCAGCAGGGGAAGGTCACCAGCATTCTGGAGCCAGAAGCAATCAGACTGCAGATTGAGTTGTGCAGAATAGAGCTGGAGTTTCAGAGAGAAGAGAAGCAAGAGCAGCGAGCTGTAGAGGAGAAGAGGGAGCGAGAACAGTGAGCCGCAAAGGAGAAGAGGGAGCGAGAAGAGTAAGAAGCTGACAGTGAACAGTGAGAGGCAGACCATGAAGAGTGTGAGCACCAGAGGCAACATGAACCGGAGAAGCTACGATTCCAACCACCAGCACCACAGCAGGTAAGTGGCTTGGGTTTAACTGGAACTACAGGACTGGGTTACAACTTGAATTCCAAATTAATAGCTGAATTTAAAGAGGGGGAGGATATGAATGCCTTTTTAAATTCCTTTGAAAAAGTTTGTATTCAGGAAAAAATTCCTAAAGGGTCCTGGAGCTTTCAGCTATCCCCACTACTTACCGGGAAAGCTTGGGATGCATTGGGTGAAATGGACAATGAGGACAGTAATGATTTCTGAAAACTTAAAGCTGCACTTTTAAAAAAGTTTGATTTAACTGCAGAAGCATACAGAGTTAAATTCCATAAACTCAGAAGAAGCCCTGACATGAGCTATGAGGAGCTAGCCACAAAACAACGTCAATGTTTAAAACGTTGGTGGGAGGGAATTGAAGCAAACTCTGTAGATAAAATTGAAAGTGCTATTTTGTTAGAACAGTTTTTTTTGGCATGCCCAGCAGAGCTGAAAACATGGCTGGAGGACCGAGATCCCAAAACAGTGAAAGAGGCTGCTGAACTCTCTCAGACAACTATGCCAGGAGCAGACCTGCTCTGAGAGTAAATGGGGTGGGTGTGGCAGTGCAGAAAGGGAAAAGTGCACCTTCAGGGCAGCTGAAACCCTCACTGCCTCCACCAAAACCAGTGAGCCCCAGGCTTCTTTTTCTGAGAAAAGAAATGAATGTTGGGTTTGTAAAAAAACTGGGCATATTGAAGATAGTGTCCCAAAAGGATGAGCAATATGCAAAATGGGGATAGGAAACAAGTGGGTTGTTTGTGTGTTCCTGGAAGCATGCCTGTGAACATGAGGGAACACATGCACCCAGTCACGGTGAATGGTGTACAGACACAAGGGTTAAGGGACACAGGGACATCCCTGACATTGGTAAAAGTGGATCTGGTGGAGCCTGGTCAGCTTATACCCAATGAATTTGTAACTGTACAAGACTTCACTGGGGAGGAGAAAACATTGCCACTCACTACTGTTCTCCTAGACTGGGGTGAAACAGGGGGAACTGTGCAACAAGTGGCTGTTGCCAAAACTTTAGCAGTTGATGTCATCCTTGGCAACAATCTCAAACAGGGGATGGTGTGTACAGCTACCTGTAATCAAGCAACAAGGGAAAAATGTAGATCCCTGGACCCCACAGAAGTCATTGCGGAAACCACTGGGAGGCTGGTTCCCCAGCCTGAGTCTCCTGATATGGAGACTAATGAAAAGAGGGTAGACATTTCTCCAGTAGCAGTTAACCAAACAGCTATGGAAGGTTACTCCAAAGAAGGAGGGGTGACCTATTGTCAGAGGCTTAAGGATGACAGTGATCCTGAGTGCCCTGATGCTAGTGCTAGGGACCCTAGTTTAGAGACTGAAGGGGACCTGTCCCATGCCTTGGGAATGTGTAAGGAGTTTGCAGCTGCTCAGAAAAGTGACCCTAGTCTAGAGAAGCCGAGTGCTTGGGCAGACTCTGACGGAGCACAGGGAGGTGACCGTAAACATAAGGTTTATTTGGAAAATGATCTGATGTATACAGAGGGAGGGGTGATAGGCAGGCAGCTTGTTGTTCCCCAGGTGTACCGCGAGCAGTTGCTCAAGACTGCACCCAATATTCCCTTGTCTGTTCATCTGGGAATCATGCACACTATGCAGCGGTTGGCCCAGAATTTTTATTGGCCCAACTTCACCCAGCAGGTGAAGGAGTATTACAGGTCTTGTCACCGGTTCCAAGAAATAGGGGAGCCAGGTAAGAAAACCCAAGCCACCCTAATTCCATTGCCCATAGTGGAGGAGCCATTCCAGAGGGTGGGAATGGATATTGTGGGGCCTTTAAATACCCCCAGCTCCTCTGGGAGGAGATTCATCCTGACTGTGGTGGATTATGCCACCCAGTATCCAGAGGCAGTCATCCTACCCTCACTGAGGACAGACAAAGTGGCAGATGCCTTACTTGGAATTTTCTCCCATGTTGGGTTTCCACAGGAGGTTATCACCAGTCAAGGGGGTTCCTTCATGTCGGACCTGATGAAATGTTTGTGGGAGAGGTGTGGGGTGGTACAGAGATGCACGACACCTTATCACCCACAAGCCAATGGGCTTGTAAAAAGATTTAGCACTACCTTGAAGTCAATGCTCCAAGCATTTGCTGAACAGCATGGGAGGGACTGGGAGAAATACCTTCCCCACCTGTTGTTTGCATACAGGGAGGTGCTCTAAGAGTCGACAGGATTCTCCCCCTTCAAGCTCTTATATGGACGTCGGGTATGAGGGCTCCTAGACTTGATCCCAGAGGACTGTGAAGACAAGCACAGCACCCTGGGCACTCCTATAGTGGATTACCTCCTTAGGTTTAGGGAAAGCCTGAAGAAGCTTATGGGGACAACCCAGAGCAATCTGGCAGTTGCCTAACAGAAACAAAAAGTGTGGTACGACCGCAGAGCCAGAGCTCGCTCATACATGATGGGTCAGGAAGTCATGGTCCTTATTCCAGTCTGGAAAGATAAACTGCAGGCTGAGTGGGCAGTACCGTACAAAGTAGTTAGAAAGGTAAATGACATGAACTATATCATAGAGATACCTGACAGAAGACATACAGAAAGAATGTACCATGTCAACATGATGAAGTCATATGCTAATAGGGCTGACATGGTGTTTGTAGTGTGTAGTCCTGGGGAGGAGACGGATGAAGGAGACCACCTTTTAGACTTGCTGGAAGAAAGCAAGCAGGAGTCCTCTGTGGAGGCAATTAAATTGTCACCTCAGCTGGCCCTGGACAAGATCCAGGAAGTAAGGGAGGTTTTAGCAGACTTTGCCCCACTGTTTAGCACCAAGCCTGGACTAACCCCATTAGCAATGCATGATGTGGAGACAGGGACACAAATGCCCATATGCTAGACAGCATATTGGGTGTCAGAGGCTGTCCAAAAGGACATTAGGAGGGAGGTGGAGGAAATGCTGGATTTAGGGGTAATCCAGAGTTCCCACAGCACCTGGGCCTCACCCATAGTTCTTGTGCCCAAGCCAGATGGCTCTACTCATTTCTGTGTGGACTACTGTGGACTGAATGCAGTCACGAAGTCAGACGCCCACCTGATGCCCTGGACAGATGAACTCCTGGACAAGTTGGGAGGGGTGACATACCTTATGACTATTGACCTGACAAAGGGGTATTGGCAGGTAGAGTTAACTGACAGAGCTAGGCAGAGGCAAGCCTTCATCACTTCGATAGGCTTATTTGAATTTAAAGTAATGCCTTTTGGAATGAAGAATGCCCCAGCCAGTTTCCAAAGGTTGGTGAACCAGGTGTTGAATGGTGCTGAAGAGTACACTGTGGCATACCTGGATGACATTGCCATATTTAATGTCAGCTGGGAGGAACACCTGTCCCACCTCAGGGAAGTGCCGGGCAGGATACAGAGGGCCAGGCTCACTGTCAAAGCTGAGAAGCACCAGGTGGCTATGGCTAAAGTGGCATACCTTGAGCATGTTGTAGGCCTAGGACAGCTCCATCCCAACCAAGTTAAAATAGAGGTGATCAAGGCATGGCCCAGACCAGAAAAGCAGAAGCAGGTCAGGAGTTTTCTAGGGACAGCAGGGTACTATAGGAAATGTGTACCCAATTACAGTGCCCTGGCTGCTCCTCTATCTGACCTGCTAAAGAAAAAGATGCCTAAGAAAATTACCTGGGAACCAGCCTGTGAAAAAGTCTTTACCAGACTGAAGGAGGCACTGTGCAGTGCTCCTGTATTGACAAGTTCTGATTATAGTAGACCCTTTATAGTCCAGACCGACACCTCAGATGTGGGTATTGGGGCAATACTGAGTCAGACATCCAACCAATGGAAAGATCACCTCATAATGTACCAGAGTAAAAAGTTACTTCTCAGGGAGAAGGCTTACTCTACTGTGGAAAAAGAGTGTCTTGCCATAGTGTGGGTCCTAAAGAAGTTAGAGTCATACTTATATGGGGCAGCATTTTGAGGTACAAACTGACCACAACCCCCTGGTTTGGCTGACATAAATGGGAAAGACTAATGGTAGAGTATTAAGATGGAGTCTTGCCTTGCAAGGGTATGACACGACGATCTTACAAAGGGCTGGAGCAACCAATCAGAATGCAGATGTCTTATCATATCTATATGAGGAGAGAACTGACTTGGGAAGCTCATCCCATGCAGGGGACAGAGTCCCCAAATTCAGTGTAGGTGGGAAGAACTGTGATGCTTGGCCAGCTGGTTATGATTGTTATATGATCTCTGTAATATAAAAAGATAGTGTGTGAGCCTGTGTGTCCATTGGTGCCCCCCCCAGTTTCAGTGAAGCTACATGATATGTATTACACTGACCAGGAGATCTCTGTAATGTAATTAACTTCCTTGAGAAATTGCATGTTATGGCCTTTTTATGATCTCATGCTTTTAAGCTGGAAACTAAATATACATTTTATTATAGGACAGGACGTCATTTAGCTGATTCCTGTTGGCTATATCACACCTAGGTGATGGAGTGCAGGGTTGTAAACCTCAAAGGAACTGGCTAATCAAAGACCCATAATTGAGGAAATGAGTTTTTGCTGTTGTCACCTTATTTAATATACCTCCTGATAGGACATCATGTTTGTATTTTTTTGATTCTAAATGGAGGCGATAGATGACTCACAGAAGGGGTGTGGAGACACAGTTTAAGCTGATACTTGCGTCTAAGATGAATGTCATATATTATTTTTGGGACTCTAGAGAGACACAGCTCTCTGATTTAACTTAAGCACTTCCAGAGGTAATACCTTAGACAGCAAAGGTCTAACTGTATTTTGGTACGAGTTTGTTCTGTAGTTTTCCATGTTTTTCTTTTATGTGATTGTGATGCTCTTTGATATAGTGTTCTGTGTTTACATTTTTCATATTTTTATTATCTTTTAGTAAAGTACCTTTTCTCTAAAAGACTGCCTGGGCGTCTGCCAGTTCTTTTTTGCATGTGACGAATAGATGGTTAAGTCTGACAATTGTTCAACAGCTTAATGGTGTTACTGAGTTTGAGTGAAAAGGTAAGAATATGCCTAAGGTCTCTTATAGAGTTAAAAGGGTTCATTTTGGATATCTGGTTAGGTGCCCTTAGGTGAAAGATATACAGTATTGCATCCCCCTAAGAGAATATTATCTGAGTCTGTACATTTGGGTACGCCAGCATAAGGTTCACAGTTTGAATTGCCCCAGAACTTGAGACTAAAGGTGATTCAGACCCAAAAGCAGACAGGAGGGTTACCCTGTCTGTTACCTGTTCACACTTTTGTGCTTGGAGGTTGGCACTGTGGGAGCAGAGGGCCTGACCTGCTGAGTGCATTTATGACATGTGACAGTTTAAGCACTAGGCATTATTTTGCATGCTGCACTTGTATTGACTGTATGCTGGAACCATGTGCAATTAAAAAGCCAGTAGAGCTAATATACTGCCTGGTGATTTTGTGATTTGCTTCCAGTCCTTTGGTGCATTCACTCTCTATTTTCATTCCAGTGTCATACTCTGGCTGTATTGCAGTAAACTAGTGCTTTCACACATATCTGATGGTAAACAGCACAGAACCATACCAAGATGCTAGGTTTTATCATAGTAGGTCTGGCAAGAGAATAGGAATGTTTTTAAAAAATATCCAAACCACATATCTCAGTTCATGAAGCAAATGCAATGAAAAGCAATATCATGGTTATAGTGGTGTTTTTGTTTGCGCTAACCCTAATGGGCAGGATTTCCAGAGCTCCTGACACAGATACAGGTCCCAGATCTGGTACACACCTGCAGTAGAGTAACGACGGCAAAATATATGGGTGCAATTTTCAAATGTTTTGCCTCATTTATGGCAGTTATTGCCACCATTTCATAACAATACAATGATGCATGCATTAGACAGTTATGCATGCATCATTATAAGGCACCAGAGTCACTGCAAGTCATGGCAGATGCACACGATAGTAAGACCACCTTTCAGGTGGTCGAATATATTGGCACAAGTATTGGGCATGTGGCATAATTGTGCCATAGGTCCCTGAATTGCGGATGAAAATGCAATCCAGAATCTCAGTTTTGGGTATAGGGTTCTGTGCTGAGGAAGAAATGGATCACTTGCACAGCCTACAACTGTTTGGGTCAGTCACTTCTTTTTCTCTGGTTACTGCAATGCTTGTGAATGGATGCTTTTCAGTTCTTCAAAATTACTTGGTTTTCAGTGACCCCAGCATTTATGTCTACCTGTTTAAAATCAGAAAATAAATAAATTAAAAAAAGAATTGCAAATGTATTCATTTACATGGGAATATAGCAAGTCTCACAAACTAATTATGGAAAGAAGTGCTTACTCACTTCCAGAGCTTCCAGTGAAAACTTAGGTTTCAGTGAATCTTATATGTTCATTCAGCAATCAAAGTCATGGAAACATTTTGCTGAGCATTCAGAATTGTGTTTTCAATTAGAATGGGCACCTCTAAAAAAATAACTTTAATGAAAAGAAGACTAATTTTCTTCCGATGCTCGTCATATCAAAACAGGGAGCTGACATCTTTCTGACAGCATTTCTGGGGAATTTTTTCCTCCTTGTCAGTTTCTTCTGACGGCTCGCATAGCCCAAACTGATGACAAAGCAGGGTGTCACCAGGACGGATGATTTTGAAGCTGAAATGACTCTTCTGACAGAGCTGACTTTCTGCAGACCAGCAATCCTCTCTTTAGTTGAAGTTAATTAGAGGATGAAATCCTGCTCTTGTGCCCAGCTTGCTAATACATATCTGTGCGGAAGGGGCTTGGAGTGTGTTGAACAGAAAAACCCAGTGTGGCGTTCTGGAGTTTCTGCTGATGAAACAATATTTCAGTCACTTGAGTCACATCAGTTTAACAGTGAGAAAAAGGTCATTTGTTCCAAATGTCCACAGCTATGCACACAAATTATGACAAAAACCCACACAGAGTCACAGGCTTACACAAACAAATGCACACACACACACACACACGCATTTCTACATACATAGGGGATATGTTACGGCCTAATTGAAAATATGCAGTTTATCTTCAAGTGTGCAGAGACAGGACCATAACTAAGGAGAGGCAGAGCCATATCTGACTCATGAAAGCCTTGCCCTCTCACAAGCGCTGATAAGCTGCATATTTTAAGGCAGACCAATCCATTGCATATCCCATTTACACAGTATCAGTTTAATAGTTGTCACTTTTAAATCTTCTATTTGTATGACGATTTAATGAGTTCTCTTTTTTCCAACTGCTGGGTTCAGTGCTTCACGTGGCTGTTGTGATGTCATCAGCATTGATAAACCTGCACTCCAATCAGTCCGGTATTCCAAAGTGATGTGCCCAACTTTGCAATTATTACACACTCAAAATGCAAGATACCATGATATCTCACCAAGTGGATCAAACAATATCAGTCTGAGTCTGTGGTATTTCTCTCCACACTTGCTGTACAAAGAGTAATGCTTTGATGACCTCTGGTATCTTTCACATTCCAGGGATAACAGCAATTTTGTAGGAGCAATTTTTTCATCTGTAGTGGATAATTAGGTCTCTGAATCATTATCCTGATAAAGTGTTGTAATTATGTGGGCAAAGGGTCCATTATAGGGATCCATTTGCCTGGATATGGATACTTGAGTTATCTGCTTATAGTGATCCATGGTGGGGGGAGGAATCAAGTCCACTAGTTTTAAATTGACAGCTGAGTTGGGGTCCAAAATGCCTACTAGTGGCCAGATTTTCCAATGCATTACTCCAGGCTCTGTCTGGCCAACAGCAGACAGGAATCCACATCTGTCTGGACATGCTATGCCATCTTTTAAATAACCTGTACCTTTATGTGGCCATCTAATTTGCATCCCAAAAATGGCACCGAATGAATTTGCATCATTTGTTTGATGCAAGTTGCAGTTCTTATTTGCAAAAGGGATGCAGCAACTGAAAAATGTCTGTCGAAGCAGTGGATACAAGATGTGCACAATCTGTGTCTGAATCTGACCCTAGATCTCAAATCCCAATGTGGAATGGGGTGGGGTGGGGGATAGTGGTACAACCATCAACTTACAGTAGATGCCAAGAAAATGACTTTTCAGCCCATACATTCTAAATGACACAGCAATTTTTCTAGAGAAGAAAGATCTGACTCCTGCTGCACCTTTAAGAATTTTCTAATGCAGTTCAACTCATGTGAATACATCCAGCTGTCTTCCTCCAACATTGTTCTAAGATCTCTGCTACACAGATATGAGGTATAAAGAGCCCAATATTCAGTTTGCCTCTGCAACTAATGTTTGACATAGCCCTTTTTTACTAGATGAAATCTGGCAAAAATGTCATGTCCGTTTGATTTGTGCCACTACAGATTTTTGTAATGAGGGCTCAGTTGTCCTTGAGAAAATGCTACTGGAACTTAAATAACAACATGCAAACCAATGGTTAACCGAGGAATCTCACTGACTACATATGGGAGCAGCCATCTGCCATGCCCTCCTTGAAAGGTTCAACCAAAGAGCCCAACCTGAGCATGCATGTGTGTGAGTATGGAGGGCGAGGAGGGAATATTTAGTACAAAAAAAAGTCAACAAACATATTTTTGCCGTCCTGTTAAGGATTGCTCAGATTTAAACAGAAATGATCGGAAATAGAGTGCCCTTCTCTTCTTTACTGGTGTCACTGTCATCTCCCGTACACATGGTTCCATCATAGTCCCTTTGGGAAGCAAGACAACCTAGGCACACACATTATCTGACTGACCTACAACATGTCAGGAAAAAATAAACTAATCTAATGAGGCTTAACAGGCCCTGTGGAAGCCTCAGGTGGTTGCTATGGAGATCAACCCTTTTTCTGTCACTTTTTTTCCCTTTCATTTTTACTGCCAGAAAATGAACCTAGAGGCCAGTGCTGCTAGCAACATCATGCCCCAGGTCAGTTGTTAAAGGGTTCACTGCTGATGTAGTTTATCATTAGGAGCATGTACAAGGCAGCTAAAAAAAAAAAGCCTGCTCGCTTTTAGTCTGATTACAGGAATGAACAAGAGGCCTTCATTAGTGTCTTTGCAGCTCAGGATCAAGGATTTCCTCTACTGTTGCCTTCCATTTGCAGAAGACTGTGTGGAACTGCTAATATACAGCACATTCATAGGAATAGGGTCATCTCTTCCCAGGGTGTTTGATATGAATGCTTGCAGTACGTCTGAGTTAGAAAAAGAAAGAAAACTCTGTGGTCTAGTTGTGGGAATTTTTGCTTCCAGGTGGGGTTGGGGGAGTGGTTGGAGAATGTAAGGTTGAACAATCAGTTATAATAACTGTTACTTTAGCAACATCATACCACTCTAGTTGTGTTTTATATTTCTGTAACTAGTCATATATTTCGCTACTAAGCTTCTCTCCCGTGCTCCCATACTTTCCTTTTTAAAGTTCATATATTCATGTCCATTTCCCAATTTACCTTGAGTTCACTTACACTGGCAAACACTCTGCCTTCCCACCAACTACCACATCTCATGTTATGTACTAGTAGAGCTGCAGTAACTAAGGCTCCCTGCAACTCAGTTTTATGTGATAAAGGTGAGTCTTAAAGACCGCCTATCACATAGACTGAGCAAACTAGAGCCCATAGTCAAAAGGGCGGCAGATATTGTACCGACCATTGCAAATAGCGACAGTCTGTACAATACTTAACTAAATCATACAGGAATCTTTTTTTATGCGGGGGCTGTGCACCCCATGCCCCCCTTCGCAGGGAGGCAAGTTCCTCGCACCCCTCAAACTTAAATAACCAACTCCGAGGGACAGGACAAGTTACTGGATTGTGAAAAAAATAATTTCCTGCCTGTAGATGGACCCAAACCCAGGTCTGCTTGCATTGCAAGCGGTGGTGTATACCACTGTGCAATGCAAGCTGCTCAGTGGAAATCAGCCACAAAGGATGCTATATCCTGTATAGTGAGTAGAGCAAGGAGCTGTACTCAGTATACAGGATACAGCGAGGTATTGCACCACTCGTTGTCTTGTAGAGCGCTATTATTTAGTCACTCAAATATGCAGCACTCAGTAATAAGCGCTCTACATGGGTGCGACCCTGCAACTGTCACATCCCACTCAGAGGTCAATAACACTGGCTTACCCCACCCAGACTGCTTAACATCATCAGTGCCACACATAGCTGCACCCCTTCCCTCCCAGTTACAGTATATATACCTTCCTGTTCTGTCAGTAAACCGATGGGCTGATAGAGCTGGCACACTGTGGGTTAGGGAGGTGAATGACTGAGCTAGTGCCCAAAATAATTGCTTGGGGCTTTGGGGGGAGGGCTGAACTGTTAAAGAATATATTGTTTGGGACTGAAGAGGTTCAGCTAGGGGTGTACAGTAACCTAAAATGATTGTGTTGACTCCAGGAACAGTGGCAATTGCCAGTATGATTTTTAAAATGTGTCTGGGAGAATGGTGAAGGGTAAAGTGTGGGAAGGGGGTGGCCAAAGCACTAACCCTGGACAGTTGAGTAGATTTTGATCTAAATAGGAGTGCTGCATTCTAAATACAGAGCTTCTGGGGGGGGGGGGTAACTATGAATATGCAATACCAAAAAACTAAAAGGTACTCACACACACCCTAGTCACGATCCAACCACTGCCAGCATCTGCCAGTCTGGCAGTGCAAAAGAGAATACAGCAGGAACATACAGCATGGACAGAGGAAGGGGGTCCAGATGGATAAGTAATAGACAAGACAGAATAAATATGACCTGATTCAATGAAGACATGACACTGACACACATAGCACTAACACTTCAGGTCAGATCCCCTAGCTGTCAATGTGAGGTACAGTATTAGGCATAATGCGCTTCTGAAATTCGTCTGGCACATCTGTCTCTCCCCTAATATTTTGCACGTGAAGTAAAGTCAACTTTTCCGAGTCATAAGATTTCACCTTCTAGGATCCCAAATATTTATACCATATCATGACATGACATGAAGAAGCCTGTAGCTGTAGAACATATTTGTTGTTTTTAATTCTCCCAAAGATATACGTACTAGGCAATCAAGTACATTTTGTCACCTTTATAAACAAAATATTCACTTTTGTTTTACAGGAGGTTGGCATACACACTGGACCTCCTTTTGCTTGAGCTGAATTTCAGTCTGAAAAAAAAATATTGGTGGGGGAGGGGGAGAGGAGGGTCTAGAGACATGTCAGCAGCAAATGCAGAGTGTGTCAGAAATAGTGTTGCGTAAAACTAGAAAATTTCGCCGGTGAAATATTTCGCGCATTTACTGCATTAAGTGAAATTTTTTGCCTAGGCAAAATGTAATTTCACCTCGGATGGTGATTTTGCATAAAAGCTAAATTTCACTAATTTTGCCGATGTTTTTCAATTTCGCCTGTAAATTTGCAATGCAACGTGTGTAAATAGCTGAAATATCATGTGCAGGCTGATTCCTGCACAGGATATTGTCTGTCGGGTAAGAGAGCAGTTCAATGTGGTGCAGCATAGCCAATAACCCATTCAAATGCCTCTTTATTTCTTATTTTTGAGAGCTAATTGCTCCCAAAATCAAAATTTTGTTCCTAGTGCTGCTAGTGAACATTTTTTTGCTTTGGTATCTCTGGATAATAGTGAAACTTAGGTAGTGTTTTCAGTTTTCTCTGGCCCTGTCCACACTACGCCTCTGTAACGTTACAGAGTGCCCAAACTGTTTACCACAACGGTTTGCGTTTACACCTGTAACGTTACAGGAGGCGTTTTCGTAACCATTGTTGAAACCACATATGAGGTGGTTTCTGTACGGTTATGAACCGGTCCCGCCATGGTAACGCTATACGCGTAGTGTGGATCGGTGGTACGGTCCCCTGCAGGGACCGAAGCGCAGCGCAAGCTGCATTGTGGGATCGGGTGCCGCCGTAATGGTCGCCCGGCTCCCGCTGTGTGGACTGGCAGTGCCGGTCCCATAACGGAAACCACTGAGGTGTGGACACCCTGCACCGCTCCCCGGCCGTAACAGATTGCATCCGTTACCGGGCCAGAGCAGTGTAGTGTGGATGGGGCCTCTGTGTCTGGGACTGTGAGCGAGTTGAGTGGGGGAGGGTTGACCATGTGGTGTGTGTGTGTGTGTGTGTATGTGAAAGCAGAAAAGGCTAGTTCCTAATATTTGACAGATTTCTCACAAGTTGTGAGTGACTTTCTTTTTAAGTCTTAGTATTTTTGTTGGTGTGCTACTTATTTGTAATATTTTTCTTACATATTTACCCTTTTTTGGGTAACTTTATCTGAAGAGTTACTCATTCTGAGTTGTTCTGTTCCTGTTTCCCTTTAATCACTTTTCTTCTTTATTTTTGTATTGGAAGTATTCGTGGACATTGAACACTTGTCCATATCCAAGTACACTGCATTATTGAATTGCTCACAGAAATTAATAGTGTGAGCTAGCCTCTGCATTGCAACGTTTCTGTTTTTCTGTTTAATTTGCTTACCATATTAACCCTTTCCTCCCTGTTACACCACTGGTGTTTACTACCTGACCCATACTATAAAAAAGCTACATAGTTTTTAAGAGTGGTGGTCCCTGCAAGATTGTTGGAGGCGACTTTGTTTGTTCATTTCAAATCTTGTTGTCCCTTCCATCTGATATATCTATAAGCCAAAACCGTATTTAGTAAGTACTAATACATTGCAGTACTTGCCTTATCTAGACACCACTTATCTGGACCGTAGATCGTATTGTGACTGTGAGGTGTTCTGTGTGGTTGGTTTTCAGTTTAGTTTGCGTAAAACTACCTGTACCTACCCGGTTATTAACAAGTTGTGTAATAACCATTCCATTTAAAAATTTACATTTTATTAAGAACTACTAAAGTATTTGTTCAGAGTTTCTGCACATCCTTGTGGTGGTGCTGTTCTCTGTTGGTTTGGTATTTAAAGTCTCTTACTTCTGTACTCCTGTTACTCTGTGTTATTTAGTTTGTGTTTTTGTAATTGAAAAAATAAAATAGTGTTTTAACACTCGAATAGGCTACAGTAGCAGTTGTAGGTAGTTGTATAGACTACAGTGCTGCTACCTGTTCTGATTTCTGTTTGCCCTTTGCAGATAGTACTGCAGGTGTTATTCACACTTATTAAATAGAAATACATAATCATATACTTCTGGAGGAAGACAAATGGAACAAACATATAAATATGCCTGCCAAGAGACGGTCCAGTTCATGGAAAGGTGACCAGGTGGGAGGTGGCTCAAAGAAGTCTGTTGGAAAAAGAAGAAATACAGTTCCACTTCCAGTAAGCAAATCTATTTCTGAATCAGTGCCTTCTGTGGGCTTCGGTGCTGCTGTGGCAGCCAGTGCCAGCAAAATCAAAGTTAGAAGTGTCTTCAAGTCTTTAACTCAGTTTTTTACTGCCCAGTCTGTAGCTAGCATGCTTGTTGGGGATGATACTGGGAATAAGGGAGACAAGCACACCAGTGGAGGCACAAAGGTCCAGGAGGAGGAGGTGGAAAATGTTGTCGGTGTGACAGTTATTCCTGCTCAAGGTGGAGCTGATGGTGGTGAGGGTGATACTGTCCAGCTAAAGTCTGTTCTCCTGGAGAAGGAGATAAGGAAAGTCAGCACCCCCACAGTGAGGAGATGCCAGAGAAAGGAAAAGTTTCTCTGAAAGTAGACACTGATATGGAGGAGGAGGAGGAGGAGGATATAATATGTTTTGCTACAGATGATGAGGTGTTGGATCCCCTGTGGGAGCTGGAAGTGAAAAAGCTGAAGGGTGATGATGTAGCCCATTTAGATGCCAAGCCTGAGGGTGAGGCTATCAGCAAGCCTACAACAAGCAGTCCTGTAACCCTTCCCTTCCAAACCTAGCATGTTGGAAGTCATGCAAGCAGACCAAAAAGCAAAAACATTAACACCTTTGGCTCTGCTGTCCAAGTCCCAGTACCATGTAAAATCTAGATGTACAAAGTCCCTAGGTTGGCATATTTTCATACTTGATGCAGCCGATGAGACCGTAGTGATATGTCAGCTGTGTGACTGTGCCAAGCACGTGTCAGTAGTGGAAAAAAGGGCAGCCACATAGGCACTGGTGGCCAGCATGCCCAGTTGAAAAACAAGCACCCATTGTTCTGGCAACAACACCAGAAAGATACCAGAGCTGTTGGTGGGACTTCCCTTGTCAAGCTTAATGGTAGTGACAGCAGTGCAAAGAGCAGGAGGAGGGAGGAAGGGCTGAGTGGGTCGGTGGAGGAGTGTGAACAATCCTTTTCTCTCTTGAGCAGTGGGCACAGTAGCAGTGGAGCTGCCACTCCTATGTGGTTGAGGTCCATGAGGTGGGGGGACACCATATAACAGCATGACTGACACCAGATTTCTGTCTCAATTTACTTGAACATTTTTTGGAAAACATTTCTGGACTTCTGGGGCATGTTCAGCAGTGGCAGCACTAAGATTAGGCCTCAAAACCATTGTAAATATGCAGAAAACAGCAGATTTCAGTCCTGGTTGTGGATGTGAACCATATAATAGCATGACTGACACCAGAGTTCTGTCTCAATTTACTTGAACATTTTATGGGAAACAGTTTTGGACTTCTGGGGCATGTTTGGCAGTGGCAGCACCAAGATTAGGCCTGTAATCCTTGGCAAACGGTGGCAGAAGCCTCATTTTGAGGTCTGTTAGGTGGGCTCTGACCCCGTCTAGATGCTGCCTACTTCCTCTAGAGACATGTAGCACAGGAAATGAATCACTCACTTCCGGCCTGTTTAGACTCAATCATGTGACTGCCAGCAGAAAGAAAAGCCCAATTTCACCTAATTTTGCCTTATAAAAGTGAAAGGCAAAATTCAAGGTGAAACTGGGCAGAAAAATTTAGCCGAAATGCCATAATTATGTGAAATGTTTTGCGGGGTGAAGCTGGTGATTTTGCTGGAATTTCACTGGTGAAATAAAATTTTGCTGCATCTCCAGTCAGAAATCAGACTCATCCCCTTTGGTGAAAGAATGGACACTGTAGAAAACTAACTGGTGGCCAACACTGATATTATATTAGGCATTGTGAGGGTGTACCAAATTTGAATCTGCCATCAAATACCTTGAATACCAACTTTATTAGATGAATTCCAGAATACCTGAAAACCAGAGTGTATTCAAGATATCTGACTGAAGGTATTTATTGAGATTTTGAGATCTCTGGAGACCTATCTAGCCACTGCTCAAAAAGCTGTCCAGAGTTTAACCATGTGATCTGCCTGCAAGACCACAGAGACACTCAAACTTTGCAGCTGCTATTAAACTTGTCCATTTCTGAAGCATCTTCTTGCTAAATAAATTGTCTTAAGACTAATTTTTCCTGCACGCTGCAGTCAGTGTGTGTGTAGGTACTACTGTATGTCACACTTGCATGATGGATTATTATTTATGTTTGCATGCTGTGCATGTGCAAGCTAACATTTTGTTAGGAGAATGGCATTTCAGAGGTGAGTCACTGTTAGGTCCGGTGCAGCTCAGGCTGCAGCAGGCTTGACAATGACAGACCAAAGGTCAGCCAGGCTGATCATGACACAGTTCTTGGCTTGCTGGGCAGAAACTTCCCATAGCTGAAAGGAATGAGCCTGCCCAATCCAAGGCGGCTCTGTCCTTTCATGTGTGTGATGCCATCTAGCAGCTGGCTGAATGGCATCATGATCAGCCTGTTTGTCCTCCTCCTCCTCCTCCAACTTAAAAACAATTTCACCCTCTGCCAAGCATTCCTCCCACCTCCTTGTTACTTCCTGTCCTCCTTTACATATAAAACTGATACAGAGGTGCCCAATTCCCAGTGTCAATATCTGAAACAAGGAAAACCATCCTTCATAGTCATTTTTACACTTTACACCCTTTAAAAAAGAATACGATCCATCTATGTCTGTTGCCGCTGTAGGCTCCTGCTGACATTGCCCTTCCCCCACCCGACCCAGCTGCTCAGCACTCACCACCTCCCACCCCTTGCTTACCTACTGGGGATCCAATGCTGTAATCATCTCTGGACCAGAGACACATTGTGAAAAAAATGGCTATGTTGAAAATTTGGGGTCAAAATATTGAAAACTACAAAAGTTATGCGCGATCGCTGAAAAATGTCAATGTACCTTCATAATGTTGTGTTTTTTAATATTTCTACCCAAGTTTTCAATATAGCCTTTTTGGGACCCCATCTCATGAAAAAAGTAGGTGAAATTTTTCAAATCCATCCCAAAAGGTGATTTTGCAGTTACTCTACAAAATCACCTTCCAGGCAAGATATGGACATTTTCACCTACAGGGTTCATGAAGAGGCATTATAAGAAGAGTATGTTGAACGTTTGGGATGAAAATATCAAAAAAAAAATCAATATTATGAAGGTACTTTGAAATTTGTCAACAATTGCTCATGACATTTGTAATTTTCAATATTTTGAAAACAATTTTCAGCATTGCCATTTTTTTCATACCACCTCATGCACTCAACAGGTGTCATTTTTCAAATCCTGGCTGAAATGTGTTTTCATACTTATGATGCAAAATGACATTGCAGCCAGTATGTTATAAATGACACCTGTCATATTCAGAAGGAGGGGTCATAAAAAGACCATGTAAAAAATTTGGGGTCAAAATATCACAAAACAACTAAGTTATGAAGAAATGTTGAGTCTTAGAAACATAGAAATATAGAAGTTTACTGCAGATAAGGACTGCAAGGCCCATCCAGTCTGCCCATTTCTTTTTCTACTTTATGAATGTGCCATTGGCCTTTGCTCTGTCAATGGCCTGTCTATTCATACTCATCTGTATTGCTCCCTTATGACAATCCCATGCCTGTTTGAAGCCCTGCACTATATTCATATCCACCACTTCCTGAGGTAAGCCATTCCATGCATCCACCACCCTTTCCTGGAAAAAGAACTTCTTCACATTACCCCTTAATCAGCCTCCCTCTAATCTCATGCTGTGTCCTTTTGTCCTGCTATTTTTCTTATATTGAAATATGTTAGACTCTTTCACCTTGTTAATGCCCTTAAGGTGTTTGAATGTTTCAATCATATCACCTCTCTCTCCCCCTCCTTTGCTCTAGGGTATACATACTGAGCTCCGTTAATCTGTCCTCATATGTTTTCTGTTGCAGTCCCTGCACCATTTTGGTTGCCCTTCTCTGGACTGCCTCAATTTATGTCCTTGTGAAGGTGTGACCTCCAGTACTGCATGCAGTATTCCAGATGGGGCCTAACAAGTGTCTTGTAAAGAGGAAATATTACCTCCCTCTTCCGACTTGTGATACCCCTACTAATACACCCCAACATCCCTCTAGCCTTACCTACTGCATTAGTGGTCTGCTTGGATGATTTCAGATCATCAGTGATGATGACGCCCAAGTCTCTTTCTTCCCTTGTGACTGCCAACAACTCCCCTCCCAGCCTATAGGTGGCTTCAGGGTTTCTCATCCCTATGTGCATGATCTAGCACTTCTTTGCGTTAAACCCCAGTTGCCACTTTTCGGACCATTTTGCTAGTTTATCCTGATATCTTCTCATTCTGCCCACCCCATCTGGATCATGTACTCTGTTGCAGATCTTGGTGTCATCTGCAAACAGACAAACCTTACCCTCCAGTCCATCTGCAATGTCACTGATGAAGCTATTGAAGAGGACTTACCCTAGGACTGATCCCTGAGGTACCCCACTTATGACTTGCATCTCTTCTGACTGTATACCATTTACCACCACTCTCTGTTTTCTGCCCATCAACCAGTTTGCCACCCAGTTGACCAACGTCTGACCCACCCCGAACCTACCCAGCTAATTAATCAATCTTCTATGTGGAACAGTATCAAAAGCTTTGCTGAAGTCAAGGTAGGTGACAACAACTGCTCCCCCTTGGTCCACCACTCTGGTTACCCAGTCAAAGAAGTCTATGAGATTAGTTTGACAGGACCTTCCTTTTGTAAACCCATGTTGTCTTGGATCCTGGGCTCCTATGGATTCCAGGTGTTGCACTATCCTTTCCTTAAGGAGTGTCTCCATAATCTTGCCGACTACTGAGGTAAGACTGACTGGTCTATAGTTCCCTGCCTCCTCCCTGCTACCACTCTTGTGGAGAAGGATCACATGAGTCCTTTTCTAGTCTTCTGGGACCTCTCCTGTGCTCAGAGGCTCACTAAACAGTTCTGATAATGGCTCTGCTAGTTCCACCCTTAGCTCCTTTAGTACCTTGGGATGTATGCCATCAGGACCCATTGCCTTGTCCACCCTGAGCTTATCGAGCTTTTGTAGGACTCTTTCTTTTGTGAAGGGACTAGTGCACACCTCCCTCCCTCCCTCCCTGTGTCCATGGTGCTGATCTGCGTGGTCTGCCCTAATTTCTCTTCAGTAAATACTGAGCAGAAGTATCTATTTAGGATAGGTGCTTTTACATGGTCCTCCTCCTCACACACCCCTTTTTCCCCTTTGATCTTAGCAATACTCCCTCTGGACTTTCTCCTTTCACTAATGTATCCATAGACAGTCTTGTCACCTTCTTTCACTGTTCATGCTAGTGTTTCCTCGGTTTGGGCCTTTGCCTGCCTTACTGCTTCCCTTAGGGAAGTTTGGTATGCCTCCCTATCTTCATCCTGCTGCGTTCCCTTATATTTCCTGAAGGCTAGCCTTTTGGCTCTGAACTTTTCAGTTACTGTGTTTGAGAACCAAAGTGGTTTCCTTCTTCTTTTGCACTTCCTTTTCTCACTAACACAATGGGATGTTGCTTCAAGTATTGCATCTTTAATGCTTGTCCACTTTGCCTATACCCCATCACCTGTATTTCTTTTTGCCAGGGCTAGCTTAACTCTGTTGGCCATCTTATCAAAGTCATCTCCTCTGAAGTCCCATATTTTTGCCTTGGAATGGGATGATTTTGTTCTAGTGGCCAAATTGAACCATACCATGTGATCGTCACTGGCACTCAGGTGACCTTCTACCTGGAGATCTGTGATTCTTTCCCTGTTAGTCACTACTAAATCTAGGCTAGCCCTGTCTCTTGTGGGTTGTTGTACCAGCTGCTTGAGGCCCTCCCCCTGCAGGGAATCCACCATGTGTCTAGTTCTGGCAGATGTTCCTGCTGGTATTGATCAATCTGTATCTGGCATATGTTGAAGTCTCCCATTATCAGAACCTCCCCTTTAGCTGTCATGTTTTGTATATCTTCTAACAACAACATGTGTATGTCTTCTCCCTAGTCTGGAGGCCTGTACACAAACCCAGTTTGTATGGCTGCCCATTTCCTGTTTCTAGGGTGACCCACAGTTCTTCTGGCTCCTTATGTGTATTCTGAATTTTTGTAGCTTTGATATTTTCATTGACATAAGGGGCCACTCCACCCCCTCCCCTTTTTGCACCTCGATCTCTTCTGAACAGTACATAGCCAGGTACTGAAGTCTTCCAAGTGTGATTACTGGTAAACTATGTCTCGCTAATGGCTACTATGTCCAGTTTAGCCTCTGTCATTATTGCCTGCAGGTCTGGGATCTTGTTTCCCAGACTGCGAGCATTTGTGTACATGATTTTCCATTGGCCAGATTTTGGTGTGTTAGTTGTTGGGTGAGGTCCATCATCTTTTCAATGTTTACTTATAAAATTGTGATGTGTGCAGATTTTGGCCCCCGGTTTTCAACACAGCCCTGTTGTTGCCTCATCTCATGAATGTGACTGCCATCATTTTTCAAATCTCATCCAAAACATGTTTTCACAATTGCTCCACAAATTCACCTTTTGAATGGCATTTTAAAAAACATTCTACCTGCCGTGATCATCAGAGGTGTGCCAACAGCGCAGCGAAACCATTACAGAGATAGCAATGCAGGTACTGCAACCCATGCGATGGTCATTCCAATGATCGGCATTTTGCACCACCTGCCACTGTTGGTGTTGTACTCTTCCCCCCCACACCTCCGACCTAGAGGTGATTATATTATTTTCTGGGGGAGTGGAAACGAAACCCCCCCCTTACACAGCCAAGATGTGTCCCAGTACTTTGGGCATGACAGCGGTCAAATGACACATTGCTGTGCGGCATGGTCGCTGTCAGCATTTTTGTGTCCCTGTACTGTTGGTCACCCATATGGGTGTCAAACTGACATGGTGGAACCATCATAAGGTGGGGTCATAAAAAGACAGTGTTGAAACTTTGAGGTCAAAATGTCAAAAAAGAACAAAGTTATGATGAAACATTGAAATGTTTCAACATTTCCTCATAACATTCTGATTTTTGAAGATTTTGGCCCCACTTGTGCATTTAGTTATTTTGTTACCCCACCCGATGAGCATGACAGTGTCATTTTTCAAATCACCTTTGAAACATGTTTTCACATTCCCTCTGTGAAATCACCATTTAAACATATTTTTAAAAATCCACCTGTCTTAATCATTACATGGGGCCCCCCAAAAACAGACTGTTGAAAATGTGGGGTCAAAATGGGGAAAAAAAAAGTAAGTTACGACAAAATGTTGACTTGTTGCAACGTTTACTCGTAACTTTATTTTTGCAGATTTTGGCCCCAAATGCTCAATTTATCCCTTGTGCTACCCCATCTCATGAAGATGGCAAATATACATTTTTAAATCCTCTTCAAAATATGTTTTCCCAGTCACACTGCAAAATCATCTTCTGGAGGGGATTTAAAACATTCCACCTCTCTTGATCATAGCATCCGGTCATAAAAAGACTATGTTGGAAGTGTGAGGTCAAATTGTGGGAGCCCACTGAAAATTAGATATTGCCTCTCAGCTGATTTATCTGGTCTGTCCTGGATACATATGTAGTAAAAATGTGTAAAAGCAGGACCCCAGTACAGCAGAGCCCCCACTGAACTGTGAATCTATGCTGCTTTGTCCTAGGAAAAATACATTGTAAAAGCTGGACCCCACTAAAAATATAACTTGCCTTTCAGCGGGGCTATCCTGGGTAAATATAAAAATGAGTAAAAGCAAGGTTCCATTGAAAAATGAGCTATTGCATCTCAGCTGTGCTATCCTGGGTAAGTATAGTATAGAAACTGGAAAGAACAGGATCCTACTGAAGACAGCACAGCATCTGAGCTGTGCTATCCTGGGTAAATACAGTACAAAAATGTGTCAAAGTAGGACCCCATTGAAAACAAGATATTGCATCTCAGCTAGGTTATCCTGGCTAAATATACTGCATCACTATGTAAAAACAGAACCCTACAGGAGAACTCCACCGAAATGAAGATGCTGCATCTAAGATGATCTGTCCTGGAATAATACAATATAAAAACAGGACCGCACTAAAAATGAGTTATCACACCTCACCTCTCCTGTCTTGGATAAATCCAGTATAAAAGTATGTAAAATCATGACCCCACTGCAAATGACATACTGCATCTCATCTGGTCTGTCTTTGGTAAATATATACTAACAATGTGCACAAGCAGGACCCAGTATAACCGCATGCAAGCAAACATTCTGCATTGACAGCTCTCAGGGACAATGAGATTTCAACAACCATGAAATGGACCCTCCCAGGACAGTAAAAGGGCCTAGTATGAAGTTTGAGAACTAAGCTGAAGCAGTTACACACATCTTTAACAGCTACATGAAAAGAGTTGTCTGTTGAAATCGAAATAAATAACATTTAGAAGATATGAGGGTGCAGTTTTTCTTTAACAGCTCACTGGAGACAGAAGTGGTTCCAGAAGACTGGAGGACAGCAGATGTAGTCCCACTACACAAAAGTTGCAACAGGGAGGAGGTTAGCAATTATAGGCAACTCAGCCTGACATCTGGTGGTGGAAAAGTTAATGAAATCACTACTGAAGAAAGGATTGTGGAATATCTTGAATCCAGTGAGTTACAAGACCCAAGACAGTAGGATTTCACGCCAAATGAATCAGACAGATTTCTATGACTGGGTGACCAAGGAACTAGAGTGGGGTGGCCTTCCTATATTTCAGTAAGGCTTTCAACACTGTTCCACATAGGAGACTAGAACGCAAACTGGGATGCTTAGGACTGTGTCAAAAGGTGATAAACTGGATAAGAAATTGGTTAGGGGATAGGCAACAGATGGCAGTGGTAAAAGGAGTTCACTCTGAGGAAGGGAGGTTGACCAGTGGGGTGCCTCAGGTATCAGTGCCGGCACTGGTCCTCTTTAATGTCTTTATAACTGACATTGCAGAGGAACAGGAAGGGAAGGTCTGCCTCTTTGTGGATGACACCAAAATCTGCAATAGGTTGGACTCTGTGGGGGAATGAAAAAGATAAGCAGAGACCAGAGAAAACTAGAGGAAACATCAAGGGCATGGCAGCTGGGTTTCAATGAGAAAAAGTGCAACATAATGCACTTAGAGCACAGAAACCCAGAGGTGGACTACAAAATGGGCAGAGTGGTGTTGATGACCACCAACAGGAAAGAGACCTGGGAGGAATCATATTAGATGTCCTAAAGGTGGCCAGGCAGTGCAACAGGGCAATCAGGAGGGCCAATGGGATGCTGGGTTGCATGGGGAAGGGTGTCACTAGTGGAAATAAGGAGGTGGAGTTGCATCTGTATAGATCACTGATAAAATCTCACCTAGAGTACCATGTCCAATTCTGGAGATCGTATCTCCAGAAAGACAGATAGAGTGGAGACAGTGCAGAGGAGGACAACTGGAAGGGTGCAGCATCTACATCAAAAGCCATACAAGGAGAGACTAAAGGACCACAATATGTACACCCTGGAACAAAGGAGGGAGGGGGAATGTGATAGGGTTCCACCTTTGGAATGCACCTGTTGGAGTGCGCCCATCACTAGGGAGCCAGGATTTAAATTTGCAGGTCACCCTATATGCGGGGGGGGGCTGTGACTCTGCAAAAGCCCCCTCTGTGGGTGGCTGTGCCCCCCAGCCCCCCAACTAAGGATTCCAACTTCAGGGGCAGTGGATCTCAGGGAAAGGTTTGTGAATTTTGGAGTTTGGCACCCTAATGATGGGCACACTCTGATGGGTACCCTGAATGGGTGCAGTGATATGATAGAGATCTTTAAATACCTCATGAGGTAAGTAAGTAAGGTACAGGAGGGAAGTATTTTCCAAAAGAAAATGTGCTCAAGAACAAGGAGACATGCTATGAAGCGAGGGAAGAAGATTCAGGAGAGATGTGAGGAAGTACATGTTCACAGAAAGAGGGTGGATTCCTGGAACAGCCTTCCAGTGATGCTGGTGGTGAGGACGAAAACAGTGGTGGGGTTCAAGGATGCATAGGATTAAGCACAAAGGAATCATAGTAAAAGGAAGGAGTTGAGGCTGAAAGACCTGTAGGTCAAGCATGGTCTGCAGTGACAGCATAGGTAGGGAGAAATGGGCAGACTGGATGAGCCATGTGATCCTTATCTGCCATTAAATTCTATGTTTCTATGTAAAGGAAACTAAATCATTGGGTGATGGAAGGGCAGACCAGGTACAAATGAATGCAATGGTAAAATACATTGGTGAATGTAATAAAAGCAAGGCTCATAGTGGCACAGGTACCAAAAAAGCAAGACAAGCCTGCTGTGTTGACATCAGGGAGACAACGTAAATATCAAAGATTTTGTGAAACAGACCAGGAAGAAGCCAGCCAAAACAATAATACCTGTGGGCCCAGAGCAACAGTAACTATAACTGGACTGCAGAAATATCCTTATACAAGTCAAAGGGGAAAAATCCAGATCGGCATAGTGCTGTCTAGGACTCTGACCTTATAAAATGATGACCTGCATTTGTCATCAAGACTGAAACTCCTAATTATACCGCTCCTGAGACTGTTGCTTCGGATACTGCCACTGAAGTGATGCTTGACTATTTCTCTATGGTATAGTCTCTGCTTCTGCTTTGGCCTTTGCTTCTGCTACAGCCTGACACCACTGCTGCTGATCTCCTACACTCTTCTTCAGTCTACCTCACTTCAGTTCCATAAGCCAGCTTACTGTTGTCGAGGATATCTGCCACCTTCATCACTGAGTGCTGTCATTTTCACTGAGCAGCACAGGACCAAATGAATATATTAGAAATCTATTCTTTTGAGTGCAGTATTCAGTAGAGCATTAGTGGAAAACATCTGCCTAGTGATGCATACCAACTGGGTGACTGAAGTGCACCCTGAATTGGAGGTTACACAACACTCTGTGGTTATAGTCTAGAAAACATTAGGTGTCAGGAAAATAACACCTTGGAAGCAAAGTTACTTTGGAGACTATGGTTCCACATCAATGCTGCAAAACCCTTCCCCAGCCCCATAAAGTAAAACTGTTATAAATTACCCCTTCTTGCATTGATTCTGGAATTATATTTCATTACTGTCCTCTGCAGTTAGTTTTTGCATTCTGAGCTGCTAAAAACTGCAGGGTGTACCAGTGCTTCTATAGCAAGCCTGGTGTTGCTGTGGAACCAGGGTTGTACTGCTTACATCACTATAGGGCAGATGAGTGACTCACACTATGTAGTATAGTGCAGTCACAGCAGTTTTGCAAGGGAAAACTACCAGTACTCAATGTACATAACTGTGTTCTCCCTTCCCCAAGACACCCTGTTATCAATGCATTATGCCAAAATCCAAATGCCTTGTCAGTATGTTTTTTTTTGTAAAATTGACTTACTTCTGCCTCTGTAACAAAGCATAGGGACTGAGAGATCGAGTTGGTCTCAGCACCTTTCCCAGTCATTTTGACTTTCATGCATAAATTACCCTTCTTGTATTGATTCTGGAATTGCATCGTATTACTGTTCTCTGCAGTTAGTTTTTGCATTTTGAGCTGCTAAAAACTGCAGAGTGTATAGAGCTTTTGTAGCAAGTCTGGTGTTTCTGTAGACCCAGGGCTGCACTGCTCACATAACTACATGGCAGAGGAGTGACACACACTGCAGTACAGTGAGGTTGCACAGTTTTGCAAGGGAAAACTACATTACTAGGTGTACATACTGTGATTCCTCTTCACCAAGACGCCCTGTTAGCAATGCATTATGCCAAAATCCATATGCCTTGTTGGTATGTTTTTTTTTTTTTGTAAAACTGACTTCTGCCTCTCTAACAAAGCATGGGGAGTGAGAGATCGAGTTGCTGTCAGCCGAGACAGCTGTCAGCTTATGTATTGGTGTGATTAATGTCTATGCCTTGATCATTTGAAAGCAGTAATGCCTCCTTACCCATGCCACACTGATGCCTTCCATGTCTTTCTGTAGTAAAGCACCTGGTAGTCACCCTGATGAAAAATCCCTTACTGAGCCTCCATCCCACACCTCCTTGACATCAGCATGGCACCGTGGAAATCTAAACAATAATTTTGTACCATATAATACCACTGGTATGCGCATGCACGGAATCCCAGTTTCACTTTTCAAACAAGAATTTCTCTGAAAATAGCTGTCAGTTTTTAAAACCATCTCTACAGCACATCTAGTGCATCTAAACCCATTATTTGTATATGGTATCAAAGTTAGTTTCTGGTGTTCTGTGGTAGCATGCTGATGTTGGGGAGGCACAGGACGGAGGGGCAGTAAAGGATTTTTGATCAGGGTGACTGCCAGGCTCTTTACTACAGAAAGACATGGAAGGATACACCCTAGAAGGGGAGGAAATAAAAGTAACAGAACAGGAGAGGGATTTGGGGATTATAGTCTTATCCAATCTTAAGGTAGGAAACCAATGTAGCACAGTGGTGAGAAAGGTCAATTGAATGTTGTCATGCATCAGCAGGGGCGTTACTAGTAGAAGGAGGGAGGGAATGATGCCCCTCTACAAAGCCATGGTGAGGCCGCATCTGGAGTATGGGGTCCAGTTCTGGAGACCACACCTTTGCAAGGACATAGAGGTGATGGAGAGGGTTCAGAGAAGGGCAACCAATATGGTGCAGGGTATACAAGGGAAGACATATGAGCAGAGGTGTAAGGAGCTGGATCTGTATATACTGGAGACTAGAAGGAAAAGGGAAGACATGATTGAAACTTTAAATATCTGAAGAGACTCAGCAAAGTAAGGAAAGGGTGTTTACTTAAGAAGGAGGGGACCAGAACTAGCGGGCATAGCCTCAGTCTGCAGGGAGGAAGATACAGAGGCAAAGTGAGAGGGTAATTCTTCACAGAAAGGGTGATGGAGGCCTGGAACAGACTACCAGATGAGATAGTGGGGGCTGAATAGGTGGAGGAATTCAAAAGGGCATGGGACAGACATATGGGGCTGAGAAGTGGGGGGGTGGGGCTGGCAGAAGGAGGGAAGAGTGGGAGGGAATAGGGCAGACTATAGTAGATGGGGTGGTGTGGTCATTTTCTGCTATCAAGCTGCTATGATTCTAATGCACCAGTATGGCATGGGTGAAGAGGCATTACTGCTTTCAAATGATCAAGGTATAGATGCTAATAACACACCAATGCATAAACTGACAGCTGTCTCAGCTGACAGCAACTCAATCTTATCTCACTCCCCATGCTTTGTTAAAGAGGTAGAAGTCAGTTTTATAAAAAAACTACTAACAAGACATATGGATTTTGGCATAATGCATTGCTAACATGATGTCTTGGTGAACAGAGGCCACAGTATGTACACCTATTAATGTAGTTTTCTCTTGCAAAACTGCAGCAGCTTCACTGAACTGCAGTGTGAGTCACTCCTCTGCCATATAGTAATGTGGGCAGTACAGCCTTAAATCCACAAAAAACACTAGGCTTGCTACAGAAGCTCTGGTACAGTCTCCAGTTTTTAGTAGCTCAGAATGCAAAAACTAACTGCAGAGGACAGTAATGGAATGCAATTCCAGAGTCAATTCAAGAAGGGGTAATGTATGCATGAAAGCCAGAAGGACTGGGGAAGGTGCTGACAGCAATTTGATCTTCTCTTATTCCCCATCCTTTGTTACAGAGGCAGAAGTAAATCAGTTTTACAAAAAAAAAATACTGTCACTGCATTTGAATTTTGGCATAAAGCATTGCTAACAGGGTGTCTTGGGGAAGGGAAAATACAGTATGTACATACTGGTAGTTTTCCCTTGCAAAACTGCTGTGACTACACTGTACTGCACAGTGTGAGCCATGCCTCTGCCCTATAGTGATGTAATCGGGAGCCAGCAACCTAACAGCTGAACAGCAAAGGCAAGTGCTGCAGGGCTCAAAAATAAATCCAAATTATGGAAGGCAGAGTAACCCTTGGCCAAAAATAACAAATGCACACACCCTTTCAGGTCTAGTACTGCATATAATGACTACAAGCTGTAACTTTTTGGACCATCATGAAAGGTGTTCTTTAATAATGCATCACTCTATTGCTGTGCTGTTTTTCATGACACTCCTCGTGATCATGTGCCATGTGATCAGTAAATCAAATATTAGGACTCTGAGCAGTATAACTCCACCATCTTCATGATTAGTCCATTACTACAATCACAATGCCACACAACATGCCACAGGCCCAACACATTATGCCGGTGTCATCTTTCTATATTTTAAACCGCATCTGACACTGTTTTCACATTAAACCTTTTAGAACCTTCATAAACTCAATTACCCACCCAAACAAAAATTGACTTATCAGTTCAAAAAACAAGAAGGCTTTTCATGATTTTCATCAAAATTGTAAACTCCTTACAAACTGAATTGTGAGTGGTTGCAATCCTTAAATTATAATTGTAGCCTCAAAAGCACGGGGACTTACCTGTTCTCTCTGCTGGGCCCCAGCAGGGCTATTGATATTCTTCTAGTGCTGAGTCTTTGACACCTACAGTGCTCTGCAAGTGCTGCTCCCACTGTACATTAATGGTGGGTGTCTGATGTCACCAGAATGAGCAATTACACTCATGACTGGACTGGGATTCCCCCAGTGCATGCCCCAACTGACTGGACACTTGGCATGATCACTTGCAGGACCTGAGGTGGGTAGCAAATTGTTATTAAAAGGCAATAGCCCATCTGAAATAAGACTTTGGGGGCCAGCACACCCAGTGACCAGGGAAATAACCAAATGCATACATAATTTACTAGAATATATTAATTTGAAGTTCCAGTGTTCCTTTCCAGTGCTCAGAACATACATTTATAGCCTAACCAAAAGTCTTCATAAATAATTTCTGACTATCATCCAACTGGGGAGACACATAAGTAGAAGGAGATGAACAAATGACTAGAATCATCAATGGATATTTATTTTGGGTTTTTCAAATGAAGAAAGGTGGCCCACTCCTGCAGTGCAGCATCCAAGCATATAAGAAATAAGGGCGCACAAGGGATAATTGGAGTTAAAGGTAGATAAATCCACATTTAATATCTACTACATCCTGGAGTACTAAAAGAACTGTCACAAGCCTTGGCAGCACCTCTGCTGGATCTGTTCAATTGTTCTTGGATACCGGAGTGGTCCCAGGTGACTGGAGGAAACAATATATCATTCCTCTGCTTAAAACTGGGATAGGAAGGATCTAGGAAACACAGAAGGAGCAGGACAGAGGATTGTGCCAGTTAAGGCAGAAGGAAGCAGGGAAGGCAGTCAGAATAGCAAAGGCCCAAACTGAGGAAAAAGATAGCCAGCTTCATTAAGAAGGGGGATAAAACCTTTTATAGGTACATTAGGGAGTGTAGAAAGACAAAGGGAGGGATAGTGAGGCTGAATAGAATGGAGGGTGGGTGGGCAGAGAGGGGCAGTGAAAAAGCAGGGATACTGAATGAATACTTCTGCTCAGTATTTGCAAAAGAGAAGGAGGAGGGGGAAGTATCTAATCCAATTAATAGAAACACTGTGGGTAGGGGGGTCAGCACAGTCCTTTCACAGAAGAAAGGGTTCTGAAAGAACTCCTAAAACTGAAGGTGGACAAAGCAATGGAGCCTGATGGGATTGGTCCCAGAAATCTAAAAGAATTAAAGGAGAACTAGTGACACCACTGACTACCCTTTTTAACAAATCATGGGAGGATGGTGTGGTACCTGAGGACTGTCGGAGAGCAGATGTGATTCCCCTTCACAAAAGTGGGAGCAAGACAGAGGCAGTAAACTACAGACCTGTCAGTTTGACCTCTGTGGTAGGGAAAATGATGGGATCACTTCTGAAGGAAAGAATTGTTGAGTACCTAGAGGCCAGTGGGGCAGAGGACCCAAGGCAGCATGGATTCACAGTGGGAAGGTCATGTCAAATGAATCTAATCGATTTCTTTGACTGGATGACCAAAGTAGTAGACCAGGGAGGGGCTGTGGACATGGTCTACCTAGACTTTAGCAAGGCATTTGGCACAGTCCCACACAAAAGATTAATAAACAAATTAGTCAGCCTGGGAGTGGGTCCCAGGGTGGTAGCCTGGGTAAAACATTGGCTGGACAACAGGACACAGAAGGTAATAGTAAACGGAGTCCACTCTGAAGAAAAGGAGGTTACTATTGCGGTACTGTACTGCAAAGTTCAGTACTGGATTCAATCAATTTTTAATGTCTTTATAAGTAACATTACAGAGGGACTTGAAGGAAGAGTATGCCTCTTTGCAGATGACACAAAGATCTACCGCAGGGTTGATACTCAAGGGGGAGTGGAAAGGATGATAAGGGACTTAGAAAGGTTGAAGGAATAGTCAGAAGTATGGCAGGTTGGATTCAATGCAAAGAAGTGCAAAATAATGCACCTGGGAAACAAAAACCCAGGGGAAGAGTACCCAATGGGGGAGGAGGTAGTAAGAACAAATTCTGGTCACAGCCAATATGGCTGAGCCGAGCTCTTACCTGTCCCAGTATAAGAGCAGTGGCAGCACGGCCTGTAGAGCACTAGAGCACTGGAGCACTGGCAGCGAGCAGTGGAGCACTGATGGCGACATCGGAGCCGGTCACAGAGTGGCGGCGAGTGGTTGCCCTTCCAAAGTTGGTGGTGGGAGCGATACTCGCACGCGCGCAGTAAATGCGTGTTCTCCTACGATGACGGTATAACGTCTGTGGAGCTCTGCCCAAGCAGCCATAAAAATGGAAAGGGACCTGGGGATAATCATATCAGATTGCCTTAATGTTAGCAAGCAATGTGATAAGGCAGAAGGGAGGGCTGGGGGGATGTTGGGATGTATAGGGAGAGGCATCACCAGTAGAAAATAGGAAGTTGTTATCCCTCTGTAAAGACAGTTGGTGTGACCCCATCTGGAGTACTGCATCCAGTTCTGGAGAACCCATCTCCGCAAGGACATAGACAGGATTGAGGCAGTCCAGAGGAGGGCAACTAAAATGGTTCAGGGTCAGCAAAAGATGCCATATGAGGAGAGACTAAAGGACCTTAATATGTATACCCTTGTGGAAAGGAGGGAGAGGGGGGACATGATAGGAACTTTTAAGTACCTCAGTGCAGTCAACAAAGTCCAAGAGGGTAGCATCTTTCAGAAAAAGAGATGTGCAAGAACAAGGGGACACAATTTGAAGATAGAGGGGGGACGGCTGAGGGGAAATGTGAGGAAGTATTTTTTCACAGAGAGGGTGGTGGATGCATGGAACCACCTTCCTGAGAAAGTTGTGGGGTCTAAAACTGTGGGAGAATTCAAGAATGCATGGGACAGACATAAGGCAGTTCTTGTGGGGGGTAGGAAGAAATAGGCTGTTGGTTAACTAGATCTGCAGCTTATCCAGTAGGTAGGGAAATGGGCAGACTAGGTGGGCCAAGTGGTCCTTATCTGTTGTCAAAGTCTATGTTTCTACGTTTGTATGTTTCTAGGAACCATAGCCCAGTAAGCCTGACATCCATACTGAGAAAGCTCCTGGAATCTATAATAAAGGAAAGACTGGTGGACATCTTGGAGGCAAAGGGGCTCCAGGACAGCAGACAGCATGGATTTGTAATGTGTAGATCTTGTCAGACAATCCCTATTGAATTTTTCACTGGGGTTTCACATGATCTAGACATGGACTTTTCTCCAGATGTGCTACATTTGGACTTCAGTGAAGCTTTTGACTCGGTGCACCGCAACACATACGGTACAGTATATGAAGTACCTGGGGAATATAGGGAATGGTGATGGGCTGAAAAGATGGGTGTGAAATTGGGTTTAGGATAGGACCCAGAGGGTGGTTATGAATAGGGATAAATCAGGGGCATGGCAAGTGTTGAGTGGTGTGCACTGGGTCAGTCCTACCACAAGTGCTCAATAATATTCAGATAGTAGATGCTCTTAAGGATGGGTGGGACCGATTTATGAGACTAGAGAGGGCATTTAGAAATGAGGGCTGGGGAAATGTTGGTGCAACCCTGAGGTTTTAGGCATTATTTAGACAGACTGCAGTCAGGTCAGTACTACACTAGTACCTCGACTAAGGCAGGGTCCAGACAGATTGGCTGGACTGATGGCCTTTATCTACCCATAGTTTTCTATGTTTAAGTATTTAAGACATCACATTGCTCTCCTCTGTAAGACTATGATGTTAGAAACAAAGCAATATTGAGGTCAGTTGGGTATAGTCAGATACTTTTTAAAAGACACAGTGAACTAAGTGCCTCATTGTCTGAAATATTAAGAAATCCTGTAACAGAATAAAGTTAAAAAGTTGACAACATTACTGTTAACCACACCTGTTTTCAGTATGTTTCAAGAACTTTATTTTATTAGATACTTGCTATGTAATTAGTACAGTTTTTGACGAGTGTTGGAAATACCCCCTCCCCCACCCAGTTCCAAAGCACCCAGTGCCCCAAGGAATTTTCTCCTCCCTTGTCTTCACCACTAAACTGCCCCACATACCTGGCACTGAGGGTTTAAAGCAGCATGGGCAGAGCAAAGCAAGGAACTTAAGTGTGAATTTTTCCTTTTCTCAACTGCTCTAATCCATCATCTTGATAAGCACTCTGGTTAAAAAAAAATAGCAGGAGAGTAAAGTCAAAGCACATAAAAATCAGCCAGCATTTGATGGCTTCTTAGCAGGAATTACTAACGATCAGAGATCTTGATTAAGCGGTAAGCACAGGTTAATGGTGTACCCTGCTGTGCCGACATGGGCTCCCAGCCGTTTATTAAAACGCCCTTTTTTGTGCTGTGAAGTTTTTTTTTTTCCCTACAATCTCACAGGCAAACGCAGTTGAAGAGGCAGCCTGCTGTCTGTCTGTGACAAGGGAGCATGTGCAACAGAGATGACTGATGAAGCCAGATATTAATATAGAAGAGACACATACAAATGTTTATCTATCTATCTATCTATCTATCTATCTATCTATCTATCTATCTATCTATCTATCTATCTATCTATCTATCTACCTGATCCCAAAAAGCAGTGCATTGATTGTAGGGGTGACCTTTCAATAAACCCAGGCTTCATTAAATATGTTATAACTGAGGTGCTGTTTCATCTCTAAACTGATGTACAGTAGCAAAAGGTAATAAACGGGCTCCCTAAGGCCCTCAGCGAGCTGTGTGCAGAATATTAAGTGGAACAGTTCTGATCTGTAATAAAAGGAATATTTAGTCAGATAGGGTTGGTGTGGTAGTGTGCTGTAAACTCAAGGAGATGGGGGGGAGGGTGCATTCAATATATCACAAAACTAAGATGACTGCTTTCTGATGCAACTCCTTCTTGGAAGACAGAGTCCATCAAGCAGCCTGTGATCTTGTTCTTACCAAGGTTCTTCAGATAGACTGTTCCCTGGGACACTGACCAGGGTCATTCTGACCCAGAATCAGTTTATTGTTGTTTAGGTAAACTGGCATTAATGTTTCAGGTAATGTTTGTCAATAAAGGCCTTTTTCTTTTTCATTCTGCCAACTTAACAAGTTTCTACCTGGCAGTACTAAGTGTGATGTCTGGAAGAATATGTTTCCTGGAGGCTGACATATTGAGTTATATATGTCCTTTATACTGTCCTTGACAAGTATTATGACCACACTCACTGTGACATCATGACTAACCAAGAGAAGCCACTCACCTATCTGATTGGTCACTTGTGATGTCATAATGAGTAAGGGCACCATGCTGATGAGATACGATGGGGATTATAACTAGAGAGTTTATCCGTGAGTACAGTACTGTTCCTCACATATCACCTAGTACTGCAAGGTAGAAAATCTCATTAGCAAAAGGAAAAATATAATAGTTTTTAGAAATAGAAAGTAACAGTTGGCTACTTTTTTAAGCAATAATGAATAACCGGGGGATATGTTAATGTTCTAGTTAATCACTCCCTGGGGTTGTAATGTAGCACAAGGTGCAGTTGAGTGCCATTTGCCCCCAGGGGTGATTAACTAGAACATTAACATAACCCCTGGTCATACTTTATTGCTGTTATAAAACTTGGGTAAAAATAAAAAGTCTGTACATCTTATTTTCAGTAAAGAAGGATCCAAATGTTGAACTCTGGCTGGCAAACCAGTTCTTCCGCCATCTTCTCCCTGCAGTGTGTGCTTGGGAACTGCAGTGTCATGCTCATTGTGTGTTGCCATGGCAATGCTATCACCACAGTTTCTGCACCACAGAAATGTTGTGTGCACATTCTCTCCGAGACCCCATGCACTGTACAGTCTCCTGTGTGCTCGTACATGTGCACTTATATAAAGCTCAGCTAGATATGTGCAGAAAATAACAGCATTCATACCTTGATTGCCATAGTGTGGTATGTCCAGGAACACAGTAGAAAATATAGAAAAAAAGTAGCAGCTGCAGTAACACTTGCTCACTCACAACCTCGGTTCCACTCCTATCATATATTACTGCAGTCTGGGATGTCAGGGAGGAGTGGAGCTGAGGCAAAAGAACACAGGCAGATGACTGTACTGAGTAAACTCTTGTTTCTGACAGAGTAGAAAGCTTTTGGGGAAGTGGATGGGAGGCATAGTGGCACAGTGAAGCTGACGTAGGTATGTTTTTGGTTTAGATCCGGTGTGGGGGACCATGACTGATTACTGAATGAAGCACAAACCAGAGTTGCAAGATAGAAAATGGAGAAAATGAAGGCTATTGTAGCTCACTTGAGAAGTATATATGCAGGAAATATGTAAGGATTAACCCATGACAGAGCATGGGTTTACTTGAGAATTAATTCATGCTGGGGAGGGGTTGGGGCATGAGGCTGCATGCCGAGTGCCTCCAACCACTCAGGCAAGGATTAATTCTCAAGTTAACCCATGCTCTGTAGTGGGTTAATCCTTTTATAACATGGCTCTTACTGTGTTTTTGCTGGCAGGATCCATTCACAACTCGGGTGCAGCAGTTTTGTTATGGAAAGTGGAAAGGTGCAGCGGTAACTTACATCCATATCTCAGTCAGTCAGAGTGGAGTCGAGTTCTCTTCATGATACACCCTGTTGCATTGTACCTCCTCAACTATCTCCCTACATTAACATGGTTTCCCTGCCTGAATTTTTGTGAACCACGCTTCAGTTTCCCATTCTCCCCTCTGTGGACTCTGGCTATGCTGAGCACAACTCCCTTGACCTGTTTCCCATGGTTACTTACTCTCTGTCCCTGCTGCTCTCTCCCCCACTGCACTCACCCTCCTTCCTATTCACTCATGGATGTACACTCCCTCCAATTGTGTTTGCTCTGTGCTGCTACTGTTGCTTCTGCCACCAGCCCCGTTACTCACTCATCTCTGTATCAGCAGCAGAACAGCAGCCAGGCTTGCACTCGGGGTCACACACAGATAGCACCAGCCAGGACTGACCTTTGAGTGTCTGCAGGACCCCTGCCAGTCGAGTGAGCAAGCCGCTACCCTGTACAGCAGACTGAGGTGCCGGAACACAAGGGGGGTTAGCACTCTGTCAGTGTGGCAAGAACTCACAATCCTGCAGTCCTCCTTGCCAGTGATGGTGCCGTGTGGTTTGTGATTTTTGCAAAGCATGCATAAGAGAGGCATTCTATGTAAAAACAAGATGAGGAAGAAAAAGACAATGGGGGGGGGAGTGATGAAATGTATGTGAAGTGTGAGCGCTCACTGAAGCATGAGACATTGAATCTAATCCAGGCCCAAACTACCTGGCCTCCTCAATCCCCCCAGAATGGGGTCTGGGCAAGGGTCTAAAAGTTGCTCATCACAATATTCAGAGTCTGCTGCCCAACCTTGATGAGTTAGTCACATGGGTCTCACTCTACAAACCCGATATCCTTGGTGTTACTGAGACCTGGCTAAAATCCTCGATCCCTGACTCAGACTGTGTGGTCCCTGGTTACGAGTTCATACAACTGGTCAGATCTGGGAATAAGCGGAGAGGTGGCATCCTGATATATTACAGGAGCCATCTTGAGGTATCCCCAGTGGCACACCAGCCATCTCCCTGTCCCCTTGTGAGCTGCTTCTTGTCATGCTCTTACTTGGGAACACCAAGAAACTACATGTGGTATGTACCTATAATACCCCAAAGGGTGGGCTCCCAGGCCTGACCCACCTCTTGGACACCATAGGTCCCAGCACTGGTGACAACGAACTTGTAATCATGGGCGATGTAAACCTTAACTGGGTTGGTGGCAATGCAAAGCAGTTTGAGCCTCTACTTGCTAAACTTACACTGACACAACTTGTTCAGGAGCCAACCAGACAGACGGCCAATGGATCCTCCAGCTCCCAACTGGACTGGATCCTGTCAAATCGTCCTGAAAGGATCTCCTCTGCTGGAATCCTGTCATACTCTATTTCTGATCATTCCCTGGTCTTCTGCATGTGGAAAATCCCCTCCCCAAAAATTTCCCATAAAATCATTCACATCAGGAACTTCTCTAGGTTTGATCCGGATGCGTTTCGGGAGGACCTAAGGCTCACTGACTGGTCTGGGGATCTGGGAGCCTCTTATCCCTCAACAGCTGCTACCCACTTTCTCACCACCTTCAGTGCCCTGCAAGACAAGCATGCCCCTACGGTTACCCAGAGGGTAAGGGGGTCCGCCACTCTATGGTTGCATGGGAGTCTCCTAGCCCTCATGCAGGCTAGAGACAAGTGTTGGGCCCACTTCTAAAGCTCCCTTGATCAGACAATTTTTCAACAATATAGAAATCTCAGAAATAAGTGTAAAAAGGCCATCAGGGTAGCAAAAAGTGACTTCTGCAAGTTCTCCCTACTCAGAACTACCAATGATCCTAGACGGTTTTGGAGAAACATAAAAACTCTTGTCAGTGGACCCTCTAACGCATGGATATCTGACATGATTATCGGAAGGGTCTCCTGTAACAATCCCCACACGATTGCCAATGCCCTCAATTCTCACTCCTCAGACCTATCGACACTCTCATCACTCTTCCCGCCTGGAGAGTGTACTACCTGCCCCCTTCCCCCTACATGGCAGGAGGCTCACCCCTCCCGACCACCATTCTGTCTTAGGGCAGTTTCAGACAAGGATATGCTGAGACTCCTCTCTGGCCTCTCCCAACACTCCAGTCCTGGCCCTGATAACCTGGAGCCTAAGCTTCTGAAACTAGGCGCCTCTTACATTGCCTCTCCAGTAGGCCACATTCTTAACCTGTCCCTTGCATCGGGGGTTATTCCTGACATCTGGAAGGTGGCTAGATTTTCCCCTGTACTGAAGCAGGGCAATCCCAAAGTAACGGACAACTATCGTCCGATCGCCATTCTATCTTCTCTCAGCAAGCTCCTGGAAAAAGTTGTGGCCAAGCAACTTTCGGAGTACATACAGGTGCTTGAGCTGCTGTCCCCAGCCCAGCATGGCTTTCGCAAGGGGCACAGCACGTCCACAGCCCTGGTCTCTGTCTCTACCAGCATCAGAGCAGCCATGGACCAGGGCAAACTCTCTGGAGCAATATTCATCGACCTGTCCAAAGCCTTCGACCTTGTTGATCACACGTTGCTCTGTACTCAGATGCGCTCCCTTGGCCTGTCCCCGCTGCTATGAACTGGCTAACTGGCTACCTGCATGGCAGAATGCAGTGGACTAGATTCAACAAAGTCCTCTCTGATCCCTTACCGGTGACCTCTGGCGTACCCCAGGGTTCAGACTTGGGACCCCTGCTCTTTTCCCTTTTTGTTAACCAACTCCCAGCCACAGTAACTAACTGCAGTGCCACTCTTTATGCGGATGACCTGGTTATCATGGCCCGCTCCTGGGACATTGCGACTCTCAATCAGCACTTATCAGAGGATTTTAACAATATCCTGGCTTGGGCAACCAAACACAAACTTGTTCCTAACCTAAAAAAAACGTAGGCTATGCTATTTGGATCAGCAGCCAAGATCAAAGCCTCGCCTGCTCCTTTGGATATCACTAGTCCGGACGGAACTTCCCTCCCAATTATGAACTCAGTCAGATACCTTGGGGTGATGCTTGACCCTCAACTCAACCTGGGGAGTCATATATTTAATGTCTGCAGAACAGTGAACTGCAAACTGGCCTGGCCTATTGGGCCAAACATAACCTCACACCTGCGGCTCGTCTGGCTCTTGCAAGAGGTGTACTACTTCCCTTCCTTAGTTACGGTCTGCACCAATTTGCGCGTACCTCCAAAACTCATCTTACTCGGTGGCACCCGACGTACAACAATATCTGCTGTTTTGCTCTAGCCGCCCCCCCCGTCTTACCCACCATTGTGAGCTTTATGACAAAATCAGCTGGCTCTCACCAACTAATTACCTGGACTTTGGGTTGGGATGCCTTGTGGGTAAAGTGATTAGAACTGGCACTCCACAGGGGCTGGCTCAGCTTCTCTCACCTGCTGACCTCTCCTCCTACCCTCTCAGGTCCCAGGTTCCCGGGATGCTAAGAGTACCCCTTACCCGAACCCTCATGGGGACAGGGACCTTGCTGTATGCGCTCCCAGACTCTGGAACTCCTTTCCTGTACAGGTTCGCTCAGCCCCCTCCCATCAGTGCTTTTGAAAATCCCTGTGGGGGTTCCTGAAGCTGGCCTCAGTGTGCGAGTATTCCAAGCCTCCCTAGTGCAACGTTCTTAGTCAACTGGACCTATGTGCTTTTCAAAGGTCCTGCCAGTGATACTTTGCTTGTCCCTATGATTCAATTTCTCACCAAGGCACTTGACTGAGTTATATTTGTCTAAGTCCAAATAACTGGAGATTCTATGTACTTCACCACTGTTTGACATGGGAGTTACTACATGCCTTACTACTTTGTGACACCTTGTATAATGTTATTCAATGTACTTCTTTATGTTGCCATTCTGTTATGATGTTTCTGTATTATTCTATACTATTCTGTATTATTCTGTTGTACTCTCCCGGGTCGTTCCTGAAAATAGGCATAATACTTGTCTAGTGTACTTACCCGGTTAACAAAAGCTAAATAAAAATAAATAAATAAATAGCTCTACCCCCACCACACAGCGCTCATTCCCAATGACAACTGTGGGTTAACTGAGAATTAATCCATGGTTAGGTAATCTGTTTTGGCCAATTCATGCATGAGAAGTGCAAACCAGAGCAGCAAGGCAGTAAATGGAGAAAATGAAGGCTACTGTAACTCACTTGGGAAGTACAAATACAGGAGATATTTATTTGTTTATTTATATGTAGGAGATATTGTTTTCCAATAGGTCCATACCACAATTGGTAGATCATGTACATTAAGAAATACAACAGAATATTCCTATGAGCAACATAGTTAGCTATGAATATCTAGGAGGGTGTTTACACCAGGCTGTCATCTCATCCAAAAAGTCTACCAATGATCATAAGGTTGTAGTCTCACCTCATTTAGTACAAATAGTAGTACAATCTTTAAAGCAAATATGCACTGTTTCATAAACTTGCACTCAAAAAGTAGAGTGTAAAACATTAGTTATGATTACCAGTATAAACCAGTCTCTCATTTGATACTTTAAGTCTATTGAGGATAAGTGATGAGCCAGAGGGTGGCCAAGGGCAGAAAAGGAGACACAGGTGGAAGTTAGCATAGGAGAGTACCTACATAGAAAGTGGGACTGTCATAATCAGCATGCAGATCCTTACTGCGGGACTAGTTGCTTGAAAAGTAGGTTCTGTGGTCTATCTAGACAGGTGGGTTTTGGGGAGAGGGAGGCGGCAAACGGCAGAGAGTTGAATTGAGGTATGCTTCCCATTTGTTATGGTAGAGTGATAGTTGTCCTCTGCTGGCATAAGTGAGCCTCTCAAAAGTGACAAGCCTAGCTAGAGCAGAGTGCCAGAGGGAGATAGCAGGTGGGGAAGGCTGCCGCCAGGACATCAGTAAAAGCTTTTTCACCTCTAGCCGAGCTGCTAGAATCCACTCCCACTGTTGCAGTGTAATCTGTTCCAGGGAGGTGATGTCTCCAAGTAATAGCATGGGGTTGGAGAGGTCAATATGTTGTCCTAGAACCCCTGAGCAGTCCATTTCCATGAGGACCAGAAGGGGGCCAGAGGAGATGTAAGATATGGGCTGGGCTCTTATGGCATCTCCAGCATTCAGAATGGGGAGGAATACCCCATTTATGGAGGGCTGCTGGTGTACAATACCAGTGAAGCAGAATCTTAAGCTGAATCAGCTGGCTCTTAACATCCTTATAGGCGGAATGGGCTTTGTGCAGGTAGTGTGCCCATACCCCTGGTATGATATGACAGTCTAAGTCTCTGCTTCAAGCAGTTCTGCAAGCTTCTGTAAGATCTGGCTGTGCCTCCCACCAGGTGCTGTATAACTTAGCTGCAAGGACCAGGGAGGAGGGTTTTAAGTGCAATGTAGATAGCCAGAGCCATTTCGGGATGGCAATTTGGGACCAGTTAATGGACTGTACTGCAGTACGGAGCTGCAAGAATTTCCAGAAGTCTTGAGACGGATGTGACTAATGGGTTTTAAGCTATTCAAATGACATGAGCGTGGTAGAATCAGGTAGGTAATAATCCTGAACTATGTGTATCCTGCAGTATCCAGTGGCCCACAGTGTCCAGTTGAATGGTTTATTGTCCATCAGCAGGAGCCGGTTGTGCCAGAGATTAAGGTACCTGAACGGTAACCAGCACGCAGATTTCTTGGTCCGGGCTGCAGCCATAAGGCAGAACCACGCTTTCTTGATTTCAACCAGGACTGGCGTGAGCGAACTCTGTGTGATTGGGAGGTTGGTAAGAAGTAGGCCAAGGGGAGTCTCCTGTAGAATTTGAGCTTCTAGCTGAACCCACAGTGCAGGGGGAGAAAATGTGGCAAGAAACCATTTAGTGGCCTGAGCTGCGAGGAAGGACCAGTGGTACCCTTGTAGTCAGGGGAGTCCGAGGCCACCCCTAGCCCAATGAGCTTGTAGCTTGTGCACACTCCACCACAGTCTCTTGCCCTCCCAAAGGAATTGAGAGATAAGTCTGTCCAGTAGCCGGAAGATTTTTTATGATAGGGCAATAGGGAGGTTGTTAAGAAGATATGTCACTCTAGGCAGAAGAAACATTTGGATCGCAGCAATCTTTCCTGGGAGGGAAAGATTAAGCTGGAGCCAATGAGATACTTCAACAGTTAATTGTTCTACAAGAGGGAAGAAATTCTTGGATTCTATGTACTTCCAGTCGAACGGTATGTAGATGCCCAGGTATGTGAGATTGCTGGGTGCCCAAGTGAGCCCCAAGTCTTGTATACAATCTTTGGAGCAAACTGCATTTGGGGGGGGTAACACTAGTTTTCCTTTGGTTAATTTTCAAACCAGAGAGATGGGCGCATGTGTGTAGGATATCCAGGGTTGGGCGCAGAGAATCTCGTGGGTGAGAGAGTGTGAGGAACAAATCATCTGCATAGGAGGCTGTTACATATATGTGGTTTTCTACCGAGATACCTTTGATCTCATTAGTGGTCTGTAACTGCTGAATAAGAGGATCTAATGCAACCAGGAATAGTAATGGTGAGAGCGGGCATCCTTGTCAGGTACCTGGCTGTAGTGGGAATGGAGGGGATATGTCTTTGTTGGTGAGGTTATGAGCTAGAGATTCATTGTATAGCACTCGGATCCACTGTCTAAAGTACGGGCCAAAACCGTAAATTTGAAGTACGGCATGCATATAGGGCCATTCGACTGAGTCGAAGGCTTTCGAAAAATCCACCGCCGTTGCAGCCATGGAGTAGAAAAGTGCAAGACCAACCACTTAAGGTTGAGGAACAGGCGAATGTTATCAACAGCAGCTCTTCCTTTAGTAAACCCAACCTGTGATGGGTGCACTATGAAGTGTAGGACTTCCATCATGTGGCTAGCGAGCATCTTTGCTACTATTTTATTGTCCACTGATATTAAGGATATAGGGCGGTAATTGGCACAGTCCAATTGGTCGTCTGATTTTTTTGGGAGAGAAGGGTGATGAGTGCTTCTCACTTGGTGGGTGGTAGGATACCAGATGTATGGGCCTCCTGAAGAGCGGAGAGCAATGGGGCACTGATTTCAGAGCTCATGAGTTGATACAACTCAGTGGTCATGCCATCTGGCCCAGGGGATTTCCCTTTGGTGAGTTGGGACAATGCCAGCTTTAGCTCTGACTCTGTGAAAGGTTTGTCCAGAGCAACCTTCATGTGTTCTGCCAGCCACGGAATGCTGGCTGTAGAGCAGAAATCCCACAGCTGGGACTGAAGTCGACTCTGCTATAGGGTGGTATGCGACTGGTATAATTGTTGGTAAAATTGTTGCATACAGATATTAATCTGTTTGGGGTCAGTAACCATCTCTGCCCTATGATTCCTAAGTGTGTGGGTGTGAGAGGCAGCCTGCTGTTTCTTTAGCTGGTATGCAAGGAGTTTGCCACCCTTGTCTCCCCTCTCCCAATACGCATGCTTGGCCCTGGCCATCAGCCATTCTGCCTTTTGGGTGCAGCATTGTATTAATCCAGTATCTTAACTCAACTATGGTTCGGAGGTTCACTCCGTCCAGCCTGTCTGCTGTGGACAGCATGAAACGGGCCTCCAGCGCTGATAACTCAGCTTGAAGATGGTTCAGGTTGGCTCATTGAGCCTTATTTTTTTGGGCTATATATGCAATGATGTGGTCCCTCAGTACAGCTTAAAAGCCTCCCAGACCATGGCAGCAGAGGTGTCGTTGGCCTTGTTAATAGCAAAGTAGGCCTGGGCAGTGTTTTGTACCATTTCTTGGAATAAAGGATCCTTTATCAATAAAGGGTTATAATGCCACCTGGGGCTTGAGCCAGTTTGTCTCGAGGGTGTATATGTACAGTACAAGAAACAGGGGCTTGATCGGAGACAAGAATGTTGTCTATTTTGGAGGAGACAATGTTGTCAGCTGCAGGTGGGTTAGCCAGCCAGAAGTCTATGTGACTGTAGGTGGTGTGCACCAGTGAGAAAAAGGATTAGTCTCACCCAGAAAGATGGTCTTTCTGCCATACATCAATCAGCCCCCATTCTTTCATTGCCTCCTGCAACCTGAGCACCGCATTGCGATGCATCTGTGGGGTCGGCTTAGATTTGTCCAAAAAGATATCTAGTGTTAAATTGAAATCCCTCCTAGTATAATGGGGTGTCCTGTGGAGATGGTCTCAAGGGCTTGATTAATGTCCAGGAAGAAATCTGAGAAGTCCACATTTGGCCCGTAGATATTGGCTAGGATTGCATGGCCTTCCAGATATGAAAATCTAGCCACGATCCAACGGCTCTGAGCGTCAGTTATTACCTTGTCTATTACCCAGAGACACATTTTCTGGACAAGAATGGCTACCACCTGGAGTACACTGTACAGTTCTGGAGACCTTACCTATGTAAGGACATAGACAGGGTAGAGAAGGTTCAGAGGAGGGCAACAAAGATGGTGCATGGATTGCATCACAAGTCCTATGAGGACAGGTTGAAGGAACTGAACATGTACTCCCTGGAGGAGAGGAGGGAGAGAGGGGATATGATAGAGACATACAAGTATCTTACAGGGAGGAACAGGGTGCAGGAATACACTATTTTTAAGCGAAAAAATGTTCCAGGACTAGAGGGCATGGGATGAAGTTGGAGGGAGGACGATTCAGAGGAAACGTGAGGAAGAATTTCTTCACATAACGGGTGGTGGACAAGTGGAATACTCTGCCAGAGGAAGTGGTGGGGGCTGAAACAATCACGGGATTTAAGAATGCATGGGATAGACATAAGGGAATTCTGGAGGTCAGGGGTAAGGGACAACAGCCTTCTTGGAAAACATAAACTGAACTTACAAGCTCAAATGGGCAGACTGGGTGGGCCATAGGCCCTTATCTGCCGACACTGTCTATGTATCTATGTACCCCTTTGGACTTGGTTTGTGCTGAGCTTGCTAATACAGATCCTACTCAGGATTTTTTGAGCCACAATATGTTTCTTGCAGTGAGGTGTGTCTCTTGTATGAGTGCGATATCTGCCTGCAAGGAGCGTAAGTGCTTGAGGACCACTGATATTTTTGTTGGATGGTTCAGTCCCTTTACATTCCATGAAATAAGTTTGACTCCCATCCTAGAGTTTGGATAATTAGACCCGACGGGAATAGGTTTAAAAGTACTCACCCCAGGAATCCAGCAAAGGAGAGCAAGAGGGGACAGAGAGAGTACCTGAGATGTGGCAAGAAATGTCAGCCAGAGAGAGAAGACAGTATAAGCTGGTAATAAGAGAGGAGAACTGCAACAACCTAGTAACAAAATAAAGTAGGTAAATACAGTGCACCAGAGAACAACAATTACAGATGCAAATAGCAATATGTTGCAAATACAAAGAGGAAAAGGAGAACAGCTACTCAAAGCTAGGACTAGTGTTATATTAAGTACACTATCAGTGACAGTGTTAACAGAGTTCTGAAACAATTTGTAAGATCAACAGTCTATAGGTAACTTGGGTTATGCACGTCAGTGCAAGTTTTCCGCCAGGAAAGGGGGAAGTGCACAGCCGTGCTATCTGAGTACCTAAGATGGGGGCTTAGGAGTTTAACTGGTATAAGCTCCGAGACTCAATCCCCAGCCATAATGCATCAATACTGAGTTACCACCCTTGTCCAATAAGACTAATGGGTGTGGCATCTGGGAGGGATTCAGGGAAGGGGGGAACAGGGAGAAGGGGGTAGGGGTTAGTACTGATCCTGGTATTATGCAGAGAGGCTAGTCTCTAGGGCGGTCTTTGTGTATTGCATATAAGGAAGGCACTTGTGATCCTGGTTCTTAAAAGGAGTCCCTTCCAAAAGCATGAGATGCCCACCAGCAGAGGATAAAGAGCATGGCAGATTGTCACTTGGGTTAGCTACCCACTAGGGGAAGGATCCTGGGTAAAGGATGGACACCCGCCTTCTAATAGGGCAATTTCTTCCCAAGAGGTACCTTAGTGTCTAGGAGGGTATATACAGGCAGCCATCTGTGCCTCGATAAAATATGCTGTAGAGCCTCCTTTGGTGGATATCATAGGGGGGGGTCATGCAATACTTTAGCGGTGGGTGGTAAACCTCTCCTACTATGTACATTTGCATGGGCGACTCTAAACATTACCCATATCGTAGAGGTAAAGAGAAAGAGAAAAACTTACAAAAACTGAAGCAAATCAGTCCAGTGGAGCATTGCCTCTGGTGGGATCCGAACATGTAGTTGTACTTAGTAGGTCCTTGGAAAGCGTTTCAGTGAATGTTAACAGTCCCAGCTTGATAGGCAGTGTGGCAATGTCTGCATAATCATCTATTTCTGAAGGGAGGTCTGTCCATGAAACCACACCTGCAGCTTCTATAGGAAGGTTATCAGGACTGTCCGTGGGCTTCAGTGGAGTTTCCGAGGAGATATCATCCTTATTTTGTTTGGCTGGTGGGGCTGTGTCTGGTCCTTCAGGGGCTGCATTATGGCCGCTATTCAAGCAATGACGAATCCTTGCTGTATGGCCTGATCCCCGCTGTGGTCTGGAAGGAGACAGTTAGCTATAGGCTGTTGCTGTATGTTAGAGTTCTCATTTACCAGTCCCAATGATGCTGTGTGGTAGGGAGATCTGGGGGAAACATCTGAGCGTGGGATTGTCTGTCTTTTAATTTTGTCCCTTGGAGAGCTGCTGCTGGCTGATTGCTTTTCCCTGGTGTATTCGTGATGTCCCGGGCTTCAAAGCTTCCTGGGAGTTGAAGTTTTTAGTGGCATCCGAGGCCAATGTTTAGTGAGCCATGCTTCAATCTCCTGAGGCACTTCAGCTATGATGTACATCCCTTTCCTGGAGACATGCAGGTGAGCCAGGTGGCAAAAGCCATATTTAAAGCCTTGTTGAGCTATGAATTGCTTGATAGGGATGAAAGCTTTCCTTTATGCCGCCACCCCAGCAGAAAAGTCTCTGAAGAAAGAGATTTTCACCCCTTGCCAGGAAATGTTTTCCTTATCTCCAGATGCCCGAGGTACACGTTCTTTAGTACAATATTTGGGGATATAAGCAATGATAGGTCGTGGCTGCGAATTCACAGAGTGGGGTCCACTAGGTATTCAATGCGCTTTCTCCACGTCGATCGGGCCATGCCACCTCTCCTCCAACATTTTGGGGATTTCCTCATTCAGAAACCGCTCTGTATTGGGGCCTTCCAGACTGTCAGGAATGCCAAGGATTCTTATGTTGTTTCTCCTCCCATGGTTCTCTTGGTCTTCTGCCCTCCGCCAGAGTGTGGCCAGTTTGTTATCATGCTCCTGGAGGCGTTGTAGGATTTTCACTTGACTAAGCTCTAGGCCCTCCGTTTTTTGTTCCACCACATTCATTTTATCATTAAGGGCATGAACTTCAGCCACCATGCCTGCTAGAGTTGCTGATACTGAGTCCACCTTTAATAGTAATATTTCTAGAAGAGTTGTTATGTGCTGGAGGGAGGTGCCTACATCAAGCGGTTGAGAGGTAGGTTCCAAGGCTACCGCAGTCTATCTGCTCTGTGAGGGTGAAAAAGAGGCCATATAGTAACTGGGGAAGGGCTCCGATACGTTTCAGGAGAAGATGAAGGGGAGCAAGCCTTCCATCCACCATGCAGGTACGGGGAGCGGTTTACAGTAGGCTGATGCAGTAGAATTGTGATGAGACGACTGCCAGGCCAGATCACGGTTTATGGCCTATAGGAGTCGAAGGAGGGTCACGAGAGGACTGGCGCCAGAAGACAATTGACCAGATCCCGAGCGCTATAAGACTCACACCGATCAAATATTCAGCGATTAAGGAGGCATATTGTGGCTTCAGGTGGGGAAAAAAATCCCTGGATGCCGGCTACTGGTTCAGATTAGTTTAGCTGAGAGCCGAGCTGTTCCATCTTCCTCGGCGTCCAAGCCACGTCCTCCCCATAAAAAGAATTTTAAAAGGCTCTGAGGAACTTATTTTCAAAATATAAATATTCACATGCAGCGGCTCTAAAGGTGTGTTATTTAAAAGTTAATGCAAGGCTAGTAGAATGTCAACACCCAGTCACATCTCTCCATGTCCCAGACCCTTTTTATAACTATAGTAAAAATGTTTTTTTAAATACTGTTAAGCCTTGTTCAGTATATAGTAAGGCTCTGCATGTATGATAGTCAAAGATTAACACAAGGTTGATAGACTGTTTAGAGCCAGTCTTTTTCTCAGACTTATTTTATAATAACATTTTATGTCTGCTTTTTCGGTGCCACTGGCTCTTTAGCTTCCCTTAGTGTAGCAGATTTTCTACTGCATCACCAAACTGGCACCAAACTGGCAGTAGTATGATATGCCAGTATAGCCTAGAGGCTAGAGTAACCAGCTCTGAATGAGCTTGGTACATCCAGCAGTTGTGGGTTTGAATCCCACAACCTCTGCTTCCATACTGAGCGACCCTGAGCTAGTCACTTAGCCTCCCAGAGTTCATACCCCTGAAAGCAGCCCTTGGGCCTTGTAGTCCTCACCCAGTTACCAAAGAATTAAAAAAAAAGCTGCACAGATTAGCACTCTGGCAAAATTTGAGGGTAATGGGAAATAAGGGAACCTGAATTCAAACTGCAACATCTTGGTTAGCACTCTCATGCCTAACCTCTAGGCTATACTGGGTGCTGATCTGTTCGGTTCTGGAGACATGTTGAGATGCAAGTGCTGGTGTCACCCAGCTCATGAACTAATTACTGACGAAAAGTGATGCACAGGCATTTATCAATCCATCAAGTCAAAGTTTATTTAAATGTCAAACAAACAAGTGACAGCCATTTGTAGCTAACCAAGGGGAGCAGACATAAACAGCCCCAATGTTTTGCACCTTAGTGCACTGCTACAGGAGGACTGATAAACATCTGTGTGCTGCTCTTTGTAACTTGCTGTTTTGTTGGTTCCTAACCCGCATGCAGGGTACTCCCTTAGATTTCAAGTGCAGCTTCCTTTGGTGAGGTTTTGTTCCTCTCATTAACTATCCCTGGGTCAGTTTTGTTTTCAGCTGAGCCTGGGTTGCACTGATCCTGAGTCAGTGGCCAAGGGAATAATCTATCTGGACTACCAAAGCTGCTCATAGTAGAAGCCCTTTCTGTCATTGCGAGTGTTCTGAGTAGTGTAGTGGGACAAGATAAGACTTCTGTTGGGAGAAGTTCCTTCGGCAATTGGAAAATGCAGCATCTGCAAAGCTTGGTGAAACCAGCGACGTTCGATAAAAACTGCCAACTTCCAAGGTGATTCTTCTTACAAGTAAGGCTGTGAATGTCCCTAGTACTTCTGCGAGCTGATGGCCCTAATCACCAGGGTAATGTACTTTGATCCTGAGACTTGGAGCTTTTATAATGTCCCTGGTTCCAGGCTAAGACCTGCAGGGAACAGACAGTTCTCTGTCATGATCTCAGTCCTCTGCAATGACCTCCCACCAGACATCCACTGCATGACAGTACGTCAGATAGCCACTTTAGGATGGAGGTTTGCGAGTGGTTCTTCAAACAAGCCTACCCTGGCCCCATTACCTGAGCATGGCTTTTGCTGTTTTGTTGTTTCTGACTCTTTCAGAGCCATCTGAACTGGATTTGATTCTGGTTAAAGCAGTAGTGCAATAAAATTGGCGAAAAATGTTGGCCCTACCTTTTTTCACTATAAAAGATTCCAGGCATCTTCCTGTTTTATGTGGTGGCAACATTTTGTAATTTGACCAGTATCTGAGTATTTTATAAATGTTTTAATTTAGTATTTTTTCTCAAGAAAAAAGATGGATGGCCACCGCATTTGGCTTAGACATAGCATTGTAGGCCTGGCAAGGGTTAAGGTTGAGAAATTAAAAAACAAACAAAAAAAAAAACCCTCAGGGTGTGCAGCATAAAAGGTACCTAGAAAAGTGGATTTGACAGGTATGCTGATATTTGTATTAACCGTAGCTGAAACTAGCTATGGGAAAACATTTTTCATTGCACTCCTGCTTCAGTATGTGTTTATTGCATTGGTTAATGTTAAGTTATTTATTGTTTTATGAGTTATGCTTTATTTTAAGTGCCTGTTTCAGTGTAACTGATCATTGTCCGGTACCCATCCATAACCCCCTTTCTCCAGGAAGAAATACATAGACACCAATCTTGGAGGAAAATGGCCGCAGCCATGTGTTTATTGATTGCAACCAGATTGAGAGCAGCGTGCACACCTGCTAGGATCTACGGTCCAAGGTTGTAAGGGCCAAGGCTTGCTGGCCGCCTCCTGTCAGTGCCATTAGCCTTGCAGAATAGCTATACCTGCTGGAGGCAGACCTCAACCCCTCTCCCGGGTCAGGATACTCAGGTTCTGCCTCCATGCCAACCAGAGTGGGGGGACCATGAGCTTTAGAAGAACCCCGCACATTACTGCCCCCCGTGACCATCCGATGTATCATGATCCTCCCGAGATGCCAACAACATGACTGCAACATAATGATATGCACCTATTCCTGACTATTTGCTCTCCCCTATTTGATGCTCCCACCTCTAACTCTGTTTTCGCACCCTTTTGGAGGAGGTGAAAACCCAGGAAAACCCTTTTGCAGAGAAAAACTAGGAAAAGCTGCTCCATAACTCCTATTGTGGTCATCCTTAAGGGGTCAAAAGGTGGGCCCTAGCTACTGTCTGGCCCCCACCACACTGTTTTTACGAGGGTGGCGGGTGGGTGATTCTGAGAGGGAGAGAGGGAAAGATGCAGAATTGCTGGCTACAATCCCAATTATCCCCCTTCTCTCCCCCACAGGATGCAACCCCCTTCACATGTGGGAGGCCTTGGTGGTCGCTATGTCCAATCACTGGACAACTACTGTCCCCGCTTGGGACCACCACCCATGGCATTGCCCCACCTGCTTTAACTGCATGATGTAACTACACAGTTGCTCCACCGGGATGGGCCAATCCTCCGGCCATGCCGCCTGTGCCCTCATAGCTAAGAAATGTTTGACGTCCCTCCTGTATATTCCCTTGTGCTTGGTGCAATGGAGTTACCTACCCATTTCCAAGTCAAGATGTCACAGCCTCCCACAAGACAGGGGTTATGGCCCATGGCTGCTGCTCTGCTGCTGGAGCCAGATCCTGGAACTGTTGTCACTATGAATGAGACAAAGTGTCAGCGATCCCGTTATCAACCCCTGGTATGTAAATGGCCTTAAAGGAACTGTTCAAGAGTAAGCATTTAAGGATGAAGATGCACATCAAGTGCCCCATCAGGCCCTTTGGCACCAACTGCTTGTTGATCGTGTGCACCACCCCCATGTTGTCCGACCTGAAGAGGACCTTATGGTCCTTCAGCTGCACACCCCATAGTTGCAGGGCTACCACTATGGGAAAAAATTCCAACAACGTGATGTTCTTAAGCAACTCCACTGCCTCCCATTCTGGTGGGCATTGTCCAGCACATCACTCCTCTTGAAGGTAAGCCCCAAAACCTAAAGATCCCGCTGCATCTGTGAACAGCTAAAGCTTGTGCCCTCGGCTGTCCGACTTCCAAAGAGCCACGTCATTGAAGTGCTCCAAGAAGACCTTCCAAATCCGCAGGTCCTCTTAAAAGTCCTCCGTGACCCATAACCTGTGATGTGGCCTGGTACACCCCCCTCCTAGCTTAGCCATGTGGTGCAAGAATGTGTGCACCATCAGCATGACCCAATAAGCAAAGTTGAGGTGCCCCACCAGCTGCTGCAGCTGTCTCAAGGTTACCTTCCTGGCCCCCTCCATGGAATCCAGCAGGCATCTCAGCACCTCCACCTTGTCACCAGGCAAGTGGCAGAGCCTGTTGACAGTGTCGATTTTGATCCCCAGGAACCCTAGCACCCTGGTGGGAGTCTCAACCTTCCTTGGGGCTAAGGAGAACCCAAAATCCCTGCAGATCACCAAAAAGGTGGACAGCGTATTGCACAATCATCTGTCCCATCTGCCCCGGTGAACAGAAAGTCATTGAGGTAGTGGACCACGAGCTTGTTACCTGATTGTTTCTCTGTTACCCAGTGAAGGAACCTGCTGAAAGTCTCAAAGACTGCGCAGGCTACCAAACCCCCCATAGGCATGCAGTTGTCTACGTAATGCTGCCCCTCGAACTTCATGCCCAGAAGTTTCCTGTCATCTGGGTGAACTGGCAGCAGCTGGAATGCGGACTTTATATCCACCTTTGCCAGGAGTGCCCAAGGCCCCGCCTCTTGCACCACTTGAACTGCCCTATCGAACGATGTATACAGCACTGCCGTATGGCTTATGTCGATATAGTCCCTACGTCCAATCACTGGACAACTATTGTCCCCCCTTGGGACCACCATCTGCTGTTTCCCTCCCCCACCTCTTCCTGTGTCCAGGGGAGGATAGCCCCAGACAAAATACAGCTGCTGTCAGCTGTTGCAGCCTCTGCATTGTCTGGTAACCATCCATAACCCCCTTTCCCCAGAAAGAAAGACACAGACATCAATCCTGGAGGAAAATTGCCGCAGCCATGTGTTTATTGATTACAACCAGATTGAGAGCAGAATGCACACCTGGGAGGATCTACGATACGAGGTTGTAAGGCCAAGGCTTGCCGGCCACCTCCCGTCAGGCACCGTTAGTCTTGCAGGTAGCTATACCTGCTGGAGGCGGACCTCAACCCTTCCCCCTAGACTCCTTCTGGATATGAAAGGTGATTTATCATCCTGAATTCCCGTGGCATTCTCTTAGGCACAAGCCCAATGGGTGATACCCTCAGGGCCAGGCTTGGCAGGGCAGCAAGCAACCCACTGATCCTCCCCAGCTGCCTCTCCTTTTTCAGTTTCTTCCAGACCACCTGTGGACAATCCCTGGTGGATTTCAGGTTCTTGACCTCCTGGCCCTTTCTGGAGCCTCTGTATTGTTACCTGAAACCCACTGTGAATCCCTTCTGAAGAAGGTTGGTGGCCTTCCTGTATGGGTACTGGTCCAACCACCAACTAATCTTATCTACCCTTACTGGGGTAGGTAGGCCTGTCACCCTGAAGCCTCCCCAATTTTCTAGCTGCTCCCCGAACCCCCACCCCGAGGGTCTGAGGGGAGGTGCACTGGATGAAGGTGTGCTGTCACCTGCAAGCCATGCATAAGTGACAAAAGCGGCAAGAGGTCTGGGTACATTTCGCCTGGTTGTACTCAAAGCAAGCCTGATTGGTCCATGTGGCCCCTTCCGGCCTCACTGGTGGTGGAGGCCTAAGCGGCAAGCCGCTGTTGGTGTTCACCCCCCCACCATGCATAGCATCCACCAGCAGGGTCCTGTCCACTGTCCCCCACCCCAGGGATCCATATTCCTGCCTCCACCTCTGAATTCCTCATCATACTCAAGCAAGGCCATCCCACCTTTTCTCTGGTGCATGAGCATGATCCTGTTTTGGTATGTGTGAAGTTCCAGACCCTGATCCTTTTCCGTCTGCAGTATGGTGCCTGCATATATGGGAAAGGCCGCTATCCAATTTTCGAAGGTGCTGGGAACTTTTTGGGGTTTCTTATCTGCCTCCTCCCCTTTCTCCTTCTTCTTGTCCTCCTGCTCCACCGGTCTGTTCAACAGGGAGAACATGTCCACGTACTCCCTGTTCCTGATTTGCTGCCTGACCTTCTCTGTAAGGTGGGACCCCAGCTGCTTGTCCAAGCCACCATATGAGCTGGGGACTGGAAGAGGTGGCCCTGAAGCAGATGGCACCCCAGTAGCCGTAGCCCCCGTGGCCGCATCCTGCAACCCCGTCTTCACTACCATCGCTGCCATGAGGTCCAGGAGCTTGTCCAGCTTGGTTTCTGCCCCTTCAGCATTGGTAGTCCCCAGCCCCCTAACCCCTTCACTGTCGGCCTGTCCCTGTGTTGCAGGAAGCTTCCTCTCCTCTGCAACCTCCTGCCTGTGCAGGGATTGACCTCCTACTCCTAGTGCCACATCAAGAACTTGCTGCAAGTCCCCATTGGTCAGCTCCCACACCCTGTTGTGCTACTTACCTCTCCCTGGCATCCTAGGCACTTTAGCCGGAGACACCACCTTCCCTCTTGCTGGCCGCTTCTGCTGTGGTGCCTCCTGCCTCGCCATTGATGTCGATGGGCCATCCAGTTCCTCCAAGCAGGCTTCCAGCCAGGCTGCTCCCTTCCTCTGGTACTTCTGCTGAAGCTGCCCTTCCAGGACCTCCATGGCTTTTTGGGATAGGGTACTCTGCCTTGTAGCCATCTGGAAAACACTGAACGCCCCCCACACAAAATCAATTAGTTCTGCCACACAGTAGTAACCCAGGGTGGGCCAGGAGGATTCACCCCTCTCGCGGGACCTCACCCCCCCCCTCGCTGGGCCTCCCACCCTGTGAGGTCCGGCCCTCTCTCCTTGCGAATAGGAGGGAATGAAGGTGGGGCAGTGGCCCATGCCACACCCGCCTCCCTGGGGGCGATCTGCCAAACAAGGCCCCTCCCAAACCCAACCAAGCCCTTCCTGTCCAACACTGCCTATCATTTACTATTAGGCTTATGCTGTGTAATTATTTATTTCGTTATGTATTTTTTTTTTTTTTTATAAAGAGGGACAGGGAACCAGCCCTTCAGCCCCGGCCCCCTCATTCTCCTCATCCCCCCAGCCCCCCACCACAAGGGGCAATTGCAGGGGGCCGCTTCTGCCCTGAAGGCGAGGCCTGAGCCAGTTCCAATCCACCCTCCCCCTCGGGGGTCCTGCGACAGCCAGGCCAAAGCAGGATCCACCTTCTCGGCCCGTGTCCCTGGGCCAAGTGGCTGCATACCCTGGACTGCTCAGCCTGTCCCTGGTGGGCTTCCAACCCATGGCCTATGGGGGGGCACTCCTAGCCAAGTTTCACATGCACTCTGGCTGCCCCTCCCACTTGCCCCGGGCCCAGGCATGAGACCACAAGCACTTGAAGGAATATTTTTTTTTACATATTTTTGCTCATGTACTGCAGGGGGGAGGGCAGCACTCTGTCATTCTGCTGCCCAGGTTCTCTGGCAAATGCTAGCTAGGCCACTCCCCCTTGGGACATCAGTCTCTACTTAGCCCAGTGGTCGCGCTTGGGTGGGTGAGCCTAATGTGCTCTCCTGTGTACAGAATAGTAATCTGGGCCAACCCAAGATGGCGCCTGCCTCTCTCGAGCGTTCCCGTGAGATTTGCAAGGATTGTATCCTTTCTAGGCCCAGATCTTGCGGGACGCCCCCAAGCAGTGTGAGTTCACTGCTCAGCCAGTCCTCTTGCATCCCCAGGGAATGCTGGGAAATATAGTCCCCCAGAAGACTGCTGCACTCACTGGCAAACTCCCGGACCACTGACAAAGCCCCAGAGAACCACCAGCCGAACTCGGGGTATGAGGGGATGCCTCACCTCTCGCCAATGGAGGCCTGCTGCTGAACTCCCAGGCTCCTGAAAACAAGGTGGAAGTTGAGCGGGAATGGGAGAGAAGTGCTTCATCCCCACTTCCCGATCCAGCATGACCACAGGACACGTCACGGCGCCATGAGCCGGAGCCACGTCCCGCTGCATCCGCGAGGTCACCCCTATGTTTGGTGCCAATGGGGGAGAGGAGCTGGCCTGAACCCACAGAAGTTGCAGAAAATCCAGAGACCAGGTAGGCCCCTCCATGCTTGCACCCGTCGGCTAGCAGATCTTTTTAGCTGACTCTCCCAACAGCGAGCTAGCCCTCTCTGCTTTCTTTTCCTATTTTTTTTTTCTTAAAACTATTATTTATTTATGTTGCAGTGGCTAACCTTTGGAAGCTCAGGAGCACCCTGGGGGCTGAGGCAAGGCACCTGCCTCATGCATGGGACTCAGCTGTCCCTCCTCCACCACAGACCCCAGGCTCAGGCCCCTTCCCCAAGGAAGAGCAGCAGTGTGCTGCTGGGTGATTGTCCAGGCTGCAGAACCATGTCTGCACGCTGGTAATTTGGACCTCAAATTGCTGGATTATTGCCAGCCCAATGCTCCCAATGCTCTACCTCTCCCCTAGGCCACAGCTACATTACCTTATTGTCCTGACGCCTGTGAGGTGGAGCTCCTGTCGGTCTTGATCCTGCGAGAGGGAGAGGAGGAAAGAGGCAGAACTGCTGGCTACAGTCCCAATTATCCCTCTCCTCTCCCCCACAGGATGTGACCCCCCTTCCCATGTGGAAGGCCTCAGTGGTTCCTACATCCAATCACTGGACATCTACTGTTACACTATAACTACAGTGTAGTTAACTGGCATTTAAAGTGTAACCGTTTTACAGTATGTAATCTGTGTCACATGTGTTACAGTCTGAAAGACAGGTGCTTTACAAACAAGCATTTGACAATGTAGTAGTAGTAGTAGTAGTAAAAAATGTATTTTTATACAGGAATAATACATGTCATTTGGATAATACAATCCAGTTTTCAAGACAGTCCTGTGTAAACTCTCCAAGTTTCACATAATCATACCAACTACAAACAATCTAATACAAAATATAAATAAATACACAATCACTAAGTTACAAACAATTTTTTAAAACAAAATCCAACAAAAGTCAGTATCAAACACATACACACGAGTAAACATAACACATCTTTAACCCCTTAAGAAATTTTTTGACAGATTTCTCAGATCGTAATAAAGGAGGGAGTGTATTCCAACATACTGATGCTTGTGATGCTAATGTTCTGTCCCCAAACTTATTTTTTCGCTTATCTGGATCAATTCTATTTTGGTACAAAGACCTAACTGAATGTTTCCTGAGGGCAGAATCTTTATCTGCCAATATGTTAGCTATATTATGGTTTAAGTGAATTGTCCTATATTTATAAATAAATAATGACCAGCTTTTCTTGTATTCCAAATCAAGGGATAACCAATTTAACCTAGTTCACAAATCACAATGATGGGTCCTAAAATTACAAAGTAAAACATATCTTGCCACCCTATAATGTAATTTGTCTAATTTATTTAGAAGTTGTTTAGTAGCAGTCCCATAAATGACCTCTCCATATTTAAGTACTGGAAGTATGAGCTGTTCTGCAATCAATTTCCTATCTTGCAATTTTAGACACCTAGATGTTCTCTTTAAGGCTCCTAATTTTTAATGTGCTTTAGTAATAATAGATTCTATATGCCCTTTAAAAGTCAGTGAAGAATCAATATTAACTCCTAAATAACAGTAATTTGATACTTGTTCTGTTGAGGTTTGATTCAGTGTTAGAATTTGTACATCTGAGAATTCCTGTTGTCTATTGGTACCAAAATACATTAGTTTAGTTTTATTTACTTTCATTATTAATTGTGACCTGGTGAACCACTCCTGAACCCTGGTAAAGTCGGTCTGTAGGTTTTCCTGGAGATCCACAAAATTTTTCCCAGAAGCCACCAAAACCATATCATCTGCATGCATCCTTATATCTGTATGCCAGATCACTGATGGTAAATCATTGTTAAAGATCAAAAATAACAAGGGTCTTAAAATGGACCGCTGTGGAACCTCCCCTTTAACAGTTCAAGGGTTAGAAAGGTGATACTGTAACTGTACCCTCTGGGATTGGTCAGTTAAATATGACATAAACCATGTAAGTGGATTCCCAGAGAAACCCAGACCGACCAACCTCTGCCAAATGTGGATTGCGTTGGTGTGTATAGCTCTCTCACTGACCCTCTGTCACTTGCTCAGTCTGTTTCTCCCGGTGCTGCAGGCTGCTCTTTTGTAATGGGCTCATGCCTGCATTGGCACCGTGCCCTGCCCACTAAGAAATCCGCAGCTGTCGTGACAGAGCTCCATTGAGGTGGCTCACTCCTCCTCTCCCACTCGCTCATTCTGTTTCTCCTGGCACTGCAGGCTGCCCTTTTGTACTGGGCTCCTGCCTCTGTTGGTGGCTTTTCCTGCCCACAAAGAAATCTGCAGCAGTCCCGACACAGGTCTGTTGAGCCTGCTGACTCCCCCTATCTCACTCACTCATTCCATTTCTGCCAGCGCTGAAAGCTGGCCTTTTGTACTGGGCTCCTGCCTGCATTGCGGCCTTTTTCTGCCAACAAAGAAATCTGCAGCAGTCACGATAGAGCTCCATTGAGCTCACTCACTCCCCCTCTCTCACTAACTCATTCTGTTTCTCCTAATGCTGCAGGCTGCCCTTTTGTACTGGGATCCTGCCTCTGTTGGTGCCTTTTTCTGCCCACAAAGAAATCTGCAGCAGTCCTGACAAAGCTCTGTTGAGCTCGCTCACTCCCCCCCCCTCAGTCGCTCATTCTGGTTTTCTCACCACTGCAGTCTACCCTTTTGTACTCGGCCCCTGCGTGCATTGCTGCCTTTTTCTGCCCACAAACAAATCTGCAGCAGTCCCAACAGAGTTCCGTTGAGCTCACTCACTCCCTCTCCCTCCCTCACTCACTCACTCATTCTGTGTCTCCTGCTGCTGCAGGCTGCCCTTTTGTACTGGGCTCCTGCCTGCATTGCCGGCTTGTTCTGGCCAGAAAGAAATCTGGAGCAGTCCTGACACAGCTCCATTGAGCTCGCTCACTCCCCCTCTCTCACTCACTCATTCAGTTTCTACCCGCTCTGCAAGCTGGCCTTTTGTACTGGGCTCCTGCCTGCGTTGCTGCATTTTCTGCCCACAAAGAAATCTGCAGCAGTAACAATAGAGCTCCGTTGAACTCGCTCACTACCGCTCTGTCACTCACTCATTCTGTTTCTCTTGGTGCTGCAGGCTGCGCTTTTGTACAGGGCTCCTGGCTGCATTGGCACTTTTTTCTGTCCACAAAGAAATCAGCAGCTGTCCTGACAGAGCTCCATTGTTGTCGCTCAGTCTCCCTCTGTCATACGCTCATTCTGTTTGTCCTGGTGCTGCAAGCAGCCCTTTTGTACGGGGCTCCTGCCTACATTGGCGCCTTTTCCCACCCACAAAGAAATCCGCAGCAGTCCTGACAGTGCTCCAGTGAGTTCGCTCACTCCCCATCCCTCACTCGCTCTCTCGTTCTGTTTCTTCCAGTGCTGCAAGCTGCTCTTTTGTACTGGCCTCTTGCGTTGGGACCTTCTTCTGCCCACAAAAAAATCTGCAGCAGTCCCAACAGAGCTCAGTTGAGCTCGGTCACTTTCCCCTCACTCGTTCGATCTTAATTTGTCCCAAACACTGATTTCCTACAGTGACTGTGCTATTCTCTGGCAGGAGTGCAAAAACATATTTTAGCCAGGATGTGAAAAATGACAGCTGTACTGTTCATAAGGAGGTATGAAAAATGCCGCTATTGAAAATTTGGTGTGAAAATGTTACAAATTTGCGAAGTTACAAGGGTGCATGGAAACAGTACAATGCACGCTTGCAACACAGTCATGTTATGGAGTTTCATCACCAAATTTTCAACATAGGGATTTTAGGACCTCTGCTCATGAACAGTGCCACTGTCATTTTCTTAATTTGTTCCAAACACTGATTTCCCACAGTGATCATGTTATTCTGTGCCGCAACTGTGAAACCACATTTCAGTCAGGATGTGAAAAATGACTGCTGTACTGCTTATAAGGAGGTGTGAAAAAATGCCACTGTTGAAAATCTGGCATGACAATATTACAAATCTGCGAAGTTACGAGCGTGTGTGCAAACTGAGCAACGCACGCTCGTAACACAGTCATTTTATGGAGTATCATTACCAAATTTTCAACATAGACATTTTAGGACCTCTACACATGAACAGTGTCACTGTCATTTTCTTAATCTGTCCCGAACACTGATTTCCCACAGCAACCACGCTATTCTGTGCTGGAAGTGAGAAACAACATTTCCGCCTGGATGTGAACAATGACAGCTATACTGTTCACAAGGAGGTGTAACAAAATGGCAATGTTGAAAATCTGGAATGAAAATATTGCAAATTCATGAAGTTACAAGTATGCGTAGCAACTGTGCAGTGCACTCATAAAACAGTATTTTTTTTTATTTTTTCTACCAAATTTGCAACATAGGCTTTTTGAGAGCCCACCTCATGAACGCTGGCACTGTCATTTCGTTAATTGGCCCCAAAAGGTGATTCCATGCAGTGACTGCAAAATCACCTTTCAGGGCCAATTAACATCATGACAGTTCAAGAATTTATGAGGAGGTGTAACAAAACCCCCATGTTGAAAATTTGGTGGCAAAATTTCAAAAAATGACTGAGATATGCATTAAAGTTGGAGAATCCCCATTTATTCCATTATACAGCTTACCGGCATTTTCTCAGTTCACGGTCGGCTTTGAAGAGTGCAGACGTGTTACCGGTCCATCAAAGAACATCGCGCGCGCTCCAGAGGTAAGTATGGGGTGAGGGGACCTGTGGGGAGGCAGGGTGCGCAGTCAGTGGGCACGGGTTGCGGGAGGAGGGGCAGGGAGACCGCCGAGGGACAGTTTCCTTTTTTACAGGGTTAAAAAAAAAAAACATTGCCGGACAGTTTTTTATTTCACAGGGTCATGTGGCATGCAGGGGTGGGCTCCCAGCATGCCACCAGATCTTTCTTTTGGGGGCAGCAGTAGCCGGCGGGGTTAGGCACCTGTTGGCCACCGACAAAGGGGGGCTTAGATTGTCACCGACAGGGATTGGGCACCCTTCACAGACAATAAAAAGTGGGGAGGTTGGTTAAAATGCCGACGGGAGTGGGCTCTGGCCGGCAAAATCAACATTTGAGCACCGGCCGATGGGAATTGGGGCCCCCGTCAGCAAATAAACATGGTGGAGGGGGTTATATTGTTTGTGAACACAGCGGCAAGCCACTGCCATGTTCACAAAAAATATCAGTGTTTCTAGATCCTGCCCTGCAATGATGGGTCACTCCCTAACTGCAGCGGATGGCTGAAGCTGCAATGACGAGGTGGCCCCTGATTGCAGCAGCTAATTTCTCACAAGTTGGTGGCACACTGGCTGAACTAGTGTCAGCAGCAGCATGCCACGGCATTGGGGGAAGTGGGACAAGCCTTTGCAGGATGTGGGGGCATTGGCCACAACAGTGCCGCACCTCCACAACCTGCTTCTGAGAAAGCTGTCCCAATATGTTTCTTGCACTGTGCACAATCAACATAAAAATTAAGCAATAAGGTGTGACTGTGTATATTACTGTGGGATGACAACATGCCTAAGGTAGGGAGGAATGAGGCAACGCTGAGTGTCTTATGCAGCCAAGAAGGGCCATTAGCCTCAAAATTATGCATGCATTGGAGTAAATTATTGTGATTATAAAATGGTTCCACTCATTCTTATTTTAACAAGCATTTGTCAATGCCGAATGTTGTCACGCTGGCATTGGACATGGCAGTGGCAGAATTAGAGACGCATAGCGCTGTGAATTTGTTAATGTGCCCCAAAAGGTGATTTTGCACAGCGAGCATTCCACTGTGCACCACAGCTGCGGAAACGCGTTTTGGGCAGGCTGTGAAAAATGGCAGCTGGACTTTTGATAAGGAGGTGTGCACAAATGCCAGTGCTGAAATGTGGCATGAAAATATTGCAGATTGACAAAGTTACAAGGGTGTGTGAAAACTGCACAATGCACGCTTGCAACACAGTCATTGTATGAACTTTTGGCACCAAATTTTCAACATAGGCATTTTAGGACCTCTGCTCATGAATAGTGTCACCGTCATTTCCGAAAACTGTCCCAAAAACTGATTTCGCACAGCGACCGTGCAATTCCGTGCCGGACATGCGAAAACACATTTCAGCCAGCTGTACTGTTTATAAGGAGGTATGGAAAATGCCAGTGATGAACAGCTGGAGTGAAAATATTACAAATTCACAAAGTCACGAGCATGCATGCAAACTGCGCAACGCACCCTCATAAAACACTCATTTTATTGACTTTCGTTCCCAAATTTCAACATAGTTATTTTAGAACATCTGCTATTGAACAGTGTCACTGTCATTTTCATAATGTGTCTCGAACATGGACTTTCCACAGCGGCCGCGCTATTCTGCCCTGGAACTGCGAAAACAGATTTTGGTCAGGATGTGAAAAATGACAGCTGTACTGTTCATTAGGAGGTGCAGAACAATGGCAATGTTGAAAATCTGATGAAAATAAGTTTGCAAACTTACAGTGTGCGTGCAAATTGACGCAACCTTGCAGCTTGTAACACAGCCATTTATGGAGTATTGTCACCAAAATTTCAACACAGGCATTTTAGGACCTCTGCTTATGAACCGTGTCACTGTCATTTTTGTAATGTGTCCCAAACACTGATTTTGCCCAGTGTCTGCACTATTCTGCGCCGGAAGTGTGAAAACACATTTCAGCCAGGATGTGAAAAATGACAGCTGTACGTTTCACAAGAAGGTGTGGTAAAATGGCAATATTGAGAATCTGGGGTGAAAATATTGTGAATTCGCTAACTTACTAGTGTGCGTAGCGACTGCACAACGCACGCTCGTAAAACAGAAATTTTTTTGATTTTTCCCACCAAATTTGCAACATGGGCTTTTTGAGTGCCCCCCTCATGAACAGTGGCACTGTCATTTCGTTACTCAGTCCTGAAAGGTGATTCTGCACAGTGACTGCGAAATCACCTTTTGCGATTGAATAATGCCATGACAGTGCAAGAGTTCATGAGGAGGGTTCCCAAAAACCCGTGGTGAAAATTTGGGGCCAACATTCCCAAAAATGCCTGAGATATGCATCAAAGTTGAAAACACCCTATTTGTTCCATTATACAGCTTCCTGCCATTTCATCAGTTTGCTGTCAGCTTTGAAGAGTGCAGACATGTTCCCGGTCCACCAAAGATCATCACGCCGGACCGCAGCTAAGTATGGGGTGACGGGGTGTGGGGAGGCAGGGTACACAGAGGGTGGGTGCGGTGGGGGCAGGGAGACTATGAGGGACCTATTTTGTTTTACAGGTGACAAAAACAAACATTGCGGACAGTTTTTTTGTTTTAGATTTGGCATGCTGGGGTGGGCTCCCAGCATGCCACCTAACTGTTTGGGGGGTCTGTAGCCGACGGGGGATTGGACACCCTCATCAGCACACAACACCAGGGAGGATTTTATGCCGACAGGGATTGGGCACCCCCATCGGCACACAAAGAAAGTGGGGGGGGCCGAGCCAAGGGGGATTGGGCACCCCCCTCTGCATTTAACAATGGGGGGATCTTTATGCCGATGGGGAGTGGGCTACCCCATCGGCACACAAAGAAAGTGGGGGGGCTGATCCAAGGGGGATTGGGCACCCCCCTCTGCATTTAACAATGGAGTGGTGATTTATGCTGTTGGGGAGTGGGCTCCTCCGTCGGCACATACAGAGGGGCAGGGTTAACCGACAGGGGGATTGGGCACCCCCAAAGTCAGCAGTTTGGTAGCCACTGTGCCGCCATGCTCATAATGTCAGCGAGCACGTCCAGGGTAGGTCCGCTGCATCTGACGAGCTTTACTCAGATTGCAGCGGACTTTTTCTTAGATGTGCTTGCCATATTGTGTATGCATGGTGTGGCGCCGGCATGCAGGCTGATTGGGGAATGAGGGACGCACCTACTGCTGCGTGCCCTGCATTCTCCCAACAATGACAGCACCTCCAAAGCTGCACTACCTCAAGATGTTGGCTGCACAAGCGCGCCAACATAAAAAGTGAGTAATTAAGTTCATAACCATTAGTATTTCTGACCTGTGCTGTTGCGCTGGAGCAATGCATGGTCATGTGATCACATCTGACCAGACCCAGGTCTTGCTTTCTCTCGTCCCATTTTTGGAAAAAACATAAACTAACTTAACCTTCTGAATACTATATCTGTAAAACATATTTGGATTCATATTTCTTGCATTTAATACTTTTCTCTTTGAGCATGTGTTAGAACCATTACAGCTACAGTACAGTTAGGGTGAAAACAACCACTCCCCCGCACACACACTCTCTTCTACTCTTATATAGCAATCATCTTTTAATCCCTTCAACCACTAAGTGCCCAGTCAAAAATATGCACATTTTTCCAATGTCCCAACATGCCTTTTAGCTTAGATGCATTTGTCCAATTGCCCTTTATGTCCATTAAGTCCTAGGACAGAGCAGGTGCACTCTGCTAAGAATCAGTGGTACCTGACAATTTCTAGAGAGTCTGGTCCTGGTCACAGAACTCAACACAGATTTTATCCAGTGAAGTTTAGCAGTGAAATATCTGATGGGAAAAGCTGCGGGCCTGAAAGCAGCAGTCTGCTGGAGCTTAGTGGGGAGGGGGCACTTGTGTGAGGAACAGTCTAAAGTGTCATGCAGTCTGAACAGAGGATGTCAGAAAGTTCCTACCGACTAAATTACTCTAAGCAAGCTTGAGATTATTTTGTACACAGTATTTGCAGAAGAAAATGTTTTGCTTTCTTTCACAGCCATGTGTAAAATTGATTCCCAAAGTTGTTTTTTTAAATCTCTGTCTGGAAAGCCTAAGGTTGTTATACTTGTTAGTGTGTATAGACATTGATGGGGGAAGTAAATATTATTCTTTTTTTTCTGAATACTTGCAAGGGAGCTGTACAAAGTGAAGGAGAAAAGATGGTTGAAGGTGGGGGAAGGGTAGAGGGTGCTGTGGCATTGCGTTCACTATCAAGCCAGCACGTCCAAGATGCAAGCCCATGGGTGCAAAGATTTAGAAAGGAGAGACAAAAGTTTTCCATCCTGACCTGATATTGAAAATAGTGAACTACATGGCACTCAGTGAGGCTGCCTCTTGGTTTTGAACAAAGCACTTAAAAACAAGCATTTGTCAGTGCTGAATGTTTGCTTGCTGGTATTAGCATTGAAACTGCAAGAGTGAGACAGATGCAGAATAGGAATGACAGTGAAGTATTGAACTTCATGCTAACCCCACTTCCATCCTGTAGAGACAGACAGGCATTGGGGTAAGTGTTTGGGTCGTTGCCCATGATGGTCATGCCATGTCACCTCACCCTATTCTGCAGATACCGACACGTGTTGAGGTGTGCCTTGGGGTGTTTGGCTTTACAGTCACCCCATTCCATAAGGACATATGCTGAAATGGGTGCAGCATAGGAGAATGGGGTGAAGTCTGGGTCCGAAGAGTCCAAGGTACACCTTGATGCCTGTCAGTGGCTGGGGTTGGGGGTGGGATGGCATGAGCAGTACAGTCAGCAATCCAAAGGTACACCCGATGCCTGTCAGTCTTTACAGGGTGGGATGTTATGGTTAGAAACCCTAACACCCTGGGTGTTTGTTGGTATTTGCACTACTAATTTTTAACATGGCCTTTTGTGACCCCACCTCATGAAAGCATTTGAGACCCTTCTCATGAAGAGTGGCAGTGTGATTTTGTCAATGTGTCCTGAACTTTGAGTTCCAACAGCAACCATGCCATTCTGCGCCACATGTACAAAAACACAGATCAGGCAGGATGTGAAGAATGACAGCTGTACCATCCATAGGAAGGTGTGAAGAGATGGCAATGTTGAAAATCTGTAGTAGGAATATTAAAAATGCTCGCACTTCCAAGCATACGTGGAAACTGCACAAGGCATGCATGTCAAACAGTCATTTTATGGATTTTTGTCACCAAAGTTTCAACATAGACATTTTTGGACCTCTGCTCATGAACAGTGTCACTGTGATTTTCTTAAAGTCTCCTAAACACTGATTTCCCACAGCTACCACGCTATTCTGTGCCGGAAGTGCAAAAGCACATTTCAGCCAAGATTTAAAAAGTGACAGCTGTACTGTTCATAAGGAGGCATGGAAAAATGGCAATGTTGAAAATCTGGAGTGAAAATATTACAAATTTGCGACATTATGAGCATGCGTGGAAACTGCGCAATGCACGCTCGTAACACAGTCATTTTATGGACTTTCATCACAAAATTTTCAACATAGGCATTTTAGAACCTCTGCTCATGAACAGCGTCACTGTGATTTCCTTAATGTGTCCTGAACACTGATTTCCCACAGTGACCACACTATTCTGCACCGGAAGTGCACTAACACATTTCGGCCAGGATATGAAAAAGGACAGCTGTACTATTCATAAGGAGGTGCAGAAAAATGGCAATGTTTAAAATCTAGAGTGAAAATATTGCAAATTCATGAAGTTATGAGCATGCATAGCAACTGTGCAGTGCACACTCATAAAACAGTCATTTCTTGGACTTTTTTTCCAGCAAATTTGCAACATAGACTTTTTGAGAGCCCACCTCATGAACACTGGCACTGTCGTTTTGTTAATTTGTCCCAAAAGAAGGTTCCACACAGTGACCAAGAGATCACCTTTCAGGACAAAATAACACCATGACAGTGGCTGAATTCATAAGGAGGGGTTCCAATAACCCCATGTTGAAAATTTGGTGCCAAAATTCCCCAAAATGCCTGAGATATGCACCAAAGTTGAAAAAAACCTATTTATGTCATTATACAGCTTACTGGCATTTCTTCTGTTTGCAGTTGGTTTTGAAGAGTGAAGACGTGTTCCCGGTCCACCAAAGATCATTGCGCTCAGCTCCCGAGGTAAGTATGGGGTGAGGGGGGTGTGGGGAGGCAGGATGCGCAGAGGGTGGGTGCGGGTTTGGGGGCAGGGCCACCAGACTCAATGAGGGACTGTTTTCTGATTTACAGGAAAAAAACTAACATCGTGGGGCATTTTTTTTCTTAACAGGTACATTTGGCACACTGGGGTGGGCTCCCAGCATGCCACCCGAGTGTTTTTATTGGGGGGGTTGTAGTCGAAGGGGGGCTGGGCACCCCCATCAGCATATACCAGGGGGCAAGTGCCGAGGAGGATTGGGCACCACCCTTGACACAAACCAACATTTTTTGGGTGGGACATTATGCCAACGGGGAGTGTGCTCCCCCATTGGCAAATTAAATTGGAAAGGGGGGACTGAAGCTGACGGGGATTGGGCCCCCATTGGCAAACAAACACTGTTTTTTGGGGGGGGCATGATGCCGAGGGTGATTGGGCACCTCCCCAGCAGTGGGGGCAATGTAATATTCTTTGTGAAGCCACCGTGTTTACAAACAATATTACAGTATGCAACATTCCGCCCTGCAGTAACGGGTCGCTCCCTCATTGCAGTGGAATGGCTGACTCTGCAATGACGAGACAGCCCCTGATTGCTGCGGTGAAAACATTACAACTTGGTGGCACTTTTGGAAGCCAGTTTCATCATCAGCACACTGTGCCTCCATTGGTCCACCAGTGCTAAGCCCCCAAATGCAGTGCCTCCATTGGCTGCCACACTACCACGCCTCCACAACCCACTTCTCTCCTAAGCTGCCACATAATGTTTCTTGCGCATGTGCACAAGCAAACATAAAAATGTAGTTTTATGTAAATTTTGAGGGGAAAAAAACTTTGGTTTGATGACACATGCAATAAAATAGCTCTTGTTTAGGAAAACCTCCTTCAAAAATGCAGATCAAAGTGCAAAAAACAAAATGTTGCAATAAAACATTTGGGCCTGGTGAGTTGTTTCTGTTTACTTCTTTTGATGTATACTAATATGACCAGTGCCACCACATCTGCTCATGTTACTACTATGACTTAATGACACTACATCTGACAATTTCAGTACCGCAGTTACTGACATCACACGTCCCTGGTCACTACTATGGTTAATACCACCACATCTGCCCATGCCACTACCAAGAATACTGCTATGCCACCTGACCACATTGCTTCCATTACTGCAATCACTGCATCTTTCTGTACCACTACCATGTCTACTGCTACCATGTCTGCCCATGTCACTAACCGCCATTACTGCCACTACACATGCCATAATGATAGTATGAGTATTGCCAGCACATAACCCATGCCACTACCACAATGATTGCCATGCCATTTACCCATGCCACTACAAAAAGTAACACCATGAAATCTGCTCATGTCACTACCCACACCACTGCCATTTCACATTTCTGTGGTGATGAGAATTATTGCCAGCACATTTATCTGTGCCACTACCACAGCTATTACCATCATATCTGCCACTGCCAGTGCCACAGTTTTGCTACCACATCTGCACAATGCTATTCCACAACTGCCTCTGCTTATACCACTGCAATGACTAGAGCCACATATGATCTTGTCACTGCTGTATAGAAATGTTGTGAAATAAAATCGTCAATTTCACTGCCCAAAATGTTTCTCGAAATTCATGCATTTCACAGGTGCAAAATGCAAAATTTCACCTAACAACTGCGCAATTTTGCATTTCAAAGTGAAATTTAGCACCTTGGGGATGGAATTTTGCAATTTGTGGGTGAAATTCTGCAATTTTTGGCTGAATGTTTGCATTTCGCACCCGCAAAATATTTCGCAAAATGTGCGAAATTCACAAAATATTTTGTCTAATGAAATTTCTAACTTTTGCACAACACTACTGCCATAATGATTCCTACCATGTCTCCCAGGGTACAAACATGATTACTATTACAATATCCTCCAGTATCAGTACTACCATCACCATCTCCACACCCACCACCAACTCAGAGCAGGACTGTAGCAAGTGACAATAAGATGAGCGGTGCCAGGGAGAATGCACAAACATTACTAGTCCATGCGCCAGCCGTTACCACTGCTGCTACCAGGATCACAATCACCACTGAAAATGCTTTATGCATGGTTTCTTCAATCATGACTTCACCTTTGAAGGAACACGCTGTAATTTCAGAATCACTAACAGAGAGGACAAAATGGACATAGTCCCTCAAGTCATGTCCGTAACAAAACTGTGAGGTAAGATGATTGCTTTCTGCCTGCAGCTTTTACCTTCCATGAAACGGATATATTTTAGCAGACAGAGAGACTGGGTCTCATTTACAACATTTTGTCATTGGTTGTAGTTGCTACCAGATCATTATCCCCAGTAAATATGCATGTGAGGAAAGCACGTTTATATCCATTTTGAAACAAGCTTATGGTGGATGAGTAACGGTATGAGCATACAATATCAGGAATGAAAGAATACCTTTGGCCAATCAATTTATTTCCACAACCAGACCAGTAGACTTGATTGTTTATTCCATATTCATCTAAGCACTTATCCAGCTTCAATTTAAAGACATTTTTGTTTAAATTTTAGACTTTCAGCCAGCCCACTGGTGCAGCGGTTGGATTTCCACTTGCGACGTCAATGACCCGGGTTCAGGAATGGAACAAGGAGTCAGAGGGCTGGCCAGGGGAGAAGGATATAGCATCCTAGGGACTGCTGTCCTTCTCTGGGGGAAGGGAGGGGAAGAGTGTCTGGCACATCATGGACCCCTAGCAGAGGCTAGGAGTACCACCTCGACCAGTGCCAGTACATTTGGGGGGGGTGGGGCAGATGCTGGACTTCATGGCATGTTCCTGTCCCCAAGGATCAAGCACTTGAAAAAAAAAAAGCTGGCTACCTGGCATGATGACCCAAACCGCTCTGTCATCCTCTGTCTCAGAAGTCCTCCGGGGGGGGGTCCCGATCACATGGCCCTGACCGGAGGGTGAAACCAGAGATATGCCCACAATGTTCAGGCAGCCCCACCCAGGGGGGCTAGCCTGGGTATGTGACAGCGGGTGGGATGGTCCGAGCTCAAGGGGGAGCCAGAAAAAAAATGAAAATAAAAAAATAAATAAATGTTAGACTTTTTGGTCAGGGATAGCACACCAAGCCAAAGCTCATTTCTAGATGTAATTAGGGAGAACAGAGAGATTCAGTGAGTGTCACACTGTATGTAATTGGTAAGTGTGGGATTCAAACCCAAGTCTGTAAGGTCTCCAGATTCACAGCTCTGTGCTCTAACCACTATGCTGTACTGCCTGCCTAAAGAGCTGGATCATTTTTGCTGATATTACTTTGGTTATGAGACTGTTTCTGAATGAAATGACAATAATTTCCCCTGAAACATGGTGCAGCAAATGGCCCTTACATCTCTGACTATCTGTTGGATAGTCAATCGAGCAGCAATAGTATGTGTGTGCATGTGTGTGTGTATTTGTGTGTGTGTGTCTGCATGCATGTTTGTGCATGCATGAATACATGTAATTTTCACGTCATGGGGCAGTTGCAGATAAGCCCTTCACAATGTTGCAGTAATGGAGAGTACACACAGCACTATGCACAATGAGCAGTTTATCAGTTCTCTGGGGAACAGTTGGATATACCTTTGGTTTCTTAAAGTCTGAAACATTGTCATAAACATTGCTGCAGGAACATAGCGAGTGCCATGAGACAAGGCAATGTCACCAACATATAGTAAATGACTTCACATGCATAATGAATTTTCCTGGATTGTGTGACCCTTCAAAAATTATATCTTGCAAAAAATGGTCAGTGGTGTCTGAATTATTGTCAAGAACTTCACTCAATAAGCATTTTGGTAACCTGGAACAATGTTTGGGTCAACTCTTTCTGAACCCTGTCTCTAAACTCACAAGTTTACTTGAGAGCCAGCACTTGGAAGCAACAGAAACACGGACTAGGTCATTGCTGCATTTACTCACCAGACCAACAAGTGAGTGAGTAAGGTAGGAGGGAACTGAGGGCTAGTAAGTAGGGGAAAATGAATTGTACTGAAACGCTTGCTTTTTATGTTGGTTGTGCACATGCACAAAACAATGTCTTGTTGCAGTACGGGATTTTGAGGAGGGTGTCACTGCCAAGCCCATTGCAATACACAAACCAAGGGCTTGCAATGGGCTTGGCAGTCAGCACCAATGACCACTCGGTGTGGTCCTGACACAATCCTCTGCTAGGTGGGATAAGCGGTCATGCGCTTCAAAGGACTGGATCCACTACAATCAGAGAGGGCTTTGGTCCTTTGACATACATGAAGGCCACATCAGCAGAGTCATGCAATCCAGGAAAAATGACAACCACAGCAGCTGGGAGTCCTGAAGAGAAAAGTAACCGCTCTCATGCCCAGCTGCCATACAACAACTCATGCTCAACCTTGATTCCAGAGGATGAGTTGGATGGCTACAGTGCGTGAGTGGCAGTTGGGGGTGAGCCGGAGGTGGTGGTGATGGAGATGGGAGTGTGCCCCCATAATGACATCCTCGCTCCTCAGTCCCCTCAAAAAAGGCTTCACAGTAGCCATGGCATGGCTTTGTCTCCCGTTCCTCACCTGTCTGATCCCCCTTCCCCCCATCACAAAGGTTTCAACATAAGCCATGGTGAGGCTTTCTCTTAAAGCTGACATCGGGGTGCCCAATGCCCATGTCAGCAATACAACCCCCCATGGTACCGCTAAGGGACACTGGGGAGCCCACTCCTAGTGTCCCAGTTATTTCCTCCCACCAATTTGCCATCCAGGACCCTGGGAAGCCCACTCCCAGTGTCCCCATATCAGTACACACCCAATAGTCCATGACACAGGGAAACCCACTCCCAGTGTCCCCATATCTGTACCCTCCCAATAGTCTGGGACACTGGGGAGCCCACTCCCAATGTCTCTATAACTATATTCCCCCTCCAGAGGTTGGTGGGTGTCATCTTCTGTAGAGTAGGGCAAAACTGAACTCTTCAAAGCCAAACGGTGAACTGAAGGGTCAAGGTAAGTGCTGTATCATGGCAGTCAACTTATGTTAATATCTCAGCCATATTTTTGAATTTTCACACCAAATTTTCAACATAGCCTTTTTGGGACCACACCTCATGAACACTTCACTATCATTTCAGTAATTAGTCCTGAAAGGTGATTTTGTGGTAATTCCGTGGAATCATCTTTTGGGACCAGTTAATGAAATGACAGTGTCCGTGTTCATGAGGTAGGGTCCCAAAAAGCCCATGATGAAAATTTGGTACAAAAAGACAAAAAAAAAATCTGAGTTATGCAAGGTCATTGAAATTTTGCTATGTACACGCGTAACTTTGGCAATTGTTAATATTTTCACTTCACATTTTCAATATAGCCATTTGTTTATACCACCTCATGAACAGTATAGCTGTCATTTTTTGTGTCCTGCCCAAAGCATGTTTACACACCAGTGGCGTGCACAAAATCACCTTTCAGAACCCAGTAACAAAATGATAGTGCCAGTGTTCATGAGGTGGGGTCCAAAAAAGGCCAAGTTAAAAAGTGGGTAAAAAAGTACCTACAATTGGCTGTGGTACAAGTGTGCCTTGTGCAGTTTCTACACAGGCTCATAACTGTGACAATATTTAATATTTTCACTTGGCATTTTCAACATATACATTTTATCACACCACCTCATGAACAGTACAGCTATTATTTCTCACACCCTGCCCAAAACGTGTTTTCACACCTCTGGTGCAGAATTGCGTAGTCACTGTATGAAAACACCTTTCAGGACTGATTAAGAAAACAACAGTGCAGTGTTCATGAGGTTCATGAGGTGGGGGAACCAAAAAACCCATGTAGAAAATTTGGTGGAAAATTCCTCAGAGTGGCCATGTTATGAAGGTTCATTGACATTTTCCTACACACTTGTGTAACTTGGTGCTGTCCTTCCCCACACCCTCCATTCCCCATCCCAGGATCCAATGAAACCCTCCCACTCCCTCCCTTTGCATGCTGTCTGGTCTGCACTTTCTGCATCCCTGCATCCAGTAAAACCCTTTTATTACCTCCCTCTGCTTGCTGTCTGCCCCGCACCCTCAATTCCCCATCTTGGCATCCAATTACACCTTCCCACACCCACCCTCTGTGTGCTGTCCCCCCTGCACCCTCTCACTGACTGACTGTAGCAGTGTCTTTAACCCAGCCACCCTACCCTCAGCCTCTACTCCCAAGTCCCAAAAATTCCTCTCGATTCTTGGCTCCTATCGCTAGAAAACCATCAAATTGTTTAACAAACAATCAATGTTTGGCATTGACAAATGCTTTTTTATGTTGCTTGCACGCATGTGCAAGAAACATAGTGCCATCATCGGAGATTTCGGAGGTGTGTCACCTCCTCCTCCAATTCAGTCAGTGAGCTGGCAGACACGGCCCCTGTAAGCCAATGCATTTTGGAGCTGTCTGTGAATCGCTCCAAAATGCAGTTACTCTGATTGAAAGGGGACCAATGCTTCAGTAAGCAGCGATAAGTGTAGCTCCCCACCTTGGCGTGCACGCCCTTACGCACTACGCAGCGATGGGGTGCCCAATCCCCATCGGCTGAGCCTCGTCGTCCCCAGTAGTAGGTGCCATGCTGAGAGGCCACCCCAGTGTGGCAAGCAGTCCTTTGGCCAACAGGGGTGCCCAATCCCCATCAGCTGAACACCCCCATCCTTGTGCCACGCTGGGGCCCACCCCCAGCGTGGCAAGCGTATCAGTCTTTTTTTAAACCTGTAAACAAAAGCGGTCCTGCGACACGTTCCGAGCCCCCTCCACAACCCGCACCCACCCTGCGCACCAGCCTCCACACCCCCCTCACCCCATACTTACCTCTGGACTCCAGCACGGCGATCTTGGTGGACCGGGAACACGTCTGCACTCTTCAAAGCCGACCGCGAACTGAGGAAATGCGGTAAGCTGTATAATGGGCTAGATAGGGGTTTCAACTGTTGCATATCTCAGGCATTTTGAATTTTGCACCAGATTTTCAACATGGGGTTTAGGACCCCTTCTCATGAATGATGTCACTGTCATGGCGTTATTCAGGCCCAAAGGTGATTTCGTGCAGTGACTGCAAAATCACCCTTCGGGCCTGAATAACGCTCATGACAGTGACATCATTCATGAGAAGGGTCCCAAAACCCCATGTTGAAAATTTGGTGCCAAAATTCCAAAATGACTGTTTCTGACGTCGTGTTATGCAGTTCCTACGCAGCTCGTAAGTTCACAAATTTCAATATTTTCACTCCAGTTTTCAACATTGCCATTTACCACACCTTCTTATGAGTAGTACAGCTGTCATTTTCACATCTCACCCAAAATGTGTTTCCGCCCATGTAGCGCAGAATGGCGCAGTCGGTGTGCGAAATCAATGTACGGGACAAATTAAGAAAATCACAGTGACACTATTCATGTGCAGAGGTCTTAAAATGGCTATGTTGAAAATTTGGTGAAAAAATTCCTAAAAATGACTGTTTTACGAGCGTGCGTTGCGCAGTTCCTATGCACGCTCGTAAGGTCGCGAATTTTCAATATTTTCACTCCAGATTTCAAACATTGCCATTTTATCACACCTTCTTATGAGCAGTACAGCTGCCATTTTTCACATCTCACCCAAAATGTGTTTCCGCCCATGTAGCACACAATGGCGCAGTCGGTGTCTTGAGATCAATGTCTGGGACAAATTAAGAAAATCACAGTGACACTGTTCATGAGCTCAGGTGTTAAAATGGCTATGTTGAAAATTTAATGAAAAATTCAAAAATGACTGTTTCTGGCGTGCATTCGCGGTTCTATACTGCGCTACGTAAGTTGTAATTTTCAATATTTTCACTCCAGATTTTCAACATTGCCATTTCCACACCTTCTTATGAGTAGTATAGCTGTCATTTTTCACATCTCACCCAAAACGTGTTTCTGCCTACATGTAGCACACAATGGCGCAGTCGGTGTGCAAAATCAATGTACGGACAAATTAAGAAAATCACAGTGACACTGTTCATGAGCAGAGGTCTTAAATGGCTATGTTAAAATTTGGTGAAAAATTCCTTCAGATGTTCTGCAATATTACTAATGAAGACATTGAACAGAACTGGCCCCAGGACCGATCCCTGCAGCACCCCACTGGTCACCCCCTCTCCCTAGACTGCATACCATTTACCACCAATCTCTGCCTCCTGTCTGTTAGCCAGTTTCTAACCCAGTTTACCACCTTTCCCCCATGTCCAGCCTACCCAGCTAGTTTATCAGCCTCCTATATGGGATGGTGTCAAAGGCTTTGCTGAAATCAAGGTAAGCGTTGTCCGCTGCCCCACCCTGATTCTCTTCCTTTGTCACCCAGTCAAATAAATCAACCAGATTTATCTGACATGATGTCCCCACTGTGAATCCATGTTGTCTATGGTCCTGGGTTCCGATGGCATCTAGATGCCCCACTATCCTTTCTTTAAGCAATGTCTCCATGATCTTCCCCACTACTGAGGTGAGGCTGAATGGCCTATTGTTCCCTGCCTCCTCCCTGCTGCTGGACTTGTGTAGAGGGACCACATGTGCCTTCCTCCAATTCACTCATGTTGAATGACTCAGTGAACATGGCTGCCAGAGGTACTGCTATCTCCCTTTGCAGTTCTGTTAATATCCTTGGGCGTATGCCATCTGGTTCCATCGCTTTGTCTACCTTCAATTTAGTGAGCTCCTGCAGGACTCTTTTGTCCACCTCTTCACCCCCTTGGCAACTGCTGTACTGCTGTGGCCCTTGCCCCTCCCACTCTTCTGTGAATACTGAGTGGAAAGACACAGTGGATGTCTTGGGAGGAAGGCATGAAACTGTCACTTCCAAATACCTAAACAGCACATACAAGCAAGCAACATTCGGCATTGACAAATGCTTGTTTTTCCTTGAAATACTATACATGCTGCCTCTCCAAGAAATGGCGATGGGTGATCTGAACTTCAGGCTGTTGACAGTTTGCCCTTATATGCGTATTGCAACTTTTTTTTTACCTGGATTGCATTTGTTTTGAAACTTGGTGCAATAGTTATGATGTGTGTAAATTGTACAGCATTTGGTACTGCAAGTGCCCTCACAATCAGTTTGTTTAAACAATAACATATTTCCACAGCTCTGCAGCATATTACACTTTTTGCAACTGAGAATGGGTCCCCAGATTGGGAAGTATATTAATCTGTGAAACCAATGTTTTAAAAGGATCAGAACAGTTTATGATAAGGTTCTTTCTCAGAAAATGACGGTGGGTTCTGGAAGGTTCTGAATTAATCCAAATTGGTTCTGCCACCCTTACATGTTGCTTGCAAAATGACATTTAGCAACAGCACTATTTGTTTGCATTTCAAATTCAAGACATCTAAATTACATTTTTAAATTGAGATTCTTTTCGGTTCTAAGTTTTAGAAATTCCAAGCTCAAGGGGGTTCACAATACGAACCAAATCAGTCCATCCCAACTGGTCTTTGCAGACTGGACAACCTGTACATGCACAGTTATTTGTATTATTCTCCTGTAGCGTACATTATCCAAAAATCTCTTCTGGTGATGATATACAAATGTGTACATTTTGCTACTACCAATTTTATACATACTTTTTTTTTAAATCAGAGCCTTGGGTGCTACCAGATAGCACATGAATAGGTATATGTGTGCGTGTGTCTATATATATATATATATATATATATATATAGAGAGAGAGATAGCTCAGACAGCCCCCCAGACCCACCATCGATCTAAGCTGCATAGAGTTTGGTTAGTAAAAGAAGCATGAAAAATAAAGCACTGATTTCTTGCAAAAGAAAATGTTTGGGAAAGTGTTCCATCACAGAGAGACAGACGATAACTTAAGTGTTGAGACAGTGTTATTAACTGAAAGACTCAGTCTTGTCTCTCCTCAGTGATGTTTGAGACTCCATTAACCTTCCTCAGCCTTTCCTTCATGTAGAACCACCTGAGGAGCAGACCCTCAGGAGACAAGATGCTCCCATTTAATACATTTCACACTCTAATAAGGAAGGAAGTGCAGGGATTATTTCTAAAGTAATGGAAACAGAGCTTCTGAGATATAAATATTCATGTTGCTTATTAGCCTGTAAAAATACTACTGTTGTGTGTTTTTCTTTCCAGCAAAACCCCAAAGGATTATTTAAGCTAGAGCAAAGGAAATGGATAAATATAGGAATTTGTCAGACGCTCTGTTTGCTTAGTTCACTGACATACCAACAGGAGATGTGGTCAATATATGTGAGTGTGTGTGTGTGTGTGTAAATACACGTGTGTGTGTGTGTGTGTGTGTGTGTGTGTCTGTGTGTGTGTACTTACTGGGTGTTCTCCAAGGGCAGGGCAGGTGAGGATTTCTCAGGGTACATTTTGGGAAGAATGTGTTGAGGTGCAGCAGTGCAGAAGGGCGGACAGTCATGTTTCTTAATACTCATATGCAGTATATACAGTACCATGGTGCAATAGACTGAACAGAAGTGTATCAAGGTTGGGGTGGTTATACATGAGTCAGGGTGTAGTGGAGGTAGACAGGCATTATTGGGTTACTGTGGAAGTAAGCAGGAGCATAATGAGCAAGAAGGGCAGTATTGCCTAGAGGTTAGAGGAACAAGGTGTGAACTAACTTGGTACTTTCAGCAGACCAGACCTGAGTTTGATTCTCACAACCTCCACTTGCATACTGTGTGACTCTGAGCGAGTCAGTTAACCGCCCAGTGCTCCCAGGTTACCCCTGAAAACAGGTACTTGTGTGCCTAGTGGGCCTTACCCTGTTACGAAAAGACTAAAAAAGGAGAGATGTGTTTTGGGGTACAGTTGGCTGATCAATAGTGTATTGGGAAGCAGTGACCAATTAGGACACTTTTGGGGTATTGTGGTAGGTAGTTGGCTAGTGAGCTAGGTAGCTAGGTGTGTAATATGCTACATTATGCAATGGCAAGAGAAAATCCTGGTCCTTGATTGGTCAGACTGTGACTAGACCCAGGATGTTAATCCAGCATAACATCCCGGCTCTAGTCCCAGTACAGTCACGACCGCATGGAAAGTTTAAAAAAAAATCCATCCACAGCTGTCCGTTGCTTCCTGCTCACACTGAAAGTGAAAGCCGCATTTCCGATCGGCTTCACAGTAGGCACAGCTCTCACACATTCCCCAAACAACCTTTGTTTATTTCTAAAAAAGAAAGAAATCCTGAAATCAAAGCCGTCTTCAGGATTAGCGTCACAGCAGTCTCCCCGCTCTTTCTCTGGTGCCCACCTCACCAATACCACCATCTGCTCGCACTGAAAGTGAAAGCCGCATTTCTGATCATCTTCGCAGTAGGCACAGCTCTCACACGTTCCCCAAACAAGCTTTGTTTATTTCTAAAAAAGAAAAAAAACTTGAAATCAAAGCCGTCTTCAGGATTAGTGTCACAGCAGTCTTCCGCTCTTTCTCCGGTGCCCGCCTCATTCGCCCGTCGCACTAACGCTCGCTCGTCGTTCAACTCATCTTCCTTCTATGTCTTTTTTTCTTTAAATACATGAAGCAATAGCAGGAGAAAAACAATAAAGAAAGAAACCCAGTATGAGAACACCTAGAGGAGCGGGTGGGGGGGGGGACACACCTATTAGACACCTGCAACAGACACACAGAAAAAAAGCTCCACCTGCTGTACGAACAGTATAAGGCACTATTTTTCAAATCAGCATCCTTCCACAATAAAAAAAAACTACAAAAATACAATTAAAACACTAATTTTTTTAACAATTTTTTCTAATAGTGTAAGCGAGCCATTGTATAATAGGAATAATAATCCTCTCAGGGTGGGTGTTATGCTGGGATAACATCCCACCTCAGGTGTTGGGACGCCCGGCGGTGGCCTTGGGCCCAACCACCCGAGGTGGGATGTTATCTCCACCCCTGTCAGGATTATTCCTTTAGTGGTGTGGCAACAATAATAGAACATAGTTCTGTAGATAGATACGTATTACTTGTGGTTTGACAGCTGAACTGTAGTAAAGTGGAGCAGGCATGCGTATGACAAGATGAAATGGTGGCAGGCATATATTACTGGGTGTAGTGGATATAAGCAGAAATATGATGGAAAACAGTAGACAGTAAGTATGCTTTGTGTACAGTGGGGCTGGCATGTAAGTATTGATATGCCAACCTGTACAAAAGAACTACTGGGGAATACTGGGTGGGTAAGCAGATGTGCATTCAAGTGCAGTGGGGTAAGCCAGTAAATACAGTACTTGGTACAATAGTTTTACAGCAGTGCAGAGGGGATACAGTAGACTGGGTATGTGTGTTATAAGGCTGTGGGTGTGAGGGCAGGTATGGATGAGGATGCAGTGAGAGTGGTCAGGCTTGTATCATGGTATTGTAGATATTGGCAATATATAATGGAGTGTAATATATGGATAAACCTCAATAATATTATACTAAGTTATACAAAAATTTCCCAGTAATACATCTCTACTCTCTATAATACTATCCTAAAAAGTGATAATACTATAGTTTTTTACTGACAATACTACAGTTCAAAGGTCATCTTCAACTGTAGTATTATCAGTGGATCCATATATTACAGAAAAATAACAGAAAGATAAGTGTTTACAAGGCAGTAATACCATCTCAAGGTTTGGGGGACTTTAGGACCTCTCAAGCTTCGTTCTCAAGGTTCCATGTCCCCAAAACCTCTCATTGGTATTACTGCCTTGTAATACACACTTATCTATCTATTATTCTATTTATAGTGAGCAGTCATCAGCGGTTATATAGGAAAGTTGACAGGGAAAGGTGTGTATCATGTGCAGTGGGATGGCACCTATGAATCTTACTGCAGTGGAGTAAGTTTGCTTCTGATGGGGTACAGTGGAGTGGACAGACATATAATGAGGTATGCTGTGTGTAGATAGTTTGCTTAACAACTCCCATTCAGTATGAATAAACTTGTTATGCTAATTGTTACTGGAAGCACTGGGCAATATGGGTACATTTGTGACATTGCTAACTTTAATACTTTTAAGAGTCATGTACTGGCTTATTTCCAGGATAATCTGGTGTGTAGAAGTGTGCAGAGTTACAGAAATTTGCTTAGCAAACAAATCCATGAATTTTGGCAAATATGTGATGCTAAGAACTGCAATTTGTGGTGCTATCCACCAGGCAAATTGGCCAAATTTGCATGGTGAATGGCCAATTTACCTGGCAAATGGCAATGCTAATTGCATGCTACACCCCCAGCCCAACTCAAAAATGACAGAAACCAGCCCCTGCCCACACCCTAAAAAAGGATCAAACCATGATAACCTCTCCCACCCCTCTGCTGGTACCCTCCTCCCCCACCTGCCCTGGCAAAATGCTGATCCATGGCATGGGATCGTGCTTACAAAAGTAATCTCTTCTCCCCACCTGTGCATCAAACACAGATCCCCCACCTCTCTCCACTCAAGTCCTACTGTCTTTATTAATTCAACACAGACCCAGTCCCACAACACCTCTCTGGTTCCCACCACAAGCCTCCCCCCACCCCAGTACCCACAAATCAACCTGGAATAAAGAAAACAGTCACATGGTGCAGAGTGTTTCCTCTATTCAGTGTCCAGGAATGAATGAATTACTGGTGACATCCTTGCTCCTAGTAAAACCTAACTGGTTGAATTTTCACCCAATCAGGTTTTACTAGGAGCAAACATGTCACTGCTCATTCATTCCCACCATTACAAGATGGACACTGACCGGAGCAGATGCTCTGCCCTGGGGGTAAAGGGCCTGGGGGATTGGGTGGGGGTCAGGGGGACTGTGTCTGTGCTGATTATTTTTCTGTTTACATTTTATTCCTCCTTGGAGTGGGCAGGCGGCTCCGGACACTCCCTCAGCAGGGACTTGTCTCCCCAGCCGGCATCTCCCACACTCATCCCACCAGGCCCTCCCCAATGGGTTACCCCCTGCCATGACAGGGCCAGTGGTGAGGGGTGCCAGCTTTCCCCTCATCCCAGAAGCCAACATCCAGATTGCTGGGGGGCATTGTGGGTGTAGCCGGCCATCATGGAGCCTGCCAGTTCCATCCTTTTTCCTCCAGTTTTCTCCCCTGAACCCATGCACGTGCAATAGGCAGGGTGACTGTCTCCACCTCCATGGAGGCAGTCTTATGCCCTGTGCGTGGGACCACCCTTATGCTAAGCATTGCACCTGTGCTGACATCCCATTGGATGTCAGTCTACAGTGTGATGCTGTAACCTCCACCCCCAAGGAAGGAGAGCTGTCAGTGGACGCTTGATCTTTCCTCGCCCTGGCCAACCCCCGAGTGACCTGAGTCCATTCCCAAACCTGGGTCACCGGCATGACATAAGGTGTGGCATCCAGCACCTCAACCCTCAGTGCCACCAAGCCATCTCTGCTGATTATTAAAAAAGACAGTGGGACTCTGGTAGTGGGATGTGGGTGGAGTGTATTTGGTGCATGGGTAGTGGGATGTGATTACGTTTCCAAGTGCAGACACACATGATCACAGAGCAGCATTTCACAGAAGCAGGGCGAAGGAGGGAGAAGGGTGCAAGCTGGAGAGGGGGGCTAGAGGGGCGTGTCATAGTTTTAATCTTCTTATGTGGGGAGAGAGGGTGTTTCTTACATCACAGTGGGTGGGGGAAGGTTTTGTTAAAATTTTTAAATATAAAAAAAAAAATCCGTCAGTGAAGTTGGTGTGTCTGCCATGAAATTTGTGAATTTCACAAGTCACAAATTTCCATTGATTCTCGCCAGTGTTGCTGGTGGATAAAAAATTTGCAACATCTCTACTGGTGTGTACTTGTACAAAATTATTGTGTTTTATACTCTGTGTATTATTGTTTACTTTTAGTATCTGTCTGTATTACTCTATGCATATGACATTTGCAACTTTGAAAAATAGATTTCAAGCTCAAAGGTTTTCTGAATATAATAAACAAACAAGCAAACTATTATTGTTATTAGTTATCTGGGATAACTCATCTAAGACATTCTACAGTAGGCCCAATCTGCTAAGCAATCAGTAATACAACCAATGTGCACACCTTCTGGCCACAGTGCCTATCTGCATTGTTTGGCATTCACTGCACAAGCCTGTCACTCTCAACAAGTGTGATGCTTAGTTTGGGTGTGAGGGAATGCCCTGGGGGGCAGAACCTTGCTACTAAAACCTAGGCTGGCTCTTCCAAACATCTCTTGCTCCATGTGGACCAGGGGCTGGTGGGACATGGCAGTCCTTAAATAACTATTTTATCCCTTAGACAGAACCAGAGATTTTAGGTGTGATCACCTCCAGCGGTGATTGTGGCCCCAAGACCTCACACTAGCTCTGAGGGTTGGAGGTGTGAAGGGGTGAGGTTGACTGTCCCCCCCCCCGAGATTTTCAGTGGCTGGAAAGAGGGGGCCGTGTAACTCCACAGCTGAGCCATGAGCCATGTAGCCTGAGCTTGCTCTGACGTCTCTCCATGCTGCAGAGATCAGTTTGTGGATAGGGTATTGCAGCACCCATGCCCCTGTGCCAGCCCCATCCCAACCAAATGTGGCGGACTGACCTTAAGCCCAAGGACTGGGAATGGATTTGGCATGTGTGCCTATCCAGCATGCAGTGGGGGGTCCCTCACATGCAGATGAGGCATCCTGTATCTGCACAGGCCCCTCCGTATTTGAGAAGGGTCTTGCAATGTTTTGTAGACTAGGCCCTTTTTCTCATTTTCAGTGGAATTTTGGTTCTACCCTATTTTACATCTTGGAGGACAGAAGCACAGAGAGGTTAAAGGGGAAAATGTATGAGCAGCATCCACATAGTTTGAAAGTCCATACAAAACTCTTTTAAATGAGGCATGGGACTTGCCTGTAGCTATTAGCAGTTCACAGATATTAATGTCTAAGTATGCCCAAAATTTATACAAGTGTTCCACTGCTGTATTTTGTGGAATCTTGTGATTTTTTCAGGGAGAAGCTGGGCCTAACTACATTGTTTTCAGACACAGCTTTCCCTTCTGTGACATCTCACAGTTCCAAAAAATGCCACTGGGGAATTGTTTAGGCTTTTATTGGCATACATCTGATCATGTCAAGCACAAAGATTGGAATGTCTGCAACATTTACCTACCATATTGCCATTAGAGATGGTCAAAGTTTGCAAAATTTAGTCCACAAATTATTCTGCGAATTTAGTACAATTCATGGAGTGCAGATCGAGCCACTAAGTACCAATGTCCACCTGTGAGGTGCAGAATTTCACCCATGAATGACAAAATTTCATCTGCGAATGGCTGAATTTTGCCCTGAATGGCAGAATTTTGCCATTCTTGGGTGTAGTTCCGCCAATTGTGATCAAAAGTCTGCCATTCGTGAGTGAAATTCTGCCATTTGTGGGTGAAATTCCACTGTCCATGGTGAAATTTTAGGCAAAGTCACATAAGTGAATTTTCAGCCTAATGGCAAACATTCATGGATTGCTCTGTGGGGGCTAAGTGGGTGACTTTGCCAGAACTTCACCAGTGAATTAAAACTTCACATCTCTACTTATCTGACAAACCCATAAACTTATGTGCATGTGGTGTTCCTGTAGAGTAGGGCACAGAACCAGTCTTCTATTTGTTTACCTATGATAACGCAAATGATTTGCAACATCTCTTTTTCACTGGGATCCTGATTTTAATTAGTGCTGGAATTACAATTTATGAGCTTAGGCAGGTATTAAACTGTATACTTCCATTTTAAGCAAATTACAGGTTGTATGACATACTGGGGCTCATGTCTGAGCTATGAAGGCCCATCCCTTCCCCCACCCTCCATAATTACAGCAAGGCTTCAGCCCAGTTTTGGCTCACAGATTCGTTTGACATTTTTCCTGTACCTTTAGGGTGATGCTGTAATAAATTAGTACATTATTTCAAATAGAACTTGGCTTATTTGCTCTGCTGTGCTGAGCAGTTCCAGTCATTGGCATGCATTTCCTTGCTGCATTTTCCTGTAAAATACAACACTTTCTTAGTTCTGGGAGTCCAACTAATGTTACAGCTGGGTGGACTGAAACTAAGAGAGGGCAAATGACTTGCTGAAGATCATATAGTGAGTCATTGGTGGTGTGGAAGTTTAACCAGTTCTTTAACCACTAGATTACACTGTCTTTTTGAACACTGTGTAAAGAGTGGGTATCTTTTAAAATAAAAAGGCATCAACCTTGTATAATTATAACTGTTATGTTTAATTTGCATGATTCTGATTTTGTTCCGTTTCACCTGTTAATTGGTAGACTAAATATTTCAAATAATGTCTTGCTTTATTTCACTGTCTGTTAACAAGCATCTAACTCTCCCCAACTAACCTTACAATTTCTGTGTCTATGGTGTCTGTGAAAACATGTTCTAGTGTCATGTTAAAAACTATGATGTCACAAACAAAGGGTCTAGGAGGGCAGTTGAGGGACAAGTAAAGGCTATTGTTGCTGACATTCTGGATATGCTACCAAGATATCTTTTAAAAGCCTGAAAAAGAAAACTGAATGTTCAGACTATCTAGAACATTCTAACTGAGACATCAGATTTTTTTAAGAATGTACTGAAATGAAAATTGCTCTCTAATAAGACCTGACCAGATATTGGAATGGAGGCAGGAAAAAATCTCATTTTTCATATGGTTACCTTGCTGTGCATAGATTTCCAGCCTAGCTAAAAAGCTGTTGTACCACAGTTCAAAGGTCATAGAATGCTGATGTACCCATCTATGGTACAAGTACAGTTTTAATTATTTATTTAGACTGGAGATTCATGGACAACCATGCACAGTTAGGCTATGTTTCCATCTTGGGGTTTTGATGACATCCAAGACCTCTCGAGCTTTGCTGTCAAGGTCCCTATGATGTCATTAGAATCCCAAGATGGAAACACATCCTTGTTCTGCATGGTTGCCCATTCATTATTCTTCATATTTCACATTGGTGGACTCAAGTATTTTATAAATGTATAATAGAAGCAGGATGGAAGGGGAGGTTAGGGCACACAAGACCACTCCCGTACTATGCTTACAGCATGCTGTGAGTGGATGCACACAGAAATGACTCATCTGTACCTGTATGTGAACAGTTTTTATTTTATTACCATATGTTTCAGCCTACGGATGCATAGTTTATCTGGGTTTTTGTGCACCTTTGTGTGTCTCTATGTCATGGCTGTAGTATGTATACACGCACACTATGTGTGCATTAATGTGATGATGTGGGTCCCTATATATGATAGAGAGGTAACGTAAGATAATGGTTTAGAACATGGGCCTGTGAAGCAAAAGTTGCAGGTTCAAATCCAAATACAGTCAGATTCTCACTGTGTGAACATATGGAAAAGCATAGTTAAAAATCAGTGTGCAGTCAATGAGTTGCTAAATCAGCAACCAGCAAAAACAAAAAGAACTGTTGAACACTCCTAGTTGAGTGTTCACACCACTGTAAGCACTATCTTACAGTGGTGTACAAATATCTTGAAAGTTGAAACACAGTCGAATGCTTTCACTCTAATTCTCAGAAGCTGAATCAGGGCTGAGAATGAAAGATTTAGCTTTGACCCTGGTTAAAAGTCAGTTGAAAATGGCAATTTTTTAACATACAGTACTATCTAATAAGATTCATTGGAACGTACAGTACTCTTTTGACTAACAGGAGTTGAGCGTCAATTGACACTAGGCACTTAGATTTTGTAGACCATCAATTTACTAAGTGATCATCCTGCCTCCACCATTTATAGTTGTCTCATTTAAAAACAAAACTCATGCAGCAGTCAAGGAGGCAACCCCTACAGTAGATGCAACAGGCACATGAGGGAAGGGTTGACTTAAGTGCTCAGTAGATGTCAACTTCTCTCATTGCCTTATCCTAGAAAAATCTGCATCATTGTAAATAACAGATAATAAAGGAATAATGCACAGCAGGGTGTGTGTCATGCTGGGATAACATCACGCCTGGGGTGATTAGGCACGAGGGACACAGTCTGAGTGTGACTAATCATCCCAGAAGTGACATTATCCCAGCACGACACACACCCTAGAGTGCGTTATTCCTATTATATAATGGCGTGTGTTAAAGAGAAGGGGAAAAAAAGAAAATTACTTTTAAAAGTATATTTGTTTGGTGTTTTTTTCTAATGTGTAGGTTTACTTTATGAAAAAATATTGCCTAATTCTTGGCCAGTAGGGGGAGCTCCTGTGCTGTAACCATGGCTTCAGACACTCAAGTCCTTACACATATCTTCCAGTGGTGTTGCTTTTGTCTGCTCTCTTTGGTGTAAGCGACGTTTTTTATATTTTTTTGTCTGTGTTCTGCCTATTTTTTACTCTTACTGCTGGTGCCTCTGGGAAATGTGACTTAGCCTCGACCCCGACCATCCGGGAAATGTGACTTCGCCCCGCTGCCCCCCCCAAGAATCGTGACTGTTGGAGATTGCTCCTCAATGCCACTGACTGTAGTGGCAGTGTGCCTTCTCTCTGGTATTACTGGGATAAGTGACAGATGGAAAACAACGATCAGGTAACTGTCTGTGAAGTGCACTGTTGCACGTGCTTACTATGTGTTTGTCAGCAGGGTTCGGGATGGAAGTGGGAGGGACTACCACTAAACTGATCATTGTGATGGGTTTACATGTGGCAGCAGGGAGCGTAGAGACCAGGGAGGCAGTGGGGTGCTTGATTCAGAAGCTGATGTTGCGGCTTTTAGTGTGGATTTGTTTTGGTTCAATAAAAACAAAAAACACTTTTGTTGTGTTGATACCAGAGCAGGAGACTGCCAGTAGAGTGAGTGGGAGGGTGCTGTGAGGCTGATCACAAAGTCAGCTTTCATGTAGCTCTTTTTTTTATGTAGCAAGAAAAGTAAGTTTTGGTGGAATCTGTGATTTTTCTGGGTGCTGTTTTGGTTGTTTGCTGTGGGAGAGATGAATTTGTACGTAGCGCTGCTATGTGAGGTGTAGGAAGGTTGGTGATGGGTTGTGCAGTGATTTTTTTTTCTCATTTCATTCAGTCTTGTGGGTGCTCAGACTAGATCTGTAATGTTATGCCAGGATAACATCATGGGTACGGTCCCAGCCTGACCAGTCACAGCCCAGCATTCTTTCTTGCAATTGTATAATAAAAAAATAATGCATGACAGGGTGTGTGTCGTGCTGGGATAACATTATGCATTGGGTGGTTGGGCATGAGGCTGCAGACCAAGTGTGGCCAGCACCTGAAAAGTGATGTTATCCCAGCACAACACACACCCTGGAGTGCATTATTCCTATTATACAATGGCTCAAATTGAAAGAAAAAGGAAAAAACATATTAAAAATATTAAAAGTAGATTTTTTGTGTCATTTTTTGAAAGGTTAGGAATACTTAGTAAAAAGTATTGCTTATTGTTTGCTTTCGCCAATAGGTGCAGCTGCTGTGATGTTACTGTGAGTCGGTGGCAGGTTCCCACCGTCACCTTGTTCTCCTCAGATGGCAGAAGAAAAGGGAGAAAGTCTATTGTTGTGTATTAATTTTAACTGTGAAAAGGGAAAGAGGACTTTGTTGTCCTGTATGTTATTAAGTTTGTCTCTGTTTTTACATCCATGAAACCGGTGAAACTGGAAGTATGTGCCCCCCCCCCATGTTAATGTTTGACTGTGGCTCTCATTCTGCTGGTTAAACTGGCATGAGTTTTGGGTGAGAAGAAAAAAAAAGACAAGTAACAGATTTATTTTATACAAAGTTTAAAGTTTTTCTTTCAGGTTTGCCGCGAAGCTGAGAGCGTAGCGCTGTTGACCTGTACATGAGCACGCACTGACATTCTAGTAGCCAATCGGGTTTTATTCTAATTTGTATTTTATATTCTCCCAGTACAGTTGTAGCATTTCTGATCTGTACTGGGAGACAGCTGAGGACAACGGCAAAAGTGTTTTTTGGCATTGGTAAATTAAGACAGGTTGGGCAGCAGAGGATATGCAGGAGTAACAATTACAGTTTTCTGAAGCCGCTCAGTGCAGCATTTTGCTTAAATGTGGATATTAAAAAATGCTTGCCAGGGTTTGTGTGAAGAGGTGAACTTTTGATAGTTTTATGACACTGTGGGAGGTAGGCGATGAGTTTCAGAAGAACTTGTCATTTCAGAGAGTGAAAAGAGGCAAGTTGCCTTTTTGAAAACCCCACTGCCCATCAGACTGTTAAACCAGCTGGAAGCATGGACTGGGCAGTTGGCAGTGATTTTTTTTAAAGTAATTTGGTCACATATGTGTGGGGACTAGATCCATGATTTTATGCTGGGATAACATCACAGGTCCAGCCCCAGAGTGACCAATCAGAGCACAGGAATGTTTCTCACCATTGTATAATCAGGATTATATAATAACAAGAAAATCCTTGTCCCTGATTGGTCAGACTGGAACAGGAACCGGGATGTTATCCCAGCATAACATCCCGATTCTACCCCCAGTACACCTATGACCGCATTCCAAGTGAACAAAAGATCACTCCACTGTCGTCCCTAGCAGCAGCTTCAGCAGTTCCTGCTGTGCACGGAATCTGCATTCCCCGCCACGCTTGACAACTATGCTCCCTGCCACACGTCACCCTGGTAACCACGCTGCCACAACCTTAAAATTTCCACTTTAAAAATAAATAAATGCAAGCCACCAAGTCCACTCACTCTGCAGGTATGATAGTGCGACCACATGCAATGTCGAAATAAGCCACGATCACTCGTTACATTACCGAAAGTGCAATCCCCAACTCAGTAAATGGCAAACTGCCAACAGTCACTGACTGCCAGTTTTCCTCCAGCATTCCCCAACCCCAGGTCACCTAGTAATCTCCAAAAGTAAAACACATTCTTCATCCTCCTCCCTATATCCTGCCATTTACCTTCAGAGACTTCCATTCGCAGTGGTGACACCGGGAGTCTCACAGAATAGTGACATGCTGGCAGCTCCGATCAAAATGTTAATCCACAGTGATACTGTACTGATACATTAACCAAACTGTACTGAGAAAACTGCAAACAAGATACAGTTGTTTGGTGGGGGGGGGCAGCAGACAGATTCAAAAACACATCGATTTGTTTAGGAGCAGCACCATCTACTGGCCAAAACAGAACTACTTTTCTCCTCAGTACACCTCCACATTGAAAACTAAACACAAAATCTATTTAAAAAAAGCAGTTTTTCCTCATATTTCTGTCTTTTAAAATTAACAAGCCATTGTATAATAGGAATAATGCCCTTCTCGGGTGTTGGATGCCCTCGGCTGGTGCCCTCAGACCCAACCACCCGAGGCGGGATGTTATCCCAGCATAACACCCACCCTGTCAGGCATTATTCCTTTAATTGCCTCTTAATGCTTTCTAGGTTTTGCTTATTTTGTGGCTGCTACTGCACATGCTCACTTTTTCTTTTTAATATGTATGTGGAAGCAATGCAGTGCCTGCTGCACAGCACTCTGCAGGAGATAGATATGCCATGCACCTTTTGAAAGGAAAACAAAATGGGAAAAAAGTATTACAATGTCCTGAATGTTCAATGTATTTAAATAAAACATGAACATATTGAATGAAGCCAGAGAGAGTTTGTTTATGTATTGAAAAAAGTGTATAACAAAACATTTAATATTTGGAGTCCAAAATGGCCACCAGGTACTGAACTGCTACTTGAGTGAGCTCCATCTCACATTTTGCTCAGTCTAATCAAAAGTCATCTTTTTCCCACTGCAAAGCTGACAGGCAGGCAGAAAGCTACAAGCAGTGGTGCCAGCCTTTAAACAATCATCAGGGTCAGTTTTACAGATTTCTCAATAGCAAGAATAATTTACCCATCTCCGGGCCATGTCACATGTTCTGTAGCAGTGGGCTTGTGTACTTCTATGCGGCAACGGTGAGGCAGGAATGTTGTCTAACAAGACTTCAGATCCAACTATGGAGGTCCTGCCACAAGAAATGAGAAAAGAGTTCAGAGACTTAAACAATAAATATGAAGCCATTAATCAACATTTATCTGTGTTAAAACAAATTGCTGGCATGGACTACTGAGAAGAATAGGCAGAGTGTAGATCAATGTTTATGAGGACAGCCTGGCTCCAGTGGACATTATGGCCTCCAAATATGACTGTATCATATCCTCACTTTAACTGAATGTGGGTCACACAGAGAACCACTCTAGATGAGAAAACCTAAAACTAACTGACCTATCAGAGGGAATGGAGGGCCAAAACCCACAGCATTTCTTTACCAATCTTTTTAGCAACTTTGCTGCACTCCTGGCTAAAGCATGAAAGACAGAATTGGACCAGGTATGTTGTGAACTTATACTGTGGCCCCCTCTGGATGCCTGTCCCTGCCCAGTACCATTGCTACATGGATAAGAAATTCATTCTTAAGAAAGTCCAAGAAGAAGGTGGCATCAACTGGCATGGCTTGAAGGTCTCTGTATTCCCAACATCTGCACCAAACTTCAGCAAAAGTGCAATGAATTTGATGAAGTTAAAGCCTTACTACAGTACATGAAAAGTAAATCATTTTTGCTTTACTCATCATGCCCTCCAAGTGACATGTTCCCAATTAAGGGAATTGACACTTTTTTAACTAATCCTTAAAAAACACGCAATGCCATGTGCTCTCTCTCCAGTCCTAAACTCTGGTGTATTGGTGACTTTCATAATAAATGGTGAGTAACATTGGGTGCATTGGTTGAATCCTGTATATCATACATTATTCAGTAAGCTTCATAAATCCTCAAGTTGTGAGTTGGTGCAAGTGATCTTGCTTTTTAAATCTCTCTGGCTGTGGTGACACCAGATTGTAGGATCAGTTTAATTCCTACTTTGTCCTCTCCACAGCAGATCATGGCAGATTATTTTGAGCAGGGAGGCTAGAGTTTTCTCTCCTTACTGAACTACCTCACTTATCATTCTTTAGTTCATGTAGCTACTCAACAATGCTTAAGTAATGTGTATATTTTCTTCCTATGAAAGATGACTACTAGACTTGAGCTACATATCACATGAAGCAGTTCTAATCTGTAATGCAGAAGGAGGGACTCAGCTTATTCCTACCACCAGTGGTATTCTTAAGTCAGGCAGTCAGTCAGCCTGCCTACCACACTTTGAACCACCTGAGCAGCACCTCCAGGTTGTTTGTGTAGCAAACACAGGTGTAATAGTTGATGTCTGGTTGGCATAAGTGATTATTTCTGTGTTTCATAATGTTTGACTTGGTTAGTTCACTGTTACACACCCAGTTTTGTGGGCTCATTGGGATCATGCATAGGGCCCAGTGTGTTTTATTTTTCTCTTACTCCAGTCTTCATGCAGACTTCTATATATGTCCTCCTGGTTCTTTACTGTGTTCTCTTTATTTAAATTATCTTTCTATACAGTGTTTTGATCCTGTGGGGTGAGATGTGAAAATGAACCATGGCAATCATAATGTGATTTTAATGTGCATATCTTTTTGTTACTTAGTATGCCCATTGCTTACCCTGATTATGGCTGATATGGTTAACGTTATCACCTTGAATGTTAAGGCCATGTAACATTTCATTAAACCCAAAATAGTATTATCATATTTAATAAAAGAATGTCCTGCCATAGCTCTGCTAGTGGAACCCCATTTTAATGATGAGGAGCACAATAAGTTGAAGAGCGCCTGGGTGGATCAAGTGTTGTATTTCTTCTATACCAGCCATGCTCTTGGGGTTCCTATAATAATTCATTATCATTTTCCTTTGCATGTTACTGCAGTACAATTAGATAACTCAGAGCACTTGATTACGCTTTCAGGTCAAGTGTTCAAAGGCGGTATCTATGTTTTGAACATTTATGCCATAAACTTTGAAGACACCACCTTTTTTCAAAACCAGCTCCTTTATCTGTCTCAAACTTGGGGCAATGTAATAGAGTATGGGATTTCAACATAATAATTGACTTCCTTCTAGACTGTTCCTCTGCTAATGATTACCACCTGAATAAATATCTACCTTAAAAAGCAACAGACCAAAATGCTAGGTATGCAGGATATACATGAAAGGCAACTCCATCCAACTTTAATGGAGTATTCCTTTTTCTCACCAGTTCAGCAGTCATATACAAGAATTGATATTATGCATTTATTTATATAGTGCTGTGCTCTCGAATTACAGTTGCCAAGTACCTTCCCATTCTGATATCAGATCGTGTCCCTTTGAAAATCAGTTTGGCAGTGGATCTTGAGTGGAAACGGAGCAAACCTTGGACCTTGCCACTATTTTATTAAATAACCCACAATTCATTGACCAACTAAGAGCAGAAATAAAAGAATATTTATAATCTAACAAAGGAACTGTTGAATCCAAGGGTATCCTCTGGGATTCCCTAAATGCATTTATCAGGGAAAGACCCATTGCTCTTAATGCTCAGCTGGTGAAACTGGATAGTGACCTGGTTGAACTTGAAAAAGAACATCAAATAACTTGTATTTCTGACAAGTAGAAAAATGTGCCAGATCAGGCTACAATACAATGATCTTAACTCACAACAAGTTGAGAGAGCTTTCACTTATTAAAATGCCACATTTTATGAAAATAGTAATAAATGTGGTCACCTATTAGCTGTGCAGTTGAAAAAGGAGGAGGCCCATAGGTCTATCATTTATAGTAACAATGACTTTGTAGTAAATCATCGAACAGAGAGATATTAATAAGAATGTGTAGCACATTTTGAAAAACTTTACTCCAATGGTGAGGGTAACACCTCCAGCTCCACTCCTTAGAAGACAGCTGTGTGTCAGAATTTGGCTTTTCCACAAATTTCCAAAAAGGAGAGAATGCTACTAGAGGCCTTTGTTACTTTACAGGAAGTACTGCATGCCATGTGATCACTGAGTTCTGGTAAAGTACCTCAGCCTGATGGCATTGCACTGGATTTTCATAAGAAATATGCCCCAGTGAATCTGCCTCTCTTATTTGAGACTGTAGAAGGTGCACTGGAGGATGGTTGGCTTCCTCAATCATTTTCAGATGCCCATATCACCTTATTACTAAAACTTGGCAAACCTTGAGATGAGATTGCATCATATCAACCAATCTTGCTGCTGAATGCAAATATAAAGCTCTGTTCTCGAGTTTTGGCAACTATATTTGAGATTTCTCTCCCAAATGTGTATCCAAAGGCCAAACTGGATTTGTAGTGGGTAGAAATTCTACTCTGAATTTGTGAACATTATCAAAATTTTTGGTATGGAGAGTGAAAAATCCCTGTAACAATTCTGTGGTGGTCTTGCTTAGTGCAGAAAAAACTTTTGACCATATTGACTGGCAGATAATGGCTGAGATGGGCTTAGCAGACCTGTTTAATAAATTACAGAAGTACAGTTGATAAATGGTTATCCCAGGAACATGATCCAAACAAACGGATTTCTAAACTAATTTGTTTGCAGCATGGGACTAGACAGGGGTATCCCCTGTTGCTTTTTGATTCAAGTATTGAGCCACTGGTCTGGGCCATTAAGGCCCACCCACTGATACATGAGCTGGGGCCTAGACCAATGCAGGGGCCCAGACCAGTCATCTCACTTTATGCTGATGACTTACTGGTTATGACACCACAACCAAAGGAATCATTACCTGTTGGACATTATTGAACATTTTGGGAGCCAGTCTGAATATAAAATCAACTGGGGAAACTCATTTATAATACTAATTAATCCAGTGACTGTCTCTCCCGTACTCTCTCAACTACATTTTCAATGGACCCAGGTGGGTTTCACGTACTTAGGAGTTAATACAATACCAAAAGTAAAAGATTTATTTCATGCCAACTACTCACCTATACTTAAACAAATCCAAGCTGAACTGGAGAGATTGCAGGATCTTTCCTTATCCCTACTTGGGAGATGTAATGCCCTTAAAATGACCATTATGGTGAAATTACAGTACCTGTTCCAGGTTCTCCCATGGTCACGCCCCATAAATTTTTTTGCACAGGTGAGATCTGATTTTAACACCTGGATCTGGCTGGGGAAGGTGGAGTGCAATAAAATGGAAAGACTCACTCAACACACGCAGTGAATTAGGTGTTCTGCATCCTTCGGTGTATTACTGGGCATCACGGTTGGCTATGATGTATGGGTGGTACTGAACAGATAGAATGGACATGGCCACACTTACAGAAAAGGAATTGACAGGAAGAACTCAGCTAACAAACCTTTTAGATGGCTCTACAATGACCAACTTCTAAACTGTATAAAGCAACCCTGTCCTTGAACATTTATTGCCTATTTGGCATAGGATGCATGTTCACATAGAATGTCCAGTTGGTGTGGGGGTGCTCACACCAATATCGGAGAACTCAACAGCTCCACAGTTTTTGAATGATTCCCAGTTTGCAAAGTGGAGGGACAATCATATACTTTTCATAGGCCATTTATAGGAACAAGGAACCTTTTAAGTCATTCTGGCAACTTGAACATGATTAGTATCTTCCATCCAGACATTTATTTTGGTATATTCAGATCTGTTATTACCTGGTCACTGTTTAGGAAAATCTTTACTACTTACAATACACCTTCTTTCACAGCCTCGTTGGATGAAGATTAGAAGGGCAAATATTTAATTTCACAGTTACATAAACAACTGATGTCCCTCACTAATCATCTGTCAAATAGAAACTCAAATGATAGGAATGGTTGGGTGAGTACATTACCGATTATATGTGGGCAGGTCTACAAGAGAATGTAATTTGCCTCCCCATCCCAAGCAGTTTGAGAGTAGTACAACATAAGTCCCTGTACTAAGCATAATATACTTCTGGGAAACTTAAAAAATTCTCATCTAGATATGATGGGTGTTGCCCAAGATGTGGGGAACCTGGTGCTTTTTTGCTGTAGATGTTGTTACAGTACAATAAACTTCAATCATACTGGAACAGTGTTTGGGAGAGACATTACACAGAGATCTGGCTCTGTCTGCAAGAGCTATTCTTCTGGGAGTTGCGGAGGAATTTATAGAAGCTGCCCATTGGGCAAACATGATTGGAATACATAGCAGTGGCTTGCATCAGATTGATAATAATGTGAACTTAAAAAAATCCAGTTGCTTCTTGTGCTGCATGGCTTAATTGCATGTTGGAGAATGCTACTTTGGAGAAAATCATTTTCAGGACATGATGAAAGCTTGTAGTATATGGAAAGGATTGGCTAGATTTTACTAAGTAAACTGCTAGAAAAGCAAAGGCCCCACAGCAGTAAGCAAGGCCCCAAGTGTAAGTATGAGTTATTGTAAGTTTATGCATGATTATGTTATGCAAGTTTACAAATACTTGTACTGTTTCTGTTTTGAAAAAATTGTTTTGCTTGAAAAATCTTCAATAAAGTATATTTGAAAAAATATTTAATATCTTAAATTGTGAATGGTGCTAGGAGGGGGGAAGTGAATGAGTGTTTTGTGCATTATAAATGCAGTCACTATCATTTTTCTTTTCCATTATTACAGCTGCAGCAGGCGGAGCCTGCAGACATTTTGCATGTTCAAAAGGAGTGATGTCATGTCTTCTGTCCGTGGAACTGACTGAAGGTGTAAATAGTCTCCTAAGCCTTACCCTCCTCCAAGAAATGTTTTCTGCCCTCAAATAAATACCCTTTCATGTTAGTCAATGGTTGTAGTGCACTATTTTCTTTCTTAAGTGGGAGGTACAAGAACTGGAACCTGAGTAGTGGGAGGCAGCATTAGTTTTTTGGGGGAGTAAGATCAACCCCCACCTCCACCCAAGAAGCTCCTAAAGGTCCACCCCACCTTTTTTGAGGTTCCTGTGGGAGGAACATGAGGTGGATCTATCATGCTAGAACAACTGACTATCACAGCTGCCTGTGGCATCAGAGCTTAAGCTTTAGAAGGAAAAGCCTGAAACTGCATCCATATACAGCACTTGTTTAAACAGCATTGGCTCAGCTTACATTTCTCTCCTGGTCACATATTTTCACAAATACATTCCAAGAGATGGAAAGTCCCTCCTGGTGGGTAAATGGTGTTATTCAGACCTGTCCTCCAACCCTGCCCCCACCACCTTACTCTGTATTTTGCATCAGCTGTAGCATGTCAGTATAGCAAGAGGCTCCAGTGTATATTTTTTACTGAGCTTGCAGTTTTGAAGGAGTAGTCCACAGTCCACTCAGAATTTGCAAAAACATATGTTATTCAGAGTGTTTTGATTTGTATGTTAAGTCCCAGTGTATCCCTCCCTCTGTCTGCTAGCCTATTAGCAGATACCTGAGAGCTAGCTAACTGTGGTTTCTGTAAGAAAAACCCCTACTAAATTAAGTTCTAATTTACCATTGTTGTTTTCTGTGTGTATCAGGTCTAGCTTGCAGGAGTGTTTTAATTTTAACACTTAATGTCATCAAACTATACACAACCAGAAAAGCACAAAAATTGCCCAGCTCATTCGCACTATAACTAGTTACGACTCTAGCTGTTTCTTACAGAAAACCACTCAGTTAGATTTCAAGTATTTGCTAAACTATGAATTTAAGTACCAGCTTTCTATTAGGTAGAACTAGCATTTAGTATGGATTTTGGTCTGTGACATGATTTTCATTTTTTTTACAAATGAAGTGCATGGTATGAAGCTATAGCCTATAAACTGCAAAATACTTTAAAGTCACTTTTTCTCCTGTGTGTGTTATGGCATGAACACAACAGGATGACAGTGACTATTTCAACTGCACATTTGATCCCATTTTACAATGGTGAATTGCATTGCCTATTTAGTAGCTTACATTCCTCTCCTGGCCACACATTTTCACAAATACATTCAAAGAGATGGAAAGTCCCTCCTGGTGGGTATATGGTGTTATTCAGACCTGTCCTCCAACCCTGCCCCCTACCACCTTACTCTGTATTTTGCATCAGCTGAAGCATGTCACTACAGCAAGAGGCTACATTGTATAGTTTTACTGAGCTTGCAGTTTTAAAGAAGTAGTCCAGTCAGAATTTTCAAAAACATATGTTATGCTGAGTGTTTTGATTTGTATGTTAAGTCCTAGTGTGTCCTTCCCTCTTTCTGCTATTAGGAGTTTTTCCTAAATTAGCCTATTAGCAGACACCTGAGAGCTAGCTAACAGGGGTTTGTGTAAGAAAATGGCTACGAAATTAAGCTCTAATTCACTATTGTTGTTTTCTATGTGTGTCAGGTCTAGCTTGCAGGAATGTTTTAATTTTAAAACTTTTAATTTCATCAAACTATACACAATCATAAAAGCACAAAAATTGCCCAGATCATTAGTGCTATAATTAGTTAAGACTCTAGCAGTTAGATTTCAAGTATTTGCTAAACTATAAATGTAGGTACCAGCTTTCTATTAGGCAGAACTAGCATTTAGTATGGATTTTGGTCTGTGACATGATTTTCATTTTTTTTTTTACAAATGAAGTGTATGGTATGAAGCTGCAGCCTAGAAACTGCAAAATACTTTAAAGTCACGTTTTCTCCTCTGTGTGGTATAGCATGAAACAGGATGGATAACAGTGACTATTTCAGCTACACATTTGATCCCATTTTACAATGGTTCATTGCACTATACATTTAGTGTATCCCACTTTTTCAAATAATAAAACAAATGTTCACCAACCTAAATAACTTGCACATACATATTTTTATACTTTATTAAAAAGATACTTCACATTTGTAATAAAAAAAAATTGAAAATCATGATACAGAGCAAAATCAGCACTAACTGACAGTTCTACCTATTAGAATAGAGGAGGCAGTATAGTGCGGTGGTCTAAAGCTCTGAGCTGCAAACCTGGTGTCCTGGGTTTGATTCTCACAGCCTCCACATGTGTACAGTGTGTCCCTGAGCAAATCACTTAACTTTCTTGTGCTCCCAGGTCACACTTGTAAACAAGCTTTAGTGTGACTCTCCTGCTAAAAAAAAATGCTGGTACCTACATTTACAGTTTAGCAAATACTTTAGAGCTAACTGAGTGAGTTTTCTGTAAGAAAACTGCTATAGTCTTTACTAATTATAGCAGAGATGATCTGGGGCAATTTCTGTGCTTTTTATTGCTGTGCGTAGTTTGATGAAATTACATTTTAAAATGAAAACACATATTACTGCTAGCTAGATGTGACACACCCAAAAAACACAAATACCGAATTAGAGCTATTTAGTAGCTTTTTTCTTTCAGAAACCGCAGTTAGGTAGCTCTTATGCATCTACTAAATTGTAACTGTTGCCATTTGTGCTCACTGGATAAGAACAGTTACAAAGCTGTGCTGTTGTGAACTGATTTTAAAAAGTACTGCATATGCTAAATCTATGGGCCTGGCTACGTCACTGTCACATGAGACAGGGTGCCTTGTAGAAGGCAGAAGGCAATAAACCTATTTGTGATGCAGATCCCCAGGGTCATAAAACTACCCTAAAGCTAGCAGCCTAATTTAGGAAAAATTCCTAATAGCAGACAGAGGGAAGAACACACTAGGACTTTACATACAGGTCAAAACACTCTGCATAACATATGTTTTTGTAAATTCTGGGTGGACTACTCCTTTAATTGAGCCATCCCCAATCTGTATCCTTCCAAGAACCACTTTGTGGTGTGAATACCAGGGTGGTTATTTCACTCTTATTTACAGCTTTACGTCTTTATCACTTTTTAATTGCAATTGTGTCTAAATGCTCCACCATGTAGCCTCCAGTCTCCCACTATACCTGCATGCATTGCAGCACTGTTTCATTGCATGCAGGGATATTGGAGGCTACCAGGACATATGCAGATGGCAGTGTGGAACACGGGTGTAGGCTGCAATATTGGGATGCCTCCATACCACAGTAACCTGACAGCTGTAAGCACCCCCCTCGGTGTACCCCCATAACTCCACCTAACCTACCTCTCTGTCTGCACTTGTCTCCCGGAGGGCCACCTCCTAATGGTATCCATGTACTGTCCTTGATTACTCTTCTCATTGTGCTGAGTGTTGTGAGTACCCTGCCTGCCCATGTGTGATGTGGCAGCAATACTACCTGCAGAGCAGTGCCAGTAGTGAACACATACATTAGTGGAGCTCCTGGGTGCATCATGGAGCACTGCTATGGTGGACAATAAACATGTGGCACTGTGTACAGTGGAGCAGTGGGGAACACTGAAGGCAGTAGTAGAGGGTCTGCCTTCAGCCATACAGCAGCAGTACATGAACGTCTGTTGTGCCCAGATGCCCTAATACTGGCAGAACTGATGACATGTCTCCCCCTCTCTCTCTCCCTCCCCTTCCCTCCATCTCCCTGATGTAGCCCCCAATTCCAACATACAGATCTCTGCCCCCAAAACCTCTCTCTGTCACCTCCACAACATAAGTGTGCCTCATAACAGTGAACTATGGTTATTTACATAATATGACTGTGCCTTATACACAGTACTCCATGGGACATGTAGAAGAGCATCTCAAAATGCAGCTGTCATCACCGAGTGCACCATGGGATGTGCACTGCTGCTACTACAGGGCTGAGACCACACACACTTCTGCACTCAGTGTGGACAAGCTGTAATGTTTTCAAACCATTATCCACATTGTTCACTGGCAGTGTGGACACACTGTAATGTTTACAGACTGTAACAGTTTGACTCCATTACAGCTTTTTTGAGTGTAGTGTGGACAGGGCCTGCATGTCTATGTAATTATCTATCTTTCTATGAATTGCATGTACCGCTACTTTTACCTATTTCTAAGGCTCTGTCCACACTGCAGCCTGAAAACCCTTCTGTAATGTTACAGAGGGTGTAAACCGCATCCATAACGGTGTGCATTTACACTGGTAACGTTACAGCAGGTGTTTTCGCAACCGTTATAGAAACCTGTCAGGAGGTGGTTTCTACAATGGTTACAGAAATGGTCGCAGGGCTGTAACGTTACCACCGGCCATCTAAACTCACGACCCTGTAGCCCCCAGTCAGCCACTAGACCAGCAGGCAGTGCACCACAGAGGGGCACATGGAAGGCAAATGAACAAGGAAGTGCCCGGAAGGCAGAGAAGCACGCGAGGTCTGGAACCAATGCAGTGAGGTAAAAACAGTGCAGGGCAGTGCCTGCACAACATCAGAGGCATGAAGGCCAGATCCGCTGAGTGCACACACCTGAGAGAGGTGCAGCCTGGGGGCACAGTGTGCCAATAGGGGGTGCTGAATGCATCAGCAGTACATGAACTGCGAGGAGGGAAGAGCACTGGTGCCCAGGGCAAACAGTGGGCACATGCCATAGAGATGCAGCAACAGATGCCAGCAATGTGTGCCAGAGGTGTGAAGTGGGCCTCAACAGCTACCACAACACACGACCAGCCCCCAGAGGACTGCAGCACCAGAGCACACCACCCCAGCACCACTGCAGGGTGAACCCATCCCCCAAGCACCACCTGTGACTGGTGGAATGTAGACAGGCCTGTGCCAAGCAATGACCACAGCCACATGCAACCCTGACACCCACAAGACCATGTCAGATCATGGCGCCACCTGGTCAGATGAGACCACAAAACTCCTGGTGGAGTTCTGGACCCAGGAGAAGGTGCAGGCAGAGCTAGCCAGTGTAAGGCACAACATGAAGGTCTATCAAAAGGTATCGGACTACCTGTTCAGGAATGGGGTGGAGCAGATGGCAAAGCAATGCCATGACAAGATCAAGCAACTGAAGGTGCGGTACCATAAAACCAGGGACAGCGTGTGGCGTGCCCCTTCTATGACACATTGGATACCATACTTGGAACATGGCCTACCACTGAACCAGTGTTCATCCTGGAGCGCTCACAGGTGGCCAGCCCTGAACTGGACACAGAGGATGATGGAGACACCACCAGGGATGCGTGCCCGCACCTGGGGAATGAGAATGACAATGGTGTGCAGCGGGAGTACCCAGACACAGGTACGTGCATTGTGCAATTTGTATACTGGGATATGGCATGCTGGTGGAGGTGTATCCTGGGCATGTGGCACATGGTGATAGGCATGGTATGGGTGGTGGCACAGGTGCACTTGATGGAGTTTGCATGTGGCACCTGTGGTGTGCATAGGCATACAGGCACATGGGGGACAGGGGCATGGGGCTGGTGTTAGCTGTGGGGGGTGGGAGTGGGGTACCCACATGTGTGTAATTGTGACAGGTGTGTTCTGCCATTCCAGGGTAAGACCCCAGTGAGGGAACATTGGTGGACACCGACACAGCGGATGCCTTCCCAGTGTTCTCAGCCCTGCAGAACGTGATGCCAGGAACCTCCAGTGATGGCTCCACTGCGGGAGGAGGCAGCCATGTGAAGCAGCAGGGTGACTAGTTACCCCTGGTGAACTTCAGGAAGAAGAAGTTGAAGACAGCATGCATGGCAGAAGTACTTGGGGCAGTGCTGGAACCAACGCATAGAATGATGCAGGAGTACCACAGGGAGCTGATGGACCAGGATAGGGAGCGGGCACAGGAGGAGAGGGCATTGGAGGAGCAGTTATGGAGACAGGAGGCAGAGCAGACATAGCGGTCCTTCACACAGATGGTCCAGTTACTGGCCATGCAATGCCAGCTGCCACCCCCTGCAGCCACACAGTAATGGCCGGGTGCCACCCCCATGGCACACACCACTGCAGCCCCAACCCTCTGTGCCCTATTCCCCCATGGGTGTGCCACCATGCCAATGGCCACTGAGATGCTCAGTGGCATGGCCTTACCCTGCCATCGTCCACCCATCCACCGCTGGCAGACAGACAGGCTGCATGACACAGCCAGCCACCACCAGGATGCATCCCCCGGCTATGCCAACACCCCGCAGGCATGAGACCCCACTACAGGGTGCTGTGTACATGGGTGGTGTCACTGCCCCCACCACCCTGCCACCCACATTCCAGTCAACACTGGCTGGTGCCAGCATTGCACAACAGTGCCCCACAGGTGTCACGCCAGCCACCACTGTCCTGAACACAGCACCCCAATCCCCGATGCATGGTGCCACTGCTCTGCACAGTGCTACCCCCTTGGATCCTGTAGCAGGCATGCCCAGCTTCACACAGGACCTGTACAGCGACAGGTTCCAGTGGACCACCCTGTGATTACCTATGCAGCATGCAGGGGTTGGCTGACCGGTGCGTCCTGCTGGTTGCCACCGGGGACTCCATGTTTGATTTCACTCCTACATTGGGGAAGCTGCTGGGATCTGCCCAGTGCCTGGTTCATGTTGACACAGAGGTATGTGCTGACTGTGGCACTCAGTTGCACAGTGCAATTCCTGGGTTGTACTCACTGTTGTGTGGCATCTCTGCAACATGCTGTGTCAGGGGTTTCGATACAGTATGGCCACATGGGTACCTGGGTTAGGGCACCACCTGTGCATGGTTATGTTTTTCTGTGGTTCGGGTAACAGTGCAGTGACCCACATGTAGGTTCCTTTATATGTTGGTGTACACCGCCGCCCATATGGTGGCCTGGCATTGTGTATTGCATTGTTCGTTCACATGACAGTGTCAGTTTCATTTGGAGATTTGTGGTGTTACACAGCAATGCACATGGTCCACTGCATGGCCATGCTGCTACTGCACATTGTTTACTTGTGTTATTGCCACCAGAAGCCATGGCGGCATTGGATTAAAGGCTGTCTTGTGTCACCATACTGTGTTGCTGGTTTGCTTGGGCGGTGTGCATGCATGCGCACATTGCTTTCTGGGGCACAGTGGAGCTTCCAATTCCATGGGTTGCTGGTGTGGGGGTTCTGAATGTGTGACCTGGCTGCACAGTGTATGCTAGGGCATGCAGCTTGCATCCGGTGGCAGTGGGATGTGGTATTCCAGTTCCTGGTGGTGCACCGCATGTCTGCCTGTGGGACTCGGTGGGGTCCCTGTACCTGGCATGTATCGGTGTGTCACTGCACGCCTTCATGCCATGTGAAGGGGCCTCCACTCATTTCGGGTCCTCACCTTCACCTGCTGCACACCCTTGGTCCCCCATGGGTGCCACTGGGTACACATTGCTGTAGGACACCATGGCATGTTCTGCCACATTCAGTGTGCCCTGTGTACACTGGCAGGTGGGTGTTCATTCAGGTGGGTTTCTGTCTTTGCAGCTGTCTTCCCCAGGTGCACCATGGGATGCACTCCACATTACAGGGGTTGGGTGCACACACTATTCACATCTCAATGTGGACAGGCTGTGCCTGTTCCAGACTGTTTTTACACCTGTTCCCTGGCAGTGTGGACACGCTGTTACATTTGCAGCCTGTAACGGTTTGGAACCATTTCAGCCTTGTTGGGTGCAGTGTGGACGGGGCCTAAAACAACCCTGCATATCACATTTGCCTGCACTCTGAGCACATACTTATGAAACTGCATATTTGTGCTCCACTTCTGCATAGACCTCATACTTTCCTAATATTCCCATTATCACAAGCATAACTACCTTGCCTTTATCAAAAGCGACCCCCCTCTGAAAGTTACTATCTCATTTTCTGTTTACAGTCCATCATCATTACATCTGACTTCCTGACATCAACACATTGCCTAAATATAACTTACATCACCTCATGGACAAAAACCCTATTTGTCTATGTAACCCCTAGGTGGCGCAATCCCAAGGGCTACTACCCCTGCCTGCTTAACTACTAACAGGTTGAGGGGCCTAGGTCCAAGGGCGGGTGCCTCCACCCAGAGGTCAGGGTTTGCAGTAGTTAAACTAACTTGTTCACAGCCCTCTGGGACACTGTAACCCCCCTTTCTTCCCACTAGTGGCCCACACAGTGCATCAGAAATATCTTCACAATATACACTTACCCCCAGGACTGGCTCTGTCTAGTGGACTCTGGGGATACCCTGTAAAGCAAGATGATACAGTGCAAAAGCCACAGAACAATACTTTAACATAAACGAATACCTCAGACAGTCTAACTTTGCTGAAACAAACAAATCTGATTTATTTAGGGGGCTATAACAAGGACAGGGGGAAATTAGGTTAATTAGTGTAAACACATTAATATTCACAGTACTGTGCACATATTCAGAGTCCCAAATTGTCACTTTCACTGGGTACTCAGGATGGGAGGGGGGTGCTAGCCAGGATATGTGCAGCTGGTCAGGGCCCTGTGATGGAAAAAACACTTGCACAATACCCAATTGTAATCCGGAGCTGGAGGGCTCAGTTCGTGAAGAAATGAAAAAAGCAACAATTAGATGACACACTTGCAATTCAACAAACAGATGGCAGGGAGCTACCCTGCTTTGTACTCACAACTCAATGATGGGAACTGGGTGGAAGGCAGATTGTCCTGGATTACCAGGAGGAGCTGACCATGTGGACAAGGTCCTGGTGACTGGACCCCACTGCAGTTTAGAGCAAATGGATGTAGTCTGGATTAAGCTGGGGTTTACTTCCAGCTTCATGCACTCTGTTCACTGTACAGGGGATTTGAAATGCGATTCCCCACAAGCACTACACACATTTATATGTTAAAGGGAAGTACTATACCAGGCAGGCTGCTTCTCGATCCCAATCGCAATTACTGCACAATACCTGGGAGAACACACAGCAGCTTCAGTTCCTGACAGACCGAACGCGATTCAGCAATTTCTCCAGTCTTCTACAGGGTGATCCTGGTTTCCACACTTCTGGAGCTTCTTCCTCCTCACATCTCTGACTCAGTCCACACTGGCACTCACAAACAGTTGTAGGCTGAACTTCAGGGCCCCACACGAGCTTCCCGCACAAAACTATACAGTGCAGAAGCTTGGAGCTCCTTCCCTCTTCACAGTTACAACTCATCTGAACTTTCCAGTAGACAGAGCCGGGCATTTCCTTTGAGTTCCTCCCAGTTCAGTTGGCTGGTTTGGCTGTCACTCACAGTCAGATTTCCCCTGTTGGTGCAAAAAGGCGCTGAAGTCCAAACTACAATTCCCAGAGGTATCTGCCATACAGTCCCATTGTGGCTAGCTCCAGAGGAGAGTCCAAGTTCTGATTCGCCCAGAGCAGGCTCCATTTTAAAGGATCCCCACACTGATTGGTCCAATTCAGCAGTTCAGGACCAACATGAGGGAGCTACTCTCTGCACAGTCCTGGCTACAAGCAAGCAGATTAGAACAAACTGCATTTTCATTATTACTTTAATAGGTTACAAGCAAACAATTACATCTTCTGAAAGAGCTCCCTCTGTGCATATAGCTACTGTAGAAATGGAGCGATTTGCTCAGTGGCCCAGGCAGGATTCGAGCAGGGAAACACAGAGACCCCCCCCCCCATTTCAAAGTAATTATCTGCAGTTTGGCAGCTCTTAAAGAGACAGTACATGGAGGCATTAGGCACTCTCACTCAATTATTTTTTTAAATCGGCTGAAATACAGGACACCAGCCTGGCAGAGAGCATTTAAGCTCACCCAAAGAAGGCTTTTTAGTGACCCCCATTCGCAGGGGGGTTACATCTGAAAAAAAACCAAAAAAACCTGTGTAAATAATCCCAAGGCTGAACATATGCCAGCCATTACTTTTTCATGTACTGCCACCTTCTGTACCATCATGGGGATTTGCATATGTTTCCCATAATGCTTTGCATTATTGAGGTATGTGCAATAGTGTGTTCTTTAAAATTTGGCTGTCCGGCCAATATCGTCCGGAATAACAAATACATCAGTGGCATTTGCTCTGGGGTTCTTTTGCAAACCTACAGTGCTTCCTATTCCATCCATTAAAATGTACACCTCCATGTGTTTTCCTAATAACATGTATGCCTTCCTTAGAACAAAAACTAAAATAAATCTCACTACTTACAAATCATTGTGTTGTTTCTCCATACCTCCAACAATTCCACACAACATCACTAACTTCATGATGCAGCGTGGTGGATCTGACAAGAGTTTGTTTTTCGCTTGCAACAACTTATTTTGCTTCTTCCTAATGCTCTACCCATCTCAGGCATGACACTCCCACACTGTTCTTTCAAAATGACACCCTTTGGCACTGTGTAAAACCACCCCCTCCCATAACATCCCCACCCCTCTCTGCCCTGCCCATGTTCCACTGTCTCCCACCTCACCAACTACATGGCACTTGCTATCTTCTTTCATGCTGGTGTTTTAGTTTGCTCTGGTTAGTTCCTACAAGGTCAAAGAGGTCATAAAAGATTTTATTTTTACTTTTATCTCACAAGAGAGCTTAGCCCCTGGTGAACATTAGAACTCTAGACAGATGCAGGTGACTGGTGCCATGCAGTGTGTGAGGTGAGGTTTCTTTGGGGGTGAATGTAGCTGCTGATCATTCAATGGTATTATCATCGCTGCAGACAGATGAAGGGAGGGTACCAATGTTACTTTACCTGATGTCACTCAAATAAATTCTGTAGGTTGGTGTCAGGGCATATAGCTCAAACTTCTGCCACTAAAATCTGGGCACATGGGAAGTCTAGCGGCTTCTGCTTCTTACACCTTTTTCACTGAAATGGTGTCTATGCACAATTTACCTTTTACCATTGAAATGGGGGGTCTGGGCATACTGCTTCTGGTCAATCTTTTGCCCACTGAAATGGGGGGAGGGGGCTGGGATGTTTTGCAGCTCAATGTTTTGCCATAGAATGGGTTGGGGAGTCTGGGGCATACTGCTGCTAAATCTTTTGTCACTTGAATGGGATGGAGATCTGGGATGAACTGCTCAATCTGTCTGTCATAGAAAGGGGGGATCTGGGTCATAACACAACAATCTGACACTGAAATGGGAGGGGGTCTTTTGGAGCATGCTGCTGAACCTCTGAGACTGAAATGTTTAGTCTCATAAATCTGTACTAATCAGACTTTTGTTCCTGAAATGAGGGTTCCAAAATATTTCCTGGATGTGGCATGGGGTGCAAGGAATACTGTTCAACCCTTGTCACTAAAATGATGGAGCTTGGGGTAGACTATTCTGAGTTCATTCAACTGCCTCGTATTCAGACACATGAGGGAGCAGTATGGGCTAGGTTTCAAGCAATTGAGTGAAGGGGAGCATTTACTACATACTGTGGCTAAGGAAAGAATGTGTAATGGGGTGATATATGAACTGGAGAAGGCTTTTTTAGAAGAACAATATGAAAAGTGCTTTGTGCTCAATTCACCCATGGGACTTCTCACATCATTAAATATTGCAGTTCAGGTGGGAAACCAGGGCTAGGAACCCTTACAGAAATATAGGTGTGCAGTATACATGCAGAATGCAGGCCACATGCTTAATTGTGCAATGTGTGCATGCAGTTTGCATACAGAGTGATCCTAAGCAAACCAGATCTAAAAAGCAAATCATATTCACATGCTGCGAGCTTGACATGTGCACAGCAGGTAAGCTGGTGTGAACATCTTCTAAAAATTACATCAGGTCCACATGTTGCACACTTGACATGTTTAGCAGTTAAGCTGGTGTGAACATCTTTTAAACGTCACATCAGGTTCACATGATGCACACTTGCCATGTGTGCAGCAGCTAAGCTGGTGCAAATCTCACCTGAAGAAACACATCAGTTTCTATTTCTTATACTACTGCAAGAAATTAGAGTTATTAAAATACATTTTTATTTGAATTCCCATACAAAAATTAGATAAACTCATTAATTCTGATACTTTTGCAAGTTGTTTAATGGCTTTTGATTTTTGTCATAAAATCACCATTAGTTTGTAAAGTATTGTTTGCTTACTGCATTAAATGCCTAGGATATAGCCAGTCAACATCCATTCCAGATGTACGAAGAAGGGCCTCTGTGTTGTGAAGCCTATCCTTTTTGTTTTGGACCATGCAAATCCCTTATGCATATTTAGTACTACAAATGTGTTTCTCATTGACTGTTTCATCTCACTTACTTTCCGTTTATCATTCTGTATTGAGTATATACACTATGGCCATGCTCAGCACTCTTTGTGCTGAGTAGGGTCTTAGAAGCATGCACCATAACTCACATTTTGTCACTGAAATGAGGGACATGGACACTCAAAATGAGGGTCAATGAGGGACACTAACCCACATGATGATTATGACACATCATGAAACATGGAGATACAGTACCTCAGAACACAGTGGAAACCATTGCATTAGCACCTGAGAATGCTACCATTAAGCAGGGATGCCATTTAGGTTGGGCAGAGAGGGGCCGTCCCCCCCCCCATATTTGTGCCTAGGTTGTTCTTATGGTGTGGCAATAATAGCATCACATTTGGATTTAATAGTTTGCACAAGTGCCCACCTGTTCTATGTGTGCTCACTCTGCAGGTACTCTCCAGACTCGACTGTGTCTTTATTGTGTTGTCCACTTTCTCCACCTATTAGCGATGGCACAATCACAAGTGATGTGGATGAGCTCCAGCCAAGAAAGAGCGCATGAATCTTGCAAGTGCAACACTGTCTTTCCTGCCACAGAGTAGACAAACTGCACACTACAGCTTGGATGAGTTGGTGAATACTGAACTCTCAATAACAGTGTTGTGGCAGCATATTTTTGTTGATCTGCTCTTAGTGAGTCTCTGTCTCCCCTGGTGGCTGAAAGGGCAGAGGGTGCGCTAGAAGCTAACTCAAGACTAGACTACCTACTTATTCTACTAGGTTCACCTTGAAAAAAAAACAGCACAGACCCCCATGGCAGCAACCTAGCCTTAACAGCAGTGGTGACAGAGGTGTGGGTGACCTTCATAGGCCTTGATCAGTGCAGTGCAGCAGCAACCAAGCAAGAAGCAAGCAACCCAGGTTGGGTGGGTTCAGTTGGTGAGGTGACTTGGTCGTGGACCATGCTGGGGACCTGTGATGGTCGGTTCTAGCATCCAGCTTCTGGCAGAAGAAGAGAATGGAAGCAGACTGAAAACTGGGCTGGTGGCACACTGTGCCAGGTTGCAGGTTCTGGCCACATGGAAAGGTAAGTAAAAGTAAATAATGTTTTTTTTTTTTACAGGGGGATCGGGAGAGGAGGAAGAACTGAAATATTGATGTGTTTTTCATGTTTCTTCACCTTTGGTGGCTTCCTGACCCATAGAGGATGGGCACTGAATGGAATGGAGTCAGGGAGAAAAATCGAGACAAGCTCTTTTGGGGGGGAGGGCAGAACTTCAGCCAGAAAAAAACAATGGTTAGTAACTGGGTGGGTTTAAGCCCAAATTCGATGCACTGCTCTGGGGTATATACAGATGAATCTTATACATTAGAATTTTTCCAATTTTTATATCACTTTTCAATAAAAACAAATAAGTTGTACCTTTTTGAGATGTTCAGACATTCTAGAGCTGTCCCTTGCATTCATGGACAGTCGAGCGGTATGGTATGCACAGACTATTGGAGCACCATTATAGTCAGGCTTATGACCCCCCTCCCCAAGTGAAGCTGAGCTCCACATCCCCACACTCAGACACAATATGACAAAGGACAAAGGAGACTGTAGGAGTGGGCACCATTGAAATGAATGGGGGTATTTTTTTTATTACTATTTTATACATTATTGATAGAGTTGGAGATTAATGAAGGCCACAGCTCGACTAACAAGGGCTTTCTTAGTAGAACAGTGGCCTTCATTATTCTCCAACTCACCATCATAATGTATAAAATAGTAATAAAAATAACTCCATTCGTTTCAAATGGGTACGCCCCAGCACTCTGACCCATGGACATCACCTCTTAAAGACTCCTGCCTCTGGCTCCCTAGTACTCAAGTAAGAGACTTTTTACTTATATCTATACTTGGTGGGTTGTCTGTAGCAGCATGTCCAACCCCGCTACAGTGTGTCTGCATCGGGGGGGACGGGCCATGTGGGTGTGTATTGAGTTATTGCTACTTTTGTGTTTGCACATTAAAGTCTGTTTGTGTGAAAGCATTCAAAACTATGGAGAGAAAATAGTAGGAATACTGACTATCAGGAGTAATTATATGGTTTTGTGGGTAAGTTTGTGAATTGGGGGTGGGAAAAACCACGTGTTTCCATTGGTATATGTGCTACAGTTCAACTTTGAAACTGAGATGAGTAAGAGAAGAAAACTGAAAAGTATAACAGTGGCTACAAGCATGCCGCATGTGTGCAGATGTAATCAGATACAGAATGTACTGAAGTACAAGCGAGCCATATGTGTGCAGACAGTATGGCATAGTGGTTAAAGGATTGAACTTCAAGCCAGGAGATTTGGAGGCATGAAAACCTGGGTTTGACTCTCAGCAACCCCCACTTATGTATGGTGTGATCCTGAGCAAGTTGCTTAACTTTTACGTGTGCAGTTATCAGTGACCACTCGCTTATTGCACACATGCCACATGCATGCTGTCTTTCCCAATTTAACATAAAAATCATGGTTTCCATACTTGCTTGCTGCACACATACCATATGCATGCAATCGGTTCCAATTTAACATTTAAATCATACTTGCAGCATGCATATCACTTGGGTAGTTTTATGTGTGCAGCATGAAAATATTTCATATAATTATTTCTTTAAAGGAAGGGGGTATTGCATAATGTAAATTGGGCAAGGAAATCTCTGTGTCCTGATTGGCTAAGACTTGGTTCTAGCCATAGCAGTAACAGAGCACCACCAATGGCTAAAAACCAGTCCCTGCCAACCTTGGTAACTCACAGAATTCATAAGCCACGTACTTCCTAATTTTCATTGCAGACATGGCTGCTGCCTTTACTCATATATAAAAAACTTTAATGGGGCCCTAAAATATATTTATTTAGTTTTTGTTGACTGGGTAAGTGCACTAGGTAAATCCTGCCTATTTTCAGGCATGACCGGGGGGAGGGGGGGATACAGATGAATAGCAACTGACCTTAAACTAGATTAAGCTGTTGGTGGTATTTTTAGTGAATGAGGGAAATTTGGCCAGGACACCGGGGACATTCCCCTACTCTGCTGGCTCTCTGTGGCCAGTAGAGGGCTGTGTTAGTTCTGCAGAATGGCAGATGCACTGCAGGTCTGTATGAAGAAGGACGTCTGCGTGGAGGCTCCCGTTACCGGAGCTATGCAGTTCGGGCAAAATGAAGCAGTTGTTCGTCCCAGGGAATGGGATGCCAGTGAATGGTGTGTTTGATTTTTCAATTAAGGAAGCCGGTGAGCCGCCGGTTCGGGAGACTGGTCTTACTTCTACTGTTCCGGGCTGTACCACTGTCTCTTCCCTCCTACCCTGCGACCTAGGAACATCCTCTGCGATGGATTCAGTTGCTCCTCTGGACCCGTTTTTCATGCCTGCACTTCTGAATATGGCAGTTGATCATACTGTTGGATCGGAGCCGCTTTCAGCGAATGGGCAAAACTCTTCCACATCTCAGGTTGTTCGGCGGCAATTCGGTCTTCAGGATAATACTTCTGCTGTGCTTGGGGACTGGTCAGCTGAGAACTCGCTTTCCAGGGCAGGCTGGCTTCAGACACCTTCTGGAACTTGGATTCCTGATCCTGACTGGGTGGACAATAGATCACTTTCTTCTAAGCATGCCAACTTACTGAGCTCAGGTACAGAGACTGGTTTGTCTTCTTCTAAAAAACTTATTAATGGTGCGCACCTTCTTTCAGAGGAGTCTGAGGCCATTTTAGGCCCCAGCACTTCCTCAGGGTGGGGGCAGGTTGTACTTCTGAGTCTGGACAGGGTTCTGCAACTACAGGAGGTACAGAGCAATCTAGGCATATTCCTATGGCTGATTTATTCAAAAATAAATTAGAGCAAGCCCCTAGGAGGAATGTGGTAAGACTGAGATATAGAGGTGGTCTTGCCAGTCATCCTGACAGATACTATGTGGCTAATATCTTACTTAGGGGTTCTATGAACTTTCTTCCTTCTGACTTGTATGCTTTAATTCATGTTTCTGGGGAAGACTCATTCGATGTAAGTTTTAGGCTCAATCATAGCCTTGAAAAATTCTGGGACAGATATTCAACCCTGAAAAATACACCTTTATGGGCCCCCTTTTCACAACCCCCCTTACTAGACCTCAAATTCGGTATGTTGCTATCATGTTCTGGAATGAAGGGGTGAACGTTAGTGATATTTATCACTGGTTACAGAATCGCTGTGACATACTTGGCTCTCCTGAAGCCCTGTTGGATTTAGAAGGTATCTGGACAGGGGGTTGGAAATTCAAAGTAAAGTTATTTCAGGTGAATTCAGACATTATTCACTTACCTAACAGTTTTTTTCTGGGTAAGGATAGAGGTGTTTGCTTCTATAGTGGACAACCCAGAGCATGCTACAAATGTGGTTCACGAACTCATATCAGCAGCTCTTGCGATATGTTAAAATGCTCATTATGTGGGGGATATGGACATTCTATGGATTTGTGTGAGAATATCTTTCAGTGTAATTTATGTGATGATAAAGGGCATGCTTTTCATCAGTGTCCTTGGGCTAAACGAAATAGGACTGAAGGTTGGGATCATGACGATTTAGTGGTACAGGCCCAAGAAAAACATCAAGGTCTTTCATCCACAGATCCCACGCCTTTTTCTTCTGCATCACCTTCTGTTATATCCACATCTGTTTCTTCTCTTGCTAAGGTTCGGTCTACAATATCCCCTGACCAGGGCACTGCTCCTGCTCCTGATTTGTGCTCTACCCCTGATATTGCTGATCACACTGTCTCTAAAGGGCCTGCCATACCCCCCCCATATTTGAAACTGTTAAAGGGCGTAGATTTACTAGGTCTTCTCTGAAGATTCCCACTCCCTGTCCTATTCATACCACAAACATTTTCTCTCCCCTTCAGGAAGATCTTGGGGACTCTGACTTAGAGTCCGACACTTCACATAGATCAGAGTTGGTTACTGAAGATGAAGAGAGTAGATCTACTGAGCTTTCTAAAGACAAAAAAGGTAAAAAAGGTAAAAAGAGGAAAGGCAGTAGCAGTTTAAAAGGTGGGCCTTGACGAACCTTTTAGATGGCTAATTTAAAACTTCTGTCTTTCAATGTCTGCAGTTTAAAAACCTATAAAAAACAGATATCTTTATTCTCCTTTTTTGAGTCTCTTCAAGTAGATGTTATTTTTGTTCAAGAAACTCATCTTTCCTCACTTACTGAGGTAGAGCTGCTTAAAAAACGTTGGCATTGGGGGCCTTCTTTTTGGACTTTTGGTTTAGAAGCTACAGACGGAATAGGCATTCTCTTTAAATCCACTCACTTTCGCATTTCTCGTCTTATTGATATTAAGCCTGGCAGGGCCTTAGTACTTGATGGCTCCCTTGGGGATTTTTGTTTTCGTTTTATTAATAGTTATGCCCCTCAAATCAAATCAGCTAGAATTGAGCTGTTTGAGGAGATTAAACCTTTTTTGTTTTCAAAAAAACATATTATCTGGGGAGGTGATTTTAACTGTACTTTGGATACTACCCTGACAGGGGTCACCCAGAAAAAAATATACTGTGACTCCAATGCTTTGGTACAAATTCTTTCTGGACCTAGTATGACGGATGTTTTTCATAATCTACACCCTACAGGTACTGGAGCTACCTGTCATAGATATATATATGCTACCCGCATTGACATGTTTTTTATCTCCAAACATTTGATTCCTATTTTTTGTAAGTCTCAGCCTTCTGAGTTTTCGGACCATAATATTCTTTTTTGTACTTTAAGTTTACATACTCTCCCTCCTAAAGTTTTCTCTCCACATCACCATTGGAGACTTAATATGTCTCTTTTTGATACCCCTCACCTTTTTTCTCAGATTGAAGTTTTCTTTGCCAGTAGAGATTCGGTTATATGTTCTTATGACTCCTTATTGAATTTGTGGCTGGATACTAAAATGGAGCTAAAGAACCTTACGCTTTCTTTTGGTAAACATCAGGCTAACTCTAACTATTTAAAATATCTTCTTTTATGGAATCAGTTATATAAATTAATGTCTTTTCCTCCTCGTGATAAGTATAGCTTTACTTCTCAAATTTTGGAATTAAAAAACAAATGAAAACCTATCAATATGATAGAGCTAAATCCTTGGAAATGGAATTTAAATTCAGTACCAGGAAGACGCCTGCTTCGGACCCATTTGCGGCTTGTAAACAGAGGTTAGATAATACCCTTATTACTCATCTTACCTTGCCTATGGGCACTGTAGTAAAAATGGATTTGGAAATGTTAGCAGTAGTGCAGCAATTTGTTAGCAATACATTTCACTGTAAGTTAGATCAGCCCTTTCCTGCTCTTTCTGGGTTTACTGCACCATTAACCCAGGTTCATATCTCCATGGTAACTCCATTAGTATAACCTATATCCCCGAGGAAGTTGAGGTTGCCATATCTCAATCAAATACAGGTATTTCGCCTGGGTCGGACGGTATTCCCAATGACTTTTACAAAACTTTTTTGCCTTATATGCTTTATTTTTTACCTAAGGTTTTCAACTTTATGTTGACTTCCTCTTCTTCATATTTTGGGTTTAATACCTCTTTGCTATATTTTTTGTTTAAATCAGGAGATAAAGCCTTGCTAGCTAATTGGAGACCATTAAGTTTATTAAATAGGGACTATAAAATTTTAGCCAAAATTCTTAATAATAGATTGTTATTGGTGGCTGATCTTCTCATACATCCTGCTCAGACTTGTGCCATTCCTAACAGGCGTATACAACATAATTTGTATCTCCTATGGGATTTATTTGAAGTCAGCCATACAAACAAGATCTCTGGATATGTTGTAGCCTTGGATCAGCCCAAAGCCTTTGATAAAGTTCAGCATGAATATTTCTTTCCCCTACTTCTTCAATATGGTCTTCCAAAACCTTTTGTGTTTTGGATTTCTTCCCTGTATGTTGGAGCTACTATTATACCAATGGTTAATGGCCTTTTTGGTACTGATATTCCTCTTACAGTTGGGGTATGACAAGGTTGTCCCTTAAGTCCCCTTCTATATTCTTTTGTTTTAGACCCATTAATAAGACAAATTCTTTGGGATAGTAACATTTTGAGTATGGCTCCTTCACCTTTGTTACCTCATGAAAAAGTTACTGCTTATGTGGATGATGTTACATTGTTAGTTCAGGATATTCCCTCTTTAACTAATGCTTTACAGATTTTCTCCCATTTTGGGACTTTATCTGGAGCTCGGCTTAATATGGAGAAAAGTTTTATTTTTTCCCTAAATTCTACTCTACCAGTTCCTTTGGATATTTCTGGTATTCTGGTTGTTTCTTCTCCCCATAACATTTTAGATATTTGGTTCGGTCCAGGGGATCTAGCAACTTATAATTGGGAGAAACAGTTACATGAAGGGGAATTTAAGATCCATCGCTGGAAGGGATGGAAATTCGGGAAGAAGAAAAGAATTATGATTATTAAACAATTCTTGCTCCCTGTCTTTTTATTTTTATGTTATGTTTTTCCTCCCCCATTGCATCTGGAAACTAGACTTTTTAGTCTATTTTTTCAGATGCTTTGGGGTAATAGATTGAATCCTGTGCGTCGAGACATCACTTATTTACCTATTAATAAGGGAGGTCTGGCTATGGTTAACCCTATTGTTTTCTATCACTCCCAGTTTTTTTTTTTTTGCTCTTTTACTTATTTATGGACCCCTGCTACCCTGTTCTGGCAGTTGTGGGCACAATTTATTTGGTCTCGATATATTGATAAATGGTCATTATTGCCACCTAAGATTCTGTTAACAGACCTTTTACCATCTTATGGTATATCTACCTTGAAAAAGATGCAACAGTGGAAAGTCTCTTTTCCTACCTTACTCACTTTCACTAGGAAATCATTTTATAATTTTATTGTATTTGATGTTCAAAAAAGTGTTCTATTATTTCCAGAATGTGTGCCCTCTAAAATGCTATTTTCTTTAAGGAAGCTAACAGATTTTAGGATTTCCCCACATATTTGGGATATTGTCTGGCTTTCTATGCAAGGGAGATTGGGAGTTAGAGGACAAGTAAAATATAAGCCCGTGACGGAAAGGTTTTGTTTAAGATCTACCTGTATAAACTGTGAAGAAACTATGGTACATTTTTTGTCACTTGTCCCTATAGTAAAGTTTTTTGACAGGACACTGACACACATTGGAATTTGCCCTTTTTAAATCATATTTCTTACCAAACCATAATTTTAGGGGATTATACAGGGATCTGGAGGTTATATCACAAAAGCACTTTGAATGGTATTTTTTTTCCTTTATTCAATATTTTTTATGGCAGGCTTGGTGCCAATTTGTATTACAACAACAGACAGTGTTATACAGTACCATATTTTTACAGATTGAGAATGGCTTATCATCTGTTAAAACTAGGGATATTGCTAAGTTTTCTACTGCTAAAGTGGATTCTTTTTGGCAACATTTTTTTTCTTTATGATCTCTGTTTTACTGCTTGTTTTCTTATTTATGAATTTTGTATGATACTGTGATATCATTATTTCTTTTTGTGTGATGTTGTGTTTCTTTTCAATAAAACTTCCCCTACTCTTTTCGATAAGTGCCATGGGATCTTTAACATCCACCTGAACTACTACCAATCCAGACAGATGGGATCTCAGTTTAACATCTCATCCAAAAAACGGAACCTCAGAAGTGCAGCACCCCTCTCATGCTGCACTACAGTGTCAGTACTGGGATATTAACCCAAGTGCCAGATGTGGGAACTGAACCCACAGCCCTCTGATCTCCCAGCCTCAGAGGTGAGTGTGCTACCTACTGAGCCATTGACAATAAAAGTCCATTAAATTAAGTAAAATAAATAAATAATTTAGTGTTATTTTCACTCGAGTCCCTTCCTACATACATACACAAATTTAAAAATCAAGTGATATTCAAAGTTTTTGTTGCTGTTGTTCCTTTGATGACCATGAAAATTCCCCCTCCTATCCCTGCCAGTTTTCCAGAGAATTCCCTGCTCCTTACCTGGCAACAAATAAAATTGAGGCTCTGGCTCCACTTGAGGCCTGTGTGTGTCTGTGTGTGTGTTGCCAGTAGAACTCTGAAGAATATTGAATTAATGTATTACATGTTACCATTCCATGTGTGTGTGGGTTGGGGGAGGCATTCTACTACTGGAATAATGCAGAGCCTTGAACTCTTCTACTCCATGGTAAACAATCACATAATGTATTGAATGTGAAGAAAGACAAATGACTGACAGGTGAAAAACATCTGTGGAGGGACTATTTTACATTATTTAGCAATATTTTATTGTATTTTTCATGGCTTTGAAAGGTTTCAGTGTTTATGGGCCCATTTTATATAAGTAATAAGGCACTCTGGGGGCGTTAGTAGTACTAGGTTTACCCCACTGTCAGGGGGTTGAAGGCACTTGGCTTTGCCTCATGCCTCACTATGACCCTGACCATGGGGTAAACCTAGTACCACCAATACCCCATCACACCTTATTGCTTAAATATGTCATTAGCTGCTTGCACAGTGCCAGGAACTGGCAATTTTCTTTAATATAAAACTTCACCAGAGGATGAGGAAGGGGTGGAAGGTGAAAAAGAATTTGGGTGGGAAGGGAGGGTTGCCTTGGGACTTGCCCTAGCCCTGGCCATCAGGGAAGAGCTACATGCTCTTTTGTAATTTTTACATAAAACTGAATATTTTTCTCTAAATGCCATGAATAGGGAAAATTACTTAGTATTTGGTGCTGAGTACTCAGGATCCGTTATTTATGGTATTTGGGGAAAAATATATATGGGCCATGCACACCTCCATTTATACCAATGAAATGCTCAGATTATGGTGATATAAAACATATATGGTTTCCATACTTTTTGTTTAAGGGAACGTGTAGAAATTTCAATTTTAAATAGTGCAAAAATAACAAAAAAATTCTGGGCATGGCACATGAGTGCAAATTCCTGGCAGCAAAAGGGTTATCTGATCACTGCACATACATCCCAGAATGATGTTATTCTTCTATCCCTGGTGTCTAGTGGTCCCCCTTCCCTGATCACTGAAAACATTTCCCTGAATTATATTATTTTCCTATTCAGGGCATCTAGTGGTACCTCCATCCCCCCAAATCACCAATTGGATGCCCATCCCACACCTCTGATGGATAATTTGACCCCATCCCCATCCTACCAACCCAGGACCTCCATCTATACCCCTCTGGTGGCCCTCACTCACATCAGTAGTAAAGAAAGACCCCACAATGCTAGTGACTGGCACAGCACCACTGTTCAGCACCTCTGCCAGCTGCCATCTGATTAACAGGCAGCAAGCATGCTCCTACTCTAGAAACAGATGCTTCAACAGTAGGAGCATGATCACTCCTTGTCTGTCTTATGATGGCCAGCTGAGATGGTGAGCAGAAGAGCTCTACTGATTCCCATTATGGCAGGGTTGTTGTTTACTACTGGTGTGAGTGCAGGCCATGTGGAGGTGGAGGATCCTGAGCAGATGGGATATGGAGGGGGTCACACTGTCTGTCGAGGGTGAAGTGGGAATTAGATTGACAATTGGGGTGAGGGAGGACCACTACATGCCAGGGATAGTAAAATATCATGATTCAGGGAAATAAGTATAGCAATCAGGGCAGGGGGACCACTAGTCACTAGGGATAGTAGAATAACATCATTTCTAGAAATATGTGCAGCCTTCAGGGTGAGGAGGGCCACTAGATGCCAGAGATAGTAGAATAACATAATTCAAGGAAATATCTACAGTTATTGGGTGGAGGGAGAACCACAAGACACCAGGGAATGGGTTCATGTATGTTCTGATTGGTGATCGGGGGAAACCTCTAGGTACCAGGGAATAGGCTATTGTATGATCTGATCAGCAGTCAGGAAGCCAGCACAGCTCAGCACAATGCCTCCAAACAGTTGTGCTTGGCATCATTCTACAGCATGTTAATAATCCCATAATGACATGCAAATGTCCTACAACCACCTTGCATGTCTTACTGGATTATTAGCATACCCTGGCTGAATATGGCACACAAGAGCAATGGTATTATACTTTTTGGGCCACACTAGAGCCATTCCCTCCAACAGGCCAAATTCCAGTTGGGGGCTGTGAGAGCAAAGCTCATAGACTTTATGCAGTGTGCTAACAAAGCCCCATATTCAGATAATTAGTGTGTTCCTTTTAACTATTGTCCCTGTGCCAGATGTGTTGATTTCATGTGCGTTGCTAATGGGTACCCAAATCACAGGGCCAGCTCCAAAGACGGGGGCCATCACCTCTAATCATAATGACAAGTGCAATTATTTAAGTGCCCAATATGGATTCCTACTAAATTTACCTTATCTCTTTTTCTCAAATTTGTGTTAGACTGCAAATTTAAAATAATCTTAGTTTATGACTTGCAAACAATTTTTTTTTTTATTTGGACCACTATTTTATTGATAATGCACTTATTGTGCAGAATGTTATAACAATCTGAACTAAAATATGTATTAGTATGTCATCAGGGCATAAGAATAAGGAACACAAAATGAGTCTCAATCATTTTACCTAATTGTCTCAAAGAGGGGGCAAAATAATACATCTTTTTTCAATTCTACCACACTGAGAATTGGGTGACGTGACCCTATTCCTATTTTGCTTAAACAGAAGAAGTTTCTCCAGGTATACTTGCCAGCTAAATCTGAAGATTATTTTCTTCTCTTTTGGAGACTTCAAAATTGTGAGATAGTGTTCCCTTCTAAAATTTGTTTTGGTGCAACCAAACCAACAGTGCATTTTAATGTTTTTTGTACTAGCCATAGCATTATGAACTGACAGGTCTCTGTATCTCCATTTAATCTTATTTACAACATCATTATTATGTTTCCAGAATATATTATTAAGAAGGTGCCCCAGGCCAAATGGAAATAAAATTTAAAATTATGAAGGATGTTTGCATAAAGAAGAAACCTTTACTGCTCTATTTTTACATGTTCTTCTATACATATTCTAGGGTACCTACTATACATTTTGGTAGCATAATCAGTTTCTGAAGAAATATAGCAGTTCTTTCTTAGGACATTACACAAAATTTTACAAACTCAGATCTAAGAATAGATGCAGTGACAAATTAAGGATTTTGAGAATATCTTTTAGGCCTCATTGACAATTTTCTCCAGGCTAAATCATGAAAACCCCAAGCCTTTTTTCTAATGCAATACAATAGATTTAATGTTGCCATTTAAAGCCATATGGGCACCATCCAAAAAGACTCAACCAAATTTAAAATTAAATCTTCTGAAAGCCATCAAGGATTTGGTTGCCTTAATCTGTATCAGTTCCATTTGTATTATCCATTTTGTATTAGCATAAAATCGTACACCACAATAATAATAAAAGGTAGCTGTCTGAATAGGAACATTTTTATTAAATGTTTTAGGAGGTTTCTCCACAGTGTGTATTGGCTGTGTGAGGCAGATGGTAGTAAAGGAGATAGTTGTGAGCACCAATGGTAAGGGAGTGCCAGGTGCCTTCGGGGTAACTCACTGGTAGGGGATGGTGGAGCCACAGGGTACTGGTTTACTTTTTCTGAAGAGGTGATAGTGGAGTTGGTGACCGCTAGACTACAAGTAAAGGGGAATACTCTGAAAAAAAGAAGCTGAGCACACTAGCCTTGGAAAAGTTAACTTTTTATTATTACAAGGCTCAAAGTGTGCATAAAAGCAATCACCTGACTATTACCTCTGCATATCGACTAGCAAAAGTCTTCTTCAGAGGGTGGAGTTAGCCAAAAATGTCAAGCCTTAAATACCCCAAATTTTAATTACTGACACCCGTAACTAATCAAACTATACAGGAAAGATGACAATCATTTGACTGGATTGTCACAATCTAGCCGACAAAGTCCTCCAGGCAGGCACCATGGCTGACTCTATAAGTGACCATTCCCCCACTTATATTATCCTGGCCACAAAATCTAGTCGCCCTTCCCTCCAAACTTCAATCTCTTAGGAGGTTCAATAGCTATGACCCGGACATAGTTCTTAGGGATGTGAGGTCCATAAACTGGGCTACCCTCTATCAGCAGAATGCTGTTTCCTCTGCTGTTTCGATCCTTACGGACACCCTTCATACATTACAGGATAGACTGTTCTGCACCACCACTAGGAGAGTTGGGGCAGATGCACGTGCTGACTTTCCAAAGAGTTACTTGTAAAAATGAAGGAAAGGGACAAAACATGAAAGCTGTACAAGGTATCTCCCTCCCCTCAATTATGGAATGTCTACCGACAGCTGCGCAATTCTTGCAAGCAGGCTGCCAGATCACTTAAAAGCAAATACTACATCAATCAGCAAAAAAATGCCCTCGGTAACCTTTGCAGTTTCTGGGCCTCTATTGGGTCACTCCAAATCGTAAATCTATCAAGCAAATCACACAGCTTGCATCAGCCTCGGGTCCCATCTCAGATCCTACAAAAATTGCTGACATTTTCAATTCAATGTTTACAGACCTTACCCCCCACCTAAGTAAACTCCCCACCAGCCAAGTTAACCTTCCCAGCTACCCCCAGTCACCTGCTCAGAGTAGCACTTCCCCATTGTTCTACTGTAGGCCCATTGGCCATGGTTCTACCACCACACTTCTGAAGACTCTTCCAGCCAGAGTTCACCCTGGGAGTGATGGGCTTTACTCTACATTTCTGAAACTCATCTCTCCAGCCTTTGTCAGACTCCTAACCTTTATTTTTAACCTTGCACTCTCATCATCCACAGTGCCTAACTCATGGAAGCACGCACATGTGGTACCTATCTACAAAGCTGGTGATCCTCTTGCCCCGGAGAACTGTAGACCCATCTCCCTCCTCCCTCACCTCAGCAAATTATTGGAAAAAATAATCCACCACCAGCTGTCAGAACATCTGGAAAAATATAACCTTCTGTGTTCACTCCAGCATGATTTCTGCAAATGTCACAGCACCTCCTCTGCCCTCACCCTTTTCTCAAACCATGTCCTGAAAATTATGGACATAGGCAAGGCCACAGGTGCTGTATTCATTGACCTATCAAAGGCCTTTGACTTGGTTGACCATCACCTCCTTCACTCCGCCCTGCACCACTTCAGTTGTTCACCTGACACTGCTGTGTGGTTCCGCAGCTACCTATCCTATAGGTACCAATCTGTTCTCATGGGAAGGGTGCCCTCTGCCTTGCTACCTACATGCAATGGAGTCCCACAGGGCTCCATACTAGGCCCTCTACTTTTCTCTATGTTCATAAATGCTCTCCCCTCTGAAAACCTAAACTGTGAGGCATTCCTCTACACTGATGATTTGGTACTGTACCACAGTGACAAATCTCTTGAGTCAATCTAGTCCACTCTTACTATTAACTACAGTGTGGCCCATAACTGGTTCCTATCCAGGAAGCTACTTGTTACAGAGAAAAAACAAAGGCCATGCTATTTGGCTCCAAGGCTTTTCTAGCTAAGATTGCAAAAGCAAACACATCCCTACTAATACACTCCCCAGCTGGCCCTCCACTCAACACAGTTTCCTCTTTCAAATATCTGGGGTGACTCTTGATCCCTCCCTAACATTCACTGAACACATAACACATGTGATAAGTAAAATACACCAAAAACTTGGTGCTGCCTACAGAACCAAACTATTTCTGTCCCCGAATGCCCACCTCACCATAGCGCAAGGTAACCTCCTCTCTCTGCTTGACTACTGCTCCCCCGTCTATTCCTTCTCTGCCACCTCCTCGCTTCTCTCTCGCCTTAACACTACTTACAACTCCACCTGCTGCTTTGTCCTCCAAGCACCCTAATTGACTCACCACTGCACACTATACAAAACCCTATGGTGGCCCAACCTTCAGGGACCTTTCGACTATGCCATGGGCAGCCTAATTGATAACTCACCTAGGAATCGCCATCTGTCCCCTTCTCCTCCCTACTTATAGAGAAGGTAGCGTCTAGAACCCTCAGGTCTTCCTACATTCCTCCCCTGGAAGTCCCACGCGCCCATTCTGTCATGGGCAGTAAGGCCTTCTCTGTGTCTGCCACCTCCCTCTGGAACAGGCTCCCATCGACCCGCTCCTCCCCCTCCCACATGGCCCTCAAAAAAAACCTACAAGCCTGGCTCCTGACTGAATCTTCCTGCAACTGTTTCCCAGACCATGTTATGGCCCATGATCCACCCTAGCCTCTGTAGTCTTTTATTTCTCTGCCTGCCTCTATCCCTGACCCTTACCTTATCAGCCTCCATCTCTTACACTCAATCCCTGACTCTTACCTTGTCAGCCTCCATTTCTTACTCTCTATCCCTGACCCTTACGTTGTCAGCCTCCATCTCTCACTCTCTATCCCTGACCCTTACCTTGCCAGCCTCCATCTCTTACTCTCTATCCCTGACCCTTACGTTGTCAGCCTCCATCTCTCACTCTCTATCCCTGACCCTTACGTTGTCAGCCTTCATCTCTCACTCTCTATCCCTGACCCTTACGTTGTCAGCCTCCATCTCTCACTCTCATCCTGACCCTTACGTTGTCAGCCTTCATCTCTCACTCTCTATCCCTGACCCTTACCTTGCCAGCTTCCATCTCTTACTCTCTAGTCCTGACTTGTTCAAACTCTTATTTCTCCTGGTTGATCAGGACTGTCCATGACTGCACAACTGCTGTACCTCTGTACATAGTTAACACTTTCTGATGTGATCACATACGGCAATAAGTCCACAGTTTCTAATCAATAGCTTGATGATACAACTCTAATCTTGTAATAATCCCCATTGCTGTTGTGCTTGTACATACTGCTCTCTGTATAGCATAAAATCAATTAGCTGTGTATCTGTACATACTGTTACTCTGTGTAGTATAAAATACAATAGCTGTGTACCTGTACGTACTGTTGCTCTGTGTAGTATAAAATCCGATAGCTGTGTATCTGTATGTACTGTTGCTCTGTGTAGTAAAAAAAAATGATAGCTGTGTATCTGTACGTACTGTTGCTCTGTGTAGTATAAAATCCGATAGCTGTGTATCTGTACGTACTGTTGCTCTGTGTAGTATAAAATACAATAGCTGTGTACCTGTATGTACTGTTGCTCTGTGTAGTATAAAATCTGAGAGCTGTGTATCTGTACGTACTGTTGCTCTGTGTAGTATAAAATCTGAGAGCTGTGTATCTGTACATACTGTTGCTCTGTAGTATAAAATCTGATAGCTGTGTATCTGTATATACTGTTGCTCTGTGTAGTATAAAATACAATAGCTGTGTATCTGTACATACTGTTGCTCTGTATAGTTAGATCCTCATGTTTGTTACCCTGCTTCAATCTCCTGCACATGTGTTGTATTACTGCTTGGATATGTATTATGTATAACTACTCTTGTAAACTTTGTTGCCATCTTGTTTGGCCCAGGTCATGGCTGAAATCGGTCCTTTTGGATCAGTCCATTCACCCGGTTATCAAAGACATAAATAAATACATATATACATTTAAAGTGCAACAAGGATTAGCAATGCAATGAAGTGCTTAAAAACATACTGAAAAGTGAATGTGCACAAGACTGCATAAGGTGCATACACAATAAATGCAAAAACATTAATATATATATAGGCAAATACAAGACACAAGACGCTCCTTTAAGATAAATAAATCAATATTTAGATAATTACATTTCTTTTTTGTATTGATTAAAACTGGAACACGAACGGGTTTGGTGTGTCAGTGCTCATGGCAACATCATGTTAAAGAATGAATAGTGTGTTGATTTTAAGCAAAAATACAAACTGTTCAAGTAACTAAATGTTATCATTGGTTTTTTTTTTAAGCAACTTCATTATTTACATGCATACATACATACATACATGCATACATAGTTGCCAGCAGAGTAGGCCAAATGGTCTATCATGTCTGCCTGAATGCAGCTTACTGATAAAGTACAGTAGCTTCTCTACCTCCTTCTTTAATCCATCACCCCCACTCAACCTCCCCTGCTCGTCCCTGCCCTTCTTCCTAACTTTCAACTTCATCAAGCCCTTGTGTCTGTCCCATCCTCTCTTGAACCCATCTGTGGTATCTAGCTCACCAGGAAGTGAATTACAGGGTTCCACCACAGTCTCCGTGAAGCAATGCCCCCTCAACTCCCCTCTATACATTCCACCTACCAGTCTTAGATTGTGTCCTTTCACAGTCCCTTCCCCCCTTCAGTTTCAGACCAACCGTTTTCACTCTGTTGACTCTCTTCACATATTTGAAGGTCTCCGTCATGTCCCCACTATCCCTCCTGTCCTCCAGGGAGTACACGTCCAGCTCATCAGCCTATCACCATATGCCATATCCCTCAATCCACTAATCATCCTTTTAGCCCTTCTCTGTACTCTGTCCAACATTGCAATGTCCTTCTTTAGGGGAGGATGCCAAAACTGTACGCAATATTCCATGTGTGGCCTCACCAATATGTTGTACAGAGGGAGAATAACCTCCCTGCTCCTGGATGTTATGCCCCTAGATATACATCATAGCATTCTATTTGCTTGGCTGCTGCTCTCCTGCACTGGTCAGAATTATTCCTTTTGGTGTCAGTCATCACCCCCAGATCCTTCTCCATCGTGGAGACTGCCAACTGAACTCCCCCCCAGCTGGTAGCTATACCCAGGGTTTTTATTGCCCAGATGCATAATGCTGCATTTATGCACATTAAACCCCAATTGCCATGTGTGTGCCCCTTCCACCAGCCTCACTAAATTGCCATGTAATGCCTCCTACCATCTTCACTGTCCACCTCTTCCCCCACCTCTTACTCCCAACTCCCATTCCTATGTCTGCAATGTTCAAGTTGAAGATGATAGGTCCCAACACTGAGCCCGGTGGGATCCCACTGATGACCCTTCTGTGGGTTGAGGCTTCTCCCCTCACCACCACCCTTTGCTGTCTGTCTGCAAGCCAGTTTGCCACCGACCCCACCCCACCAATTTTTCACCAATCCCTAGGGTTCTCAGTTTCCAGATCAGCCTCCCATGCAGGACCGGAGTAGAAAGCCTTGCTGAAGTTCAAATATAGAAAATCAACAGGCTTTCAGTTTAATTCAATCTGCTGGAGTGACATTCATGTGTTTAAGGGTTTATGTTTGCTTAGAATCAATGTACTATTCATTCCTTAACATGATGCTGCCCTGAGCACTGACAGACTGAAAGCCTTAAAGGAGCATCTTGTGCCTTGTATTTGCCTGTAGTAATAAAAATTAACATTTACGAGCCTGGTGTGTGCTCAGCTTTCTGTTGTTTGTTTTTTCTTTTTCAAGTGCAGTGGTTCTAAGCTGAAGCACCTTAAGGAGTCAGGGTTTGCACTCCTCTGCTGCCTCGGTCTATGATGGCCAGGCAATCGGGGGGGGGGACAACTATACTAAGAGAATCTATATACTTCTTTGGCAGGCATTTAGGGGGAAGGTGTAGTGCAGTGGTTCTAAGACCAGGTTTGGAGAAGCATTAAATACTGTGGCAGTAATTGAAAGGCTTGCCTGTAATTCAGTGGCCAAGCAGCCAGCCACTCCCACTTCCTGAGCTACAGTATATAAGCAGGTCCTCTCAATCTCACTGTGAAGCATTTTGTCTTTGCAGCTGGAGGCTATGTTGGTTTGTCCTTTGAGCTGGCTGGGGCCTACCCCCCAACCCTGCCATTCCTGTGTGTCTCTGCTGGACTTCAGTGTTTGTTTTCCTGCTTCTGGTTTGTATCTTTCCTCTGGCTGTTCCCTTCCTTGTGTTTTGTTTCTTGTTTTTTGGGCCTTTTCCTGTTTTCTGTTTTGCTGTGTTTTGGTTTCCTCTTTTGGGGGGGCCTTTTATTTTTAAAACTCCTAGCATACTGCTACTACAAAGCTCATTCTGCTTGCTTTCAGTTACAACTTTCAATTTACTGCACTGCAACTGCAAACCTACTCAGAGCTCATGCTACTGCTTTCGATTACCTACAACTTCAGCCACTGCTGCTGACTGTTTACTTTAATTACTATTGTACCCAGTGCCTGTGTTTTAACACTGTACTCATTTAACTGCTGCTGTACAGGCCCACTTGCTTCCTGCTGCTGCATTATTTACACACATTCCTATTCTACCTTGTTTACTCTGAGGTTAGCTGAAGCTCCTGCTGAGGCTATTAAACTAGCTTTTATATCTGCATGTGGTTCTTGGCCTTTCATCGCTTCCTTGTTTGTCCTATGGTGGGGACTGGGAGGTGTTTGGGGGGTCGTGGCCTATGTGGTTAATTAATTCTGTTCTAAATCCTGTCTTTGCCGATGAAAATTCTCTGAGTTTGTCACCTTGATTTGGCTATTCATGTCTGGCTGGCTTTCCCCTAACTCAGTGCTGTTTACTTGCTATACAGTTGTTATGCAGGTCCACCTACTACTACTACTGCTTACTGACCTATCAGGTCCACACTTGCTTACACAATCATTGCTCCTTGCTTACGCAATCATTGCTTCATGCCTAGTGCCGTCCCCTCCACTTCAGCCTGGGATTCTATTGCTCTCAATCTGCATTCAACCTTGCAAGGTCTAAACATTCAATGCTCATTACGATCTCAGCATGCTGTGCTCATTCAGTGCACCAGCTTTGCAGCTCTCAATCAATTCTGGGGCATGCCAGCCATTCTAATCTGGTGCAGGTTCCTGCAGCTGATGGTCTTGCTCTGCATTTACTCTGCATCATCGAGCGTGTCCAACTTGGGGCGGGATCCTTCTCACTTGGCCCATAGCTGGGAATGTCCTCACCTCAGGCTTGGCATTAGCTGCCTGCTATGTGAAAGCAGCTCCTGGTGTACAATTTAAGACTAGTGGTGAAGGGTGGTTACAATGATCTCCTTTGGCTCTAGTGTTCCACTATAGCAGTTGGCCATTGACTTTAGTGGTTTCCCAAGCAAGGCACCCTCACCGCATTCTCCCCACAACTGCCTCTGGTTCACCTGGTTTGATTTAGGGTGAGTAGGCCAGGTGAGTGCCTCAGCAGTTGTTGCTCTCCTCCTGTGCCTTGGATGCTCGTATTGTTGGAGAGTTTTCTCACAACCTTCCACTACGTTCCTGCTAGAGGGTTTGAGTGAGAGCCTTCCTCCAAATTGGAATATTTTCCACCTCCCTTTAATTGGGTTTTCCAAATTGCAGCTGCAGAGCCGTCACTAAACACATTTTCCCAAGCCTGGAGGGAAGGTGACCTAGGCCTTGGATCCCCAGAGATTTCCTCCTTATAGGGTTTTTTTTCCTCTCCTCTGTTGCCTCGGGTCATAACACTTAGTTAGCATAGTTGTTTCTCCTAGTTTCCTTAGGTAGATTCCGTTGTTGGATGGAAGTGGAGGATGTCCTACCATTCCATCTCTTCTTAGGGGATCCCCTTCTCTCAATGCAAGCCATCACTATTCTTTACTACTATGTTTCAGTTACTGCTTTTACGTCTCTGTTACTGCTTGCTCATACGCATCATGTTGCTTCCTTTGGGGATGATACTACATTTCTTTTGGGGAGTCCTAAGGTACCTTTAGCCACGGGAACCATCCCATGACACCTCTAGAGGTGGAACCTTCTCTGAGAGTTCCTTGCTTTCGTACCTCTACAGGGAGGTAATTCCTCTGGAATAGAGTGCAAACGGCCACAACCAAAACTAACACAGTTACATAAGCATAACACTATACTGGCTGCGTAGGTCAGTGAATGGCTATTTAACACCTCCCAAACCTATGATATGCCAGTTTACATACATGCAAGTGCAGTCTGCTACTTACAAAGAGGCACTGGCATCAGTTAGTTCCACTCACAGATTGGTTGTTGCTTCACTAACTATGCCTTTGGGGCACTAAATACTGTAAGTGAGGTGCTAACCCACTGTGTTCTTGGTAACTGGCTTACATATCCTGGCCCATGAGTGTTGTCTCTTGAATATGGGTTCTGACTCATGAAAGTGGCATATGTCAGTTTCATAAAAATCCATTTGAAAAGATTCATGAAAAAATGAACTGCACATGCATGAAAATGATATTTAATTTTCTTTAGCAGATGTCAAAGAAACATCCTTGGGCCACACTTGTACAAACCTAAAAGAGCTAGAGTATTGCCTGTAATTATTAGTAATTTTCTAATGCAGTCAGCTATCACTTCTTTTATCTGAAGTATTTTTCCTTTCTGTTTGCTAATTAAAATATTTTCCACCTGGTAGTACTGGACTGATGTGTAGAGCAGCACTCTTGAGGCTAAGAGAAGTCAGTTCTTTTCCTCCCACTACTGCAGGCAGCGGTGTAGGATCAGGCCAATCAGGGAGAGAGGCGCCAAGGTGGTAGGATTTAAAAATAGCCAGATAGAAGGACTAAAAGTGGGAGCAATGAGTGTCCTGAGCTAAGTAAATCACTGTGAGGTGCTGGTTTGCAGCAAAGGAACTGGGTCCTGCATTTTTCCACAGGGGACTTGGACTTCAACCTCGGTGGATATGGGAAATTGACACAGACACTAAGAAATCTTTAACAAATTAGCTGAAATTGAGGGGAAATGAACTGGGTCAAGACTACTGTCACTGGAGGTGCTGGGAACTTGATCTTGGACTACCGACGCTGGAGGTGCTGGTGATTTGGACTTGAACTTGGTGACTTGAACATGGTGGCTATGGTTATTAATTCTTGATGCCTATGATTTGCACATGCTTTATCATTTCTAAAAAGTCTTGACTGTGGGTTGGGGCTGAGGAGGGGGGTGAGGGTCGGGGGCCCAAAAAATACATAAAAGTGATTTTGGAACTGTATCTAAGTATCACGGAAGAAATGGTAGGGCAGCACAGAGGGAGGGGCGACCAAGGGAGGGGGATCTTTTGCAGGGTGGTGGGGTACAGTGGCTGTGTAATGGCTATGATTCTAAATTGGGCTTGGAGGATGGGGGGTTGTATGATGTGTAAGCAGCTCACTCAGCTGAGAGAGGAAGTGGTGAGGCTAAGGCGGGGGTTAAATGGGGGGGAAGTTGGGGAAAAGGGGTAGAGAGACAGGGTCAGTATAAGCTAAAGAAGGAGTGGGAAAGGCTGAGTGGATTCACTGGAGGATCAGATACACTGTTCCGGAAGTCAAGGGCTTGGGAAGGAGAGGATGGAAGGTGATCCAGAGGGGGATAGACCAGAGGTGGTAACAGACAACAGCAAGTCCAGATTTGAGACAGGGACACCCAAGACAGGAGGAAAGGGGTCAGTGGGAACTGACAGCAGGAAGTCTGGAGGCACAAAAATGATGCCTGTAGCTAGAGAAAATGGGTCAGTCAAGGATCAGGAGGAATGGAAGACAGTAGGCTCAGGAAAAGGCAGACAGATGCCCAGTATGAAGGACAACACAGGCATAGGTGAAATGGCCCAGAGGGTGGAAGTAACAAATAGTTTTGCCCTCCTAGGTATTCTAGTCGAGGACATTGGAGAGGAAGGGATCCGGCAAGGGCCATCAGAGAAGGGGGGGCAGAGTGGCTGGGGGATGAGTGGGGGGAGATCTCAGGCACATCACATGCAGGAGAAGGGGTGGAGGAGGGGACGGGCACATTAGGGACACACCAAAAGGTGGCACTAGGGGAACTGTGGTATAAGAAAAGGAGCAGGAAGGAAGCACTGGAAGAGCTGGAGTTGAACTCCTGGGAGGCTGAAAATGAACTGGAGGAAACCCTTAAGGCTATGAGCTGTAGTAGGAGGCTGAGGCATGTGCCAGGCAGGGTGCAGGAGAGGGGAAATATGCAGACAGGGCAGGTGGTAAGGAGGAAGACTTCCCCAAGTGGGCTACAGTTCTCAAAACGTTCTGCAAAGATGGGCAGGACAGGAACAGTTGGAGGGGGATCAAGCACAGTTGGCACAATCTCGCACAGTGATGCAGATGAGGGAAGGCCAGGAGCAGTTGGAGGGGGGTCAGGTGAAATTGGATCATGCTCAAGGAGGGATCTGCAGGGATGAAGGAAGCCAGGCATAAGTACAAGGGAAGAAGAGGTACAGGAAGGGGGAGTCTGATGAAAGGCTAAAGGGAGAGGGTGAAGAGGTACAGATGCTGGGTGTGGGTAAAAATCAGGATAGGCTAGGTGATGGTGAACAAAAGATAAGCAAAGGGAGCCAAACCCCACGTCACAAAGTTAGAGGCCAAAAGGACACCCAGGAAGCAGGGGGCAGTAGAGTGGCACTCTTGGGGGACTCAATAATTAAGGGGCTAAAATGGGGAAGGAAGGGAGCAAAAAACAATGCAGTATGGGTACAGTGCATGCCAAGGATGATGGTGCTGGAGGTGAGGCATCATATTCCTTCCTGGGGTAAGCAGCAGGATGAAAGGACACATCTGGTGTTTCACCTGGGTACAAATGACTTGGAAGGGAACAGTCTGATGGAAGTACAGGCAAGGTTTGAGGAACTTGCTAGGTTCTGTAGAAGCAACACTGTTTTTCCTTCCATTTCCTTCTCTGAGGTGTTGTCAGTACCAGGAGCGAGCACACCCAGAAAGGAGAAGATAAGGGCATTCAACAATTAGCTACAAGGTTGGTGCAGTCAGATGGGGTTTGGCTGGATAGGTGACTGGGGATCTACATGGGAGGAGGAGGGGCTGTATGCCCAAGACGGCTGCACCTGAGCTCTTCAGGGGCAGCTGCACTAAAGAGTTAACTGGGGGACTTTATGGCAAAGAAGTTCAATTTAAACTAAATAAGGGGGGGTGGCTAAGGACAGGGCCAACCTTATGTGAGGCAGAGCAGAGAGGCAATCAGCCTCCCCCCCAGGTCACAACACTCATCAAGAGAACACTTAGCAGCAGGGAAGGACGGGCCGGGGCTACATGTTGGAGGGCTTTGGAGGGCTTTGGTTGCAAATGCCAGGAGCCTGGGGAACAAAATGGGAGAACTGGAGGCCACCATGATGGAGGAGAACCTAGACATTGTAGCAGTGAGTGAGTCTCGGTGGAATGAGCACTACGCCTGGGAGATGGTGATCCCAGGGTATCGGTTGTTTAGGAAAGATCGGGAGGGGAAGGGAGGAGGGGTGGCATTTATATATTAGGGAAGGGATTGGAGCCATGGAAGGGCAGGATGAGGAGGGGGAACAGAGATAATCTGGGTCACCCTAGACAGGGGGAAAACCTGCATGTTGGGGTAGTCTATAGGCCTCCTATGCAGGGAGAGGAAGGGGATAGACACTTTGTAGAATCAGTAGCGAGGATGGCATGGAAAGGGGAAATTGTGCTAGTTGGGGACTTAAACCTTCCGGACATCAACTGGGAGGCCCAGAGAGCAATCTCCGCAAGGAGCAGGGACAACTTAGAAGCTCTTCAGGGCATATTCCTGCAACAAAGGGTCAGTGAGCCCACTAGGGGTGTAAACTTGTTGGATGTGGTCCTCTCAAATGGGGACAGTGTGGAGGAGGTGGAGGTGGGGGAAGAGCTTGGCACCAGTGACTACAAGGCTGTCAGGTTCAGGGTGAGAGAGGGCAGGGAGAGGGTTAGGACAAGAACCAAGGTAATGGACTTCAGAAAGGCTGACTTTCATGGAATGAGGAAAATAGTTGGGGAAGAAATGTTGAGGATAGGGGATGTGCAGGGGGTGGAGGAATTATGAGCAGCCATCAATAGAGGGGTATTTAAAGCCATGGACTCATGTATAAGAAGGATAAGAAAGAATAGAAGACAGAAAAGACCTCTATGGTTCACTACAGAGGTGGTGTTAGGGGGTCAAGGAGAAGAGTAGAGCATTCAAGAGGTACAGGAGGACACAAAAGGATGAGGACAGGGAAACCTACAGGGAAAAAAAGAAAGGAGGCTGGGCAAAAGATAAGGAGGGATAAGGAGGCCACTGAGGAGAGGATAGTGAAGCAGGCAAGGAGGGGGGACAAAACCTTCTTTAGGTACGTTGGAGAAAGGAGAAAGGTACAGCATGGGATTAGAGGATTAGAAGGATAAGGGGGGAAAGTGGAACAATACTGGAAGGGGACTTTGAAAAAGCAGTGGCATTAAACAGCTATTTCGCCTCAATCTTCATGGAGGAAAGAGAGGGTAGGGGATCAGGATGGGGTGGGGAGGGTGACAGCCACAGGCAGGTGGCTGTGGCAGAATTCACTGCTGAAGGAGTAAGGGAAGAGCTGGGTAGACTTAGAGTAGACAAGGCGATGGGGCCTGATGGAATACACCCAAGGGTTCTCAAGGAGGTGAAGGATGAACTGGCGCCACATCTAGCAAGGCTGTTTAACTTGTCCTTGGTCACAGGGGTGGTGCCAACGGACTGGAAGAGAGCAGAGGTGGTCACACTACATAAGGGGGGGGGCAGAAGGACAAGGTCAAAAACTACCTTCATATTAGTCTTACCTCGGTGGTGGGGAAGGTAATGGAAGCACTACTTAATATCAGGTTGATAAAATACTTGGACATAAATGGCATGCAGGATGACGGGCAGCATGGCTTAACCAAAGGAAGGTCCTGTCAGACTAATCTGATAGAGTTTTTCAATGGGGTGACACAGATAGTGGACCAGGGAGGAGCAGTGGACATGACCTATCTGGATTTCAATAAGGCCTACAACACCGTTCCACATGGTGGAATGGTACATAAGCTGGACAGACTAGGGGTGGTCAACAGGATCACCAGGTGGGTGAAAAACTGGTCGAAGGGAAGGAGTCAGACGGTGGTGGTAAATGGGACACATTCCAGGGAATGGGCAGTGACCAGTGGGGCACCACAGGGGTCAGTGCTAGGACCAATACTCTTTAACATCTATGTTAGTGACCTAGCGGTGGGTCTGGAGGTATGGGTGTGCCTGTTCGCAGATGATACAAAGGTCTGCAATAGGGTGGATTCATCTTGTGGGGTGCAAGCCATGAGGTGGGACCTGGAGAGGCTGGAGAGGTGGTCTGACACCTGGAAATTGAAGTTTAATACACAGAAGTGCTCGCTGATGCACCTGGGGAGGAAGAATAGGAGGGAAACTTACTCCCTTGGGGGGTTAGTGATTAAGGAGAAGGAAACAGAAAGGGACCTGAGGATTATGGTATCGTGTGACCTCAAGGTGGGCAGCCAGTGTAGCAGGGCAGTGGGAAAGGCAAATGGAATGTTGGCCTGCATTGCGAGGGGTTTTAATAGCAGGAAGAGGGAGGTGCTAATGCCATTATACAGAACCATGGTTAGGCCGCATCTGGAGTATGGGGTGCAGTTCAGGAGGCCTCACCTACGAAGAGATGTTGAGCTGATGGAGAGGGTGCAGTGAAGGGCAACCAAAATGGTACGAGGGATGCAGGATGTACCCTATGAGAGAAGATTAAGAGGGCTGAATTTGTACCCTCTGGAGACTAGGAGGGAGAAGGGGAACATGATTGAGACCTTTAAGTATCTGAAGGGAATAAATAAGATAGAGGGTAACAGCTTGATCATATTGAAGAAGGGAGTGAACACGAGGGGACATAGCCTCAAACTGGAAGGTGGGCAATTCAGAGGTAATGTCAGGGGGCAGTTTTTCATGGAGAGGGTGGTGGAGGTCTGGAACAAGCTGCCGGAGGAGGTAGTGGCAGCCAAAAGGGTGGAGGGGTTCAAGAGGGCTTGGGATAGATTTAAGGGGTTGGGAAAAGAAGGTGGAAGCATAACAGAAGGGGAGAGGTAGGGTGTTGGGCAGACTAGATGGGCCGTGGTGCCTTTCTTTGCCGTCACATTTCTGTGTATCTGTGTATAATCAGAAATGTGACCAAACATATTGAGGCCCCACAACCCTTGCAGCCTTTGCAGTGACTTTCACAAGTTACCAATCAAAATGCAGGAAATTGTGACATCACTAGTAACGAAGAAGAGCCAATCCCTGCTGCTTCATGTGAAAGAGAATAATCAGGCAGTGATAAATTGCTCTCTTTGGTTACTAGCGATGTCACAGTAAGTGTGGTCTCACTAATGATGAGGTAGTGGGATGAACAGAACTGACTTTTTTAGCCTCTAGACAGATTGCTGCTCCACACATCACTCAGTACTGCCAGGTGGAAAGTCTTCTAATCAGCAAACAGAAAGGAAAAATACTTCAGATATAACAAGAGATAACTGGCTATATCTGACAATTATTAATTCCAGGCAGTACACTAGCTTTTGAAAGTTTCAGTTACCAATTCTCTGCAATTTTTGTACTATTGGTCAGCCACAAATGTCTTAAACCACTATTTTTTTTTATTTTCATTCTTCTAGAATTTTGAATCTTATGAACTAACCATTACCAAATATGTAGGGCTAAGAAATCATGACATTGACTATGCGCATGCCACATTTCAGATTATTCGGTCCAGGGATGGCAAAGTTTTTAAGGGACAAAAATTATGGTTTAACATATAAGTGCTTCCACAGCACTAATACAGGGGCACAAATATTCCCCAATAATACCATTCAAGTGGTGAATAAAGGGGGAAAATAAATGCTCTTATTTGGGGATAATAATTTACTTTCGCTTAACACACATGCTATTTCCACTTAAAACATTCTATTTTCACATACAATCTGCAACTAGAAAAAAAAAATGGTTCAGCTAGAGATAGTACACTAGAATTTTTTTTTTTTAAATTTAAAGTACTAATAAAACATTACAGATAGTGTGGCATACATAAAATTAATTGGAAAAAAAAACAATGTTAAAGCATCAATTAGTGTTGAAGTGCAAAGCATATAACGTAGGAAAATAAAGACTCAGGATTCAAATACTCTGGAACCTCCACAAATTGGTGGTGTGGTGTTTCTCAGGATTTGAATGATCATGCAGCACAGGGGTGGCAGTACCGTACTATCAACACTGTCTATGCAATTACTGCTGTGTCAGTTACTTTGTGCGATAAGAAAGTACCAATACTAGGGTAATGCTGAACTTGCACTGCATGATCATTCAAACATAAGGAATACCACGCCACCAATGTGTCAAGATTCCAGAGATGTTGAACCCTAACTTCTCATTTCCCTCATTGCATGCTTTGTGTTTCAACCCTAATAAATGAACTAGTTTTTTTGCAATTAATTTCCTTATTGTTTGGAAAGGATAGTCAAATGCAGCTTCTTAGTAATGCTCAGTGCACCACAGCTGTAACTTTCATTCCACTCGCAAAGCAGCTGCATAATGGCACTCACTGCACCAGACATAGAACACAGAATTTGACAGCAGATAAGGACCACCTGGCCCATCCAGTCTGCCCATTTCTCCCTAGCTACTCTATTACATCAGACCATGCCTGATCTACAGCTCTTTCTCTCTCCCCACTTCCTTTCCACTATGATTCCTTTCTACTTATCCCCTGCATTCTTGAACCTCACCACTCTTTTTGCCACCACCACCTCAGATGAAAGGCTGTTCCAGGAGTCCACCACTCTTTCTGTAAAGAAATACTTCCTCACATCTCTTCTGAATTTATCCCCTTCCGAGTCCAGCCTCATACCATGTTCCCCTTGTTCTTGAGCACCTTTTCTTCTAAAAAAGACTCTCCTCCTGTACCTTATTTCCCCCGTGGGGTATTTAAAGGTCTCTATCATATCACAGCTCTCCCTCCTCTGTTCCATGCTGTACATACTGAGGTCATTTAGTCTCTCCTCATAGAGCTTTTGATGCAGAACTCTGCACCATTTTTGTTGCCCTCCTCTGGACTGCCTCCACTCTGTCTGTGTCCTTCCAGGGATGTGGTCTCCAGAACTGGACACAGTACTCAAAGTGGGGTCTTACCAGCGATCTATACAAAGGCAACACCACCTCCCTCTTTCTGCTGGTGATACCCCCCCCCCACTTGCATCCCACTTGCCATTCCTACTGCCTTGTTGAACTGCCCGGCTACCTTTAGGTCAACCAATATGATTACCCCCAGGTGTCTTTCCTGTTCGGTGGTTATCAATACCACTCCACGCATTCTGCACACCAGTTCTGGATTTCTGTACCCTAAGTATTTTATTTTGTACTGTTTCACATTAAAACCCAGCTACCATACCTTGACCACTCTTCTAGTTTTCCCATATCTCTGCTCATCCTTTCCACCCCCACTGGAGTGTCCACCCAATGCAGATATTGGTATCATCTGCAAAGAGATATACCTTCCTTTCCAGTTCCTCTGCAGTGTCACTTATAAAGGCATTTAAGAGGACAAGTCCCAGCACTGATCCATGTGGCACCCCACTGGTCACCTTCCCTTCCTTGAAGTGAAGTCTTTTTACCACCACTCTCTGTCCCCTATCCCCGAACCAATTTCTAATCCAGTTTACCACCTTTGGACCCACTCCTATGGTACCCAGCTTGATTACTAGTCCCCTATGTGGAATGGTGTTGAATGTCTTACTGTAATCTAGGTAGGCCATGTCCACCACTCCACCCTGATCTGGTTTCTTCATCACCCAGGCAAAGAAATCTATCAGATTCATTTGACATGACCTCTCCCATGTAAAACCATGCTGCCTTGGATAATGTAACCCACTGGATTCAAGATACTGCAGAATCCTTTCCATCAGCAGTGATTCCATTAACTTTCCCACCATCAGTGTCAGGCTGACTGGCTTATAATTGCCAGTCTCCTCCCTGCTACCACTTTTGTGTAGTGGGACTACATTATCCGAAACCACTCCAATGCCCAGTGAGCTTGTAAATAGAACTGTTAGAGGTACAGCCAGTATTTTCCTGAGCTCCCTCAGTGCCTTTGGGTGCACCTCATCTTGCCACATTGCTATGTCTGCCTTCAGATTAGCAAGTCCCATCAAGACTCTCATCTCCAGAAATGGACTAGTGTCCACCTCCCTCCCTCCAAAGCTTTTGTTATTTTTTTGTGACCCCTCCACTTTGTTCAAGATGTCTACCTTTTCCTGGTCTCCCTCTGCGCAGTCCCCCCTTCCCTCTTTTAACCTTACAGTCCCACCCCATGTCTTCATCTTTTCACTTGCATATAAAACATATCTCGCCCCCTTCTGTTACCTGCTGGGCTCTTCTCTCTTCAGTTTGTGCCTTTGTGCTCCTTACTGCTTTCCCTGCTTCCCTCTGTTTCCCCTGATACACCTCCTTATCCTCCTCCCTCTGCATCTCCTTATACCATCTGAATGCTACCCTTATAGCTTTTACCAAGTGGCCTCCCACCTTGATGTCTGCAACACTGTCACTGTTGATGAGCACCAGATCCAGTATTGCCCCATCACGGGTGGGTTCACTGACTAGTTGCCTGAGGAATGCCCACTGCAGACAGGCCCGTTGCCAGGTGGGGTTCGTCAGGTTGGAACGTACCCCGCCTCGCAAATTTTTTTTTTGTCCGACTGCTAAAATCACACTCTGTCCCTTTAAATTATTTGTCCATTTAGAATCGGAATGCCAAACGCTTAGGCTTGACTCTCCCTCTGCTGTGACGTGCAAACCCCCCTTCCTGTCTCCTCCCCTCCCCTCAGCTGACTGTTGCCCACCCCTTGCGAGAATGACCCCACCCTTCTCTGACTGCCCAATTACTGTTACAGGAGTTCGGTCAGAATCTGGAGCCGCACTCCCCGTGGCCAATCAGTTCCCAGGTTTATCTTTCTCACTGCTGCGACTCCCAGTGAGATAAGTAGGACATCTGCAGTCGGGTCTGCCCTTATTTCCCCTATAAACACGGAAGTGCTGAATTTTGTTTGGAGCCAAAAACGAGGGAGACCGAGAATGGAGCTGTTGAAAGTAAAAAAAAAAAAAAAATGGCAAAAAGATTCTGCCACGGGTCGGGTGTATCACTGACTTTTTCTTCCAGCTGCTGCCTGGTAAGTGCACTGCTTCTACCTCAGAGTGGCCGCTGCATCGCCGGAGAGATGAATTACTTAAACTCACGGTGGCAATCTGCTGCTGCTGTGGCCTGAGGTCTGGATATGATGTTTAAGGTTTGTGATAAATTTTTGGAGGCTCAGTGATGGGGGACAATTTGGTACTGGTTCATGCTCTGCCAGTGGTCCCAGAGAATGATTGTTGCTATAACATGATGGTGGGTGGGGGGAGAGGGAGAGAACTGTTGTGCCGCAGAGTCGGAGCTTGCTTTAGTTTAGTTGGGGACAACTGAGTTTGCTGCTGCAGTGACCGTCCAGAGGCTTTTAACCTGGACTGAGGACAAATACCGAGGGCAAGCTGTCTGGAAGAGTTCATTTTAGATACCTGTTGGGCACTGAGTAAACTTGTCCCTGGCTGTGTTTATTAAAGCAAGCCTCTGTATAATTGAACCCCTGCCTGATGAAAGACTGCATACTAGTGAGTGTAATTAAATAATTTAATGCTGGAGATCAAGTGTTGCGTTACTTCCTGCATTGAAAAATGGAGCATATCGGTGTAAGACCAATTGTTTTTTGTTTGTTTTTTTGTGATGTGGTCTGGACAAGTTGGGGAAGGGGGTAATTTTATTGTAATGGTCTAAAGTGGTGTGGCTGCCCAAACCATAGATTTTTGTGGCTTGTTCAATATATTGGGATGGTGGGCTTGCTTTCAGCTGCTGGTGTGGTGGTTTGGATGAGTAAAAAAAAAACAAAGGTATGGTAATGGTTGGGACTTGAACCCAGGCTAACCAGCTGTGCTGAGACAATTGGAACCTGGGTTGTCCCCGAGTACATTACTCTTTCTCAAATGCACTACCCAATGGCAACACACATATTTACTTTTAACAATCACACAGGAGTGTGGTTTGCCTATTTAATGGCACACATACAAACAGAGGTGAGAAAGAATAAGTGCCTCAGCTGGAACTTGAACCCAGGCCACCCAGAATACCTTTCCAATTGCACTAACCAGCTGTGTCACTTAGACAACTGGAACCTGGGCAATCAGAACTGTAGCCTGGATTAACTATCAGCCTGGATTAAAGTTCCAGCTGAGGCACTTATTCTTTCTCACCTATGTTTGTATGTGTTCCATTAAATATGCACACCACACTCCTGTGTGAAAAAAGTAAATATTTGTGTTGCCATTGGTTTGTGCATTTGAGAAAGGTGGATACTGTTTAATGTAGGGACCCAGCTGATGGGGGGTCCACCTCGATGGAGGTGGCTGGGCACTTCACTGCAGGGCCCTGAGGTGAATACCTAGAAACCCCACTCTTTTGAAATTAAATTAGTAAATTGCCAATCACGGCAAACAAACATTTTATTGTTACATTTACTCCTGGGGCAGAGTGCTTTGACTTGTTTCTTTTTAGTTGATGTATGCCATATGTAGTAGCACCCCTCTTTTAGAATGCCATTTATAGTTTCTATGCAAACCATTTGAGGCCGATATGGTTTACAGTAGGGACACAGCTAATGGGTGGTAGCAAGTTGGGTGAGTTTGCTGAAGGGTCCTGAAGTGAATATCAAGAGACTCCCACTCTTTGTGAAATTACTGCATTGCCAAGGGGGGGTGGGAGTGCATGGACTTTTTCTGTTAATGTATGTAGTAGCTCTCTATAAGAATGGCATTCTAGTTTCTGAATGATCAAAGGTGAGCAGCTAACCTTGGATAAGGTTTGCATTGCATCTAAGCGGCCATACATTTGACCATTACAGCTTTAATCTTTTTTTGCATTTGGAGTCTGCCATGGGAAGCCTTAATAATTATACTGTTGCAGGGGTTGATTGTTTTACTAGTGCACATTGACCAGGGCTAATGCAGCTAATTTAATTTATCTGCCTTGCCTAGTGCAGGTTTTTCATGGTTGCCAATGTAGTTAAAAAGTTCCTACTTCATTAATCTGCAGGGAAGGCAACAGAGGGTGGTGGTGGGTGGGGAGCTGTCACACCCAAGGGCAGTGACGAGTGGTGTCCCACAGGGCTCGGTGTTGGGACCAGTGTAGTTTGGGATATTCATTGCAGACATATCATGGGACATCAAGAGCAAGATCAGTCTGTTTGCTGATGATACCAAGGTTGGCGGTGGTGGATGACCTAGGGGGATGGCAGGGTTGCAGGATGATCTGGCAAAGCTTGAAACCTGGTCAGACACCTGGCAACTGGGCTTTAATGCCAAAAAGTGCAAGGTGATGCATTTTGGGATGAAGAACCCAAGGAGGACTTACCAGCTAGGGGGAGTGCAGCTAGCCCAGACAGAGGAGGAGAAGGATCTGGGTGTGCTCATCACAGGGTCAATGAACAACTCGGCACAGTGTAGGAAGGCAGCTGCAAAGGCCAACAAAATGCTGGGTTGTATTGCAAGGGGTATATCCTCGAGGAGGGAGGAGGTGATTCTGCCACTGTATAGGTCATTAGTTAGACCACACCTGGAGTACTGCGTGCAGTACTGGCGTCCGTATCTGAAGAGGGACATTAAGTTACTGGAGGGAGTGCAGTGCAGGGCGACAAAGATGATCAAGGGTCTGGGGGGACTTATCATATGAGAGGAGGTTGAAGGAGTTGAACATATACTCACTGGAGGAGAGGAGAGACAGGGGTGACATGATTGAAACCTTTAAATACATGAAAGGAATAAACAAGACAGGTACAGAGGGCTGTTCAAAGTAAGGGAGGGGAGGGCCACCAGGGGCCATGATCTGAGACTGGAGCGAGGAAGGTTCAGGAGGGAGATGAGGAGACACTTTTTTACAGAGAGGGTGGTGGCTGGGTGGAATGCGTTACCTGCAGAAGTGGTATGCAGTAGAACAGTGGACTGCTTCAAACGAGGATGGGACAGGACAAGGGGGAGGGTTAATGAAGGGGAAGGGTGGAAGGGAGGGGCAGATGCAGAATAAGGGGGTGCTAGCTGCACATTCGAGCAGACTTGATAGACCTCTAGGCCTTTATCTGCTGGCAAATTTCATATGTTCGTAATCTCTTCTCCTCATGATAATCTCCCTTGGTGTTCCAGATGGCCGGGTGTGATTAACACCTCTTTAAGAGCTGCAGTTATCTGGCAGTGCAAAATGGGGACCCCATAAGAAACTAAATGTGAGTCATAGTCATTGTCCTTCCATTGTTAGGGCTTTCAGCTAGTGTCCAGGCTGTAATCAGAGGTGGAGATGCTGTTAAATCACTTAGCCACCAGTGTTCTTGAGTTTGTTTCTGTGTCTGACCTGTCTCACATTATGAGTGTCTGTGACCAACATTTCAGTGACTGGTTGGTATACAGGGCTTACTTGGAAACATAGAAATTGTTGGCAGATAAGAACTGCTGGGCCCATCCAGTCTGCCCGTAGGGCCTATGTAATCAATAGCTTGCCATCACTCCCTCCCCTCTCAGGCTTCCATTGCGCCTGTCCCAAGCATGCTTAACCCACTCCACTGTACTTGCCCCCACTACCTCCTGTGGCAGACTATTCCAAGTGTTGACTACCCTTTCTGTATAGAAAAACTTCCTCACATTATCTCTTAAACTACCACCTTCCGATTTCATATCATGCCCCCTTGTTCTAGTACTTTTTCTACATTGGAAAAGATCTCCCGCCTGCGCCTTGTTTATGCTCTTGAATTACTTGAAAGTTTCAATCATGTCCCCCCGCTGTCTCCTCTCCTCTCCTCTGGTGAGTACATATTGAGATCCCTTAGTCTCTCCTCATATGTTTTGTGGTGTAAGCCCTGTGCCATCTTTGTTGCCCTTCTCTGGATAGTCTCCACCTTATCCATGTCCTTGTGAAGGTGTGTTCTCCAGAACTGCATGCAGTACTCTAGGTGAGGCCATAACACTGTTTTATACAATGGCATGAATACATCCCGCCTCCTGCTAGTGATACCCCTGCCTTTGCACCCCAGCTGCCACTGGCCCTCCCTGCCACCTTTGTACACCGCTTTGATACCTTAAGGTCATCAGAGATGATAACCCCCTAGTCCCCTTTCCTCTTTAGTGACAGTCAGCTCCCCCCCAAAACCTATAGCTCTCCCCAGGTGCATTATTTTGCACTTCTTTGCATTGAACCTCAGTTGGTACATCTCTGACCATCTTTCAAGCTTCTCTGGTCCCTCTTCATTTTCTGCACCCCTTCTAGAGTATCAACCCTGTTGCAGATCTTGGTGTCATCTGCAAACAGGCTGACCTTTCCTTCCAGTCCCTCTGCAATGTCACTAATGAAGACATTGAACAGGACTGGTCCCTGTGGTTCCCCTTCTGGTCACCCCCCCCTCCTCAGATTGTACCCCATTTACCACCACCATCTGTCTCCTGTCTGTTAACTAGTTCCTAATCCAGTTCACCACCTTGTCTCCCATGCCCAGACTACCCATCTTGCTAATCAGCCTTCTATGTGGGAGTGTCGAAGGTTTTGCTGAAATCTAGGTGGACGATGTCTACTGCCCTTCCCTGATTAAGTTCCCTCATCACCCAATCAAAAAAAAAACTATTAGATTCCTTTGACATGATCTTCCTGCTGTGAATCCATGTTGCCTCAGATCCTGAGCACCACTGGATTCCATATGTGCCATTTCCAAGGTAAATCTGCCAAAGGAGGCTTTGTTAAGTATTTGATGCTGGTGGACAATTGGTTCTGGAGTGGGAGGGAATGTCTGTTCATGTATACATACTTGGCTTGTACTGTACACATCCAAATATAATTGCTAATTACTTTCACTGAATTCCAGTGCTGTTGCACTATATCAGGAAGTTTTGATGATGATACAGTTCTGATATCCAATCAGATTGACTTTTTAATAAATGGCTCTGTAAGCTACAGTTGGGTCTGCCTTGTCTTTATTTTGGCACTTGCTGTGCGAAGGTGCGAGAGGGAGATGCACTAAAGCGCTCCTCTCATGCTGGCACTTTATTATTTTTGCTACTTTAAGTAATCCTGAGTATGTCATTGTTAAGGAAAGTACCTATAGTATATTCCACCTGGCTCATCAGTTAGTTTTTGTTTGCTGTCAGGCCTATCCCATTATAGACAGATTAGCAGAAATAATCTGTCTATAATGATTAGCAGTGTAACCCCCCTGCAAATGGGGGTTCCCAAAAGACTTCCAGGAGCTTGCTTGAATGCTCCAAGCCTGAATGGTGTTTGGCATTTAAGCCATTTATCAGTGAGTGTTTTTAGAGCCTCTGGTACTGTCTCTTTAAGAGCTGTCTGCTTGCAGACATAATTAGTTTGTATGGGGGGACTGTGTGCTTCTCTGTTTGAGAACCACTCGAGCTGCTGCCAATTCACTCCATTTTTGCAGTCACTAGGAGTGCAAAGGGAACCTATCTGGAAGATGTAACTGTTTGCCAGAAATCATTTAGAGTAATAATGAAATTACAGTTTGTCTAACTCTGCTTTTGTAGTCAGAACTGTGTCTGCCTAGTTCCCCATTCTGGTTTTGAACTGCTGAACTGGACCAATCAGTGTGGGTAAGCTAGCTCTAAAATGGTGCCTTGACGAATCAGAACTTGGACTCATAATCTGAGCCAGTCACAAGAGGATTGTATGGGCAGTGACTCTGGGAGATGTAGTTTAGGCTTCGGCGCCTTTTTGGACCAACAGCAGCAGTCTATTGTGAGTGACAGCCAATCCAGTCAAGAACTGGGAGGAACTCAAAGGAAGTGCCCAGTTTTGTCTGTTGGAGTTTCAGTTTAGCTCTGGCAGTGAAGGGGAAAGAAACCCTGTGCTCCTTCAGTGCACAGTTTCAGTCAAAAAACGTGTGTAAGGCCCAGAGTTCCGGTCTGCAGCTTGTGTAACTGCTTGTTAGGACTGAATCCGTCCTGTGAAGAGAATCAAAGGATCTCTGAAGAGTAGAAACCAGGCTCACCCTGTAGAAGACTGGAGAAATTGTTGAATTGCACTCGGTCTGTCAGGAACTGAATCTGCTGTGTGTTCTCCCGGGTATTGTGCAGTAATTGCGATCGGGATAGAGAAGCAGCCTGCCTGGTATAGTACTTTCTTTTTTTACCATATAAATGTGTGAGGAGGCTTGTGCAGCTCAAGTGAATCCTGCTGCCATTAAATGACTTTTGCCTGTGACTGTTTACCATATAAATGTGTGAAGAGTCTCGTGGTGCTCAAGAGTAGCCCTGCTGACGTTGAAGGACCCTATCTTGTTTGGAGGTCGTGAGTACTAATTCAGGGTCGCTCCCTGTTGAATTGCCACATTAAATCCAAATGGAATCACTGTACTGCTGACTGTTTAAACTAATTTTTCTTTTCACTGTGTGAAAGGGCCCCACCAGCTGCCACGGTTTGGACTAGCCACTAGGGCTTGGGTACCCAGGGACAGTAACTGGTAGGGATAGGCCTGTGCACAGAGCCATAGGTAGATAGTAAAGTGATAAGCTAATTAACCTGATTTCCCCCTGTCCTTGTTATATTCCCCCTAAATAAATCAGAGCTGCTTGTTTCAGCAAAGTTATACTGCCTGAGGTATTTGTCTATGTTAAAGTATTGTACTCTGATTGTTGCACTGTATCTTATTTTACAGGAGGTCCCAGTGCCTGAACCAGCCCTGGGGGTAAGTGTATACTGTGAAGGTAATTCTAATATATTGTGTGGGCCACTAGTGGGAAGAAAGGGGGGTTGCAGTGTCCCAGAGGGCTGTGACCAAATTAGTTTAACTATTGCAAACCCTGACCTCTGGGTGGAGGCACCCGCCATTGGATCCAGGCCCCTCAACCTGTTAGTGGCAAATCAGGCAGGGGTAGTAGCCCCTGGGATAGCGCCATCTAGGGGTTACAGCAGAATAAACAAGAAAATGCACCACAGAGCATCTAGTACCCAGGGCTTCCACCTGGAGGCTCCCAGACACATAGCACTGTGAGCAAAAATACCACTACTAATTGCAAAAAGAACCCCCCCTGCAAAAATCCTGGCAACGGCCCTGGCAGAGAGTCCAGGATGTCCCTGCTTCTAGCTGAAGTCACTGCTGGGAGGCTCCAGTCTACATCTGGCAGGTTGAAGTCCCCCACCTGCAGCACGTCCCCTTTTCTTCCATCTTACCAATGACTTCTACCAGTTCCTTATCTAATTCCTCCCTCTTTGCTGGAGGTCTGTAGATCACTACAGTGCAAATAGTGGCTCCATTCCCAATTTCCATGGTGACCCACAGAACCTCTGTCTCACCCTGTATTCCGTGTATCTCCATGGCTTTTACACTTTCCCTCACATAAAGTACCAAACCTCCTCCTTTTCTTTCCATCCAGTCCTTCCTGAACAAAGTATAGCCTGGTATGGCCATGTCCCAGTCATGGTTCTCTGTGCACCATGACTCAGTAATGGCTACAGTATCCAGGTCGGTCTCTGTCATGATGGCCTCTAGGTCCAGAATCGTATTTCCTTGACTTCTAGCATTTGCACACATGGCCTTCCAGAGTTTGTTTCCATGCAGCTTGTTGCTCCCCTTTCTTCCTTTTTGCCCTCCCTCCTTACCACTTCTCTTTTTAATGCTCCCATTCCTTTCCCCCTTTATCTCTACTACCTTGCACCCTTTACCAATTCACACCCTGCAGGATTCCTCTCTCCTTGGGTTCTGCTTATTCTCTTCTTAAGCCTATGGGGGAGGCAGTTTCTGATTCTCCAATTCCTTCTGCCACCACCCATGGCTAGTTTAAATGTTCATCAAAGTAACATTCACACCATCCACTGAAGACTGCTGTTCATTCCGACTTGGATGTATGCTCTCATCCCTGTAAAGGCCCTTGTCCTCCCAGGTAGGCCCCCAGTCCCCAATGTATCTGAAGTCTTCCTGTCTGCACCATTCCTTCAGCCACGAGTTGAAGCTCCAGGTGTGGAGTTCCCTTGCATGTCCCTGTGGTAGACAGGCAGCACCTCAGCAAAAGCCAGTGAGTGAGCTACCTGTGTAAGACCCCTGCCCAGATCACTAAACTGCTCCTGCACTATCCCAGCCATATCCCTATTAAGGTCTTTAGTCCCTAGACCAGTAGGTTGTTTTGTGAGTGGTCCCGTGGACCACTCACAAAGCAGCTGCATACTCAGGTGCAGTGCACCAAAACATAAGTGTCCTGAAGCAGCTCCCCCACTTTGGTTTTCTGACACCAGATACCCAATCCCAGTGTCAGGCAGTCATACAAAAAACAACCTCCCCACACACTAGCACCCTTGCCACCCACCCGTATACAAGTAAAAAATACCCATCCCCCACCAATATAGCACCCATACCCACACATCTTAAAGTAAAATCCTATGTTGTTCAACCAGCACAACCCTCCCTCCACCTCATCTAGCTGGCCTCTACTAAAGTAAAACAAACTGGAAAACTGTAAGTCATGAAATGCACCAATCGCACACGGGTCTGGACAGGTTCTTTTCTTTTCTTTTCTTTTCTTTTCTTTTCTTTTCTTTTTTTCCACTTGGGGCCCAAATGTTTAGGGTGCCCAAGTTACAAACAAACTTACCTCATGGCCATAAAGATTTGCTCTTGTAAATGTGACCTGAAATATGTTTCGGGGTATCAAGCCTAAAAACAAATTTTTTTCACACAGCTTTTTACTCCTTAGGTTAGTTCTTCAGCTACTGACACATCTTTCAGTACAACCTCCAATCAAATAATCATCATTGTTTCAAATGCTAACAAACCTAAAGCTTAAAGTTTCCTCTCCCAGCTATTTGTGAGCAAACAAGGTCTTTAGTTTCATATTTGTAGAGGCTTTTAACCCGCTAGAACTTTTAAACTACTGAACTGACCATTGCAAAATTTACAAGATCGGAGATCCTGGCACTAACTCCATGCATGCCAAGTTTCAGGCTATTTTTTTTTGGGGGGGGGGTGGCCATGACATTATGGTGCAAAAAGCTGAGTTTAACATTAAACTGACTACTCAGTCTTTATACTGAGGCTACTGTGTCTGTATGACACATACTGACTTGAAGTGGAATTGCAGATTTATACCCACACATAAGTAGTAGGACATTCATAACCAGCTGCCTATCAAGTGCTACTATAGGACAGCACATGATCAATCTGACGGCAGAAAAGGACCACATCAGCCCATCTAGTCTGCCCTTTCCACCCCTCCCCTACTCATCTCCACTCTTATGGGCCCTCCTCTTCCTCTCACTTCCCAATCCCATATGTCTGTCCTATGCCCTCGTAGATCCTTCCACCATTTTGGCCTCCCCACCTCTTCTGGTAGTTTATTCCAGGCCTCCACCACTCTCTCCATGAAGAATTGCCCCTGCACACTGCCACTGTATCTTCCACCTTCCAATCTTAGGCTATGCCCTCTAGTTTTAGCCCCCTCCTTCCTTCCTTCTGAAAAGGCTCCCCTCCTTCACCTTAGTGATCTCCTTCACATATTTAAAAGTTTCAGTCATGTACCCCCTCTCCCTTCTAGTCTCCAATGGGTATAGATCCAATTCCCTACCCCTCTGTTCTTATGGTTTCATCTGCATACCATGCACCATCTTGGTTGCTCTTCTCTGAACCCTTTCCATCCCATCAATGTCCTTGTGTAGGTTCGGTCTCCAGAACTGGACTCTGTTCTCCAGGTGTGGTCTCACCATGGCCTTTTAATGAGGCATCAGCACCTTCTTCTGCTAGTCATGCCCCTCCCAATGCATTTTAACATTCCATTTGCCTTCCCCAATGCCTTGCTACACTGACTACCCACCTTAAGGTTGCTTGATGCTATAATTCCCAGATCCCTCTCCTGCTCTTATTTTTTGATTTCCTCCCCTTCTTGAGTGTAAGCTGTCTGCGGGTTTTTGCATCCCAGGTGCCTCACAGCACACTTTTTGGCATTGAATTTCAGTTGCCAAGTTTCTGACCACCCCGCCAGAGTCCCCAAGTCATGCTTCATGGCATTTACTCCCCCTCCCCAGGGTGTCCACCCTATTGCAGATTTTTGTATCATCCATGAACAGGCACGCTCTTCCCTCCTGACCTTCTGCTATATCACTGATGTATATATTAAAAAGGAGGAGTCCCAGCACTGACCCCTGGGGCACACCACTCGTTATCTCCTTCACCATAGAATGCACCCCATTTACCACCACTCTCTGACTTTTGTCCACCAACCAGTTTTCTACCCACCTAGTTATTTTCTGTCCCACCCCTAAGCTTACTAGCTTATTTACTAGCCTTCTGTGAGGGATGGTGTTGAAGGCCTTACTCAAGTCCCGATAGGCCACGTCCACCGCCCCCCCCCGGTCAACCACCTACATCACCCAATTGAAGAACTCTATCAGGTTCATCTGGCAGGACCTCCCATTTGTGAAGCCGTGCTGCCTTTTGTCCTGCAGTTTGCTGTCCACCAGGTAGTCTGCCATTCTTTCCTTTACTAGTGCCTCCATCACCTTTCTCACCACTGAGGTGAGGCTGACCAGGTGATAATTTTCTGCCACCTCATTACTGCTCCCCTTGTGCAATGGCACCACATCTGCCCTCCTCCAGTCCATTACCACACACCCTGTGTCAATGGACAAGTTAAACAGTCTCGTCAGTGGGACTGCCAGCTGCTCCCTCAGCTCCCGGAGTACCCTTGGGTGCAAGCCAACTGGTTCCATTGCCTTGTCCACCTTTAACCTGCCCAGTTCCTCCCTTACCCTGTCTATTCTGAACATACTAGGACCCAGCTTTTTGCCTTCCCTGCCCCTCCCCCCAGCTCTGGTCTCCTACCAGCCCTTCTTCTGTGAAGACCGAGCAGAAGTAGTTATTTAACACCTCTGCTTTCTCAAAGTCCCCTTCTGTTTGTATTCCTCCTTCCCCTGCAACCTTACTATCCCCTGCCTCGTCTTCCTTCTTTCCCGCACATACCTAAAATAAGGTTTATTCTCTCTTTTGGCCCACTTAGCTATTTTCTCCTCAGTATCCACCTTAGCCCTCCTTATCTTCTGCCCTGTCACCCTTCTCTTTTCTCTGTAAGCCTCCCTGTCCTTCTCCCCTTTGTGTCTTTTTATATTCCCTGAATGCTCTTTTCCTTTCCCTGACTGCCTCTGCCACCTTCCTTGTAAACCAGAGCAGTCTCCTCCTTTTTTTGTTCTTCCTCACCCTCTTAATGTAAATTTCAGTGTCCTTCAATACCCCTCCTTTGATAGCTTCCCATATCTCGTCAACATCCCCTATATTCCCCTTCCCTGACATTTCTTCCTCAAATATTCTCCTCATTTTGTTAAAGTCCATCACTCTCATTCTAGACTGATTTGTCTCTCTCTCCCCCCATTTTTTTACCCTGAACCTTACAGTCCTGTGATCACTGGAACCTAGTCCATCACCAACCACCACCTCTTCCATACTCTCCCCATTTGTGAGGACCATGTCCAGAAGGTTTTCTCCCCCAGTGGGCTCCCTGATGAGCTGTTGCATGGATACCCCTTGTAGTGCCTCTAGGATCCCCCTGCTCCTAGCTGATACTGCAGTCAGAATCCCCCAGTCCACATCAGGGAGGTTTTGGTCCCCCACTAGCAGAAGCTCCCCCTTGAGAACCATCTTTGTAACTGACTGTATCAGCTGTCTATCCCCTTCCTCCCCCTGCATCAGAGGTCTGTAAACCACTCCTATCCTCACTGATTCTCCAGACTGTTTGTCAAGGGTGACCCACATGAGCTCTATCTCTCCTACCTCTTCCTGCCCTTCCGTTACCTTAATGTCATCTTTGACGTATAATGCCACCCCCCTTTATCATCCCTGTCCATCCTAAACAGTCTGTAGCCTGGGATAACTGTCTCCCAGGCATGATGTTCTGTCCACCATGTCTCACTTATAGCTACTATGTCCAATCCATCATCCACCATGATGGCCTCCAAGTCCACCATTTTGTTCTCTAATCTCCTGACGTTCGCTGATAATCCCTTCCACCAGGACCCCCTCCCCCCACTGCTCTCCCCTACTAACTTTTACTTGTTCCTGCTTTCTTCCAGTATTTTATCTCTATCCTTGGGGGAGGCTGATAGCCTCCCATCACTCCTGCCACTTTGAGTAGCCCCTTCCTTGACCCCCCCAAAATCAGTTTAAATTATATTTTCTTTCACTAAAGTCCCCATACTTTTCTTTAGCACTGCTTGTCCCTCCCTGCTCAGGTGTAGCTTGTCTGGGGCAAATAGGCTCTCATCCTCCAACATTGCTCCCCAGTCCCCCACTATCCCAAACCCCATCTGTCTGCACCAACCGCCCATCCATTGATTAAATTCTTCAATCCTCTGCTTCCTTAATGTGCTTGCTATTGGCACAGGCAGTACCTCTGCCAAAGCCATTGACTGGAACCCCGCACTGCATAACCTAGCAAGCTCTCTGAACCTAGCTTGCACTTCCATAAGACTACTCCCCTTAGGGAACATTGGTGGCAAGGTAGATCATCAAGTGTGACCTCTCATTTTGCTGCTTGCCCCATTAGGGTATATTGTGCCTTACCTTTAGCACCATCACTCATGGCATACACTCAACCCAAATGGTGCTGCTTCTGCCTCAATTTCTCCCCATCTGATTCTCTTTAGTACTGAGTCCCCTGTGAGCATGACCCTGCTACTCCCTTCCTTCTGCCTGTAGTTTTGCTTACACCCCTTTCCTGGCATATCATTTCCTTCCCTGGTCCTTTTTCCCCCCTTGTCCATCTCCTTCCTAGAGTTTTGCTGTCCCTGGACAAATCTCTCATCCCTGATTTCTCACCAGTTCCCTCAATGTAGCATCCCTTCCATGGGCTCTGACCCTCCCTTTGCTCTTTTCCTTCCTCTCTATTGCCCAAATCCCTCTGTATACAGGTACCCTCTCCCTTCCTCTCCTGCCTTTATCCTTTCCTTTTCTAGGCTTACTGTAGGCTCCCTCCCTATCTCTTTTGTGCTTTGTATTCCCCATGAGACAGTTTTCACTACCTCCTCTTGCTCATTTTAGCTACTTCCCTCCAGGTTCCCTCCTAAAGGTGCATCCCCCATTCCTGATCCTTCTATCATCTCTTAGCCACTCCTCTGTCTCCTATGAATTCTTCACTGCTGCATACCTTGCCGTCCTCTACCTCAAGGACCCCCAGGACTGCAAATCTGTTTTTCTGCTTTGCCCCCTTGCTTCACAGCCTGCTGCCAGATGCTCTCCTCCCTAATTCCTGTCCCTTCTGTGATGGTGTTTGTTGTGCTTTATTTGATCCTACCACTTGCCACTTCCCCTGGTGCCTCTCGTCCCCTACTTCTCTTGTGCCTAAATCACCTGCAACCTCCATTGTTCTCCCCCTTTTTCCTCTTGCCCCTCTGTTAGATCCTTTAGACCTCGTCCAGTCCTCTCTCCTTCTTTTCAAATCTACCTCTACACCTGTTCCTATTACCCCTGCATCTCCACCTATGTTCTATTTTTCTTCCCACACCCAACTGGTGTTTTCTTTCAACCTTCTTTGATCCGCTCCCCTTTCCCACTCTCCTGCCCTTCTTAGTGCCCACCTCAACTACCCAACCTCTTCTCATAGCCATGTATGTTGTCTGCACACCATGCAGCCCCCCAGCCTCCATACTATATCCGACACCATGGCTGTCCCTCACCTACTGCACCCTCCCACCCTCCCAAAGATTCCACGTGCCCTAGTGTCCTGGAGACCATACTCAAAATCTGCCAGATCCCATTTCAGTTTCCCCTCCAACCTCACTGCCCATCCATTTGATCACCTTATTATACCCTATTTAATAGTAAAATCCTCAGAAACAGCTAGTACTGTACCCCTCCATTCCCCTTACTATAGCCCTATGCAATCAATTCCTTTTTTGAGCATGTACCAGTTTCCTTATCCCCATCTGATCCCTTTATACATTCTACCTTGCAAATGTTGCTACCCTTTAAATCAATTCAGTTTGCTACAGTATAAAACACATGATAGACATATACAAAGAAATACAGAAAGTGACCTAGACACTAAAAAATCCCATAGAAAAATACAAGTCAAATAGAACTATAAGCAAAGGAGTGAACCACCTTCCCTTACGACATTAAAACAATTTCTTGTACTTAGCAAATACTATTCTCTAATCCTTGTGCCAGCCCTGTTCACTTACTGATCCATACATTCAACAGTATGGGATTCCTACAGCCCTCCTGCAATCTCTAATGTTCACAGCACCTTAAAACAATAAAATTCCCTACCCTTGGCAAAAATTAGACATTTACTACACCTTTGATTTATAAAAGGCCCAGAATCAGCCTTTGCTGTACCATCCAGTTCCCTTTACTACAGTCCTCCTGCAATCACTAGCATTTACTGTACCTTACAGTAATGAAGACAATAATTAGGATTTACTGCACTCCTCAGTTACCCTTACTACAGCCCTCCTGCAATCAATTGTTTCTGGCACTTAAATCAAGTTACCCCATCAGATAAATTGATATATCAAATCACACTATAAGGCACTCTGTAAGATGAAACATTTACAATATAAAACTCCCCCTGTAAGATAAAACAATAGTGCTAAAATGGCCTCTTTTCCACTGCCTCACCCCCTTTCTCTGAGAAAATTCCCCTCCTCCTCCGACTGTTGGTAGCTTCCTCTGGGAAGAGCCCAGGAAGCCTATTTAATTAATGGAGGAAGTGAGGGTGGGAATTTTTCCCAAGCAGAAACAAACAGAAGTGGTTCCACTTTTATAGCGGAATCTCCCTTTTCAGAGTTGGCGCCCTGTGCCCTGATTGGCTCCCCTAGAGTAGGTAGCCCTGTCTGCTTGCAGAAATGGCCACCAAAAACTCCTGTTCTGTGGCTACAGCCACCAAAACCACCAGTCCTGCAGCAATGGTTGCCTGCGGCTATGGCCGCCGAAACTACTATCCCATGGTTACGGCCACCAATCCACCAGTTCTGCTTCTACAGCTGCCCTGAAACACCCAAGCAGAAACAAACAGAAGTGGCTCTTCTTTTATAGTAGAGCCTCCCTTTTCAGAGTTGGTGCCCTGTGCCCTGATTGTCTGCCCTAGAGTAGGGAGCCCAGTCTGCTTGCGGCAGCAACTGCCGAAAACTCCTGCTCTGTGGCTATGGCTCCAAAACCATCAGTCCTGCGGCTACGGCTGCTGAAACTTCTGTACTGCGGCTATGGCCACAGAACAACCATATTATTGTGGCAGACACTGACGAGTGAGAGAGCTTGCTCCAGTGCAGGAACATTTTCCCCTTTTACAGGGGAAGGGATTTATTTCATTTTATGGAGCCCGGGGTGAGGAGGCATGGAGGTTGAGTGCTGCCAGGGGATAATAGAGTGGGGAGGGGGTTATGCAGCAAAAGTATGACTACTGGGGACTTGGATGGGGTGTAGCAGGTGGATGGTGGGCAATGAATTGGTGTGAAGTTCTTTTGGTTATTTTATGACATAAAATTTACAAACTTTGCTGTGATTGAGGGGGGAAGGAAGGCTGAGGGGTGCTAGAGGATGGTGGGAGTGGGTGGAACAATATACTGTATGGGCAGGAGTGGGTTTTCATGCAAAAACTTAAAAAAACAACAACAAAAAACAAGTATCTGTCAATGCCAAATGTTTCCTTACATGCTGTTGTACTGGGTCCTGCTTGCACACATTTTCGATGTATTTACCCATGATAGACCAGATGAGATGTAATATGTCATTTGCAAAGGGGTCCTGATTTTATACAGTTTTATACTGCATTTACCAAGGATAGTAGAGGTGACATGTGACATCACATTTTTAGTATGGGCCTGCTTTTATAATGTGTTTTTCTAGAACAGATTAGTGTATCTTATATACAACATCTCCTTTTCAGAGGGGTTCTGCTGCAGAGTCTTGTTTTTACACAGTTTTGTAATATATTTATGCAGGATAACCCAGCTGAGATGCAAGATCTCATTTTCAATGGGAATCTGCTTAGACTCATTATGTTTGCTTGCATGCATGTGCAAGAAACATAGTGCCATCATCCAAGTTTTCCAGAGGTGTGTCAGCCTCTTCCAATTCAGTCAGTGTGTTTGCAGGCGCAGTCGCAGTGCGCCAATCACTGCTCCAGCTGTCTATGACAGCAGAAAATGCAGTGGCATACAGTTGAAAGGGAGAGCTCCGCTTCAGTGAGCAGAGCTCCTCCCCTCAACACGCACCCATACTGCGTGCTGACGCTCCCCCTGCACATACTGTATAGCCGGCGGAGGTGCCCAATCCCCCATTGGCTCCACCCCCAAACAGCTTACAGCTGCCACACTGGAGCCCACCCCAGTGTGGCACAAGCTCAGTACGACAGGTGCCCAATCCCATCGGCTCCAACCCCAAACAGTTTCACAGCTGCCACACTGGGAGCCCACCCCAGCGTGGCACTAGCTCAGACGCTGACGGGATGCCCAGTCCCCTGTTGGCTCCAGCCCCCAAACATCCTTTCCATCTGCCATGCTGGGAGCCCACCCCAGCGTGGCAAATGTCCCGCTGCTAAGTAATTAAAAAAAATTGTAAATTGAAAACTGTCCCTCGCAGTCTCCTGCCCCACCCACCCACCCACTGCGCATCCTGCCTCTCCACACCCCTCACCCCTATACTTACTTCCAGAATCCAGCGCTAACTATGTGTGGTGTGGATCAAACATGCCTGCACTCTTCAAAGCTGACCGCGAACTGAGGAAATGCCGGTAAGCTGTATAATGTTATAGATAGGGTTTTTTCAACTTTGCTGCATATCTCGGTCATTTTTTGGAATTTTTGCACCAAATTTTCAACATGGGGTTTTTGGGACCCCTTCTCATGATTGCTGACACTGTCATGGCATTACTCTGGCTCAAAGGGTGATTTCGCAGCCACTGCGCGAAATCACCTTTCCAGAATGATGAACAAAACAACACTGCCAGTGTTCATAAGGTGGGCTCTCAAAAAGCCTGTTTTGAAAATTTGGTGGAAAAATTCCTAAAAATAACTGTTTTACGAGCGTGCATTACACAGTTCCTACGTACGCTTGTAAGTTCGTGAATTTTCAATATTTTCACTCCCGATTTTCAACATTGCCATTTTACCACACCTTCTTATGAGCAGTGCAGCTGTCATTTTTCACATCTCACCCAAAATGTGTTTCTGCCCATGTGGCGCACAATGAGCAGTCGGTGTGCTGCAAAATCAATGTCTTGGGACACATTAAGAAAATCACAATGACACTGTTCATGAGCAGAGGTCTTAAAATGGCTATGTTGAAAATTTGGTGAAAAGATTCCTAAAAATGACTGTTTTATGAACGTGCGTTGCAGAGTTCCTATGCACACTCATAAGTTCACAAATTTTCAATATTTTCACTCCAGATTTTCAACATTGCCATTTTACCACACCTCCTTATGAGCAGTACAGTTGTCATTTTTCACATCTCACCCACAATGTGTTTCTGCCCATGTAGTGCACAATGGTGCAGTCGGTATGCGAAATCAATGTATGGGAGACATTAAGAAAATCACAGTGACACTGGTCATGAGCAGAGGTGTTAAAATGGCTATGTTGAAAATTTGGTGAAAAAATTCCCAAAAATGACTGTTTTAGAGCGTACGCTATGCAGTTCCTACGCATGCTGGCAAGTTTGCTAATTCTCAATATTTTGCACACCAGATTTACAACAGTGCCATTTTACCGCACTTCCTTCTGAGCACTACAGCTACCATTTTTCACACCTCGCCCAAAATGTGTTTCTGCACATGTAGTGCACAATGGTACAGTCGGTGTGTGAAAACAATGTTTGGGACAGATTAAGAAAATCAAAGTGACACTGGTCATGAGCAGAGGTCTTAAAATGGCCATGTTGAAAATTTGGTGATAAAACTCCATAAAATGACTGTGTTACGAGTGAGCATTGCACAGTTTCCACGCACCCTCGTAAGTTCATGAATTTGTAATATTTTTAGTCCAGATTTTCACCAGTGGCATTTTTCCACACCTCCTTATGAACAGTACAGCTGTCATTTTCCACAACATGGCCAAAATGTGTTTTCACACTTTCAGCACAGAAATGCGTGGTCGCTGTGGGAAATCATTGTTCGGGACAGATAAAGAAAATCACACTGACACTGTTCATGATCGGAGGTCCCAAAATGCCTGTGTTAACAATCCACTGTAAAAAAATCCCCAAACTAGTTATATTATGGGTGTGCGTTGCACAGTTTCTATGCACTCTCGTGACTTCACCAGTTTTTTTAAGATTTTCACAGCAGATTTTCAACACTGCCATTTTTTACACCTCCCCATGAACAGTACCGCTGTCATTTTTCACATCCTGTTCGGAATGTGTTTTTGCACCTGTGGTGCCAAATGCCATAGTCGCTATGCAAAAGCAGTTTTCGGCTAGCAAACTGATATTGCCACTGTTCATGAGGTGGGGGCACAAAAAAACATTTTGAAAATTTGGAGTGAAAATACCAACCAATGCCTGAGGTGTTAGGGTTTCCGACCATAACGCCCCACCCTGTAGAGAATGACAGGTATCAGGGGTGTGACTTGGGATTCTTGCCTGTCATGCTCATACCATTCCACCCCCACCCACACCCTGCAGCCAGTGAGAGGCATCAAGGTGTGCCTCGGACTCTTTGGGCCCAAACTTCACCCCATTCTCCTATACCATACCCATCTCACCGTATTTCCTGATGGAATGGGGTGCGCATAAGGGCCAAAGACCTCAAGGCACACCGTGACACTTGCCACTGTCTGCAGGGTAGGGTGTGGTGAAATAGTTTGGTCATTATGTCTGACAACCCAAAGGCACACCCCAATGCCTGTCACTCTCTGCAGGGTGGTGGTGGGGTTGGCTTCAGCTCAGTACTTCACTGCCATTCCTATTATGCAGCTCTGTAACTTCTACACTACCAATGCCAATGCCAGCAAGCAAACATTCGGCATTGACAAATGCTTGTTTTTGTACTGTATTTACCCAGGAGAGCACAGCTCAGAGGCTATCTTGTTTTCATTTAGATCCTGCTTTCCCAATTTTTTTTACAGTAGTGACCCAGAACTGTACAGCTGAGATACAATATGTTAGCAATAAGACCTAATGGGGCATTAGTTGTACTAGGTTTACCCCATGGTCAGGGGTGTTGTAAGGTATGAGGCCAAGCCAAGTAGTATGTTCACTCCTTGGCTGTGGGGTAACCGAGTACCACCCCCCCCCCCCGTGCTTTACTGCTTATATACAATGGGCATTTACTTGATTTAAAAAATAATGAAAAAATTAGAAATTTATAAAAAACATAACTACAAGTTGAAAAAAAGGTATAATATATCCTCTGCCAGTTTGCTCCCACTACAGACCATTGTTCTTTGTGATGCCTGTATGTGAAAGACAAGTTAAAACTGTTATCATCATAAATTTAAAAATGCATATTTTTTTGAGTGCGTCTATTCAAACATGTTTGTTTAGTTCACTGTACTGTGTTTTATCTAGGTACAGTATTTACATTTGCAATGGGATGCTTCTAGGATTTGAGGTTCCCTGTCCAGGTTCTTGTTTCTGCCTGCCCCCTGGTTTGGTAGCATATAGAGTATTCATATCCTGTATATTTTCTGCTATTATCTGTTACATGGAGGCATACTTATTCTATACCCTCCCCTCCTAAGATAGATATGATATGTCTTCTGAGAGTCTTACGGTCTCTTTAACACAATAATTCTTTGCTGGGGGGGGGGTGGATGCGTGGAGAAGCATGCCAGCAGAGGTGGGGGGAGCTGTAACAAAATTAGGAAATGAGTGGTGTGGGCATAGGGGAACCCTGGTGAATGGGAAGGTGGGATAAGGCCGGGGACTCGATTGGGTCTTCAGTGTTGCAGTAGGAGGGGTGAATGGGCAGACTGGGTGGGCCAAGCGGTCCTTGCCTGAAGTCACTTTTTATGTTTCTATGCCACACCCCCTTCCATTGTATTCTCATTTCAGTTATTGCCCCTATATCCAAATGATCTGCAGCCATTTACATGTTCAGTTCACTCATTTTATGCTCTAGGCTCCTTGCATTCATATACATTATGTCACCATGCCCCACCTGTCTCCGTCAGACTACCCTTACTTGCTGAATTTTGAAAGTCCACTATTTCTGCCTTTTCCCTTTTCCATTTATCCCTTTTCCATGTGCCCTGTTTGTTCTGGGGAGAGCCAAGTTGTTTCCCTTTGTGTGTTCCTGTACTCCATAACTGCACATCCCTCGCCCAGCTTAAACATACACTGTTACATTTAGTTTTTGCCCTCACTCACTGCCCCCCACCAATGAGATGCAGGCCATCCTTTGCAAATAGCTTGCTATTATCTCAGAAGGACTCATAGTTCCCCCCAAAATTGAACCTCTTCACCTTGCATCAATACTTTAGGCACATGTTGAATTATATTATTGCTTCCTTTCTACACAGATCTGCACATGGCACAAGAGCCCTTTTGAGAAGTCTACAATATCTACAGCTGACCTAAACCAACTACCTACTGTGGTTCCTGGAAACTGTGTTTAACCTGTTCTACACTGGTATTTGTAAATAAAGTGAAAAAGCAAATAAATCCTGCCTTCTTATCTCCTTTGATCCCATCCCCTCTTTAAGAATGAGGAAACCATCTTTGCTACAGACAATTGTCCTCCACAGCCTGCAGCAGCTTCTAACAGGCTGATCAGCCATTCAGATAAAGTCCAACTCAGTCATTGCCAATCACTCAGCATGATTTCATTTGACCCCAGTTCAGCCACATATGCACTGAGGTGGGGTCATGGAGAATGACTCCACTGAGTGCAAAATTACAAACAAAATTACCTTTTCTGTGCAAAAGGGAATGCCAAATAAAGCAAAATGCTAAATTAAAGGCATTTTGGAGCCAGCAATTACATGGTAAGCTACTTTTTTATTATGTCTTTAATGTAGCTAATTGCCATCTTAATGAGTACATTAATTTTGTGCTAATGTGATGTTATTATAGCAGTCAATCTTTTTAAGGTGAATCTTGTAGCGTTAATGTCCCAAGAGATCTATGGCTGGTCACTCAGGGGGATGGCTGATTGCTATAATTGCAGGAAGGAAAAATCAGCCTGATTTTCCAACATCTATCAAACTTTCTATACTTTACACCCCAACCCCCTGGAGTGCTGTATATAGCATCTCTATTACAGTAAGCTGAGACAGGGCTTCAAGGGGAAATGGGATGGAGATGCAAGATGTCAGTAGTTGTCAGAGTGGGGGGGGGGCAGAGTAATGTTCTCTGACATCATCACTCCAGGGAACTTGGCAAGGACAGTGTACTGTGTAGAACAGAGTAGAATAGAATAGAATAGAATTTTATATACCACATTTCTTACTCACTGTATCTCAAGGCAGACAGTTTAGTCTTGTGGCTAGAGCACTGGCTTGTTAACCAGGAGACCCTGGATCAGATCTCTTAACAGATGCTTACTGTAAGGAACAAACATCCAATTTTCATGCAAATGCTCCTATCAGTAAAGAATGGAATTGCTAGATATTTAAACTTGAGATAAACTGCCCAAAGTTTGAAAATGCCAACTTGAAAGTTTAAACCAGGTAACTTGTACTATGGTCCAAACTGGTATGAAGTTTACATGGTCAAAGGAAAAAACAAGAACAGAAATATCCTTCCAGACCCCTTCGGGTGACCAGGGCACATCCTGTGGCCACTGTATCTTTTGTCCCAAAGTTATCATCTCTCTCACCTTCCCCATGGAGCCCTGGGTTCCCCCTCCTCATGGAAAAATGTGCCAGCAGCTGGCAGTGAGCCCAGAGCTGACATCATCTTTTAAATTCCCCTCCCATAGCCAGTCTCTCCACACTTCAAAACACTTCCATTAATGAGTTGCCTTCATATGGACCCCAAACCAGTGATTTGAGGTTAGGGTGGCAAACAAATTAACCTCACTGGCTCCCTCAAACTTATCCAGTAGATGGCAGCAAGGTGTAAAACTAACCCTCCCTAACCCAGCCCATGGCAACTTAAGAAACTTTAAAACTAAGTTATGCTCACCTTAATCCATGATATGTGGAAGGCACTGCCCAGCATTTATGGCAAATTTAAGTCATCTCCCATCTCCAGTGAACCCACTCTAGTCATAAATAGAAAACAGTTTTGCAGAGCAAGTGGGCATGCAACATGGAGGGAGGGGTGCCTCAGCAGCATCTTTCATGACACTAAGCAGATTGGTCCATTAGACTGTCTAGTTTCATCAAAGATGCAACTCCTCTACCACCCTCTCTCACAGTAACATGTTTTCCTACAACATTAGACTATGGGCCCAATTTTGAAATGGGTTAGATTGACGCAATGGATTTGTGCCAAGGAGTTTGACGCAAGTAGGGACTTGCAGCAAACACTGGCACAATTAAAATTTTGCAAGGAAGGCAGCCGCAAACCCCTGACACAAGTCCCTTGTGCCAAATGCAGCAAAGTTAGACTTGCTTCTCCTTGATTTAACTGCACCATTGGGGGACCCTTTTTATTGGGCTTATGCCAAAGCTTTGGTGCAACCTGTCATAAATAGTGAAAACTGTCGCAACTGCACCAAACATTATAAAATTTGGCGCAAATTGTGGCAATGTGTTTGGCGCAGTGGCATCAAACTTTGGGGTTGACGTGGGGCTCAGCACAAGCCCTACATCAACCTTTGAAAATCAGCCCCAATTTTTCTATTTATGAATGGATCGAGTGAAATGGAAAGGGGGTCAACTGAGTTAACTGGGAATGTTGAACATAGCCCCTCCAAACAGTAGAGGACTTGAACTTATTCTGAAATATATAATTAGTGAAAAATGATCATTTTCACATTTGCACAGTGTTTGCGAAATTGCATCAAAATCTGACATAATCTGTCAATACTTTCTTGTATTTATTTTTTAAAGTGTGATTTTTAAAAATGTACAGTTTCAGCAAATAGCACAATTGTTCCCACATTTGGAGAGTTTGGAACTGTCTGATTTTGAAAGCAGCACAAGGGAAATCACAGAGTTTGGAACTGTCTGATTTTGAAAGCAGCAAAAGGGAAATCACAGAGTTTGGAACTGTCTGATTTTGAAAGCAGCACAAGGGAAATCACAGAGTTTGGAACTCAGTGCTTTGGCTTCTCAGAAGGAACTAGAAGGGGGACAAGATCAGATCTACAGTACAGTAGCTTCTTGTTGTTTTACATTGTTTCTTGTGGATTCTACTTGGTAGAAGGTTATTTCTTTTCTTCTTACTACTAAGGGCTAGCAGGGTATTGTTTGGGGCTGTTGGAATTTTGAAACCTGTTTTGGTAGCTATAAGTGGGCTCATTTGTTTGATTCACTGTGTGGCAGGCTGCATTTGTAGAGACCTATTTCTTCTGTTTTAAAACATAATTGGTGTGATTTAACTGGGTCTGTTTCTTTGAATTGGAGACATATATCTTCTAATTCAAGCCTATTTTGATGTGTTGTTGGTGAAGCTGTTTGAATTGGAGTCCTGTTTCTTTGGGTAGCAAACTTATTTTGGGGGCTTTGAGTAGAATTGTGATTCATTGTTGCTGGCTTCACTAGCTGCAAAGTTTGAGTGCAGAGTGGGGGAAGGGTGCTAATGGTCTGACCACAGGCCTCAGCTACCTGATTGTTTCTGGAAGACTTGGGCTGGTCGAACCCTTGGTCCATTATTTCCTTTGTACCAGGGGTTCTGACATCACTTCCTCAAACAGGCAAAGGATATGCACCTGTCATAGCAAAAGCAGACATCCAGGAAAGGAACAGCAGCAAGTGAAGAGGTGACTGGTCTCTCAGTGGAAGGGAAGTAAATGCAAATCTAGGAGCTTTCATTATTACTTCTTCGCATTGATTTTGCATTGGGGAAAGGAGGAGTAGGAGTTTGAAGAAGGTTGTGCAATAGCTACTTACAGTCTGTTTTTGAGTGTGGATAGGAAGGATAGGAATATAAATAGCAGTTGCTCAATATATCTAAACGTGTGCAACAAAGGAGGTAAGGGAAATAAAGAAAATGCTTTGCACTGATAGAGGAGGGAGAAGGGAGACTTGGGGGAGTGTTTGGTATCCTGCATCTGGAAGGGTGGGGGGTCACTGGTGGGCAACAACAGCAATGGGTAGGGTGGTAGGCTGCAACAACTGCAGTGCACCAATCTTTCTAAAAATTGCCTGGAGTGGGAGGATGTTTAGTGTGCAACCGCATGAAAAACTTAGAAAGAGATTGAGGGTCTGCAGGAGGAACTAAGACAGGCAAGGTAGATTGGGGTGGGTTTAGCCCAATACTGGAGGGAGGAAGAAGGGGAGATGAAGGAGGTGATTTAAGCCAACAGTGGTGAGGAGAGGGTCAGAAGAAGGGAAGCAGAGACAAAGGGGCCCAGGCCAGGAAGAACAATTGCCGGGGAAACCAGGTCAGGAGACAAAAGACAAATGGAAGGAGGAGATAGGGACTTGTGAGGGGAGGCGAAGAAGTGGCAAAAGTCATGGAGTGGAAAGGAGAGAACAGGTTACTATAAAGAGAGAGGGAGCGAGCATTTGTGAAGGGCCTTCAGAAAATAGTTGTGTACTGCTAGACAGGAAGAAGGTGGAGGAGGGAAATGATAAAATTAGAGGAGTAATTGATAAATGCCTGGACCAAACTGGAGCGGGGGGAAGTTCTGCTGGGAGAATTGCAACAGGGGTAAAAGGGGGAAATAATGTGCAGGAGGAAGAAGAGGAGCTGGAAATGAGAGAGGGAGATGAATGGAAGCAAGCAGGGAGTAAGAGGGGTGGAATCTTAGTGCTGGGGGACTCAATACTAAGAGGAGTTAGGTGGGGTAGCAAGGGGGAGAGGCATAGTCGCATTTGGGTGGAGGCCATGCCAGGAATGACAGCGGAAAGGGTGGGACAGTCTGTTCTGAAATATGCTAGAAGGGGTAGGGACAAGCTTCATTTAATTATACATCTTGGGACTAACGACCTGGCTGACAAGACAGTAGATACAGTCCAGAGGAGGTTTGAGGAACTAGCACAATTATGTGAGGGGGCAGGAAGATCAGTAACTTTTTCAGAGATACTTCCTGTGCCAAAGGCAAGCTCAACAAGAAAGCTGAGAATAGAGGAATTTAATGGATGGCTAAGAACCTGGTGTTGTGCTAAAGGTATGGGCTGTTGGGGGTGGGAGGGACCTGGGAGGACAGTAGTCTCTATGCCAAGGACAGACTACACTTGAGTGAGGGAGGAAAGAAAGTGTTGAAACAGAGGATGGAGGAGTACATAGAGGAAGTTGGGAATTTAAACTAGGAGTGGGGGATGGCAGTTGGGGAAGAGATATGCAGAGACCACAGGTTGGGAAACCATATGAGCTTACCCCCCATAACAGTGACAAAGGACAAATGGCAAGTACTGTTGGTGATGCTAGGAAAGGAGGGCAGGATGGGAGGGGGGAAAGGGTGGAAGGTGGCTACCCTTAATGCTAGGAGCCTTGTGAGGAAAACTGCAGAGTTACAGGTTCTCATGGCAGAGAGAGAGGTGGACATTGCAGTCATCACGGAAACATGGGCCACCCAATACAATGACTGGGACCTGTCTGTACCAGGGTACAGATTATTTCATAGGGACAGAGTGATTGGGAAAGGAGGGGGGGGTGGCACTATATGTGAAGGAAGGACTGAAGTGTGTAAGGGAGAAAGGGGAGGAGGGTAGTATGAAGTCACTTTGGATGCAAATCCAGGATTCCAAGAATAGGATTCTTAGAATGGGAGTGGTGTACAGGCCACCATCTCAGATGGAGGAGTTAGACAGGGAACTAGCGGGACAGATCAGGAGAACCTGTGAGAAGGGTAGTGTGGTGATTGTGGGGGACTTCAACATGCCAGGAGTGGACTGGAGCACCCCAACAACCAGGAACAGAAGGGAGCAGGTACTACTGGATGCCTTCCAGGACAGCTTCCTGCTGCAAATGGTCAGTGAACCAACCAGGTTAGGAAATACCCTTGACCTTGTGCTGGCAAATGGGGACTTTGTGAGAGAACTTACAGTGGAGGAATCGCTGTCAGGGAGTGACCACCACTCAGTATGGCTCACATTGGACATGGGCAAGGAAGGAGTGGAATCTGGCACAACAGTGCTGGACTTTAAGGTTGGCCAACTTTGGGAGGATGGGGGAAGTGGTAAAAGGGTACCTGGCCAGAATTCAATCTAGTATGGACACTAACCAGAGGTGGGAGCTCAAAAAGCTGGGGATAGTGGAGGCAACCAAAACCTGCTGTAAAGCCCAGAGCAAGAAGGCTAGGGCTAAGAAACCAATCTGGTTGAGCAAGGAGGTCATGGAAAAGGTAAGGAGGAAAAGAGCTGCCTTTAGGAAGTACAAGAAAACAGGGAGGGGGAGGACAGGGAGGAGTACTTGACAGAATCGAAGGAGGTGACAAGGGCAGTAAGGGGAGCCAAAGCATCTACGGAACTCAGGCTGGCACAAGGCATTAAGAAGGGGGAGAAGGACTTCTTTAAGTACATCAGGGAGAAAAGGAGCTGTAAGGACCACTTAGTAAGGATTAGGAAGGAGGGAGGATGGGTGGAAGCAGGGTGCGATAAGGCGGAAGTACTAAATGAGTACTTCTGCTCAGTATTTACTAAAGAGAAGAGGGGGAGTAACACCCAAGGTGGGAGAAATGGCAGAAGCAGGAGGGGAAGTGGTGACAGATGGGGAAATCATGGAGAGCAGAGTTTGAGAGGGTTTGAAGGCAATGAGGGTGGACAAGGTGCCAGGCCCAGATGGCATCCACCCCAGGGCACTGAAGGAGCTGGCAGAGGTCCTTGCAGGACCTTTGGCAGACCTATTTAATGCCTCACTACATTAGGGGTGTGTACCTCAGGACTGGAGGATGGCTCATGTGGTGCCCCTCCACAAGAGTGGCCCCAAGGATGAACCAGGAAACTACAGACCAGAGACCCTCACATCCATCGTGGGTAAGCTAATGGAGACTATCCTGAAGGAGAGGATGGTGGCCCTCCTAGAGGCCAAAGGACTACAGGACAGCAGACAGCATGGCTTCATACGTGGCAGATCCTGCCAAACCAACCTGGTCGAGTTCTATGACTGGGTAACTAGGCAACTGGACAGGGGCCATGCAGTGGATGTCTTGTATCTGGACTTCAGTAAGGCATTCACCCAGTGCCACATGGAAGGCTGGGAAGGAAGTTTGTAGGCACAGGGGCGGGTGCAAAGCTGGTGAGATGGGTAGGAAACTGGCTGCAGGGAAGGCAACAGAGGGTGGTGGTGGGTGGGGAGCGCTCACACCCAAGGGCAGTGACGAGCGGTGTTCCACAGGGCTCAGTGTTGGGACCAGTGTTGTTTGGGATATTCATTGCAGTCATATCATGGGACATCAAGAGCAAGATCAGTCTGTTTGCTGATGATACCAAGGTAGGCGCGGTGGTGGATGACCTAGAGGGATGGCAGGGGTTGCAGGATGATCTGGCAAAGCTTGAAACCTGGTCAGACACCTGGCAACTGGGCTTTAATGCCAAAAGTGCAAGGTGCTGCATTTTGGGATGAAGAACCCAAGGAGGAGTTATCACAGCTAGGGAGTGCAGCTAGCTCAGACAGAGGAGGAGAAGGATCTGGGTGTGCTCATTACAGGGTCAATGAACAACTCGGCACAATGTAGGAAGGCAGCTGCAAGACCAACAAAATGCTGAGGTTGTATTGCAAGGGGGATATCCTCGAGGAGGGATGAGGTGATTCTGCCACTGTATAGGTCATTAGTTAGACCACACCTGGAGTACTGCATGCAGTACTGGCGTCCGTATCTGAAGAGGGACATTAAGTTACTGGAGGGGGTGTAGCGCAGAGCGACAAAGATGATCAAGGGGCTGAGAGACTTATCATACGAGAGGAGGTTGAAGGAGTTGAACATGTACTCACTGGAGGAGACGAGAGACAGGGGTGACATGATTGAAACCTTTAAATACATGAAAGGAATAAACAAGACGGGTACAGAGGGGCTGTTCAAAGTAAAGGAGGGGAGGGCCACCAGGGGCCATGATATGAGACTGGAGGGAGGAAGGTTCAGGAGGGATATGAGCAGACACTTTTTTACAGAGAGGGTGGTGGCTGGGTGGAATGCGTTACCTGCTGAAGTGGTATGCAGTAGAACAGTGGACTGCTTCAAATGAGGATGGGACAGGACAAGGGGGAGGGTTAATGAAGGGGAAGGGTGGAAGGGAGGGGCAGCAACAGAATAAGGGGTGCTAGCTGCACATTCGAGCAGACTTGATAGACCTCTAGGCCTTTATCTGCTGGCAAATTTTAAATGTTCGTATGTTTGTATTTAAAAACAATTTTGTAAAAAATGCACAATTTCAACAGAAATTGTAACTTTTAGTCACTGTTCTAATTTGTGAAAAGTGTATAAAACTGATTTTTTTTTATTTCACCCGCCATTACAGCAACTCTAATTAAGACATGTTTATAATAAAGCCCAAATCAGATCTGTTGCTGCCAGCTGTGATTTACATTTGCTGACAAACCTAATGCACTTTGGAATATAGTCTATAATTTGTACACCCATGATGCTTTGTGTTGAGTTTCAGGCTTTAGAATATCTGGGGTTTGGAGAGCTACTGTATATAGAAATAAAACACATTGCGATACAGTGTATATGAAATGTTCTTATATATAATCAATTTTTTCCTTTCACTATTCATTGTTCATTGTGTGACCCCTCAAAATGTTATGCAAACTCTCTGTGTTTCAGTTAACCCAGTGGATAAAATTGGTAATAGTGTTGGATCCCACAGAAAACAAGAGGTTTTACCTCTGCTGGACTATCCTGGGTAAATTAAAGAGATTGTGCACAATTCTTTATATGATTATTTCAATGATTATTACAGCTATCTAGCAACTGGATTGTTAGGGAGATTGTTAAAAAGGGACTTTAGTAATACATTAAAAAACTACCTTTCAAACTGGGGTATGGTGGCACTCATTTCATGATCAGGAATTATGTTGTGGTGATGTCACACAGTGTGGTTCTGATGCTAGACATCCTATAAGATTCTGAAGAAAACCCTGAATTTTATGTTTTAGCAGAGTGAAACAAAGGAATCCAATGCTTTCTTTTATGACTTGACAAGATACGAACATGCTAATATATGAAATTTGCTAGCAGATAAAGGCCTAGAGGTCTATCAAGTCTGCTCGAATGTGCAGCTAGCACCCCTTTATTCTGCAGCTGCCCCTCACTTCCACCCTTCCCCTTCATTAACCCTCCCCCTTGTCCTGTCCCATCCCCTTTTGAAGCAGTCCATAGTTCTACTGCATACCACTTCTGCAGGCAACGCATTCCACCCAGCCACCACCCTCTCTGTAAAAAAGTGTCTTCTCATCTCCCTCCTGAACCTTCCTCCCTCCAGTCTCATGTCATGGCCCCTGGTGGCCCTCCCCTCCCTTACTTTGAACAGCCCCTCTGTACCTGTCTTGTTTATTCCTTTCATGTATTTAAAGGTTTCAATCATGTCACCCCTGTCCCTCCTCTCCTCCAGTGAGCACAAGTTCAACTCCCTCAACCTCCTCCCGTAAGATAAGTCCCCCAGTCCCTTGATCATCTTTGTCACCTGCACTGCATCCCCCTCCAGTAACTTAATGACCCTCTTCAGATACGGGTGCCAGTATGGCATGCAGTACTCCAGGTGTGGTCTAACTAATGACCTTTACAGTGGCAGAATCACCTCCTCCCTCCTCGAGGATATACCCCTTGCAATACAACCCAGCATTTTGTTTTCCTTTGCAGCTGCCTTCCTACATTGTGCTGATTTGTTCATTGACCCTGTGATGAGCACCCCCAGATTCTTTTCCTCCTCTGTCTGGGCTAGCTGCACTCCCCCCAGCTGGTAACTCCTCCTTGGGTTATTCATCCCAAAATGCAGTACCTTGCACTTTTTGGCATTAAACCCCAGTTGCCAGGTATCTGACCAGGTTTCGAGCTTTTCCAGATCATCCTGCAACCCCTGCCATCCCCCTAGGTCATCCACCACCACGCCTACCTTGGTATCATCAGCAAACAGACAGATCTTGCTCTTGATGTCCCATGATATGTCTGCAATGAATATCCCAAACAACATTGGTCCAAACACCGAGCCCTATGGAACACCGCTCATCACTGCCTTGGGTGTGAGAGCTCCCCACCCACCACCACCCTCTGTTGCCTTCCCTGAAGCCAGTTTCCTACCCATCTCAACAGCTTTGCACTCGCCCTGTGCCTACTAACTTCCTTCCCAGCCTTCCATGTGGCACCAAGTCGAATGCCTTACTGAAGCCCAGATACAGGACATCCACTGCATGGCCCCTGTCCAGTTGCCTAGTTACCAGTCATAGAACTCCACCAGGTTGGTTTGGCAGGATCTGCTACATATGAAGCCATGTTGTCTGCTGTCCTGTAGTCCTTTGGCCTCTAGGAGGGCCACCAACCTCTCCTTCAGGATAGTCTCCATTAGCTTACCCAAGATGGATGTGAGGCTCACTGGTCTGTAGTTTCCCGGTTCATCCTTGGGGCCACTCTTGTGGAGGGGCACCACATGAGCCATCCTCCAGTCCTGAGGTACACACCCCAAATGTAGTGAGTCATTAAATAGGTCTGCCAAAGGTCCTGCAAGGACCTCTGCCAGCTCTTTCAGTACCCTAGGGTGGATGCCATCTGGGCCTGGCACTTTGTCCACCCTCAGTGCCTTCAAACCCTCTCGAACTCTGCCCTTCATGATTTCTCCATCTGTCACCCCTTCCTCCCCTGTTTCTGCCATTTCTTCCCCCTTGGATGTCACCCCACTCTTCTCTTTAGTAAATACTGAGCAGAAGTACTCATTTAGTGTTTCTGCCTTATCGCACCCTGCTTCCACCCAACCCCCCCCTTCCTAATTCTTACTATGTGGTCCTTACAGCTCCTTTTCTCCCTGATGTACTTAAAGAAGTCCTTCTCCCCCTTCTTAATGCATTGTGCCAGCCTGAGTTCTGTAGATACTTTGGCTCCCCTTACTGCCCTTGTCACCTCCTTTGATTCTGTCAAGTACTCCTCCCTGTCCTCCCCTCTCTCTGTTTTCTTGTACTTCCTAAAGGCAGCTCTTTTCCTCCTTACCTTTTCCATGACCTCCTTGCTCAACCAGTTCAGTTTCTTAGCCCTAGCCTTCTCCATAAGATCACCATAAGCAGGAGTAGTTTGCTTTAGCATGCTTCACTGTATACTGATATTACTGGTGAGGCAGAGTAGCCACTGTAGGCATTTCATAGTTAGGACCAAACCATGGTGTTCCACCTTGGCGTCTGGTGGTTTGGCTTGTTCACACTGGAATTAAAAAACTGAAAACGAAGACAACCCCTTTTCCATGGAGATAAAAGTAAGAAAATAGCTAATTTTGGCAAATCCTTTTTTTTACTTTCCAGATTTATTATGGGGGAAGGCTATGAACTGGACTCTGTTTGTTTGTTACATGCCACAATAACAGTAGCACACATTAGTAGAAATGTGATTTATTTGAGCTTAGTGAATAATGCAATGGTCAGTGCATGCCAGTCTTGGAATTTATTACTCGTGAGGCAGTGACATCAGCACAACCCCCTTTCTATCCACAAAATTAATGGCTGTACATCACAGTTTTTAAAACATTCTTTTTTTCTGGAGAATGTTGATAAATGTGACCCAGCAAGTTCATTTACTGGAGACATATCAATTTTCATAATAATAATACTAATATAGAGAATGGTATAGTAGACCAGTTCCTACTGTGATTTTTATTAAAGTTGATTGCACTCATTCACAAGAAACATATTGCGGCAGCTTTCCAGAAGCAGGTTGTGGAGGTGCTGCACTGTTGTGTCCAATGACCCCCACAGCCTGTAAAGGCTTGGCCCACTTTCCCCGAAGCCGTGGCATGCTGCTGCTGACACTAGCTCAGCCAGCATGCCACCACCTTGAAACGTTTCTGCCGCAGCAATCAGGGGCCACCTCGTCATTGCAGAGTCAGCAGAACTGCTGCAATGAGGGAGTGACCTGTCATTACTGGGCGGAACTTGCCAACTGTAATATTGTTTGTGAACATGGTGGCTGGCCTGCTGCCTGTTCACAAACAATATTAATTACCCCCCAGTGCCAAGGGGGTGCCCAATCCCCTCGACAGCATGTGCCCCCCCAACAAGTGTTTTTTCAGACGGGGGCCCCAATCCCCATCGGCTTCAGTCCCCCCCTCTTAGTTACAGTTGCTGATGGGGGAGCCCACTTCCCATTGGCATTACGTCCCCCCTCCTAGTTTGATTTGCTGATGGGGAGCCCACTCCCCATTGGCATAATGCCCCCCCACAAACACCCAGTACACTAGGGCTGAGGGGGTGCCCAATTCCCCTCTGCTCTTACTGCCCCCTTTGTGCCGACGGGGATGCCCAATCCCCCATCGGGTAGAGCTTCCCCCCCAAGAAACCCTCTGTTGGCAAGCTGGGAGCCCACACCAGTGTGCCACATGCCCCTGTAAAAAAAAAAGTCCCGCAATGTTTTTTTTTTTACCTGTGAAAAAAGAAAATGGTCCCTCATGCTCCCCCTGCCCCTCCCACAACCCGCGCCCAAACACTACACACTCTGCCTCCCCACACACACCCTTTACCCCATACTTACCTCTGGAGTCCGGCGCGATGATCTTTGGTGGACTGGGAACACATCTGCACTCTTCAAAGCCGACTGCAAACTGAGGAAATGCCGGTAAGCTGTATAATGGAATAAATAGCGTTTTTTCAACTTTTATACATATCTCAGGCATTTTTTGAAATTTTGGCACCAAATTTTCAACATGGTTTTTTTGGGACCCCTCCTCATGAATTCTTCCACTGTCGTGGCATTATTTGGCCCCAAAGGGTGATTTTGTGGTCACTGTGCAGAATCACCTTTCAGGACCAATTAACAGAATGACAGTGCCAGTGTTCATGAGGTGGAGTCTCAAAAAGTGTATGTTGCATATTTGGTGAGAAAAATCAAAAAAGTTATTCTTTTACTAGCATATGTTGCGCTGTTGCTACTCATGCTCGTAACTTCACCAGTTTGTAATATTTTCACTCCAGATTTTCATCATTGCCATTTTTACACACCTCCTTATGAACAGTACAGCTTCATTTTTTGCATCCTGGCCGAAATGTGGTTTCGCAGTTCTGGCACAGAATAGCACAGTCGCTGTGGGAAATCAGTGTTCAGGGACATTAAGAAAAACACAGTGACACTGTCCATGAGCAGAGGTACTAAAATGCCTATGTTCAAAATTTTGTGACGAAAGTCTATAAAATGAGTGTGTTACGACTGTGCATTGCACAGGTTCCATGCACGCTCATAACTTCACAATTTTGCAACATTTTCACTCCAGATTTTCAACTTGCCATTGTTCCGCACCTCCTTATGAACAGTGCAGCTGTCATTTTTCACATCATGGCCAAAATGTGTTTTTGCTCTTCTGGTGCACAATTGCGCGGTCGCAGTGGGAAATTAGTGTTCAAGGCACATAAAGAAAATCACAGTGACACTGTTCATGAGCAGAGGTCCTAAAATGCCTATGTTGAAAATTTTATGATGAAACTCCATAAAAAGACTGTGTTGCAAGCATGTGTCATGCAGTTTCCACGCACTCTTATAACTTCGCAAATTAGTAATTTGTCCATGCCAGATTTTCAACATGGGCATTTTTTCACAACTCTTTATGAACAATACAGCTGTCATTTTTCACATCCTGCCCAAACTGTTTTCACGCTTCTGGTGCAGAATACCGCAGCCGCTGTCGGAAATCAGTGTTTGGCACAGATTAGGTTCGAGCGAGTGAGAGAGTGGGAGTGACCGAACTCATCTGAGCTCTGTTGGGACTGCTGCGGATTTCTTTGTGGCAAGGAAAAGGCACCAATGAAGGCAGGAGCCCAGTACAAAAGGGCAGCCTGCAGCACAGGGAGACACAGAACAAGCGAGTGAGGGAGGGGGAGTGAGTGAGCTCGACGGAGCTCTATTGGGACTGCTGCAGATTTTTTTGTGGGCAGAAAAAGTCAGCAATGCACACAGGGGCCCAGTACAAAAGGGCAGTCTCAGTGGTGGGAGAAACAGAATGTGCAAGTGAGAGGGGGGAGTGAGTGAGCTCAACGGAGCTCTGTCGTGACTGCTGAAGATTTCTTTGTGGGCAGAAAAAGGTGGCAATGCAGGCAGCAGCCCAGTACAAAAGGGCAGCCTGCAGTGCCAGTAGAAATGGAATGAGAAATTGAGAGAGAGGGAGTCAGTGAGCTCAATGGAGCTCTGTCAGGACTGCTGCAGATTTCTTTATGGCCAGAAAAAGGTGCTAACAGAGGCTGGAGCTCAGTACAAAAGGGCAGCCTGAAGCGCCAGGAGAAACAGAATGAGTGAGTGACACAGGGCGAGTTAGCGACCTCAACAGAGCACTGTCGGGACACCTGTGGATTTCTTTGTGGGCAGAAAAGAGTGCCAACACAGGCAGGAGCCCAGTTCAAAAGGGCAGCCTGCAGTGCCAGGAGAAACAAAATGATTGAGTGACAGAGGGGGGAGTGAGAGAGTGCAACAGAGCTCTGTCGTGACTGCTGCTGATTTCTTTGTAGGCAGAAAAAGGCAGCAACGCAGGTAGAAGCCCAGTACAAAAGACTAGCCTGCAGTGCCGGCAGAAATGGAATGAGTGAGAGACGGGGAGTGAGCGAGCTCAACGGAGCTCTATCGTGACTGCAGCGGATTTCTTTGTGGGCAAAAAAGGTGGCAATGCAGGTAGCAGCCCAGTACAAAAGGCCAGCCTGCAGCACTGGCAGAAAGGGAATGAGTGAGTGAGAGAGGGGGGAGTGAGCGAGCTCAACAGAGCTCTGTCGGAACTGCTGCAGATTTCTTTGTGGGCAGAAAAAGCTGCCAACGCAGGCAGGAGCCCAGCACAAAAGGGCAGCCTGCAGCGCTGGGAGACACAGAATAAGTGAGGGAGGGGGAGTGAGTGAGCTCAACAGAGCTCTGTTGGGATTGCTCTGGATTTCTTTGAGGGCAGAAAAAGGCAGCAAGACACACAGGAGTGCAGTACAAAAGGGCAGCCTGCAGCAGCGGGAGAAACAGAATGAGCAAGTGACAAAGGGAGAGTGAGCAAGCTCAACGGAGCTGTGTCATGACAGCTGCGGATTTCCTTTTGGGCAGAAAAAGGCGGCAACGCAGGAAGCAGCCCATTACAAAAGGCCAGTCTGCAGCACCGGCAGAAACGGAATGAGTGCGTGAGAGAGGGGGAGTGAGCAAGCTCAATGGAGCTGTGTCAGGACTGCTGCAGATTTCTTTGTGGGCAGAAATAGCTCCCAACAGAGGCAGAAGCTCAGTACAAAAGGAAAGCCTGCAGTGCTAGGAGAAACAGAATGAGTGAGTCAAAGATGGGGAGTGAGCCACCTCAACAGAGCTCTGTCGGGCCAGCTGAGGATTTCTTTGCAGGCGGAAAACGGCTCCAACACAGGCAGGAGCAAAGTACGAAAGGACAGCCTGCAGCACTGGCAGAAATGGAATGAGCAAGTGAGAGAAGGGAAGTGAACAAGCTCAATGGAGCTCTATTGTAACTGATGCAGATTTCTTTGTGGGCAGAAAAAGGTGCCAAAGCAGGCAGAAGCCCAGTACAAAAGGGCAGCCTGCAGAGCCAGGAGAAACACAATGACTGAGTGACAGAGGGGGAGTGAGCAAGCTCAACAGAGCACTATCGTGACTGCTGCTGATTTCTTTGTGGGCAGAAAAAGGTGGCAATGCAGGCAGGAGCCCATTACAAAAGACTAGCCTGCAGCGCCGGCAGAAATGGAATGAGCGAGTGAGAGAAGTGGAGTGAGCGAGCTCAGTTGAGCTGTATAGGGACTGCTGTAGATTTTTCTGTGGGCAGAAAAAGCAGGCAGGAGCCCAGTACAAAAGGGCAGCCTCCAGTGCCAGGAGAAACAAAATGAGCGAGTGAGACATAGAGAGTGAGTGACATCAACGGAGCTCTGTCGGGACACCTGCAGATTTCTTTGTGGGCAGAAAAAGGTGCCAAAGCAGACAGAAACCCAGTACACAAGGGCAGCCTGCATCGCTAGGAGAAACGCAAAGAGTGGGTGAGACGGGGGAGTGAGTGAGCTCAACAGAGCTCTATCGTGACTGCAGCGGATTTCTTTGTGGGCAGAAAAAGCCGGCAATGCAGGCAGCAGCCCAGTACAAAAGGCCAGCCTGCAGTGCCAAGAGATACAGAACGAGTGAGTGAGGGAGGGGGAGTGAGTGAGCTCAATGGAGCTCTGTTGGGTCTATGGATTTTTAGGGCAGAAAAAGGCAGCAAGGGCAACATAGGGCCCAGTACTTAAAGGGCAGCCTGCAGCGGCGGGAGAAACAGAATGAGCGAGTGACAGAAGGCCAGTGAGCGAGCTCAACAGACTAAAGCAATCAACATTTGGCATTGACAAATGCTTGTTTTGGTTTGGATTAAAAGTTTAGCAGCTGAAAGAGAAAGTGTAGGTCTCTTTGACAACCCCCATATCTTGGGATCTCTAAATGAAATAAAGTGATAATAAAGAAACTTCTGAATCTAATAATTTTTTAAATACATTTTTTCTTTATACCCTCTGATCCCCTTCAGCCTCTAGCCCATTTGGCCCCATCACCCACCGTCCACAGGAATTATCTGCTCCGATGCCCTCTTAGGGATTGCCCCCCTGGCAGTGCCGGGGAGCATACTGCCTCCTGATGTTCTCATCCAGATTAGGAGCTGGTCCAGTCAGTGGTGTATAGCCTGTGGTGGGCTAGGGATTTATCCAGCCATCAAGGGATTTTCCTCCTTTTTATACTCACGGGCTCCAGTGAGCAGTGATGTGTGCACATATGTATCAGTGACACACGCACAGGCATATCAGTGTTAAGGGAGACCTTGCTGTCTGAGCCACATTGCTTCACTGCCACATATTCTCCATCAAGTTTCTGCTTAAATGCAGGATGTCAAGTTCCCTCACCAGCAGAGTGGAGAGCAGGCTTTTGGATGCTCTGTCCTCATTTGCCAGCCAACCAAAGTTTGCTCCCAGATCCTGATATCTGAGCTGACAGGCTAGCTTTCTGAATTTAATCTACCTACCTTCTTATCCTTTGTATCTCTGTTCTATCCTTCTATTTAGTTTCTGAGCTGGCCACTCAGAAACAACCTCCCTTTCTCTTCCATTTTTCTTCTGCCATCCCCTTTTCTTGCCTTTTTATGTTCTGTCCTGTAAGTTTTGTTTTCAATGCTGCTAAGTGATTTTGAATTGGTCTCAAGCTGGTCCTATAGTGAGTAGGCGGAATGTAGAGTTCATAAACCCCTTTTTTGGTACCTTTGCCTTTAATGTGTGTGAGTTGCTACATACAGCCTTTTTGCAGGCTGTCAAAGGCTAAATTTGATATGTTAAATCCTTTCTGTTTTAAGGTTATTTTTTAGGGGAGTCCTATCTGTTCAGGATGTTGCCACACTGTTTCTTTAGTAACAAACTGGTTATCCTTCATTACTTGGTCCAGTATGTACCTGGAAAGCCATTGCCTGCTAATGGATTTACATCGCCTCTTCTAAATACAGTCTAACACAGGTCGGGCTGGCCCTGACCTGTGCACCTTATCCAACAGGAGGTGGAGTGGATGGAGCTATTCAAATCAGGAGAAAGTCCCACAGCAGAGTCCCACACCCTATTTAGTGTTTATTTATTATAAGTCTGCTTTTCTCTGCAATATATTTAAGCAATAATGCACAACAGGGTGTGTGCCGTGCTGGGATAACATCATGCCTTGTTTGGTTGGGCATGAGGCTGCAGGCTGAGTGTGTCTAACACCCAAGAAGTGACATCTGAGCATGACACACACTCTGGAGTACATTATTTCTGTTATACAATGGCTCATTTTTTAGCAAAAGAAGAAAATAGAAAAAAATATATATTTTTGGGGCTTTTTTTTCTTCTTCATTTTGTATGTGTGGTGGTGTATGTCTTTTAAAAGAATGCCCACAGTTTCAGTTTTGGCCACTAAATGGTGATGGCAGCATATACTGCTTTGTGTTTCCCTTGCTACAGATTTCCTTCTCTGACCACATACAAGTCTGACTCTGTCCCTGTGTTACAGTGGCATAATAGATGCTGGCCCTGGCCTTTTTTTTTGTTGTTGCTTTTTATTCACATATTTAAAATGCAGCCATTTATTATGTGAATGAAGGAGCATGGTCACCAAGCTGATTGGAGAGTAGAGCTACTGTAGTGCTGTTGTGTGAGCCATGGAGCGCGGTTGTCAAGCCAATCAGACATTAGAGCTGCCACAGTGCTGTTGTGGGGGATAAAGTTAATTACAGCTATGGCTTTGTTTTAAATTGTATTTATTTGGTTTTATTTTGAAGGAGTATTTTTTTTATGTTGGGGAGCATGGACATGCATGGGTGAATGAGCATGGCACTGTTTTGTGCATGTACTACAATGGCTCTACTTTCGGAACTTCAAGGTAGTGAAAAGCTACTGTTATGGATTTGTGTAACTTTCCTAAACAGAAATAATTTCTCAACAGTTTTATAAATAAGTTGGAATGAGGAGAGGAGAAGAGAAGGAGGTCAACAGCATGGTGATATCATCAGGAGGGCTGAAGTCCTTTACAGAGGCAGCTTAGAGTGGCAGTAACTTGTGGAGAGGATGCATGGTTTGAGAGCCTGTCATGTGCTCACATGTATGCCTGGACTTCATACAGTGATGCTATGCTGAGATAACATCACTGTCCCAGGTACACACTGACCAATCAGAGTCCAAGGATTGTTTGCTGCCACTGTATAATCTGTAACAGCACCCACTATAGATACAATCATAGTGATGTTTGCAACTATTTGGAATGCATTCTGAATCATTACGCCGTTCCAATGATATTAATGTTAATGGTTGTGAGGAGCAGATCACCTGATTTCTGCGATCCCAATAAAAAGATCTTACGCACAGGAGAATCAGTCTGAGCTAGCAGTTAAAGGAGGAAGGATGTGATAGATTCTTGGGTATGAGTAAACAGAGTCACTGTTTGCTTGCCTGAGATACCTGATTTATGTACAGAAAGCCCTTGAAGTGTATAGAACATTGAATAATTTTGGACTGAATTGGTGGAATTTTGATTTCAGTGATCTTGTGAGGACCGGTAAGTGGTTTTGACAGCCTAGATGTTGTCACATTAGGTGGCCATCTCTGAGCCCATTGAGCATTCACTTTGCTTTAATGTTTTCTTTTAAACGATACACTGAATTTTTAGCTAAGTTTATAAATAGTTCCAGTGAAGAGGCTAGAATTAGGGCAACTTGTGAGTGAGCTGTGACAGATAAATTTCTGACAACATAGTTTTGACATTTTAATCAGGTTTCTGAAGCTGAGTTCTTTTACAATGGGCCAGCTTTCAATACTACATAGCTGTTTAGCCAGTCTCACTGTTTTTTATTTAATTGATGCTGTGCATAGTTGCCTGTTCCCACGTGCTGTTTTTCCCAATATAGCTGTTACAGAGGTTTACCAGCAGCAGGAGTGGTGCCACAAAGTCTTATTCACCACAGCTAAAGGCGAAAAGTTTTCTGGCTTCTGTTTTCATGGCTGTGGCAAATAATTAGTAGCAGCAACCGGTCACATTCAGTTCTGTCCTCTCCTGGTGGACCCATAGATTGTCAAGTAATTACCTACAGACATGAATCTGCACAGTTGCTGGAGTATCTTGCGCGATAATTTTTGGGGTACAGGGTGAGAAAAGAGCATCTTTCTGAGTTAACTTATAGATTTTGGGCACTAGCTCATGAAATCCTGTCTGCTGGTTGGGACTGAAGATGTTCCTCCCATTAAGAACCTGTAGTGGAGTCTCCATTTTCCATTCTGAAGTGGAGTCTTTGGTGAAAGTATCTTTTCCATTATTTGGTTAAAACCTGCTGTAGTTCCTGGGGTGCTCAGTGGCAGTGAGTCTACCCTATAAAGGGTGGAAAGCTTTTGTCTTGGGGTTTTGGAGCCACTGTGGGAGAGAGTCCCCAACCGCTAAACTATGTAACTGTATTTTTGAGGCCACTCTGCTGAATTGATTTCTGTGAGCTGAACATTTGGTTATTTCAATAATATATACAATATTAACGTTCCATATCTTCTGGACTTATTATCAACTTGTGCTTATAAATCCTAAGTAAAATTAATGGTGACTCTCTACCTGGTGACAGCTGGTGAGAAGATAGAATTACAAATTTCTTGAGTTTTTACTATGTCTGCCAGACTGTGATAATGTCTGAACTCGAAATCTTGTACTCGGATTTCGTTCTATTTATTGTTTTTTTGTTTTATTTTTATTTTCTCTTTTAAAAAAGTTATTTGCTGTATGTAAGTAGGGATTTGAATGTGTAGCTGCTCATTGTGTCTGTGTATACAGTACATGTGGCATGACTGGTAGGTTAAAGAGGATATTGGGTTTGTTGTTAAGATGCTGTATTTCTGTTGTTGTGTAGTTATTTGAGGGTATAACTGTTTTATCTTCAGGAATAAAAATGTGTAAGAGAGATATAAGTGGGAGCATGTTTACTCCAGGGACCACCTATTGCAGTTCTATCCTTTTGATAGTTTCCATTAGCCCTCCCTACAGAGGTCCTCAGCTGCTGCAGAGGGCTGGGGATCCTAAGGAGGTGGTAACCAGGTAAACTCCCACCCCAACCCTACCCAGAAGGTAATATGATGACAGCATGGAGGAAGCACTCTGGCTCAGAGAGGGCATCCCCATAGAGATGCCTTGGGGAAATTGAAGAGGTTCTTGAAGGAGCATTGAGGACTGTAGACGAGAATGGGGCACAGAGCATAAAAAATAATTTGCAAAAACTATGTTAATGGACCAGTTAGGGTTTACCGTAATGCTACAATAATAGGAAAATGTGGCATTAGGGTTTCCAACCCTAATTCCCCACGTCCCCCAAGCAACAAAAGGAAAAATAAAAACATTAGGATTTTGGGTCTCATAAGTCTTGGCTAATCAGTAGTCAGGTCTTCCTTGGGGTTGTCAATTCTAGTGCTCACCCATCCACTAAGCAAACAAGGTCAGGTGTGATTGCTTTTCTTCAGGCAGGGCTCAAAGGGCCCTGCTGAAGAAAGCTACAGCAGATTTTGTTGGCAACTTGTGGCGAGACATACTTTTCTGCCTTTGAAGCGTGTATCAATATGAGGCATTGGCTTGCAGCTGTACCCTGTGCTTTAGGGAGGAGGCTACAGGCTCTGGGGAGGAGTCAGCATTAGGACTGACAATTCCAAGGAAGACCACCACCACCACTGATTCACCAAGACTCAGGAGTATTTTTTTTCCATTTGGTGCTTGGAATGTGGGGTGGAGAGTTAGGGTTGGAAATTATAACACCACATTTCCCTATTTTTGATGCATTAAGATGAACCCTAACTGGTGCATTGTTGCAATTTTGCAACAGATTTTGTATGCTTTATGCCCCCTTCTCATCTCCAGTCCTTGAGGCTCCTTCAACATCCCCTAGACACCTTTGTAATGACGCCCTCTCTATGCCAGTGCATCTCCTCCATGCTGTCATCGCATTACCCCCTAGATAATGTTGGGATGGGGGTTTCCCTGGTTACCCTTCACAAAAGTGGGAGCAAGGCAGAAGCAGGAAACTACAGACCTGTTAGTTTAACCTCAGTGGTAGGGAAAATGATGGAATCACTTCTGAAGGAAAGAATTGTTAAATATCTAGAGGCCAGAGGGGCACAGGACCCAAGGCAGCATGGATTCAGCGGGAAGGTCATGCCAGACAAATCTGATAGATTTCTTTGACTGGGTGACCAAAGTAGTTGATCAGGGAGGGGCTGTGGACATGGCCTACCTAGACTTTAGCAAGGCATTTGACACAGTCCCACACAAAAGATTAATATACAAGTTAGCCAGCCTGGGAGTGGGTCCCAAGATGACAGCCTGGGTAAAGAATTGGCTGGAGATTAGAACACTGAGAGTAATAGTAAATGGAGTCCACTCTGAAAAAAGGGGGGTTAGTAGTGGGCTACCGCAGGGTTCAGTATTAGGACCAGTCCTCTTCAATGTCTTTATAAGTGACATTACAGAGGGACTGAAGGAAAAATATGTCTCTTTGCAGATGACACAAAGATCTGCAACAGAGTTGATGCACAAGTGGAGTGGAAAGGATGAGAAGGGACTTGGCAAGGTTAGAGGAATGGTCAAATGTATGGCAGCTTAGATTCAATGCTAAGAAGTGCAAGGTAATGCGCCTGGGAAACAAAACCCAGGGAAGAGTACACAATGGGGGTGAGATACTAACAACAACAAAATGGAAAGGGACCTGGGGTAGTCATATCAGATGACCTAAAGGTGGGCAAGCAATGTGGAGAGGGCAGCAAGGAGGGTTGGGGATACTGGGATGCATAGGAGAGGCATCACCAGTAGAAAACAGAAGTTATTATCCCTTTGTACAGACAGCTAGTGAGACCCCATCTGGAGTACTGCGTGCAGTTCTGGAGACCCAATATCCGCAAAGACATAGACAGGATGGAAGCTGTCCAGAGGAGGGCACTAAAATGGTGCAGGGTCTGCACCGAAGACATATGAAGAGAGACTTAAGGAGCTTAATATGTATAGCCTCGAGGAAAGGAGGAGAGGGGGACATGATAGAAACTTTAAGTACCTCAAGGAATCAACAAAGTCCAAGAGGTAGCATCTTTCAAAAAGAGGTGTGCAAGAACAAGGGACACAATTTGAAGATAGAAGGAGGCGGCTCAGAGTAATTTAAGAGTATTTTTCACAGAGAGGGTGGTGGATGGATGGAGCGCCTCAGAGGAGGTTGTGGAGTCACAAACGGTGGAATTCAAGCATGCATGGGACAGTCATAAGGCAATTCTAGGGGTTGGGGGTAGGAAGAAGTAAGCTGCTGGTTAACTAGGATCTGCAGCTTATCCATCAGGTAGGGAAATGGGCAGACTGGGTGGGCCAAGCGGTCCTTATCTGCCGTCAAATTCTATGTTTCTATGCTTTCTATGTTACCACCTCCTAAGAATCCTCAGCCCCTGGCAGCAGCTGAGGACCTCTGCATGGAAGTCTAATGGGGAGCTAACAGAAGGATGGAACTGCAACAGGTGGTCCCTGGAGTAAACGTGCCTCCGACTTATATCTCTCTTACACATTCTTAGCCCTGATGATAAAACAGTTATACCTTGAACACACTGTGCATGTCAGGAGGTGTACAACTGGATGAAGGAGTGGAGTCCTGAATATACTGGTTTCTTGTCATCCTCAAGGACTAGAGCCATTTTCAATGTTCTGTTTACCCCCCCCCAGGAGCTCTGTAGAGCCATGATGTCTAGGGAGGCATGCTTGTAACAGGCATGATGATGTTTGTATGACTTATGGAGTTCCCACTCACCCATCCATCAGTCCTCCAACAGCATTGCCACCTGTAGTCAACCAGGTGGCAGTATTGCAGTGGAGGATGGGAACCCTCCCTTTCTGGAAAGGGAAAGCATACCGTGGGATGCTCAGTATCCCTCCCTCTGGCCAGATCCCAAAGAACTGGGTTTATTCCCCAATCCAGATCACCAGCACCATGAGCAGTAGCACTATCACTGTGTCAAAGGGGCCGGCTCCATGCTGTAGTTTCAGAATGTAAGTGGAGCCACAAGCTTCACCCCCTCCAATGATGTTTCAGTGGGAAGGAAGAAGTACTGCTAAGTATGTAATGCAAAGCAGGGGCCCCTTAATAAAATTTACAAGATGAGGAAAAAAACACACCTAATGCTCATTTTTACATCTGAATATGGCATTCTTTTAGCTATGCTCAACAAAGTGGGTAGTTTGATACCTTTTACTGAACCTAGAAGAGATTTACAAACTACAAGCTTCAGGTTACATAGTGACCTTCATCAGGTGCAGCAGCCTGGTTCTATATAAAACATGCTTATTTACTTAGGATACAGAAATCCACAAGTCAATAAACATTTACACATGGTATAATAATTCTTTGGATTAGGAAGTACTGTATGTAGAGACAGTATGTACATGCTGTGCAGGTGTCTGGTACTAACAGTGCACAGATGCAAATGCCCTGTGCCAAGGGAAGACTCCACCCAAGGACTCTACATTTTTGTGTAGTGATGGATGTGAAGAATTAATGGGACTGTCTAATGGGCTACAGAAGCACAAGGCCCTGTGGACCCAGTGCTTCCATGTGGTTACAGATATAAATGCACAGGGCAAAGAATGCATTTGTCAGCCAATACACTAGGCACTCTGCCGCCCACGGGTGGAGAAGTGCAGGCCCTATGACAAGAGGACAGTTGTCTTCACTATATTTAGAAAATGGGCTTAAAAAATAATGTATCCTGATTGGCTGAAAGTCATGGTCAGGCATGCTTTTATTTTTCCATAGATGAGGGGTGAAAAACAAGTGCCAATTCAGGGTGCCGCATTACTTAGAGCATCCTTGCGGCACCCGGAATTTTGAAATTAGCCAGCAGCCATTTTTTTTCCTTTCACTTACTGAGAGGAAAAACAGGCTTTGCCCAACCACACAGACCTGCATGCAAACCCAGCAAACAAGTCTACGTCATTCAATCCTTAAAAAATGCAACTCTGTCCCCAAACTCCACCCTAGTTTCTCACAAATAAATTTCCAACCAGATAAATGCGGTGTACTCTTGCAGCACCAGGTCTGCGGGACTCCAGCTATTCCCCCATTCACCACACTGTTTTCCCTGTAATAAAACACAAAAAACTGCAGAAACAACACAATTATTGACTTTTTTCCTGAAAATAATATCACTTCCCTGAACTGCACAGTAAATTTCCGATCGTGCTCCATCTGAAGCGAGGGCATGCTTTGAAACTAGCACTAGAGACTCATGCCACATTTGAAAGCTTCTTCTAAAAAAAAAAAGAAAATTACCTCAGTTCATAATGTACCAGTCTTCAGCACTACAGTCCCCTATTCTGACTCGGCACTGATTAAACCAGCAAAGAAAGCAGTTCTCCACTGTTGTGTATGTGGCGAGGGACAAAGCAGTAAGCAACCACAATGTGGAGGAAGTCCCTATCAGAAAGAAACTATTAGCAAAAGAACACCAGTGTCCTCCACTGGTGATTCTGCCAGTACAAGGACTACTTTACCTAAGAAGTTAATTGTATTTTTTTTTTTTTGTTAATTTTATATATGATTAATTATTTGTATATATTTTTTTCCAAAAATGTCACCTATGGTCCATTTTCTAAATGCAATATTACCATAAAAGTGGGTGATATTGGGAAATACCAGATCTTCCAGGGGCTATAAGTCTCTCCACCTGTAGCATCAGGCCTCATTACGCCCCTGAGTGGTCCGGTATTTCCCAATACTGCCCACCCTGTCAGGAATTATTGGTTACATGGTACCAAGGCATGTGCAGACAGCCCTGCACCTTTGATTTGCTGGCAGGAGGTGGGTGTCACAGAACAGTGCTATTCTTCCACCCTCACCCCATCCAGCTGGGTTACTGAGTTCACCCCCGAACTCAGCTCACTGGCAAAGAATCACAAAGCATGGCAGCTGGGGTGAAGACTGGCACTACACACAAAGGTTGTAAACAATTCTAATATATATTTTTTTTAATTTTGACCCCAATTTTTCAAGATGCTTGTTTTATGATTCGCCTTATGAAATGACAAGTAACATTTATAGTATATTAGCCAAAATGTCTTTTCACACTGGAGGTGTGAAAACATGTCACCTCCAGGGTTTAAAAATGACACATGTCCCATTTATGAGGTGGTGTGAAAAAATGGCTATAGTGAATGCTGAAATACTGTAATCTTCAGTCATAACCTGGGCATTTTGATGTATTTGTAGACCAAATGCTCAGCATAACCTTCTAACTACCCCATCTCATGAAGCCGGCAGGTGAACATTTTCAAATCCCCATCAAAATGTCATTCTGCACCACTCAAAATGTCATTCCAAACCACAGGTGCAAAAACACATTTTGGCTAGGATTTAAAAAAATGACAGCTGTCAAGTTTGTGAGGTGGTGTGAAAAAAATGGCTATGTTGAAAATTGTGGTGAAACTATTACAAATTATCAAAGCTATGAGTGAATATAGACAAATTTCAAGGTATGCACATAACTTTACCATTTTTACATATTTTAACCCAAAATTTTCAATATAGCCTTCTTATAACACCACCTAATGAACAAGTGCAGTAAAAATGTCAAGTCCCAACCAAAAGGTGATTATGCAATGTGACTGTGAAATCATCTTTTGGGCCTGATTTGTATAATTTCTCCATCATTGGTCATAAGATGGAGTCCCAAAAATGACATGTTGAAAATTTGGGACCAATATATGCAAAAACAACAAAGTTAGGCATCAAAGTTCAACCCCCACTGAAATACATTGAACCACAGTTATCTTAGTTTCTCATATTACAGCTGCTGGTCCCAGCAGCAAGACATGTTTTCCATCGGAGAGTGGATCTTCACCCTGGGATATGTTCAGGTGACTGAGGTGTGTGTGTGTGTGAGGCAGTACTGAGTGGGAGGTCGGGGTGTGCGGGGGGGTGGGGGAAGATCAGTGCATGATCATATTCTATTTTACAGGTTTAGAAAAAACATCAATGGACAGTTCTCTTTATTTCAGGCATATTCCAACACTGGAGATTGGGCATCCCAGTATCAGGCTTGTGTTTAGTGGCACTGGTGGTGGGCACCTGCTGTGCCACCACCAATATAAGGGGTATGGGGGTGAGCGACCTGGAATGGAGGGGAGTCAAGACAACTGATACTGGAGTTGGGCACCCCAATCTGCTTCTATATTAATTATTTACTAACTGTATGTAGAAATAAGGGCCAGGCAGGTGACCCAGTTTTTGAGAGGAATGAGCTTTCTGGGCAGGGAGGGAAGCCAGCCTGTCCCCACAGCAAGCTCTGTTGTCTTTGGGGATAAGCAGCCCCCCTCAGAGGACAGGAGCACTAACATGGACCAAGGTTCCAGAACCAGATCCTTTGCATTGGAGTGACATAGGAGACTTTGTAAGGAGCTAAGGGCACCAGGTGTTTGCTTGCTGACTGGCTTCATGCAAATGAAAGGACAGACGCCCCCTCTGATAGGAGCAGCTTCAGTCCTTTAAACTACCCAAAGTTTCTGTCCAGCAAGCAGTAGGTGGTGTCATGACCACAGTGCATGGTCATTGCACTGGACTCCCAAGCCCCTTCCAGCCTGAGCTGTAATGAGTTCAGTTCAAAAACAGAAGTGCACTCACCAACCAAAAAACACCCTCGAGCTCCAAAAATACCAAATGGAGTCCAAATTTATTCCACACACATGTTGCATGCTTGATGCGTTTCGGATGTTAGTCCTTTATCAAAAGCTAGTGCAAATAACAATACAGATAACTAAAATAGTACAAAAAGGATGACATCATAAAAAAGTGTCAATTGATACACACATCAGTGACTGGATGCACAATTACAATGAGGAGAGAACAAAGTAAAATTGGGGAAAGAATATATGTAGGGTTGTGGGAGCAGCAATATATCTTAAATACATTACGTAAGCAATTTTTTTCAAAATGCAGGCTCTATAAGAGGTACATAGATGATGTGATACTATTATGGGATGGAGAGGTTCAGGAACTACAACAGTTCCTTGATTTCATGCATAGAACTAACCAATATTTGAAATTTACATTAAAACATGATTTTTCTTCCACAGATGTTTTAGATATCACATTGTTTAAAGGTATCAATGGCAGTATTCAGACAAAACTGTATCATAAAGAAATAGCGGGGAACACACTCCTACTATCAGAAAGTTGCCACCCTAGACATGTGACTAAAAACTTCCTAAAGGGACAGCTGATAAGAGTCAAGCATAACTACAGTATGGTAATAGACTTTAAGGACCAAGCAGATGATTTGTGTGACAGGCTATTAGAGAGAGGCTACAGTAGCAAAAATATTGTTGATGTCAGAGAAGTAGTTTCAAAAATGGACAGAAATAAGCTGCTAGAAAAACAACCTAAGAACCCATACATGAGTATTCATTTTAACTTTATAACTACATATACGGAGCACTTACACATTGTACGAAAGATCATTTGCAACAACTGTCATGTTTTACAGAGTGACCCAGGACTTAAGGACATTGTTTTTGAACCACTCAGAATGGCCTTTAGGAGGGCCATTATACTTGGGGACACTCTTACACATAGCCATTTTCAGGAATATACTTCTGAAACTTGGCTCACTCTGGGGGTAAAAATGTTTACTAGTATCAATACAGAAAAAGAATTTGAAATGTGTCAGCTTATCACCTGTGATACAAGTGGAGTGATTTACCTGGCCTCCTGTATTTGCATGACCTTTGATATAGGGAAAATGACTAGGAGCTTCAAAGTAAGAGTCAATGAACATCTAAGGGCTATAGAGAGAGCAGATGATACCTATGCCACAGCAAGCCATATCCAGAATGCAGGGGAAGGTATTTCACATGGGTTTTCATTTATGGCCATAGATAAGGTTAATCACAACCCCAAATGTGGCAACTTTAATGATTTAGTTTTGCTGAGGGAGGCCTTTTGGATTATTAATCTTAAAGCTACACATTTTCCTGGTCTTCACACCAATTTTGATTTGAAACAATTTCTCAGAAAAAAGCAAAAGTAATTTATTCTGGTTCAGGACAAAATGGATATTCGGGATATTATCGCTATTGTATATTTACGGTGTTTGTCTTCTTATGAACCTTATACATGTGGTATATTGATATACATTAAATAATTTATGTAATAATGATCACTTTTTTTCTTTCCCGTTCTCCCCCCTTCTTGTTGCTGCCTTTTTAATTCTTTCCCTCTATGCTTTTTGGTCTTGATTGTTCCTCTCCCCCTCCCCCTTATTCATTTTCCCCTTTTTTACTTGGTTCCCTCCACATTGTAATTGTGTATCCAATCACAATTGTTACTTTTTTTGTACTGTGTCATTTTGGTTTGGAGCACCACCCTTCCTAGTGCAGCCTTTTTTCTGATGTTGCTGTAATGAGCTCAGCAGTGACACATCTCTGAAATGAGGTTTGTAACAAAAAGTTCCTAGTGCATGTACGAAGGAAAGTCTTTGAAATACTAGGCATTTGTAAATCAGATTAGTAGTGTAGACTCCTCTCTCGAAATGGAATGTGGTAGAAGGAGGCCTATAAATTGTAAAATGTTTATATTCATGTAGCCTCCATAAATACAGACTGTGTGTGTGTGTGTGTGTGTGTGTGTGTGTGAAGAGAGTGAGAGAGACACGTACACACACACAACTAATATTGCTGCCTCCCCTTAAAATAACATATGTGACTAAATGCATTGAAAATTGAAACCATGTACAGTATGTCAGAGCAAAATACATAAAACTGGGTGACATGGGTTACTTTGTTAATATCATTGTAACCCCCCCAGGTGGTGCTATCCTAAGGGCTACTACCCCAGCCTGCTTGGCTACTGACAGGTTGAGGGCCTAGGATCTATGACTGGTGCATCCACCCAGAGGTCAGGGCTGATAGTGGTTAAACTAGCTCGGGCACAGCCCTGTGGGACACTGTGACCCCCCCTTTGTTCCCACTAGTGGCCCACACAGTTCACAGGAGTTACCTTCCCAATACCTCACATACAGTATGAACACTGATTGCACATATAGTTACCATTTACCCTTGAGACGGATTCTGCCTCTTGTCTCTGAGGACCCCCTGTAAAATAAAGGTTAAGTAACATACACAAACACAGATTACACTGCTGGTTCTATATGTACTGACACTTCAAACAGTATAAAGTTCAGTAATAACAAATCTGGTTTATTCAGGGGACTAGAACATGGGAGGGGGAAATCAGGTTGTTTGGCAATATTCAAATCACAGCAATGTACAAGCAAATAGGGTTCAAAAATCACACTCTACGTACCCAGGATGGTGGTGGGGCTAGCCAGGTCCTTTGCCCGGGGTTGGCTGGCTGGTGCATCTGGATGAGGCCCTGCAGGAAGAAAATATATGAACAAAGAAATTGTAATCTGGAGCCCGAAGGCTCAGTCCACAAACATAAGCACACAAAACAAAGTTGACACACTTTGATTAAACGAAGGTGAGGGGAGGTACCCATTTGTACTCACAAACCCCAAACTGAGAGCGGAATTGAGGAGGTGACTCTGAATGACCAGGATGAGCAGAGCATGGAGATGAGACCCTTGTGACAGGGCCTAACTGATTTGAAAAGCAGATGGATGCAGTCCGATCAGCTTTGAGTCCAGCTTCTAGCTTCAGCTCACAACTCACAGAACAAGGGGAAAAAGTATAGCAATCCCCTACAAACACTAGGCCCATTTATATGTAAAGGAAATTACTATACCAGGAAGCTGCTTTTTGATCCCAATTGCAAATACTGCAAAACCCAAGAATACACGCAGCAACAGTCTCTCCGACAGGCCGATCACACTTCTGCAAATCTTCAGTCTTCCACGTGCAAGCCTGGTTCTGCACACTTCCTCCTTCTCTTTCCACAACTCGGATTCAGTCCAATTGAGCACTCGCTAATGGCTACAGGCCGACTTCAGGACCTTACACACGGTTCCCATGTGAACTGCATGCCGCAGCAGAACAGCGTTCCTACTCCCTTCACAGTCAACTCGCATCTGGCCCTTCAGGAACAGTTCGGGGCATTTCCCTTAGGCTCCACACAGGTTTGGTTGGTGGATTCAACTGTCAATCACTGTAGGGCTCCCTCTGTTGCTGCAAAAAATTGCCAAAGTCCAAACTACAGTTCCCAGAAGCACCTGCCATACATTACCCCTTTAAGCAGGCTCCAGGTGAGAGTCCAAGTTCTGGTTGGCTCAGTCAGTCTCCATTTTAGGGCTCCCTTAACCCAATTGGCCCAGATTAGCAGTTCAGGTCCAAAATGGAGGAGCAACACACACAGAGTCCCAGATGCAATAAAGACAGGTTAGACAAACTGCAATTTTACTAATGCTCTAAATGATTTCAGGACCACAGTTACATCTTTCAGATGGGCTCCCTCTCCGCTCTCAGCGACTGCAGAAATGGAGCGATCTGATGGCAGCTCAGGGTGGGATTCGAGCATTAACTACACAGTCCCCCCATTCAAACTAATTTAACCTGTGAGCAGGCAGCTTTTAAAGAGACAGTACCAGAGGCTCTAAAAGCACTCATAGATAAACAGCTTAAATGCCGAACACCATTCAGGTGGCGAGCACTTAGCCAGCTCCCAGGAGACTTTAGGAAACCCCCATTTGCAGGGGGCGGGGGGTTACATCATAATAACAAATCTTGCTAGAGGCCTTCCCAAATCTTCACACTGGTTCTGGCTATCTGTAGGACTGTGAATGCACAAATCTATAGTGTAACTCACCATGCTGCAGCTGCTTCCCTCCTGCATGCTGAAAGAAAAATTCACAAGTCAGTCAAATGGTATAGTGTGTTTCTGAGGATTTTCTGGCATAAATTGGTGTCTCGTGGGCATTAGAGCTGTGCAAAATGTAGAATTCCAGCAGCAGAATTTGTGCAGAATGGCAATTCCACTCAACAGTTTTCTCAGAATTTCATTTTTAATTCATGAGAATTCCAGAAAGCATTTCTATGTAAATTACAGAACAATACTCCATGGATTACACAATTCATGAAATATTAGACCAAGGTTGGTGGAAAATAAATCTGTGGTTTAAATAATTGTGGAATATGAATCCATAATTAACATTCCATTTCAGATTTATGTAATTCCACTTCCAATGTAATTCCATAGTATTAGGCAGACCGCAGAATTCCGGCAGAAGCAGAATTTGAAAATTCTCTACAGCTCTATTGGGCAATGCTCAGTTATTGACTCTTTTAATCTGATGTCTCAGTTGTGTTGACTGAGTTCCACAGACTTCACAGTTGAGGTAACACAGAGAAAAAGGCTATAAGTGCTGTGTTTAGCTAATTTTATGATTTTGCTCTTGTTTTACTTTTGTGTATGTTGCAAGCACCCTTCAATCTCCTGTGATGACCACGTGCAAATGATGTGAGATGCTCCAATGATGCTGTTTGAGTCTATAGTAAACTGAGAGGATAGCAATCAGTCACTTCTCCACTAACAATAGCCTCAGTAGGAAGCAGCTAACGTGAATCTGAGAGCCGGTCCCTTTATATAGCCAGTGCTTTGTCTGGCATGATTAATACTCTCCTGTTATCCAAAGCTGATGCTTCCACACTGGGGCTGCCATGTGGGGAGCTTCCGTGTCACCTTCTCTCATGCATCAGGAAACACCAGGACACTGATGGTTTCTTAGCTAAATAAAACCCAGTGGCATACCAGATCAGGCTTTGTTTACTTTTATTTCTGTCAATTTTTTTCTGAGAAGTCCTCTCCAGATTTATAAAATGGAATATAAACATGTGAATCGTCAGTAGCTATTTCTGCTTCTATCTTGTCCACATTTCTAAATCACAGCACCATGCATTGTGGAGTGCAGGTCCTTTTTTTTTGTAGCATTAGAATTTTGGACATGTAAAATAAAAAGACAAAGCATACTTTGTTTTTCACTTTATACATTCAGGTAGTGCAAAATTCATTATTATGATAAATGTAGCCCCTACTTAAAGGGAAGCTGTACCAGTAAATGCTGTGGACATTGACACTTCATTAGATGACTGGCCTAGATTTATTAGATCCCTGTTCCTAAAGATGAGAAGATTTATTATTACACCTTTTGAACAGGATATTGGAAGACACATGGGGCAGCTAAAAAAGTTAAAGACTCCCTAACACTACTTAGTACCCACAAAGTGGAGTAGCAGCAGAAAAGGCCATATTGGATGGCATGGTTAGTGAGTCACTGTCCTGTCTGTGACTGGCCCAAACATATATCAGTGTGCCTGTGCAAAATAGATGACTTCATCATGCATATAGGTACACAGGCATATTGGTAGGTCTGGGAGGCTGTAACTAGCTCTTAGTGCCTTGCTAATTCGAGCCTTCTCAAAGCAGGTCTTATGGCCAATGCCTCCCCACACACAACCCTCCAGACCACCTCCTGAGTGTAAATCTAACCCACCCAGTGGTCTAGTGATCACCGCCCTCGATTGCTCACCTGTTCATATAGTGAATGTTCCTTGTTGGTCTAGTGTGCCCTCTTAACCCCCAGTCATCTGCCCATTCACATTGTGACTGTCCCTAGGTAGACAGTGTGCCCCCCCAGTCCCTGATAGCCCACCCCTTCAAATAGTGAATGTTTCCTAGTGGTCTGTTGAGCCCCCCTCCCCTGATTGTCCACTTGAATGACCTAATGGCCCCAATTGTTTACTGTGACCCCCAATTGGCTGCCCAAGTGACCTACCTAATGGCCCTGGTGGTCTAGAGTATGCTCCCCACGTGGCCACCCTATTGCATTAATGTATGTCCCCGGTGGTCTAGCTACCCCCTATAAGGTTGCAGGAGCACACTAGATCACCAAAGAACATTCATTATACGAATGGGTGGGTGATCAGGGAAGTGGGCCAAACTACACTACCAGGACCACGATTAAGGCAGCCCTGACAGGCACAGGGAAAGAACTCCATTTGATTCAGGCCTGTTATAGGGCCCTAATGGGATGCAAATGACCCCATATTGCCTTCCTAATGCTACTGGGTCTTTTGCATAAGGGGTTATTAATATGGTGAATTGCTCCAAAGGTGAAATCACCATTTGTAGTCCTTAACAGCCAGATTCCTCCTGCAAGCCCCACAGCACCCAACACATGTGGCCAGTAGGGGGATGTGGCTTGCAGGCTCAATCAGGATAGTGCCTGGCTGCTATACTGAATCATGCCATTAGCTTTCACAATGTACCTTGCACATATTCCAGTGTATTTGTATTTTGCTCCAGACACTAACCTGATCCTGGAGCAAACATTCTGTGAGTGTAAACCAGGATCTCTGACTACCTGGGCTTATGTGTGTTACTTATTCAACATGTAACTAATGATCAAAGACCTGATTATGCACCTTACTTACTTCTGTTTACATCCAGGGGACTAACAAAAATCGAATAATTACCACCTAATTTCCAATCTCTCAGTAGTGGCAAAACTACATGAATAGATAGTGAAAGACCAATTGCATGACTATACAGTTGTCAGCAATATTCTGAACCCATTGCAGTTGGGATTCTGAACAAAACATTGTGTGATGTCTGCACTGGGTTGTGAAAATCACTAATAGTATTCATTTTTTTTTTTGTAATTTATTTATTAAATTCTCGGATTACAAATACCTTTGAGCAGAAACTGCTTATTTACAAAGGTTCCACGTCAGAGGATGAGGGGCAACATGCATACAGAGGTAGTAAAAGAATGCACAATAAACAACCAAAACAACTAAAAGAAAAACGAATAAAGATATATAGTTATAACATACTTTGAGATAATATTCATACAACGAGCAGCTTGAGTAGGCAGCTGACTGTGGTAACAATAAGAGATAGAGGGCACAAGAGGCAGTTAGTATTGCAGGCGTGCGACCGGGTGGAGGGGGAGAGGAAGTAGGCAGGCTAATGGGCCACTGTCAAAAGGTGGGGGAAAATGTCTTGTACCATTGGAGAAGTGAAGCAGGAAAGGAGTCACAAGGAAGGTCCAGTGCCAGAGGGAATGAAACTGGGAAAGGGCGGGCTGTGATACATGAGTGAGCTGGAAGGTGTTTAGAGAGATCTCTATTCAGAGAAACAGTCACATTGAGTGGTAGAGGTGAGGTAAAGTTTGAGATTCCTTTTGAAGGGTCAAGTGTAGTAGAGGAAAGTGCTTCTTTATTGAGGGAATTGAACCATTGAGTGGCTCTATAGATAAAGGACCGCTGACCCTTGGAGGTACAACATCTGGGAACCTGAAAGGTTAGAGATTGGGTACCACTCATTTGTTGAGTGCCACTGAAGGTAGTAAGGAGTGTGCTAACACCAGGTGGCATGAGACTGAGGAGAATCTTTTTGGTAAGTAAGCAGGTCTGGTATTATATTCTGCTGAGGAGGGGTAGCCAGCTGGCCTGTGCATAGAGTCACAGGTGTGAGTTTGTTGGGCCGCACCCATTAGTAGTCTACAGGCTTCGTTGAGAGAAACTGAGATCCTGCGGAGGGCACTTGTTGAGGCAGAGCCATAGATGGCAAGGCCATAGTCAATGATAGATGTGACAGAGCTGTAGATGGCTAGTTTAAAGGCATCAGCAGGCACACAGTGCTTGTGTTTGTGTAGCAATCCAATCTGTATATTGGCAGTCTTGGCAACAGTGTCAATATGCCGAGTGTAGGAGAGGGTACTATCCAGGGTAATACCAAGGTACTTGAACTCCTTGACATGTTCGAGTGGGCTCCCAGCATGGTTCTTGATGGTGAGGGACAGACAGTTGTGCCTGCTCCATCAGTTACAAAAGGACATGGCTTTGGTCTTGCTGCGGTTCAGGACAAGTTTATGAGAGTTGAAACAGTCTTCGATGCACTTGAAGTCGAGCTGCAGCTGGGATTCAAGGACTGTAATGTCATGGTGGCTGGAAAACAGGGCTGCATCTTCTGCGTATAGTAATATTTTTTGGTGGCAGGCACTGGGGAGATTGTTGATGAAGAGGGAGAAGAGTAGAGGGCCCAGAATAGACCCCTGGGGGACTCTGGAGTGGACCGGTTTCTCAGCCAAAGAGATCCCTGCAATCCTTACACATTGGATCAGATTATCAAGGTAGCTGGTGAACCATAGAAGGGCATCACTGGAGATCCCAATGGAGGACAGTTGCCTGAGCAGTAGGAGGTGGTTAACTGTGTCGAAGGCCTTGGTCAGGTCTATAAATACTGCCCCCCCCCACAATTCCCTTTGTCAAGCATGGCGTGAATGAAAGTTGTGAATTCCAGTAGTGCAGTGGTGGTGCTGTACCCTTTTCTGAAGCCATGCTGCTCTGGGCACTGTACATTGTACTTATCCAGGAATTCAACTAGTTGGTCCAACACTACTCGCTCCAGCGCTTTGGATAGTGGGGGGAGGCGTGAGATAGGTCTGTAATTGATGTGGAGCATCCTATCTCCGCTTTTGTGAACCGGTGTGAGAGTGGCTTTCTTCCAGAGAGAGGGGAAATGGAACAATCTAAGTGAGAGATTGAAGATCTTTGTAAGTGGTTCTAAGATTTCATCGAGGACTTGTACCAGCAGTTTCAGGTCAAGGGAGTCACTACTGTACCCTTGTTTGCCAATGGCCTTTTAAATGTAGTTTCTAGCTACTTGTGGTGGGACCTCCTTAAAGAAAAACTTTGGGGTTGTACATTCTAGTTGGGGGGGTCACATGGGAGGAGCTGGAGGGGAGGTTGTCGAAAAAATTAGGTGGAAGGACACTGTCCAGGTTTGTAAATGCATTATTAAAAGTGCTGGTGATGATACCTAGGTCGAGTGTAGGAATGCCATGAAGGTTGAGCATAGTGGGTGGTGTTTTAGGATCCTTGCCTGTGAGTTCTTTCAGGTTGTTCCAGAATTTTTAACCCTGGCCCCAAGAGTTGGTCAGAGCCTTTTTGTAATAGATGTGTTTAGCATTCCGTATTTTTCGAGTGCAGTCATTTCTGGCTGCTTTGTATTTTTGCATGTTTACTTGCATCGGAGTTGCATGAGCACAATGCCAGAGGTGGTCTCTGTGCTTGAGTTGAGTTAAAAGGTCAGTAGTAACCCAGTGGTTGGTCTATCCTTTGACCGTCATCTTTTTCACTGGTGCATAGATGTCACAGGCTTCATTGAAAAGTTTTACAAATAGGTCCAAGGCTTTGTTGGTATCACTGAGGGAGTCAAGCACTGCCCAGTTCAGTCTGGTTAGATGGGATTTTAGCAGCTGGAGGTGCCCGTGTTTGATAACCTTGGCATAGATAAGCTTGGGAGAGGGCTTGTGGAATTTGTTTGACCAGGAGCAGATGACAGGCGAGTGGTCACTTATTGTATCCGGGAGTAGAGAAACATTGGAAATACATTCAGGGTGGCTCGATAGAATCCAGTCTAGAAGCGTAAGGGAGCCTGTCCTATAGTTACACCTAGTGGGGACATTGACCAATTGAGTGAGGTGATACGCCTCGGCTGCATCCTTATAGGTAGTGGCCTCAGCGGAGAGCCAGTTAATGTTAAAATCACCCATTATTATGGTTTCAGAGTTATGTTGCTGGACCCTTAGATATTCCATGATGCTATGGAAGCCAGCGGCCTGGTTTCTTGGGTTAGGTAAACTGAGATGGCAGTGAGTTCCTTGTTATGTGCACCAAGGAGGATTTTGATTGTGAGGACCTGAGAGGAGCTGCTCAGGCTAGGGGATGGGATGATGTAACCTGTAAGGGTATCCTTAAGATAGATGGCGTAGCTCCCACCCCGTTTAGCAATCCTGTCTTTCCTGAATATGCAGTAGCCAGGGATAGAGACTGAGGTATCAGGGATTTTAGGGTTTAGCCATGTTTCCACAACTTAGAGGACATCAGGGTTGTGCTGTAGGATCCATGTTTGGAGGAAATCAAGTTTGTTGAGGATGCTGCAGGCATTGATAGATGCCAGGGTGAGTGTCCCTGTCCTTCTACTTGGTGCCTCTGCTGGCTGCCCAGGTGGTCCTAGGTTGGGGTGAACATTTCCTGAGAGCAGGAGCAGCATAAGGACAATTTGTAGGAGAAAGGATTTCAGCATCTTGTAGGTTTGCCAGTTTGTTTTGCTCCTATGCCTTCCATTGCTACAGTGCCACCACTGTTTGGATAGGTTGTAGTGTACAAACATGGTCAGGGGAATAATCGGTGGGAAGTGTGCAGTTAGTATCAGAAGGTAGCCAAAGTGCCATAGAGGGGAGCAGAGGTTGGAACTATCCATGATATATATCCCTGTGGTCATGCCAAGGTTATTATGCAGGGCATAGAGGGGTGCATGATGAAGATGAGATTGTTTTGGGTTGCTCCCCATGTAAGTGTAACAGGTGGTAATGCACAGTCAGTAAAAACACCTGGAAAAGCATTATTCAGTCAGAGGATGAATCAGGGTCCGCGGGAGATAAAGGATGGGAGAGGGGGTTTGCTTAATAAGGGTTGGATATGGAGAGGAAATAGCAGATAGTCAGGGCACAGTGTGATGTTCAGCTGAGGAGGATAAGTGGCAAGGGACAGGGATAGCTAATCCAATGGGAGGGCAGCACACAGGGATAGCTAATCCAATGGGAGGGCAGCACCCAGAGTGGGAGGGGCGAGAAGCCTATTTAAAGGAGGCCTGGGAGGGGGTGGTGGGGTTGGGACAACATACAACCCAAAGTATCCAGCCAAGTACAAGGCAGCAGGTCGGCAGAGTAGGGCAAAAAAGCACTCCAATGGTCATGCTGCCATGGTCTGTAGCACCCAATCACATTATCACAATTAGCTATAAACGTAGTTGCCTAGATTGTAGGAGAGTGGAGAGCTAACGTGCAGCACTGGTGGGGCTTCAACTGCGCTCTGGCAGAAGTTAGCTTACCGGGCGGCCAGTCAGTGGAGCAAAGCAGCGGGGCTTCTTGCAGTTTCTTTTTGGGGGCGGTGGCAGCATTCCATGCTGCTATCCAGGAGGTTCAGCTCCTGGTGTCCTATTTTATTCTGCTGGTTACTGGTGGGAGTTGAACAGCGGCGGCTGCTGTGGGGAGGTCCTACCGCCTGCAGCAGCTACCAACAGGAGCCCGGTTCAGATAGCATTAAATCACCAGCACGTCTGTGAGGCACTGTTCCTGGATCTCAGTAAGGCCTTCAATGCAGCCAGTCAAAGTATACTATTGACCAAGTTCTCAGATATGAGGATAAGTTATAGAACCATTGGTTGCCTCAAAAACTACATTGTGGGCTGCTCCCATCAGATCACATTAGACAGACTCTTTTCTTAAGCACCACTCCTTTGTAAAGGTATCTGGCAAGACTCCATTTTAGACTCACTTCACATCATTATTTACATAAATTTCTAAGTGGTGGTGTCTCAGATGCTGATCTATATTTTTGCAAAGATTATACTGTTCTATTATATATGCCAACCTTCGCTTACTATGCATACAAGTATTGCAATCAGCCTTTAATTACAAAATAATCCACTTGTTAATAGATTGCTTTATAAATGTGCCAGAAATGAATGCTATGTTATTCAGGTCAGGTAGAATAAATATTCCCTCCATTGTCGATGTTCCTTTCGCTACAGTCACTGGTGCTATGTTGGAACTAGTACATACTTATACAATGAAGCCCACAAGGATGCAATGCAACGCAATACTACAGCATTCTGCAGCAGAGTCACTGCAGGAAACAAGGCAGTTTTAATGGTGGGTAGAAAATGGGCTTTTTATTTCCTGGCTGGTACCCTTGCCAGGGATGGGGGTACATTAACTTACAATAGATGCTCAGGAAATAAAAAGTCCCAGCACAATCTGTCTCGTGCCCAACTGACAAGTGATGTCATTGTGTCCATATAATTTTCAACGTTAACAACTGCTATTTTCTTCCAGCTCACTTAGCGAGAGAGAGAGAGAGACAGACTCCCCCATCAGTCTTTAGCTCTGAAACTACACTAGTAATGACAGCAAAATACAAAAAAAGTTATTTTTGTTTGTTTCACAAAGCCAGACCCAACTTTTTTGTCTCGCTTAGTGAGCGAGTTGCTGCGCATCCGGCCAAGGCCCCCCCCCAGGCTTTCTTACTTTAAGTTAAATGAATTAAGCAAAAAGTACCCAAATATTTTAAAAAACAAAATGAAGCCATCAGTGTGACTGCCTCAGTGACCGCTCAGCAATTCCAAACCAAGTACCTTTTTTTCCCATGACACAGTTCCACTCCTGACTGCAGTCTTTTAGTTCCAAAAGGCACAGGGTGCTATTCTCACTGCAGCCATTGAAAATACATAGATACATAGATACATAGACAGTGTCAGCAGATAAGGGCCTATGGCCCACCCAGTCTGCCCATTTGAGCTTGTAAGTTCAGTTTGTTTTCCTAGAAGTCTGTAGCACCTTACCCCTGACCTCCAGAATTCCTTTATGTCTATCCCATGCATTCTTAAATCCCGTGATTGTTTCAGCCCCCACCACTTCCTCTGGCAGGGTGTTCCACTTGTCCACCACCGTCTCTGTGAAGAAATTCTTTCTCATGTTTCCTCTGAATCGTCCTCCTCTAACTTCATCCCATGCCCTCTAGTCCTGGAAAATCTTTCACTTAAAATAGTGTTTTCCTGCACCCTGTTCCTCCCTGTAAGATACTTGTATGTCTCTATCATATCCCTCTCTCCTCCTCTCCTCCAGGGAGTACATGTTCACGTTCCTTCAACCTGTCTTCATAGGACTTGTGATGCAATCCATGCACCATCTTTGTTGCCCTCCTCTGAACCTTCTCTACCCTGTCTATGTCCTTACGTAGGTATGGTCTCCAGAACTGTACACTGTACTCCAGGTGGGGCCTCACTAGTGTCTTGTACAGAGGAATTATGACCTCCTTTTCCTGCTGGTAATGCCCCTGCCTATACATCCCAGCATCCTATTTGCTTTACCTGCTGCCTTGTCACTGTTTCCTACCTTGAGGTCATCAGAGATGATAACCCCAAGATCCCTTTCCTGCTTGGTGCATGCTATATCCTCACCCCCAACTGATATATTGTGCCAGGGTTTTTGTGCCCTATATGCATTATCTTGCACTTCTTTGCATTGAATTTCAACTGCCAAACCCCTGACCATTCTTCAAGTTTCTGCAGGTCGCTTCTCATTCTGTCTACACCCTCTGGTGTGTCTACTCTGTTACAGAGCTTTGTGTCATCAGCGAACAGTGAAATTCTGCCTTCTAGGTCCTACGCCATGTCACTGATGAAGATGTTGAATAGGACCGGTCCCAGCACTGATCCCTGTGGTACCCCACTGGTCACTCTTCCCTCTGTGGAGTGACAGCCATTTACCACCACCCTCTGTGTCCTGCCACCCAGCCAGTTACCTACCCACCACACTACTGTCCTGCCCACACCCATATTCCCCAGTTTGTGTAATAGTCTTCTATGTGGCACAGTGTCAAAAGCCTTGCTGAAGTCCAGATAGGCCATGTCCACTGCCCTCCCCTGATCCACCTCCCTAGTCACCCAGTCAAAAAATTCAATGAGGTTGGTCTGACATGACCTCCCCCTGGTGAAACCATGCTGCCTTGGGTCCTGTAGTCCATTGACAACCAGATGTTCCACCAATCTCTCCTTCAGTAGTGCTTCCATGACCTTCCCCACTACCGAGGTGAGGCTGACTGGTCTGTAGTTCCCTGCTTCCTCTTTGTTCCCACTTTTGTATAAGGGGACTACATCTGCTGTCCTCCAGTCTTTCTTTACCTCCCCTGTTTCCAGTGATCGGCTAAACAGGATAGCCAGAGGTTCAGCCACCACCTCTCTTAGTTCTTTAAGGACCTTGGGGTGCACCCCATCTGGCCCCATTGCTTTATCAACTCTTATTACTTCCAGTTCCTTCAGGACCCTTTCTCGTGTAAAGGGACTTGTGTCCATTTCTGCACCATTCTCACCCCTTGTACTCCCTTCAGACCCAGTACCCTCCTCTTCCTCAGTAAAGACTGAGCAGAAATACCTGTTCAATATGTCAGCTTTACTGTTGTCATCCTCCACGCGGCCCCCATCCTCCCCCTTCAGTCTCACTATCCCTCCCTTTGTCTTTCTTTTTTCACTTATGTACCTGTAAAGGTTTTGTCCTCTACCCACTGATTTTGCAATATGTTCTTCGGTCTGAGCTTGGCTTCCTTACTGACCTCCCTGCCTCCCTTTGCTTCTCCTGGTACTTCTCCCTATCCCTTCTGCCTGTGTCTTTTTGTATTGCCTGAATGCAATCTTCTTGGCTTTCACTTTCTTTGCTACCTCTTTGGAAAACCATAATGGTCTCCTCTTCCTTTCCTCTTGCTAACCTGCTTAATACATAATTCTGTTGTTCTTGTAATCCCCATTTTAAATACTGCCCACTGTTCCTCAACCCTGATTCCTGTCCCATTCCCTTAATGCCTCTTTCAAGTATCTCCCATTTTCCCAAAGTCTGCCCCTAAAATCCAGGATACGTGTTTTGTGTGGTTTGGTTCTGCTCTTTCTGTGATTTCAAACCACAATGACTGGTGGTCACTGTTTCCCAGGTGCTCCCCCACTGTTACCCCCATCACACTGTCCCTGTTTGTGAGCACAAGGTCCAATATTGCCTTCTGCTGAGTTGGTTCCATGACCAGTTGTTGAGGAAGGCACCCTGAAGGAGTCCAGGATAAATCTGCTCCTAGTTGATGCTGCTGCTGGGATGCTCCAATCCACGCCTGGAATATTGAAGTCTCCAACCAGTACTACTCACCCTTATCTGCCATCCTTGGATGGCTAGCATCAGCTCCCTATCTGTTTCTTCCTCCTGGGCTGGTGGTCTATAGACCACACCTGTGCGGATGGCTGTCCCCATTTTCCTTTCCAGCTTAACCCACAGTATCTCTCCCCCATTTTGTTCCTCCTGGATCTCTGTGGCCCTTATGTCATTTTTCACATAGAGTGCCACTCCTCCTAAAATACATTTTAAAAGTCTGTCATTAAAATATATTTGCTGCTCCGTACTTTGCTTTGCATTCTCAGCCTTGGCTGGTCCTCCTAGTGGCCTATCTCTTACTCCTCTCATGGGTAATATGACTTCCTCTCACCTCCTTGCTCCACCAGCTGAATTTGCAGTGATTCCCCCAGGTCTAATCCAAGCTGTGAGTAACTGCACTGTGGAAACTAATGGAGTGGCTGTAAGATGTTTGACAGGGATGGGAGTCAGGGCGATGGGGAACTTGGGACCTCTGATGCCCGCGCAGGACTTGTACAGTACCCTGGATCACATAGGGACTTGCTGGCTACCTTTAGTTGGGGTTGCCTTCAAACAAACTACAACTCCAATGAAGCCATGGGGCACTTCTGACTCTTACTAAACAGTTTCCTAAACAGCAGCACCCTGTACTGACTAAGTATAGCAGTAGAGGGATGACTTTACATGGAAAATGTACTTTTATTATTATTTTTTTTTTATTTAGCATTTTTTATCCGTGTCGCCTCCTCTCACCAATTGGGGATGGGCACACTTATGTATTTTTATGGATTTTCCCTAACCCCCCGAGGCCCTGACACACAGCCATGTGAGCATGTGGAGGCATGCTTTGTACCCCATTGTGCCAGCTCAGCCCAGCCCCTTCCACCTCCCAATACTTTGCTGCCCCCTCTCCGCCTAATACCCACTGGATCTCCACAAAGTGGGAGCAGAACTACGGGAAGGGGCGCCAACCCACCCTCAGGAGAGGAGAGCTGCCCACCAGCATGATCAATCCTTCTTGGCCCTCCCCCCTTGCCAGCACCCTGATGACTTAATGTTGTTTCCAAACCCAGGTCGCCGATGTAGCACGAGGTAAGGTATCCAGCACCTCAACCCTCTGCGTCACCAGGCTGGCTGTTTTATTTTTTTTTTAACATTTATTATACAATCTAGCCCTTTTATCCAGACCATTTGGGGGATAGCCTATTAGTTTGGATAAACGGAAGGTCAGATAAATGGGATCACATTAACAGAGCCACACATTTACTCACATATACCACATATACAGTACCTAACATACAATACCACAAATGTCAGGATAATGAAGGAGAGAGCTATAAAGAAAGAAAGCAATACATAGTAAATCTTCAAGCAAACTTTATTCAATCACTCTGAAAAATAAATAAAAATTCTGTACTGTCAAGTACTGCATATGCTAAAGATTTACACAAGCCGTAACCTCTCATTCAGTACCACAAATGCTGCGCTAGTGAACGAGATAGCTATACAAACAGCCATACATAGTAATTGTTAAACAATTTCTGGAAAAAAAGTGTACTTTACAGATAGCTGTAGTAATCTTTTAATGATGTTTGCTTCAGTGAATCAAACTTTTTTCTTTTAAAAGTGGCCTAGAAATGTGAGTTCCTTTTTCCTTTTCTTGTTGGAACCACAAATAGATGGCGGCATCTCTTTGTTCATCCCTACAGGACCACATGTTCTTTCTTTGCTGTGACCCCACAGCACTCTCCTTAAAACCAACAAAATCTCAGAGCTTATCTTTAGTGTTATTGAAGTCCCTGATTGTGGGCTTACCCATGCCATACTCCTCTGCAAGGACCACAGCTCTTTCACCATTCTCAAGTCACTCCACAATTTGTAATTTTTGTGTTACAGTTAGTACAACATATTTGTACTTTCTAGATGGGGATTCCATTGTTGCTGACATAAAATTAAAGGGGGAACTGACATAGATTTAAGGAACAATATCACCTGCAATAGCACCTGCACTTGATTAACGCTATGATTAGCTGCAATTAGCCGTGTATGCTGTCTGCCATCAAGTGTGACTAGCATACAGTACTTGTGACATTCCATTCCATTAAGTTAATGGGCTGTCAGCTAGATCAGTGGAGGAACCAACTGCAGTTCATTAGATAGAGAGGGTCAGATTATCAAGGGTCGGATAATAGGGGTTGGACTGTACTTGTTTTTAATGTATTTATTTTTAATTAAAATGTTACTTATAACCCATTTTCTAAGTGTAATAATACCCTCCAGGATGGGAAGTATGGGCAATACCGAACCTTCAAGGAGCTATACGGCCCTCCACCTGCAGTGTCAGGCCACATTATGCCCCTGGGTGGTCTGGTATTCCCCAATACCACCCACCCTGGAGGGTATTATTGCTTGCTTAATTCCTTTTGTCATGCAGCAACCTGAGAGACTGTTTTGAATCCTGATGGGATTCTCTGTACATAACTTGGATTCTGCTTGGATGACAAACTCAGTTTTGATTTCAATATTGTAGAGCTTTGTTGCAAGCTAAGGCCATGTTTAAGGCTCCTCTTTTGAAATAGGAGCTGCTTCTCACCAATGAGTCAGACAGAGATTTGAAGAAGCCATGTTTGTGCCCCACATGGCTTAAGGAGATTTTATAAGCATGGATTGCTCACAGTCACTCCTATCCAAACTGGATGTACCCTATCATAGAGGCATAAGATTTATTATATCCTTGTAACCCAAGACCTACAATTGTCTGCTATATGCTGCCCCGAGCTGGACCTCCCTAAAGAAAACCACCTCTACTTATGGACCTTTAAAGCCATAAATTGTGACCTCCCATCTTATATCCCAGACATGATAAGCAGAGTAAGTCACATCTGTTCTCTACAAGTTTCATCACTGATACCGCTAGATGTCCCCAGACCCTGTACAAATTTTGGATTGCTTTCCCTCAGCTGCAGATCTCTTCCTGCTTGGATGAACTTTAAAAAACATTGGTAGTGCCTGTTGTTAAAGACTGCATTGTGTTTAAGAATTTGTAAAATCACCACTGTGTTAATGTTTACAGTTTCCACTTCTATTTCAATTGTAAAAAGTCAGTCGTGTGCAGTTAACCATCTACCAAATTTCCTATAGTAGCTACTATTTCATTTAGTCAGTTGCTGCACAACTAGATCTGCAGCATTCAGACTGTGTTGTTCAAAGCATTTTATTCACTGTAATCTTCCTTGTATCTTTAAATTTGTTACAGTTGTTATTGCTGATACTTGTAACGTGCCTCTTTTGGAGTATCATTAAAAATGGACTGCAGTCAATGGATCGTACCCATTAAAACAATATACCTGGACTTGAACTATAGAGAGGAAAATCAACAGTACAGGAAAAGTCTGAAAACCTGATGTTAAATGAGCCACCTGCTTCTCTCAGGTATACTATATTGATTTTGCTTTGAGGTATGCTCCTCATGACTGTCCTCACACCAATCAACAGAGTACTATGCCCTCAGTTCCCATACCTTGATGTAGTAGCAGTCTGACAAAGGGAAGTGATTCTACGGACTATAACCAGAGATGGAATTACACTTCAGAAACAGTGGGGGAATTCAAGATTGCATGGGACAGACATAAGGCAATTCTAGAGGTGGGGTGGGAGGAAGTAGGCTGTTGGTTAACTAGGATCTGCAGCTTATTCAATAGGTAGAGAAATTGGCAGACTAGAAGGGCCACGTGGTCCTTATCTGCCGTCAAAGTCTATGTTTCTATGTTTGGGAGCAAGGGGGTCCCTAAGGAACCCATCTTTCAATTAAGTCCCCCTTCCCATTATTTGTCAAAGGCAGAGATGTGTCAGCCACCGGTGCTTACTTCACAGCTGGGGAAGTTGAGTCCTGGCAAGCTCCCTTGTAATTCTAACACTAACTATAACAAATTAAAAGTATCTTCTTGTTTTGATCAACTTGCACATTGTTGTCGACAAGTGAGTGTCCCAGAGAAGCAGCAATTTCAGTTCTGATGGCACAGTGCCAAAAATATTGTAGGGAAAGGCTAAACTAAATCTAGAAAGAGTAACCTCATCATGACACCACCCTCATCACCTAGCTTTGTACCCTCCAGCGCTTGGCACAGGATGTGATGTGGTATCATGGACCAACCCAGCTGCATCTGACATCCACAGATGTCCTTCTATTTGTTCCCAGCTGTCTCATAGAAACATAGACTTTGACGGCAGATAAGGACCGCTAGGCCCATCTAGTCTGCACATTTCCCTACCTACAGGATAGGCCGCAGATCCTAGTTAACCAACAGCCTATTTCTTCCTACCCCCCACAAGAATTGCCTTATGTCTGTCCCATGCATTCTTGAATTCTCCCACAGTTTTAGATCCCACAACCTCCTCAAGAAGGCTGTTCCATGCATCCACTACCCTCTCTGTGAAATAATACTTCCTCACATTGCCCCTGAACCGCCCTCCTTCTATCTTTAAATTGTGTCCTCTTGTTCTTGCAAGTCTCTTTTTCTGAAAGATGCTACCTCTTGGACTTTGTTGATTCCACTGAGGTACTTAAAGTTTCTATCATGTCCCCTCTCCTTCTTTCCTCAAGGGTATACAATTAAGCTCCTTTAGTCTCTCCTCATATGGCTTCTCTTGCAGACCCTGCACCATTTTAGTTGCCCTCCTCTGGACTGCCTCTATCCTGTCTATGTCCTTGCGGATGGGGTCTCCAGAACTGGACACAGTACTCAGATGGGGTCTCACCAACTGTCTGTACAGAGGGATAACAACTTCCTGTTTTCTGCTGATGATGCTCTCCCTATACATCCCAGTATACCCCGGCCCTCCCTACTGCCTTCTCACATTGCTTGCTAACCTTAAGGTCATCTGATATGATTACCCCCAGGTCCCTTTCCTTTTTGTTGTTGTTACTACCTCCCACCCATTGTGTTATTCTTCCCTGGGTTCTTGTTTCCCAGGTGCATTATTTGCACTTCTTTGCATTGAATCCTAGCTGCCATACTTCTGACCATTCCTCCAACCGTGCCAAGTCCTTTTCATCCTTTCCACGCCTCCTTGTGTATCATCCCTGTTGCAGATCTTTGTGTCATCTGCAAAGGCATACTTTTCCTTCCAGTCCCTCTGCAATGTCACTGATGAAGACATTAAAAAGGACTGGACCCAATACGGAACCCTGCGGTACCCCACTAGTAACCCCTTTCTTCAGAGTGGACTCCATTTACAATTACCTTCTGTGTCCTGTTGTCCAGCTAATGTTTTACTCAGGCTACCACCCTGGGTCCCACTCCCAGGCTGGTTAATTTGACTATTAATCTTTTGTGTGGGACTGTGTCAAATGCCTTGCTAAAGTCTAGGTAGGCCATGTCCACAGCCCCTCCCTGGTCTACTACTTTGGTCACCCAGTCAAAGAAATCTATTAGATTCGTCTGACATGACCTTCCCGCTGTGAACCCATGCTGTCTTGGGTCCTGTGCTCCACTGACCTCTAGGTACTCGACTATTCTTTCCTTCAGAAGTGACTCCATCATTTTCCCTACCACAGAGGTCAGACTGACAGGTCAGTAGTTTCCTGCCTCTGTCTTGGACCCACTTTTGTGAAGGGGAATCACATCTGCCTTCCTCCAGTCCTCGGGTACCACACCATCCTCCCATGATTTATTAAAAAGAGTAGCCAGTGGTTTCACTAGTTCCTCCCTTAATTCTTTTAGAATTCTGGGGTGAATTCCATCAGGACCCATTGCTTTGTCCACCTTCAGTATTAGGAGTTCTTGCAGAACCCTTTCTTCTGTGAAAGGACTGGGATCGACCCCCCATCAAGAGTGCTTCTGTTAATTGGATTAGGCACTTCCCCCTCCTCTTTTGTGAATACTGAGCAGAAATATTCGTTCAGTATTCCTGCTTTTTCACTGTCCCCCTCTGCCCACCCACCGTTCATTCTATTCAGCCTCACTATCCCTCCCTTTGTCTTTCTACGCTCGCTGATGTACCTATAAAAGGTTTTATCCCCCTTCTTAACTGAGTTGGCTATCTTTTCCTCAGTTTGGGCCTTTGCTATTCTGACTTCCCTCCCTGCTTCCTTCTGCCTTAACTGGTACAGCTCTCTGTCCTGCTCCTTCTGTGTTTCCTTATACTTCCGGAATGCTATCTTTTTCTTCCTGACTTTCACAGCCACCTCTTTTGAGAACCATAGTGGCTTTTTCTTTCATTTTGATTTGTTTATTTGCTTCACATAAAGGCTTGTTGCCTCTGTGATGGCAGTTTTGATAATTCCACATTGTTGCTCCACACCTCCTTCTAGCCTGTTTGCTAGTGCTTTTCTGATGCACTCTCCCATCTTGCCAAAGTCAGCCCTCCTAAAGTCCAGTACCCTCACTTTTGTATGGCTTGACTCTGTAGCTGAGTTTAATGTGAACCACACTGTTTGATGGTCACTTGTCCCAGATGGCAACCCACTTCTAGATCTAAGATCCTCTCACTGCCCCCATTTGAGAGTACGAGGTCTAAGATTGCTCCCTCACGAGTGGGTTCCGAAACTAGCTGTCTAATGCCTGCCACCTGTAGGGCATCAAGAATGGCCCTGCTCTTGGATATGGCTGCAGCAAATGTGCTCCAGTTAACATCTGGTATATTCAGGTCTCCCATCAACAGTATCTCCCCTTTCTCTGCCATTCTAAGAATGCCTTCCATCATATCCTTGTCCATTCCTTCCTCCTGACATGGGGGTCTGTACACAACCCCTGTGCAGATTGTGGTGCCCTTTCCAGTCTCCAAGGTGACCCACAGTGCCTCCTCTCTTCCCTGTTTACTCTTTTGTTCAATTGCTTTTATCCCTTCCTTTACATAGAGAGCTACTCCTCCCCCTCTTCTCCCCTGCCTGTCTCTCCTGTAGGTTATGTACCCTGGTATGTTAACATCTCAGACTCACATTAGATGATGATTCCATCCAAAGTGTGTCTTCTCAACTGGGATATCCTTTTCATCTCAATATGTAGCAACCAGCTAGGATAGGAATGCCCCCGATGTCCTCTGAACATAGTCTGTTCATGTTTACATTCACATATCAGTGCCCTAGTTAGCAAATATTTATTTGCTTTTGGTAATTGGGTAAGTGCACTAGACAGAAATGCCTATTTTCAGGCATAGTCCAGGAGAGTACAAATAAAAGAACAGGTAAAAAACAAATACATTTACAGTGTTGTACAACAGGAGATTCCAAACAGTTATACAGAGGTGCAAGTTACAGAGTATATAGAGGAGATGAATATCACACAGTATAATAGGAACAAAACAGACAAAAAGGCACAATTTACTGTTAATAATGTACAACACATGACAGTGCTGTTGGTTGTACTGACACATGAAGTAGGATGAAAACAGGAATTCTGTAAATGTGTTATTGATTGAAAATTGGTAAGCAGCTCATGGAACACTGAGCAATAACTTGTTTGTTTCCAGGTGTGACCCAGGGAGAGGGCTACAGGAGGACACATGTATACAATGATAATGTGCTGTCAGTGTAAACAAAACAGTATGCAGGCAAGTATGAGCCACCAAGGCAGCATACAAACAAAAAAGGCAGAAACTATTACTGTGAAATTAAGAAATGGGAAAAAATTCAATACATGGCAACATGCACAGTGAATAATATACTGTACTGACAAGGAATGTAGGTGAGACGGAATGGAAGAAAAATAAAATAAAGCCACTTTCTTTTAGCACTCTGTTTATGACCATATTGGTCCATTATCAATATTGATTGGGGAATAAATGTGACAAAACACTTAATGCGGGGAAGTAGGTAGCCAGACCCAAATCCTAGGTGTTCTGTTTGCATTCAGGGATAGGATATTATCCTAAGAGCAGAATTAGCTAAAGTGTGGTGGATTTCTCAAGTTTCTTAAGCCTTTAATCTCTATATGATGTAACTGGATGAAAAAAATATTTCAATGAGGTAAACTTTTATCTGCTGAGAAATCATACTCGTGATAATTACAAATAGGTTTGTTTCCAAATTGAATTCAGTGTCAGAAGCATAATGCATGGAACTCTTATAGAGAACTTTTGGAAATGTAAGTCAAGATCTTTTGTGTAAGCACTTATTGTTTTTAGATAAGGATGTTAAAGCTGTAATCTAATGTAGTTACAGTTTATTTATCTTATTTGTAATGACTAAATCAAACAATACAATTTTGATTGATTGATTGATTGATAACCACTTTCCAGACCGTTCTTCTTTCTTAGAAAGTAGTTATAGAACTGTGCTTGGTTTTTCATATTCTATCAGTATAGGATAGACCCCCTTTTCTTGGTTACAAATCATATTTCACATAAGCTCATACACATCTGTAGCCTTTACCAATGCCTCGGGGACCTCAGCAGTCTTGTATGACTCTGCATCCCTTCTGCCTGCAGGGCCCAACCTCAGATTCCCTTCTCAGCCTGTGTTCAGGGAGAAATTCTACTTTAAACTGCCACTTTTTTTTTTCCTTTCTCTAGTGAGAACTTTGCTTCCCCATATGATAAGAGTATATTATTGCTGCTTGTAACCACTTGCTCCGGATTCTGGATTCCCACTTTGATCAATGGATACTCCCTCCTGGCCTGAGGAACATAAAATGTCTTTTGAACATTTTGCTATCAGACCTTCCTGCTCCATTTCTTCTTCAAAGCCTTCCATTTAAACAGCATACATATAACATGGATATGTAAGGTATGAAATTATTATAGTTACACAAATATGGTTACATAGAAAAATAGACACTGCTGGCAGATATAGACATTGCAGCCAATCCAGTGTGCCTCAGTTCTTTCTAGCAGTGGGAATGTTAAACATTAATGTTTCCTGGTTCAACCCACCATTCTATATCTACATGACTTAAACACAGCAGTGAAATTAAATTGGGAAGAACATTTGACACTACCTTTTTTCACTTTAAAACATTTCCAGGTATCTTCCAGTTTTATTTTGTGATAAAATATTCTAATTCCACAACCATAAGCATATTTTATAAAAGTTTTCGTTTATTTATTTTTTCTCAGTATAAAACATGGCCACCACATTTAGTTTTGAAATAGCACTGTAGGCATGGCAAGGGTTAGGACTGAGAAAATACAAAAATTAAAAAATAAAAAATCATGGTGCACAGCATAAAAGGTACCTAGAAAAGTAAATATGACAGGTATGCTAATTTTTATACACATTGCAGCTGAAACTAGCTTTTTGGGAAAATATATCATTGCACTGCTGCTTTAAAGCTTTTGGATTACATGCGTCTAGAAGGCAAGTTAAATTTACATTTATTATAGTTATGCGAAAATAAAAACTGTGTTTAAAGTCAATGCCGCCTAGCACGTTCAAATTTTTCCTGCAACTGTTCTTATAAAGTTTTATCGTAATGTAATATTGTTTACATCTGTGTGTTTCAGAAAGAAAAATCTGATTGTCCCTAACTGCCCTTACAATTGCTATATTTGTGAATTCACAGGCTGCTGTCATGTTAGGTGCAATGATATCATAAGCAAGAACACTATGGGATTAGTTGTGGATATTCAAGTGCTTTCTATACATACCATTTGAACAGGCCTGCCGTATGTGTTCTAAACCATGGAAAGGAAAACTGAAGCTTCAAACGTATGTTTTCTACTATAGCATAACACCTGAGACACTATGGGCTGCATTTTGAAAAGTCTGAATGCAGGACTTGCATCAATATTTCAGATGCAACCATATCACAATAAATGCATCAGAATGGTTGCATACAATTGTCAGACAGTCTGATACATTTACAATACTTTACTTATGTTACAGCACAAAAATGACACATACACCATCATTTTGATTCATGCTTCAGCTTTAGTGTGCATCTTGCAGTAATTTTATTCAGAAGTTAGACCACCTTTTGTGGTGATCTAATAGTCTTGATACACTTAGCTCAATTGCATTGCAACTGTGACCCAAGTCTTTGAAAATCCAGCCCTATATGTTTATAAATAAAGCTCGACGGGCCATTCCTGATCATTTGGAAAACTCCTTTCCCCTGCATTTAAAATATTCATTCTGTAAACAAGGTCTAGCATGCAGGTGCCCTTGAAACAGCCACATTCAAAAGATATTTTAAAAGATTTAAAAAAATATTATTGATTGGCCTTGATCAGTAATGTAGTTATACATCCCCAGATGGCATATTTGGAGTGTAAGAGTGGTGTCACTTGCATGCTTAGGCTGTCAGAACCATTCTCCTTTGGTGAGAAGTTCTCACACCCTAGGAATATGCATCAGATCACCTTTACACAACTAGGAGTGCTGCCAAAGTATATAGTGAAGTGGGCACCTACTGTTCACTGTAGCTCATTTCCAGTTAACCCTTTATTTTCTAGAATAGTGAGTAATTAATGGGTCATTTTAGCAGAGTAAATATGGTATTCCATCACAAACCCCCTATTAGCTGATGCCCTTGTGTAAAGAGCTAAGACACAAAAAATGTTTTAACCTTTTCTGGTTTAAATTGAGTTCTTTAACTAGGTGACAGAAACCATTGACAATGTCTTCACATTTACAGTTGTGAGCTGGACAAGTGGCATACAAAACTGCAGCAGAGATTTGTTATGTCTGTTGTCTCTATTTGAACAGATGCACTTAGAGCCCTTGCTGTGACTCAAACATGGAACCACAAAGCCCAAAAGTAACAGCTCTAATCATTCAGCTAAAGAGAAATTTCACCACCAGGTCAGACTGTGTAGTTAACTTTCTTGCGTGCTGGCACATAGAACATCATTAGATGAGTGTGATGATTTTACAGTATCTACCTGTGACTGTTATTCACAACTTTCACTAGTAGAGGACACTGCTTTGTAAAGACTGGCTTTTTCTCATATATAAAGAAGGACACAGTAACAAATCCTGTAGGTTCTAGGAACAAAATGAAAGCTAAAGAATGGCAATTTATATTGCACACAGTTTTATAACTAGAGATAGATAGACAGATAGATAGATAAATTGACAGACAGATAGATAGATAGATAGATAGATAGATAGATAGATAGATAGATAGATAGATAGATAGATAGACAGACAGACAGACTGGTTAAACAATGGTTGCTGGCTCAGTGGGGTCATGATGTTGGTGATCCAGGTATACTATATGCCCTTAGCTCAGGACAGCAGGAGCAAGTGAATGCTTAAAGAAATAGAGATGTGAATGAAGGATGAGGGTATAAGGAGAGTAGGCAAAAAGGAAAAAAATTGTGTGGGGAGGCTGATAGGAAGTGTGGCAATAGAATTTGGAAGGTCATGTGTGGAAATGCTAGAGGTATGGGAATTAAGATCCTGGACCTAGTGGCCATGGTGGCAAAGACTAATGTGGATACTGTCACTATTACTGAGTCACAGTGCAATGAGAACCATGACTAGGATATAGTCATACCAGGCTATACTCTGTTCAGGAAGAACAGGGTGGGTAAGAAAGGGGGAGGAGTGGATCTTTACATGAGGAATAGCATTATAGCAACAGATATACAGGGAATACAGGGAGGGGTAAAGGTACTGTAGGTCACACTTGAGACAGAGAATGGAGCAGCTCTTCAGACTGATGTGATCTACAGGCCTCCAGGATGGGGGGTGTGAGATAACAGTCTGGTGGAAGCCATCCAAAATTTGGCAAATAAGGGGGAGGTGCTGCTGGTGGGGGTCTTCGATCTGTCAGATATAGATTGGAGCATCCCAGCTGCATCTTCAGCTAGGAGAAGGGACATCCTAGACTCCCAGTAGGGGGCATTCCTCAGGCAACTAGTAACATAGCCCACTAGTGAGGGAGCAATATTGGACCTTGTGCTCACCATCAAGGACAGTGTTGCAGACATCATGGTGGGTGGCCACTTGGTGACCAGTGATTGTCATATGATGTGGTTTAATATAAGAACAGAGGTAGAATCTAGTCACAAAAAGGCAAAAGTTCCTGGACTTCAAGAGGGCTGACTTTACAAAGAGGAGGGAATGCCTCAGGGATGCTATGGCAGAGGGGGAGGACTTGAGTGGTATGGAGGAACAGTGGGCAAAACTAAAAGGGGCCACAATGAAGGCAACAAACCTCTGCATCAAAAAAGTAAGCAAAAGCAAGAAGAACAGGATTTGGTCAGAGCCAATATGGCTGTGGAGAGCTTTTAGGAGCTGCAAGAGCAGTGAACAGAATATGCTGTGCTCTCGCTGCACAGGAGTCAACCATAATACTACAGCAATTACAGTACTGTCCATGCGTGATAATCAGACATGCGCAGTTTGCCCCAGAGTCAGCTTTTGTGCAACATGGCGGTGCTGACATAACTACGTGTAACAATTTAGTCCACTCAGTTTACTAGAATCCCATTAGTACTAATCTTAGGCAGGTAGAAAAAGGCAGCTGGTGGGGATCTTATTAGGGATTTTCTACATAATTACACAGTTGTTTACTCAGCTAGCCTGAGAGAAGGATGCTCATGTAATTTAGAACTCTAACAGCAGCATAACCATTTTAGAGTCAGCTGCTCTTGGGGAGCTTAGAATGTTCATCAATAAGTTTAAGTGTGACAGAGTGGCAGGAGGTCTGTCATTGGGGCTCTGTCAAAGGGAGCCCTATTATTTCTCATCCTAGTTTCGTAAAATCTTCAGTTTACCTGCAGGACTCTTTAGTTTCACTCCAGGGGGAGTGAGAGGGAATGCATTTCTTGTGGATCCAAGGGACAATCCCCTGAAAGTTCTGAAGTTCACATCTGCCTTAAGGAAGAACAATGAGTAGAATCTGACAGGTACCAGAGAAAGAAAGGTGCCTTTTGTTCTTTCCATGACTGGGAAGAAGAACAACTAATTTGTGAGTACAGAATTTGAGACTGTTCTCTGAGGGAGTTGTCTGAGGGTTGTGTGCCCTAGATTAGGCTAGATCACACCAGTCAGGACCCCTTTCACCATAACTGTGCTGAATTTAAAGTTAAAGTTTGGAGTGTTTAACAATTCATTGCGTATTGGAGACTCATTTGGTGTAACCCTGAAGGAATGGCAGAGGCTGTTTGGGGCAAAGGGTGGGAGGAATGCCATCTGGAGTTTCAAGCAGGGATAAATGGTTTGTGGATGGGCACCTGCGTTCCCTGGGCAAAGATCATGCACCAGGAGGATTTTAATGTGTGTGGCACATCCAACAGATACACACTTTGGAAATGGAATGCATCGCACATATATACACTTTGGAAGAGAGATAGAGATGTTTTTGTGGAAAACAGTACTTACTCCCTACTTCAAGTCATAATGCTCTGTTGTGACATCACAATCTGTTGCCATGCGAGTAACTGTGATGTCACAAGCAGTGCATTATGACCTCAGGTAGGGAGACAGCAACAGAAATAGATTAACTCTTCAGGAGCAAAGATCCTATGTTCATGAAATGACTTCAGCAATATATAATGAGGAGGAGGAATAAAGAACTAATATGAAATACAAGCTACACTTTATCAAAATATTATGCTTTGTTAAAGTTCTCCTGAAGGTGACAGTTGCTCTTAAATTTATTTTTCCTTGTGTTTTTAATCATTGTCATTTACTATTGGTAGCACAGACACACACAGAGTTTTAAAATGAAGCTACAGTTGGTTTATAGCTTACCTCAGGGAGTGAACTTTCAAGTCAGTGAAATTTGACCTTGGTATAGCTTTCTTTTGATGGAACCTATGCTGTCTTGTTTAGAATTCCACTTAACTGGTGTACTAATTTGCAAAGCTGAGGCTGTTTATGAGTGCAATAGGGGTTATGCCAAACAAAAGTAAACATCTCTAAAAGTATACAAGTTACAGATAATAAACCTGTATGAAAGTTGTTCAGGAAAAAATGACCTTTCAAATGACCCTTTTTATTAAACTGCACTAATTACATTTTTTAAACCATGACCATCTGATTATCTCAGTTTTCATTTTTCATAGGAGTTACACACAAACAAATGTAAATGTCTCTATATGCATTACACATAAACCATCAGTATGAAAGTTATTCAAGACAACAATATTTTTCCAATGAGCCTATTCATTAAACTGCACTAATTACAGTATGACCCAATTGTAACGGACACAGTTGTAGTGGATAGCTACTTGTAACAGATGTTTGTCTAATGCCAAATGCCATTTCCTATCTATTTATATATTAAAATCACCCTTTGTAGCGGACCTGTAATTCCACATGTAGCGGCCACCAGGTAGCACCACAAAAATGCATTAACAGCTCCTTTAGCACATTACCGAATTGATAATTGTTACTTCTTAGCTGCCTCCAACTTGTGAGTACAATGCATCAATCAACTGGCAAGCAACACACAATCAGCCCTTTATTTAAGAGTAAGATGACCCAAATGTGGAGCAAGAATAGGAAGTGCTAGTTATACCTGCAGATATCAGAAATGCTCTCCTGAGTCTTCACCATGATGTTGAACAGTGGGATGATATCGTCCCTTGGTGGGATCAGCTTGCAGTGATGGAATCCACTTGGTAAAAGTACACCATGGCTCCAGAAAAATAGACATCTTTTGTGGATTACTTTTAGCGACCCAGCAAGAGCAATAACCCTCCCAGACATGGTACAGTGCACAGCTTTTATTTATTTATTTTTTTAATTAAAATAAAGTTTCACAGCTGGTATAGCTTTCCAGAACAGAAAGCTAACAGGATCACTGAAAGAGCCATAGTCAAGTTTAAATGTTTGGTGTTTCATGAGTCAGTTTGTCTGTCGCTCGTTCACCCATTCTGAACTATACCACTTTCTAAATTTCACATCCTGTTATAGTGCAAATGATGTACCAGATGACGCTTGTAACAGACGCATTATTTGTTGTCAAAATAGTCCGTTACAAGAGGCGCATACTGGATATTTTTTTAACTATGGCCATCTGAATACCTGAATTTTCATTTGTCGTCATAATTTTCACTTTTCGGATAGCTCTCTATAAAAAAGTCTAACAAATTCAGATTAGCAAAGACTCTCATTTGAAAGGTTGTTTTGTCTTGAACAACTTTCATGTTGGTTGTGTATTGGTAACTTCTATACTTTCTGAGATATTTACATTTGTTTTGCATGACTCCTACAGTGTTAACTCAGAGAGAGAAAAAATGAGGTTGTTTGGAAGACCATATTTTACAAAATATAAAGAATTCAGATTAGGGACTACCCTCATGTGAAAGGTCTTTTTGTTCTGAATGACTTTCAGATGGGTTGTTTATGAGCACTATGAATAGTTTTAAAGATACTTTGATTTGTTTGGAAGGTGTGCACATTTGCTCTCAGAGAAAAGCAGCTGAGAAAGAAGGGAGTATTTTTTAATTGCCATTGGGATTTGCAGTTATGGAAGAATAAATTGGGAAAATATTAAAAAAATTGTTTCATGGAAAGCCCTTTTTCAAGCTAATGCAGGATGTCTGTAGGCTCCACCCACAGCCATAAAAAGAGATCACTATGGTTCTCAAATAAGGTAGCTAGAAAGGTAAGGCCAAAAAAGTTACCATTCGGTAGGTACATTTTAAGGAGACACAGTGGGAGGGTGATAGGAAGGTGTATCAGGAAAAGCAGAGGAAGGAAAGAAAAAGCATCAGGAGCTCAAAGGCATAAACAGAGGAGAAAATAGCCCGAGCAATAAAGAAAGGGATCAAGTCATATTTTAGGAATATAAGCAATAGGATAAAGACCAGGGATGGATTGTCAGACTAAGGAATGAAGGGGAGAGTGTGTTGAAGGGAACCAGGAAAAAGCAGACATCCTGAACAAATACTTTTGTTCAGTGTTCACAGAGGAAGGGGAAGGTGAGGAACCACAGAAAATGGACAGGAGCATTGAAGGGAAGGAGGTGAACACTTGACAATTTACAGAGGTGAGAGTCCTGAAGGAACTTGCAAATCTGAAAGTGGACAAGACAATGGGGCCAGACAGGATACATCCAAATATACTGAAGGAGCTCAGAGAGGTGCTGGCTGCACCTCTGACTGTCCTGTTCAACCACTCACTGGAGACTGGAGTGGTTCTGAAGGAGGGCAAATGTAGTCTCACTTCACAAAAGTGGGATCAGGGAGTAGGCTGGCAATTATCTGCTTATCAGTCTGACTTTGGTGATGGAGAAATTAGTGGAATCACTACTGAAAGAAAGGGTTGTGGAATATCTTGAATCCAGTTGCTTACAGGATCTGAGGCAGCATGGATTCACTGGGGTGGAGGTCATATTAAACAAATCTGATAGATTTCTTTGACTGGGTGAGCAGGGAAGTACATCAGGGTGGAGCGGTGGATGTGGCCTACCTAGATTTCAATATGGCCTTTGACAGCATTCCACATAGGAGACTCATAAATAAGCTAGGCAGCCTTGATGTGGGTCCACAGGTGATAAACTGGATAAGGAATTGGTTAGGGGATAGGTGAAAGAGGGTAGTAGTAAACAGCAAGGGTGTAGGCAGGCATACTCAAAGTACTCCATGGTGTGCAATTTTATTTAAGGGGGTAGCAAATAGGCTCTGAACTGCTTCCTTTTTCCATGAAAACTAACAAAGAAAATGTTGAACCTTTCTGTAATTTTATTCATAGGAGTCAAAACTAGAAGGACTGGTCACTAATACTGTCTTTGCATCACAAGGACAATACAACTTTACAGGCTCTGGGCTGGTATGTTGGTGTCTTAGGGAGCAATGCATGGCATTTGTATTTACCCATGCAAGGCAACAGCCACTGTCATGAGATACAACTTGTATTTATTGTGCCAAATGAGGCAGCAAACATGGTCCTGGTGTACATTTGTATATCGTCTGGCTACACTCGGGGTAGTGCACCCTAACAAGGGTGGGGAGTAGCAGTGAATCCACTTGGTGTGCAGATCTGAAATCCCTAGCTACACCACTGGACAGAGTTCACTCCTAGGAAGGGAGGGTGACCAGCGGAGTGCCACAAGGATCAGTACTGGGACCAGTCCTCTTTGATGTCTTTATTAGTGACATTGCAGATGGGCTAAAAGGGAAGGTATGCCTCTTTGCAGATTGCGCTAAGATCTGCAATAGGGTAGACCCTCTGATATTCTTGGGGGAGGTGGAAAAATAAGTGGAGCTCTAAGAAATCTTGGGGAGTGGTCAAAAGTGTGGCAACTAAGGTTCTATGTGAATAAGTGCAAAACCATGCACTTGGGGTGCAGAAACCCAGGAGCAGAGTACAAGATGGGGGTGGTGGTGCTGATAACCACCAAGCAGGAAAGAGCCCTGGGAGTAATCATATTTGATGACCTAAAGGTGGCAGACACTGTCACAAGGTAGTGGGGAGAGCTAGTGTGATGCTGGGGTACATAGGGAGAGGGATCAGAAGCAGAAAGAGGGAGGTGATGATACTGCTGTATAAATTATTGGTGAGATCTCACTTTGAGTATTGTGTCCAGTTCTGGAGACCACATCTCTGGAAGGACATAGACAGAGTAGAGGCAGTCCAGAGGAGGGCAACTAAAATGGTGCAGGGCCTGCATCAAAAGCCCTATGAGGAGAGACTAAAGGACCTCACTATGTACACCCCAGAGAAAAGGAGGGAAAGGGGGACATGATAGAGACTATTTAATACCTCCCATGTACAAATAGAGTAAAAGAGAGAAGCATTTTTCAGAAAAAAAGATGTGCAATAACAAGGGGTCATGCTATGAAGATGGCGGGGGTAAATTCAGGGGAAACATGAGGAAGTACTTCTTCACAGAAAGAGTAGTGGATTCCTAGAACAGCCTCCCAGCAGAGGTGGTCAGGCCAAAAGTGTAGTGGGATTCAAGAAAGCATGGGATAGGAATAAGGGAATCTTACTGGTTTGGATAAGTAAGGGTAAGGCTTGAGACCATGTAGGGTTTGCAGTATTACAGTAGGTATGGAAACTGGGCAGACTGGATGGGCCAAGCAGTCCTCATCTGCCATCAAATTCTATGTTTCTATGAGGACAACAGGAGTCTGTGCAGATGCTTTCCTCTTGCTGTGGGTAGTTCAAAGCACTGCTCCTTATGTGACACCTGGGGCAGCATGGCGATGATAATTCTGGCAGCACAGGTGATCACACAACACCTGCTATCTCTTTCTAGTACCACTGCAAGTATGAACCCACACTAACATAACTGTCAGTGGGAATAGCAGGGAAAAAATCTATCCTGTCTGGCTCTGGAAGAAGGAGCAATCCGAGTGCCACTCATGCCAACAGCAGCACATTAAAAGGTTAGGCCCTTCACCACCTACGCTCACATGATAGAATCCATTAACTATTTTGATTAGGTACTGGCCAGACCAAAAACAATAGTTCCCAAAGGTAAGCCAGGGTTGTCTAAACAAGCAAAGGAGGGCTCCTAGTGCTAGTATATGGATGCCAAGACCATGAGCTAAAGGAGCTCAAGAGTGAGACAAATGGGCAACACACCACGCAGAGGTGAAAAATAGTGAACAAAAAAAACATGTTAAAGAAGTCTGAACCACAGCAGTTACCAGTGGTCACTTTGTCGACCAGAAGAGACGGGTACAATGCTACTGAATACTTTCAGTCAAAGTTCAATCAACAATACTGCTAGAAGGTAGTTACATTTTCAGCGAACTCTCAGTAAACAGTCACAAGAGAGTTACAGATTGCCAGTCCTACCAAACTTGAAGTAGGAAACTTTATTTCACTCCTCTGCAACTTTTGGTCTTTACCATCATACCTGATTCAAAGGCCAGAGGCAACTCTTCTGTCTTGACAAGACAGCAGAGCGCACCTGTTTTAAGCTGGAAGACTGTGTCAGCATTTTGAATCAGTTATTCTGCCAATGACTGAAAGGTGCAGAGGAATGAAATAAAGAGTTCTACTTCAAGTACAATAGGACTGGCGATATGTCACTCACTTGTGACCGTTTAATGAGAGTTCACCGATAAGATAATCACTGCCAAGTAGTATTGCTCTTTGAACATGTCGAAGAAGTGTTAGGGTTAGCGGAGAGTGTCAAACAACAAAATAAATTCAACAACAATGACTGACGTTCACACCATTGTTGATTGTAAGGAAAGGGGAAGGGGGAAAAGCTTCCATGTTTCTGAAAGGAGCACCAGGAACAATCAGATAATTATAAAATAGTGTAGGGCTACATTTAGGACCAACAAGTATATTATAGGAGAGATAGACAGTTTCCTGTTGTAAATCCCTTTTGGAAATATAACTTCATTGAGGAGATCTCCCTTCATTGAACAACATCATGGAACTGTAAACCGTCAGCGTCAGGACCATATGGAAATTTTTGCTCACTGGAGCCGCCCATGTTGACATGCCTTGTTGGTGCCTATATAAAGTGAGCATCCCCAGCATGCCTCAATTCTTTCTGCTGCCATCAACTGCTCATTAGTCCACTGCTGCTGAAGAATGCCATCTAACTGTTGCAAGTATTCACTAATGCTGTTACTTCTCACAGTTTGTTATACTAACATACAAAGAAGACAGCACAGTAGGCCCCATGGTCTATCGAGTCTGCTCGGGGATCAGTGTCAGTGTCAGTACAGGACACCGTTATGGCCGCCATACTCTCGACTGAGTCCCCTTTCCCCATCCTCTGGTGAGATTCTGAGATGCCCCCTCCCCTATATCTATCCCAGCCTCTCTTGAACCCCTCCACAGTTGCAACAGCCACCAGCTCTTTGAGCAGAGCATTCCAGGGTTCCATCATCCACTCTGTGAAGTAGTGTCTCCTAGTATCTCCCCTTAGTCTCCCACCTACCAGCCTCACTGAGTGTACTCTAGTGGTCCCCTCCCCCCTCAGCTGAAGCACCCCATTCTGGCTTACCCTATATATTCCCTTGAGATATCTGAAGACCTTGATCATGTCCCCTCTGTTCCTCCATTCCTCCAGAGAGTACAGGTTGAGCTTCTTGAGTCTCTCTCCATAGGGCCTATCCCCCAGACCCTGTATCATCCTGATCGCCCGCCTCTGGACTCTTTCCAGAAGAGCAATGTCCCTTTTCAAGTAAGGATGCCAAAACTGCACGCAATATTCAAGGTACGGTCTAACCAGGCAATTATACAGCGGAAGGAGCACCTCACGGCTCCTTGAGGTTATTCCCCTGGCTATGCACCCCAACATTTTTTTTTTGCTTGGGCCACAGCCGTTCCACACTGCTCTGAGTTGTTCATTTTTTTTTTTTTTTTTGTTAGTTGTTTAACCAGGACTAGCACACTAAGCTGACAGCTTTTTTACAGGTGCGACCTGGGAGCACAGGGAAGTTGTGTCTTGCTAGGGGTCACGCAGTCTGCAAGTGGAAGCTGTGGGATTCAAACCCAAGTCTGGTCTGCTGGATGTCACCAGATTTGCAGCTCAGAGCCTTAAACCACTGCGCTATACTGCCTCCCCAAAACGTTTTTGGCCTCCACCACCACCCCAAGGTACTTCTCCCCCTCAACACCTGCAGTGTTTCCCTTCCCAAGATGTACTCCTGAGCGAGGTTTCTGGTGCCCAGGTGTAGAACCCTGCATTTCCCAGTATTAAACTTCAGCTTCAAGGCACTTGACCACCTCTCCAGAGTTTCTAAGTCCACCTGAAGGGCCAAACTCCCTCATCCCCATCCACCACTGCCCCCAACTTCGAGTCATCAGCAAAGAGGCTCATCTCGCTTCTGATACCACTTCTGATGTCTAAGATATCAGCGTTAAACAGGATTTGTCTCAACACTGATCCCTGTGGGACCCCACTAATTACCCTTCTGGGAAATGAGATCTCCCCACCAAACATCACCTTCTGCACTCAACCTGCCAGCTAGCTTCCTTTCCAACTGACCATCTGCACCCACACGCCCATCCCCTCCAGCTTTTCCAGCAGCCTGGGATGCGGCACTGAGTCAAAGGCCCTGCTGAAATCTAAAAAGAGGACATCCACTGGCCTGCCCTCATCCAGTGCTCTCATCATCCATTCATAGAACTACACCAGGTTGGTTTGACACCATCTGCCCTTATCAAAGCCATGCTGTCGATCATCTAGGTGACCCCGTGCTTTCAGGAACCCCTCCAGCCTCTCTTTTAGGATGACCTCCAACACTTTGCCCACCTTCAACGTCAGGCTTTCAGGCCTATAATTTCCTGGCTCTTCTCATGAGCTGCCCTTGTGTATAGGCATGATATGGGCCATCCTCCAGTCCTGGGACACCCAACTAGACTGAAGGGAGGAGTTATAGAAGCCCGCCAGGGGTGCAGCCAGGGCATCCTTCAACTCCTTAAACACCCTGGGATGGATCCCATCTAGGTCTGGTACCTTATCTGTTCTCAGGGCCCTAAGGGCTTCCCACACCCTCCTAATGGCAATTCTATCACCCATTCCCCCCCAACTGCTGGTCCCTCTTGCCCGCCCTGTGGTGTCACCTCCCCATCCTCACTAGTGAAGACTGAGGCAAAATTGTAATTTAGTACCTCTGCTTGCTCCCCTACCTCCTCTACCCACTCACTCCCTGACCTCAGCCTACTAATCTGCCCCATCCCTTTCCTTCTTTCTCTAATATACCTGAAGAACTCTTTTTCACCCCTTCGAATCCCCTCAGCCAGCCTCCATTCTGCCTTTGCTTTAGCTGACTTCACCACCCTGGTGACCTTCCTGGTAATCATATCATACTCTGCCTTGTCTATAGCCCCCCCAAGAATACCTGTATCAGCTATACGCAGTCTTTTTTTCCCTCACTGCATCATGGACCTCCCACGTCCACCAGCTCAGCCTCCTGATTTTACCCCCCCCCCCTTACGTCGTTCCTTCATGCAGGCCTTGGTAGCTTCCAGGATCCCCTTTTAAATAACTTCCCACTGGCTCTCAGTGTCCATACCCAGCCTAATCCCATCCAGGTAGCCCCTAAGGATGCACTGTGTAACCCCGAAGTCCACACCTCTAAAGTCAACTACTGTTGTTTTGTGTGATCCCAGGTCCAGTGATAACCAGACTGTGGCATGATCACTACGCGCCAGTCCCTGGTGAGCTCCCTATCTGATAGACCACATCCAGGACTCGCCCCCCCCATTGGGTCAGTCACAGGCTGGGCAAGAAATGCATCCTGGAAGATGTCCAACAGATGCTGCTCCCTGGCCGATGAGGGAGCCATGGCTCCCCAGTCTGCTTCTGGCATATTCAGATCCCCCAACACCATAGATCTACTCTCACCTCGACCACAGTGGTCCCTAAGGTTTACCACCAGGCCCTCCTCCAGGTTATCCCCTGCCCTGGTGGTCTATATACCACCCCCATCTTCATCCGCTTGTTCCCTGGAACCTGCAAGGTGACTCAAAGGGCCTCCATCTGTCCCCCTGCTTTCTTCACCTTACTAATTCCTATGCCATCCTTACTGAAAAAAGCTATGCTCCCTCCCCTGCCCACTGCCCTATCCTTTCTGAACATGGTGTAACCTAATAGGCTTAAGTCCCAGTCATGCCCAGGGGTGGCCCAAGTTTCAGTGACAGCCACCATATCCACTCCACCCTCCAACAGCAGTGTCTGAAGCTTGGGCATCTTGTTTCCCATGCTCCTGGCGTTAATCAGGACCACCCTCCATCATGTCCCCTCACTCCCCTTCCCCCACCCTGAGGGCTCCCAGGTTACTGCCAACAAGGACCACCTCATGCAGTATCTGGTGCTCCTGGTCTATGCACCTCCCCAGCTGGGGAGGGCCAGGCCATCCTGACTGGGCCTGCCAGGAGTCCAAGCGCCCCCTTCACAAGTTTAAACCCCACCTAGATTGGATGAATCCTGCCAATCTATGCTTCAGAGACCCTTCTCCGAGCTGAGGTGGAGCCTGTCCCTTGCGTACAGTTCCTTGTCCTCCCAGGTTGCTCCCTAGTCACCCACCCACCCATACCCCCTGGCCTTGCACCATTCACCGAGCCATTCATTTACTTCCCTTATTTTTGCTTTTTCCCCACACTGGCCCTAGGTTCTCCGAGAAGGAAACCAAGCACCCAACAGCCTGACAGACCCTGGCTAGCTACTTAAACCTAGCCTGAATCTCCAGCACACTGTTACCCTTTATATTATTTGTACCCAAATGACTAATATGCCTGGGGGTTCCACCATACTCTTTTGCCAGAGCATAGATCAGATGTTTGGCCATGTGCACTATCAAGCCTGATAAGCTCTTGATCTTTACACCACACGATGTCCCTTCCCCCTGTTCCCCCCACCTGATCCCTGTTATCATGGACTAGCCCAAGAGGAGCACCCTTACCTCCTCTTTTTTTCTGGGCCTACTCTCTATCCTGAGTGCTCCCCCAACCCCCATCCCATCCCCTATTCCATCTCCACCCTTCCCCTGCATGTCAGTCTCCATCCTGTCTCTACCATTCCTGCTTCTTCTTCTCACTGACCTGACCTTCCCAACCCCTTCCCCTCACGCTATGGCACTCTGGTCCATCCTCTTAATGCCCCCTGGAACAAGGGCCCCCCCCGCCTCCAGCTCATTCTCCTCACTGACCTGTTCTCCCCAGCTCCTTCCCCTCCTGCAATGGCACTCTGGTCCAGCCCCAGTAACACCAGGAACAAGAGACCCCCAGCCTCCAGCTCTTTCTCCTCACTGACCTGTTTTCCCAGCCTTTTCATTCCCTGTACAGCACCCAGATACATTTTCCTGTTTCACCAGAGACAAGGTACCCCTGCCCCACAAGGAATTCTCTAGTCCCCTTCCCTACCCTCCTTTGTACCACTCTCCTCTCTGCTTCCGCATATTTTCCTTGCACTTAGCTACCCCTCATCCCCCACTAGGTCATCCTCACCCTTCCCAGGGCCTCCCACTCCAAGCTCCCCTTCTTTGCTGTCCATGTCTCCTCCCTTACCCTCAGTGTCCTGCCCCACAACCTTCCTCACCCTCCTGCCAGTGCTAGCATATCCTCTGTTACCCGCTCCACCCACATCTCTCTGCAGGGGAGTAACTCCACTGCACCTGTCTGCTGAGCTATTCTGCACTCCCAGTTTACCTGCCCCTTCCGGATCCTCCTCTGTTCCAGACTCCTCCTCCTCCTCTTCCTCCTCACTTGACTGCACCAGGGGTGCAAATCTATTGTTATGCACTACGCGTATTGTCTTGACTCCACTGGCTGGCTCCTTCCCTCTATCACCCCTCTTCTGCCCATTCCCTGGCCCCATTGTCCTAACCTCCTGGCAGATCCCCTGGTCCTTATCCCACTCAGGGCCACCCCTACCCATGCCAACTGGATTCCCCCCCCCCCCTTCAATAGGGCCCACTCCAGTACTCCCCTTTTTGGTAGCGCAGTCCCATGTTCTTATATCATCCTCCTCCTCCTGTCTGCTCTTACCCAGTTTGGGTGCCACACCCTGACCCACTACAAAACCTCTACTCTTCCCCTTTTGGCCCCCCCCAACTTGCCTCCATAGCAGGTCACCTTCTTTTCCATCCCCCCGCTTGACCTAATGCCCATCTTAGCCACTTGAGCTACTCCCTGAGCTGTGCCAACCACTGGCACACCATGAAGCCCCTATCCTCCAGGCCAGGGGCAGTACCATGTCTGACCCACATCCTGCACACCCCACCACCCTCCCAAAGATGCCAGCCCTGGTGCTCTGTCGCACTTGCCTCATACCCGACCCCACTGTATATCGATTTTCCCTCCAAGTCGGGTGCCCCATCCCTGACCCTTAATTGACTCAGCCCAGTCAGAGCATGTATGACCCCACCAACCAATGCCTGCAGTGCCACCACAGAGTGTGCTTAAAAACTCCCCCCACAAACAACTGCAAACCACAAATAAAGGCCCCCAAAATTAATAATCCCAACACAGGCTGAACAAAGCATGTGCCACAGGCTGAACCAAAACACTTAACCTCACCCCCAGCAATTCTTCCCCAAGACCTGGCCACAGCCTCTTTGCCAGCTCCTCCCTCTATGACCATTTAATAGAGGTGCAAACATTCTTTTACACCACCACAAAAAAGCAAGGAACCACTCTTCTGTTATTGCTGTTGCAGCAATGTGAAGATTTATAAAGACAACGATCACTCCATTTGTATACATTGCCTTGGTACAAACCATGATGTTAAAGCCTGCTCAGTCTGCCAGAGCTTTAACCAGGCAACCAGAAAACATCAGGAGAAGGCTTAGGAGGTTTTTCTAAAGCATTCCGTACTTGAGGATGTGACTTTGGCAGCCTGGCATAGGCCTGCTCAATTGTCTGCAGTCTGTAGGAAGGCTGATAAACAATATACAGCCCCTACTGCAAAACTGTATTATTCCTCACAGCCTGAAACAGACTCTGTGGTAATTATGGCTGCTCATGACAGATCCAAGGCTCCCAAGCACATGATTTATCTTCCTCCTGACAAAGAAATCAAGGAAGTTAGATGTCATGGGGAAGAAAAACTTTGCTTCTGCTTGTCTGGGCCTAAGAATTACTTAAAATCATATATATATATATATATATAAATATATGATTAAATATCAGAATTGCCTTTAGAAGACAATGGCCATCCTGGCTGAGAAATTGCCAGAGGACCATGATAAAATATTGGCAATCCAGACTATTGTTAATGGCCAAGAGGTTGGTAAGCATCTGCTGCAGTCTGCATGTGATGCCTCTGATGCTGTTGCCAGGGCTGAGATCTCCGGTATTTGACTTTGCTGCTACTCTTGGCTAAAGGTGGTTGGTTTTGCTTCAGATATACAACAATATGTGATGAATGCTTTCTTCAGAAGCAAACAATTGTTTAGCAATAATGTTGAGAATGCTCTCTAGGAATTACAGTCCTTCAAAATTACTCTGATCTATGCATACTTTGAACCCTGAACTACAGGGAAGTGGTCATGGTTTCTTTTAAGGGCCTACACCCACCCAGGCTGTGGCTATTCAAGGGGCCACAGACATGGTTCTCAGAGGCCCCATCCTACATCTTCCTAAGCTCTCAACCTGCCACCAGGTACCCATGCCAGATTTACAAAAGGTCAAACCATTATAGGCATCCCAGTCACCCCAGCAGTTTCTGATTCCCTTCCCCTTCATCTGCCATCACTGCCTCCAGAGGTTTTAGTGGGAGACTGCATCTTCCTCTTGCTTCAACAAATGGAGGGAGATCAATTCAAGTGCACAGGTGCTGGAGGTGGTTCAGCAAGGACACGCCTTAGAACTCTTTACTGTTCTTTCAGTGAACCTCCCCATTGCCAGCAGATATCACCCTGGATCTTGCACCCTCTCGCTGGAGCAGGTTCAAACACTCCTCCAAAAGAGGGCTGTAGAATTAATCCCAGTTTCAAAAGTAAATCAAGGCTATTATTCCCGCTACTTTCTGGTCCCAAAACTGACCAGAGATTTAAGGTCAGTATTAGACCTGCAAGGCCTGAACCTTTTCATAGAATACAAAAAGTTCAGAATGGTCTCCCATCAGTCACTCCTTTCCCTCCTACTAAAAGGAGATTTGATGGTTGCACTGAACATGAAGGATGCATACCTTCTTGCCAACATCTGAAAGTCTCACAGAAAATATTTGCATTTCATGCTATATGGCTCACACTACCAATTTTGTATCTTGCCATTTGGTTTTTGCTCTGCACTGCCTGTCTTTGCATAAGTATTTACCATGGTTTTTGCTGCCCTCCATAGGGAGGGCCTGTATGTCTTCCTCTACATAGTCATCTGGCTGTCAAAGGCCCCATTTCAGGAAGTCATTGTCTACACACTGTTTCAGACTCGACAATTGTTCAACTAGCTGTGCAAACTGGCCAACATGCCAAAGTCAGTCTTTAACCCTGCCAGACACTCAAATGTATAGGGGTCATTCTGGACACAGGGCTAGACTGGGCTATGCTGCCCTCAGCCGGTGCCACGGCACTGGTGGCCCAAACACAGCTAGTCTCCACCAATGATTTTATATCATCCATATGTCTTCTAAGATTACTCGGCCTGATGGAAGCTGCCATCCTGACAGTCCCATGTGGCCTACTTCAATATGAGAATCCCACAGTGGTTCCTCAGAGCATGATGGGCACAGCATTGGGATGAGTTGTTGCATCTCATACAAGTCAGTCCTCTTGTATGTTGTTCCCTGCTCTCATAGTTGGACTGCTCCAGCCTAGAGATGAAATCCCCATTCTTTCAGCTTTCTCCTCCGCTGGTGATGACCACAGATGCCTCAGGTTTGAGGTGGGGGGCTCATTTGGGCCCCTTCAGGACCAAGGACCAATGGAGCACTCTGGATATTGTTCTTCACAGCAACGCTCTCAAGATGAGGGTGTTCTGCCTGGGCTACAGGCCTTCATTGCCCTCCTTCCGGGAATTCAGCTGCTGATCCATGCACACAATATGTCAGTGATATATTACATCAGTTGACAAGGTAGAGTTTATTCATACTCTATCTGCAGAGAGACAAAAGAGTTTGGCAGTGGGTGGTAGAACAAGACATATTCCTGTCTGCAGTATTCCTCCATGGTACCTTGAACACACTGGGTGATAACTTAAGTCGGTCTCATGTGCTATGCCATGAAAGGCAACTCTCAGACTCCATGATGGCTGAACTCTTCAAAAAATAGGGTTGTCCAGAAATAGACTTGCTTTCATATCCATACAAATCAAAACTGCCACGTTTCTGCTCACTCACTTCAGAGCCTGTAGTTTTCTGGAAAAACACATTGTCCTTCTCCTGGAAAGGGAGTTTTTTGTATACTTTTTTTTTCCTTTCCCTCTAATACAGAGGGTTCTTGTCAGGCTCAGTGCTGAACCAGCCACTTAACTCTGGTTGCTCCTTACTGGCCCAGACAAATTTGGTTCCCACTACTCAAGCATCTGGCTGTTGAACCTTCCACCCTGCTCTTCCTGTAAGCAGGATTTCCGACACAGGAGCAGGATACTTTAGTGAACCCAGATGTATGATCCCTACAGCTCCACAACTGGTTCTGGAGGACATACAGCTTTTCCACTTTGGGGTTTCCCAGGCAGTAGCAGATGTTCTTTTGGTGGACAGAAAGCTGTCTTCTTAAGTAAACCTATTTACAACTAGCGTTTGTCAATGCCGAATGTTGTCTTGCTGGCATTGGCACTGGTAGTGCAGGAGTTAGAGAGATGCATAATAGGAATGGCAGTGAAGCATGGTGCTGACACTAACCCCACCTTGCAGAGAGTGACAGGCATTAAATTGTACCTTTGGGTTGTTGGCCATAATGCTCATGCCATTTCACCTCACCCTATCCTGCAGAGTATTGTGTTGTGCCTTGGGGTCATAGGGCCTTATGCTCACCCCATTCCGTAAGAAAATATATTGAGTTGGGTGCAGTATAGGAGAATGGAGTGAACTTTAGGGCTAAAGAGTCCAAGGCACACCTTGATGTCTGTCATTGGCTGCAGGGTCAGGGTGGGGGTTGAATGGCGTGAGCATTACAGCTGACAATCCAAAGTCACACCCTGATGCCTGTCAGTCTCTATAGGATAGGACATTATGGTTAGAAACACTAATGCCCCAGGCTTTTGTTGGTATTTGCACTCCAAATTTTCAACATGGGTTTTTTGTGACCCCACCTCTTGAAAGCATTTAGGACTTCCGCTCATAAACAGTGGCACTGTAATTTTGTTAATCTGTCCCGAACATTGATTTCCCAGAGTGACCATGCCATTCTGTGCCAGATGTGTGAAAACACATTTTGGGCAGGCTTTGAAAAATGACAGCTGTACCATTCATAAGGAGCTGTGAAGAAATGGCAATGTTAAAAATCTGGAGTGAAAATATTAAAACTTCTCTAACTTAAGAGTGTGTGTTTAAACTGCACAACACATGCTCATAACACAGTCATTTTGTGGAATGTTTTCACCAAATTTTCAACATAGGTATTTTGGGACCTCTGCTCGTAAACAGTGTCACTGTGATTTTCTTAATCTGTCCTGAATGTTGATTTCCCACAGCGACTGCACCACTGTGCACCAGATGTGTGAAAACACATTTCAGGCAGGATGTGAAAAATGACAGCTGTACTGTTCATAAGGAGGTGTGAAGAAATGGCAATGTTGAAAATCTGAAGTGAAAATATTAAAAATTCTCAAACTTACGAGCATGTGTGGTAACTGTGCAATGCACACTCATAACACAGTCATTTTTTTGGAATTTTTTCACCAGATTTGCAACATAGACTTTTTGGGAGTCCATCTCATGAACAGTGACACTGTAGTTTCATTAATTGATCCCAAAAGATGATTCTGTGCAGTGATCACGAAATCACCTTTCGGGACCGAATAACGAAATGTCAGCGACTGAGTTCATGAAGTGGGGTCCCAAGAACTCCATGTTGAAAATTTGGAGCTAAAAGTCACAATAATGGCTGAGATATCCACCTAAATTGAAACCCCCATTGATGCCATTGTACAGTTCACCGTAATTTTCTTCAGTTCGCAGTCGGCTTTTGAAGAGTTCAGACATCTCCTGCTCCACTGAAGATCATTGCGCCAGGCTCCAGAGATAAATATGGGGTGGGGGTGTGTGGGGAGGTGGGGTGTGCAGAGGGTGGGTGTGGATTGGGGTATGGGACATCGTGACCATGAGGGACCATTTTCTGTGTTACAGTGGAAAAAAAAAAAAGGGACGTTGAGGAAGGTTTTTTTTTACAGGTTTGCTTTGGGCACACCAGGGTGGGCTCCCAGTGTGTCACCTGTGTTTTCTGGGGACAGGGGACTGAATCCAATGGGGATTAGGCTCCCATTGGCAAAGATCATGTCTGTGTTTGGGGGGGGCATAATGCCAAGTGGGATTGGAACTCCCTCAGAGGACAAATAAAACAAGGGGAACATTATGGTAACGGAGATTGGGCTCCCCCATTGGCAAATGAACTGGGGGGAGGGCATGCTGACAGGGGGGATTGAGCATCCCAAAATGTCAGCTTTCCAGGGACTGTGCGAGGTGGATGGTGGCAGCCACCACCATGTTTATTGAAATGTTTCAGCAGGCAAGGCACGCCCTGCAATGACATGTTGCTCCCTCATTGCGGAGCTGAAATTTTTTCAAGTTGGTGACATGCTTCTCATCTGGTGTCATAGATAGCATGCTCATTCATTGGTGCCACACACACCAGCCCAAGAAAGCAGTGGCACCATAGGCCACAACACTGCCGTACCTCCACAACCTGCTACTCCAGCAAGCTGCCACAAAATGTTACTTGCACTGTGCATGCAAGACAACATAAAAATGGAAAGGTTTTACAGTGTGGTGTACTCAACAAGCCCTGGATCTCTTTATGTGTCCCATTCCTAAAGTACTGGACAACCTCTTGTCCCTTAAGAACTCAGGACTTAGGTATTCCACTGTAAGGTTCCACAAGGCCACTGTTTCAGTCTTTCATGCCCTCACAGATGGCAAGCCAGTGACCTAAATGGAAGTTTCTCGAACATTAATAGGAGGTATTCTCCTACTGCACCCCCCCAGTCCACGAACCGGTTGCAGTGTGGGACTTTAATTTGGTCCTGGAGACCCTCAATGCAACTCCCTTTAAGCCTGCTGCTACCTGTGAGATACACTTTCTCTCTTGGAAGACACTGTTGCCAGTGGCTATGACTTCTGCGAGACACATTGGTTGCAGACCCTCCATTTATTACCTTTCACAAGGATAGGGTTAAATTATGAACTAGTCCTCGTTTCCTTCTGAAGGTAGTCTGAAAGATCACTAAATCAGAGGATATATCTTCCTGTTTAGTTGTCATCTTCCACAGACAGTGGGGAGCATTGTTTACACAGACTAGATTTATTTATTTATGTATACATAATCAGAATTACAACCTTTGAGTCATAGACTCCTTTGCAAAGGCTGCATGTCAATAATGCAAAAGAAAAGAATACCTAGTGGTACAGTGGTTACAACAACTACATGCAGATACTAAAGCAAAGAAGCATTACATAATATGGAGGAAAAAACAACAGTCAAGTAATCTTAGGACAGGCAGACCTGGCGTTCAGTTGTACATTCAGCAGATACATTAACTAGGGTAGTTAGTTTACACATTGTTCACAAATTGCGAAGCCCTGTAAGGCAACTTTATCATTAAGTTCAGCCGAAAACATTAGAGATAGGACCTTTGGGGATCCAGAAGGGCCTGGGTGGGCTAGGAACAATCACATGAGGTGCCCTCTAGGAGGCGACTTTTAAGTGCCATTTTAAAAGGGCCAAGCTTAGATTCCAATGTGATAGCAGTGGTTAGGCCATTTAGCCATTTTGAAGCCCAATGAAGGAATGCCCTTTGGCATAGGGTGGTCCGGCAGCGGGGCACAAAAAGTGATGAGCAGGCATTGCTTCTGGATACTCTGGAGGGAGGGGCTGGCATGACGAATGAGTGGAGAACGGGTGGGGCTTGTCCAAGGAGAACTTTTTTTGCAAGGAGGCAGGTATGATATTTTAGCCTCCCATCAAAGTTTATCCAGTTAGTGGATTTGTAGAGCTCACATGTGTGTGTGAACCTATCGCACTATTGTGACTAGGTGGCAGGTTTTATTTAATGTGGTTTTGACGCAGCGGAGGGTAGTTGAATCAACAGTGTCATATATTACAATGTCATAATCCAGGAGGGAGAGGACTGAAGAGGTAACAACAATTCGGAAAGCTTCAGGGGTAAGATAGTGCTTGTGGTGATACAGGAGACCAAGTCCAGAATCAAGGGCAGAGGAAACATGTTGAGTATGAGGGTGGAAAGTGAGGGATGTGTCAAGGATAATACCCAGGTACTTGACGGTAGAGACTTGCTCAAGTATGGCATTTATGGAGTTATGGAGGTTCAAGTGGTAGTCACAGTTTGGGTTCTGGAGGTGGGTGAAAAGCATGGATTTGTTTTTTTTTTTTTGTAATTAAGGATTAGTATGTGGGCCAAAAACATATTTTCTATATTATTGAATAAATCTTGGGGGTTGAGTTGGGGCATGGGGTGGTGGTGGGGGTGACTCGTGAAAACGACAGCATTGTCCACGTAAAGAAGCAGGTTACTGGGGCACGAGTTGGGAAGGAGTTTAAACAGGGACTGAAAAGGAAGGGGCTGAGTATCAAGCCTTGAGTGACACTGGAGAGAACAGGTCAGCTGGAGGAAATAGTGGAGCCAACCTTTTCTTGTTGGGTCCTGCCAGCTAGATAGTCTGAGAACCAGGAGACAAAGTCTTGGGAGAGACCCAAGGAGGGAAGTGTTTCTAGAAGCAAGGCATGACTAATGGTGTCAAATGCCTTGGTAAGGTCGATATAGACCGATCCTACCAAGTGGCCATTGTTGAGGGCATGGTGTATGAAGGATGTATATTTGAGGAGAGCAGTGGTAGTACTATGATTGCTATGTAAGCTGTGTTGTGCAGGGGATAGCAGGTTTTGTTTGGTGAAGTAGTCTGTTAGTTGGTCTGAAACAATTTTTTCCAATGTTTTTGGGGCGGGGATCGAAATGAGTCGGTAGTTGTTTGGTGAAATGTGGTCCCCTCCTTTCAGGATGGGAGCTATGACTGCACATTTCCAGGGCATAAGGAATTGTCCTAGGTAGAGAGACTTGTTGAGGATTTTAGTTTGATGGGAGAGCACCTCATCTAATGTGAGGTGGAGGGGCTTTAAATCCAGGGTGTCACCAATGTGATGCTACTTACTCAGAAAGTTGAATAGGTATCTTCTGGCAGAGCTTGTGGGGATGATCCGGAGGTGAAAAGGGGGAATATTGCTCATGTGCTGTGCCCAGGTTTAGACAATGGTGGGGGTTGAAGAAATTGGGAGGAAGAATGCTGCTAAGGTCAGGGAAGGCTTCATTTAGGATGTTTGAAATGGCATGGGGTCTTGGACATTGGAGCCATTGACATTAAGCTGTGGGGGCAATACCACATTCCTACTGAGATCTTTAATATTTTTTTCAGAAATCATAGCCAGAGCTCCAGGTGGATGTGAGGGCATGGTGATAGTGGGACACTTTAGCTTGATGGATGGCCCAGGTGTATTTATTCCTAGCCTCCCTGTACAGCTGCCTATCACGGGGGAGACAAGAGTCTAGTGCCATGTGCCAGAGATTGTCTTGGTGGTGCATCAGGTCGAATAGGGCTTATGAGATCTAGAGGGTGTCCTTGTTTTTTGTATACTGTTTAGAGGAAGGGGTGAAGAGGTTACAAGCAGTGTTAAAAGTGCTGATAAAATAGGAGAAGGCAATATCTATATCATGGGGCGAGACAATGAGGGACCAATCACAGGCTCTGAGGTAAGACTTAAGTTTGGTGAAGGACCCTTTTTGAGGCTCCTTTGGTATGAGGTTACTGGGAGAGTGATATGGGCCTTGTTAGACCAGCAGCAGGTCACTGGAGAGTGGTCACTGAGGGTTTTGAGGAGGACTTTGACCTCCGATAGATTATTGGGGCGATTACTTAAAATGAGGTCAATTAGAGTAGAGGTGCCAGTTTTGTTATTTAACTGGGTGGGAGTCTAGACAACCAGGGAGAGGGTGAGAGCTGCTGCAGAGTCTTTGTAGGCAGAGGAAGAAGGAGGCATCCAATTAATATTAAAGTCCCCAGCAATGATGATTTCACTGTTGGGAGGAACTTGCGAGATAAGGAACATGATTTCTGTGAATGCCAGTTTTTGGTTGCACGGTGGGGTGTAGGCTATCATGAGATTGGGGATCTTGCCTTGGTTTACCATTAGTAGCTTGACTGTGAGTGTCTGGGCACCATGGTCTGGGGTGAGGAGAGGGACGGGGGTGCTTGTATGGTATCCTTTATGTAGATTGCACAACCCCCCCTTTACCAAGCATATTGGCCCAGAAAATCTAGCAACTGTTTAAAGCTACCGAAGAGTTAGGGGTGTTTTTTGAGAGCCAGGTTTCAGTCAGGGCTAGAATATCAGGAGAATGTTGTGCAAGCCAGGCCTGGAGGGGGCAGAGTTTTTTCTGCAGAATACATATGTTGATGGAGGCGATTAACAGGCCATTTGGGTTTCTGCCGTTGAGGGGTGTGGCTGGGGGTGGACCAGGTTTGGGGTGAACATTACCTGAGAGAAGAAGAAGGAAGATGGTGTGGCAAAGAAGAGCAGTCCTTGGTGGTTTAAATTTAGACTGACTGGTATTGCATAGCATGGTAGGGCTTGTGATTACTGTGGGGATGGAGAGGAACTGCAGGGAGTTGATGAGTAATATATTGGGGGTGGTGTGGGGGGGGCACTGTTTGGCAGGCTGGGGATATGGGGTGTTCAACCCACATAGCCATGCATGAGGTGCTTGGAGTTACTAGGGTAAGGGTGTGTGTGCGTGGAGTTTCTGGTTGACTGGGCTGTAGGATGCAGAGAGGTGTGAGAAGGGTGGGTGTGCTACACAGTATGAGTAAATAGTACCATAGCTGACCCATAGTGTAATGTAGGAGGGTACCGCACTGAAGGAGTATGCAGATGGGAGGAGGCAATGTGGGCAGGCACAGTGGCACAGAGCTAAGGTGTCTGCATCAGGTGCAGAAGGTGCAAGGTTTGAATTCGGCCCCAAGAGGGGGCTGGCATGTATCAAAAAGAGTCCAGGGAGGGTGAAGGCCAGCTTGGGAGGGTGGGGAGGGCTGGAAATGCAAAGGGAGGGCCAGGTAGGAGGCAGCAGAAACACAGAGCTCAAGACTGACTCCTAGAGGTCAGGCAATATAACCTGCAGAGGGGAGAATGAACACTTAGAAAAATATGAGCTGGGTCACGTGACCTGACATGTGACCGATGATGACATTAAATTGAGGGTCAGGCTTGGCTGGGTGGGGAGTGGACTCGAAGTGTCGATGGGTAAACACTCTCAGACAGCTCCTAGAATGGAGAAGGCAGCCTTTACCTTTGTTTCCCCTGGGCAGTCTGCTCCTCCGCTTGTTTGAGCTGTAGTGTGTAGCTGCTTGTGTGGAGGTTCCTGCGAGGGACCTGGTAAAGAGGGGAAAAAGAACAGACAGGAGTCAGGTTTTGGTAGCTCTTGCAGGAAGGCCAGGAGACAGACTGCACATGCATGACAGTCGGGTGATGGTTCCAAGCTTTTTTGGGGGGAGACTGCCTGCAAACACAGCCCTGGAACACCTCGTGGCTATGGCACCGAAAGATGGTGTAGTGCAGACACAACAGTACTGACGCAGAAACAACAGGTACAATTACAGCCTTTCTACAATGCCCACACAACCACGTGATATAGTACACTGTCCACAGTTTAACAGTGTTAAAGCTCTGCACAAAAACAGTACAAAATGGTAGATGTTGCAGCGCAAAACTGTTAGCCAGAAACAATCAGCTATAATCGGCAGTCCTATAGATGTCTATAGGACACTGTGTTAGTACTTGGATCACACAAATGAGTGTAGAAAACTATCTCAACTGTTTATTGCTTTTGCCAGGATGGTGGGCTCACCAATTTCTAAACAGGGCTTGTTCAAATGGCTGGTCAATTGTATTACATTTTGTTACCAGAAGTACAGTACGCAGCTTCCTTGTCCTGTTCATGCTCATTCCATGTTGGGGTGGCTACCTCAGTGGCCTGTTTGGAAAATGTATCAGCTGCTGATAATTGTGCTGCTGCCACTTGGAGTACAATTCATACATTCACAACACTCTACAGTCTAAATATTATCTCTCATAGACGTGCCAGCTTTGGCCTAAATGTTCTGCAAGGCCACCTTACTCAGGGTCATTAAGTCCTGCCGTCCTCCCTCAGTGCTTGGTGCTGCTTGGGAATTGTTCCATTACGTGGCTCAGTGGAGGGAGATATCTTAGAAGAAAATGGAATACTTGCCAACTGTAACAGTAGACCTTGTAGGGAATGTCCTCCATTAAGTCACAGCTCTCCCTCCATCCCCCTTCATTTGTGTGATGGGTAATTAGTATAGCCTGCTCTTGTAAGCTGTTCCTCCTATGCTGCCAAATACAGCATTTATACTCGGGTTTCCATATCCTCTCCTGTGGATCTGGTTTGGTTCTGGTCAAATAGGTTCCTGCCAGTCTGATCTTCTGAGCTTGTCTCTGGTGGGGAGCTGAGGCATGCTGGGGATGCCCAGGTGATATAGGTGTTGATGAGGCATGTTGATGTGAGCAGCCACAGCCAGCTAAAATTACCAGGTGGTTCTGATGGCGATGGCTCAAAGTTTTATCATGCGGCTCAATGAAGGGGATTCTCTTGAAGTTCTACTGTTATTGTACGAAACTATTTTTTTCCATAGTGATGTAATATTTTTTAGGTAGGAAGGGAACCTATGTCTATCAGTTTGCGCTCCCTCCCCAACTTCCTGTAACAGGGATTTGTAAATATGCTGTGCAAACATACTAGGTTACTGTTTAGGGAATACCCATCCACAGACAGTCATAAAGTTACAGAAACTAACTTAATCTGAACAATTCATAACTAAGCGGGCCTAAAAGGTCTGTTCCTTACCTCTTGGTATACAAGGTGAACTAATGTGGACACTCATCCCATTGTAATTTGTTGATATTTGGCAGCTGAAATCTGACCAACTTCAAAAGCAACTCTGAATTTTGACATAGAAACATAGAAACATAGAAACATAGAATTTGACGGCAGATAAGGACCGCTTGGCCCACCTAGTCTGCCCATTTTCCTACCTAACAGATAAGCTGCAGATCCTAGTTAATCAACAGCTTACTTCCTCTTACCCACCCCTAGGACTGCCTTATGCCTGTCCTATGCATTCTTGAAGTCCCCCACTGTTCTTGACTCCACGACCTCCTCAGGGAGGCTGTTCCATGCATCCACAACCCTCTCAGTGAAAAAATACTTCCTCACATTACCCCTGAGCCGTCCCCCCTCTATCTTCAAATTGTGCCCCCTTGTTCTTACACATCTCTTTTTCTGGAAGATGCTACCCTCTTGGACTTTGTTAATTCCCTTGAGGTACTTGAAAGTTTCTATCATGTCCCCTCTCTCCCTTCTTTCCTCAAGAGTATACATATTAAGCTCCTTTAGTCTTTCTTCGTATGTCTTCTGGTGCAGACCCTGCACCATTTTGGTTGCCCTCCTCTGGACAGATACAGGACAGGACAGGTTTAATAATACAATGCCTTCCCTTTGCACATGGTGTCAACAGGTAGATGGTACATTGCTACACATTTTGTGGGATTGTTCTAAGGTGGCCCCATTATGGGCCTGCATCAAACAAAAGGTGGACTGACTGTTAGGGTTGGAGGATTTATTTACACCAAATATTTGTCCCTTAGGAGATTTTACAGAGGTTGGTGTCCGTAATCACAAATTCCACATGGCTCTTATATCCACATCAGTTAAAAAACTTGTACTGGAGCACTGGAAAGATGCTGACACCATCACTTATACTGAATGGTTGCATGAGGATTTTAGCCAACCTCAGAATGGAAAAGCTGATTACCAGCCTCCACAATCAACTATCCAGGTTTGAAAAAATTTGGGGTCCCCTCTACACTCTATATTCCCTGTAATTAGTTTAGGTACTGGCATCTATCATAATTGTTCTGATGCCCTATGGAGTTCTTACCATGCTGGGGTGGGGTGGGGTGAAGGGATGGGGAGGTGGGAGGGAGGCTGGGCTTGATTTGGGAGTAGGGAGGGTTTATGGTGGGGGAGGGAAGGGAGGATCCCGTATTTGTTATGGACATGGCATGTACATCTATTACTGGTGTGAATCTGTTTTTGTATTGTAAAATCTTTAATAAACTTTTAATTTAAAAAAATAAGAATATTTGCTGCTACTATCAATACTCTTTAAATAGAAGTAATAGACATGTTGGGGGAATTTTTCCATTTATTAATGAGGTTTTTAAAACAATAGCTATTGTATTTCCCATAGTAAAATCAATAAATACTTAGACACTGAAACAATTTGGGTCAAAATATCTCCCAACCCCTCGGTGTTTTATTTTAGAATCTATTACTGCCCACCAGATATGTCACATGACGGTACAGAATACATCATTACAGAAACAGAAACAGCATGTGAAGATGGTGATGTTCTTATTATGTGTGACCTACATTTTGGGGATATTGACTGGGTTAACTGTACAGCAGCCCATGCCATGAGTAAGCAATTTCTATCTGCATATAAACAGTTATCAGTAAATCAATACACATCAAACCAACAAGAGGACAACATACAGAATATTGTTCTGGGCACCCCAAATCTGAATATATTGAATTGTAATATTGGCCCCCCACTTTGCAACAGTGGCCATTCTTCTGTGGGTTTCAATTAAGCAATAAGGCATGATGGGGGACATTATGGTATGATAACAGCCCACCTTGGGTGGGTTGAAGCATGAGGTGAAGCCAAGTACTTCTACCACCCAAGAAGGGCTGTTATCCCACCACAATGCCCCCCCTGAGTGCCTTATTGTGATTATGAAATGGGTCCTTATTAGTAAATTGAATTTATTTTGTTTTACTTTTGCTATCCATATTATTTAAAACTCTTTTTTTCTCTCAAATAAAGTTACACAGACAAAATAGTCCCCATTTGCTGCTCAATACATGGCACTAACACATGTACTTTCATATACATAATACAGTATTTCACGTATCATAATTTACTTGAAAATAAATTTTTTCTTATTTTTCAATGGTCCTTTCAAGGGATTTTCACACACTTGAGTTCTATATACAAAATGTCTGTATAAAAATCAGTTGCCTGTCCCCAACTAATGACATAGATCCTTTGTTTGTGATATCATAGAAAGGATTATGATGTTATAAACAAAGGGTCTAACCACATAGATCTTTTGGTTATGACATCATTATGCTCACTATGACAACCTACTATGATATCACAAACATAGGGAGCTATGCACGATTGGGGTGGAAGGTACATGGCAGAGGAATGTACCCTGCCTGTATAGCTCTGCGGCCCCGGACAGGTGCAGGGTGTGTGGTATTTAAAATTGCATGCACCCATGGGGCACCTGTCTGTGGCTATGCTCCCCCCCCCCAGTGTGTAGGACTGCACAGGGAGGCCGGGGGTGGAGAAGTGGACCCAGGTGGGCATCCAACCGGATGCCTATCCTGGGTCCCAGAGTAGATCACATGCACGGTAGGGCACAGGTCCTGGTGCGTGAATAGCAACCGCAGACACCCAGACACATGCGGCCAGGCCCTGTCATCCAGTGAATCATCCTGACTGAGTCCATGTGGAACAGTGGCCACACAGCACACAGATGGACCCCCAACAACTGCCCCCCTGCCACACTTCTGTGTCCCATCCCTGTCTGTAACAATAAGTACACACACCAGCCCCCACAAAACCATGCTCTGTCCCCATTGGTATGAATAAGCACACACACCTTGCCTTTAGGGAGGTGGAATAGCACAGTGGGTTAAGGCTCTGAGCTGCTGATCTGGAGACCTGGGTTTGAATCCCACAGCCACCTAGGTGCATACTGTTTGATCCTGAGCAAGTCACTTAACTTCCTTGTGCTCCAAGGTCATATCTGGAAAAAAGCTTCAGCTTAGTGTGCCACTCCTGGTTAAACAATGTTCCCTTCCCTACACTACTGCCATGTAGCAGTGCTCCATCCCTGTGCACAGCTATGATAGCACCCCTGACACATGGGTAGCCCCAGGCCAGTACACATATGCAAGCCTCCCCCACACACACACACACACACACACACACACACCCACACCAGAGCCCCTTCCTGTCTGTGGCAGTCCCAAAATGTCTCTGCACACAATGCCCTGCCAGTCGAGCCCTGAACCCCCACCTTACCAACCCCCACAGCACTGACAGCACCACCCCAAGTGATGCAGAAAGCGTGACTTCTATATATAGAAGCATGCTCCCAGTATCATTTGGATGGCCAGCAGCCAAGGAGGTATGCAGAAGGCTGTGCTGCTGGCTGTTCAGAGCTGTGGCACTGACTGGCTGGTATGGAGGATTGGGGGTGGTGTTAGTATCACAGGGGTTGGGGGGAGCGATGGCCACCATTGCCCAGGTGGGGTTCAGGGCTCAGCTGGCAGGGGGTTATCTGTAGAGCCATTTCAGGACTGTTACTGACAGGAAGGGGATTTGGTTGTGTGTGGGGTGGCTCACACATGCGTACTGGCCCAGTTCCCCATATGTTTGGGGGGGCTATCATAGCTGTGCATGGGGACAGGGCTCTGCTGTGTGGCAGGAGGGTGCTTATTCATAAAGATGGAGATGGGGCATGGATGTGTGGGGGGTGGAGCGTGTGCTTGTTCATACAGACAAGGATGGGATATGGATGCGTAGGGGTAAGGGTGCTTATTCATACAGACAGGGACAGGGCACAGATGTGTGGTGGGAGGAATGTTCTAAACAAAGGGACTGTTGGTATGAATAAGCACACACACCCTGCCTTAGGCATCAGGGGTGCAAATCCATGACAATGCAATACACTGGAATATGTACAGGCACTCACCCGATTGGCTGACCAAGACCTCCACAGCAGCCTAGTGGGCTAAGGCAGCATGAAGAGTCATTTCCCGGTCCTGTCGTGACTAGCAGTTGAAGTCTGTGCAGGTGCACAGTGGGTTATGTGGCAGGATTCTGGCTGCTGTAACCTGTAACCCTGTGCCTGGCACTACCCACCTTAGTGAACGGCGCATAGTGCAGGCACGCCTCCTGTCTGCCCTTGGCATTTTTCTGACCACGTATCCAGGGGATCAGTATGTAACTACCTTGCATGCAATTCTTGTACGCTGCTGGGGGTCTATGGGAGGGACCCCGCTGCATGGCACTCCAACTTAGGGTTGCCTACACACCTCAGTTACATGGCACATAGGAATTTTTTTTTCTGCATTGGCCCCATAAATTGTATGGTTAGTTGAGGACTGTCAGATGCTTTTTGAAAGACTCATTGAAATGTTTATTTCACTAACTGAAATATTCATAGGACCAAAAAAACAGAAGAAAGTAAATAAAACTAAAAAGCACTGAAGTTTGGCTAGCTCTATGATACTAAGAGGTGGAGGGGTTGCTTTGGCATGCTGGAGACTCAGGTTCATGCACAGAGCATGGGACATCAGTAGCAAAGTTTTATGAAGGAGAGTACAGAGCAGCCACACTGATGCTCACCTTCTAGGAGAGGGAGCGTTCATAGTGCCACTCACTTATTGACACCTTGGAGGGTGTGATGGCAGTACTATTGATATTGCAGGTGAACAGGAAGTGTCAAGCATCCACCCAGGGCAGTAACATGAGCAATTAGGCTTTGCAGAATGCAGAATTTCATCAGTGGAATTTGTGTAGAATTGTAATTTTGCTATCAAAATTATTTTCAGAATTTTTTTGAATTCTGTGAAATTTTGAAAAGCATTTCTATGTAAACTGTGCAATAATTTTTCCACTGATCATATAAACTGCAGAACAATTTTGATTGGATTGTTGAAAAGAATTTGCAGTTTATTTGAATTGCAGATTATTAATACGCAAAAACCGTTTCGGTTGTGAAATATCCGAATTCCGTTACTGATAGAATTCCACAGAATTTTCCAAAATTCTGCAGAATTCCATTAGGTCAGAATCTGAACATTCTGCACAGCACTAGAGCACATCCATCCAGATTAATGCATGAGGCATTACAAAAAGGGGAAAAAGGACCCTTACTATTGGCAGAGTGATGGACCAAGAGATCAGCCACCCACACCCACCAAGCAAATCAAAGTGCTATCCCTTCCCCTTGTCACATGGCCACTGCATCCCACATACTTTATCTCCTGCAGTGAGCACTAGCTACACAGAAACAGAAGAAATCTGGAATCAAGTTTACCCAAGATAAAGTTTATGTTTATTGGGATATTAGCCATTGAGCCTAGTAGGCTTATTTCTAGTAGTGTCCAAGATAAGGTAAAAGAGTGTTTATAAAAATAATAGTTAATAGTTAACATAACACATCAGTTACAATGTCGCAATCTCTGCTGGCCCACTGGTGCAGTGGTAGTGCAACCGCTTATGATTCTGAAGACCTGGGTTCAGAAATGAATCCATGCTGTCAGAGGATCTGCTGGGGGGGGGGAGGAGGATCGCACATCCATAGGACTGTTCTCTGGGCAGGAGGTTGGGCAGAGACAGCATCTTGCCTGGCCTCTGGCAGAAGCTGGGGAAAAGACAGCATGAGCCAAGACAGATTGGGAGATGTGGCAGACATCGGTACATGTCAAATAGGAGCGTGTGGTGTGCACCATGACATCACTGCACATCACATCTCCAGGGGCAAAAAACAGACGAAAACCACCAGCAGCAGGATGAGGAGTCATGCCCACAGGCCTTGCACATGACCAGCTGGACTCACTGATGAGAACTGGATCCATTCCGCAGAGGGGCTTGCAACCGGTGGGAGGGCACGCCCTGGTGGAAGACAGTGGCCAGTGAGTCCCAGCAGATGTCAGACTGAAAGGGCTGGGACACTCCTAAGAATGCAGTCAATCGGGGGAGAGAAAGAAAATACAATGTTTCAGTCTCATACAGTATATAACAATTTCAACAACATAATGGTTAAAAAAGCAGTACTGATGCCCATCTATAAAACTTACATACGTCCACACTTGGATTATGGATCGCAGATTTGGAGCCCCTTCCTAAAGAAAGATATCAATCTGGTTGAGACACCTCAAAGAATGTTAACTAGCGCATCACTTGTCATAGACATGAACCCTATAATGATAAATTGAAGAGTTTAGGTCTAGTCACCTTGAAAGACAGGTGTGAGAGAGGCAATTTATTATTACTCTTGAATATAATTTTATTTATTTATTTGAAAGTTTGTGACTGGGAGAGCACACTGAGCCATAGCTCATTTCCAGGTGAAACCTGGGGGGGCAAGGAAATGGAATATATGTACAGATGTAAACTAATTTACAGAACCAGATTAAGCTGTTAGTGATATTTTTTAGTGAATGGGGGGACAATCTGGCCAGGATACGTGGAAAATTCTACTATACTTATCGATACGTGTCATGGGATCTTTAACATCCACCTCAACCACCACCAGAACAGGTGAATGGAACCTCAGTTTATTGTCTCTCCTGAAAGACGGCACCTCAGAAGTCCAGCACCCCCCTCATGATACACTACAGCGTCAGTATTGGGATTTAACCCACATTCCTAATGTGGGGCTAGAACTCATCACCTTCTGATCTTACTGCCTCAGAGATGAGCACGCTACCTGCTGAGCCACTGACACTGCAAAACATGTAATACAACCTTACTAGTTTAAATAATTAAAGACAAACAGTTGTTTAATGAGCCAGGATTAGAGTTCAAGAAACCAATCATATAGCCTACGTGGGCACCAGTTTCAAGTTATAGGAAAAAAAAATAATAGGGATACCAGAACATATGCTTTTATTCCCAGGCCAGTTAGGTTATGGAACCAAGTTACTAGTAGAGATTGTAACTTATAATTGTCTTGCAAGCTTTAAAAATAAACTATATATGTTTATAGTGAATGGCTGCTTGCCCAGCCAAGACCATTGACAAGTGGGTGGCGATTGTTTATTTGCCTTCCACCTCTTATCACCCTACAACCTGAATATAAGCCTGAGTATAAGAAAACAACACTGGCATCGAGTACCATTTGTCTCAAGGTGCTCCTTTAAGTCATGTGCTGATGGTAGTGTGCCAGGATGACTGGCAGCAATTCGTTATTCAGTATTAATTATTACCCAGCGGTAACTGGGGAGTAGCCAGACCCCAGTAAATATGAAATGTTTTATCAAAGGACATATACTGTAAAACAGTATATACAGTTCAATGAAAGATACAAGAAAAGCTTGTATATTTTAAGCTTTTCCCTACCACCTTTAACAGTAATAGTTTCCTTCATTAAATACCATACAGTTTTTTTGTTACATTTACTGATTTGTTCTATTCCTGGCAACAAAATACTGTGAATAATTTGAACCCTACTGAGTAAGAAACAGGACACTGCAGAACCTAGTTTGTCCTTTAATAATGGCATGCACAAGTGGATAATTTTAACTAGGATTGCTCAGATATCCATTTTTAGAATAATAGGATTTTAGGATATTAGTCCTCTAAATCCAATACCCTAAAAACCTAAGATATTAATCAAGATTTTAGGCTATCCTAAAATCATAAATCCAATTCACTGACCTACGCGGCCAGTATAGTGTTATGCTTGTGCAACTGTGTTAGTTTGGTTTTGGCCGTTCGCACTCTCTATTCCAGAGGAATTACCACCCTGTAAGGGTACGAAGGTAAGGAACTCTCGGAGAGGGTTCCACCCCTAGAGGTGCCATGGGATGCTTCCCATGGTTAAAGGTACCTTAGGAATCCCCTAAGGAGAGAGTGCTGCTGCTGGAGGAGGAGGGGAGGATGGTGGGGCAAAGAAAAAAATGATTCACAGTGAGGCTGAGAGGAACTGCTTATATAGCTCAGGAAGTGGGAGTGGCTGGCTGCTTGGCCACTGAACTCCAGGCAAAGCCTTACCAATTCACCGACCTACACAGCCAGTATAGTGTTATGCTTGTGCAACTGTGTTAGTTTGGTTTTGGCCGTTCACACACTGTACTCCAGAGGAATTACCACCCTGTAGGGGTACAAAAACAAGGAACTCTCAGAGATGGTTCCACTCCTAGAGGTGATTGGGATGATTCCCATGGCTAAAGGTACCTTCGGAATCCCCAAAAGAAATGTAGTATCATTCCCGAAAAGGAGGTAACATGAAGCATATAAGCAAACAGTAACTGTGACATAGGAGCAGTAACTGTAATGTAGTATCGGAGAAGCATAGGCAGTTGAAAATGCATGAGATGCTCAGTTGGATAAAGTAATGAATACCCAGACTTGCGTAGCATAATACTGATGGATTGCATTGAGATTAGGGGATCACCTAAGGAGAGAGGGAACGGCAGGACATCCTCCACCTCCATCCAACAGCGGAACCTACCTAAAGAAACTAGGGGAAACAACTATGCTAACTAAGTGCTATGATCTGAGGCAGTGGAGGAGAGAAAAAAACTCCTATGAGGAGGACATTTCTGGGGATCCAAGGCCTAGGTCGCCTTCCCTCCAGGCTTGGGATAGTTAAGTTAGTAATGGCTCTGCAGCTGCAATTTGGGAAACCCAATTAAAGGGAGCTGGAAAATATTTCAATTTTGAGGAAGGCTCTCAATCAAACCCTCTAGGGGGAACACCATGGAAGGTTGCGAGAAACTTCTGCAACAATAGCTGCATCCAAGGCACAGAAGGAGAGGAACAACTGCTGAGGTACTCACCTGGCCTACCCACCCTAAATAAAACCAGGTGAACCAGAGGCAGTTGTAGGGAGAATGCGGTGAAGGTGCCTTGCTAGGAAAACCACTAAAGTCAATGGCTAACCATTATAGTGGAACACTAGAGTCAAAGGAGGTAACTTTTTCCACCCTTCACCTCTAGTCTTAAATTCTATACCAGGAGCTGCTGTCGTGTAGCAGGCAGCTAAAGCCAAGCTCAGAGTGAGAACATTTTCAGCTATGGGACAGGTGAGAAGCATCCGGCCCCAAGCTGGACATGCTCGAGATGCGGACTAAGGCCCAGATATTCAAACTGCGCCAGTCTGAGGCGCAAGCCCCTGCGCCGCTCAAAATAGTTGTGCAGGGGTGTGGCCGGGGTGATATTCAAAGGAGTTGCACTGTTGAGCAACTCCTTTGAATACCACTTCTAACACACACGTAAGCGCCGCAGTGGAACTTCGCTACCGCAAGTTGCCAGAGTTGAGCATTAAACTTGGCGTGGCGCTAGTACCATTGCGCATCGCAATTTCCGATATTCAAAAGTGACATGCAAATGGGGCCATAATTTATGCAAGCGCAGGGGGCCATTTGCATCTATTTATAGCCCCATTTGCATGCCATTTGCATGTGGTGCGCGATCGAGGACTTGCTCTGGCCACCCTGCCAGGCAGCAGCCGTTGAGGACAAGCGCTAATGCAGCTTGATCGCGGGCATCACAGTTACTGACACCCCACATCTCCACAGCCCGATCGCGGGCAGGACCTGTGACCCCCAGTGCCCGATCGCGGGCAGAACCTGCTATAGCCCCCAGTGCCCGATCGCGGGCAGGAATGTAACCCTCCCCCAACCTGAATAACTCCCTGGTGGTTCAGTGGACTGTAAAGCCCGATCGCAGGCAGAATGTCATAGCACAACCCCCAACATCTCCCTGGTGTCTAGTGTCCCCCCACCCACCCACCCACGAAGCCCCTCCACCCGCTCCCCCGCAGCCCGGGAGCGACTGCATCCACCACCTGCCGCCCCGCCGCCCGCCCGACTGACTGTCGGTGGGCTGCCGCCCAGTGGTGCAGAGGCAGCTCCATATCATAGCGACAGGGGTCCAGACGGTGAATGACATTCAACCGGATTGTCGTAATGGTGCTGCACGCCCATCGCTAGCTCGCACCAATGGCATGCAGCCCTACCGACAGTCAGTCGGCAGGCTGGCGGGCGCAGGCGGGTGGATGCTGTCGCCGGGCCGCCGGGGGAGCGGGTGGAGGGGCTTCGTGGTGGTGGGGGGACACTAGACACCAGGGAGATGTTTGGGGGGTTGTGCTGTGACATTCTGCCCGCGATCGGGCTTTACGGTCCACTGACCACCAGGGAGTTATTTGAGTTGGGGAGGGTTACATTCTGCCCACGACCGGGCACTGGGGAGTTCATAAGGTTCTGCCTCACGATCGGGCTGTGGGAGATGTGTGTGTGTGTGTGGGGGGTTCATGTGGTTTGTACTGCCCGTGATCGGGCTGTGGAGATGTGTGTGTGTGGGGTTCATGTACGTGTACTGCCCGAGATCGGGCTGTGGGAGATGTGTGGGGGGTTCAGTGTAACTGTGATGCCCGATCGGGCTGGTGGGGGGGCACAGGGACCGAGTTGGGGGCCAGCCAGAGGTGGCAGCTGCTGTGTTGCGCCCTGCAATGCAGCAGCTCACCTGTGGGTGGCCCTCAACTGATCCTTTTTTTGGCTCAAGGTTGTGCAGGCGAGGTTGGGAGTTACAAGATGGCACAACCTCGCACAACCCGACTGAATATCAGGTTGCGCAGGTTATGCATGGTTCCTCCCCCTCCTGTTGAGCATGCATTCATTTGCATTGCTCTTTTGTGCAACCTGTTGCCAGTGGAGCAACTGCCTCCTGCTGAATATCGCAGAATGGCGCAATGTAGGACTTGCGCATGCGCAACCCTGTTGCGCATGGAGCAACCCTTTTGAATATCTGGGCCTAAATGTAGAATGAGACCATCAGCTGCAGGAACCCTGCACCAGAATAGAATGACTGTCATGCCCCAGAAATTGATTGAGAACTGATGAGCATAGCATGCTGAGATCATAATGAGCATTGAGTGCTGAGACCTTGCAAGGTCCAATGCAGATTGAGTGCAGCAGAATCCCAGAGGGTGAAGCCAAGGGAATGGCAGTAGGCATGAAGCAATGGTTGCGTAAGCAAATGTGGACCTGCACGTAGGTCAATAAGCAGTAGTAGTGATAGGTGGACCTGCATAACCTACTGTATAGCAATTAAATAGCACTGAATTGGGGGCAAGCCAGTCAGACATAAATATAGCCAAATCAAGGTGACAAACACTCTGAGGATTTTCGGCGGTGAAGCAAGATTTAATAACAAGCTATATCAACAACCTCAGTAGGAGGTTAGTTGGCTGACCTCAGAGTTGTAACTGCAATGAAACATGGAGACAAATGCTTTGAAAGCAGGCTTAGCCAGGCAGTGCAGTGAAGGTGCAAGTAGAATGAGAGCAGGAATGAGCAGCACAGCTAGGGTCAGAGTAAACTGTGTCAGGTGAAAAGAATTGAGTATGCAAAATGGAACAGCTATGGTTGAGCTGAAACACACAGATAATGACTGCAGTTGCATTGGAGTAGTTTGAGCATGGTGAGCATAGTGTAAAAACACAAGCACTGGGTACAATAGTAATTAAAGCAAACAGCAGCAGTGGCTGCAGCTGTAGGTAACTGAAAGCAGTAGCAGGAGCTCTGAGTAGCAGTATGCTAGGAGGTTAGAAACAAAGCCCCCCAAAATGACAAAACCAAAACACAGCAAAACAGAAAACAGGGAAAGGCTCAAAAACAAGAAACACAAAACACAGGAAAGCACACAGCCGGAGGAACGAGACAAACCAGACACAGGAAAACAAACACCAAAGTCCAGTAGAGATATACAGAAGCAGCAGGTTGGGGGGCAACCAGTTCAGAGGACAAACCAACATAGCCTCCGGCTGCAAAGAAAAAATGCTTCACAGTGAGGCTGAGAGGAACTGCTTATATAGCTCAGAAAGTGGGCGTGGCTAGCTGCTTGGCCACTGAACTCCAGGCAAAGCCTTACCAAATATCCTAAAATCCTAATCTGACACAATCCGATGGTCAGATTGGAAATGGATTTGAATACACATTATCCTAATATCTGATGATCTTAAGTTGGCTCAGATGTTGACATATCCGAGCATTCCTAGTTTTAACACCATACCTTCATCCCCATCCCCCAAGGAGCATGTATTTATTAGTGTACAACCCAAGCAATAGAGTGTGTTTCCAAACTTATAAAATGGTTAAAGAAGTAATTTTTTTTTAAAAATACCCAATTTAAAACAAGAAACATGCTTGTAGGCTTTCACCAAATTAAAAAAAAAGACTCTTCGTTTTCTTTGTGTCCCCACTTTCACTAGATGGAATGTTTACCAGAATACACAAATGCAAAATAAAACACAATGCAGCTGGCAACCCCCCCCCAACACGCACACGTATGACATACACAAAGCGGAGGCCTCATATGGAGTCAGGGCCTCAGTTGTATCCCTGGTAGGGAAAACAGAAGAAATGTTCCTGGATAGCTAGTAAAGATAGGTTGCTGATTTTTCAGGTTCAGCAAATGGACACTAGAAATTAAAAGCAGTAGTGCTTCATTTTTACGTTCGCTTGCGCAAGGAACGTTTTGGGAGAGTAGCACACTTTGGAGGTGTGCCTCTCCCATCCAATGCACTGCTCCCTTGAGCAGGTGTGGCAGTCCTGCACCAATGGGTGCAGGAGCTCTGTATGACAGCGGTGTTCCTCTGCTTCAAAGGAAAACACCGCTGCCATACTGAGCACCACGGCCGTCCCCCCCTCACGTCACGCGGTCCCCCCCACACGCGTCACGCTGCCCTCCCCAACGCTTTGGTGCCACGCTGGGAGCCCACCCCAGTGTGGCAATGTTTGCCGGCACAGGTGCCTAATCCCCGCCAGCCACATGGTCCCCTAAGCCATCCTGCTGCCACACTGGGAGCCCACCAGCGTGGCAAACATTCGCGATTTTGTTGCCGGCAGGTGCCCCGTCCCGTTGGCTCTTGGTGGCGCTCCCCCGTGGTTGCCGGCCAGTGCCCAATCCCCGTTGGCTCCTCGGCACCCCCAGCCATCTTCTGCCATGCTGGGAGCCCAACTTCACAGCGGGCTAACGCCCCACGCCATCGCTTTTTTTTTTACCTGTAAAAAAACTGTCTCCGGGCGCTGCCTCCCAGCACCCCTCCCACAACCCGGCACTCACACCTCCCCATACCCCCTTCACCCCATACTTACCTTCTGATTCCGCGCCGACGATCTTCGTGAACTGGGAACACGCCTGCACTCCCCTACAAAGGCGACCGCGAACTGAGGAATGCCGGTAAGCTGTATAATGGGCTAGATGGGGGGTTTCAACTTTATTGCATATCTCAGTCATTTTTTGGAATTTTTTCACCAAATTTTCAACATGGGGTTTTTGGGACCCCTTCTCATGAATGATGTCACTGTCATGGCGTTATTCGGGCCCGAAGGGTGCTTTCGCAGGCACTGAGCAGTCACTGTGCGAAATCACCCTTTAGGGTCAAATAACACCATGACAGTGACATCATTCATGAGAAGGGGTACCAAAAACCCATGTTGAAAATTTGGTGCAAAAATTCCAAAAAATGACTGTTTTACGAGCGTGCGTTGCGCAGTTCCTACGCAGGCACGTAAGTTCGTGAATTTTCAATATTTTCACCCCAGATTTTCAACATTGCCATTTTATCACACCTTCTTATGAGTTGTGCAGCTGTCATTTTTCACATCTTGCCCAAAATGTGTTTCCGCTCATGTAGCGCACAATGGCACAGTCGGTGTACGAACTCAGTGTATGGGACACATTAAAAAAATCAGAGTGTCACTGTTCATGAGCAGAGATCTTAAAATGGCTATGTTGAAAATTTGGTGAAAAAATTCCTAAAATTGACTGTTTTACGAGCGTGCATTGCGCAGTTCCTACGCATGCTCGTAAGTTTGCGAATTTTCAATATTTTCACTCCAGATTTTCAACATTGCTATTTTACCACACCTTCTCATGAGCAGTACAGCTGTCATTTTTTACATCCTGCCCAAAATGTGTTTCCGCCCATGTGGCGCACAATGGCGCAGTCCGTGTGCGAACTCAATGTATGGGACATATTAAGAAAATCCCAGTGACACTGTTCATGAGCAGAGGTCTTAAAATGGCTGTGTTGAAAATTTGGTGACAAAATTCCTAGAAATGACTGTTTTACGACTGTTCATTGCACAGTTCTTACGCATGCTCGTAAGTTTGCGAATTTTCAATATTTTCACTCCACATTTTCAACATTGCCATTTTACCACACCTCCTTATGAGCACTGCAGCTGTCATTTTTCACATCTTGCCCAAAACATGTTTCCGCCCATGTAGCCACAATGGCACAGTCGCTGTGTGAACTCAGTGTATGGGACACATTAAGAAAATCACAGTGTCACTGTTCATGAGCAGAGATCTTAAAATGGCTATGTTGAAAATTTGGTGAACAAATTCCTAAAAATAACTGTTTTATGAGTGTGCGTTGTGCAGTTCCTACGCACGCTCGTAAGTTTGCGAACTTTCAATATTTTCACTCCAGATTTTCAACATTGCCATTTTACCACACCTCCTTATGAGCACTGCAGGTGTCATTTTTCACATCTTGCCCAAAACATGTTTCCACCCATGAAGTGCACAATGGCGCAGTCAGTGTGCAAAATCAACGTATGGCACACAGTAAGACAATCACAGTGACACTGTTCATTAGCAGAGGTTTTAAAATGCAAATGTTGACAATTTGGTGAAAAAATCCCTAACAATGACTGTTTTACGAGCGTGCATTGCACAGTTCCCACGCACGCCCTAGGTTTGCGAATTTTCAATGTTTCCTCCAGATTTTCAACATTGCCATTTTACCACACTTCCTTGTGAGCAGTACAGCTGTCATTTTCACATCCTGCCCAAAACGTGTTTCCGCCTAAGTAGCGCACAATGGGGCTAACAAAAAGGTCATGCTGACAATTTATTGTCCAAATACCAGCAATCGCACAGGGCATTAGGGTAAAGCACCCTACATGCCAAACACCACTGCAAATACCTGCAAGCGAACGTTCGGCATTGACAAATGCTTGTTTTTAAATCAGTGAGTATGGGTGTGGAGATGATAATGAAGGAAAGCTCCAATTATATATTTGTTTCTAGGGCTTCTAGAAGTTTGATTAAGGGGAAACATTTCTGCAATTTGAAAGTTTTTATGAGGGTTTATTAGTATGACTTTGATGGTGATTCCTAGTTAGGGGAAACAAATATTAACCATGGTCTGCATGCAATATTTGCACAGCTTGGAAATGTGATTAGCCATTTAGTATGCATGTTTTTTTTCACCCATTTGATAACTACACATGACTCACTGTTATGAATGCAAGAAGAGAGCTGGGTATGTGTGGGAGAAGAATGGAAGAAATTGAGAAATGCTTGAGAAAGAAGTATAAACTACCTATGCTCTTAATAAAAACAAAATATAAAAAAAGCAGTATGATGCATTTTATTTGCAATATACAGAACCTAACTACTCATTTAGAACTGATTGTTCACTGGAAGATAATAATACTTTTTCCCTAAATGCATGCTGCTGCTCAGACATCGGTAAAGGTGAGGAAGCTGTTCATCGTGTCTGTCAGCAAGAGATGTAGAAAGGAAATAATGACGGCAGCCTTTCCACTTTGTAGCCAGTAAGATCTCAGAAACTAAGCAGTAGTATTCAGGGGACAACTATTCAGGTATTCATAATTCAGGTACTCATTATTCAGGGCATGGAAGCTAAAAAATATTTTATCATGCCTGTTTCCACTTCCCAAATGGCTGGGATTAGTCTCCTGGCTATCCCTCCCCATTGCAGGGCTTTTCTATTCTCCCCTCTCTTTTCCTCTTGTTTATAACAAAAGTACAAAAAAGCCAACTTCTGGCATCATGTCTGAAGCAAACAAGAGTCTTTTAAAGTATACCTCTTCCCTAGTCAAACCACCTCCAACAGCAAACAAGATATATTGTGTAGAGTTGGAGGCCTCCTCCACCCTCTGATACATAACTTTAAGGCAGGGGCACTGAAACCAACTAGCACAGTCATCCCTCCCTCTCACAGATCACCTGCCTCACTCTGAGCCTAGCAGTAGCTGTAATAAATGGAGGGAGTTGACCTGCAATCAGTATCAATGGAATAGAATGGAGTGGCACGATTACATCATTAGTAGAGAAGTGCAAAGTTGGCAAACTTCGCCTCACAAATTAATTTGCACAATCTGTCAGCTTCCCAAAGTATGAAGTGACAGCCTCACAATGTTTTTGGCAGGTGAAGTGACAATTTTTTAAAGCAAAGTCATATACATTTGCCAGTAAAGTTGCCACTTCACCAGGTAAACTCATCACAAAGTGGTGAAGTGTGAAGGTTGGATGAAGCTGGAACATTGCAAAGTGATTTGCAAAGGCAAATTTTGCCACTCTGCTGTAACTTCATCAGTAATGTAAAACTCTGCATCATCTCTAATCATTAGTGTTTCTATGCAGAATGGGTCATTCTGCCAAGCATCACTAATGCTGCAATCGTTCTGCCCCTTCAGTCCTGATTGGCATATGCTATTCCATTCATGACAGGTACTACTAGGAACCCGGAGCAGAGTGGGTATACTATTGAAGAGGAGATAACAAAGCTGTTTGGTTTCACTTTCTAGTGCTTAACACCAAATGCACACCCCTACTAAGAAGAGTTGTCCTGGTCTGTAGTTGCAACAAACACCAGGTGCTGCAGGAAGAGGTGTTAGTAGATCTGCAAGGGGCACTAAATATTCATTTGCCATCCTTTGCTGATCAACTGTAGTAAAATACAATTAACAAGTAAGTGGTTCTAGATCTTGCTGGAAATCCACAACCATGTTACATGAAAAAAATGACTGAAATAAAAAGATTGCAGGATGCTTTTTTTGTGTATTAGTTATCAAAGTTATTGAACAAGGTTGTACAATTGGTGTGTGATCCTGTTTGGAAGTGTCCTAGTTAAAAAAAAAAAAGATTGCATGTACAAAAATGTTTCCTGCAATGGCAGTTAATACAGTGTCTAATTTATGACTCCTACTGTTTCACCTTTCTGGAATATAACATCTGCACATAATTCCTTTTCAGTTCATGTACTGTAATAATTGTATGTCTGCCCTACTATTATACTTGATTTTCCCAGGCATGGCAGAAAAACAAGTCTTTTTTTTTAATTGTTTACTTTATTGAAATGAAACACCACACAAACAGACAGAGAACATATCACAAAGACCAAATATGCAAAAACCCTATACAACAAAACCAAATACAAAGGAATAACTACTAATGACTAATTACTTATCATTAAACTACAGTGCTTACCCTAGGTCAACCACATAATGTATATAAGCGTAAGTGAAAGAAAGATATCTGTCATCAGTGATAGTGTACGTTCCAAGCCTATATTAATTTGTTCCTCTCCCAGTGTCCAACTTTTGGTATACAGTTTAGGGGGTGGACCCTCAGAACCTAGGTCCTGGCCCCGGCCCACATCTCTGTGAGTGGTATTTGGGCAGATCATCCCAGGAGTTGAAGGGCCACCAACCTATTCCACCGGTTGTGGTACTGAGGTGCTTATTGCCCTAGGAGCTAATAATTTTTTCCAGTCTTTGGGCTTCCAGCATGGCCTGGTGCCATTCCTTGTATGAGGGAGCAGTGTCATCCAGCCATTGCCTTACAATTACTTTTTTGGCATTAGACACTATGAGGGAGATGTGGTACTTGTGGAACCAAAGACTGAATCCACGTCAAGACTCAATAAGTAGGTTTGGGGGGTAAAGGCTGTGTCCAATCCCAAAAGTGGATCTACCCTTAATTTAATGTCCCAAAGCGATTTTGCATGTGAGTAGTCCCATAGTAGGTGTTTTAGGTCCCTGAATTTGTGTTGGCATTTCCTACAGGTGGGAGTTTGGAGGTGGCCCATTTTGTGAAGTCTTGGTGGCGCATGGTATATGTCGTGTGTTATTTTGTATTGCATGAGTCACAGCACATTAAATTTGATGTCTTTATAAAGGTTGGTCCACATGCGCTTCCTAATCTGGGGTTTTCCCAGCTCAGGGAACTTATTTTTCCAATAAGAGCAATCGTGCTGATCATTCTGGCTGGACTCTAATTGTAGTTTTTTGTAAAGCAGGGAGGAGGCATGTCAATGATTGGCTAGTTTAGCAATGTCATCACAGAATAGGGTACTCGGGGAAAGGTCATGGCCTTGCTCTGAGAGCTGTTGAGAGTGCATGACACATTTGCAGGAAGGTAAATGGGGATATTTTTGCATCGAGTAAGCCTCTGACAGTGTCTGAAAGGGGATGAAGGCTCCATCATGTATGACATCCTTCAGGTGTAGCGGGGCAGGTGCCCTAGGATTGTAGGAGGGATGATTCTATTTTGGATTTTAAAATTTGGGTTACCTGTTATGGGTTGCTTTAGCAGGACATGGGCTAGGTGTTGATCAGTCTATAGAATTGTTTGCATACAAGGATAGCGGTCCCTATTTTTGTGGCTTTTAGGGCGGTGGATAGGTTGGAATAATGAATGTGTATCAGGCAGCTTGGGGTGAGCTTGGAGTGTTGGCAGAGATAATTTTTGATTTGCAGCCAGTGGGGGATATAGCAATCTGCATGGTTAGCCTGCCCTAGCGATTTCCATTTTAGGAATTTCCCTGCATGTAGCGCGAGGTAGTATAAATAAAAGTCTGGCAGTTGTAGACCTCCCATGTGTTTGGGGAGAGTGAGTTTCCTATATGCCCTGCGTGGGAGTTTACCACCCCAGAGGAAAGAGGCAAGCAGAGATTTAACTTTCATAAACCATTCTATGGGGAAGAAGATGTTTGTCATGCCTAGGGGGAACAAAAGCCTCGGTCGGATGTTCATTTTAATTATGTTTATATGTGCCCATAGTGTCAGTGAGAGCACCATCCATTTGTCCAAGTCTTGTTTTATGTTTACAAGAAGTGGATCAATGTTGTTCTTGCGTATCTTATGTGGATCTGTATAAACCAGTACACCCAGATACTTAAGAGAGGAAGGTGCCCAGGAGTCACCCCCTTGTAGCATTTGGGACTTCATTACCCAGTGATTGAGGGGCATGATTAACATTTTCCTGATATTTAGTTTGTATCCGGAGAGTGCACTGAACTCCGTGAGGTGCGAGATGGCCACCGACATAGACTGCATTGGGCTCCCTATGTGGAGGAGGATGTTATCTGCATATGTAGAGAATTTCTACTCCTTCTGTCCCATCCAAATGCCCTTGATCTCTTCACTGAGGAGGATTTTCCTAGTTAGGAGTGTGAGATAGAGATTAAAGAGGTAGGGGGATAGGGGACATCCTTGTCTCGTGCCCCTTTGTAGGCTAAAAGAGCCAGAACTGACCCCATTGAATTTGATATAGGCTGATGGGTGGGAGTAAAGGAGTTTGATCCAATCTATGAAGGGTTCTGGGAACCTGAAGTGGTGTAGCGTAAGATATAGGTATGGCCAGGAGACCCTGCCAAATGCCTTCTCTTCATCCAGGGACATCAGCATCGCTGGGTGGTCTGCATCTGTAGATACAAAGATCAGGTGTGTCCATTTGTGCATATGGTCTGAGGATAGATGCTCCTGCATAAAGCCGACTTGTTCCGGCCCAATCAAAGCACCCCAGACTACTACAATTCTCATAGCAATGGTATTGGCCAGCATTTTAATGTCATGTTGAGTAGGGAGAAGGGGCGATAGCTCTCCCAGAGTTCCAGGTTCATGTCAGGTTTGGATATGAGGGAAATGGCTGCCTGCTGCAGGGTGGACTCTAATGACTTGTTCTGCCTCGCAGTGTTGTACAGGATAGTTAGGGGTTCCACCAGGACTTTTTGGAGCACTTTGCGAAAATTAGAGGGGAAGCCATCCAGCCCTGGGGCTTTGTCCGGTGGCAGTTCCCTGATAGCATGCTTGATTTCCTCTGGGCTAATTGGACTCCCCAGCTTCTCTAGGCAGGCAGGCGGTAGTTTGGGTAAATTGACTTGAATCGAGAAAATGTTGCATGTTTTGGTGTAGGAATGAGGGACTGGCTGTGTATAGGGTCTGGTAGTATTTTGCAAATGACTTGGCTATGTGCCTGAAGTCTGTGATCAGGGGGTCAGTGGGTTTTTGGTGGACTCTCTTAATCATTTTAAGGGAATCTTGCTACTTGATCCTGAGTGCTAGGAGCTTCCCAACCTTTTCCCCTTGATCCACATTGGTGGACTTGGCTCGAAGGATCATATAGTGAGCTTGTTCCCTGAGTAGTTCCTCATATTTAGCTTTCGTCAAGTTCAGAAGAAGCCAGTCTGCCTCTAGGGAGGATCTGGACAGTCTGCATTCCATGGCTCTAAGTTCATACAGCAGGTCTGACACCCTTTGTTCTCTGATGCACTTCCACGTAGCCACTAATCGTATTAGTTTCCCTGTGAGGGTGCATTTAAGGGCTCCCCAGATATGGCCATAGTTACGTATGTCGTTAGTGTTTTCTCTAAAAAAGTGTTCAGCAGAGGTTTTAATTTTCTATAGGATTTCTTTGTCTTTAAGGAGATTGTTATTGAGCCTCCATGTCCTATCTGTGTCAGTGTGGGTCGCGGGAGAGAGGGATATGCGGACTGGTGCATGATCAGAGACCACTTTGGCCAGGATCTCACAGTCGGCCATGTCAGTAAGAATACTGGGAGTAGTTAGAAAGTAGTCCAGGCATGACACAAACCTGTGTACCGGGAATAAGAAAGTGTAGCTCTGGTCACCGGGGTGGGTGATTCTACAGGGCTTGATGAGTCCTAGGGAGTCTTGGAGTTTCTTGATGCCAGGTTGGTTAAGGGAGAGTCCCTTCTTGTTAGTAGGGGATCAGTCTATGGTGTTGTCCTGTACTATGTTGCAGTCTCCTGCTAGAATTATTGATAGGTGATGATCTTCAGTGAGGGCCATCAGCAGGGGGCTAAAGAACTGGGGATCTCCTTTATTCGGCCCATAGATGGAGGTCATTATAAGTTCCATCCTATCAAGGGTCCCCCCTAAGGATGAAGAACCTTCCATGGGGGTCCGCGGTCGGCTAGTGTAGTTTGACGGGCATGTTGCGGTGCACCAAGATTGTGGTGCCAGCTCTCTTGGTGCTCTCGCCCACACAAAAACCTCTCCCACATATTCCCTGCGCCATAGAGTAGCTTGAGTGGACTGAGTGTGTGATTCTTGCAGAAAGGCAATATGTGTACCCAGGTGTTTGAGGTGGCACACGATTTGATACCTTTTTTCCTTTGTCTGGGCACCTTTAATATTCCATGAGATTAAGTTATACTTATTAAGTGACATCACGTGGGTGGGTGTTGTTGGGTGTGATACGTCTTGCTGAGGAGTTGCAGTGGGAGGAGACGTTCCTTGCATCTGTTCTGTGTAGGCCATACTGGGTTTGGCTAGGGGACTAGTGACCATCCCAAAATGTCCCCCATCCTTGAGCGGTCCAGTAGGGGGATCCATGCCAGGTCTGTAAAGGGTAGTGGCTGAGCTGCGCATAATTGGACCCTTTGGTGTGGGAGCCTAATTGACAAAAGGGTGTGGGTGGAGAGCAAACAATGGGGTTGGAGGGTGATTCTAGGGCTACAACTTATGTTATAACAGGCATTAGTAATACACATTACACACAAATAGACTAACAAATTAGCTAACACATACATTACTACCATACAGGGTGGGACAAGCTGGAGCCAGTCCTCCAGCCCGCTGGAGTCTGGCTTATTGGAGAGGCCTGGGCAGGTCCCGGTCAAACTGAGTTCATGCAAGGCTCTTGTCCAGCACAGTCCCTAGTCTGAGATCCAGTTGGGATTATGATTGCTTACATTAACAAAATATTTAGTAGTGAGGTTCGGGCTGTGTGTGGCCATGATTTGGATCAAGCCATACTGATGGCTTGATCCAAAAGTGCATGTCTTTCTATACTCCCCCATGTATATTCAACACACCCTCCAAAAAGATGAGTTTTCACCCCTTAGACCTATAAGGCAGTGTGTATATTTCCTCAGGTCTCTCTGAGCCTGTGTGCTGTTGGGATGCTACCTGGTTACCCCTATGCCCCGGATCAGTGTTGCGTTGACCCCTAAGGGATCTGTTTGATTTTCTTCAAGGGCAGCTACCCCCCCCTTCCATGAGTGACACCAGTGTGGCCACCCTTCATGAGTGCATTGCTGATATTCTTTTGAGGAGAAGGGTCTGCACCTTCTGTCCACTCTGATTTGAGTAGTGCATGAGACTGAGGGGAGAAGCCTAATCGACATGCATAGTGAGATCCAGCTGGCTCCTTAAAGTGCCCAGTAGCCGCCCACTATGCATGCCCCCCCTCCCTTGGGCAGCTGCATAATAGGGGGTGGTCAGTGAAATGAAGTCCACAAATCCCTACCCCCACCCTTCGAATTAGATGTGTTGTGTACCTGCCCCTACAGGGACAGGATCCCCAGGTGGCAAGAACACGACACTTCTGAGGGCAAAACAGCTGAGCAGGAAGCAATTGAAATGAAGCTATGGTTTGGCCCAGTGCCCAGTTTTCGGCCGGTCCTGAGTCTACGCTGCTGGGCCCCCCAACCAACCCCACCCCCGACAGAAGCAACCTATGCATAGCCATTATATGTGATGAGACATTTAATTATACAAGCATGCTGACGCACTGAATCCTTATAAATAACCCCAAGGAGGGCAGTGGAAATAAGTTCAATTTGTTATGCGATGTAGGTCTCCCATAAACTTACTGTTCTTATTCCCCCCAGGAGATGGGCTATTGTACCTGAATGGCCTCCCACTGGCAATTGTTAGCTGATCGATGGTGAAGTTAAGGCAAGGGGAGTTCATTACCAATTTGTTAGAGGCGTGCCTGGAGAGTTCAGTCACTTGTTACTGATGCAAAGATGGGCTTTCTGTAGTAGAACCAGTCATTGTTAGTACTTGGACTGTTAGGTGACCATGTTTGTTGGGGTTTCGTGCTAGTTCAGTTTGGGCTGTGAGGTGTAGTGTGAGATTAGCTTGCTCTGCCTGTTACACCATAGGGCTCAGGGGTTAAAATGTCTAGAGAGCCCTGTGGCTGTGGCGGATCTTCCCAAAGACTGCAGATTCACATTAGGAGTTTGGGGCTTGTCCTTGGCAGAGGTTGTTCATGTAACACAGGAGATCAACACTTCTCCAAGCAGCGAGTTCTTGAATATCTGGGACAGAGGGGGCTGGTGTGTTCTGGAATGGGAAGAATACAGGGAGCTGCCTTGATTCTCTCTGAGGCAGGCTGGTCAAGAGTACAAATGTATGGTGCCAGGACAGGGGCTGTAGCAGGGGAGCTCTTCTATGAAGAAGGGCAGGACAAAGGCCATAAAAATTAACTGCAATGCTGCATTGCTATAAACTTTTAGTTTAAACAAGACATTAGACCGATTCTAACAATGAAGTAATCACCTTTCTCTGTTGTCTGTTCTGGGACAGGATCGAGGCAAGGAAGCACTGTCCCCTTGTTGCCAAGTCCTGAATTTTGTGGAAGTGGGGATAAATTAGCATCTGTTTTGGTGAGGAGAGGTGTGTAGAGAGGGGTGAAGGTTTGCCAAGTGGTTTCCAGGACCCCCTAGCACAGTATAGTGTATCCGAACTGCAGTGTCCAAGGCTAGGAGTTAGTTTTATGAGAAGTAGAGTTATTCTGCCCTACTGGGACAAGCCTGGGAAGGACTTTGTGTAAATCCCACTGTGCAGTTTCAGCATTTGGGTACTCATATGTTTCTGTCGGGGTGGTGACCACTAATCTGGCTGGATATTTGACTCCAAAGGGTACACTCACTTGATGAAGGGTTGTCCTTATCTCTTGGTGTTTCTATTGTTTGTCCCTGAATGCAGGAGTGACATCGCTAGAGATGTAAAAGCGTTTACCCATCCAGTACAGGTTCCCCTTGTTCCATGCCTGGGATGTGATATACAGTTTATCCTGGAAACTGGAGCAACATAGGATGATGGCCCTAGGTTTGTCCCCATGTTTTGGTGGCACTCTTATTGACCTATATGCCTGTTCAATGCTGTATTCCGACACTGTTTTTGGTAGTCCAGCCACGTCCAGGAGGAATTTCTTAACAAAGGCCAGAATGTTATTGCCTTCAGCCAGCTCTGGTAAACCCACTAGTACCAGATTATTGCTCTGGTATCTGCTTTCTTGTTCCTCAAGGTTTCAAGTTTATTCATTTTTTTCCAGAGTTCAATTAGCTCCTTTTTGTCATTTGCCTGCTGGTCCTGTATGGAGCTGATCCTGGTTTTGGCATCCGAGACTGTTATAGTCACAGGCTCGACGGTGTGCTTAACTGCCTTGATGTTCGTGGCTAACTCCGATATTGTTGCTGTGAGGTTGGTGATCATTAGTTTTATCAATGTTACCTCTTAAAAGAATTTGTCCAGTTTGTCTGCAAGGAAGGCAAGTGGTGCTGTGTTCGGTGGTGAGTCCGTTGGGCTGTCCTGTGTTGGCTGCTTGTTGGGTTGGGTGAGGGGCTGGGCTGGCTGCACTGAGTTGAGCTCCATTTGTTGTTCTTCAGCCATATCCAAGTGCCTTATAACCATCACTGTTCATTAGATAATGATCTTATTGAATGAGAAAAATCTGAAAACTGCTGGTTGGTACCGCTTAATAAGGTTTTGCCATGGTTTAAAGTTAGAGGATTGTGGAGCTGAAAGGGAAGTGTCCGGTCAGTCAGAGCTCATCACGTGACCCCGCAAAATGAGTCTTTGACCAGTACAACATAACAGCAAATTAAATAAATAAATAAATACATTCATAAATTAATAACAATTTTACTGTATGCAGTGCCTGTTATACCTATTGCATCCCAAAGTCCTTTACAATCAAGGTGCTTGATGTATGCTTACATTTCAGTCCTATGCACTGCGACACATGGCATAGGGCTGAGTTACTCACATCCTAGGATGTCATTTGGACAGCCATGAAAACACTTACATTCCTTCACCTTTGTGCTCCCCTCCCAGGCCTTGCCCATGCTTGAACTTCTGCATCTACATGGCTGATCGAGGCAGGTGATGGGGGCATGTCATGAGCTATGCTGGTAAAGCAGTAAATTATGCACTTAGGCAACTGCACTCTACCAGCCCACTGCCCAGGGGGTTGTGGTACACAAGCCTAAGGGCTTCAATAACCAATCCACACCCCCTTCTAAATGCTGAGGCCTCAGTAGGGTTCTGCAGCTATGGAACCCAGCCTAACTCCATGACACAAAGGGCTGGGGTAAGGATGCTGACCATAGCACTCTCAAAAAAAAAACTTCAGTGCCTCTGGGATAGGACAGTCTTTACTTGGACTGCTGCATTCCATGATCACCTGCTCTCAAGCTCCCATGAGGGCCAGGGGATCTACGTTAGGACATGTTTAAGTTTCTGACTGAAAGCATGGATTTTGGCTAATGTCCAATCCCCTGGCTGGCCCCTGCTCTTGTATGGAGCTAGCCACATATCCCACCAGCAAGGATTTGTGCATCCAGGCCCTGTGTGTTGCTGTGGGGTGCTTGCACACTTCACGGCTGTGCAGACAGTTACACAACAGTTTTGCTGTGTACCAGGCTGGATAGTACTTAGAGTCCTAAGAGAGGAAAAGGAGAACATTTTGCTGCTATTTCAGGCAAACAGGGAGATTTAGTCAGTGGTAGATTGAAAAGGAAAACAAAGAAGTTAAGCACCAGAAAGTGTAATGGCTTGCTTAGGGTCTCAGAGTGAGTGAGATCAGAATGTAAATTTCAAACCTTGGTCTCCAGGTTTTCAGCTTGCCACTTTAGCCACTAGGCCATATTGCCTCCAAAAAGTGAAGCAGGTGCACTGAACCTGCTTTAGAACTTGAGCACCAAGGGTTCTGCTAGTTTTAGGGTCTGCAGTGGGCAGGCCAAGGAGGTGTACAATTCACTGATGAATAGATAAAAAAAAAAAATGCACAATTGGGACCTGCAGATAAACTGCTATTTTCAGACAGCAGCTTGTCCTGAGTGCCAAAAGTTCCTGCTCTGCACCAATGTTGCAACTGGCCATATTAGGTAAAGCACAGGTGCAAACAAATGACTGCAAAGTGCTGCAAAGCTAGCTAAAATATTGCAAAACAGTAACCTCTATATAAAAGCCTGTGCATGCAGAAGTGTGGGAGTCCAAAGGTACCCACTCTCCAATGCACTTATTTTCTGGTGCGTGTGCGGGACTTTTAGCCTTTAGAGAATTGTACCCCTAGGGACCACAGATTCATATTGTTTCCCATAGTGGAAGAAGTCTTTGGAAATTCTTATCAAAAAGGACCACAGCATCCAGACAAAAAGGGAAAGAAAGGCTATTATAAGAAGTATAGGTCACGAGGTCTGTGGAAGTGGAGAGAAACTGCCAGTTCTGATGGCAGCTAATGAGGCCTGTTAGCCAGACAAACCTCTACCCATAGCTGAGAAGATGTTCCATCAATTTCCCATCATCCCCATTGCACTTCTTTGCTCTGCAGGCCCTGACAGTTTCATATGCATGAGGAAATTATTTATCAAAATCCCTGAAAAGCCATAATCAGGGCCCTTCATCCAAGCCAGCCGGCAAGCTGATCGATTTGTCAGTTTCCCTATTCATCTCACAAATGATTCTCTTCCCCTCATTTTCACTTTTTCCCCTCCCCCACCACCTCCCCAGGAACTGATGCTAATGATATGACAAGTCTGTCTTTCTGTAGTAACTCGTTAGGTGGGGAATTTTATCACACCTCACAGCAGGGTGCTAAAATTCAAAATTAGCTTCATTCCTCGTCTGGATAGAATACAGGAGCAATGATTAATATTAAAATTCAGGCTTAATACCTTCAGAGTAGGGAGAGAGAGGGCTCAGGATACATATTTTATGATTTGAAAATGACAGAGAAACGCAACACACATTTTTCATCTGTCAGTGAAGCTGACAAAAAAGTCTTTAAAAGAAAATAATGCATACACAATGCAGTTTTAACTTACCTGCTTTTTGCAGCTCCCAGTGTTATTAAAAACTGTGGAGCTGTCATATGAAAAGTGCAACCTAATGAATATAAAAATGTTTCTCTGTTTACAGTACAAACATCTGTGTGATTATATATACATATATACTTTGCAAAAACTGTGTTACTGCACCAGTTAGGGTTCAACGTATGGCAGCAAAACTAGGGGAATGTGGCTTTGGGGTTTCCAACCCTAAATGACACCCCCCCAAAGCAGCAAAAGGGCAACACCACACATGCAACCACAGTCATCATCAGATAAGATAAACAACATACAACTGTGTCTAGATTACACAAATGCAGCAACACTGATGTGCTACCTTCACGGATTTGCATCTGTGGCATTCACACTGCAAATCATACCACACTCCCTTGATCCTGCAGATACAAATCCAAGATACTCAAATCACCACACTGCTTCTGTGTGCAGAAGCACAGGCCTATGTAGCCACCAATACAAATCTGTGATAGCCAAATTACAAGAGTTGTTTTGTCTGCAGAAGCCCATGCCCCTATGGAGGCAATGCTTCTGTAGCCTGAGGTACTCATGCACATTGTAAGACATACACACACTTGGGTCGCCTCAGCTTCTGCTGCCACAAGTGTACGATAAACACACTGGCTACAGAATCGCAGGTGCCACAAAATCCAAGATACCAAAATTGCAAGACTACTTCTCTCTGCAGAAACACAGGCCCTGAAGGGACCTGCACCTCTTCAGCCACAGATGTAAGACATATACATTACGTCTGGCCTATGGGACCTGCAGTTATGCACACAGAAGTACTATTACAATGTGGGTCTAATGGTTTGAGCAGCAGATCTACAAATTGTTCAAAGGGGTAGCAGTTTTCCAGTTATACAGATGCATATAGAAAAGCATGTATTAACAGATCATGCTATCTAGGGAGGAACCTCATACAGTGGTCATGAGTACAGTGGAGCCAGTCACAGTGCAATGCAGTAACTTGCAATAAATGACATGCCACATGTAGTAAAAAAGGACATAACTGACATTGAATTACATTGTTCCCTGCAGCATATTGCAGCATTTCTATGATATAGTGCAGCATTAATATGCTGCATTCTGGCTGGTGCCACTGCACCTGTGGCTGCAGAGGCACAGACCCTATGGGACCTTCTGTCTACATAGGGTCTCCACTTCTGCTATCACACGTAGTCATGCACACAGAATAACATACACACACAGGTGTGGGGCCAGTGCTTATGCAGCCACAGATACAAATTCACAAAGTGGGCTCTGAGTACTACTGCATTTGTTCCATTTGGAAACAATTGTATGTTATTTGTATTACCTGATAATGGCTTTCTGTGGTTGCTTGTGTCATGTTGTCATTTGGCTGTATTTTTTTTTTGGGGGGTGTGTGTTAGGGTTCAAGTTAATGCAACAAAAGTTGGGAAATTTGGCATTAGGGTTTCCAACCCCAACTGGTGCACTAATGCAGTTTTTTTGCAAAGAATTTCCTTTCAGTTTGAGATAGCGGAATCTTTTCCCTCATTCATGAATGTCCCTTTGGGACCTGCATGAACAGATAATCTGCTTGTGGAAGTGCAGCACCCTCTGGGTCCTGCACTTCCATGTGGCTACAGATACAGACATGCAGAGCCCACTGGACACTGCACACTGCACCAAGTGGGGATGCAGTCTGGGTGCAGAAGCAGAGTGTTCTGCAGGCCCTGCACTTCCACACAAAGTTAGGAGTCCATCTAGCTATGGAGACACAAGGCTATCTGTGCCCTGCAGTTTTTTGTGGCTGCATAAACGGAAATGCAGGACCTGGACCCAGTACAAACTGAGGAGTCTGTCTGGCTGTGGAATGGGCCCTGTACTTTTGTGTGGCTACAGATGCAGATGTATAGGGCACTTTGGGACCTGTGCCAAATGTGCAGTCCATTGAGCTGTGGATGCACCAAAAACATTTCAATGTTCACTTGTAACTTTGTCATTGTATGGTATTTCATACCAAATTTTCAACATAGCCTTGTCATGACCTCACTGCTGTGAACTAACAGGGCTTCATGTAGCCCAGGGTCTATCTCTCCTCCTTACTTTTCTCCTATACTACTGGTGTAGCCAACATGATGCTTGCATGTGGAGGCATGTCTAAATCACCAGGCTGCAGCCATGTCTTCAGTGCATCTCTGATCTGCATTACCACCACTCTCCAGCTGGTGGCAATCATGAATCAGGTCCACAAACCCACTCTCCCTGGGAGAGGAGATGACAGCAGTCTCCAGGAACGCAGTCCTCTCTTCAGTTGGCTGATCCCTGGCAACCTGGGTCTGCTTCCTAACCCAGGTCACTGGCATGATATGAGGTGTGAAAAGAAATTACTAGTTTATCAACTAAATCGACATTTAGAAAATCAAAAGCTGTGTAATGTGAACCAATCAGGATTTAGAGCATGTCACAGTACAACGTCTGCTCTAGTGAAAGTTGTGTCTGACATTCAGGTGGCCAGGGACAAGGGTCTCATGGTTGGGGCCTTATTTATTGACTTGTCAAAAGCTTTCGACATGTTGAAGCACTATGTGCTACTCGACAAGCTTTATTCTATTGGCCACAGCCAGGGGATCCTATAGTGGTTCCATGGCTACCTGACTGGAAGACAACAGTGAGTAACAATGAATGACACTTACAAATCTGGATATTTGACCATAAAAACAGGGATCCCTCAGGGATCGTCCCTTGAACCCATAATGTTTAATTTATATACAAGTGATGTCGGACATCTGTTAAAAGATGTCCGGCATCACTTGTACACTGATGATACTATTTTGTACATTGAAGATGGTGCTATTGCTCAAATACAAGAAAGGTTACAAGATGATTTCAATAGATTGCAGAGTTATTTTTATGCACATGGCCTGGTACTGAATTCTTCAAAGTCACAAGTTTTGTTGTTTTGCAATAAAATGGATATAACCAAACAAACACTAAGTATAAATACATTAGATAACTGTCATCTTAATCTTGTTCACTTGTATAAATACTTGGGAGTCTGGGTAGACTCCAACTTTAAGTGGAATACCCATACTGATTACTTAATTAAGAAACAAAGTATAAAGCTAGGCATTTTATACAAACATAGAAACATATTCCCCAAGACACTAGATTACAAATCGTCAATTTGATGGTCATCCCTATATTTGACTATGGGGACATTTTATTTGCAGGTACAACTGAGAATCTACTACACAGACTAGGCATTCTTTACAACAGGTATGCTCGTTATATCTTAGATGCTCCAAGGCACTTGCATCATTGTATCCTTCATAGAAATTTGAATTGAATTAGTCTGTCTGAGCGCCGGAATATCCATATGACACATCTGATCTATAAGTGTTACTTTAATAAGGTACCTACTTATCTATCAGGCATGGTAGAAGTTAAAAAAGCAAGGGAAGGTTTGCACTCTTCTGAGCTAATTGAATTTAAAGTGCCTGTTATGAGAACTGTAAAGGGTGATTCGTCATTTACTTGTTCGGCACCTAAATTAGGGAATAAATTGCCAGACCACCTGAGAAAATCAAAATCTACTCTGTCTTGGAGTCTCACAGAAACCTGGCTTGTAAAAAGTGTTGAAACACCTGAAGTATGCTGCAATTAACTGAACATATTTTATGCTTGCTGTGCATTATTGTTACACTTGAAACCTGCTTAAGATATATATATATATATATATATATATATATATATATATATATATATATATATTAGTGTGTATAATTTGTGTAATTATTTGTCTGTTTTATGCACTGAGATCCCATTGAAAATGAGCCCTGGCTCAAATGACTTATCCTTTTCTGAAAAATCTCAAAATAAAATTTTTACAACTACTACTACTACATTATGAGTTAACCCTTTTTGAACATTCCCAAAGTCCACATTAAGCCTTGAGTTCGTCTCTGATATTTTATTTGCACAAATGTACAGTACCTTGTCATCTGCATAAAGCAGGATGGAGCAAGAATGGTCTCCAGCATGAGAGGCAACACGGGTTTGTCAGAGGAAGATCCTGTCAGACAAACACGATTTACTTTTTGACTGGGTCACCAGGAGGGTGGATGGAGACAAAGTGGTAGACATCATTTACCTGGAGCTTAGCAAAACCTTAGATTCTGTGCTGCATAGGAGGCTAATCAGCAAACTGAAGGATCTGCAATTCTCTGGCTGTCTTTCTTTTCTCCATGCTCACTGTGGTACACACAGTGACACAAAACAGGAGAATGAGTCATTTTCTCTATTCAAACTGGTTGAATGAGTGATTGTTATATTGCAGGCACCTGCAACTAACCACAGGTGAGTTCAATTCCAAAGTGAAAGAGAATCACCTGCTTGAAATCTAATTATTTCTAACTACTTCTAAAAGGTGCCAATAATTTTGTCCAGGCCATTTAAGGATTTCTGTGTGGAATAAGCTGACTTAGTAAATTTTTCTGCTTTTTGTGTTTTATTCCACTGCAAACCAAAGAAATACATATGTGGATACCAAAATATTTTTTAATTTCAACAATTTTCTGGAAGGAATGGTGCATTATTAGAAAAAACTGCAAGGGCACCATTATTTTTGGCCACGACTGCTAGGTGTCAGGGAGAGAATGACAAGATGGGTAGAAAGCTGGCTAAGTGCCAGAACCCAGAGGGTGGTGGTGGTGGTGGGAGACCTATCCAGTGCCAAGGATGTTGCCTACAGTGTACTGCAGGGATCAGTGCTGGGGCCAGTGTTGTTCAATGTTTTCATAAATGACATTAAGGAAGGCTTAAATGGCAGGATGTGCCTGTTTGCAGATGACACCAAACTCTATGGGAGGGTGGACACAGATGAAAGGAACAGCACCTACAGGAAGACATCAGGAAACTTGAGAGATGGTCAGTGATCTGGCAACTTGGCTTCAATGCCGAGAAATGCAAAGTTATGCACATTTGGACCAGAAATCCTTGGACCAAATATTACCTCGGGGGGAGAAAGGGGGGGGGTCCAGGTAACAGCATCAGAGGAAGAAATGGATCTCGGGTGTTATCACCAGTGACCTGAAGCACTCATTGCAATGCAAAAAGGTGGCAATGATGGCAAACAGGATATTGGGTTGTATAGCCAGGGGATTCAGCAGTAGGTGGAGTGAGGTTATACTGCCCTTGTGCAGGTCATTGGTGAGACTGCATTTAGAATATGGGATAAGGTACTGGAATCCCTATCATAAGAAGGGCATTAGCTTGTTGGAGGGGGTTCAAAGGAAGGCAACCACAATGATCAGGGGACAGCAAAAGAAGTCCTATGAAGAGAGGCTGGGAAACCTGAGAATGTACTCCCTGGAGGAGAGGAGGAGAGGAGAGGAGAGGAGGAGGGAGAGGAGAGGGAGGGAGGGAGGGGAGGGAGGGGTATAATAGAGGCCTTTCAGTACCTGAATGGAATAAATAGAATGGATAGGGTAGGTCTCTTCAAGCTAAGTGAGAACAGAACCATGATGGGGCAAATGTTTGAAATTGGTGGGGGAGATTCAGGAGGGATGTTAAAAAACAATTTTTAATGGAGAGGGTGCTAGGCAAATGAAATGCACTGCCAGAAGAGGTGGTCTCAGTGGAGACAGTGGCAGCTTTAAAAAGGCCTTGGATAGGCATAATGGGAACCCATGGTACCATGTGGGGGGCGGGGAGCTATGAAGTAAAGGTTTACAGGGAAGGGGGCAGGGTCAATGGCATAAGCCAGGGACACTGCACTATTAATGAGCAGACTCAGACCAATTTGACTTTCTTTTGTTGGCTCTTTCATATGTACATAAGAGGCAGTGATTGTTGGCATATTATTAATAAAAAATTTAAACAGCAACAGACCAAGTAAAGATCCTTGTGGAACACCAATGTTAATAGGGGACAGGTCAGATCTGATTCAGTTAATTATTTACAAACTGAGGTCACTCACTAAGGTAGCTCAAATACCAGGTAATAGCAGAGGATGAGAAACCAAGGAATACAATTTGGATGTGAGACAGGACTTTTCACAAGGTTAAATGCCTCATTCAGGTTGGTGAAAACAGCCCCTGTTAGCATACCTTTGTCCATGGCAACTTTAACGTCATTTGTAAAGTGGATATGGGCAGTAGATGTGATATGAGGGTATCCAGTGAATAGATTGCTGCAATGATAGTGTGGCAAAAATCTTTCTGCAATAATGTTGAAACCATTTTCAGTGACAGGGGTGTAATAACACTGGTGAATTATCACTATACCTGTCACTGTACATACTGATGGGGAATGGATCAAGTAGCTGTAGGTATGGTGCCTGGTTGAGCCACTGCTGTGGTGGAGTGGCTAAAGCACTAGCACCTGGAGCAGAGGAGACCTGGAGACTAGGGTTTGGTTCCCTGCCTCCCAGTATTGGAGCTTTTTTTAATAAAGAAATTTCCCCCCTTCCAAATTTCTCCCCATCCCCAAGGTCCACACCCCTTCAGAGTTATATTAATTCTGGGGTTGTGGATTAATTCTGGGAGGTGTGGGGGCAGAGCTCCCCACAAAACATTTCACAGGAAGTGGTCTGCATTTCCCTCTTACTGTAGGACAAGGAATAGGTCTCCTACCTGCTAGAGCATTGGAGCCACAGATGCTTGAGCTGCTCTGGTCTTCAGAAGATAACAGTTTGTTTTTTTAGCACTCTGAATGAAAATATATAATCTATAGGGGCAGTTCAGGGTCTTAAGATAGTTCCTCTCTAGTGTCCCAAGTAAAGGTTTGTAACTTGCTTCAAGCAGTTATTTATGCCAAACTTTACTTCTGTAGTCCCCTCCTGAGATTCCATTATAGTAATCAAAGATCTTTGCATGGCAACATTTTTTGGTCCATGCCTCATGATTCAGAGAAACTCCTTCCTTACAATGTTTTCAAATTGTCATGGTTCATAAATCAGTAAAGATCTATCTTAAGAAATCAGTGGGTCTCCATCATTAGGACTGTGCTTCGTTTCACCTTTGAGCAGCAAGAAAGGCCAACAGCTCCCAATACCACATTAACAAGATAAAGCAGGTAATACATTGCAAGGCCATGTGTGACAGACACACACAAACAAAAAAAAAATACATTTGGAACCACTGGCTGTGTTCCCAGCTCATTCCATCAGGTCTATGACAACCCCATGGCAAGGGGCACTGAAAAATTGCAAAAAATGTTACCCAGAAATGCAGAGACTTTTTGTAGCAATTGTGGGGTTCACTATGCATCCCTGATGCTCCCTAATACATCTGTTATTGTTTGCTGCAGCATGTACTGATCACATAAATTGTTAAATAAGTATATTGCCACTTGTACATGCTTTCAATATGAAGAAAGGTTTGTGTTTTGGAAATTAATTGCAAATGAATCATTATGTGGCATATCTTTTAAAATCTAAAAAGAAAAATCTACCTCACGCAGTGCTAACTAGATTTTATTTAATAATTTACAGTCTGTCAATATTAAAGAAATCCTGAAACAAAATATTTTGCCAGTTTTTATACGTAAAATAATGAAGCCTGTTTAACAATTATTTACTTTTGTGCAAGAAAAAATTAGCAGATAACCAGGGTGCTTAATCAGGATCTAGTAACAAAAATATGTTTATTTTGTTAAAATAATAGGTGTTCTTAATTAACACTGTAAGTACAAACATTTAAAAGCACATGATAAAAGTATATAATACCAGTAGCTTTTTACTACATCATGCATAGTTTGCAATACATGGCACTTTCATTTTACCCTGGTTGCAATGATTTTGAATTTAAAGGTGCAGTAGAAGCCACTTAATCGGGACGCTGATAATCAGGATGTACACTTTATTGGGATATCCCACCAGGCACTGATTAAGTGGCAATGCTCTCATATGGAATGTATTACTCCTTAAATGGGATGCCCCTGCCACCTAATTGGGACAATCTGGACAGCCTTATCCCACACTAAACCCTCACAGTCCCTTACTAATAATTTTCACACATATCAGTAGGTGTGAATGTCTTTTTGCTACTGTTAATCTGTCCCTTCCCCTATTTCTTTTCTGCAACTTCTCTACTGTTTTTTTCTGTGCCCCAAACCCTTTTCCTCTAAAACCTGATGCCAGACATAATGGAGATATTAAGCAGAAAGATGATATACAGTATGTAAATGTAAATGTTTAATTTTACCTCTGTTGTTTCCTGTTTCCTGACTGTAATCCCAGCTGCCACAGTATGACCGAGTGAGCCACAATATTGCCAACCTCTGACTTCTGATCACCCCTTTGCTTAGGATAATCACAAGATGGTAGAAGAAGTAGAAAAGGTTAAAACAAAAAAGGAGACATCCTGCCATTTTTATGTTTGCTTGCATGCATGCACAATAAACATAATGCTGCAGTTTAGGAGAGAAGCAGGCTGTGGAGGTGAAGCACTGTGGCAGCCAAAGGCGGCACTGCATTTGGGTCTTGGCACTGGTGGACCAATGCAGGCACACTGTGCTGATGACATTGGTTTCCAAAAGTGCCACCAAGTTAAAATGAATTTGTCGCTGCAATGAGGGGCCACCACGTCATTGCAGCATCAGTCATTCTGCTGCAATGAGGGAGTGACTCTTCATTGCAGGGTGGTACCTGGCCTAGTGTAACATTTTTTGTAAACATGGTGGAGGCTTGCTGCTGCCTCACAGCCCCATGAAAGCTGATGGATGGTCAATCCCCCTATCATTTGCTGATGGGGAGCCCACTCCCCGTCGGCATAATGTAACCCCCTCCTCCATTTATTGTGTGCCGAGAGGGTGCCCAATCCCCCTTGTCATCATGCCCCACCAAAGAGTCATTCTTCATCAATGGGGGGCCCAATTCCCATCAGCTTAAGTACCCCCACCCCCAAAAAAGGCAGGTGGCACCCTGGGAGCCCACCCCAATGTGCTGAAAGCAAGCCTGAAAAAAAAAACTCCCCATGAAGTCGTCTTTTTATTTTTCTCCCTGAAAGAAAGGAAACAGTCCAACGCCGGCTGCCATCCCCTCCCCCAACCTGCACCCACCCACTGCACACCCTACCTTCTCACACCCCACTCACCCCATACTTACTTCCAGCGCCTGGCGCAACGATCTTCGGTGGACCAGGAACACGTCTGCACTCTTCAAAGCCGACCGTGAACTGAAGAAATGCTGGTAAGCTGTATAATGGCATAAATAGGGATTTTTTAAACTTTGGTGAATATCTCAGGCATTTTTGGGAATTTGGACACCACAATTTCTATATGGGGTTATTGGGACCCATTCTCATGAATTCAGTCACGGTCATGGCATTATTCAGTCCTGAAAAATGATTTCACGGTCACTGCGTGGATTTGCCTTTTAGGACCAAGTAACACAATGACAGTACAAGTGTTGATGAGGTGGGCTCTCAAAAAGCCTATGTTGCAAATTTGGTGAAAAAAAAAAAAAAAAAGACGATTTCATGAGCGTGCATTGCACAGTTTCCACGCTTGATTATAACTTCGCAAATTTGTAATATTTTCACTCCAAATTTTCCACATTGGCATTTTTCCACACCTCCTTATGAAAAGTACAGCTGTCATTTTTCACATCCTGGCCAAAATGTGTTTTCGTGCTTCCAGTACAGAACAGTGTGGTCGCTGTGGGAAGTCAGTGTTCGCGTCAGATTAAAAAAATCACAGTGACACTGTTCATGAGCAGAGGTGCTAAAATGCCTATGTTGAAAATTTAGTGACAAAAGTCCATGAAATGACTATGTTACGAGCCTACATTGCACAGTTTCCACGCACCCTCATAATTTCGCGCATTTGTAATATTTTCACTCCAGATTTTCAACATTGGCATTTTTTCACACCTCCTTATGAACAGTACAGCTGTCATTTTTCATATCCTGCCCGAAGTCTGCATTTACACATCTGGCGCATAATTTATTTATTTATTTAAGTGTTTAACCAGGAAGGAATGCTGAGCAGGCTACTGCTTGATTCCAGATGCATCCTGGGAAGGGGGTACAAATACATAGTTGAAAGACAGTCATAATACAAGTGTAGATACATAATGGGAATGGGAATACCCGCTGGCACACTAGGTCCTGGTTTAAAATGAAAAAGTATTGAGAGAACAATAGATACAGGCATAGTTTAGATGCAGTACCATAAAATATAGTTGGTTAAGTAGAACATACAGTGAGAATAGCTGGTTGCTGTGGGAAATCAATGTTTGGGACAGATTAGGAAAATCGTTGTGATACTGTTCACGAGCAGAGGTTCCAAAATGCCTATGTTGAAAATTTGGTGAAAAAATTCCACTAAATGACTGTGTTACGCGCTTACGTTGCACAGTTTCCATGTAAGCCAGGAAGTTCGAGTATTTTTAATATTTTCATTACAGATTTTCAACATTGCCATCTCTTCACACCTGCTTATGAATGGTACAGCTGTCATTCTTCACATCCTGCCTGATCTGTGTTTTCGTACATCTGGCGCAGAATGGCACGGTTGCTGTGGGAACTCAGAGTCTGGGACTTATTAACAAAATCACAGTGCCACTGTTCATGAGAAGAGGTCCTAAATGCTTTCATGAGGTGGGGGTCACAAAAAGGCCATGTTGAAAATTTTAGTGCAAATACTAACAAATGCCTGGGCTTTAGGGTTTCGAACCATAACGTCCCACCGTGTACAGACTGACAGACATCAGGGTTGTGCCTTTGGATTGCCGATTGTAATGCTCATGCCATTCCACCCTCACTCCACCACCCTGCAGCCAGTGACAGACATCGAGGTGTGCCTTGGAATCTTTGGCCCCGGAGTTCACTCCATTCTCCTACATTGCACCCATTTCAGTGTATGTCCTTAAGGAATGGGGTGACTGTAAAGCCGAACACCCCAAGGCACACCTCCACATATACTGGTGTCTGCAGTATAGGGTGAAGTGAAATGGCATGAACATTATGGGTGATGACCCAAACGCATACCCCAATGCCTATCCATCTCTGCAGGGTGGAGGTGGGGTTGGCGTGAAGTTCAATACATCACTGCCATTCCTATTCTGCATCTCTCTAACTCCTGCATTTCCAATGCTAATACCAGCAAGCAAACATTCGACATTGACAAATGCTTGTTTTATTGATGCTGACAATGTGGGTAAGACAGTGCACTAGAAGAAATTGAGGTGGGACTACACTTACAGTGTGGCAGTCTCTCCCAGTGTTAAAGCCATATTCTGTATATAGACAGAGATAGAGATCTGTCAGTCTATTTATCTATCTATCTATCTATCTATCTATCTATCTATCTATCTATCTATCTATATATCTATCTATCTATCAAACTATCTGTGGAGTCAGCCATAATGAAGTGTAGTAACTTGCAGCATTGACATGTCACAAAATCCTGCATGACAAAGGGGCTTAATTGCCATTGACTTACAATGGCCCATGCAGTAAACTGCATCATTCTGTGATATTATGCAGCATTCCTGTGTTGCATCCTGGCTGTCATATCTGTATCTATCCACACATGCTTATATCAGAAAGCATATATAATAAACCTAATACATTTCTTGAAAGATGGGAACCATTGTATAACCTACTGGTGGACAATGAGGCACTTACACAATAATGGTCTATTGTATCCCAAATAGCTTCCCTTCAGCACTATATTGAATTATGTCACAAATCTATAATACGTGACACAGTGGCACCAGCCAGGATGCAACACAGTAATTATGCAGTGTATCACAAAATGTTGCAGTATACACTGTAGGGGACAGTGTAATTCAGTGGCAATTAAGTCCTTTTGTCATGCAATATTTTTGTTATATATCACTTACTGCACATTATTGTTGTACCTTGGCTAGCTCTGCTGTATGTGATATGCATAGACTATTATAGTTACAGTAAATGCTATGCAAGTAACCTTATAGTAATATAATCTAAACTGATGAACCAGTGTATTGTTTATGTATTGTATGTCTTGTGCTCTATGTACTTATTTTACATAAAAGTCAATAAATTTTTTTTAATCACTAAAGCTAAGCTGTACCAGTGATCCCTAGTCAAGGTGCATCAATACCCATGTGAATAGATTTCCCTTTGACAACATTGGAGCTAAAAGAAAAATTAAATTACAGTAAGTCTGACAGAATTTCTTCTGAGGTTTGCAGAGACACTCCCTATTGTCAACCACACTGTGCCCCAAAAGTCCCTGAAGTCCAGTGGCACACAGCTCCTGTGCCCAGCAGTCCCTAGTTTTCAGTGGCACCCGATCCCTCACACCTCACCAATCCAATAAGTCCCCAGTGTCAAGTGACACCATCTTTCTCAGACATACCAAGAGCATGTAAACTCATAAAAAGATGCCAAAGTAGTCTATTTGAAAGTCAAAGTATCATAGTATCAAAATGTATTTGATCAATCAGCTGTCTGGCTATTATGATAAAGTATACTGTACATACATGTAAAACTCATGATTTAAGGTGTACAAAACATTTTAAAAAGAAAGTTTTAAGGACAATAATTAAATAAAGGATGCAACCTGAAAAAAGAAAGTAAGACCAAATTTATACATAAAGTAATGATCCATTGTAAATACATATATGTACCTTATTAATGGAATGGGTACGTGGCATGCAACTGGCATGCATAAGGGCATAAACCCTCCAATGCACATGCCACAGCTGTGTGGTATACACATAGGGTATGCCGAGGTGTATGAATGTGTCCCATGTATAGCACCACCATGACAACACTATGGATGGACAGAGCGGCATGGCCATGTAACGGCTCATGCGCCCCATATATACATGTATTCACAATGAGAAATATGATGCCCCGGTGCATGGTACTGCATGCACAGCACTTCACCACGTGGAGGGCTGCCACAAAATGCTGGTGTAAAAGGCAGGACACAATGGACTGGATTTTCAAAAGGTGGTGCAGGTCTTGCGTCAAGCCCTGCATCACGGCACTTAGGTTTTGGCAGTGGGCCAAACCCCTTCACCACAACTGTGCCCGATTTTACAATCTCGGGCACAGTTGCAACAGTTTGCATGATTTACTACAGCTTGCATCACATATCTGTTGCATGTTCCATGAAAAAGAATCTTGGGGTCACCACAAGCTAGACCACAAAAAGTTGGTCTAACTTGCGGCAATTGTCACGTGGGCTAGAAAATCCTGATTGCCGGTGGGTGAATGCCTCAAGCTCCATGTGCCATATATATGGTGCACCTGGGGCTTGCAGCATTTACAGTCATTGGAAAATCCTGCCCAATGCCTGTAGTGCATGGGCCACGGGCACATGACCAGACGGACCACCATTACAGATAACCCATAGTAACACGTTGGTCTGAAACCGGCAGTGTAATTTTGTGAAATGTGCAATATAAACACACAGCATGCAGCTACCATAGGGCACCGAAGGACAATGGAGTGCCCTCTCAGGGTTGAATGTACCAGCAGGAAGTATGTCATCCCTGACCAGAATAACAGAGAGACAGTTGTAGGACATAAATATTTATTTTCTGCTTTGCAGCCATAAACCAGTGACAGCAAATTTTTTGTCAATGGACAGGTGTTAGAGTGTTCAAGTTCAAGTTTAAGTTTATTGTCAGGAATACTCCACTGAGCAGGCTCATTTACAAGAACATCCTGGAGGACACATAGGAAATAACATTGACATAGAATACATATAACCTGTGTTTACGTTTGAATAGTGCTCATATGTCAAACATAAATGTACAATTAGTAAAAACACATCACGTTAAGAACAATAATAAAAGACGTCACGTTAACGAGGTATTGCAGTAGCAAACTGAGCATGGTATGAACATAATATCAGTACTTCACATTAGTATGATTTAGGTATCTGGACTATAATCAAGGAAGGGAGGAAACAGGAAGGGGGAAGTGCTGAGAATAGGCAGGAAGGGAAGAGAAAAGGCCTACAACAAGGTCAGAAGAATGGGGAAAGAGAGGAGGGAAGTACTGAGACTAGGCAGATAGTGGGATGGGATTGGCATGAGAGCATGGGTTGATGGTACAGCAGCAGGTAGGCAGGAATTGGGGTGAACAGTGTAACTGGGCTCTGTCTGACATATAGTCCTCTTCCTCTGAATTAGCATTGGAACACAACATCCACCTTTGAGGGTTCCTCAAGGGCCCACAACTCCCCTACATCATCCTTGTGGTGGGTGTCTGTACTGCCCACCTTCCAGGAGAGAAAATCTGGAATGTACAGCAGTCACTGCTGACTATGGACTACCATCACCACCACTACTGCACCATCTGGCTGCTTCATCTTTTCCAGGTCAATCTGTTCCAGTTGTCCACGGAGGTCCTGCAGAGAATAAAGAGAGAAACAACATCACTGACACATCACACAAAGGGCATACATGCATTAGCAAACCATGAAAGTGGATACCTAACTCTGCAGGTTCAGTCACCTGCCAGACAACTCCCCACTCCTGGGAATCCTGATGTGTGGAATGGGACATCCTCCCCAACTTTCATGAGTATATGCCAACCTGCCTCACAGTTGCTGTGGGCACTCCTTGAGCTACTGCTGCAAACACTCCCTCAGCTGCTACCATTTTTTCATAGATTCAGGACAGTAATGAACTGGTGACACCTACGCATGCCATGTCACCCCGTCAGCAAGCTGGGTACATGCCTGTTCAAAGGGGTCCTTGTCATTATGGGATGTCTGTGCACAATTCCAGTCAGGGCCTCTGTCAGATGAATTACAGGCCCGTATGTGCGACACACACTACTTGTCACCCATGCAAGGGCATCTCTGTAGAGTACCCAGGATGTGCCCATGGCTACCAATAGATGTCCTCCTACTAGTGACAAGGAACATGAGTAGGCCTTGAGGGAAAGGCTACAACCGTGTGTATTCTGGCCACTATGAATGGCAGTGCCCTGTGTGACACACTCTGTCTGGAAAGATTCTGCTTGGACTACAACATGATCAAATGGTTGTGTGACATGGCCCATGTCCAGGTTGTAGTATGGACCGTTAGGTTTTGGCTCATGTCAGTGGATACCAAGGTGCTATGTATATTGGCATACTATGCCACAGGATCCTTCCAGAGGGTGGCGGGGGGTGTCACAGGCATCAGTCAGTCCTCTGTGTCCCAGCCACTGCACCAGGTCACTGACACCCTGTTGCTGCATGTGCATGAACACATACAATTCCCCACCACACTGGCCAACATATGGGTCACAGAGGAGGCATTCTATGCCATGCATGGCACACCAAATGTGCTGGGTTCCACTGATTGTATGCATGTGGCAATCCTGGCAACAACCATAGATGAGGAGGCATACTGTAACTTTAAAGGGTATCACAGCATTAACTGCCAGATTTCTGTGATTCCACAGGCATCATTACTAATGTGTATACTAAGTTCCCTGATTCATACCATGATGCCTATATCTTCCACAGTTCCAGACTGAGCTCACTTCACAGTACCCACGCAGACAGGGGTGGATGTTGATAAGGGGGTATCTATAACACTCACATGTGGTACACCGTTGGATGATGGGAAACTGCACAGTACTAACCCTATTTCTCACCCACTGCACAGGCGACAGCAGATACCACTTATGGCCATACCTTATGACACCATAGCTGAAGGCACACGAGCGGTGGCAGAAGCATACAACAAGACACATTGGAAGGCACAGTCTTTGATTGAGAGAACAATCTGCCTACTGAAGATGCAGTTCTGGTGCCTGAATCTGAAAGGCAGCACGATGATGCTTGCCCCAGGGAAGGCATGCAGAGCATTCACAGCATGTGCCATGCTGCACAACATTGTCTTGAGGCATCAGCTACCTCTGCCAAAGGATGTACAGTAGGATGTCCTGCCAGGTGAGGGGGGAGGGGTCTTCAAAGGGCGGGGTGCAGAGTCAATGTCTGGTCTGGTCTGGCAGCATGGTACAGGCTCATGCATTGGTCACTCAGCCATTAGTTGGGTTTCTGGGGCAGCACTGTGATGACGTCTCACTCTTAGTGCCAAAAAAACCCATATGAGGGGGCCTCAGTGTACATGCTTGAGGTATATGTATTGAAGGTATGTTAGGTTGGAGTACTTGTGTTGTGGATATGTGTATGATATCTGTGCAGTGTGTGTCTGTGTGACACTCTGTATTTGTTGGGTGGGTGGCAGGCATCATCTTCTCCTAGCTTTCTGAAATACCTGCCTTGTGAAAGCATGTATGGCCAAATGATGAGTCTTTGCAGTTGCCTTCCCCTCTACTTGCCTGTGTGTTGGTACATATTACCTGTTAGCTGTTGCAGATTGTTGTCCTCTTTCACTTCTGGCTCACTGGTGTAGGACGGTGAGTGGTGTATTGCTGCCTTGGGTGCAGGTAGTGTGGCCCTGCTGAACCCAGCTAATATGTGCTCTGTCAGCCTCTGAAGCGGGCCCCTTTTGTGTTCTTTTCCTAGCCGCATGCCCCTCACCTGCACAGTCAGATCCCACAGTGCCTTGGTGTTCTGATTCTGTACATTGAGTCAGTCACATTCCACCTGCCCCACCTCATGGTAGCATGTATGGTGTGTACCACTTGTGGCCAGTCTGTGAGTACTGCAGATCAGCAGGGTCAATGGGCCCTCATCCCCACTCTTGCAGTGGTGTTCTGTGATATCCTGTGGCCCTCTGTGTTTCACTGTTCTGGTGCCAGTGGTATGACAGACCATCTCTTGTGTCTGCCTGATGGTGTTGGCAGGCTGAAGTGCAGGCACAGAACATAAGGCTGCATGGCAGGGTCAGTTGTACCCTGTTGGCCATTTGGGGCCCTGCTGTCCTGGTTGCATCTATGTCAGTGGTTCTGCACAGGGAAGGGAGGTTGGCTGTGTAGGGTGGGTATGTCCATCTCCTCCTCATCTGCCTGTATCTCCAGGTAGGTCTTTGTGCCTTTGTCCTCTGGCACATCTTCATTGTCTGGTATGGCAAGGGTGTCCTGCGTCATACCTAGGGATGATAGCCAAGCCAGGTGTTACATGCTGTGGCTGAGCTGTGAGCCTCTCATGGGTGTGTCATGGGCCACAGGGAGTATACCTACCTGAGTTGTCCTCCTGTCACTAGCTGCCAGCACCTGCCTCTGGTCATATACCCACCTCTGTAGGTGTTGTGGACTCCATTTTGGGGGTGTTCCCTGTTACAGGGTTTACATGGTACAACCCAGGATGGTTAGCATATTTATGTTACTAAGCCCTCTGCAAGTCCATACATTGTGCTACATACTTGGCAGTGTATCTGTACCCTCCTCCTCCCTGTGCAAGGACACCTCAGTGAGGGTTTCTGCTATCATCCTCTTTATGGAGAAGGAGCTGAACTCCTGTGTGGGTGGCTCACCACCGGTACCAATTTGACACTAGTTGACAGTTGCCAGCTTAAGCTTCACAACTGGCTGAAGGTCAAACTATTTGTGATTTATCACTGCCGGTGTGCATGCCTCTGGAATAGCACTGTTGGGGAGGGCATCAAGATCCAGCCAAAGCCTGGCTTTGGTTTCTGCTAGCACTTTCAGTAACTCTGGCCTACACAGAATGTCACAGGTCTCCCTTATACCAGGTACAATGGCTGCCACCTATCCTCTGGAAAAGTTAGAGGACCATGTCCATCTGGAACTACATGTCCTGCCACGTCCCTGTGTCTCCACGTGTCAACATCCAGAGTCATCGGGTGCTGGTGGTGGAATGGGTGGTGACCCTCCACTGTTGTTCTCTGAAGCTTCATGCACCTCAGTATTCATTGCGGCATTCACTTCTGCAGATGTGTGCAGAGTGGTGCAGAGGTCCATATATGGTAGGGCCATAGGTTGTGGCTGGTTACTATAGGCCCACATGGAGTGTGCACCATTCAGTCCTGGACATGTGTGTATGCCTCACCGATTCATCTGTCTGTTCTGCATAAATGTTTGTGTATAGTGCAAAACTCAGTCTGCATGCACAGCATATAGGTGCATGCTGTTGCTATGTGACTTATAGGCACAGTTCACACAAGATTTTTTATTTTATTCTTTGTTAACCAGGTAAGGCCCACTAGGCACAAGTGCCTGTTTTCAGGTGTGACCCAGGAGCACTCGGAAGGTTAAGAAACTTGCTCAGATTCACATAGTATGCAAGTGGAATTTGTGGGAATCAAACTCAGGTCTGTCAGCAGGATGTATCAAGCTCATTCACAGCTCATTATTCTAACCTCTAGTCTATACTGCCAGCCCAGGATCATGCATATGACCCATTAAGAATAATACTACTGAAAGTCATATAAAACATTTCATATATCATCATTGAACTCCATCAATAGCATCATGAGATCTTGTAATACTATCGATGCAACTCCAGCAATAGTATTACAAGAAAGAACACTGATCTTGCACCACAAGCAGTGCTCTCAAACTTCCATTCCTGCCAAAACAGCAATATCTTTCATTTGTTGTATGGCTAGTTAAAGTTCCAATGTTATCCAGTAGAAATTTGTTTTTTTAATCATTTTTTTATATAGTGCCTCTAAATATTTATTACTATGGGAATTTATATTTTTTACTGATATATATCTATCTATATATATACAATGGGGGTGGGAGCTCCACCATGCCAATAAAACATGTTATTTCCAGTAGAGTGAGATATCTGCAGCTGATGTCAGTGGAGTTAAAATATTTACAGTTTATACATATCCCTCTGATGTCAGCTTCACTACCACTTGCACTCCAAATAACATCCACTCGGAATCCACCTCCCTAAATTACAGCATGCCTCACTCAGTCTACACATTTGCATAACAAAACATACTCACTTGAAAACCAGCCAACTAACAATTAAAATCCTGATCTCCCTCTTGAAAATCTGCACAAGCTGAGAAGAAGCTGAATGAAAACACTCTTCTGTGCAGCCCAACCTGCAAAAAGAAAAATCTTTTAAAAGCAGTTTTCTGCAATGCTGTAGTACCCACCAAGCAAAAGCACAATGGCTTTGTCAGAAATCCGAAACTGAATAAATAAACTCACCCTAAAGCGAAGTGCAAAATCTGCAGACATACAAGAAGAAATAATTGACCTGTTCAACCAATTTAAAAGAGGCAAAGAACCCTTACTGGACCCAAACATGATGGAAGACACGTTTTTGATTCCTGAAACACAGGAATGCAGCAGACCTGCTAAAAATAAATATTTCTTAGACCCTGAATACATTCAGAAATACATTGTCAGCTTCAAAAATGACAATACAAGATGCAAGACTGACGCTGATGTTAACCACCTACAAAAGTTTCTCTTGGATGTTCTAGAACTGAAAACACCCATTAAAGATATTCAGCCTGAAGAACTTGACAGCTTGCTCTTCCACTATTTTATTACAGCTGTAAAAAAGACACGGCTCTGAATATGAACCTTTAACACTCAGATCTAAATTTCAGAGCACAGAAAGACACCTCCGTAAACACGGCTGTGCTGAACCTCTTTCAACATCTTTAAAATTAGAATGCACCAGACAAGTCATGATATCAAAACAAAAACATTTAACACAAATGGGTTTAGGGAACAAACCAAAGGCGGCAGACAACATTAACTGACACCATGCTAGATAAACTGTATGATTTGAATTGCCTAGGACTCAGTAACCCACATTCCCTGATTAATTCTATGTGGGTAATTGTAAACATGTATTTTGGAATAAGAGGCAATTCTGAGGCTCAAAACCTCAAATGGGGAGACGTCTGTTTAAAAACTGACACTGACAACACACAATATCTGGAGCTGTGCAAAGAAAGAAAAAACAAAACACGTTGTGGGTCTAATCAAAAAGATACACACTCCATAAAACCAAAAGCCTACCAGTCAAGAGACCCCCAAACGATGTTTAGTCTACAATTACCTAATTTATAAAGACAAAAGACCACACAAATGCAATCACCCCAAATCACCATTTTTTTGGCAATTACCTATCCAATAAAAGAACAAGCCACTACCTGATTCAAAAATCAAGCACTGAGACTTAATACCATAACCAAAATAGTTAAAAGCATGATTGATCAGGCTGGACTTCACACTGATCGATGACTCATGAATCACTCAATTTGAAAGCACCTGATTCAGAAATTAACTGATTCCAAAGTGGCCTCCATGGATATCATGTAAATCTCCGGCCACAAAAAAGTTGGAATCCATCAGCACCTACTCCAAAATCAATGGATCAAAACAAAAGGAGATATTAAAACTCCTAATCAGTGAACCAGAGTGCAAGTCAAGTACTTCAAAAATGGTACCTCCAGAACCTCCAAAAACTGAACTAACAAATACGTACCTTGAATCCATGCCGGCTTGCTTCCAAAATCCTATAATCAATACCTCACACATAACATTTAACATCATGCAAGGTAAGTAAAATATACCACTGTCAGACCCCAAGCACATTTCTTCAACTCCGGGTACTAACCATCTTCTTTTTCTCCTTACAGGCAGTGATGAAAGTGAACAGGAACACACAGGAACTCAGTTCCTGTACCTCTTTTGCAGCAGGAATGGAGTTCCTGTACTTTATTGAATTATGAAACACCAAATAACCAACAACAACACAGGCAAAACAACACAATCCTACCAACCCTGACCCTCCCCCTACCCCCCAACCTGTAGTGTGAAAAAAGGGGGAAAACATTAGGTATTTAACACAGCAAACTCAGTGAGTGAGGCATAGAGACCTGACTATAGGAGTTTGACAAGAAAATAACTATAAGCAACACAATACTAAAGACAGCACAACAAATATTAACATGAAAGGGGCCTGATCCAAGTATCAAGTTGCATAGCAAGTGTATAGCCTACTCCCCTTCATGTCATAGCTAGGTAGTCTATTACGAATACTGGATATAAGTCTTTCAATAAGCACATTTTTGAGAATCTCTTGCAACCACTTATTGTAAGAAAGGGGGGACTGGTCCAGTCAGTGTTGTAAAACCTCCCTTTTAACCAACATTGAGATCATTACCATAGTATACCTCTGTTTCCTTGCAGGGATTTGACTGAAGTCACCCACCAAACAAATCTCAGTAGTAACGCACTCTTCAGCCTCAAGTAATGGGTTAAGCTTAGGCTGAATTGACTCCCACAGTATAACTTCTCTGGGACAATCCCATAATATGTAATACAAAGTATCTTTAATTTGCCCACAACAGTGACACAGCGGTGACTGCAAATTCCCCATTTTGAATATGTTATAAGGGGTGAAGTACAGGTTATTCAGAATGTAAAATTGGGTGAAACAAAGCCTGTCCTGAGAGAGATATTCATACAAATTAGACCAAATTTTAGGTCAGATAAAGTTGGTATGAGGGAGGGTTGCCACCCAGTAAGGAGATTCACCCATTAAATCCGAATATAATTCAGAAAAAAAAATGAGTATAATTTGGAAACAGCATGGAGTTGTGTATCAATAACAGTAGCAGATTGCAAGAACTCCTCATCATTAACGATATCCAGAAGTGACCCAAACTGCTTCAAAATACAGTGACATAATTGATATGTCTTGAGTATGGCTCTTGCATCTAACTTTAGAGTAGCTAAAATATAGCAACAAGTCATCAATACCCCATTAAGGAGCAGACTGCGCACCTTTAAACCCTGTAATTGAGGCATTCACTGTACATGTAACATTTTACCCCCAATTTTAAAATTAGGATACATGAGCAGTGTCATAAAAGAATTTATAGTGTATGGCAGAGCACAATTGCAAATGAGCACAGATTGAGGTCCCAACAATGGAACACCTCACAGATGGGAGAAGAGCCTTCAAAGGTGAAAACAAGAGATGCCATGGGGAGAAACCAGCTCTTTCAATCATCTCCCTTTCTATTCATAACCATATAGGGGAGTAGCTGGCAGAAGTCTCCACCATAGAGTGGTCTAGCCATCTCAAATATTTACTTGTATGACTGGCAAAATAATGCACTAAAAAGTACACAAGATGGAGGCCACCTAGCTTTCTGGGCACTGTTAAGTTATGGTCAGCACACCGATGTGCTTTACTTGTCCAGATAAATTCAGCTATCATACTGGGTACTTTTCAGAACCATGCGATAGGGAGCACAACATCTACCACATTAAGGGGGTATAAAAGATGAGGAAGGACATTCATTTTGATTATATTTATTCTACCCCAGAGGGTCATGGGTAGCTCCTTTCACTGAGACAGGTCCTGTTGCAGGGTATCTAACAAATCATTGAGGTTAAGTTGGCACATCCGGGCTGGAGACCTAGAAAGAAATATACCTAAGTACTTAAACTGTTTAACTTCCCAAGAAAGTTCCAATGTTATAATATTGGATTTAAGACCCTAGCATTAAGGGGCATAACCACTGTTTTTCCTGTATTGAGCTTATAGTTTGAGAACATACTGAGTTCTGAGATAGTTGATACAGCTGCTGTTATGGATACATGGGGATGAACCACATGAAGCAGAATATCATCTGCATATGCAGATAATTTAAGGTTCTGAGAACCCACTTGGATCCCTTGCACAACATGATTAAGTTTAAGCCTGAGCAGTAGGGGTTCCAGGTATAAACTAAATAACAAGGGAGAGAGGGGACAACCTTGGTGAGTACCAGGGTATAATGGAAAAGGAGAGGGGAATAAACTCATTCCAGTAGATTTTTACACTAGGAATTGAATAGACAACTTTAATCCAATGGAGGAAATTGGGGGGAAGCAAAACGCTTCAAGGGTGACCAACAGAAAAGCCATTTTGACCCTGTCAAAAGCTTCTCTGCATCCAGGGAGACCAGAGCAGCTGGCACATCTGAATCCCTGGACAAAGAAAATATGGGAATGTTTACGTAAGTGGTCCACCAAAGAGTGATCAGACATAAAACTGACTTGCTCACAGCTGATAAGATTAGACCAAACTGCAAAGCCAGTAATTTAGACAAAATGTTGATGTCATTATTTAAGCAGGAGAGCAGGCGGTAACTTGTGACTAATCGGGGAGGTTAGAAGCACAACAATTAAAGCTTCTAGGAGAATACTATCCAAAACCCCTGACTCGTAGATGGAGAGAAACAGTTGGGGTAAAAAAAGAGTGAGCTCAATTTTGAGAATTTTGAAAATCACCATTTATGTCTTTAACATATTTATTTGAAGTGCATTCTGAGTGCATAAAAACTTGAAGTTATCCAATTGTCTCTGTAGGATGTAATGTGATGTGGATAGTAAAATCACATTGTCAGTATATGCTAACAAATTTATGGAAACATCTTTAACTTTGGGTGCATGAAAATCAGGATTATTCAGTGCTGTCAGAATCTTATTTAAGCATGAATTAAACAGGCTGGGTGCCAATAAACAAGTCTATCATAACCCCAAATTGTCCCAGATCCCCCCTTTTCCCACCACAAAAGACAAAACCGTTTGTATGTTGTTGAGCTCAGATTGGCAATTAATTTATTATATATCATAATTCCATTTACAATCCCATCATAATTTATTATTGTCTCTTTCACAATTGTATTTCATTGCATCCATATATCAATCTCTGATCTTCCCTCTTTCTTCCTCTTCTCGTTCCCCCAGGTGAAAACCTGGGTGCCTTCTCTTTTCATGGTAAGTAATGGTGAGAACCAAGACTGCTTTTTCTCCTTCAGCTTTTTCTTCTTCTTCTCATCATATTCCTTTTTCCTTCCCCTTCCCCTCCCCCTTTTTTCCCCATTAGCCAGTGTCCAGCTTGCGTTGGATGACTGGATTCCCCCCATTTTAGTGTTTCTCCTCCCGCTTAGGGTACCTCCTTTTTTTTTTTCCTGCCTGTCTCCTCCATGCTTCTATAAAACCCATCATTTCTGTATTAAACATATCTATAGCTAGGTCTGACAGGTGTTCTTCATCTGACCTGTAGAAATCCTCTACCCACTTCTCCCCACCTTGCAGTATTACATGCCCCCCCCCATCTTTCTCATCAGTGTTCCCACCCTTCTATTCATCTTCCTCCTGGCCCTATCTAAAGCTACATGACTGTGTTCATGTCTCCATACCCTCCTTGGAATCATGTCCGACCAAGCAAGGCTTACCCCTGGCCACCACTGCTGTATTTTCTTTAAATCCCTTTTTACCTGCATATATGTATCCACCCTTGGCTTTCCCCCAATGTCGTTACCCCCTAGGTGTAAAATGATTAAATCTGGAATGGGTCACCTCTCTTTCATCTCTTTCAGGGTAGGAAGCAGCTGTGCCCATCTCATCCCTCAGAATCCATACCAAACCAACCTATATTTTCTCACATCTGGGTACAGCTGTTTTCCCCCAGCCTTTTTCTTAGCTCTCTTTTCTGCCCAATAAATGTAAGAGTGACAGCAGATCCATATTTCCGTGACCCTCCCTATCCCTATAGGATTTAAGCAAAATATATATCTTAAACATGGTCTTAGCTCCTTTTTCCATAGCAGCCATCTCTATGCCCTCCCCCCCATTGTGGTTCCATACCTGAAAAACAAAACACAGGTGATATGTTAGTCTCCATACTGCAGTGCTCGAATGTACCTCTTGTAACTGGAAGACCACCAGTGCCCCTTCTCCAACATATTAGTCATGTCTCCCCGGCTGCTGCCCACTACGAAGCAGCCCCTATTCGAAAAGAGTGTGATGAGTAATTGCCTGGATCCCTGCCCAGGAATTGCATGCTTTTCTTGAGCATGGCCATGACTTGATAACTTGTCACCTTCTTCCCATCTCCATGAACAAATAACCTCCCTTTCTTATACCTACGCTCTGTGGCTTAAGCACACAAAGCCTTTACTGGGCACACTGTGTTATCTACATGAGCCTTCAGGGTTACAGTACTACCATTTCCCTCTTGATCAGTTTTTAACTTCTTAATTATGATTTGTATCTCCTCTATCCCCCAGCTTATGTCTTCCCATTCCAACTCTCCCTCTTCATCCTTTCTGCCATGTCCCACAGCCTCACTCACTCTCATGGCCCCTGATAACATTACTAGATAAATCATGTAAAATAACTGCACCTCATCTTTAGATCTGCAAATTGCCGGTAGTACCCCCTTTAGTTTTGCAAGCCACTGCTCCCCTATTGGCCGTCTACTATCCATAGGTCTCTGTTTGAACCTATCCCATCCCTGCATCATTCTCCTTATCAACATTAACTTTGTTGGGTCCTTCCATTTCTTTAGGCTGTAAACTAAACTAATCCCTGCTATATATATCCCCATCGTGGTGTGAGCCATTCCTCTCTGCCATTGATCTACTGTGAACTTCCCTAACTGTTCCTCCATAAGTGGCCTGCTTACCTATATGTGGTGTGCTGCCCTGAATGTTTGGAGCACCCGCCAAGCCCCTTTGTATGCCCTCAAAGTCTGTGGCGCCCATGAGCTGCGAAACAGCAGTTCTGCTCCCTCTTGCCAATGTCTCAGATGTTCGTTGGTATGGGCAGTTTTTGATCCCCTGCTGTTGGTGCCAGCACCCGGAAACGATTCAGCTGCAGACAGGAAAGGCTCTCAGCTAGGATTCTTGTTACCCCTTCTATGTGCTTGGACCTGAATGACATATTCAATTGCAAGGCCCTTAACACCAACCATCACAAAACCTGCATGACCGTTTCTGACCTGACTCAACTGTTGTTTAAAACTTCTACCACTGCCTTGTTATCGCACCAAAATGTAACCTTCTGATTCTGTAGCTCTTCTCCCCACTCCAGGGTGCAGGCCCAAATGGACATGATCTCCAACAGTGTGATGTCTTTTACTTTGCCGTCCCTCACCCAATTTGTGGGCCATGGTTCCGCTAACCATCTTCCCCTCAAATAGCCTCCCATACCTAAACCTCCTGCCACATCTGTGTAGAGTTCAAGATCCGTGTTATACACCCAGTCCTCCTGCCAAAAGAAACAGCCACTATAGGTACTGAGGAACTCATCCCACATCCTGAAGTTCTCCTTAACGTCCTTTGTCATGTCTACCCAGTGGTGCGGTCTGGTTATTCCCGCTGTGGCCCTTGCTTAGCCTTTTTGTGAAAGCCCTCCCTGGTCCAATTGCCCTGCACGTGAAGTTCAGATGTCCCAAGACCTGTTGAATCTGTTTTAATTGCACTCTTCTCCTACTTGTATGTGTAACGCCCCAGTGGCGTGCTGTTTGGATCTGACAGTAATACCAGGTGGGCTGGGTTCGGGGAGGAATAGGACACTCGGCACAAAGGCTAGGTTTGGCTACTCTTCACAGGGCCACCCAAGTAATTCCAAACACAGGAAGAAACAACTGTAATGTCCAATACCAGAAGTGGGGTTCTAAAGTATGGCTTTTTTTCACATCCAAACAGAATAAACAAAGCATAGAGGGACCCCCACGGGGCTACACTCCTGGTAATACAGATTAAAAGAATCAAGAACACTTCCTCAACACTAAAGCCCTCAGACTCTGAACCCACCAGGCACACAGCCCTGACTTTCACACTGCTTTGCATACACAGCCCGAACTTGTACACTGTTCTGGGATTTCCCAGGCTCGGCTCCCTTGCCAGCCACTTGGACACCTTCCATGTGTCATGGAAACATTTTCTAGTGGCTCCCTAAACCACCTAAGAGTGCCTCAGCTCTATCAGGGAATTCTCCTTTTAATCCCACATCTGGGTACTTTCCTCAGGCACTGGCCAAGTACCTGAGAGAAAGTAAAAGGTGCCTCGGAGCAAATCTGTAGAGGTGAATTTGGTTACTACAGATGGGGGGGGGGTCTCCCACCTCTCACTCCCACAATTCATACCCGACCATTTCTAAGGACAATAAACACCTTATACTGTAAAGTTTGGCAATGTAGATTCTTGCTAAATGTATGTCACATTCCATCTACTTGTCTTGCTTTCCTTTTGTGCTGGAATTAAACATACTTTTAAATGGCATAGCCCATTGCTCTAGGCCCCTCACTGATTAAGCAGTTCAATCCCCACTTTACAACTGTACTTGGTTGTCTTTTCCTGACCCCACAGTAACAGTCCCTTTAGTTTTCTTCTGTTAAGGTGAAAAAATACTTGGCCCTCTTTCAGAGCAAACTCACCCTTTAGTTGCAGGTGCCCCACAGGCGATTCCTCCACAGGAATTTATCTCTCAGACCTTTTGGTGTCGCAGCACAACTTGAACAGGCAGCTTCTTGCCTTAGTCAAAACCAGGAGGGTTGCCCCTGGAAAACAGGCAAACCTTTCCCTCCCATCCCCTCAGGGATGGGGCACTTGGACCAGTAACAGTGGTCTCCACCACTTCAACTACCAGTTTCTGTGTCCCTCTTATGGTGGAAACAACCCCTTCCTAATCAGTAGCTCTAAAACAGAGCTTAAAGCTCTGAGAGCCTGCACACCGACAGCTGTACTACTATCTTTCACCAAGACACCACACAGACTGAATTCAAAATCCCCAATGTTCTATGCTAACCTCCTACTGAAACATTCCAGTGTGGCTTATGCAGCTGCGAAAGTTCTATGGTGATGTCATCCCTCAGTCTCAGCTGAGACTGAGAACAGAGTGAGACAGTGTGAAATCCATTTAACTGGAGTTTCACAAGCTGCCTTCCCTGCCTACCACTAGGTCTTACTGGGATTCTAATAACCCCGGGTAACAGGAGGGTTACACATGTACTTGAATCAGCTCCTTCAGCTTCATCACTCTGTTGTCTGGCAACCTAAAGACCTCTCCCAGGGCATCTATTTCAATGCCCAGGAATTCTAAAATCTTACTGGGGCATTCTGTTTTTCCCAGTGCCAATGGAACTCCTAACTCTCTGCACAAATCTTGGAAACTGGCTAACATTCTTTCTGTCTCTCTCCTCCCACTGCCTATTAAAAGGAAATCATCGAGGTAGTCTATGATAGTCTTGTATCCATTTTTTTTCCTGAAATATCCACTGTAAGCAGGTGCTGAATGTCTCAACTGTAGCACATGTTATGGAACATCCCATGGGCATTGCTTTGTGAAAATAGTACTGGTACCCTATCTTAAAGCCCAATAAGTGCCAATCTTCCCTCCTAACTGGAAGCAACCTGAAAGCAGACTCTATATCTGTTTTGGCCATCCACGCATCAGCAGTCACTCGTATAATCTGCACCGCCTCTTCTAATGTGGTGTAGGTCACTTTATTATGCTGCCCGCTTATAAAATCATTCACTGAGTCCCCTTCTGGGAATGACAGGTGGTGGTTCCCCTATTCTCATTCCTGGGGTTCCTATCTCCCTCATTCTCTTTCCTACATTCTCCAACCCTTTTTCTCCCTCCTTTGTCACCGCTTTGTCCAACCTTATCTCAGCCAGTGCTGACTCCATCTGGCCCAATCCCCCGTCCCGAGTGCCGAAATAATTTGGCCTATGTATTCTTTTATGCTTTCTCCAACCACCCCAGATACATTACCTGTGACCTTGTCCGCTCCTTGTTGCCTGCTGTGCTCAGGATGCTTGGCATGTCCTCTTGTGGTGGAATGGCTGGTTGTACTATTGGCTATGGAGGAACCATTGTGTTCAGGAAATCCTGTCTGGATTCCACCGGGGGAATCATCACCTGGTCTTGGGGAGGTACTGATGGGACTGGGACATAGGGCTGTGGCAGTACTGGGCTAGCTGCTCTGGGAGGTACCACCAGTGGTGACTGTGCCCTGGTAGGGCTGTGTGGCCTCCTTGTTGGCCATTTTCCACCACCCCCTTTTCCCTTCCCCACATTTTGTTGGCCTTCATTGCAAGCTCCATGATGGCCTTGTAAGTGTCCCCTTTTGATGGCCTGTTCTTTTTTGGTGCCATTTTCTCTTGTTAACCTGTGAAAAGCTGTGGAGACAACTGACAAAAAAGTCTTAATTAATTATCTGCTAAAACTAGCCCTTGTATAGCTAGGCACCCCCCCTTTTTTTGGGTGCCATTGTTGCTTGTAGCACTGGCACTGTGCATGCTTGGGCCACCTCCCTTTTTAGGCCTCTCTTCTGGCCCGCCGTGCCTGGATGGCAGCAACTGGTGTCACACCACCCAGTCTGGTTCATCCAGCCCCTTCCCACCCCAGAAGGCTCCCCTTTTGTCCCTGGTTGCCCTAAACCCTGTATTCAGCTCTGTTGGCCCGTCCACACCCCCCGTGCAGCAGCTGACCCCCCTTTTTTTTGTGCTCACCTTCTGGGTCTCTGCCTCCCTATCTGTGGCCAATCTGGGCCTATCCAGTCCCCCTTTATGTGTCACCCTCTTCCTCGGGTTGCTCTGCGTGGACTCTCAGCCTCATCACTCGCTGCCACCCGCTCTACAGCATCTGTTACCATCCATGGGTTTTCCTCCACCTTCTGTGGCTGCCCTCTAAATGGGAACCCTATTTCACCCTCATACCTCCCTACATAAACCGCCTCCATTCCCTGAATGCCCCTTGTCAGAGCACCTTCTTCACTGCATGCTCCTCCGGGTGTTTGAAGTCACGCCCCATGGCCGGCCTATCCAACTTGGTGCTATCCCTTTTTCCCAGGCCTTTAACCTTCACTTCCTCCCTTTCCGTTCCTGTTGGCCAATAACTTGCACCCATGGTCTCTTCCCCCTGAACCTTAGTGCAGTGTATTTTGCTTCTATTGCCATTACCAGACCCACCCCACACCTGTATCGGCTCACCGCACTACCTACCCATGGCATGTGATGTCACGCTACTTGGCCGTCTCTGTCGGCCCCCAGCTAGTCTTTTCCACTGGCCTTATAAACACAATGCTCTGTCCCACATTCAAAGGCAACCCTGCATGGCCAGCTCAAGATTCTCCCCTGAGTAAAACCTTCTTCCACATTCCAACCCCCTAAAATGGCATGTGACATCACGCCACGTGAACATCTCTGTTGGCCCCACACTACCCTTTTTGCCCGGTCTTCCCACACAAAACGTCCTTTCCCCACACTCAAAGGCAAGCCAGCAGAGCACCAGGTCAAGGATTAAGGCTTGTCAATTCATTCATCCTAAATGGATGTAGCCTCCTCCTAGCAGACTTACACACATTCCAGAGAGCTTCTCTTAATACCCTGTAACCAGCCAGCTCCTCAGCTCGACTTAAACCTTTGCCCTTTTCTTCTTCTACCTCCCAGGGTTGCTAGCCCAGTACCACCACAGCCCTATGTCCCAGTCCCATCAGTACCTCCCCAAGACCAGGTGGTGATTCCCCCCAGTGGAATCCAGACCAGATTTCCTGAACCCATCGCTTGGTCCCCCCACCAACTACGCTCTTCCAGTTCTGTTCACTAGGCCACCACTGGCCAAACACCACTGCATGCTGCTTTCTCCCTTCCAGACAGTCACTTGCTCTCCTCTCCAACCACGCTTTTCTGGGTCTGTTCACTAGGCCACCACTGGCCAACATCACCGTATACTGCTTCATATTCAGTTTCTACACATGAAAACCTGCTATACATGCCTCACTATCACTGCAAATTTGTCAATGAGCCCTCAAACTTTTTTTTAACTTTCTACCAGGCTTCACCTGCTGTCCCTATGTTTTCAGCCTTTTCTCACACCTGAGCCATCCACATACAGGTTTCCTTAAAAACAGGATCCCTCAACAAAGTTTTTTTTTTTTAAAACATCATCTCTGGTTAAACATAGCTGTTTGTCTTCTTACCTGCTTTATCCTAGTGCACAAACCTTTGCTCCAAATGATATGCCAATCTGCCATGCTGTAGTTTCAGTATAGATTTATACTTCCACAAAAGTGGCTGAACCACCACTGTGCTGCTCTTCATGTACCTCCTTTAACCCTTCCCCTTCTTGTTGTCTGCCTATTGTTCTGTCTTCACCTGTCCCTCCCCTTACCTTCACCCTTCCCTCTCTGAGCACACTATCTTCAGGTAAAGGGAAGGGGTGCACCAGGACAACTTGGTCTTCCCCTTAAAGGTCAACCTCCGTTAGTGAGAACTTTATAAAGCTCCCCATGAATTGTATTGAATTTTAAACCAGGTTTTACTATGCAACCATATAATCACATCTAACAGTTCAATGACCTAAGAGTTTAAATGTTTCCATAGACTCTTCCAGTGAATACTATCAAAGGCAGAACTTAGGTCAACAAATCTGCAATACAATTTCCCTCCCTTGAAGCTTACATATTTGTGTATAAAGTGATTGCACACCACATAGAAACATAGACTTTGATGGCAGATAAGGACTGCTTGGCCCACCTAGTCTGCCCATTTCCCTACCTGCAGGATAGGCCGCAGATCCTAGTTAACAAACAGCCTATTTCTTCCTACCCCCCACAAAAATTGCCTTATATCTGTCCCATGCATTCTTGAATTCTCCCACAGTTTTAGTCCCCACAACCTCCTCAGGAAGACTGTTCCATGCATTCACTACCCTCTCTGCTGGAAAGTATGCTGGAAAGTACTGTGGTTCTTTCTAAAACCATTTTGAGTCTCATCTAAGAGACATTTATTGTCAATCTCTTCTTTCAATTTACATTATAGGATCCTACAAAATATTTTTTTGTGATTCACAAGTCAGCCAGGTTGCTGGGATCACCCTTTTTGAAAACTGGAAAGAATGTTCCCAGCCCAAGAATCTGAAATTATTCAGTGATGTAATATTGAATTACTGTAACAAGAAAAGATGGTATAGGCTGCCACCATGAATAGTTATATTTGTTCATTTCAGCTGCAATGGAACATGGCTGGGAGCCTTATTTGACTTCACTTTGATAATAGCATTCCAAATCTCTATGTAGAAGTAGTGGCGTGGTACTAGTCCTGAGAAGGAATTTAAGGTTCTGTGAATTGATTCAATGTTTCCTCCAAAATAGGTGTTACATGTGGCTTAGTTCCTCATTCTTACTGCAGTATAAAGCTTTATAAAATACTTCCCAATCACAGGGTTGTATGTTTGCATCCTCCTTAGTACCATAAGAATCATACCCATATGCGACCAGTGTCCAAAAAGTCAATATATCCTTGTTTATCACAGATAACTTCAACTTTTCCCATAAATCTTTCTGATGCTTTAATTTCTTCTCCTCCAAGATCTTCTAGAATTTTTTCCTCTCCTGATTCAACAATCTGACAGTATGCATTGTTTTGTTTACCAAACATCACACATTTGTTTAATTTCCTTTTAGCTCAAGACAAGATCAGTTGGGGTTCAATACCAAAAAGTGCAAAATCATAAACTAAGGGCATGGGAAACCCAGAACTGAGTACAGGATGAGGCTGAGGTACTGACAATCACTTAGCAGGAACTGGACCTTTGGGTTACCATATCTGATGACCTCAAAGTGGCAGGGCAGTGTTACAAAACAGTGTGTAGGATCAGTGGGATGTTGAGATGTACTAGGAAGAGGTATCTCCTGCAGGAGGAGAGAGGTGGTGTTGCCACAATATCACTCACTGGTGTGACCCCACCTGGATTGCTGTGTTCAGTTTTGGAGGCCATACCTCATAAAGGACATGTACAGGGTAGAGTCAGCCCATAGAAGGGCAACTAAAATTGTGCAGGGGTTGCACCAATAGCCCCATGAGGAGAGGCTGATGTGTCTCAACATGTACACTCTGAAGACAGGAGAGTGAAATGGGACACAATAGAGACCTATAATTATCTAACAGAGGTGAACAGGGTGCAAGAGAGGAGTCTTTCAAATGAGGAAGAGAACCATAACCAGAGGGCATGTAATGATGTTGGAGGTGGCAAGTTTAGGAGGGATGTGAGGAAGTAGTACTTCACTGAAAGAGTAGTAAATGCCTAGAATAAACTGCCAGAGGAAGTAGTGGCAGGGAAGACAGTAGAGGGCTTCAAGCATGAGTGGCATAAACCTAGAGGAATGTTATGAAATTGAAAGGGAGGAGGGAGTGTCGCCAGAGACCAGTTAGGGTCTGCAGAGACAGACTAGACAGGGATGATCTGGGCAAACTGCATGGGCTAAGCAGTCCTTTTCTGCTGACACATTCTAAGTAGATCTACAAGTATTACTGAAGCTTGTTAAGTTATATTTTTCCTTTTTTCTTTTTTCCTGTTACATACACTGCTGGTGAAATTATGCTATGTAGTGATTATAACCCTGTCAAGATTTCGTTTATATTTTTTATTATTATTTTTAAGCCTTGAAGTCTTCTAGATATGCAGAATTCAGAATGACAGCAATTTCATTTATGTTTTGAGATGTCTATGTTAATCTGTTTTTTAATGCATTCAATATTATCTGTATGGATGCAAGCATATGTCTATAAAAACATGCAATAATCTAATGTAATGATTGCAAAATGGTCTGATTCTGTTTTCATCCAGCATAAAAGTCTTTAAAATTACCTAGTACAATAAGTTTAAGTTCAGCCAGGTTAAATCATTTACTGTAAGTATGAATGCTTGGTTCCATTAAATGTATAGTCTCCTTGAGGGTCAGCTGGTGTTCTTCATTCAAAATGACAAAATGTAAATGACTCAGGATACTGTTCATATCATTATCATGCACATTCAATTTTTTATCTTTGCTATTCCTATGAAAGTTAAGTCTGTGATTAAATGCTGTACATCTTTGCATCAAACCATGTAATCCATTTTCATCTAGTTCTGATTCTAAAATAGTTGACATCTGAACATTAAAATTGTCTGCAATGGTTACACCATAATCTTCATAAATCTGTAACAAGATCTCTATGTTATCTTGTAATGAGGTCCAAATAGAATTATTATAATGTGTGCTAGTTTTGAGAGGTATGTATACATTTTCTGTGGTAATTTTCCTATTAGAATTTACTAGTTTGACAACAAGGAAATAGTTTTGTTTCAAGTTTGTGTCTGTACCAGTAATATTTTTACTAAATGTGATTGCAGTGAGTAATCCCATCAGAGAACAACCATATTCCGATGTTTTAACAGCAGGAATCATAAAAATTTCCAAATCCTGGGAGTTCTTTTTTTTTTTATTAAATATACTTTATTAATTTTTCATAGGTACAGACTTCTTACATACAGGAGACCATACAATATTGTATATATGTTTGTTGAACAGATCTTCTGATCTCCATACAGTATTACATAATCATATTTAGTGTCTGTGACCCCCTTACCCCATCCACCCCTACCCTCCCCCCCCCTCCTCCCCTATCCCCCACTGCCACATATATTATCTTGACAGTTATAAATGCATATTAGTGGAGAATCCTATTAAAAGTGTAGGTTATATCATAGAGGGGCATTAGAATTGACCATTACTCTATTGGGTTGGATTAGTAACAGGTTATAAAAGGGATCCCAAAGCTTTTTGTATTTTCCCATTCTTTGGGTTAATCCCACAATAACCCATTCTGCCTGTATAGCAAATATAATTTCTTTATACCATTCAGTATAAGTTGGTATTATGGTATCTACCCAATGTCTAAGTAAAACTTTTTTGGCACAAACAGATATCAACACTATATATGCTCTTTGGGTTTTGCCTTGGAGAGTCGTATAATCCCCTAAAATACAAATTTCCAGGGTAAATTTGTCTGAAAGGGCTAATAGCGGATCCAATTGGGATCTAATACTGTTACATAATGGAGAGACTTTATCACATGACCATAACATATGCAGCAAATCTCCTTGAACTCGAGAGCACTTGGTACAAAGATTAGACTAAAAGAAACTCATAATAGATAATTTAACTGGGGTATAATACATGTTATGTACAATTTGGAATTGCATGTATCTATACTTGTCACACTTAATATATCTATATAGGTGTTTCCAAATTCTTAACCAACATCTAGGGGGGGTCAGAAGATGGAAGAGATTGATCCCACCAATAAAATCTCTGTCCTTCTAGCCCAGCAATCGTAGTCTGTAGGAACTTGTAAGTGTACGAAATTAAGTGAGTAGATGGAATCAACTTGAGATACAGGGTTAATACAGTTAGAATGGTGGTAGTCCACCTCCCAGTACCAAAATACTGTGTTAACATGGGACTAATCTGCAGCTACTTAAAAATATGAGTAGTAGACCAATGATATAGGCTATTGGCTTACTGGAATTGCATCAGTTTCTGATTAATAATTAACTCCTCTACTCTTTCAATCCCCACATTGGGCCAAAAAGTATTACATTTTATTGGTTTACTAGAGATTAACAAATTAGGATTATTGAAAAGAGGTTGTGTTACATCCTTATATCCATTAGTCCTTAGTAGGGTGTTAAGTTGGTAGTGTATAGCCAAAAGAACATCAAGTGGGGATCCCTTCGATTTATTTGGAAGATTTTTCTTATTCAGAAAGGGAAGGACTCCAGGGCCCATATCATATAGTGCACACAAGGATTTCTCGATTCCAAGCCAGAAAGGGAAGTACATAGAATCAGATGTGTGCTCTGACGGGAGTATCCAATACATAAGTCTAGTTAAGTGTATTGCAAGGTAATATAAATATAGATTGGGGGCCTGAAGACCACCATCATTTTTAGCCCATGTAAGTTTACTATAGCCTCTTCTTGATTTTTTCCCAGCCCACAAAAAGGTGTTAATAATTTTATGTACCTGCATAAACCAAGATTTGGATAAGACCCAATTGTACATTTGCAATGGGTATAATAAATGGGGTAACACGTTCATTTTTATTATACTCATACGGCCCCAAAGCGATAAGGGTAATAAGGATCAACGCTTAATATCCTCTTGTATATGATTTATGGTAGTGTCAAGGTTAAGCTTTTTAATTATTTTAGGAGAGAGGTGAAGAAAATTCCCAAATATTTAAGTTTATCTGGTTTCCACTGTAGGCCCAGTCTAGTTATCTCTGCTTTCTGAAAATACTGGTTAAGAGGAAATACTTCCAATTTATCAAGATTCAATTTGTAGTTGGAAATCAAACTAAACTGCTATATTAATTCAAGTGCAGCTGGAAGGGATTGCGAAGGAGATGAAATATGTAATAAGATATCATCCACGTATACGGAAAGTTAATATTCTGATGTCCCTATTGTGATCCTGATATTAAAGGTGAAGAATTAAGTTTTCTAATGAGGGGTTCAAGAAATAAATTGAATAAACATGGCAAGAGGGGACATTCTTGGTGATTGCCTTGACTCAAATTAAAGGGTGTGGAGAGTATTCCATTACAGTGGACTCTTGCAGAAGGAGAGGAGTACAATATTTTGACCCATGTGTGAAACTCTGGTGGGATACCATATCTGGGAAGTAGGGAAAACAGGTATTCCCAGGATACTCTGTCAAAAGCTTTTTCTGCATCCAAGGAAACTAAAGCTGCCAGTGTGAAGGAATCCTTGGACACAGAAAATAAATAAGCCAACTTCCTGAGATGGTCTGATGAAAGTCGTCCCTTAACAAATCCTACTTGTTCTGCACTAATTAGAGAGACCCAGACCTGGCCCAACCTTAGCGCCAAAATCTTGGCCAAAAGTTTTAGATCCACATTAATGAGTGAAATAGGCCTATAATTATGTACAACTGAGGGATCCTTCCCAGGTTTGGGCAATACTACGATAATGGCTTGAATTAAGGATTTATCTGAAATGCCATTTTCATAAACATATTGAAAGGTATTTAAAAGAATATGTGCTAGTGTATCTTGTAGGACCTTATAAAAATTAGATGAAAACCCATCTGGACCAGGAGATTTGTCCAGTGTAAGTGAATCAATAGCTTCTAGTACCTCTTTTATTTCTATTGGGGCCTTTAGTACAGAAGATTGTGCCTCCATAAGTGTTGGCAATTTAACATCAGTGACGTATAAATCCAACATTTGTTGGGAAAAAGAAATGTTAGTGGGAGTGTATAAACTCTCATAATAAAGTTTAACATTTTCTCAAATGTCTTGGGGTGAAGTCAGAACTGTACCAGTAGGTGATCGAAGGGAGGTCACTATTCCATCAGCGACCTGGGCTCTTATTCTAAGTGCTAATAGTTTTCCTACTGTCTCCCCCTGATCAAAATATGTTACTTTAGATTTGAGCATGAGAAATTCAGCCTTTTCAGCCAGCAAGTGATTGTACTGGGCTCAAAGAGATTCAGCTTTTTCCCAGTCCACATCAGAGGACAGAGCTGAAAGATTAATTTACACCAGTGTAATCTGGTCAATTAAAGAAGAAAGGGCTTGATTTCTTTGCTTTTTGCATTTGACTGCCAAACGTATTAGCTCTCCCCACAGAGCACATTTGAGTGTGCACCATAAGATATCTCTTTTGGGCATTGATGGAGAGTTATCTGCCATAAAATTAGAAATGAAGGATTGCAGATATTGTATTTGATCCTCTGATTTTATAATCTGGTTATTAACCCTCCAAAGTTTATCTAGCTGAATATTAGGGGCACGCTCTATAAATAGTTGAACCATTTGGTGATCCAATATAGTTTTCAAGGAGTAGAAACCTGATGTGATGCCAGGAAGGCAGTCACTGCTGACCAGAAAATAGTCAATACCAGAAAATGTATTGTGAGTAGGTGAATAAAATGAATATTCTTTCCTGGTTGGGTACATAATTTGCCAGGGGTCTGCTAACCCTACTAAGTGCATTAATTCCATCTTGGCTTTTTGACCTGGAGGAAACAATATTTTAGGGGGTCCTGTTCTATCCAAGTTATTTGACAACACTTGGTTCGAATCCCCTCCCACAATTATTGGAATCGTGGACAGTGGAGCTAGCACAGACATGAGATCTATAAAAAATTTGGGGTCATCGGAATTTGGGCCATAAATAGAACCAAGGATGACCTCAGTATGACCTAATACTGCCCGTAAAATCACATAACGGCCTTCCAAGTCTAAGATCTCTTGTAATAACCGAAATTGGATTGTACGGGCAATTAGAATTGCTGTACCCCTTTTACATGAATTAAAACCAGACCCAAAGACTTGTCCCACCCAAAGCCTATGAAAGTAGTGTGCTTGAGTGGACAGAAGATGTGTTTCTTGCAAAAAAAACTACATCTGCTTGTATATTATGGAGATGTATCAGTATTTGTTTACATTTTGCTGGGGTTTGTGCCCCTTTAACGTTCCATGCACAAAAATGGTATCCTAACATTTTTAGCTATCTGTTACATTATTATGTTTCACTTTTGTGAAAGCCAGTGTCACCATTGAGTGATATTATTACTTCACTTATAATGTTTGTGGCAGTACCCTCCCTCCCCAAGAGTATTTTCCCACTCCCATCCCCCTACCCCCACCATCCTGAAAAAATACCCCCCACAACATACCCTCTTGAGCATTGCATAATCGAACCAACAAAATAGTTGTCTTGATCCCAAAATACCCCATTGATTGTGTATGCTCAATCCCCCTTTGCCAAGACGCGATGTTCCACCCGATTTAGCGTATCCCGACTCATCCCCCCTCCCCCAGAAAACGTAACATCCATATTTTAATTAAAGAATGTTCTTCCTCCCCTGCTCCACCTTTCATGATAGATGTGCCTCTGTAAAGCCCCATATTCTTATTAGCTTTTAAGCTCAGAATTGTGACAACTTTTCCAACAATAAGCCCCAATCTGTATATTTATTTATTTGCTTAGCAGATTTTGAGGCTTTTATAACCAAAGTAACCTCTCCCTTATCACCCAACTTCCCACCCCCACTTAGTGAACTCAAACAACTATTCCCCTCATATTTAGATCTTAACCCTCAGCTCATTGAGGTCAAACTGTTATGCAGCCCATAGAAAATCTTTTGGATCTACAGTGAAACATAATACAGGCCATTGCATCTCCGATTTATATGCTGGTGGTTAGCATAAGAATCAACATAAAGTCCACGATTAAATAGTGGATAAACTGATGAGCTTTCCCTCTCTCAATGTCCAGAAATTGTCCCACCATCAAAATATTAAAGGTGACTAGAAAAAAAAAAAAAGCCGAGCAGGTCTTGGGCAGAAAGGAAAGGAAAACGAGTCTTGCGGTATTTGGCACAGTCAGCCATAACACTCGCCCATGATTTGGGCTAGTCCTTGTTGCTCATTAATAGATTCTATGACCACATGAGTCTACACAAAAAAAGGGGAAGGGTAAGGGAAAAGGAAGGGGCTTTCAGCTGCTGGACCACACTAAATAGGGGATCCAAGTAGAGGCGTGCATAAAATAATCAAATTACAAAATAAAGGGAAAAAAAAGCATCCTCTCCTCAGGCAAATACCATTATGCACAGTAGCCAGGCTATTGATCCTTCCTTTGGATACTCAGTGATGAGTAAACAAATCAGGATACATAGTGGGTAATTCTTTGGTTGCCTGGTCTGCATCTCCAAAGCTTCTCCAATTATCCTGATGCTGCACCATCAATTTAGCAGGGTAAATCATCTGGAATCGAATTCCAGCCATGATCAGCTTTTTAATGCAACTATAATAAGCTGCCTGTTTCTGTCTGACAGTAACTGGCAGATCTTGAGAGAATCTGAGTTTGGCATCTTCCCATTTAATCTCTTGCAGCTCTTTAACTTTCCCTAGGATATGCTGTTGGTCGATGTAACTTAAGAGCCAAATAATAAATGTCCTAGGCTTAGCCCCTGGAGGAGGTCAAGGTTTCAATGAGCAGTGTGCCTGTTCTACCTGGTACTCTGTGGATTGTGGTGGAGAACCTGCTATTTTAGCTAAAAGCTTCTGTGTAAACTGAATTAAGGCTGATCCTTCGGCTTCTTCAGGCAGCCCAAACATGACAATATTATTCCTCCTGTTTCTCCCCTCCAGGTCTTCTAGCTTACTCTCATCTTTATTCAGCCTCTGCCTTAATGTTACCACTTCTGGCTGTAATCTCGTCTGCCACTTTTTTAGTGAGTATGTACGGGCAGAAACATCCGAGATTTTCTTGTTCGTTTCTCTTAATTCTGCATGAATATTCTTCAGGTCCAGGGCAAATTCTTTAACCGAGTCTTTAATGCCAACCATTTCTGCTAAAAAAGTGTCTTCCAACGGGGGAATAGAGTTGCTAGCTGATGCTGCTGCCTTATTAGAGGTTGCGGTCTGTGTTTTGGTTCTCTTGGCCTATTTGTCTGATGTCTGCGGCAGTGTCCGGGCCGGGAGAGCCTGACGCATTTCCTCATCCATTTTCACCCCCCTTGGATGTTAAAAGTTGCTTCAATTGCTTCTCTCAAACCCTCTTAGTTTCAGACAACTATTAATTATGCTTAAATGATCAATCTTAAATAAAACCTTACTAATTTTTGTAGTTTTGGAGAGTTCGGGGGGAACCGAGTCGGTGAACATCTGCTCAGACTGAAGACATCACGTGATCTTCAATCCTGGGAGTTCTTATTTACAACCATGCTACCATGTGTCCGCAGGAGAAAGAGATCATGATCTGAAATAAATTCCACAAATTTATCATCCACTATTTAACTTCTTGAACCATTTATATTCTAAGAGAAAATTTTCATAAAATTTTGCACAGAAGCTGAATCTCCATGTTGTGTGCATGAGACTGTTTCCTCAAATTGTCAGCTTAAATTTTCTGCTCAATTCCTCCGCCTTGCTTGTGTTCTGTTTTCAATGCTACCACTTAGATATGATGGAAGAATTGTTTTGTCTTCTATTTGGATCTGTAGAATGTTGTCATATTCTACATTTTCACCATAAACACCATTACTATTTTTACCTTAATTAACTAATAATAAATCTATACAATGCAAGTTATGGCTTTTTTCTAATAATTTACTAGCAACATAATACAATCTGAAAGTAATGTCACATTGGGGAGTATTTACATAATTTGGATAAATATTGCTCCAAATGATATCATTGCCATCTTTACCTAATAAGTAGTTCAAAGAATGAGAAAGAAAAAATAATATGGTTCTTTTAGTTCTTCCAATAGATTTGAACTTAGAGACTTGCCAACAAGACAAGAACACATTTTTATGTCTCTGTATCCTTTGTTGTTTTGTTCATTAAAAAATAAGTTATCTATAGCTTCTAGCACTTTGTTAAATCTGTTTTATTCATTGTTAAACACAGGAATATCCTGACATGTCCATGAAATACCACTTGAGAGTCTTGGGAGGGGGTCCAGGTAGACTCAAATAGCAATTAATGTAAACCTGGTTCCCAAATTCCATATGCTAGAGCCAAATTATGAGTACAGAAGAAAATGGCATCAGGATGATTATCATCCAGATGTCTATTAATCATTTAAATAACTTGTGTGATTGGTACCTAGGTGAAGTAAGCATGTAAGTTTCCCCCCTCAGTGTGTCTGCTATTCATCCCATATGATTCCCTGAATAATAAGTTCTGCATAAAACCTAGGGCTTCGTTACGGTTACCAGCAGTCCCATTGATCCAATTTTTACCAGTCTGAATTTCCAAGTTCTCTTTTTCTACAACTACATGTATAGATTGCAGATATTCCAATGCTGTATTTATTGCTTAGAGAATATAGGCCTTTTTTCACAGATTTTCATTGCTTTCTCCATCTCATCTAGAAACACTGTTACAATACAGTTTACATTCTGGTGTCTATATCCATACTGAATGGAATTGTCACTCAGATCATGATGAAAAAAAAAGTTACATTTATGGATTACATCATTCAGGGTTTCTGATTCTGTTCATTGGATACCATAGAGTAGATTGTTACAAAACATGCACTTTAAAATTGTGCTCTCGTAATTGATACTCTATACCTATTATTGTGCTTACTACTTTCAAATGAGATTCTGTCTGAATTTCTCCAGTTAAAGCATTGACTGTCTGAGCAGGTAAATGCATGGTTAAAGAAATTTCAGTATGTTGCTGATGTAATATATCTTGAGTTTATTCTATCTCCATATTTCCTTGGGCCATTTTGGTTCCATTGGTCACATATACTGTATTAACACTTCACTTTTAGATGTTCAGTTTTTTTTTACTTTGCCTTCTTTGTAGTGGTTTTAGTATTCTGCTTTCCTTTCTTTCTGTATTTCTAGCCCCTGCCCTTTCCCACCTGCTTTATGGGCAGTCTTATCTGGTATTATAATTTAATTTTATGAGGAAACTGTATTAACATTTAGAGGTGCATTTACCTGTATAACTTTGTTTCCTCTTTCTATAGTCTTAAACCTCTTGTTTATAGCTCCTTTGTTTTACCGTACACAGTAATGATTTTTCACCTTCCATTTTTGCAGCAATCTATACTTTACTGCTTTATTGCTCTTCTAATGCTATTTCAAGCACAGCTTAATTATTTTTTTACTTCTTATTATAGAGCTTATATTTTTATTTTTTATAACATATTTGTTGTACAGTAACTTATAACTGCACTCTCCTCCTTCCTGTTCCCCATGATGCATCTAGAAATGAGCTGTTTTAGCTCACTGTGTCCTTCCTGGTAAAACTGCTGAAATAAATAGAAGTATGGATCAATTCTCATCATGTGTATATATATATATATATATATATATATATATATATATAATATATATATATATATATATATATATATATATATATATATATATATATATATATATATATATATATATATATATGATTCCTGTAAAAAGTCTTCTTAGAATTATTTGATTTTAGCCTCATTTCTTCCTTATGTGCTATATTTCATCTTTCATAATATATAGGTTTTCTAAAATGACCACACTGGCCTTTTGTAGACTTTTAACATATTCCACTGAATCTTTAGACAGAATGCAGGTCAAAAAGGCTCAACAATCAGTCTCAGTTGGAAACTGTTCAGTCTCTAGGCAAGCGACTGCCTTTTCTTGCTCTGTAATAGAAATTATTCATATTCTGGAGAAGCACTTCTTTGAATATCTGTCGTAGCAGAAAGTAGGGTTTTATTAGAAACTACACTACCTTTATGTTGGGTGTATCCATCTCCCATCATGGTATTACTCAGAAGTTGTTTTACCCCATTAATTGTTTAGCCTAATTCAGTGACTATCTCAGTTAATTTTCTGTGTTTTTTTTTTTTACTTTCATGAATTGCCTTTCCCTGGATCACTCCTCTACTACTGTAGACCCAGCTGATTCAAATCAAACCCCACCTATACCGTAGGTACCCTTGACATTGTGATATTATAAGTTGGGAATCAACTGTAGCATGGAAAAATCTTGAGGGTGTTGAAGTGTCAAAACTACCACAGTATTGTTTACAGAGGCAGGCAGCAACCTCATTTAAAGTGCTTGAGGTATTACTTGATCTACAGGAATCTTTATTGTATGTCATTAGATTGGATATAAGTCTTCTTGACTGCAAATTGAGAATGCCTTGTTTGTCCATTTTTCCTACATTTGGTATAGACATTGAAACTTCCATGAACTCAGAAAGTGTCTCTTGACTGGGTTGGATTTTCTATTATTGTTCCCTTCTCCCCACATGCTACTATCTTATGGTTGACCAATTGCTTCACATTGCAGTCTCGCTACAAAAACTGGTAAACAAGAGTCACCATCTACTGTGACCTCCTTACTTTTCAGCATTTGCGTCTCTTTTACCTTGGGTAGAGGTGGAAGACTGATCAATGAATCATCCGCTTTACATTTTTTTGCTAAGACATGTATTAACCATAGTTATTTGTCATATGTCAAAAAATATACAAACAGTAACATAACACAAGCTGCACATAAAATGTAATTAAAATTAAAGAGATGCTGATGCCTTAAAAAAGTTTGAAAAATATAATAATTAGGTACAATTCAGCTTCCATTCCATATTTCTTCTAAAGAGTCATCACCCCCAGTATTTATTGCTAAGAACATTTGTAAAAATATATGATCTTTATCCCTCAGGGTTCATCTGCCTCTGTGGCTGACTCTCTATTTCAAGTCATAATCCTCTGTTGTGACATCTCAGGCTGTTGCCATGGAAGCAACTGTGATGTCACAAGCACTGCATTATGACCTAAGGTAGGCAGAAAACAACAGGAATAGATGAACTCTTCAGGAGCAAAGATCCTGTTGTCATGCAGATGACCTCAGGAATAAATAATAGGGAGGTGGAATACAGAACTAATGTGAAATACAAGCTGGATTGTGTCTAAATATTATTTTATGTTAAAGTTCTCCTGAAGGCATCAACTGCTCTTTAAACTTATTAAACATATTAATGATTTCTAGACACTTTATGTTTTAAGAATTTCTGAGAATCCTAAAATATTTGTGTCGACAATTAATCAGTTGTTAAGATATAATCAGCTATATTCTTAACAGTTTAAAACAGTTCAGAAAACTGAAGAATATTAGTCCATTTAAAGGGACACTGCCAACACTCTTAAGCCTCAAAATGTCTGTAGTTTAAAAAACACATGGTATGAATGCTCACATTCTGTAGAGACTGCTGATGTAACTGATAGTTTGATTTTGATTCATATGTCTTTTTAAAAATGATAAGCAGACTGCCCTTCATACTGGTGTTACCACACAGAAACATGTATTAACAGTCCTTCAACACACAAAGTCTGAGTGACATCCCCATATTTATCTCTTCATGGGTTCCCAGTTTTCTATGCACCTGTCTGTCTCCTCTCCCTTTAACTCTTATTTTTTGTACAATAGACCTCATCCTGTACACCATATATTTGCCTCTTGGCATACATTGCATTTTGTAAGCCAGTTCTCTCTTACTTTATCAAGTCATCTCAGATATGCAATCCCATGCATTTAAACCTTTCTTCAGTTAATTTACCAAGAAACCCTGAGCTAGTTACAAGTACTCTAACATTTGAACATTTGGGTGAGTTACTGTCAAAGTGTTCTTTTACTTATTCCACCTGATAGCTTCATCTTGCCTGCCCACCCACGTCACCCCATGCCAATAATTACTATTCTTGTTTATGTGATGCTGACCAACAGTCTTCCAGATTACTCGTATTTTGCTGTATTGCAGAGCCAGATTCCCTGTACAGCAAGTTTGTATGGCACTATATTTTCTCATCAAATGTGTAGCACAGTTTTCCACATCAAAAAGTTCCAAAAAGATATTTGGAAGTCTCAATTTGATATCTTTGAGTGCATCTACAGTGAAGCCCGCTAGGATGAAGAGTAATGTCATAGGTTTCCTGCATAACAAAAGGGATTAACTTCCATTGGAATTACTTTGTTTGCTGCAATAACTCTACTGCAGAATTTTGCAGAGTTGAGCTTCATCCTGGTGGGCTTCACAGTACATATGAGTCATAAAGTAGTTCTTGCAGTGCTCCCAGATCTACAGGGATTTCTATATTTTAAGGGATTTTTACTACAAAAAAGGGATACGGGGAGGAAATCTTTTATTTTTAAAAAATATCAGGGGAAATGGACAAACACTACGGGAAAATGTCCACTATAAATGTCATGGCTGCCAAGATCCAGACAGAGCCCTCCAACTGGTGCTCAGTTTGCTGACTTTGCCACACTAAGGAATTCTGTTGGTCCATTTTTAGACTGTGTTTCTCTGGGGTAGCAATGTAATGTGTTGGCAGTGCATCTTTCTGAGGATGAATTCAGATCTTCTGATCAAGAACCAATGAGCTGCAGCATGATCCAAACACCTGCATGTGGCCCCACTCAAAACAGCAACACTGTCGAGTCAGCCGAGCTGCATCTCAAATGCTACTGTTCTGGACTGGCGGAGAGCCTAAGCCACTGAAGGTAAACTAGCCTTCTTGTGTGCAGCCTCAGATTAGTCTATTTTAAACTCTTTTTAAGTGCAAAATGAGTCAGACAAAAGACTGACCACTTGATGATGATATGCCTTGGGGGGGGTGCAAGAAAGCGTGCTTAAGTGTTGCTTGAGGGAAGCAGCGCCCCAAACCACCAAGCAAACAAACCTTCTGTTTTGCAAATTTGTCTATTTTAAACCCATGAAGTGCAAAAAGCGAGCCAGACAAGAGACTCGATGATGGTGGGCTTTAAAGGGTGATGGGGACAAAAAGAGTGCTTAAGTGCTACTTGGCTTGTTTGGTGCACAGAGCAGAGTTGTGTTTTTAAAAAGATCACTAAGGCAGCATTTCTTCTGACCAGCCTGGAGGTTGAGGTTATTTGAAAAAAAATTAGACAGTGTTTCTATTTAATTGTGAGCCTGGGAAAGGTATGGGAGTGTCTTCATCAAGATAAGCAGGAGTTATGAATTATCTATGTGAGATCAGAAGGGACCCATAGACCCTGGTCTGGCCTAAGGTTAGTAAAATAAATAAAAAAATGGAATATTTGTTTTTACATCTGAGATTTCAGTGCACAAAGCTCTGTGTGTGTGTGTGTGTGTGTGTGTGTGTGTGTGTGTGTGTAGGAGGGGTGCTTAAGCATGCCAATGAAAAACACAACAATACACTGAAACAATGTTTATTAATGGAGCACTACAGGTACACAGAGCAGTAGGCTCAATGCACGATTGGTGTGCAGTGGCTATGCATGCATATCTGGGGCGAGTAGCTACTCCACACCCCCCGTGCCCCCCACATGGCATGCATGAAGGGGGCACATGCAGACCAACTGCACCCAATCCCCCATGTCTGCAGACAGCTCTGTGATGGGGATGTTCCAGGGGTGTGCCAGCACTACGTGTATTCACTATCCTACATAGTGCTGGCCTCACGGGTGCAGAGGGTGATGCAGGGTACACCACAGAGACCCTGCCATAACCCACAGCATGCCCCCATGAACACAGGTATTCGGTCACTGGGGGACCAGGACAGTGCACACTGTGCTGCTCCCGACTGCTGGGCAGCAGGAGACAGCAGGGGCAGCTGGATGGGTGAGCACCCAGAAAGTTTATGTGAGGCAGCACTGGGACTGGAGGGTGTCCCACTGGTCCGGGTGTATGCTATCGGCATGCACAGCCCCAGACCCATGCCACCCTATGTCTGAGATCCACTATGGGTCCCAGGGGGGCATCCCATTGGATGTCTGCCTGGGACAACTCTCCCCCCCCCCGGCCACCCTGCAGAGTCCTGTGCATTGGGGGAGGAGCTGTGGATAGGTGGTCAGCATTGGTGAATGCCAGTATGGGTGCACCTGTCCACGGGGTGCAGGGTCAAGGGTGGGGTATGCACATTTTACGCATCCCTATGCCCCTTTTATACATTGTGAGCAGAACACAAAATGTATCTGTCTGTGATTAAGTGGTAAATTTGAAGTTAAGGCATTTCATACTATAAATAGAATACTGTATAAGGGAGTGTATTATTACAATGTTATAATACCTTCAGGAGGTTCTGGAGACATGTGAACCTTGAGAACTGAGCTTTATACATTCCAACATGTCCCCAGAACCTCAAGATGGTATTATATTGTTACATATAAAGTTCTTATAGTTGTAGAGTTGTTATGTGATACATTGTAGCTGATTTTTTATATTTAAAATAAATAAGAACAAATAAAACAGCCTGAACATTTGTCTTAGTGATTTTACTGACTGGCATAATGACACCAATTGCATTAGAATGCTTTAAATTGTGATTATTATTTACTGCATACTGTACTGTGGGGACATCATGAACATTTACCTATGCAGCACATTAATGCTTGAGGGGCAGGGAAGCTAATAACAGGAAGCACAGGAAGTGCATCGATCTGCCAATTAAACAATATGTTCCAATAATATTTATACAAGAATATGATAGCAGTATCCAAAAAATGAGAACCACTTTCCTTATTACAATGCTCAAATCGCTACAGTTTAAAGTGTTAATAATCCTACTGCTCAGGTCCTTTTGTTAGCAAGTGAAACTTTGCCAAGCTATGTAAATGAGCTGCAGTCCAAGTACAGTAACATCTGCAATGACAGAGGCCAGACTGGTGGCACTGAGGGTTGAGGCACTAGATGCCACATGTCGTGCCATGCCAACAACCTGGGCTCAGGAGTGTGCTTGTTTGCCGGGGGTCAGCAGGGAAGGGAGAGGACAGAATGTCCAATGACTGCTCGCCTCTCCTGCGTAGGGCTCCTTGGCTGTCTCCTGGTGGAGTCAGGGAGGCAAGATTGTGGCTACATGGTGCACATGCACCTCCATGGGTGCACATTCATAGCTGCAGGGGGGGATGGACAGAAAATTGGAAAAGGACAACCACAGACTCAGTGTTGTTCTGCCGGAAACTGGCATCCTGTTCTACCACCAGATTGCTGGAAACAGCCACAATCTGGATTTATTGTACTGGGTGAGGGGAGGATGGCCCTCCCCTTCCTGACTCACCATGGGAGGAAATCTGTGGGGAATACTGTGGCTTGGCAGTACTTGGGGGAGCCGTGGATGGACTTAGGTGGCAGGCAGGGTGGATGGACTGGGATCTGTCTGCGGTCACCCAATGAAAAAAGGAGGAAAAAAAGGAATATACAAAAACAAATCTGCAATGACAACCTTTCAGTCTGTAGCACTGGAAAAAATGCCAGTAGGCCTGAATCTGCCTGTAAGTGTCATTTCTAACCTTCCTCTCATCAACAGGATCTCAACTAGGGGGAAACAAGAGATGAGACACAAACAGACAGACTAACCCATGACTTCCTGCAGCTCGTGGTGTGCTTCCTGTTATTAGCTCACTGTGAGGAGCTGAATTGTGATATCAGGACTGGCCCCAGAAAGTGGCCAAAACTGGAATGCTTGATAGGTATGCTCCCAACTTACTCATTCCACCATGCTAATTATTTCAGGTGAATGACTGCTCAACCACAGTGCCTCATCTGTTAGTGGCTTGAAAGTATTGTGCAGCTCATTTGACTGCAGTGTTAAGGCACCCCATGTCTGCATTTAACAAAGGTCATCTTGGTATAATATTGAACCTCTTTCTGTCTGCTTCTTGGGCAGTTCATGGTGTTAGTCATTAAAGGCAGTACTTCTATTGCTTGGATGTTTGCAGAACTGTAGAACAAAATCTGCTGAAACACTGCTGATGAAATTTGCAACTTAAAATAATGATGCAGGATAATTGCATATATAGTTGTGCCCTTATGTACTACACAAGACAGAAACTTTTAACAGGAAAAATACTTTATAAAGGTCATACATCTACCCTGGGATTGCACTTTATTTACTTTTACAGTGACCCCAAATATGCAGTTAGAAACACAGTCATTATTACGACTGCATAGTGAGTGCTACAGTGTGCATGACAAAGGTTTTTTTGTAGCATGTGACTGTGAATATAGCACAGCTGAGGACAGCTACAGTATATCCTTCTACTGGAGTGGAACTGAATCTCTTTACATCCTCCCCATTCAATACAGTGCAGTCGCTTCCTCTCTGCCCCCATGCTGTGGCACTATTTTCTTGCAGTGACACTGTCAGCATACCTCTCAACTGTTCTGATTTTGTTGGCATGTCCCAATTTTTTTGGCTGCTTTCTGGGGCCAGTCCCAACATTCCAGTTCAGCTCCTCACAGTACTGGTTTCCAAGGCAAACACTGACAGTAACAAAACATGTCATGTAAAGCATAGCTGAGCTGTCCAGGTTTCTTTGTTTCTGTCGAGCCTTGAATCTGTAGCACAATCCGAGTAATCATGCATCAGACATGAGAGCACCATGAGCCAATCAGTGTGTTCACTTGCATAACTCTGTCCTTCAGTGTTTTGATACCCCCCTGCCACAGCCCTATAATGTCCAGACAGCTGACAGTTGTATCTCAGATAGTGAGAATAATGATGGCGTGCTGAGCACAAAATGTATCAGTTGAGCTCAGCATTGGTGACCACATACTAGTGCTATCAGTGCTCCTTAGTAGATTGCTTTCTTTCACTTTTTTTTATTTATTACTCTCCTTCACAGCATCTCATCAGGAATGAATACAGATGCATAGTTTCTAATGGGGTATTCAGCACATAACAGTTGTATTCATCTGTTAGGGCCACTCGATTTTGTTGCAGTCAGAAAGGATCGATAGAAAATATTGTGGTGGGCAACATAATGCACTCCATTAAATGTCTTTTCCTGTCATTTTAATTTCTGTTTTCTGATGCATAACTTTTTTTTGGGGGTGGCTAGTTGGTATTATTTTATTTTTGAAAATCAAGGTGGCCAGAGAGAATATGATTATAGACATGGCGGTAAAGCATAGACTATGCAGTATATGCCTTGAGGTCGACTATGCATATGTAGCAATTTCTGCAGCTCAGACTGGGCTTTGGCAGTAACAGTGGGGGTTTCAGGCTCTGTCACAACCCCAGAAACAGCAGTCTACAGAAGACGCAGTATATGCCTTGAGGTCAGCTATTACTGTAGCTCACACTGTGCTGTGACAGTAATAGTGGGTTTTCAGACTTTGTCTCATCACCACAAATAGTAATATACAGCAGATACATCCCAATATCATACCAGCTGGACTTCTCCCACTGGCACCAATTTTTCCATATCACTCCCAGCATTATTGGTAAAATTCCTCCTCCTGATGACACTATAGCAAATTTCACATTGTCATCACCAAAAATGCTCAGTATGATAAGTTGTGCTATTGAAGCACATGGACTCTGTATCATTTAAATAAGATCAGTAACCTTGACCACCATAAATGGGATGCTGAGAGAAGGAACGACCTGACAGACCATGCAGTGGCATGCACAGTTGTCCAGTCTGACCTCACATAGTCAGTAGCTAACTACTATAGCTTTAGCTGCCAACAGTTTCTGTGCTCAAACTAAGTTCAATTAATGTAAAAAACAAATTAAAAAATCCATACATAGATAGAAAATATAGTGAAGGGCAATATAATGCACTTTATTTTATGTCTCTTCACAGTTTTTATTTTCTGTTTTTCATGTATAACTTGTTTTTTTTCCTTTTTGGGGGAGCACTGGTGGTAGTATTATATTTCTGAAAATCAATGGTGCCAAGTAGAATATAGTAATAGACATGGAGGTAAAGCAGAGACTATGGAGTATATGCCTTGAGGTCAGCAATGGATATGTAGCAATTTCTGAAGCTCAGACTGAGCTTTGGCAGTAACAGTGGGGGGGTTCAGGCTCTGTCATAACCCCAGAAACAGCAATCTACAGAAGATGCATGCAAACACCACCTGCAAGAAGTAATCTATAGTTAATATTTATTGCTGACCTTTTACCTCCTGTTCAAAGTCTGCTTTACCCCAAGCAAATAAGTGCACTGGGAGCCAAAATGATTTAGCTGCATTCTCAAAGTCAAATAAAATGTGTGGGTCCCAAATCATGGCTGAATTGAAGAAGCCATCTGTCCACATTTTTGACCTTAAAGATGATGAAAATGGATAAATGCCTGGGACCGTGTCCAGAGGGATAAGTCAGTGCAATGAGAGGGTAACTCATATGAGGAGAGGGTGTAGGCTGACATCTGGTGTTATAGGATTGGCCATGTCTTTTTCCAGTTTTCACCCTCTCCCTCTACTCCACCCTCCTCTTACAGGAGTGAGCATTCTATGGCATCAGGGGAGTGTACTACAGTATGTGGTCATCATGTTGCCAGGTGCACCTTCATGATTCCACCTCCTGAGCCAATTCAGAGATGTTTGCTGCTCAGTTGCCCAGGGAAAGGGGTCATTTTGGACATTCTGTTTCCTTCCCTGCTGGGGTTTGGGATCTGAGCCTGGGTTGACAGGATATCAGTGTGGTTCCCCCACTGGACTGGGCCACAAAACTGGCTACTGAAAAAGGTTTTGAGGTTCTGTAAGGATCTGATCAGTCATGGAAAGTCATAACAGTTATCCAAGTCCTGTCAGAACATTCAGAACCTTTTAACGTTTGTTTTATTAGGGTATACAAATTATGTCAATTATATTTTAACCTATTAACTCATGACAGAAAAGAATACTCAGAAGAATTCAGAACAGTAATAAACATAAAAAGCATCAGCATCACTCAAGACACCTACAAGGCCATGGGCGATGGCCTGTGCATGGGAGTGGTTCTTGTGGACCTTATCAAGGCTTTTGACTTGGTGGACCACAACTTACTGCTATCTAACCTTGTTGTTCTTAATTTCTCTACAGAGGCAGTCAACTGGTTCAGTAACTATCTCAAAGTGAGGTTCCACAAGACAGTCATCGATGGTCAGTAATCTTCCAAATGCTGTATTATGTATGGAGTCCCACAAGGGTCGATGCTTGGGCCCCTCCCCCTTTCTCTGTTTATAAACAACTTACCATCCATCTGCTCATGAACAAACATCATCCTTTATGCAGATGGTGATGCCTTATACTATCAGGGCACAAACCCCTCCACCCTATTCTCCAATCAGATTTTGGCAACCTCCACACCTGGTTCATCTCATAGGAAATGATCCTGAACTACCAAAAAACTAAATGCATGGTTTTCGGCAGCACACACAAATCATCAAATTTCAATTTCACACTCTGATGCAATGATGGCTTGGTCATAGAGTAAGTGTGCAAATTCAAATACCTCTGCATCACACTCGTTGAGCATCTCTCCTTTGGCCAACACATAACCCTTATAATCAACAAAATCCACCAGAGACTTGGGCTCCTTTACAGGATTAGGAAATTTCTCATTCCAGAATCAAGAAGCAGGCTAGCTTCCAGGCTATTCTTGCCTTTCTTAGACTATTGCTTCATAATCTACTCTCCTCAGAGCGACACTGTCACTTTCAATAAACTCAAATCAGCTTACAATAGAATCATCAGATTTGTGACCCTTGCTCCCCACCATACTCACAGCTGTGCTCTTTATGAGGCAATCCATTGGTTATCCCTTGAGGACAGGTTCACATGGAAAGCCTCTACTTTTCTCTATAAAATCCTCAACAATCATCTTCCTCACAGCATCTCCTCTCTTTTCAAGAAGGCCTGCCCCACCATCCAATTTAGGAGCTCTCCCCCTTTTTGGATCCCATACTGCAACACCTCATTGGGTCAAAGATCACTTGCCTACAGGGGACCCAAGCTTTATAACATGTGCCTGCCTGACCTCGTTAGCAGTCCCTCCCTCTGTATTTTGAAGTTTAAACTGAAGGCATACTTACTCAACAAACCACCATGCAACTGCCCTAGGTAGTATATCTAAGCCTCCTTTTCCTATTGCTTCTGAACAGCCTTGAAGACACCTTCCCAAACAACTCTGATATGTTTCTGCCTGGATTTTCCCTTTGTTTCCCCTCAATCTTTTCTCTTCTTGCCCACCACACTCTTTCCATATCTTCCTTTCACTTCTCAGTTCACCAGAGGGTTTACTGATTTTCACAGTAAATTTATTAAAGGAATAATGCCCGACAGAGTGGGTGTTATGCTGGGATAACATCCCGCCTTGGGTGGTTGAGCCCTAGGCTGCAGGCTGAGGGTGTCCAATACCTGAGAAGGGATACTATCCCAGCCTAACTTCCACCATGGAGGGCATTATTCCTATTATACAATGGCTCATTTGTGAATGCAAAAAAGAAAAGCTTTTTTTGTATGTGGAAGTGCACAGATTGGGAAAAAAGTCAATAATTTGTATTTTGTCCAGCAAGTGGTGGTGTTGCCCCAATTACTGTTGATGTGAGTCCCACCACCCCATGCTGCCGCTCTCACATCAGCACCTCCACCGTCATTCCAACAATGGCTGGTGCTGGCATTTCGTTCTGTAACCTTCCCTCATATGTTTATCTGGTGTGTCAGTGCTTGCCATGAGACTGGGCAAAATGCATGCACATTTTCTGACTGAGAAGCCACAGCGTGAATCCAGGAAATGCTGAGACTTCTGATTTTCAGTTTTCTGTTGTTAAAAGGAGCAGCAACTGTAACAGGTACAGTTTTGTTTAGGGGTAAGAAAGTAGAATAAAATTATAAAACATTTTGGTTTTGGAACGGGGAGATTGTGTTCTTTTGTTCCATGGGTTTGTGGGCAGGGAGCATTGATGACGAGTGGGGCAGGAAGTGCCAATTGCAATCCAAATGGAGCAGCAACTGTGACAGGCACACTTCTCTTTTGGGGAAAGAAAGTAGAGTAAAATTATTACAAGGTTTGATTTTGGAAAGGGGAGGTTGTACTTCTTTTGTTCTCTTGATCGGTGTGCGGAGATCACTGATGCTGAGGGGGTGAGAAGCGCAGATTCTGAGCAGAGTGGGCACTGTTGAAACTGTTGCTCAGGATGACCTTGGAGTGATTTTTTTGATGTTTCATGTGGTCATCACTGTGGTGGGACCCCTTTTACTTTCTTTCAGTCCTATGGACTTTGCAATAATATTTTTATAATATGATTTTATGATATTATCAGTTATATTATTTGTATGTCATTTGTTTCATATATTAGATGATAAATAGCAATATAAAGATAGTAACATAAAACAAAACTCTGTTTTTTTATTATTTTAATGTAATATGTTTTATGTAGATGACAACATAACATGAATGTGATACGAATGTTTTGTGTTTAGAAAAACTAGTCAACCTCAATGTTTTTTAAATGAATTTATTTTCTTGCTCCACCAAGAAAAATAGCTGTATAATAGTAGGCCAAATTGGGTTGACATAGAATATTATAAATAATGGTGTATTTTATATTCAAGTGGACTCATTTTTGAAAGCACTATAGTAAGGGTTACTTATGGTGCACTTTGGAGGCTTCTTCATAAGTCACAGAAGCAGAACAAGCTTTTGTAGCACACACTACCACTTGCACTGTCTGCACCTGGCATGCCTAGACAATGTGAACCATGATAAAAGGGTGTCTTTGTGCTTCAGTATTCAGGCAAGAGTCTTTCAAACCCAATGATTTCTTTGATTGAAAATGGATAAACATTAAGACCTATCCTCACATCCGAGTTGATTGTGAAATAAGTGCCAGGACACTGTTTCTTGTGTTTCTGCTGGTACTGGCAGAGGAGCACAGCACAGCCTAACCCATCATCAGGAGTGACATGACATTAAACTTCTTGGATGTAGATGATAGTGGCAAAATATTCTTTATATAATTTAAATGCATTCTTAATTTACATAACAAGAAAACATGTTTTCTGAATGAAGATATGATGAGTCCTAAAATGACAATAAATAGTGCTAAGAATAGTGCCTCAGGGTTAAGAGGAAGTTATAAATGCCCACCTGGAAGTGGTGTCACTGGCAACTGGTGTCATGGTGTTCATGATAAACATGTGATGAAGCATAAAGATGATCACATGCCCATTTGATTTGAAGATGTTGCATTCCTCCTTATCAAATGAAGAGCAGAGAATCTGAACAGAATCTGAGAAGTTGACAGATGCCAGTCCTACTGTACCATTTCTGCACAGTGTGCAGGCAGGGAAAAAGTGGTGTCACCAATACACCACTGGGATGCTTGATGAGGAAAACACGATCCATGATGGAGGTAGGAAGTGGATGATGATTTTTTTTAGTATAATAATTATTAGTTATTACTATTAAATTTAGCAGTATATGTATTTTGCAAAAATTGATTTCATTACATTTATGGTGTCATCTGTGTTTTGTTAGGTACAGTTGATTGGTGGGAGCTACGCGGGCTGTGGGGTACTTCTGGAGAGGAGTTATTGTGCTAGTGTGACAATTGTGAGGTGATTTCTTTTTTCCAGCTTCAGTGGAATGACAAGCCTTCAGGTGGAATTCGGCAGGGCACCAGCTATGATATATGAGCTAGTAATATATTCTGATATAATATGATATGATATAGAAAAGTCTGCCTGGTTCAGTCACAGACAACAATTGAAGAGGTTTTTATTTTTATGACTGCATACAAGGGGTAAGTTGTGGGGAAACTAGTTGAAGTATCATTTTTAATTACTATATGTAGGGTGAACTGAAAAAAGCCACAGTAGCACATATTTAAGGGTCATATTAAAGAGCATTGTCTTGCCCTGTAGTTTGGGGGCTGGGTGAGAACTGTCTGGCCTGGGGCATCTGAGTTAGGAGATAATTGGTGGAGGGGCTGAGTCACATTACTGTTTGGAGGTTGGTTTTGTCTTGCTGCAGTACAAAAAAACAACCCTGCGGGTTGCTGCCTGGAAGAGGAGTCTACCTGTTTTGGTCACAAACAACAACTGAAGAAGATCTTGTCACTACAGTTCCAGCAGCCAATGATCTGCATGGCCATTACTAGCAATTAAAAAAGCAATTATCACTAGTGGCCCCTCTCCACTGCAACCCTCCATGTGAAGGACACCACATGAGTCTGCCAGTGAGTTAGCCAGGAGACAACCAGAAGCCAGGAACTCTGCCCATCTCATCCCAGGTAAAACTGTATCTGCACAGTTAAGAGCATAATTTGTGGGAGTATCATGTGGGATCCTGACTGTAATATACTAAGCAGTGTACTAATTGAAATGTATGCCTGGCTAACCCCAGACCATCACCCTTTCCTTCTACCCATCACTCTTCTACTTCTACCCCCTGCATCACCTTTTCCTCCCCAACCCCCTCTGACAAGGTCTTCTGACTGCTACCTTCCCAATGCTCTTCACTTAGCAACTTATAGCATTGCACTTAACAACTTATTGTATGCTATTAAAGATTTTCTATCTGTGAATTTGTGTTATCTTCTAGCTGTATGTTGTTAGCTAACACTGAACTATACTCCATTGTACTCACTGTATCATTCCTTGCTCCATTGTACTACTCATTCTGTTTGTATTTCATGTTGACACATTCTGTTTGTATTTCATGTTGACATGGAACCTTTGTAAAAGAGCCTTGGCTCAAAGGTGTTTTATCTGAATTCTGAAATAAATAAATAAACAAACATTTAATTGCAGAACAGTGTTTGTGTTATAACTAGTGAACATTTAATTTGCAGGGCTGTTTTGTGCTATAGTTAAATCATAAAGATATATCCTACCTGTATAACAACTACAAGATAGTTTAACTCCAGTTTTCTGTGCTATTGTTAATCATACAGCTACAGCCTATCTGTATAAGCAATATTAAGTAGTCTTCACTTCTGTTGTTTCCTGCTATAACTAAGTCTACAGCTACACCCTATCTAGGTGAGCACTGCATGGTATTTTTTTCTCTGTTTTAATGTACTATAGCTGAGCCTTACAAGCTCTATGAATTAAATTAGAGATCTACTTTATTTATTTTATTTATTTATGCTTTTGGTGACTGGGTGAGCAAACTGATCCAAAGGACCATTTTCAGTTGCGACCTGGGCCATACAGTGGCACAGACAATAGGGACAAGTTTTAATACAGTATGTACATATATTACAGTGAGTACAGTGGTATCAGAAACAATGATACATACACATCATATCTTAAAAATAGGGGTTAAGGACACAAAAAACAAGTTCATGACAAATAAAGTGACATACTTCTGCTTGCAGAGAACTAGGACATACACTTACAGCAAATCAAAACATTATTCAGCCAGTCCAAGGTTTACAATTAAGTGCATAAGGGATTACATTATAGCTATCAACATTTTCACAATGGAGTCAAAAACATACCAATTGTATATGTATTAGCCAGCACTTGGGAAGTAAGGCAAATGGTACACTGGGTCCCTAATGTGGATTTCTGGTGAGGATGTTTCCAAGGGAGCAGGCACAGGTTGTCTGAGACATGAGCCAATCTCTTAGCTTCAGTTTGAAGGACTGATGAGAGTGCAACATATGGATAGCAGGTTCTACTTAATATAGATCTTTATGGGGAAGGCAAGGAAGTCAGTTGTGCCAGCTGTGGGGTGGTCTTCTAGGAATATGCTCTGGAGGACGTGGCACTGCCATAGTTGCAGGACCTTGGCATAGCTCAGCAGGAGCTCACACCCACACTGTCAGAGACCCACTAGTCCAGGGGGGGAGAAGAGTTGTGGGGAGGCAGACAGGGAAAGCAGGGTTATCCATAAGAAAGTTTTCTAGCCTATCACCATCCAGATGGCAAATAACTTTGCACCCCTAGAGGAGGTACAAGCACATTATTCTTTTTTTGTGGGGGGGTCAAGACAGCTGATGGGAAAGTGCAAGGCAACATGTTGGCACCAAAGGGGAGCAAGTCTGCCAGTAGAGTCTTAGTGGTGGGGGAATCAATTATCAGGGGGTACAGAAGGTGGGGGGGTGGATGGGAAGGGAATGGTCCAGTGCCTCCCTGGGGCATCTGCCATGTGGGATTTAGACAGGATAGAGAGTATGGTGGAGATACAGCAGAGGGAGCTAGGGGTGCTGGTAGACCTGGATACCAATGATCTGGCAAACCAGTCAGTCCAGATGGTGAAGTTGAACTATTATAGGCCTGGGGACACAATGACAGTGTACTCAGCCTCCCTGGCATTTTCCAAACTCCTCCCAATATGAGGCAGGGAGGGGAAGCAGGATGGAATAAGGAGGGAGGTAATAGAGGAGTTTAACAGATGAACTAGGGGATGGTGTAAGGATAAGGGGTACCACTTAGTGGGGGACTGAGGGAACTTCTAGGACAGGAGGATCTTCAAGGTAATGGACTTCACCAGATAAGAGAGGGGGTCCAGTGTACTTGGGCATAAGTTTAACTCTATATCAGACATTTAAACTAACTATAGGGGAGACTGTGTCTAGGGGAACCTCAGTGGCAGGGGACAGGAAGGGGATCCTAGCTAGTTGTCCCCCACATCTTGGGGCTTGTAGCAGAATAGCAGGTACAAAAAAAGGTATGGCCCATGCTGGACGGTGAAGGTGCTTTGAAGAGGGGAAATGAAAAGTGTGTAAGCACCAGGGAAAACAAGAGGATGAGAGGACATGCAAAGCATGACAGTAGTAACAAAGCAGGATCAGGGGTCAGATGGAAGGGGTATGTCTTAATGCCAGAAGCCTAGATAATAAAATCACTGATCTTCTTGTGCTGATGGCAGATGCTGAGGTGGACATGGTGGCCATAACAGAAACATGGGCTTCAGAAAATAACAACTGGGAACAGATGGTCTCTGGGAACTCGATGTTCAGGAGGGATAAAAGAACTGGTACAGGAGGAGGGATAGCTTTTTATATTAAGGATGGCATAGAGGTGATGGAAGATGGGTACTTCAGGGGCAGTAATGTGGAGAATGAGTTGCTGTGGGTGGAACTCATGGTAACCTCAGACTGAAACTACATTTGTGAGTGCTCTGCAGACTGCCAGGAGAAGGGGAGAAGAGGGACAGAGAGCTCAGGGAAGAACTGGAAAGAGGGATAGCTAAGGGGAAGTAGTGATGTTGGGTGATCTGAACCTGCCAGACATCAACTAGGATGTTCCAGTAGTCAGGAGTACCAGAAGCCAGGTCTTACTGGCTTCACCCATGTTGGTGCAAAAAACATGTTGCTGATACCGATTACAGTGCAGGGAACATGCCACCCACCATTACAGCACCAGCCATTGTATTTCCTGGCAGCTACTGTGCCAAAGTGCCCTCCTGGGAAACAGTCAGCTTTTGCAGGGTGTAAAGCCCCACGCACCCCTACAACTACATATTACCTCATCCAGGGCAAGCATGCCCTGGAGGGGGCAGAAATTGTGTGGGTGCAAAAGGCAGCATGATTGAGGGGCGATCTAAAATCAAGATTGTCTCAGTCATCATCGCCATTGTTGTGGCAGCCTAATTGTGGTGACAAAATTCAGTCACTGTTAAATGGTATGCTGTCTTACCGGATGCATTCCAGGACTGTCTGCTTGTACAGTTGGTTAATGAGCCCACCAGACAGACTGCAATTCTCAATGTGACGTTCACCAGCTCAGAGGTGGTTTGAGCTGTGGGAGTGGTGGAGCCAATTGCAAATGGTGACCATAACTCTGTTTGGTTTGAACTGGCCCTTGGGTGTGGTAAATAGCAATTGAGAGCTGAAGTCCTTGATTTTAGAAGGAGAGATCTAAATAGACTGAAGGAGTTGGTCAGGTATAAATTAATAATGATGGATGACATAGATGGGTGAAAGAGAGATGGAGGCAATTAAGAGGGCCATTCTCAGGGCATCTAAGATATGCATGAGAATGGTAACCAAAACAACAGTCTCAAGAGACCACTATGGTTCCTGGCAAGGCTAATGGAAATGGTGAGGGCCGTGAAAAAGGCCTTCTACAAATTTAAAGAAAAGCAAGCAGGAGAAGAAGAGTGGGAGGATTATTTGCTGAACAATAAGGAGACAAGGAGGGCGGTTAGGGAGGCCAAAGCACACAAAGAGCTGCGTACTGCAGAGGGGGTCAAGAGTGGAGAAAAATAGTTCTTCATGTACATTAGTGAAAAAAGAAAGAAAGGAGAGGGAATTCTAAGGATAACAGAAGTGGATAGGGTGATCAAGGCAGACAGGAAAAAGGCCACACTCCTTAATGATTACTTTTGTTCGGCTTTCACTAGGGAGCAGGATGGGGCCTTGACAGACAGTGGCATCAAATCAGCCATTAAAGGGGTCCTAGAGATCAGGCAGTGGGGTGGAGCAGCAAGACGGACGTGGTGCTGCTCCGCTCCATGCGACAGGGTTTGTGCTCCTTGCCTGTTTTCAATTAAAAAAAGTTTTTTAGTGGGTTCCGTGAATGAAACTCACCTTAATTTTAACTTGTAGCCCTGGAAAATGCACTTCTTTTGTGCTGGGAAATGTTATAGTGCAGTTTTCCCTGACTGTTTTGGTCACCCGTTAGTTCTGGTGTTTCGCCGAATACCTGTTGATCGGTATGACAGAGGACTGCCGGTGAGCTTACAAAGTAATTACTGAATTAAGAAGCACATTAAGAGTAAGAGTTTTTATTAAGAAACTCTTGGAACACATAGGGATAGCGCTGGACCTAAAGGTGAGGAAATGGACAGAGAATTGATCATTCTGACTCCTACTGTCTGGATCGTATTTGTGGATGAGAGAAAAGTGGATTGAGCTGAAAACCAGCATGGAGTAAATGAATATACATCAGAGATGCTGATATGTCTGTCATATTATAACTAAAGGTATGCCATTGTTGCCTGGGATTTGGGGGGTTCCAGTACTCCCAGCACAATGAAATTTATTATGCTTAGAGGAGTGTTTTTTGTCTTTTATCCCTTTACAGGTGTGCATAGCTGTTATGGTTCAATTATGAGAGAGGTGGATATAGAGAAGACCGTTGACTTGAACAAACACATATGGAAGGTCGGTGACTGCTATGGGTGTCAGATCCGAGAAACTGGAGGGACTCAGCATTTGGAGACCATAGGGGGTTATTATTTTCTGAGAGCGTACAGAACACCAGTGGATTTAAACAAAAGTCCTGTGGTTACCACGGACTCCAGGTTTGGGAGAGAGAAGCTAAGTTTGGCAAGTTTTATTTTCGTTATGAACGTTACAAAGGTGCAGTTCTGTGGCTCAAGCAAGCTGGTATGCGTAATATTCTCCTAAAAAAGTACTCTTTTAGCTTCTCCCTTTTTGGAACTGCTTAATTAATTTCCAGTTTCATTAATAAAGCGATGGATCAGTCTAAAAAACTTTTAAAAATATGGCTCTTGAGGAAAATTATGGTATTGCTAAAACCTGTGCAGAAATGCTAATTTGAAATTTTATTTAACTCCAGTGGGCACTATTAATATGGTTCTGGCAGTAAAACAAATTAACAAGGGAACGCCTATATTTGTAACCATAAAGCTGAACTGTGTGATGCAATATTGTTTTTTTTAGGATTCCCTGTTGTCCATATTTTTGAGCTTAATTTTATTGGGAAATACCAGGAAATATACAGTATTAGATCAAGGGGCATAAACATTCTCATTAAAGTTTTTTTATGAAATATTGTGCTGTAATCAATCTCTGTACAAAGGTTGATTTATTCTAATACGAAACTGATGTAAAGAGTTGGAAAATGATGATGAGTGGTTGCAAACTGCAAACTTTGGAGCCACCTCACTCCTACTGCATATCTAAGGCCAGTGAGTTTTGACTATCGAAATGCTGTCTGGCTACCTTGGTTTTGCTATATATAATCCCTGGATTTATTTATTTTTTTTGATGGCATGATTTCCTTTTATAAATTTCACCCAATTAAATTATCAGCCCTTGTTAAGAATTTAACAGTCTCTAGTACAGAAAATGGAATCTCTTAACTATATATGCTAAGTAATGGACTCCTGAACCAACGGAGCCTTGAACTCTGGGTTTAAAAATGAACAGATTCCTATATTTAAAGGAGCCATTACTCTGTTCGGACAGAATAACTTTTTAGTACTCTAACAATTTAAAAGTATGTCTGCACATCTTCTCCAGCATGCTGATATGATTTGCTTTCGTTTACAGGTTACATAGAGTCTGGATTATTAGTCCCTGCTGTTTTAGTTACAGCTGGAGGCTGGTATATGATATTTTCTGCAATAGGTGCAGTTTTCTAACTGTTTTTAACATTTTTATATGCAGTGACCTTTCAGTGGATCTTATAATGACATTTTTTATAGTGACCCATGGAGTCTGAATGTTTTTTTTTTACCTAATTTTTCCTTATTTGTCTTATTTATAAATTGATGGCTTTCTGTATATGGACTTCTGATTGTAAATGGAGCCTTCTCATTTTATATGCTATGGACTCCTGAGTTAATGGATCCTTGAATAATTGTTTTAAACTTGAAGAAGGAGAATCAGCATTTATATAGCACTTTTCATACATCCAAAGTGCTTTACAAGAAATGCTAGACTGGTAGTGAAGTGACTGAATGTGTGGTGGCGGCCATATCACACATCATCACCCACACACAGCCTGGATAATTGCATGAACCGGTTTATGGGAAGGGGAACGTTGGCCAGGACACCAGAAATGTTCCCTACTCTTTGCAAAGAGTACCCTGGGTTCTTTTACTTCCACCTGGACAACACCAGGATGGGCAGAAGGGACCTCAGTTTAACATCTCATCCAAAGGACGGCACACCCTAGCAGTACAGCACCCCCCCAATACTACACTCGTGTGCCAGCGATTTTTAGGTGCAAGTCCAATCCCGGTGTGGGACGAGAACCCACGACCTTCTGGTCCAGAGGCGGATGTGCTACCAACTGAACCATGCTGACACCTGTTTAATGGACTCCTGAGCACAATGGAGCCACAATTTTGTACAGTTGGAATTCAGTCTTATTGTTTTATGCTAAATACTGTATAAATGTTTTATTGCTATTAATATTGAGCAATATTAGGCTACTCTTGCAAATTAATGCGCTAGGTTGAATGTGTACTGTTTTATGAACTTTAATCAAGTTCAGTTTATACAGAATAAGCTATTGTTACAGAATAATCTATTGCTGTAAGTAATTGTTTCTGGATTGAACAACATTTCATGTTTGTATGTTTTGTAATGGCTTTTGCCAAACAAATAAACCTTAGGACTGGAGATGAGGCAGCCAGCATTTACTTGGGAAAGGGTCCCAAAAGGGCTGCCAGCCCTAATGATTGATAAGGTCCCAGGACCAGATGGGTTGCGTTTGCATCAGAGGATACTCAGGCAATTGCCAGCAGAACTGACTGATCCTCTGGTAGGTCTATTTAACAGCTCTCTAAGGACAGTGGTGGTTCCAAAGGACTGGAGGGTGATGGACATAGTTCTGCTTTATAAAGGGGGGACAAGGAGCAAGTAGGAAACTACAGACCTGTCAGTCTTACCTCTATTGTAGGAAAACTGATGGAGTCACTGGTCAAAGATGATGTTCTGGACTACTTGGACAAGATTTTAAGAAGCATGGATTTGTGGCAGAAAAGACTTGTCAGACTAACCTGATAGTTTTGACTAGATGATGAGGCAATAGGAATAGGAGTCATGCTGTGGGTTTCTCTACTTCGACTTCAGCAAGGATTTTAACTCAGTACTCCACAGACACATGCTAAAGAAGATGGAGGATTTGGGTGTGGCTAAGATCATTCTAAACTGGGTAGGTAACTGGCTAAAGGGGGAGGCAGCAAAGGGTAGTGGTCTATGGGGTTAAGTCAGAAGAGAGAGCAGTCACAAGCAGGTTTCCACAGGATTCTGTCCTGGGTCCAGTCCTCTTCAACATGTCCATTAGCGACACTGGTGAGAGATCCAGGTCAAGCTATGTCTCTTTGCAGATGACAATAAGTTCTGTTGGAGGGTGGATAGTGATGAGCGAATAAAGGAAATGCAGAGAGACTTGGAAAATCTGGAGGGGTGGTCAAGGGCTTGGCAGTTGAAATTCAATGCCAAAATGTGCAGGGTGATTCACCTAGGGCACAACAACTACCCAATGTAAGGTCTCATAGCTACAGTGCTGAGTTGTTCTACATATTTCAGACTATCATGTCCATCTCACTGGTCTTTATAGTTTTCTTTTATCAAGATAGTGAGAAATGAACAAAAGATTCTGAGATGCTTTTTATGTCTTGTATCCTGATGCTGAATAAGTGACATTTTCTTTCTTTTTATACCTTTTTGTGAACACATTCTGTAATATGAATTGATATGTACCTGCATCTGTAGAAACAATTCAGCAGTGATTGTTTACTAGTGGCATGTGGTTGTCTTTTTAGGTAAAAATTTATGCTGATCTGTGGTACAATGAATGTTAGCCAATATTCTTTTAAATAACCTGCTTTAAATGTTGTACTAAATAGTTAGCTTTAGTAGTTGAAGAATAATATGTAGCTAATTTCATATATATTTCCATATTGAAACTCCAAAATTCCAGAAATAAGGGGTTAAACTGCACTGAGAGAAGTGGTATTTCTAAATTGGTTCCTGGTTGCATGATTGCGCAACACTAGAGAAAGGAATGTGTGGCTGCAAAATGGTAGTTCCTCAGACACTTTGACCAGTGAGCCTGTAGCTTAATGGTTAGAGCGCTGGAATGGCATACCAGAGATCTGAGGTTCAAATCCCAGTGGGCCACACTTTTCCTTTCTCACTTCAATCCTTGTTCAGAAATAAGACAAATTTCCTGCTGTGTAGAATTTTCAAATTCTGATGGAGTGAAATTCTGTGAATGGCGCAGCGGGTTAGATCAGCATGGAGGTAGTCTAAGGATCATCCATTCTAGCAAAATGGCACAGGGTCCCTGGTGTAATGGCACATGGTGCAACTCACATACGCCCACGAGTTGAGCCATGCATTCTGAAACTAGGTTCATAGAGTGGATATTCCAAATGACACACTGGGCCTGATTCCAGAACACATGGCACTGTTACACTGGGGACCCTGTGTCCTATTCCAAGACAGGCAGGGTCCCCGGCACCTATGACCCACAACTTGCAGCAGCTACAGGCTTGCTTCATGGGAATGGCACGATGGACCTGGGTGCCGCAAGTCACAGACCACATGTAACTGCCCCCCCTGGAGTCCCCACCCTGCAACATGTCCACAATCCTCTGGGGGCCTTGGGGGTAGGCTGGGTGGCATAGGCACAAGGGGGGGCTCAGTGCATAAGGGACCTGGGGTTCCCCGAGATTCGGGGATGGGGGGCAGCACTGTTCTAGGGGTGGTCTGTCGAGCATGGCAATGTTTGTTCCATTGCACTGCCGGGGGGACATCCATCATTTTGCCAGGATGGATGCCCCTTAGACCGTCTCCATGCTGGTCTAACCTGCTGCGCCATTGCAGGACCTGGAGTAGTGGAACTGGGTTATGGCAGCCATCCTTTTGGAAAAGGGCACAGGTGCTTCCATAACCCACCCTTGCACCATGCTGCAGGGGTTGCAGGCATAGCGGGTGGTGTAGCCCACCCTTGACAAACCCACATGTGGAATGGTACATGCTGCAACTTGGAATTGCAACTCCCATAACTGATGGCATAAGTTGTGATTTGCACCATAGGGTATAGAGTAAATCACCTTGAGGCCTTGCATAATGTGACTTGAAACTGGGCACACTGGAATTAGCTTTTTTATTCTCTATGGATTGCCGCCAACAAAACTACCTGCAAAAGAGTGGCTTAGCAAAGCATTTCAGTGTGTATACAAATCTTATTCCTGTGGGTCCTGTTGGGTGTTCTCTTCATACCATTGTACTCATGAATTTAGTGGTGTTTCTATGGCTGATTGATAAAATAGGGCTTTTTAAAATAAAGACACTACTTTTGAGAGGGTGTCTATGACTTGGCTGTGTCTGTTTTATTTCATTTTTAGCATAAGAGAAATACTAATGGGTGGGAGTGTGTGGTTTGAAGTTTTGTTGATAGCCATGTTTGATTTCCACAAAAACTAACATGGTTCAAATGTTTTAAAGATATTTTTTAGGTGAGGGTGTTCACTACATTGAGTGGTAAGTGAATGGTGTGCTTGCACACATGAGATAGGGTTGGAATGTTATTTTGATTGGCTGGTGATGGTGCATACCAATCAGGTAATGTGATTGACTTTGGTGGTTGCTAAAAGTGTCCCCTAGTGAGGGTCACAGACAGCAGCATGATTGTTATAGCTAAGATGACTGACAGCTGCAAACCCCCCTCAAAAAAAACAGGGTCTGGTAGTGCTGTGCCCTCCCCGACCCTGAAAGACTAGTCCAAGAGAGAGACCCTGCACTGTCATCTTCTTTTCCTACTAAAAGTCTGTTGTGCAATAGCACCCCCTTTTCTATCCTAGCCGTTACTATCCTGTAGGTTGGCCACCTATGCTGCCTTTCTTCTTCTTCTCTATTTCCTTTTCTGTCTCTCTCTCTCTCTCTCTCTCTCTCCCTGCCTCAGGAAAGCACAGTAGGCTATTGCCTGGATTGCCTTCTTAACTGGCTGTCATGCCAGTAATGTGTAAAAAGAATAGATAAAAGCATTATTTGCAGAGCTGCAGCTCTGCTTTGGAACCTCCACATTTGTCTTGCTTAGCGCTATTGCGCTTCCTGCTCGAATGTGCTCAGGATCGCAGTGCCGTTTAGCAGCCATAAGGTAAAGAGTAGCTTAGTAAATTAAATCAGCTTCCCTAGATATTCCCTTGTTTGTGTATGGCATATATCTGAGGGACTGCTGTAAATAGTGTCCAAAAGCAAATAGACTATGTAGGCTTGCTTCCTGATCTCAGAACTGCTGTAGTGAAAACAGAAATAGAGTCCTTTTGGCTTAGAAACCTTGTACAAAACCCCTGTAATGAGAGAGGAACTGTCTTTTCTTGCTCCTCTCTCTCTCAGAAGTATTTTGAAGTTTGGTTTTAAGATTATGCTTCTATAAGTGCCTTCTATGTTAAAATCTGACAAAACCTGTAAAAAGAGAGAAAAAGCAAGCATTTCCCTGTGTTACAAGCCTGCTGCTTGTAGCACTGCACTGTGGGTGTAAGCTCTGCCCTGAGAGCTATGTTTTAGACAGATGCTATCACTTGCTATTTGAATCTTGTCAAAATCCTTAAAAAAGCTTGAAAAAGGTTTAAAATAATAAAATACAAGTACCAAACACTGAAACTTGATGTTAAAAACAGCAGGATTTTTTTGTTACTGTTGGTTTCAGTCTCTGTTCCTGCTGCCAGTGTTTTCTTGGCGCCAAAAACACTCGCAGGGTTGCAGAGCAAATTGAAATAAACAAATCTCTTAGCAAGCAGTGCCATGGAGGGTTTTTCATGCTAAAACTGCTGTAAGCATGAGCAAACTCCTCCATGACCACTCGGCTTGCTCTGCCTGTTTTAGAATGTTTAGAATGTTTCAGCACTACAGATAAGCCCAGCTTTTAAACAGTCTTGCATCAGTTGTTTTCTTCTCTGTTCTGAACTAACAAAGGTTTCTGAAACTATATCAGGGACTGCAAATACTTAGAATTACTAGTGCTGCTAGCATCCTGACATAAATAAATGTTTCTTTTATTTCTTTATTCTCCAACCATTGTAGCATACCTGGATGTTCACCTTGCAGATTTTTTCTTAGGGGCTGGCACCCCTGTGTGCTTCTGTTTTTATCTGTGGTGAACTGTCACTCACAGTAGGGGGTGGGTGGAGTTGCCATCTGAAAATGCTGCTAAAAATTGTATACTTGCTTCTTTTTCTTTACGTAATGCCACCATTATGAAATTACATTGATGTTATTTGTGGTATTATGTTTAATTTCTATTTTTATTAGTTAGAAACACAATGTATTAGACTAGGAGGTGTAGCCTCACAAAACATGTGACCATTCTATATATAAGGTTCATTCTCTAAGTCTAGGGAGATCAGTTCAACCTAGGTGCAGGTTGAGGAAGCACAGAGAGTGGTACTGAAGCTATGTTCTAGCTGTGTTATGCCTGTTTGTTTTGTTTTGCTGAAGTTTTGTTTTAATTTTTTTTCTTTTGTAAATAAAATAACACATTGGTGTGTTTTGTACCTCACGTGTGTTGTTAGTGCTTTCTTCTCCCACACTCCACTATGACAGTGATGTCAGAAGTGGGATCGGTTGGTGGTCCAGGCACATTGGGGACACCAATCTGAGATATCTGCCCGGATATTTGTGGAAGCGCAAAAGGAGATACTATGGCTGAGAAACCCAAGAAGTCAGAGATGAAGACTAAGGTGACCAGTGTTCTGACCAGATCCATGGTGGAACAAACTGGGAAACAGCTATTACCCAGTTTGAACCCAGAAGACCATCCCAAGACGAAGACAGAGGTTGCAGCACAAGTGAGCTTTTCTGACCCTGGTGAACAGGATTCTGTGAAAGAAACTCCCACTGATGAACTTCCAACAGATACTGCAGACTTACTGAGATGGTTGGCTATCTACCAACTAGAGATGGAACAACAGAGAGAAAGGGACCTTCAAGAGAGAGAGCAGGAAAGACAACAACAAGATCAGTGGTGGGCAGAGACCCTGACAGCACTCCAGGTCATTGGAACAGATAACAGAGGGCAGGATACCAGCCCTAAAGACATTAAATTGAGTAAGACGGCACCCACTGATGAAATAGAAGCATACCTAACCACATTTGAGAGGGCAGCCAGAGCCTGTGGGTAGCCCCAGATCCAGTGGGTTGTATGACTTGCCCCTTACCTGACTGGAAAAGCCCAACTAGCTTATAGTAACATGGACCCTAGACATGCTGAGAATTATGAGCTAATTAAAAAAGAAATCTTTTGGAGATACGATATCACTGCCAAAACATTCCGGCAGAGAGTTCATTTCTTGCGTTATCAATCATCCTACACCCCCAGAAAGACTTTAATTAGGTTACGAGGCTTATGTATGAAGTGGTTGCAACCTGAAGATAAAGCCATCACAGAAATTATAGAGACATTGGTTGTTGAACAATTCCTTCAGATACTCCCTAATGAAGTCCAACTCTGGGTGAGAGAGCACAATCCAGAGTCAGCAGAGGTGGCTATCACTCTAACAGAGGACTTTTGTCAGCCAGGCCCTCAATAAAAAGAAATGTCAGAGGAGAACCAGCCACTTCTGTAGTTAAAGCTCCCTCTTCTTCATCTCCATCCCCTGCTGGACAAAATCCTGTAAGATATGATATGAGATCTGGGAGAGGAGGGAAGACCTATTCCCCTGATGTAATCTGCCACAGTGGAAATACGAAAGGATACACAGCCAGGTTTTGTCCTAAAAAGAAAACAGATCCAGCACATCTGGCTTTTTTAACCAGAGGCTATACTATGGCTGAGGTATTGATCAACAATAATAATGTGCTGGGCCTCCTTGATACAGGAAGCAAACATACTTTGATTCGTCCTGCACTATTAAGCCCCAAAAATAAAATCAGAGCAACCGTGGATGTTGTTTGTATCCATGGGAACACGCACAGCTACCCAACCTCCACTGTCAAAATGACTGTAAAGGGCCAAATGACTACCGTGTGTGCTGGCTTAGTACCCAACCTGCCTGTATCAGTGGTTCTTGGACATGATTTCCCAGGATTTGACACTTTGCTGGCTACTAAAGAACATGTTGCTGCTGTCACAACTAGGGCCCAAAGCCAGCAGGAAAAGCCTCTGGGGGATACATTCCCCTTCGATGAAGACATCATAGGTACCCCAGGGAAGGATAGAAAAACCAAGAAGGAAAGACAGACATTAAAAACTCTTTGGAAAAATAAAGGACTTACTGAGGCACCAGTTGAATTCAATGTATCCAAAAATGTAATAGCAAATGAACAGAAATGTGATCTGACATTAACCTTTTTTTTTTTCCAACAGTTTGGCAAGGTGTCATCTAACGGTGCCCCAGAAATGTTGGTTAAAAATGATATTTTGTATAGACGATGTCACAGTCCTAAAACAGGGGAGACAGTGGACCAATTAATGGTGCCAGCAAAATACAGGGCTCAATTAATCTATCAAGCACATGATTTACCCTATTCAGGGCATGCTTGGAGGGATAGGACCTTGGCCCGATTATTGCAGAGATTTTTCTGGCCTGCTATCCATGACCAGGTAGCCGAATACTGTAAATCCTGTGAGGAATGTCAAAAGGTGGCCTAGATAGGAAGAAGGGATATGGTTCCACTAGAGCCCCTACCACTAGTAACCAACCCATTTGAACGTATGACTATGGATATTGTAGGCCCTATTGAGAAGAGTGCTAAAGGAAATATGTACATCTTGGTGGCTTGTGACTATGCAACCCGGTATCCTGAAGCCACACCCTTACGTTTAATAACTACAGAGAGAATTGCAGAAGAACGGGTGAAGATCTTTAGTAGGCTGGGGATTCCTAAAGAAATTGTCACCGACAGGGGCAGCAATTTTAATTCGGCCTTGTTTAAGAAGCTAAGCCATCTGTTAGGAGTGGTAGCGGTCTGAACATCACCTTATCATCCCCCAAACAGATTGACTAGTAGAGAGATTCAATCAGACTCTCAAGAGAATGCTCCAAAAATTTGTCCATGATGAGGGGAGGAAATAGGATCAGTATCTTCTCCTACTGCTCTTTGCGTATAGAGAGGTTCCCCAGGCCTCAACTGAGTACTCCACATTTGAGCTGCTACATGGTCATAATCCTCGGGGGCCTCTCAATGTCATAAAAGAGCATTGGGAGGTTGAAAAAGATTTAGGATCCACCAGTATTTCTGAGTGTATGGTCCAACTCAGAAAATGTTTGGTGAAATACACAGAGGTTGCTCATAAAAATGCCAGCCAGGCACAACAAAAACAGAAACAATATTATGACCAGAAAGTGTCTGAAAAAGAATTTCAAAAGGGGGACAGGGTGTTGCTCTTGCTACCTACAACTGAAAACAAACTTATTTTTAAAAATTCAAAGTTTACTAGTTTTCCACAAAAATAGCTTTAACATGAAGATACAGGCTTGATAATTCAGACATCAGTCAGGTGTACATCAATTCCATGCTAAAGCCCCCCCCCACCTTCCCAACTCCATCCCTCAGCTTGGCACTTCCCCCCTTTGAAACACAGTGACAAGGTAGGCAAGGATAATAATTAGACATCATAGCAGTACAATGCCGGAATACAGAAGTGTCTAGACATAACATACTCCTGAAGTCTTTTTGTTATGACGAGGCTCCAGTCTGAAGAAGGTATAAGGTATGAAGGCCTTCCCAAATTTTCTTATACCTGGAAAGGGAACCACCTAAACTGGGTATCATTTGTTCAGTTCTTAGATTAAATAACAGATCTCAGAGCCATTCATCATAAGCAATGGTATGGACATCTAGCCAATAACGTAAATTTAATTTTTTAAGAGTAAGTGATATCATGGCCGTATGGTATCTGTGGATTTTAACCAAGATTGTGGAGAAATCCCCATCAAACAAATCTCTAGTGTGAATAACTCTTCAAGTCCCAGCAGGGGATTCGCCCTAGTCCTAATCAGTTCCTATAATTTCTTGATCATGGGACAATCCCAGAAAATATGAGCAAGGTCCCCATCCTCATTTTTGCATCTAAAACAATGAGTATCTGGGGATCTACCTATTCTGTTAAGTTTAATGGGGGTCCGGTACATGTCATTCAATATCTTGTACTGTGTAAATTTCAGTCTGTCCTGAGAGACATACCTGAAAGAATCAAGTTGAATGGACTCCCATCTCTCAAGAGAGTTTGGGAAGTGGGAATTCCAGTATCGAGGCACCCCACTGCAAATATCAATTGCATTTGCTCGTAAGCAGGAATAAATTTGAGATACTGCATGGGGTTTCCCACATATTGGAATCAAAGAATCCAGCCAGGTACAACTTGTCTCCGAGTTCCCCGTTCCTGTGAACTGTTTTATCAAAAGATGCCGAAGCTGCCAAATTTTAAAAATCTGTTTCCGGTCTATGGAATAAGATGCCATTATAGTACCTGAGTCCATACATGAACCTTCGGTAAACAGGTCCCCACCCGGGCCTTATTAATCAAGGGAAGCCAATACGGTGATATAATTTTACCCCAATCTGCAAGTTTGGATTACCCACTATTGGCTGTCTGGGATCCTTGACATTCCTATATTTAAGAAAAGTGCATAGCTGGTTGTATACCAGAAGGGATAATAACATGGGAGAATTGCCTAGTTCTGAGGGAAGACTCCTGATGGGAAAATACAATAAGGCCTCTTTGGCGATATTCAGGTTAGCTATTATCTCCCCTTTCCAGAAGTAGCCACTCTGGTATGTATGAAGCAGAGGCAATCTCTTCCTGGGGTGTGAACCACCATAGGTATTGGGTCACCTGACTCACCTAGTAATATATTCCAAAATGTGGGAGTTTGAGACCCTCCACTTGTGGGGAAGCTGCCAATTTTATATAAGCACGTTGAGGATGCCCCCCCCCCCATATAAAGGATGAAATGAAAGCGTGTAGAGTTTTAAACCATTTCAAGGGCAACCATATATTTAGCATATTAAGGGGATAAAATATTCTGGGCAACATATTCATTTTAATTATGCTAATCTTCCCCCAGAGAGAGAGATCGGAAGAGATTGCCACCATTTATAATCCTGTCGAATAGTATCAAGGAGGGAATCAAAATTCAGCTTCTTCATTGCACCCTCATTTCTAGACAATATTAAACCTAGATACTTTATACATTTGAAGCTCCACTGTACCCCCAGGGAGGAAATATCTTGTTAATGCAATTTATGGTTCGGGGGAAAGACGGTAGTCTTAGATACATTAATTTTATAGTTGAAAACACTCCCATATTTCCTAATGATAGACAGAGCAATAGGGAAGGATGTAGCTGGATGGATCAGGTGAAGAAGCACATCATCAGCATAGGCAGAGAACTTAACTATATGATGGCCTGTGGGGTCCCTTGTATACCTTCATTAGCCCTTAAATTGAACAACAACGGTTCCAAATAAATTTTGAACAGCAAGGGAGAAAGGGGAAAACCCTGTCTGGTTCCCGAACACAAAGCAAATCTGTCTGAGAAGATACCATTACAATATATTCTGTCCTGAGGGTTCTGGGATAGGGATGCAGTCCATTCAACAAATTTAGCTGGGAAGCCAATTTTATGCATTGTTAAGAACAGGGATTGCCAGTCTGCATGGTCAAATGCCTTCTCCTGATCCAGAAACAACAAGCCAGCCGGTATTTCAGAGTCTCTGGATGCGGAGAAGATGTGAGTTAGTTTCCTAAAGTAATCCATCGACTGGCGCCCCTGCATGAAACCAACCTGATCAGTGTGAATAATACCTGGAAGTACCCACTTCAGTCTATTAGCAAGACATTTTGCCAATATTTTGATGTCACAATTCAATAATGATATTGGATGGTAACTACTTGTCAGTTCAGGGTCATTATCCAGTTTGTATAACACAATGATGATAGCCTCTAATAAAGACCTATCTAGAGGGTTCCCATCTAAAATCCACTCAAATAGGCAGCTCAACCTGGGAGCCAGTTGTTTACTAAAGATTTTATAAAGTTGGGGAATTCCCATCGGGTCCCGGGGCTTTATCAACTGTCAGAGATGATATAGCTGATTGGATCTCCTTATCTGAAATGGGGGCCACTAATAAGTCTTGCTGCAATTGGGAAAGAGTTGGGAGGTCAAGTGAAGAGAGATATTGTTCCACATACCAAGGGGTGGGTTTATTGGGCATGGTTTTATAAAGGTCCTTATAATACTCCGCAAATTCAGAGGTGATTTCCTTAGGAGTAAGGTTAAGGGCCCCAGTCTGTTGGGATCTTATACCCGGGACTATCTGTGAGGATTCTGCTTTTTTTTTAATCTTAGTTCCAGGAGATGTCCTGCCTTCTCCCTTTGATCAATGTATTTCACTCCAGTTTTCAAAATGGCAAATTCTGCCTTCTCTCGTATGAGTGAACTGTATTTATCTCTCAATCCCACCAGTAGTTGTCTGTCAGCTATAGAAGTGACATGAGACAACGATGCTTCCAAGGTGTGGATTCTGGTTAATAATGAGAGGGCCTTTTGCTCCCTTTCCCTTTTTTGACGAGAGGCTTCCTTGAAAAACACCCCATGTAGAACGCACTTTAGGGCTCCCCATTTAAGATCTGGCCTTGCTGTGGAGTTCAGGTTTACCCGGTTATATTCCTCTATTTCTTGCACAATAATATCTACTATTTTAGACTCTTTCAGTAGTTGATTACTGAGTTTCCACAAAGAGTCATGTGACAAGTCCAGTGATAACATCAGATCACAGACCACTACAGAGTGATCAGAAATCACTCCTGGAGTGATCCCTGCTGACACCAGCCCACGCAGAAGTGAGTGACTCATTAGAAAATAATCTATCTGGGATGAAGACCCATGTACGCTGGACCAGAAAGTAAACTCATGTTTACCCTGTTATATTCCTCTATTTCTTACACAATAATATCTACTATTTTAGACTTTTTGAGTAGTTGATTTTTGAGTTTCCACCAAGAGTCATGTGACAAGTCTGGTGATAACATCAGATCACAGACCACTAACAGAGTGATCAGAAATCACTCCTGGAGTGATCCCTGCTGACACCACCTCATGCAGAAGTGAGTGGCTCATTAGAAAATAATCTATCCAGGATGAAGACCCATGTACGCTGGACCAGAAAGTAAACTCTTTTAAAGTGGATTATAGCATTCTCCAGGGATCCACTAGTCCCAAATGGTCTACTAGCTCTCTAATCACACATTGTGCTGGGGAAAGGCCTGTCTTTTTGGGGTCAATTTATCTAAATCAGGCGAGAAGGGTAGATTCCAGTCCCCCCCATAATACATGGAAAAGCTGTAAAAGGTGTCAAGACCTGCAGTAAGATAGTGAAGAATAATGGAGAGTCATTATTAGGACCATAAATGCAGCCCAAAACCACTGAAGTTCTCTTCAAAGTGCCTTTTACAAATAAATAACATCCTTGTGGGTCCCCAGTGATTTGGTCAGCCTTAAATTATATTTTCCTAGCCACTAGTATAGCTACCTCCCAACTCTGAGTACTGTCCCCCACATTAAAAACTTGTCCTACATACTGTCTGTGAAGGAGGGTTCCCTCCATTTTCAGAAGAGGGAACTCCTGAACGAATATGATACCCCCCTTTAAGCAAGCTGATATGCTTCAACACCTGATAGCATTTTGATTTGGAGTGAAGTCCTCGCACATTCCATGATACAACTTTTTTAACTCCTGCCATGATCAATCAAGAGAAATATCAAAAACTATAGGAACTAAATACCTTGTTGCCCCTTATGCCAGATATGCCTATGCCAAGCTGTCCCCCCACCTCCCCATCCCCAATGCAAAAGCACCACAGCCCCCCAACCCCCACAACAGAACTTCCCTTTCACATTGTCCCTTGCCCTCCCACGAAAACTCCCTTTAAATTCCCTTTCTCTTCCAAACCAGCAATTCCAGAAAAATCCGAAAGGAATACCCCCATCCCATAAACGTTATTGTGCATGACTCCTACCACTGGGCAGCATCTCCTCTTTCGCCTGTCTCCCCCCAACCCCTCTCAGTGAACCAAATTTGTAATTATCCCCTAATGCTGTAAACATCTAAAAAGATGTCTTCCCTTACAATTAGCTATAAGTATATTTCCTCCAGCAAAAATAACTGTGTAAGGGAGGTCTACCCAATTTAATTAGAAAAACCCTGTAGGTTCCCAGGCTTGTGAACAGAGGCCTCCAACATATCTAGCACTGGTTACCAAAAAAAAGGGCAAAGAAAGAACTGTAAACAGGAGAGATGAGCTAAAATAAAATAAAGCTCCTCACAGCACAGCCAGCTATGCTGCCATGTCATCTGGAGCACTTCCTATCGCTCTGCCTCACGGGCTTGTTGTTGGCCTTACTTATTTTGTACACAGCTCGAGCAGAAACTAAATAGCTGGCTTACAGCAAAATTAACCCAAAAGCCCCACAATATTACATTCATTTTGCTGAATAGGGCCTCGCTTTGTTAGATAGTAACCAAAAAGAACAGTGGTAACAATAACAAATAATCTGATTTGCAAACTGTCCTCAAAGTCTCTCCTGTAATTTTTATAAAGTATGTTGTTCACATAGAAAAGCAGCCAATTCATAAATCAACACAGTAAATGGCAATCCTGAAATCAGGCACATCCAAATCACCATATTTCAAATGAGTATTAAAAATGGGACCAAATATGACAGTCCATCCCACTACTAGCAGTATGGAAGCAATGTTGTAAAATGTCCACCCCCAGAAGATCCTTTGCAAGGCTGTTCAAACATACTTAGTTTTCCACATGCACACATTACCAATTAATGCCCACAATTTCTCTCCAGGTTCTCACCCATCTCTGAATAGGTTTGGAATCAGTTTCTTTAACTCAGTCTCTGCAGACTTTGGGTCTTCTAAGGGAATCGATTTCCCCTCTATGGAGACTTGCAAACTGGCAGGATAGAGCAACTGAAAATGAATATTTGCAGCTAGCAGCTTGGTGACTACATTATGAAACTCTGCTCTTTTCTGTCGTACTGATGGGGGGAGGTCTTGGGAGACAGGAATTGGGGATCCCTCCCAAAGCACTTCTTTCAATTCCTTGACTTTTGCCAGCAGGTGCTGGTGCTCCTGGTAATTGACGAATTTAAAAATAAATGTCCTGGATTGGGCTCCAGGTGGTGGCATAGGCCTGAGAGCTCGATGAGCACTTTCCACAATGTATTCTGGGCCAAATGGCAAAGGGCCTGCTAGTTTTTGTACTAACTTCTGTGAGAATAATATGGCATTTGAGCCTCCTTCCTTCTCTGGTAGCCCTATGACTACCACATTGTTGGGATGGCTTCTGCCCTCAAGGTCTTCGACCGTAGCCTTTAGCTTAACCACTCACTGCCTAACCAGTGCCATGGCTGGATCCACTCTCTCTGCTTTCTTTTCTAATGAGGTGATTCGTACCTTGCAGTCTCCTGTGCGTTGTGCCAAATCTTCCAACTTACTGGTGACCAAATCCACTTCTTCAGTCAGAGAACGTACCTCGTCCCTGAAGGGAAGAAATTCCTCAAGAAATTGCTCCAAAGATGGAGGAGTGGTCTCCATGGCTGTGGGGATTTTTCAGGCCACCGATGTAGATTGGGTGTTCACTTCTTTGCAGCCTTTTCAGGCGTGATCGATGGCATATGGTGCAGAGGGGCGGCTTGCATTTCCACCTCCATGACAGGCTAAAATCCCCGCTAAGTGTTTTTCTATGCTCTGTTAGGTTACAGCACACCTTTACCTCTTCGGAAATAGTAGGTTTCAAATAAAAAGAGGGTTTAAATCAAGGGTTAGAGAAGGAGACAGTGGGAGCACTCTACAGAAGCGACTACTCAACCAGAGGCATCACGTGATCTCAACTGAAAACAAACTTCTAATGAAGTGGCAAGGGCCCTATAAAGTCCTCAGATGGGTTGGAAGTGTTACCTATGAGGTGGAGACCCCAGATAAATGACCTGACAAAAATATCTAGCATGCTAACCTTTTGAAAAAATGGCAGGAAAAATCTGAGCCTACAGTTAGCATGTTAATCATGCCAGAGAAAGGGGAATCAGATATAGATATGGCCTATAGTTGTTTAGAGGAAGAGGGTCAGATAGGAGTGGAAGAATTAGATATTAACCCAGCCCTAGACAAACAGAAAAAGATTGAGTTAATGCATGTTATCAGACAGTTTGCTGTTTCTATCACAAAGGTACCTGGAAACACGATTGGAGTGGAACACCACATCCATACCTCTTCTTCTCCAATTAGGCAAAAGCCTTATAGACTTCCTGAGCAGGTCAGGTCACAGGTGCAACAGGAGATACATAAATTAAGGCAACTGCATATCATTGAACCCTCAAAGAGTCCCTGGGCATCTTCAATTGTTGTAATACCCAAGAAAGAGGGGGATATTTGCCTGGATTTCAGGAAACTGAAGCAGGTATCCCAGTTTGATGGGTACCCCATGCCCAGAATCGATGACTTGATTGACCACATAGGTAATGCCAGCTATATTACAACTTTAGACCTAACAAAAGGGTACTGGCAGATTTCTCTGGGCCAATCATCTCGAGAGAAAAGTGTTCAGTACCCCCATGGGTTTGTTCCATTTTGTGACCATGCCCTTTGGTCTGCACAGGGCACCTGCAACCTTTCAGAGGTTTAGGGATCAACTTCTAGCCCCTCATTCTGCTTATGCTGCTTCCTATCTGGACGATGTAGTCATCCTTAGCTCAGATTGGCAGAAGCATCTGGAACATTTATCAGCTGTTCTCAAAACCATTAGCAGGGCTGGGTTGACCATTAACCCTAGTAAGTGCGCTGTGGTTATGAATGAGACCAAATATCTGGGTTTTATTCTGGCCAATGGCCAGGTAAAACCAGAGATTTCCAAAACTGAAGCAGTGGCAAAGTGTCCAATACCACAGACAACGAAGCAAGTTAGGTCATTTCTAGGGCTTGACAGCTACTATAGGTGATTTATGCCTAACTTTACTTCTGTAGCAGCCCCCCTTTCAGATCTCACTAGTAAAAGGTATGGTAACACTGTTAAATGGACACCAGAATGTGAACAAGCATTCCAGACTATTAAAATTATCTCATATTCCTCTCCAGTCCTGAGGTGGCCTGATTTTAACAGACCTTTTGAAGTCCATACGGATTATTCTAATGTTGGAAGAAGTGCAGTCCTGAGCCAGACCATAGGTGGAGGGGAGCATCCAAAACTATATATATCTAGAAAACTACATGACAGGGAGCAGAAATAGTCCACCATCGAAAAGGAGTGCTTAGCTATAAAATGGGCTATAGAGGCACTATGTCTTTAACCTTTGGGGCACTGAATTTGTTCTAGTTATTGATCATAATCCCCTTTGTTGGATGAATCAGATGAAATATAAAAATGCTAGGATACTCCATTGGTATTCAGCCCTGCAACCTTACAAATTCAGTGTGATGCATAGACCTTGTTCCCAGCATAAAAAGGCAGACTTTATGTCCCGATACGCTGCAAGCATAGAAACTGACCTTGTACATATGTAAATATGTATATAGGAATAGGAATAGGAACGTAAACATTGCTTTGTGGATTGGAATAGTTTTTGTAAGTATCAGAATGTTAGTCTTGAGCCTGTAAAAAGACTACACACCGCAGGGCAATTGTTTTTGTAGTATTGTAGTATATAGTCATGGTTATGTAACCATGAGTTGCAATGGTGTAAGTACACCATTTGTATTAAGGGTGCCCTGGGGTGGAACTTCTAGAGAGGGTGGGCAGAATCCCCAACAACCCCCCTTGGGTTGTTCTAGGGGGATTCACTATTCCCCATTTAGGAAACCAGTAAGCTTTACCCCTGGTTTCCTTCTGGGAAGGCTGGAGTATGGTAGCATTGTGCCACCCCCAAAGCCTGGAAGACTATTCCGAGAGAGAGACCCTGCACTGTCATCTTCTTTTCCTACTAAAACTCTGTTACATAACAGCACCCCTTTTTCTATCCTAGCCTTTACTATGCTGTAGATTGGCCACCTATGCTGCCTTTCTTCTTCTTCTTCTTCTCTTTTTCCTTTTCTGTCTCTCTCTCTCTCCCTGCCTCGGGAAAGCACAGCAGGCTATTGCCTGGATTGCCTGCTTAACTGGCTGTCATGCCAGTAATGTATAAAAAGAATAGATAAAAACATTATTTGCAGAGCTGCAGTTACAACTCTGCTTTGAAACCTCCACATTTGTCTTGTTTAGCGTCAGTGTGCTTCCTACTCAAATGTGCACATGATCGTAGTGCTGTGTAGCTGCCATAATGTAAAGAGCAGCTTAGTAAATTAAATCAGCTTCCCCAGATATTCCTTTGTTTGTATATGGCATATATCTTAGGAACTGCTGTAAATAGTATTCAAAAGCAAATAGAATATGTAGGCTTGCTTTCCAATCTCGGCACTGCCATACTGAAGACAGAAATAGGGTCCTTTTGGCTTAGAACCCTTGTACAAAACCCCTGTAATGAGTGGGGGAGCTGTCTTTTCTTGCTCCACACTCTCAGAAGTATTTTGATGTATAGCCTTAAGGTCATGCTTCTCTAAGTGCCTTCTATGTTAAAATCCGACAAAACCTGCAAACAGTGTTGGGTAAGTTACTTTTTCTATTACTTTCTATTACTTTTGGAAACTTGGTCCAGAAAGCTCTGTGCAGTCACAAGCAAGGATGGAGAAGTACTGGAAAAAGTAATACACCTTACATTTACAATTACCTATGTCTTTTTATACAAAAGTAATAAGTAACTGTAACTGATTACATTTATTGGAAAGTAACTAGTAACTAACCTATCACTTTCAAATAAATGTCATCTGTTATAGTTATTTATTATTTTTGTATTGTTTTTGTATAAAAAGAAATAAGTAACTATAATTGTCAGGCATATTACTGTTTCTAGTACTTCTCCATCCTTGCTAGTGACTGCACAGAGCTTCCTGGATCAAGTTTCTAAAAGAAATAGAAAGTAATAGAAAAAGTAACTTACCCAACACTGCGTGTAAAAAGAGAGAAAACACAAGCATCTCCCTGTGTTACAAGCTTGCTGCTTGTAGTTCTGCACTGTGTGTGTAAGCTCTGCCCTGAGAGCTATGTTTTAGATAGATGCTGTCACTTGCTATTTGAATCTTGTCAAAATCCCTAAAAAAGCTTGAAAAAGGTTTAAAATAATAAAATACAAGTACCAAACACTTAAACCTGATGTTAAAAATAGCATGAGTTTTTTTTTTTTTTTACTGTTGGTTGGATGCAGAGCAGAAATCAGTGATCATAAAACAAGGGATGATTGAATCCACTAAGGCTTGTGTCAAGAGCCAGCAAAAGAAACCAGGGACCAAGCATCCAAGCTGGATGACCAGAGAGGTAACGAAGAAGGTGAGGGATAAGAGAAGGGCCTTCCTAACCTACAAGAGAACCAACAGGGCAGAGGATAGGGAGAACTATGTGATGAAATCCAGAGAAGTGAACAGAGCGGTCAGGACTGCAAAGGCAGCCAGGGAAAGGAAATTAGCACAGTGGATTAAGGAAGGAGAAAATGATTTCTTCAGGTATATCAGGCAAAAGAGAAAGTGCAAGGATCAAATAGTTAGGATCAGAAAAGGCAGTGGGTGGGTAGACAAGGGGGAAAAGAAGGCAGAAGTACTTAATGAGTACTTCTGTTTAGTGTTCACAAGGGAGAGGGATTGGCCCTTTCCTGCAGGGAAAGGGGGTGCAGGCATGGGGGGGTGAGACAACCACAGACAGGGTCATCATGGTGGAAAGGGTGCTGGAGGGCCCTAGGTCCCTGAGGGTAGACAAGGCACCTGGGCCAGACAGGGTACATCCCAGGGTGCTGAGGGAGCTGGCAGAGATGCTGGCACAGCCTCTGGTGGATCTGTTCAACACCTCACTAAATACAGGATGTGTGCCCAGAGATTGGAGGGAGGCACACGTGATACCTCTCCACAAAGGTGGGCCCAAGGGCGAACCAGGGAACTACAGACTGGTGAGCCTCACCGCAATTGTGGGGAAACTGATGGAATCTATCCTCAAAGATAGGCTGGTGCAGTTTCTTGGGGATAATGATCGCAAGACGACAGACAGCACGGGTTCATCGCTGGCAGATCCTGTCAGACAAACTTGGTTGATTTTTTTGACTGGGTCATGAGAGCACTGGACAAGGGCCATGCGGTAGATGTAGTCTACCTGGATTTCAGCAAGGCCTTTGGTTTAGTGCCACAGGGAAGGTTGACCTGCAAGTTGAGGAGTCTTGGTATAGGGTGGAAGCTAGCTCAATGGGAAGAAAACTGGCTGAGGGGCAGACAACAGAGGGTAGTTGGTGGGGGGGAGAAGCATTGGAGCCCAGAGCAGTGACAAGCGGTGTCCAACAGAGATCAGTACAGGGACCAGTCCTGTTTAACATTTTCATCGCAGACATAGCAGTTGGGATCAAGAATAAGATCAGCCTCTTCACCGATGACACCAAGATCTGTGCTGAGGTGGATGGTGAAGAGGGTGGCAAATTACTGCAGGAGGACTTGGCAAGACTTGAGGAGTGGTCACACACCTGGCAGCTTGGGGTCTACACTAAGAAGTGCAAGGTGATGCATTTCAGAGCCAAAAACCCAGGATACAGCCACTGGATGGATGGTATCAAACTGTCCACATCCAGTGAGGAGAAGGATCCATCTGGGGCTGCTGGTGAATGAGGAATTAAACCACTTGGCCCAGTGTAGGAAGGCAGCAGCTAAGGCTAACAGGATGCTAGGGTGCATAGCAAGGGAGATTACATCCAGATGTAGCAAAGCCATATTTTTTGTACTAGCTTCTTAAGAGCTGCTGCTTGCCTTTGGCTATTTTTTGGCCCCTTCACCCACCCCACTCTCTATTAAATGCTCTATTTCTTCACCCTCTCTCCCTAATTTTGACTAGAAGTACTGTAGTAGGTGGATCCTTTCCTGTCCACTCAATTTATACTTCTAACTGTGAGAGCTCTGGAACTCAAGGAGGACATTGGGGATCAGCTCCAGCTCTCCAAGCTTGAAATATCTGGCTCACATAAACCCTATGAGGATGTCTACCTCACTCCTATACCTTCACCTACCTATCCTGTTAATTCTGGTGCATCAAACTGGCCTGCTTAAGGTAGTGCAACAGCCACAAGGTCATCCCATATTGTCAGGGTATGTGCACTATGCCACTGGCACATCAGCATCAAACTCTATTTATGGAAAAATGGTTTCAGTAACTGGTCTAAGTACACCACTGCTACCCCCTGATAGATTAGCACCTAGCTTCCAACATCATCTCTCATATCTGCTTATTTCCTCTAACTTCACAGCAACAGCCAATAAATTTAACAGTACCTCCGCCTGTAGAAGACAATGGAAACAGTACTTTAGGCAGCCAAAGGCATACCTACTGAAACTAATTCTACTACTTCTGTTCCTATCTGGAAATGTGCACCCTAATCCCGGCCCTGCTAGGGCAATGGACCGTTGCAGCACAAAAATTTCCTGTACACTCTCCCTTGCGTCTATCAATATATGTAGTCTTCTATGTAAGTTAGACAACCTCAAGGTATGGATTACACAACACAACTCTGATATTTTTCTGTTGTAGAAACTTGGTTGTCACCCAAAATCCTTGATTCTGCTATCACCATACCTTGCTACTCTGTTTTTAGGCAGGATAGGCTCACTAAAAGAGGTGGTGGCTATGTTATTTACTTAAAAGAAACTCTAATAGGTCACGTCTTTGAATTGCCCTGCATAGGAAACTCCTCTCAGGCCCCAAGGTACTCCTAGGGGCCCAAAAGAAAACATTAACTGTGCTATCTGTTTACATACCACCCAAAGAATCTGCTTCTGGCATTCACAGCTTCATGGAATATATTTGGAGTGTGCCTTGGAACACTGAAACCATAATACTGGGAGATTTCAATGTAAACTGGCTCTCATCTGACATTGGACACATTAAGGATGCCATCTCCACCTTGCACCTTACCCAGCTAGTTAACACCCCAACCAGAATTAACTATAGAACTGTATCAAGTACCTTACTGGATTGGGTTCTGTCTAGTCACCCTGAATGAATCACAAATGTCTCTGTACTCCCATACACCCTAAGTGACCACTCCCCTATACTTTGTAGTTGTTCCAACAAGTTCAGCATATCTCCACCTAAGGTTATTCTCAGTAGGGTCCTAACTCCAGGACACCTAGAACCACTCAGATCACACCTTCAAAATCAGAATTGGTCACCACTGGACTCTACCAATGACTTTGACAAGGCACTTGATTTCTTCATTGACTGCTTTAATGCTGCATGTGATATCCAAGCCCCTTAAAAAGGCAGAACGTTAAGGGGGTGTGCAACCCTTGGATAACACCTGAACTACTGGGACTTATGAGGACTAGAAACCACCTCTGGCACCAGGCCAAAGCCACAGGCAAGCAAGCAGATATTCAGGCTTATAAAAAATCCAGAAATGTTTGTACCAGAGCAATCCATTTTGCAAAAAATTAATACTTTAGGGAGCCACTTTCCAACTTGTGGGGTACAGTAAACATTTCTGGAGCAACATAAAGGAAGTCACTGGCAAAGACCTCAAGAGAGTACCCACCATGCTTAACATTGATAGAAGCCTGACTCTTGACCCAATGGCCACAGCCAATATTTTAACAATGCATTTACAGACCTCAGCAGTGTCCCCCCCCCCGATTTTTTCAAGGTCTCTGCCACCCCCCAGTCTGTGATGCTCAGCAGCAGGCTCTGCCCCCCCTTTTTACTTCAAAGAGGTTACTAAGCATGAGGCTAGAAAGTATATATGCAAAGTACTCAGTAAAGCAAGATTCAGTGGGGACAATCTAGATCTCAAATTTCTTGCCCTCACCCTTGAGGAAACTCTTACACCTCTTACCAAAATTCTGAACCTTTCTCTAAGGCTTGGGAATTCCCCACAAAATGAAAACAGGCCCTAGTAACCCTGGTGCACAAAGGTGGAGATAGGGCACAGCACGCAAACTACAGGCCAATCTCCATTCTACCTCCTCTATCGAAAGCACTAGAGCGTATAATTGCAGATCAGATTATGGAATACCTGGACTAATACAATATCCAATATCCCCAGAAGCATGATTTTTGTAAAGGTCATAGAACTACCACTGCACTGTTAGAATTCACTGGTTTCATACACAACGCACTTGATCAAGGCCATCTGGATGGGGCTGCCTTTATTGACCTAAATAAAGGCATTTGATACTGTGAACCACTCACTGCTACCCGGGCAATTATCGCTCGCAGAGGTGTCAAATGATGCTGTTAGCTGGTTCAAAAGTTACTTAGAAGACCGTTTGCAGCAGGTCAAGATAACCAATGTCCTCTCCAAAAGGAAGCCAGTCTGTTCTGGAGTGCCACAGGGATGTATACTGGGGCCCCTTCTCTTCAGTATCTACTTGAATAACCTCCCACGAGCCTGTCATGAACAGATTCTGCTTTTCGCGGATGATGCCATGATCTACTCTAGTAACCCTGACCCTAAGAGCCTCCAGGATAACCTTCAAAACAGTTTCTCAAAAGTGGAAAAGTGGTTCAGCACTCAAAAACTGGTGCTAAACTATAAAAAGACCAGTGATGCTTTTCAACAATGCCCATAAGAAGCACAAGTCCAAACCCTTGTTCATCACAAACTGCATTGGCACTCCACTTGAACAGATACATTCCTTCAAATGTCTAGGGGTTACTGTTGATAGTTCACTCACCTACTCGCAACATATTGATAACCTAGCTCAAGCTGTCAACATAAGGATTGACCTACTCCACAGGCACAAGCATAGCCTCACTTCCGAGGCACTAAGAATAGCAATTTTTAGCTCTGTCATTACCATCATCGATTATGGGCTGGTTGTTTATTGCTCTGCCTCTGCTATATCCCTTCACAGGATCACTGTTGCTCTTAACAAAGCATGCAGATTCCTTACTGGGGCTGCCGCCTCACACACACACATGCATGTGACCTATATGCTCAGACTGGGTGACTTCAATTATTCAGCTGGATCCAATATCAAACCTGCTTTCTTGTCAAGAAGGCACACCTTGGTTTGTTACCCCCTGGGGTCCAACAGCTCCTTAGCCCTTATCACAGTACCCAACATACTCACAGCTTGGCAACTCAGGTCTTTACTGTTCCCAGATGCCGCCCCATCTTAGGCCAGAGGTCTTTTGCTGACAGAGCTCCCCTCTGGCTCAACTCCCTGGGTGGGGACATCTCTGCTGAGTCAAAACTTGTCCCTTTCAAACACAAACTCCAACAACATCTATTAGCAAATGGTATATGTGACTGTCACCCTTAGCAGCCTTCTGCTTATTTTATCATTGAACTTATACGAACAAATGAACATATGAACATATGAATATGCCAGCAGAAACAGACCCCCCGGTCTATCTATGTCTGCTCGAGTATGCAGCTAGCACCCCTAGTTTGCAGCTGCCCCACCCCCCTCCCATTTGTCATCCCACTGCCATCCCCACCTCCCCACCCTCAGTCTTCACTGTCCCATGTCCCACGCCCTTTTAAAGCTGTTCACAGATTTACATGATACCATCCATTCTGATAGGGCATGCCATTTTGCTACCACCCTGTCTGTGAAATAGGGTCTCCTCATTTTCTTTCTAAATCTCCTCCCCCATTCTTAGCCCATGCCACCTGGTGTCCCTCCCCCTGCTTAACTTAAAGACCCCCATCTGCCCCATCCTTATTGCTTCCCCTCAGATACTTGAATGTCTCAATCATGTTCCCCCTTTCCCTTCTCTCCTCCAGGGTGTACAGATTCAAGTCTCTCAGCCTGCTGTCATAGTCTGTCCCTTCCATTCCACATTTCATCTTTGTTGCCCTCCTCTGCACCCCCTCCAGTAGCCTGATATCATGCTTTAGGTATGGCCTCCAAAACTGCACACAATACTCTAAGTGCGGCCTTACCAGTGACCTGTAGAGGGACAAGATCACCTCTATTCACCTGGACGAAAACCCCCTCGCTATGCACCCCAGCATTTTGCTCACCTTTGCAGCTGCTCTCCTGCACTGAGCAGTGTTGTCCAAGGTCCCTGTTATCATTACCCCTAGGTCCTTCTCCTCCTCAGTGATCCCCAGCTTAATCCCTCCCAGCCAGTATTCTCTCCTTGGGTTCTTCACCCTGAAGTGCATAACCTTACACTTCTTTGCATTGAACCCCAGCTGCCACCTCTCTGACCACTCCTCTAGCTTGCTTAGGTCCCCCTGCAGCTGCTTCCATCCCTGCTGTCCATTCACCACTGCTCCAATTTTGGTGTCATCAGCGAACAGACTTATCTTGCTCACCACCCCATGTGCAATGTCTGCTATGAAGGGCCCAAACAATACTGGCCCCAACAAAGAGCCCTGTGGTAACCCACTCATCACCGGCCTTGGAGTTGAGAGCTCCCCTGTCAACACCACCCATTACAGCCTCCCACTCAGCCAGCTTGTAATCCAGTTCATCATTTCTGCCCCTACCACTACACCAGTTAACTTCCCCCCAAGCCACCCATGAGGCACAGAATCAAAGGCCTTGCTGAAGTCCAAGTAAAGAACATCTACCGCATGACCCTTATCGAGCTCACCTGTCACCCAGCCATAATATTGTATCAGGTTGGTTTGACAATACTTCCCTGAAACAAACCCATGCTGCCTCACATCCTGGAGGACATTGTCCTCCAGGTATGACACCAATCTTTCCTTAAGTGTTGTCTCCATGAGTTTGCACACTATGGAGGTGAGACTTACAGGGCTATAATTAGCCGGTTCATCCTTTGGTCCACTCTTGTGTAATGGTACTACATGTGCCATGTTCCAGTCCAGTGGCACACATCCCGACTCCAGTGAGGTGCTGTACAGATCTGTCAGCGGCTCTGCCGACACCTCCACTGTCTCCCTCAGCACCCTGGGGTATACCTTTTGGCATTTTTAACTCTTGGCACTTCATTTTGATCCTACCCTTGAGCCTTTTCCCCTCCACCCCCACCCCTCTTCTTCTCTGCTCACTCATCTTCAAGTTCTTCCCCTTGCTTCTCCTCACCTTCCGTCTTCCACCCTCCACCCATTATCTTACCTCATGCCACCTCTTTTGTGAAACTTCTTCCCTTCCTTCTCCCTACGTTTCTCTCTCTTACCTCTCTCCCACCCATATTACTCTTTTTCTCTTGGGCTGCCCCCACTCCTGACAAAACACCACATCTTCTCCTTATGCTATTATTTTGCCTTCCTCCCCCTCACTTCACCAGCACTCCCCCTTCTCTCTGCAATCACACCATTTTTTCTCCTTCCACCTCCCCATCCTCTCATCTCTCTATCCCCATTACCTCCTTTGCAACTCCACTCCTTCCAGCTCCACCTCCTGTGCAACTCATCTCCTTCTCCCTCTTGTTTCTCCATTCCCCCACCCTACACCCCATTAGTTTCTCTCCTAGATTTTGACAAGGCCTCCCAGGCAGAAGCACCAAGTTATGTCAGCAGCTACTATGCCGACCACCCCCACAGCGATGGCACAGTACTGACGCAGGTATTGTGCCACCTGTTCTGTGGGTGTTTTCTGTGGGGGGGCTATGCCCCCCACACCCCCCATGAAGGGGGGTTCTTCCCCCTGCACCCCCCAGACTTTAAGATTCCAACTCCAGGTCAAAGTTGGTCCAGGGAGGGGGCAGAACACTGGGGGAAAGCGAAACAGGGAAAAAGGACCATTACCATAATGGTCTTTTTTCCTGTTTCACTGTAGGGGTGTCACCATAAAGGGGTGCACCGTCCCAGGCTGCCCTATCTTCTAGTCCACTCTACTGTTATATTGAGCAACATTCAGTGTTATTTTTATTGCTTTTGATGTATTATTTTTTTAAGTATATTCTTGATATTTGCTATTTACTTATCTATTGTTTACCTTGTTCTGTTTTTTTACTACTGACTTGGAACCTTTGTAAATGAGTTGTATTACTCAGAGGTGTTGTAATCCAAGACTCAATAAATAAAAATAAATAAATAAATATTGCCCCTGTACAGGTCCCTGGTGAGGTCGCACTTGGAGTACTGTGTGCAGTTCTGGTGCCAGTACTTGAAAAGGGATATCAAACTACTGGAGGCAGTGCAGCAAAGAGCAACAAAGATGATCCAGGGGTTGAGGATAGAACTTACAAGGAAAGACTAAAAGAGCTCAACATGTATACCCTGGAGGATAGAAGAGAGAGAGAGAGGGGACATGATCGAGACCTTCAAGTACCTGAAGGGGATGAACAGAGTAGGCTCCCAGAGTGGGTTCACTCTCCAGAATTGAAGAGTTACCAGAGGGCACTTCCTGAAGTTAAAGGGGGAAGATTCAGGAGGGAAAGGAGGAGGCACTACTTCACTTAAAGAGTGGTAACAGGGTGGAATGCACTGCGTGAGCAACTCATATCAGTGCAGACTGTGGGGTGCTTCAAGAGGGGGTGGGACAAATTCAAGGGGAAAGTACATACCGGGGGGCAGTTGGGGAGGGAAGAGTTAATGTGACGGGGGCAGCTGCAGTCTAATAGGCTGAAGTTCTGCACACTCGAGCAGACTAGATAGACCATATGGTCTGTATCTGCTGGTAATTTCATATGTTCATATGTTTCTGTCTCTGTTCCTCCTGTCAGTGTTTTCTTGGCACCAAAAACACTCAAAGGGTTGCAGAGCAAATTGAAATAAACAAATCTCTTAGGCCCTGTCCACACTACGCCTCTGTAACATTACAGAGTGCCCAAACCATTACCTCAACAGTTTGCATTTACCCTGTAACGTTACAGAAGGCATTTTCATAACCGTTGTTGAAACCTGTTGTGAGGTGGTTTCAACAACGGTTGCTGTAATGGTTTGGTCCCTGTAACTGTACGAATGTGTGTCTAAATGCTCCATCGTGTAGCCCCCAGCCCCCCACCATACCAGCATGCATTGTGGCACTATCAGATAGCACCAGACCTTCCAACTATACCGTCTGTGCCATTACAATACCAGTGTTGAAAGGCCGGTACTGGATCTTTCCTGGATCGTACTGTGTACAGCATTTGTGCTGCCTCAGTAAGCAGTCCATGTGTTCTCCTGGTAATCCAGAACTTCATACCCTTGCCGTGAGCCGGCACTGACAGTCCAAGGTGGGGACTCAGCTTCTGACGGTCCCTATGGTAACCAGTGCCTCACTGCCTGGCTTTTTGTGGCACCGCCGGAAGATGGCTCACAGTGACACCTGCTGAGTGCTGCGCAGCCTTGCACACTCCCCTGGGACCGTACTTGGTGGGACAGTAGCAGTTAGGACAGAACACTGAAACCCTCCCCAGTCTCCAAGTCCCACAAGCCATGGTGGGCCACGTGACATCATGACGGTGGGAGAATGGAGCGAGCAGTGTGGTGGTCATGATGACCCTGGAGGGACTAGTGAGAGCACCCTCTGGTGCCAGCGTTGACGCCCTCCCCCACATCACACAGCTCAGGGTAGCAAGGTGAGACCATCTGAGACCATTGAGTCAGAGCCAGTGTGCAGAGGTAGAAGATAAGAAGATGGGATCCCCCCCCCCCCAAGTGGGTCGTGGTGGTGATGGGGACTTGGCTTGTCGTAGTGCAGATCATGCTTGGTAGATGGTTCTCCCTACAAAACATGCTTAGGAAGTAGGACTAAGGGTGTAATACAGATGACAACAAAGAAAAGGAACATGATACATCATGTTCAAAACAACAATGGTGTCATGACCCAGTGGCAGTGAATGCCGCTGTGCAGGCAACCCAGATTGTGGACTGGGCTCCAACTACTGCCTGTACTGTATATCTGGCAATCTCGATCTCTCTATCAGCTCAAATGCTATCATAAACAAAGGCATTTAGGTTGGGGACAGTCCAGAACAATCGTGTGCAATTGTGAGGCTTCATCCTTTTGGGACAGTCCATGGACTCTAACAAGGAGGGCACTGCACAGGCAGTTCCATTGTGTGGACCTCCCTGCCCTGTTTGCTGTGCCACATTGGGGCTCCACACCCCCCCCACAGCAACACACCCATGTACCTATTTAGATCTGTAGAATGTGGGAGGGTGTGTGGCATACTGGGAGTTGGGAGGCTACTAGGAAGAGAACAGGTGGCTGAGTGGAGCGTGTGGGCATTGCCGGAGGATCCTGGACCACCCCACACGACTCTGAACATCTGGAATATGGAAATGTGACCAGCAACATGTCACTCCATGAACATGCATTCACAGGATTGAGCCTGTCCTACGCATAGGCCATCATGGCTAGCAATGTACTGTACAGTGTGCTGGTACTGCATGGTGGGTTACATACAATGCACTGAATGGCAGTCCGAATAATGCACATGGGGTACAGTAGGTAGTGCCAGTAATAAGCAGTGTGCAGTACAGCATGCAATGGCTATCCATTCTGCTGTGGTGCACCACACTAGGACCAACTAACAATACACCAAGGGCATGGTGGGGGGGGCAGAACCTCACATTGACATGACTACAGCAGAAGGCCTGTGTTCCACTGTATCACTGATATTGCCCTGGGCATTACATCACAAGGGCAGCAAGGTCCAATGGCTGTATCCTGTCACCACTGCTACACATCACAATATACCTCATTATATCCTTGTGATCTTTGTTATGGGTATGGTACTATTGTCATTGGGGGCTCCGCCCCCCCACGCCCCCTTGCTATATGCAGTGGAAGAATGTGCATCAGTGTGCTACATCCTGTCCAGTGTGGAAGGTACTGCTGCAGGTAGTGGTGCATTAGTAACGGATCCCGGACCGCATTCCTGTATGCCGTTGCACATCAGTACATCATTCCTCAGTCCTTGTCTCGTGTGGTGGACTGTACCTGTGTGCATACATGCCTCACATCTACGATTGTTTGGTCAGTGTAGGACGGCACAATCGCGCAACATGGACATGCACGGCACAGTACTGTACATGGTGAGGTCACGGCGCACGGGCCATGATCCGCCATTATCGCTGAGTGGCAGTATAGGCTGTATTACAGGGCCACCCAGTGACCTTACAGGTCCCTGCAGAGCAGTGCCAGTCTGAGAGCTCATGGGGGCATCATGGATCACTGCTGCGGTGGCCAAAAAACTCATGGCACCATTGCATGGTGTGCAGTGGGGAAAACTGATGGCAGCCATGCTGCAGCAGCATGTGGCCATCTGTGTTGTCCCTGTGCCCTACTGGACCATGATGACAAGTTCTGCTATGCTATCTGTGTACAATGACAGCTGCTTACAGTTGCGGGAGGGTGCCTCTCATCGCAGCTGACGTCTCCAAGTGCACCATGGGATGTGCTCTGCTACTGGGGGGTTATGTTCACACACACCATCTCACACAATGTGGACTGGCTGTAATGGTTTCTAACCATTTCTACATCTGTTCCTTGGCAGTGTGGACACACTGTACCGTTTATGGTCTGTAATGGTTTGGAACCGTTTCAGCATTTTCAGGTGTAGTGTGGACAGGGCTTTAGCAAGCAGTGCCACAGAGGGTTTTTCATGCTAAAACTGCTGTAAGCATGAGAAAACTCCTCCATGACTGCTCAGCTTGCTCTGCCTATTTTAGAATGTTTAGAATGTTCCAACACTACAGATAAGCCCAGCTTTTAAACAATCTTGCATCAGTTGTTTTCTCTGTTCTGAACATACCTCTCAACCTCTTTCCTCATAAATCAGGGACAAGGCTTAAAAAAATCAGGGACAAAGGATCAAAATCAGGGACACATCTTCAAAATTGATGATATCCTCTCAGAAAGCTGGAAGAATAAAAGGCTTAGTGTAAAATGCATTTTCTAAGGAGGAACAAGTCTGTAGCTTTAATGTTTGACATTATTTTGTGCTTACAACTACCACTGTTTGGTCATGGAAACACAATTTTTAGGAGGGACAGAGTAAAATTTTAAGGCACAATCAGGGACATCCCTGAAAATCAGGGACAGTTGAGAGGCATGGTTCTGAACTAACAAAGGTTTCTGAAACTATATCAGGGACTGCAAATACTTAGAATTACTATTGCTGCCAGCATCCTGACATAAATAAATGTTTCTTTCATTTCTTTAGTCTCCAGCCATTGTAGCTTACCTGGATGTTCACCTTGCAGGTTTTCTCTTAGGTCCTGTCCACACTATGCCTCTGTAACGTTACAGAGGGTGTAAAACGTTACCGTAACAGGTCGCGTTTACACCTGTAATGTTACAGGAGGTGTTTTTCATAACCGTTGTTGAAACCACATATGAGGTGGTTTCAGCAATGGTTATGAAACCAGTCCCGCCCTGGTAACATTACCGGTGGTAGTGTGGATGGCCGGTAATGGTCCCCTGCAGGGCACGAATCGCAGCACGAGCTGCATTGTTGGATCGGGCACCGCCGTAACAGTCTCCCAGCTCCCGATGTGTGGACTGGCAGTGCCAGTCCCATAACGGACACCACCAAGGTGTGGACGCACTGCACCGCTCCCCGGGCCATAACGGAGTGCATCTGTTACCAGGCCCAAGTGGTGTAGTATGGACAAGGCCTTAGGCGCTGTCCACACTACACCACTAAAATCCTGTAACGGTTTCAAACCATTACAAATGATAACCGTTACAGTGTGTCCACACAGCCAGTGAACCGCTGGGATAATGGTTTGGAACCGTTTCACCTGGTCCACATTGTGGGTGACATGTGACCGTTACAGTCTGTACCCTATGCCACAATGCAGTTCATGCTGCACTGAGGGCAATGCTGGGGCTACATGCTCACATGTCCACACTACAGCTGGTAACGTTACAGAGGCAGAACCATTTTTGTAACCGTTGTTGAAACCACCTCATAAGTGGTTTCAACAACGGTTACGAAAACGCCTCCTGTAATGTTACAGGTGTAAACGCAAACCATTGCAGTAACAGTTTGGACCCTCTGTAATGTTACAGAGCGGGGTTTTGGTGCAGTGTGGACAGGGCCTTAGGGGCCATCACCCCTGTGTGCTTCTGTTTTTATCTGTGGTGAACTGTCACTCACAGTAGGTGGGTGGAGCTACAATCTGAAAATGCTGCTTAAAATGGTATACATGCTTCTTTTTCTTACATAATGCCACCATTATGAAATTATATTGATGTTATTTGTGGTATGTTTAATTTCTATTTTTATTAGTTAGAAACACAAGGTATTAGACTAGGAGGCAGAGCCTCACAAAACCTGTGACCATTTTGTATATAAGGTTCATTCTCCAAGTTTAGGGAGATCAGTTCAACCTAGGTGCAGGTTGAGGAAGCACAGAGAGTGGTACTGAAGCTATGTCCTAGATGTGTTATGCCTGTTTGACTCTTTGATTTGTTTTTCTGAAGTTGTTTTTTCTTTTTTTTCTTTTGTAAATAAAATCAAACATTGGTGTGTTTTGTACCTAATTTCTGTTGTTAGTGCTTTCTTCTCCAACACCCCACTACAACACAGGGCTGAATAGAGAATAACATGTAATTCATTCTGGAGAGAAATAACAAGCCTGAATAATACTTTTTATTCCCTTATGTTATACATCCCTCTGGCAGTATAAATATGAGATACTCCATTGGATGTCAAGGAATAAGCTTTTTTCACACTTGAATATTGCCAATAATGTTGCTTAGCAATGGAAGTATATCCCACAGATACCTTCCCATCTGCCCTCCCCTCCTGAAATTACCCTTTCCCCCTCCCCCCAGTTTTTTACACATGCTTCCTACCACCATTGAAAATCCTCCTCCTCCTTCTTCATTGTTTCCTGCTTCTTAGTATACTTCCTTTCCTTTCTACTCTGTTCTATTTCCCTTAACCCTCCTCCTATCCCCTCTGCACCTTGTTAGTAGGTTCTAGGACTTAGGAACTCTCCAGCACAATGCCTCTCTTGGGATGTTCTAACACTCGTCACCCCCGTCTCATCTCCACATACTCCCTTACCCCTGCTCCTGGCTTTCAACCTATATATCCTTGACAAGGTCATCCATCCCTCTAGCGGCTCATTTCACTGTATGTAAAATTGGTACCAATGTAACTCCTGAATCCTTTGCAACTTGTTCATTTTAATCTGTGCCATGTAATTTGCTGGAACCTTGTAGCACTTAATTTTTATTTTCTTTTGTTTTCACTGTTGTACTCTCTAACCAATTCACATTTGTTTATTGTTTTTTATTTATTTATTTATTGAAATGTTTCACCATGAAGACACACTGAGCGACAAGTCACTCATATCCCGGTGCGACCTTGGGGGAAGGGGTACAATAGGAATGAGACATTAAACATTCACGTTACAAGATCAACATTAACATGCAGTTGTAAGGCAGGTGTTATAAACAGTGTTACAACAGTTTTATGCATAATAGGTAGAAAGAGTGGACAATAATAAATGCCAGGTTAATAAGTAAATAAATGTTTACATGAAAGAAAAGGGTGAAAGGAGAGTGAGGGCTGAGGTGGAGGGATGGGAAAGAGTCATGTCCCTGGAGACCCCTTCAGGATGTGAGGAACCTTGCAAGGGGACTGGGGGGACCAGAGGGAAGGAGATAAGACAGTGTCCCAGAGAGACCCCTTCAGGATGTGTGGAACCCTGCAAGTGGGCTGTGTGGCTAGACAGAAAATGGGATAAGGCTGTAGAGATTTAAAGAGGGATGAGAGAGAAGGAGGAGATGTGACTTAATGCTAGGACGGGAATAGGACCTAACCCAAGAGAGGACCCTTCAGGATGCAGGGTACCCTGCAAGGGGGTTGGGGAATGTCAATAGATAGGGATTAAGAGAGTGATTGCAGAGGGAGGGAGTGATAATTGAACCCTTGAGGGGAAGAGAATGTGCACCTTTGGAGGGGATGGGGATTAATAAATAGTCCATCGGGATGCATTGGACCCTGCTAGTAGTCATGGAAAGCCAAGGCAGTGGCTAGATAGAATAGAGGAGATTTGCTTAGGCTCAGTTGGACCCCTTCAGTATGCTGAGAACCCTGCATGGGACAGCGATGGCCAGGGAGAAAGGTAGATGGGGAGAGGAAGGAGAGGAGACAAGACTAGGTGCAGTAGGGCCCCCTCAGGATACTGAGAACCCTGCAAGGGGGACTGTGAAAACTAGGAAGAAAGGTAGATGGGGAGGGGAGGGGAGGAGAGGATACAAGCCTAGGCCCAGTAGGACCCCTTCAGGATGCTGAGAACCCTGCAAGGAGACTGCAAAGGTTAGGGAGAAAAGGTAGAATGGGGAGGGGAAGGAGAGGAGACATGTCTAGGTGCAGTAGGGCCTCTTCAGGATGCTATGAACCCTGCAAGAGGACTGCAAGTCTAGGGAGATAGGAGAGATGGTGGGGGAAGGCAGTAGATGAGAAATACAAGCTCCATGGGGGAGTAGGAGAGGGATTCATGGAGAGCATTCGGGGTCCCTTACATTCTAGAGATCAAGGGAGGCCAGTAAGGGGGAGCAATTTGGGGGAAGGTGAGGAGAGCTAGAAATTTGGTGAGTGGGGTTGCACAGGGTAAAATCAAGGTGACAGTAGAGGAGTAGGGTTTGTCCAGGGCTTACAAGAGGGAATTAGGGAGGGACATGGCAGGAGCAGCTAGGTGCAAGGCAATTATTGAGGGCAGAGCTGATGGAGTAGGCAGAGAATGAGTGCCGGATTTGAGGGGGGAGGGCATTCCAAATTTGTGGGAGGTGATGAGAGTAACTGGATTGGCTGATTTGGGTGGATCTGTGGGGGACTACCAGGGTGCTAGAGTCAGTTGATCTAAGGGAATGGGAGGATGGGGAGCTGTTAAAAAGGAGGAGAAGGTGAGGTAGGAAGGGAGCTCACCCAACCAGTGCTTGGAGATAAATTAAGCACAGTGGGAGAGTTTCCTAACTGTAGGAGAGGGGAAGTATAGGGCACAATAATGATCACAGTGGTGAGTTTGAGGGGTGGCATCCAGGGCAAAGTGGCAGAAGGAATTGAAGAGGGCATCCATTCTGGCCAGGGAGGACCTAGGGGCAGCACCATAGACTGTCACAGTAGTCAAACATGGGCATCATCATCTTCTGAACAAGTTCATGCCTAGCTGTAGGAGGGATGCAAATATGGTTCCTGAACAGGGCACCAAGCTTGGGGCACAGTTTTTTCTGGATGGCATCAATATGTCCAGAGAAGTTTAGGTGTTGGTCCAACCAAACACCTAAGTACCTGAAGGAGGATGTATCCTCAAGTAAAGTCCCATCAAGGGTGTGAAAAGTGGGTAGGGAGAAAAGACTAAAGAGTCTCTGCCATGTGCCAAAGGTCAAGGAGACAGTCTTCTTGACATTAAGGAAAAGTTGATGGTTAGCAAACAAGAGCTGAACCTTGGTGAAGTCTTGCTGTAAGCTGGTAGTAACCTCAGCAGGACAGGAGCCAGATGCACACAGGACTGTATCATCAGCATACATATGTATAGTGGAGAAGGGGAAGCAAACAGAGGAAAGAGTGTTTAAGAAGATGGAGAATAGGAGGTCCCTAATGCAGAGCCCTGGAGGACACCAGTGTTGATCGGCAGGGGAGGGGAAGTGGCATCTGAGATCTTAACTGATTGGGTTCTGCCAATAAGGTAGGCCTTGAACCCATTTGTGGTGGAGGGAGATGGGCCAGCTGCTGGGATTGAGTTGAGGAGAAGGGAGTGAGAGACGGTGTTGAAGGCCTTGGCCAGGTTGACAAAAATGGCAGAGGTAATTTGGCCATTATCCATCCCAGTTAGGATGGAGTCTGTGAGCCATAGGAGTGAGGTGGTGGTTGAGTGTTTTTTCCTGAAACCAGACTGGAAAGGGGTGAAAAAGGGGGTACCAGATAGAAAAGAGGTAAGTTGGGAGAGGACAATGTGCTTTTGAAGTTTGTAAAGGGTAGGGAGGATGGGGCGATAGTTGCCAGAAGATGAAGGGTCACTCCCTTTGGGTTGAGGGAGGACCACTGCATGTTTCCATGAAGAGGGGACTGAGTCAGTAGAGAAAGAGAGATTTAAAATTATTGAGATGGGGTAAGCAATGGCCGAAGCAGAGAGAGAGGAGTTTTGGGCTGAGGCCATAAGGGGAGGCGCCTTTAGAGGGGTTGATGGTGAAGTGGGCACTTAAGCCATCATTTGGGGTTACAGTAGTGAAAGATAAGGGGAGGTGGGAGGGTGGTGGAGAGGGCACACCAGTAGAGGGTGGGGAGGGGCATGGGTAGAAAGGGAGGGATTTCAGTAGTTCAGTGGTGCACAAGATATAGTAGGAGTTCAATTCCACAGCTACGACTGGTGGGTCAGACACTAGTGAGCTATTTACATTAAGTACCATTGTGGGTGGGCAAGATGAGGGGTAAATAGGGTGCGGACCACCTTCCAGAACTCTGAAGGGGAGTTTATGTTGGTGATGAGGGCAGAATTGAAATATTTGGACTTGGCTAACCTTGTAGCCCTGGTGCAAGCATTACTGCACATGCACTAGTATGCTGGGTAGCTTTATGATGCTTCCAGGCTTGATCTCTAGCCTTGAGGCAGGCCAGAAGTTCTGAAGTTATCCAAGGTAAAAGATTATCTCTGACTCTGGTTTGTTTGAGTAGGGCAAAGGTGTTCCAGTTTACAAGTAAGATTTCTTTGAAGTAGGTAAGTGTCTTATCAACCGGGGGGGGAGGGGAGGTTGGGGGGACCAGTCAGAAGTGGCAAGGTTACTCAGGAGAGGTTCCAGGTCAAGAGACTTGAAAGAGCGTAGTTGTATAGTTTTGTGTGGTGATTTAGTTCTGTGGACTTTACTAACTATGAATATTGGGTTATGGCCACTGACAGCATCAAGGAGGATGCCAGAGGTGGTGACGCAGTGGGGGTGGAAGGTAAGGGCCCAATAAAATAGGGAGTGTTGTTGTGTCTTGTGGTTTGGGCTAGTGGGTTTGGAGATCAGTTGGGAAAGGTTTAGGGCTCCAATTTCATTTAAAGTTTTGGTAGTTTTAGATGACAACCAATTTATATTGAAGTTGCCTAGGATGAATAATTCCCCAGAGTGAGCAAGGGAAGCGATGGAGGTTAGGAGGTCTAGTGAAACCGAAGGATGGATATTTGGGCAGTAGTGTATGTCAGCTATGAAGACTGGGGGAGTGAAGGGGAGGGTCACATGGATAGCTAGGGCATCATGGGTCTCAGGATTGGAGGATGAGTAGATGATTGAATATTGGATGGAGGCTAGGACATAAATAGCCACACCACCACCCCTGCCAGCACGGTCTTGCCTTAGCAGTGAGTAGCCAGGAATGGAAACAGAGTGGTTAGGGATAGTGCTCTTTAGCCATTTTTCTGAGATGATTGGAATCTCTGGTTTTAGAGTGCACATCATGGTCTGAATCTGGTCTATTTTTTGCAACAATTTGTGGGTGTTTAGATTATGATATTTAAGCCCTTTGGGAGGAATGAGAGAAGAGAGTTGGGGGAGGTAGTAGAGGAGAAAGAACCAGAGGTTGGGGTGGATATCCCCAGTGGAGAGCAGGAGGAGAGCGAGTATAAGAAAGTGGAGCTTAGGTAATTTTTCAGGGGCTGGCAAGGAGGTTGGGAGTTTTGAGGAGAAGGGAATGGATGAGTGAGGAAGAAGAAGGTGGAGAACCACAGTGAAAGTGGACACTTTTATCAAAGCCACATGAGGAACAGTGGTAGAGTGAGACCATATTTCAAATGGTGGGGGAGGGAGTGGTAGTATGGATGTGGGTAGGGTATTGGAGATAATAACTGATGGAGGTGGGAGAGTTATTAGGAATAGATGAGTAGTGATCTAGTGGAGGTGGTAAAGAGAGGGATATGAGCAGAACAAGGGGAGAGAGGAGAGTAGGGGATGCATTGTTTATAAAGGCAGAGAAATTTGTGAACAATTGATTTAGGAACAGGAAGAATTTGTAAACATTGAGCGTGGAGGGGGAGGGCTGGTTAGATGGAGGGGTATCTGTAATTTAGGAAGATATCTATATGAACAACAGGCAGGGATCACTTTAGATAAAGATTGTGTCCCTCTAGTGGCAGTATAGTATAACTTGCTAATGGAAAAATGGACAAAAAAAACATGTACCTTGATATTGTCCTTGTTTCCCTCATGTTATGTCGTGGAGCCTTTGTAAACAAGCCCCTGGCTCAAAGGTTGTAATTCCAAGATTTCAATAAATAAAATTAAAAAATAAATAAATATGTAAGCAATTTTGGCAACGGACCGGAGTGAAGAAAATGCAAATTCCTGGACATCCTATGAAATGTCTAATTATACCATGGGACTAGTGCTTTTCTGAGGTCCAAACCCTATGTGAATTTACTCTTGTTTTTCACTGCTGAATGGGCAGAGCCATGCTGACGTGTCGCTATGATGTAGGAGAGAGAAGGGACTGTGGAATCATGTGACTGGATACATGGAGGGTCTTCTTCCACAGTAGTGCTTTGACTAGAAATGAGTCACATATCTGCATTCTCTTCATTTATGACAGTGGTATGTTTGTGTCTGGCCCCCTGCAACCCCTGCTGCCTGCATTACATTGCGCTATTTCTTTGCTCACTCATCTCTCTCTCTCTCACTCACACGGGCACAGACAGACACACACACATACGCAGACACACAGCTCTTCTGTTTTAGCCTGCCAGAGTGTGAACATTATCAACATTCAAACATGCTGCCTTCCTGTAAACTAATGTCTTTGCCCATCTGCATTGAAACAGATTAGTTACTGTGAGCTCAAATTACAGTATCTTGCTCTCCTACACAGAGCTCAATTCTCTCTCTCTCTCTCGCTCTCTCTCTCTCTCTCTCTCACTCACACAAACACCCCTCTTCCATTCTGCAGGCTGCAGCTTGCCAGTTCTAGCTGCTACAGTGTTGAAATTCCTAACTGTTTCATGTGATTTTGCCATGTAGCCCAGCCACCAACCCCCTCAATTTACATAGGGAAAGAATTAGTTTTAACCTTTGATTATCCCGGTAGTTTATTTTCAGCCTTCTTGCAACTTGTAATGGCCAGTTCTTTGTTGCATTTCCCTGTTCAGATCAGACCCAAAAAAGGCATTGTATGCACCTCTACATGTACTTTTTCTATTTGTTGATAATGTTTAAAGCAGCAGCACTAGTTATCCAGCAAACAAATGTCATCCTACCTTGTTTTACCAGTAAGGCATTCATGATTTTATTTTTTTTATTTATTTTATTTAGTTGTTTAACAAGGAGTAGCACACTAAGCTGAAAGCTTTTTTACAGGTGTGACCTGAGAGCACAGGTAAGTTAAGTGACTTGCTCAAGGTCACAAGTATGCAAGTGGAAGCTGTGGGATTCAAACACAGGTCTGGTCTGCTGGATGTCACCAGATTTGCAGTTCAGAGCCTTAAACCACTGTGCTATACTGCCTCCACTATAATCTTAGATTCATCACTGGGCTATTTTACATTCAATCAGCTATTTTTTAAGACCATGTGTAATTACAACTTTTGTAATTTGTGTGGCTCTACAATAAAGATGGTAGCCCCAGCAACATTCAAAAATCTTCTTCCCAGTGAGCACTCACTAACTGCACCCACTGTATCTATAATGCAAATATATCATGGTGTTGCCAGCACATGTTTCTAATGGCCAGCAGCACAGCAGCACCCAGATTTGCTTACATCCATGACTATTGACATGGCAAAAGACCAGTAACTGTTAAAAACTTCAAAATCCTTTATCTTGCCTCAGGAATTAAATAAAGCAAAAAGAAAATTGGATATATTGATGTTTTGGTTTGTCCTAACTGTAAATCAAGTTATTTAAATTATTGTTTACTAGTACTGCTACTTTAACAGCTGTATCTTTATAGGGCAATGTACAGTATGTATTGCATTCCATTACCATGTTTTGTCTATCTGCAGCAGCCTATATATATTCAGGGCACAATCCTCAAATAGTTCACTGCACCTCCATGCATGCAGAAGTCCTGGAAAAGCTATGGAGTGTCCGCTATGTACCACATGCACACCATCCAGATACTACACAGCATCCACAGTATTAGTGTGTGCCATTATGTACCCCATGCTTGACTAGCGTGCCTCTGTAAGCAGACAGGTGGGAGAGTAGTTTGCCAGGGGGCATAGGCCAGTATTCAACCGGTCCTGGACACAAACTCCTCAAGACATAGGGCCAGTGGAGGAGGGCATTAGCTACACCTGCCTAAGAACAGCAGTAGCAGCTATGTGGTCCCATCAGCCTGTCCACAAACCACATACCCTAACCTGTTTGACCCTATCTTCCCCGGCCCCACAGTCTCTGGAGCCTCTGCACTGTGCTGTGGGTCATCACTGGCATCATGTGGTGTTCAATGAAATTCTGTTTAATCTTTTGTGGGGAAATGGTAGTCCAGGAGGACTGCACCCTCCTCATCCCCCCATCAATGAAATGTTATCTAAACACTATGCAAATGGTGAGCACCCCATTACTTCTTTAACTTCCTATTTATGCTCCCTTCAATCTCAAGTGCAGCTCTTTATTGGGCTACCCCAAAATGCCAGACCTCTGTCACCTCTGACTGCAAAATAAGCCATGGTACTGCATCACAGACAGGGACAGGAGTGGGCAGCAACATCCCCAAATCTCCAGTGTTGCATCAGACAGCATGGCAGGAGTGGTGCAGAGTCGAGATATACCATGGGATCATCTCTGACTGCTGCTGGGACAATTTTTGGCTGTTTTCTCCCATCCCTGGGACATCCACACACAGGGCTCAGAGCAAACATCGGTATGTGCACCTACATGCATGCTGTGAGCCCAGCAGATGCCCCCCCCACCACCACCATGCCTCTGCTCTTTTTCCACCTGTGGTAGCCCAGGTAGCTTCACTGTGGTGGAGACAGAGACCCTCCACTGTGGAGGAGGGGAGTGTCCTGTGAGAAACTTAGCTCTCCACTCCATGTCCAGCCTTGAATGACTCTGGCCTGTTCTAGAACTCTGGTTTCTGATCCTATGAACGGTAGCTCTACTACTGTGTCAATGCCAGCCTTTGGCCATTTCCTAACTGCAAAAGAGAGAAGACAATAGGAACTTCATTTGCTATGTACTGTACTGTATGGAAAAAGAGATCAGTTGTATTAAGGGAATGGGATGAAAAAATGTAAAGAGCAAGACCACAGTACATTTTGGTGGCTGCGCTGTGTGGGCCTCCAAATATGTGGCTTGAAAACCACCAGTTTATTGTAGTATGCCTTTGTGTATCATTTGAGTGTGCTCAGTAACCCCTTTATGTGTGCTGCACACAACCTCTTGCTACCTATATGTAACTTGTTGCTTTGTAAAGCACTTAGATTACAGTGTGCATATGAAAGAGACTATATTATATAGTTAGAGTCTGTTCTGCATGGCTTTTCATCCAAACTGAAAAGCTTTGGTACCACAGGTCAAATGTCATAGAATGCTGTTACACTCATCTGAGGTGTAATAACTTTTAATAAGAATGGAAATTCAGTGCCACTGTGCTCTGTTTTCTCCCAATCATTGTCTCCATTCACCACACATGCACACATAGACCCAAACACAGAAACGTTCATTTAAAAAAAAATTAAAATTTAACTAATAAACCCACCCTGCACCCAGCTGCTAATGCCCCATCCAGTACACTAATAGTGTTTTGCATTCAAAATCATTTAAAAAGAATCTTACTTAAAAAAATAAAAGGGCCAGCCCGGTGGTGCAGAGGGTTGAGGCATGGGTGCCTTACCTCTCGCCAAGCAGGCAACCCGAGTTAGGGAATGGACTCAGGCTCCGGGGGTTGGCAGGGGAAAGGGAAGGATTGAGCATCCGTGGGACTGCTCTCCTCCCCTGGGATGGGTTGGGGATGCATGATCGCTCTGCAGTGGTCCCCGGTGGAGACCAGGAGTACTACAGAGGGATCACAATAAGGTAGAACACCGCAGAAAAACAGAAATACCGCTCTGGGGACTGGCCAGATGATAGCTGCCATCACAGAACACCTCTGAAGACTCCCAGGAAGCCATGGAAAGCCTCAGCAGTGCCCAGGACTGAAGGAAAAATAGTGTGCTGGTCTCCTGCCATCGGTGCCTTCCCCCTTGGAGGGGAGGGACATACCCAGTAAAGGGTTATGCCGGGCTGTCCTGAGATGGCTGCAGATCTGAGGTAAGGTGGCTTGGGGGGAGATAGTAGAAGGAATGTCTGTGGGGAAGGGCAGCCCAAAGGAGTGGCAGCTCCAGAGCATGATGGTGATATAACTAGATAACTCAAAAAAAAAAAATGAAAGGAACTGGGAAACATGCATGAGCACAATCTGCACTATAATGTATTTGTGTGAATCTGTGTTCATTTAAATGGAAACACATAAGTGCAGGTCTTGCTCTCACTCATCACCCAGGTCTTCCTTTTTTATGAAGTAAGCTTTTCTCAAATGATTTTAAAAGCATATGAACTGTCAGTTGTATTGCAAGGAGTATTAGCAGTTAGCTGTAGGGTGGGTTTATTAGTTTTAAAATTTCCCCAAATTATGTGCCGTGTGTGTGTGTGTGTGTGTGTGTGTGCGCTCACGCGCGTGCAAGTGTGCATGTGTGTGTATGTGTGTGTGTGAGTGTGTGTGTGGTGGGGGCAACAATGTGTATTTTAAGATAAAAAAACATACTGTATAAAACAATGGATGCCCAGACACATGCACAAGTCTTCATTGCCAGCAGGGTTCTGACTTCTCTCGAGGTCGGTGACAACACAGGCTTGGTTTGCATGGCTGACCATCTACTATCCTCTATGCACAAAATTTTAAATTCTGACTTTATTCTTGGCTAATCAGGATTGTTTATTGCTAAACATTTCAAGTCATTTTTCCCACAAAATATCTCATGCAAACAGTTTTAATGCTAGAGTTCTAAGTTTAGTTAGCGTAGTACATTTCATCACACAGAGGTTTCTCTAATTTCCCATAAAATTTAATAGTTGTATTTTAAATTCAAGTTGCATTTCTTAGCAGAGATCTTCAACATGATTTATAATATATTTATATGTACAGTACACATATGTGTGTTTGTGGCTACAAGAGTTTCTGCTCAAGTCCTTTGTGTCCCAGAACTGCTCAGCTTCCCTTTACAGTTCTGTCACCCGAAGAACTCAAGAATGCACTCTTATAATCATAAGAGACACAGTAACTGTACATGCAAGTATATACCAAATTCTATTCTATTCTATTCTGTTCTGTTCTGTTCTGTTATGTTATGTTCTGTTCTGTTCTGTTCTGTTCTATTCTATTCTATTATTCTAAACTAAACCTGAAAATACTTGCAGCATTTTGGGGCCCCTCCACCTGAGTGACTCAGGGTCATGAACACTATTTCACCTCAGAGGTGTTCTTATTATTAAAGCAAGCAGGGGACAACACTCCAGGAGTAACACCAATTTGTAGAGGTTAAAAAACAAAAACAGATTGGATCAGTACTTTCAATTGTAGGAACATTTTATTATGTTATAGCCACACAGAAAGCACTTATAGCCATACAGAGAGTACAGCACTTAACTGGTGCTTCAGACTCAAACTCGATTCTTCAGCAGGGGGTCCCCTGACAAAGAACATAAATGAGTTTATGTCTGAAACACTAGGTAAATGCAACACTCTCTGTGTGGCTATAACTTAATAAAATGTTTCTGCAATTGGAGCTACTGATCCACTCTGTGTTTTCTTATCTCTAAAAATTGGTGTTACTCCTGGAGCTCGATATTCAAAAATGCACCTGGCAATGGCACAAGTGTGTGCTCAGCACAATTGAGATGCGCTGGAGCAACAAAGCGATATATTCAAAAGAGATGTGCCATGGCGCATCTCTTCTGAGTATATCCAAGAATGCATGCTGCACAAATACAGTGCACTGGCGCATCCCCCAGACTGGGCTGAATACCAGGAATGGGAAATGCACCAGTGCAGCAAAGACACACTGTGCGCAGCACCCTGATATTCAGATACCAATATGCAAATGGGGCCATAATGCATGCAATGCACAAATGGGGCCATTTGCAAGTCATTATGGCCCCATTTGCATGAGTTGTGCAGGGCTGGTTGGCAAATTACACCTGGCGCCCTGCACACCATGCACTGCTGGCAGTGAAGGTCCAGAGGTTACTCATCCCCCATCACATAGATCCCAAAACCTGTATTGGTGAGCATCCAAAGTCACTGGTGGCGCAGTGGTACCCCCTCACCCATAGCACTGACCACAGCAATGATACAGAAATAACCACCCCGGTAGTCTAGTTTGAAATGCACACAAGAATTTTGTGAAGGTTGATTTTTATATAGAACAAATGCTACCTGTATTCTATTCTATTCTATACTGTATTTATTTATTTATTTAAAAGTTTCACTAGGAAAAGCACACTGAGCAGCTATTGCTCATTTCCAGGTGCATTCTAGGTGAAAGGGGAAGGGGGACAACAGGGTGATCAGACAGATTAAGCCAACAACAGGTTATACATGTAGCTGAATAGGAAGAGCTTTCAGTTCATAGGTGCTTTACCCAGATTACAGTTATAAGCAGTAATTAACATATAGCAGTCAGGAAAAGCAGCTTAAGCAAGGAATGGGTCTTGGGTGGAGGGTTCCAGTCAGAGTGAGATGGGGGCGTAAAGCAGGGGATGGTCAAAGTGGGAGAGGAAATAAGGAAAAGTGGGGTGGGTAATTAAAAGCAATTGCAAGTAGGTGAAAAGAAGTGTAGAAGGGAAGATATAATCTTTTATTTCCCCAGAGGGTAATAACAGGGCAGAATAACCAACATTTATTCATCCATGTTACTCATCACTCGTCTTCAAGTTTTAGACTTCAGCAAAGTATTTGACTTGTTGTCACACAGAAGGATCATAAATAAATTGAAGGATCTGGGAGCAGCAGATGACCTAGTTAGATGGGTGAGAAGTTGGTTGGGGTGGAGAAAGCAGTGGGTGGTGATAAACAGGATCAAACTGGGGGGAAGAGAGATCACAAGTAGGGTACCACAGAGGTGAGTCCTGGAATCAGTCCTTTTCAGTATGTTTATCAGTGAAACAGGAAAAGGAATTCAGAGCAAGACGTGTCTCTTTGCAGATGACACTACACTCTCTGTCAGGATAGACAGTGAGAAGTGGGTAAGGGATTTGCAGAAGGACTGGCAAAGGTTAGAGAGGTGGTCTAAAGTCTTGCTGTTGAAATTCCATGCCAAAAAGTGCAAGGCGAAGCACGTAGGGAACAAGAACCCAGGAAGGAATACTGGATATGTGGGGTTAAGCTGACCACTGCTTCAGAGGAACAGGACCTGAGGGTCATCATAAGTCACTCTAAAATAAACAAGGCCATGTAACAAGGCCTACAGCAAGGCAACTGGAATGTTGGGGTGTATTTGAAGGGATTTCAGTAGCAGGAGGAAATAGATAATACTACCTCTGTATAGATCACTGGTGAGACACCATCAGGAATACTGTGCACAGTTCTGAAGTCCTCACCTGAGGAAAGACTGAGACAGAATGGAGATGGTACAGGCTAGAGTAATCAAAAGGTTTCAAGGCAAGCTGGACAGATCCTATGAGGACTGGCTCAGGGTGGGTTATAACTGGAATAATGTGCATACAGATTGTATGTATAACTTGGTAAACAATCTCTGTCACACACTCTGGAATATGGCAGACACAAGAGTGAGAGGTATGTGAGTTACTGCAGGTTGGGTTGGGGTAAACCCCCCTCTCAATAAATGAAACAATTTTCTCACTGCTCTAAGTAATAAGCCAGACTATGTTTTATGGGAAATGCATTTTAATATTCATCTTAAGATGACCTATGTGGTCTCTAGTACAATAGAAGTTAAGTATTTTTATCTTAGTCCTCATAATCCCCTTCCCTGGAAGAACACACACAAAACACCAGTCTTGGAGAAATTGCCACAGTCATATGATTAATAACTGTTATAAAATGGGCTTATTATTTCCTGGTCTCTGACTGGCTGAGACCCATGCCAAGGGGTATATTAACTACCAGCTGAGACCAGTAAATAGTAAGTGCCAGTCCAATATACCACACCACCACAAAAATCACTGTGCCCAACTCAGTTTGACTCCTAAATGTCAGCCATATTTTTTCCTTGCTTAGCAAGTGCCCTCCCACCAGCTACAAAAACCAACTGAGTGCCAGCTGCCACAGAAAACAGCAATGTTATCAAGAATTTCCCACACACTTACGTACTTATTTACTATAGTCTTCCTCTTTTAAAAAAGTTCTTTCACTTCAAACTACTTGGGCTAGCACATTGCATGCTCAGTGCTACTATAAGACACTTGACTCCCTTTCATCCACCCAAGGCCCACTGAACTGATTTCAATTCTTCATATTGTTTTTTTTTTTTTTGTTTGTTTCATACCTTGTCTCACTTCATTTTTGATGCCACCAGCTCAACAAGCAGTGTACCGCACCTCCACCGGCCCACCCACTTTCCCTTCTGTGCAAGCCCACAGCATGCCTCCATCTGTGGCCACAGAAGCCTAGAAAGTACTGCTGGTCTCATCCGCAAGCAGTGGCACATAAATGGAGCATGGAGCTCACTCAGAGCATGGAGGGGTAAGGACGTACAACAGAGCAGGTGTGTAAGAAGTCAGGGGGTTGAGTACTGAAAAAGAACCTGAAATGGAAGAAGATGGACATTGACAAGAGCCAAGATTTAAACTCTAAATGAAAGAATAGCTGTCAATCCCTGCAGTGCCTTCTACTGACAGATATACAAGTAGAAAGAATACTTTACAAAACAAAAGTCTAAAAATCATTTTTACACATTTTTTTGTATTACTTAATTTTTAAATCCTATAAAAAATTAGATGTAGCCCATTTTCTAAGCATAATAGTACCCTCCAGGGTGGGTGTTATAGACAATATCAGACCCTTTAGAGGCTATAAGGCACTCTGGATGAGGCACCAGTCCTCATTACACCCCTGGTGGCCTGGTATTGCCCAATAGCATCCATCCTGTTGAGTATTATTGCTTGCATATTTATACAACTGGAGTGGTGTGTGCAGCTGGAAGATCTCGCCAGTCACCTTACTACCGCTGCACCCTTTACCGTGAAGGGAATTACCCATGTGCAGAACAAGGGAATTATGTACATCCATGCGGTGGGTTAACCTCAGTGGGTGGGGAGGACATGTGGCCAGTTGACAAACATCCAACCCTGTCTGGTGGCACACCTCCTGCAGTTAAGTCTGAAGAGGTTTGACCACGACCCTCCCCAGCTGATGTCCAGAATTAATAGCCCCCCACTTCATGTCAGAAATGGAAGAAGAATCCTTAGGAAGAATTCTACTCCTTTCCCTTTTTCAGTTTGTACCATCACCCTGAGAGACTCCCAAGCCACCATAGTACAATGACCACAACAGTTAAATTCTTAGCCTACTCTTGATTAAACCCCTTTGGAGGAGGTGAAGAATGTGGGGAAAGCTGTCTAAGGGAAAACTGGGAAATCTTTTCCCCAACCCCTACTGTGGTCATCCATAAAGGGTCAAAGGGTTCCCTACTCCAGCCAGCCTGGAACCTTGCTTTTATGAGGGCAGGCAGTTGGAGATCTGAAGAAAGGTGAATAGAGTGAGGGGGAACTGCAGGCCACAACTGGTTTTATCCCCTCACTCTATACCCCTTTCAGATGCCCAAACCCTATGGGCAGCACAAGTGATCCTTCCCCTGGTGTGGGGTGGCAGTGTAGCTACCACCACTGTGAGCCAAACCCTACCTACCTGCCTAAGGCCAGATTACAGTGGACACAGACAAAGAGATGTCTGCTCAATGCTTGACATACTTTCTATTGTCTTATAAGTCCTCATATACCCTTCTTGGAAGAACACACACATTGATCTTGCAGAAATGGCCATGACCATATATTTATTAACTGATATTTACACAATTGGAGTGGTGTGTGCAGCTGGGAGATCTCGTTAGTCACCTCAGAACTTCTGCACCCCTTACCATGGCAGACATTACCCATGTGTTGACATATGGATGGTGTACTTCTCTGGGTTTTCTCAATATCAGTGAGTGGAGAGGTCATGTGGCCAGGTGGCAAGTGACCACCTGTGTCTGGTGGCACTGCTTTCACAGGCAAGAATGATGAGGTTGGACCACAGTCCCCCAAATTGTGGTCTAGTTCCTATAGCCCCCCCACTTCATGCTGACCAAGGAGGAAGAATCCTTTAGAAGAATTCAACTCCTTCCTCTTTTCCCCTTGTAGCGTCACCCTGAGAGACTCCCAAGCCACCAGAGGATGGATGCAGTCTGACCCCCCCCCCAAGTAGATCACTCCAAATACTCCTCCAAGACTTGACAGAATGACTCAAACAACAGGTCCCAACCATCATTCCATAAATGAACATCATCCTTAGCGTAAAGTCCCTGTCAGGAAGTGTTGATATAAGGCTACCATAATGGATTCCATTAATGGCCTCATTTCCCTGTTGATGCATACCGCATGCTTTATTCTTGGCCTGAAAGTTCTCTTCATGCCACCAGTGATGCCTTTGTTTGATGTGGGACTGAAGAATTTTGGTTCCTGGCCACACTTCACTAATGGCTATTAAGTCCTCATTCATCCTGAAAAGCAAGTTAACAGTCTTCCAGCGTTCCAGGTCATTTCTGCCCAGATAAACCAGTTGTATATCCAGTGAATTCCCATGCTGGGCCTCCACTTGCAAGCTAGGGAGAAGTTCCTCACAGCACATGCCTCTCTGCCACAACCAAGGGATTTGTGCTTTTTTGCTGTGGAATTGCCAGGTTCCTCCCCCAGGCTGACGTCCTGCTCTCTCCACTGCCCAATAAATGAAGGAGTTTCTGCAGACCCAAACCCACTTGAGACCATCAGGGAAACCTGAAAACAGCAAGACAATGTTACAGAAGGTGTGGTCTTACATAATGCAAAAAGAGCAGCTAATTTACACATTTGGTAATTTTTATATGGTGTGCCACCTTTTCCTTTTTGGACAATGAACTTCACAACATCACACACACACACACACACACACACACACACACACATTATGGATGCCATTTTCATTGATCTGGTAAAATACATTGATTCAGTGTCCCATATACTCCTTCTGGACAAGCTGAGCCTCTCAGCTTCTGCTGTTGATTGGTTCAATTCCTACCTCAGCAGGAGTTCAGCAATGTTCTGCACTGGTTCCTATCCAGTCAACTCCGGGTCAACACTAAAAAATGATGATCATGACCTTTGGTACCAGTCAGAAACTGGCCAGACTCACAGCCCCTCCCCCACCAGGTTTTTACCACACTGGATGGCACCCCCCTGAATCAGTGCACTCCTTCAAGCACCTTGATGTGTGGCTTGACAGGAAGCTTGACATCTAAGCCCACATTGATGCCATCCATGCAAAACTCCATCCCAAACATGGTGCCCTGCAGTGCAACAATGACTGCTTATGTCTGCAGGTGTGTAGGGAACTGGTTACAAAGATGATGCCCCCTGTCTTTGACTATTCAAATATTGATTATGGCACCACCCCCTTCACCTCTCTTGCCAGACCGGACACCTTCTGTAACTCGTTTTACCATTTTGCTAAAAACTCCCTTCCCCCACGCTCACCACTGCTCCCTCTATTCCTCCCTGTCCATCCTTCCTCTGATTTCAAGTTGCCAGGGTCACTGTACCTCCTTCATAATCAAATACTGGTTTGGGTCCCTTCCCTTCTACCTCTCCTCTCTCCTCTCCCAATTCCCCTTCCTCCTGTTCTCTCTTTTCCAGGAGCCATCACACTATTGCCTTTCCACACCCTCTCTCCTCGACTGTGCAATCTGCCTTCTCCTATTGATTTCCATCACTCTGGAACCATCTCCCTCCTCACTCTGCCTCTCCTCTCACTGGCTCCGTCAAGCACCAGTTGAAACTTCATCCCCACCCCACCTGCTCCTGTTACCCTTCATACTGACAACTCCGACGACTCCTCAGTCTGAGCTTCAACTGTCTTTGGTAAGACATCTGGCTGGGTCTCCAATATCTGAATACTGGTTTACTTCCTCACCACCTCTGTTGTTCCCTCCATCATGGGGCTGGACATAAACTTATCCTACAGGTTGTTTGCCTGTTGTCAGTATAATATTTGCACACTGTGTATTGCTGCCATTTTACTTTGAACTTGAACAGGAGTCTTGTATAGATCTATGACCACACATTATTTTCTTTACCAACTTATTTACCAAATGTTTTGCTCAATTGACTTGTTATTGTGTATTGTACTGCTGATTCTCCTGTTCCCCTCCCTTGGGTCACACCTGTAATTGAGCCTTGACTCTGTGTGCCTCTCAAAGTAACCTATTTTCAAATAAATAAATAAATAAATAACATCTTGCAAAATCTGGTGTTATAAAAGCCTGCGTTTGATTCAATACTAACTAAAGTAAATTCTAGGTAATCATACAACCTTTGTGAAGACAGACAATCTGCAGCTATTTTGCTGTAAAACTGAACTTTTCATTGATAAAAAGTTTCTTTCTTGGGAAATCTTCATGCCATGTTCTTTTTGGAAAAAGTCTTTTGGCTACAATTGTACATGTTAATGAAATTCTATATACCATGTTATCTCTCAAGAAACCTTGAAGGGTGCCCATTGTCTGCTCGCTACATGGTTCAGCATTCCATGGTGACCCAAGAGCCTGCTGGAGCCTCCAACTATTGGAAAGCAGAAAATCTGCAGAAAACCACCTCACTCAAGGATCTCTTTCCCCGGCCTATATGACTCCCTGTGTATGATTTGTAAATCATCTGAAAAAGTTGGATCCCACACCTGACAAACGGCACTACCCCCGCTGACCTGGAGATTCACTGCCCTGTTGTTGCCAGCACCACAACCTGCTCAGATGCAAAGAAGGAGGAGGTAAACAAGAAAACCCTTCCACAAAGACACCTTTCCAATTAGAGGGTCTGCTCCATCCAGGATGAAAAAATCAAGGGTATGACAAAGTAGGAGGTGAAGTCAAAATTGACCTTAGTGACATTTTCTCACTGATGCACTGCCAAGTCACTGGAGAATACACAAATTTCTATGGTGAAACAGAACTGCCCTTACAAAAGGGTATTGCTTTACCTGCATGCTCTGTCCCACCAACTAGCTGCCTGCAGTAGTCAGCTCCTCACCCCGTGGAAAGGGAATGTAAACAGTTAAGATGCTTCCCATTAATCCTGCTATGAACAAGTGGTGCTGGATTATGGGGGTGGGGGCACGTAGAAATCGAGTGCAGTATGTCTGATGCAGTCACTCACCCAGGGATCATGAATTAGGCTTTAAAAACACTGACTGAACCCCCAGATCTGTAACAATGGTTAAATCACCATATTCTTGAAAGCCTATGTGGAATGCTAGTTGTGCAGAGATGTTGAAACCACATTGTCTGCCCAGTCTTCAATGGGGCCAGCTCAACTAGTGGCATCTGTGACATGGCTGGTTCAGCATGCTTTGAGATTCATTCCCAGCTCCCTCTCAATGCCCCTCCTACTGAAAAAGATTTCATTTGTGGGACCAGCTTCCTATACTTAAAGGTTTTATAGTGAGTTTAAAAGTTTTAGCCACAGAGAGACAGTCACAAACAATTATAGTGAAAGAATGCTAATGTCAAAACACATGAAGCAACTATGAGCTGGCAAGCAACCTCAAGCTGCAACAGCAGGCACTAAGGAATGAACAGTTTCAATGTCTTCCAGGGGTTTGTGAAAGTAACTTTGAGTGTACAGAAGCTAAGAAGCTAATGTCAGAAATGGAGAAGAACCCCCATGCATGCTCCATGAAGAGAATGGTGCCCCATATTCCTGCTCCAAAACTGAAGTCAGCAAAAACAATGACTACTACAGAACAGACACTGGACCAGAGGGTAGCAAAGCATCCTTCTCTATTGATTCCGAAGTTACCAACATTGGTACTACTATCGATGGTGAAGTTGCCTCCTTTCCTGAACCCATTAACACTGGAGGCCACACTACCAGAAGTTCAAGAAAGAGCAACTGTTAGGGGAGAAAGTGATGGGTCTAAGTGCTGTGTGAAAAAGAATCAATATCCATCTTGACTGCACATAGAGTGGCAAAACCATTGGTGGTCGAGATGGTGAAAGCAGCCCCCAACAAACTCATACCAGGGATCCTTGTGGCTGGAGATGAAGCAAAACAATTAAAAAGCCATAAACAATCATTCTCTAATCCAGTTTTAGAAAATGTGTTAACACCCACAAAAGAGCCACAGAAAAACACTGGCTTGCAAATCCTAAAAGATGTGGCACACACATGGAAAACACGGACCTACTGCTGCATGACAATGTATAGCCTTTTTCAAAATGTATCACATATAATAATGATCTAATTCCTACTATGCCTAAAGTTTCTCTGACTCTAAGATGCCTGTCTCTGAAAGAAGTATAGACCTGATAGCAAAAGAACGAGACATTCTACAAAATGTAAAAACATTAAGTGAGGTTATGATAGCCCAAGTAACGGTGGGGTTTAAAGTACAAACCGGTATAGAGCGAAAGTAAAATATGCTGTTACATCAATCCAACCCCAAAAAACAAACTGACTCCCCAGCATGTAATATTTTCAAACAAGTTTGGTGTATGGGGCTTTCCCAAGTTAAAAAGGCAATAAACCTGGTGGAGCATAAAATCACTACTGTATATAACCATAAAACCGCTGGATTGCCTTTAAACCAAACTATACAGAATAAAATAGCAGTTGAGCTTCCACAGCTAGAAAGCATTAATATTACAAATATGTCAGACACAATGCCCACAGACCTGCAAGCTGCTAAAAACTATACATCCCCACATGCTTCAAGGCTCAATCTTACAAGATCTGCAATATCCACTGTACTGCAAATAATTCATATTGAAGAGAATACTAACTACAGAAAGTCACAGGACAACTTAAATAGTCCAGAAGGAAGGGAGCAGTGCCAGAACTTTAAAATTCAAATGCAGATTTGGTAGATGCTGAGGAATCCTATGAGCAGATACTACCAGTGGCAAAAAATATACTAACTGAAGCTGAATAAAAAGAGATTGCCCCCTCAAAAGAAATAAAAGAACAATCTGAATTGATTCAAGTAGAGACGTAGGCTTTTAATGCATCTATATATCACAAATGACACAAGTGCTAGAAAAAAAATACTCCACCCTTGAAGATGAAACTACTATTAACAAAAGTGTGACAAACATAATGAAACTTGGCACAAAAGAAATCTTGGCAAAATTAACAGACATGGAGTAAAGAGAACATTGAAAAAATATACATGTCATAAATGAACCAGAAGTCTGGGAAAGAGACAAGTCATTGGAAAACACCTTACAATCTATACTTCATGTGTTATTTGGGGATCCTATTCAACTTTATTCTTTCTAGACCAAGCACATCATGCTCTGAGACAAAAGCCAGAAGATGGGCAACCCCCACCATTCATTGACAGTCAAGTTTATGAGATTCTGGGACAAAGACAATATTATCAGCATGATGTATAAAAAGAAAAACATCCAGGTAAAAGAGATACAAATTACTATATTTCATGATCTACCTCATGAACTTATGCTGGGAAGAAAGAAATACCAACACTCAAAATCACTTCTCTGAAAAGTGGGTATAAAGAATAGCATGTTGCTTAACAAGACCAAGAATATACAGTATATGAATGGAAAAACTCTTTGGTTCAACACTCCTGAGGCAGCGGCAGAGGCAAGAACAAATGCTACAAATTCCCCAAATGTTTTAATTTTTTCATTATTTTAAAATCTAGGAGGAGATTTAAAATTTGCCCTTCAGTAATGGGACTCATAAAAACAACATGTGGATACACTAGCATCTCTTAAATCAATGAATGATATAACATTTCAAATATAGCATGGATTTAGCAAATTGAATAAAATGTGAGGTGGTGAATGATAAAAGGAGCTCTACTATTCTGTCTGGATTTAGTTAAAGAGCATTTACTCCCATACTAAAATGTAAATTATACAACGGCAAGGAAAATTCCTCTATTCTGATTGGTCAGTGTGTGCCTGGCACAGTGATGATATTACACAATAACATCACTGTATTAAGACCAGGCACACACATAACCACATTACACTACATAAAATCATTCCTCCTGTACACAAACAGCCAATCTCGCCAGCCCCTGTAAAGCACTACAGTCCCCCCCCCCGAGAATGTCACGATCCCAAAATACCAATTCCTCAAACAAGTTAATAAAGCAAAAGCAAAAGACAAAAGTAACCTAATGTTTATGCCCATTTCTTTTCATCTGGTTACGGTTTCGCAAAGCAAGCGGTTTCACTAAACCCACAGAAACCGTAACTTCCAGTCACGCAATTCACTGAAACCACTCTGTTCAAACCACCATAGCCTCTCATCACTTTACTTTTAGTAATACTGCGAAAATGTCACCAAAACAAGAGAGTAGCGAGAAGAAGGACAACGCTACCATTCAGTCTTTATTGCTCCATCAGCGTGTCTGCTCGCTCCTCAGCGCTTTCTTGTTCCTCCACACATTGCCATTCAAAACCCCGTAAGAGAAACCAAGAAACCCGTTTTACTTGAACTACATGCTGACAAACAATCCTGTTCCTATATGTCTATGCCTGGGGGTTTGACTGACAAATACACAGAACGGCATTGGGCACTGGACCATGAACCACCAGCACCACCTACTGGACTACTTTTTGTTATATTTATAACATATGCCTCCTACACAAAAATAAAAGACAAAAATGTCACAGACTTTTTTTTTTAAACTTTTTATTATTATTTTTAAACAAGCCATTGTATAATAGCAATAAGGTACTCCAGGGTGTGTGTTATTGTGCAATAACGTCACTCCTGGCGTGGTGGAAGCACTTGGCTTCACCTCGTGCTTCGACCCACCCCAGGAATGACGTTATTACACAATAACACACACCCTATTGTGCCTTATTGCTTAATTATTGAACATTGATATTAATAGTTTGGGACATTCTTTATAATGGTTATTTATACCAGTGATATAATTCAAGAGCAGTGATTTGTTTTTCAATGGCTGTGGTTACCCGATGTACTTAAAATTAAGTATGAATAAACATAGCCAGTATTTGGTAAAAGTAAGCAAAAAGGAAATAACATTTTTATTTATCAAGCACCTAATCCTGGATGCTCTGGGCACTGTACAGGCAGACAAAGGTTAGATTATGTAACAAAAATCAATATACAAACATATATTAATAACAAGCATATATTAATAACTATGGTATGATAATAATGATGATATAATTAAGCAATAAGGCACGACAGGGTGTGTGTTATCATATAGTAACGTCACTCATGGGGTGGGTTGAAGCACGAGACGAAGCTGAGTGCTTCCACCACTCTATGAGTGTTGTTGTTACACAATAAGACACACACTGGAGTACCTTATTACTATTGTACAATGGCTCATTGTTATACAAAATAAAAAACATTTAAAAAAATGTTTTTAGTAGATTTTTAGTGTGGCAGTATATCTTTGTTTCTTAAGAAAAGATGACCTCAAGTATATCTTCATCCATAGAGTGATGCTATTGTGTACTAACCTCACTGTCTGAGGCACCCACTGACCAATCAGAATAGAGGAAACTTCCTTGCCATTGTATAATGTAGTATTAACTATGAGGAAAGAGGGCTCAACCTGTCTTAGCAGACAACCAAGATGACAAACTCGTGTTAAGCATCCTGTAGGATGAATGCTATGAACATAACCATTGTACGGTTTATTAAGGTTATGGTGTTCACTTTTACATTGACAGTCACTAGGTGTTGCAGGGATTGCAGTTTCACATTTAGTGTAATTAAAAAATTTCCTTTTGTCAAGTTCCACAGTATTATATTAAAGAGCTGCTGACACCTCAAAGAAAACTTTAAAAAGTATGATATCTAAGTACAATTCAGCTTGCATTCCATATATATTTTATATATTTCTCCTCCCCAAAATTTACTACTGAGGAAATGTGCATGAATACATGATATGTATCTATTAGAGTTCATCTGCCTCTATAACTCACTCCCTACTTCAAGTCATAAACTTTTGTTATGACATATGAACATACGAAACTGCCGGCAGATACAGGCCTTACGATCTATCTAGTCTGCTTCAGTGTGCAGCACTTCAGCCATTTAGACTGCAGCTGCCCCCCTCCCCTTGCCTCCTGTATCTCCTCCTGCTTCCTTCACACTCTCCCCTTGTCCACACTTGGTATGGACTCTCCTTTTGATCCTGTCCCACCCCCTCTTGAAGCTGCTCACTGACCTCAAAAATACCAGCTCCTCCGGAAGTGCATTCCACCCTGTAACCACCCTCATTGTCTGTTGACATGAGAGTAGCTGTGATGTCAGAGGCAGTGCATTATGATCTCAGGTAAGGAGAACTCAGCAGGAAAAGATGAACTCTACAGGGGCAAAGATCCTGTTTTCATGCAAATGACCTCAATAGTACATAATAAGGAGGAGAAACACAGAACTAATGTGAAATACAAGTTGGTCTATGTCTAACTATTATGTTTTGTTAAAGTTCTCCTGACAAGGTCAGCTTCTCTTTAAGAGAAAAACATACAGTACATGAGTTGATACGTGCAACACTAGTATCAACATTAACATATCTAATACAAATATTAAAATGAAACATATACTGACCTTTTTGTTTTACTTTTTATTTATGGAAACTATGCAGATGATGCAACAAGTATATACAGTGCAGTTTGGTGGTCAGGCTACAAACCAAAACCATGCAAAATTAACAGAAAGAACAATTATTACATATAGAATAATACATGGGGGGAGTGCTTAATGAGAATTTAATGCACATCTGAGGTGTGGGATGCTACATTGCCCTTGGGGTTTATCAAAGCATCCCACACTTAGGGTGTGCATTAAATTCGATATAAGCACTTCCCCCGCATATTGTTTTATGCAATTACTGGTGGACGTTTCTTTCTCCAATCAAAGTTCTCTGATGAATGGCATATTTCATTAGGAGAATAGAAAGAGCTATGCTGCCAGTCTGAAGAATGGCAGCTTGTGTACACAACAATAAAGAAATCTCTTAGAGTAGCAGAATAGTTCTAAATTAGAAGAAACACCTTTAAAAACTTGAATTTTATTTAGTTTCAAGTTTTCAGTTGCCGCAGACCGCTGCTGTCAAGGTGATATTTTAATGTACTGCATAGGTCAGAATTCAGAGTGGTTCATGGGGATACAACTCTGTGTGACAGAGAAAGAATGTGGTGTTGGGAATCTCACTGCCATTTCTCAAAGTCTCTGGTGCTGTGTCAGATGATTAGTCTGTGTTAGATTTTTTTTGTATTTTTATTGTTCTTCTAGCAGTTTTCATAGTCATTCCCTGCATTGCCAAATGATCTGATTGCTGGATAGTGGCATTTGTTAGAGGGCAGTGAGTGAGTGCATGCCAGACTGAAGAGAAGCTGGCGCGTGTTTGCTGATATATCCCACAGGTTATAATGGTGAATTATAACCAGCTTCTCCTTGAGAAAAGATGACCCCAGTTATTACAAAGTAATAATCACTTGGTTAATGTCACATAGTCCCAGTTCAGAATACAGGTATTAATAGTTCAGCCATGTAGGTCCATAGGATTTAACACTTTCATCTATAAATGATACACAGTAGTCCAGATCAGTTAATCAGAACTCCCAGCTCCTTGCAGGTTATGCAAACAACAACAGCAACAACAAAATGGGGACATACTGCTCTTACAAGAAACACACTAACAGTATTAGGAAAGAAATTAAGAAGTTGAAAACTCATTGGGTAAAGCACCTTTATTTTTCTGAAGAGACAAATAAAAGCAAAGGTACATCAATCTTTGCTAGGAAAAAAGTAGACTTTATTTTTTCAAAAACAATATACAGGTACAGAAGGCAGAATTATGATGATAAAAGAAAAACTGAAATGTCCAGATTATATCATAGCTTCTGGATACACTCCACTTTTAAGTTATCAAGTATTTATTGATAATATAAATAATGTTTAATTGAACTAGGGAACACTCACTTTCTTATAGCAAGTGACTTCAATATTTATTCAGATTCCAGAGAAAAATCTGTGTAAAAATCAGTAGAAGACAAGAGGAAGACCAATATTTTTAACAATTTCCTAAAAGACAGTAACTTAGTTCACACATGGTGGAATGAAAACCTTACTCTAAGAGATCATGCATGTTTTGCTAAACCAGCAATTACCTATTCATTGTTAGAGTACATACTGTGTAATAAAAATGTATACTGATATATTAGAAGTTCAGATATCCCTATCTACTTTATCTCATCTCTGATTAGTTAACTAATCTTGTACATCAGCAAGACTCAGTCTAGAGAGTGGTCATTCGGTAATAATTTGCTGCAAATACCAGAGGTTATGGTAAAAAATAAAGGAACAAATCATTTTTTTTAATTACAACGGTGCACCAAATATTATTAAAATCTGGAATGCATTTAAAGCAACAAAGCTACACTAAGAGCTCAGACAAATTCATTTGAAATAAAATGCAGACAGTTGCACATGGACGACTAACAAAATTATGAATCAGAGCTTAAAACAATCGATACATTCAGCAAGGAGCTATCAATGTAAATACTGAAAGAGACTAAAAAATATGATACAGGAAATAATAAATACGCAAATAAAACAAGATATGAGAACCCTAAAAACAAATTTTATTTCAATATAGACAAAAGACTATACATACACTCAAAACACATAAGGAACAGAATTTCACATTGAAAATTAAGGATACACAAGGAGTTAGTTGTTATCCTGATGAGGGTACTGCAGATATATTTAGAAATTATTATACAACAATCTACCAAAACAATATAGAAGTAAATCATGAACAAATGCAAAAATACAATGCAGTTGCTGCACTTTCAGGTAATAGCATTCCAGATACAGAATATTCACTTCAGTAATTAAAGGTGCTATTAATACATTACTCAAAGACAAATATCTTAGGTTAGAAGGAGTAATCTCCAAGTTTTTTCAGTTTTTTCTACAGAACTCATGTCTTGGCTAGAGCTGATGACCTCTGAGATGAACACAAAAAAAGAATACCTAAATCAATGTAGGAAGCATTAGTGATTTATTTTAAATTATGTTTGTATTAAAAATATTTTGTTTTAATAGAGGTGTGGTAATTGTACATACATAATTGTTCAGATCCACTGATCCATCAATGCCATTCCATGTTACATAAGTCTATTCACAAGACAGCAAACGCATTAGTTACTAAACAGAGATGTCTCCTGGCCGTATAATAAAGTGGTGTCTTGTTGTCTTGATTCTGATTTATTATTCCTCTGGTTTCTATTACCTTAACATTCTCATGTCCTTAGAGTAAGTACTTCTCTGAATGTGAATAGTCTTGAGCTCCCTCCCCCCAGATATTCTGTCAATTCATATGTGACCACATGTGGTCTGTTCTTCATTGTGTAGATCAGCCAACTATTCCACTGATTTGTGAATTTAGTGTAGCTTTGTGTTTGAGAGCTGAGTTCTGTTGTCAATTTTTCTATAGTGTGAATGGTCATGACCACTCCTTCCCAATCATGCTGGACAGGACAGTCTGGGGTCAGCCATTTACAGGCTGTGGTTTTCTTGGCTGCTGTTAACCACATCCCTAATTGTTATGGTAGCACCACTATAGTTAGGGCTGAATAGGAACTTTAATGTTAAATCCCAATGTCTGTACTTTAATAACTTCATAACCATTGAACAGATTTGTCTGAAATTTTTCATGCACAGCCTTGTAGGGTAGATCTCTGGATTGCCAAGTTTTGTTCTGGCTGGATGTGTGGATTTTGAGATGTGGATAGAGTAGAAAAAGATTTATCAGGGTTTTTGTTTTTTGCTGGTGACACCTGTAGTGCCCAGACAGTTTGGAATTTTCATCTGAAAGTTTTAGGGTAGAAAAGGGCTGGCCCACATATATACCTTATGCTAGTTTGGTGAAAAAAATAATAATCCATTCCAAAGTTATTAAAGTTTAAAATGTAAGGATCTGAGCATGCTTAGTAAGCACTTTATAATAGCTGTATGAAATGAAAAAAAAAGAATCATTTTTCACTTGGAGCCAATCCTTTTTTCTGAGGGGAAAACTTTTAGTTTGCCACCATTTTGTTTTCAATTTAAAAAAAAATCAAAACCCAGAAAAATGAAATAATGCAAAGAGACTAACACATGTATCTTGCTCACTGGGACTCCACTAGGTGGATTCTGCACTAACAGTTGGAGAAATGAGTCCAATTTTATTTTATCACTTTTAAATCCTTTTTCATCACTTGCTTTCATTTTTGGTTTTCATATGGACATTCATATGAAAATTTTCATATGAAACAAACTGTTTCCCTGGTGTCTGGTGTTAACCCCCCACACTCCCATTGCTGTCAGTGTAATTAACTTACATGTTCCTGGTGTGTAGTGGCACCCTCTACCCTCTGATTGCCATCCCTATACTTACTTGGCACATAGTGGCATTCCCCACCCTCTGATTTCAGTCCCCATAATTAACTTATATTTCCCTGGTGTCTAATGGCACCGCATCCTCTGATTATTGTGCCCACAGTTAAATTATATTTCCCTAGTGTCTAGCAGCACCTCTTCCTCTGATCTCCATCCCCATACTTAGTTTATGATTCCCTGGCATCTAGTGGCACCCTGTCCTCTGATCGCTGTCTCCATAATTAAGTGATATTTCCATGGTGTCTAGTGGCACCCTCCACACTCTGATAGCTGTCCCAATAATTAAGTAATACTTCCCTGGTGTTTAGTAGCACCTCCACCCTCTGATTATCACATTCATAACCAACTTATATTTCCCTAGTGTCTAGCAGCACCCCCTCCCTCCGATCACCATCCCTGTAGTTAGTTTATGATTCTGTGGTGTCTAGTGGCACCCTGTCCTCCAATCACTGTACCTGTAATTAAGTGATGTTTTCCTGGTGTCCAGTGGCACCCCCCACCCTCCAATAGTTGTCCCTGTTATTAAGTGATATTTCCCTGGTGTCTCGTGGAAATTCCCACCCTCTGATCGCCATCCTTCTTACTTTTGTGTCTTTCCTGGTGTCTAGTGGCACCCCCCCAATCTCCGATTGCCATCCTCGTACAGAAATAAAAAAAAAATTCCTCTATGTTTTTTATCAACAACAAAAAATGGTCCTGCACTGATCTATCCCCACAATCCCACCTCCAGTTCAGCATCCACCACCCCACACATCCCCGTACACTCCCAAACACCTTAACTTACCTGAACAGGCCCCAGGGTGACAATCTACTCTGCTATGGGAGACAAATCTTGCTGCTGGAACCGCTGAATGCAATACGAAAAATAAGGTCAGTGTAGTTAAATGTATTTCAATGGAGTTTTCAATTTTGATGCATAACATGGCCATTTTTTAATATTTTTACACCACATTTTCAGCATGGGCTTTTGGGGACTCCACCTCCTGAACAATGGTGATGGAATTCCACAAATCCTGCACAAAAGGCAATTTTGTAGTTGTTTTATGAAATCACCTTCTGAGTAGGATTTAAAAAATGTCACTGCCCTTGTTCTTGAGATGGTGTCATAAGAAGATTATGTTGAAAATTTGGGGTCAGAATATGTAAATATTGCAAAGTTATGAACATACATTGAAATTTTACTGCGCTCGCTGGTAGCTTTGGTGGTTTTAAATATTTTGACCCCAAATTTTCCACATAGCCATTTCTTTACACCACCTCATGAACATGACAGCTGTCATTTTTCAAATCCTGGCCAAAATGTGTTTTTGCACCTGTGGCATGGAATGATGTTTCAGCAGAGATTTGAAAATTTTCACTGTCGAATTCATGAGGTGGGGTACTAAGAAGGCAATGCTGAAAATCTGGTTGCTGTTTTGCCACAGATGGAAATGCAGGGCCCTCTGGACCCGGTGCTCCCACAGGCAAATGATGATGTATCGGTTATACTATCACAAAAAGTAAGAGAATTCATTGCAAAAAAACTTAACTAATGCACCAGTTATGGTTAAAGCAACAAAAGTAGGGAAATATGGTGTTAGCGTTCCTAACCCTAACACCCCACCCACACCCTGTAGCCAGCAACAGGAAAAACATTATAGTTTCACCTCTCTTGCATCTTCTCAAATCAGGCATGGGTGTACCTTGGGGTTGCTAACCATAATGCTCACCCTATTCTCATATATTCTACACATCTCAACTTATCTTCTGATGCGATGGGGTAAGCATGAGGGTTAACAACCCTAAAGTACATCTCATGCTTGATTTGCAAAGACACAGGAGAGGCAAAACTCTGATGTTTTTTCCTGTTGCTGACTGCAGGGTGGGGGAGAGGTGTTACAGTTGGGAACCCTAACACTACATTTCCCTATTTTTGTTGCTTTAACCCTAACTGGTGCATTAGTGAATTTTTTTTTTGCAATGAAGATATAGATATAGATATTTATTTATTTGAAGAGTTTCACCAGGAATGGCATACTGATCTGAAATAGCTTGTTTCCAGATGCATCCTTGGGGATGGGGAGATGGGAGTACAGTATGAGTAAAAATACAGAGTACATAAAATATTGGTATGCACATATACAAGAATATACAGGTGTTTACACATGTGAACACAAAATGTAACCTTAAGGATACTAGATTGGCAATTCAGGTAAACCATGAATACTCATGTGTACACTGGAGTGCTGAGCAGGTAAAATCAAGAAAGAACAGGGAGATAGGAAGAGAAGTGAAGGGGATGAGGCAAGTGGGGGGCAGAAATCCAACCCACAGGAGTGAGAACCTGTCATGGGTAGATGAGGCACAGAGTATAACCAGTCAGTGACAAGGTCAAAAGAACTGGACCGGCAAGTGAGAGGTTCAAATAAGGCTCAAGAATTTTGAGTGTGTGTACACAGACAAGTAGGAGGTGTCAGCAGCAGTTGCAAGAGGGAGTGGTTAGTTCAGACAGGGGGGGGGCAAGGGCAAAGGAGGATAAGGCAGACTGGATGTGTAACGGGAGTGAGTTCCAGAGTTTGGGGAAGTGGTAGGAGAAAGCAGCTTGGCCAACCACAGAGGACCTGGGTGGGAGAGCAAGAGAGCAGAAAGAAGCACTGCAAAGGGCATAGGAGGAGGGTGGGGGTGAGAAGATGAGAGAGGAAAGGTAGGAAAGAGCTTGGCTATGAAAGAGGTGCAATGTGGCAGGTGTCCGTCATTAAGTGAAGGGATCGAGAGGGAGGTATATAGAGAGAGCAGTGGTGAGTTCGAGGTGAAGCATCCAGTGCAAAGTGGAAGAAGGAGTGGAAGAGTGTGTCCAGTCTGGACAAGGTGGATTTAGGAGCAGCACTATAGACAATGGCCCAGATATTCAAACTGCGCTCAAAAGTAGCGCAACAGCAGGAGCAAGCACAAACCTGTTGCGCAAATGTGCAACAGGTGCGATATTCAAACATGGAGCAGAGCAAATTGCACAAGCAACCAACGTCTCAATATCGCACATACTGCGCCATGGCGCAACCAGGTAGGAGAGGCTGAGCCAAAATGCTGCGCTATGGCGCAACCATGGAAGCTCAGCTGAGCAGTGCAGAGCTGCCATAGTGCAAGCACAGCCCCCCAGAGCAATGGAACTGCACATCCAGGGAGGCAGGCTGGGGCCCACCGCCAGCCATGCCACACATGGGCACAGGAACTCACTGCAGAACCCACACCACACTGGCACACCCCAAGCACAGCATCACTGGGGTGGGACGGATGATCCACGTGCCCATGGGGGACAAGCCAACTAAAGCTAGCAGAGCCATGACACCCCAGCACAACCACTGGCAGGCAGAGAGTGCCACACCCAGGGGTTGACAACCACAGTGCACATCAGTCCCCCTCAGACAAGACAGCACAGCGTGCACCGTGCCCCAAGACACCACTCATGTGCAGACAGGCACTGCAGGAAACACCATGCCTCGCACACACGGCAACCCCATGCTGCAGAGAAGCAGACCAGCCAGACCCACCCTGTGCACCCAACAGTGGGTGGCAGCAGATGGCAAGAGCAACAGAAAGGCAATGCTATGCTGGTGATACCTCCCATGGACACACACACACACACACACACATATACCCAGGACCATAGTAGCCCAGATGGCATGTACACCCCTGCAACGGAGCACCCAGAGCCAGTTGCAAAGCAGACACCAACACAGAAGTTGTACCAAAATAGAAATGTATATTGAAATAAAACAGTGAACAATAAAGTTATAACTATGTACAAGTTGGGGACGGGTAAAGGCAGGGGTGTTCAAGGGGAGGAAAAAATTGGAGAGGGAAGGCAGGGTGAAAGGGATGGGTGAAGGTCAAATGAAAGGTGGGCTACGGCCCAGCAGGCTCCTGCTCCTCCCTTGCTGTCGTCCCCTCCCTATGTCTGCGCCTACTGCCCCTGGCGCTGTAGGCTTGGCAGGAGCTCCCGGTTCGAACACAACCTGGGTCAGGGCGCCGAGACATCATGCGCCTATGCGCTGAAGCACACCGAGGCCTAGGAAAATGGGAACACAGTCAATGGCTGAGACTGACCACAACCCTGAACACCACCCAACCTGCAACCCATCTAACCCATAGCTGCACATGTGATGGCATGCACCCACCCACAGTGAACATGCGCATATGGCCATCACAAACAGGCGGCACCAGCCATGTGCACCACCTCCCACACACACTGCCCATGTCAATCACAGTACAAACTAGGCTGTCATGTGATGTTGCAACGTGGTGCGATGCCAGTTACACAGCTATGTGCCCAGTGCATGCCTGGACCACCTGTGATGCATACACAGATGTGTCGTGATGCTGCACTGTGTTGCAGGTCACCTGTGTCACACCTACATACATGGATACATAGACAGTGTCGGCAGATAAGGGCCTATGGGACACCCAGTCTGGCCATTTGGCCTTGTACGATCACTCTCTTGTCCTATAAGTCCGTTCCCCCTCACCCCTGACCTCCAGAAGTCCCTCATGGCGAACCCACACATACAGATATCCCGTGACCAAGTCAGCCCCCACCACATCCTCTTGCAGGGTGTTCCACTCGTCCACCACCCATTATGTGAAGAAACACTTTGCATGTTCCTCTTAAACGAGCCCCTCCAACTGCATCCCATGCCCTCTAGTCCTGGAACATCCTTTACACTGACAAATATTGTTTCCTGCACTCTGTTCCCCCTGTACAATACTTGTATGTCCCCATCATATCCCCACCTCCCTCCCTCCAGGGAGTACATGTTCAGTTCTGTCAACCGGTCTGCATAGGACTTGTGATGCAATCCATGCACCATCCATGTCGCCCTCCTGTGAACGCTCTCCACCCAGTCCCTGTCCATACGCAGGTATGTTTTCCGGAACTGTACACTGTACTCCAGTGTGGGGACTCACTAGTGTTTCATCTAGTGGAACTACGACCTCCCATTTGGTTGTGTCCATCATGGTTGGTGGTCCTGCCACCCCAGCATGCAATAGCATCCATGACGTAATGATACTCACACTCCTCCAGCAGCTCGGTCTGCCACTGCTGCTGCTGCTGTTGCTGCTGCTGATGCTGCTGCTGCTGTTGCCCGATGGCCTGTGGCACTGGGGCCCTGGCATGGCCCACATCAGCCTCGTCCGGCGCCCTCACCATCCGGCCTGTGGGAGACATGGTGAGACAAACATCAGTGTGACTCAAAAGCAGAGTGCCCCCTGCCCCAGTAAGACTGCCTGCCCACACAGCCATAACCATCCATCGCACAGCTGCACACACTGACACACCGATGCACAGCCACCCAGGCACACACACACCTACAGAGAATATAGGTGAATAGATGGTACACTCACGTGGCCTAGGCACCAGGCCCCGCCTGGCACGGGAACGCAGCCACGTTAACAGTTCCGGGTCCCTCCGGCGGAGATCACTGTACCGGTGCTGGCACTGCTCCTCAGACCGGTCCCGGCCAGTGACCCCCACCAGGTCAGTGGCCACTTGCTGCCACACATGGGTCCTAGGTCCGGTGAGGGGGGCCTCACCATATAGTCCCTCATAGTGGGGCTCCACTAGGGCCACCAGGTTGGCCACTTCAACTGGGCTCCAGGACACCACCCTCCTCTGAGCCATGGCCCCAACTTTACAGCAGGCAATATGGCGCCCCGCTGCGCTGTGACCCCACGTGGAGTTGTTGCACAATAGACCAGCACAGGCTCCAATCGCGCTGTTCGCACAGCGCCATCACTTTACATGGCGCTGTAACCAGACAGCGCAATAGGGACGTACACATGGCATGCCAACAGCGCCAGGGGTCAGAGGGCATACACAAGGTCACGGCAATGACGCAAGGCTACACACAGTGCCATAGGATGTATAGGCATCCTGCACGACTGCTAAGCAGAGCACCAGTGCCACAGTGGACTATTGCGCAGAAGTGCCACAGCGCCATATAGTGCCCAGTGCTGTAGCACCACTGGCACAATGGTGGCCATGGCCAGAATCGCCTATCGCGCTCAGCAGGTCTGCAGCGCGATCGACGCATGCGTAACCTGTCTGGGCATGCGCGAATGCAGTGTAGCACACAGCCAGAAACATAGCCATCGGCTCAGCAGGACCTTCCCTATTGCGCTAAGCCCAAATACGCGATATTCAGCCGACATATACAATCAGTCGATCAGCCATACAAGGCGCGGTAAGCGCGATTAGCATGTCATTAAAGTGCGCCACACCTCATTTGCATGTGTTGCACTATAAAAGTGCGACACTGGGTTGTAGCAGCCAGATTTGGTTGTTGCAGCTGAGAGGTGAGTTACATGCTGTGTGATGCTCAGGACTATGCTCATGGGCAGGGGTGCTGGAGGATGTCACAGGTTGAGGGGGCTGAGCATGATGAGGGCACTTAGAAAGGTGCAGAGGGCACCCTTTCCATCAGTTTCTGCCATGCGGCGAGGAAAGGAGGGCGCTTCGGCCCCCCCGGCCTGCAGCTATGCTCATGGGGAAATGCTGTGGACTGCACAGTGACAGGTGTCCACTTCCACCCATACAGATCAGCATGAGTGACAAGAACCAGGCCGAGGCTGTGGACGGCGGGCGTAGGAGGAGGCCGAACTTCACCACAGCGGAGACCAAGGCCCTCTTCCAGGCCTACCTGGAGGATGAGCCGCTTTTGAGTGGGCGGGCGCCCCTCAGCAGCATGCAGCTGCATGGGAGGGTAGCTCTGGCCGTCAACCTGCAGAAGCCACCAGCGCTCCATGCAGGAATGCCGCCAGAAGATGGGGACTGACGCGGGAGGCTGAAGAGAGGTGGCAGCCTTCAGGGGACGATGCTGCCACTGGTGGGGACCACCAGTGGTGTTGCAACTGACCCGACCGAGGAGACACTGGTTGCGGCCATGCAGCGAGTGCCATTCGCGGGTGTTCTGGCGGAGGATTCCAGATAGGTGGAAGCCCATCACTGCGGTATGTCATGGTGATGTTGTGGGGGCTGTTGTTCATGCACTCACATGTCTCTCTTTCTGTTTCAGATCCTGTTTGTCTGCAGGAGACGGTGGTGGTGTGCTGACAGTGAGGCAGACCTGCTGGACCAGGAGGAGGGACCTTCCACCTCCGCCCAGCAGCCTGCACACTGCAGCAGCAGGCGGCTGGGCCGACAACTCCGCCGGCAGTGATACGGGTGCAGGGGGTGCACAGCCTGTGTCACAGCAGTTTGGCATGCAGGTGTGCCAGCATGCTGTGCCTATGGCAGTGGCACGCACCAGCACCATTGATGATGGCAGGCCTGCAATGGCCAGTGGGAGGTGTGTGTCCCACGAGAGACACATGGCAGGCCAGCACGTGCCCCTGGGCCGTCCAGCTCCACACCTGTGTACCAGCATGCTGGCACAGTCACAGGCTGGGCCTGTCAGCACCGGGCGGGGCAGCATCGGTGGCTGAGCAGGTGTCTGGCACTGTTGACAGCACAGGGTGGAACAGGTGGACCTGGGGCTCAGCAGTTGGAGGGCGGCAGCAGCAGTTGCACACCAGGCCTGGGGGACAGCGTCAGGCAGTGGCACTTGTCCACCGCCCTTAGATCAGCCATACCTGGTCCTGGTGAACAGCGGCCACCCTCAAGGGTGCTGTGCACCGGACCATCCACCCTGAGGTCCACGATGCCATTGGGCATAGTACCCTTTGGACGTGCACACCCGCCTGCTGCAGGAGTCGGTACAGCTGCAGGGGCAGGTTGCAAGGTCTGTGGAGGCACTGACTGTGTCCGAGAAGCGGCATAGCAGGGAGTGTGCTCGGGACCGGGCCGAGATGGTCCATATGAGGACGGATGTGACCGCTGCCATCGACAGACAGACCCAGGCAGTGGTCTCTGTGGTGACCGCATTGACCACACTGTCTGGTGACCCTGTACCACGCACCCCACACAGTGCGCACTCCACTCCCCATTCCCAGCATCGTGCGATGCCAGGCCTGTTGACGCCGTGTTCTGCTGTGGGCATCCAGGCACCCTGGTGCAAGTTTCTTCGTGGGATGCAGACCCCTGTGTTGAGCAAGGTGGCGGTCATGCCTGGGACCCTGGTGGTGCAGTAGTGCCACCCGATGTAGCCCCTGCGGCCTGCCAGTTGCTGCTAGGCCACAGGCGGGCTGCCCGCATCCGTGGTGGCCGTGGGACAGTGCTCCTGACTGAGCTGTCTCCCAATGCAGGCCCTGTCTGGTGCCCTGTGTGCAATGTGTGTCATGGTGGGCAGTGCACTGCTGGGTGCTCTGCTCACCAAACTGACACACGGACCACCTGCACACTCTCCCAACTGCTGTCCACAGGTGCGTGTGGATGATGATGCCTGCATTGCACTGTACACCGAGGTGCAAGGTTGCCCAGGTCCTGACACACGTACGTGGACAGTCCAGGTGGTGAGGGTGGTTGGTGGTGCTGTGTGATAGCATGTAATTTACGCAGTGCTGTGCTGCTGCCCCTGTATGCTGCCTGGTGTGTGTGTGTGTGTGTTCATTTGAGTGCTCACCCCTCTCTGATGATGTGTTGGTATGCCTAGACCTTCAACTCCCCTGACCTTCATGCAGTGTGTTCCCTGTGTGCCTGTGGTTTCTGTATAGACAATATTGCCTGCATGTCCCCTTGACTTACCTGTGTTGGGCGTAGTGCTCTTCTGCAATGGTGTCCCGGTGCAGCTGGGCCTGCCATGTCAGTCGGGGGTCCCTCCATCCTAGGGGGGGCGGCTCATCACCCATATCACCGGCGCCACTGGCGTCCCCATCGCTGTCCCCCTCTTGGACCTGTACGGCTATCCCATGGTCTTTGTCCATGTTGTGCAGGATGCAACAGGCCAGGAATATCCCACAGGCCTTTTGGGGGCTGTACTGTGAGAGCTCCGCCGGGTGTCCAGGCATTGGGCGTGCCTTGAGTATCCGAACACCCGCTCTATGATGTTCCGTGTTGCGGCATGTGCCTCATTGAAACCGTGCTGCACTGGGGTCGTGGGCGCGCGGTATGGTGTGAGCAGCCAGGAGCGAATTAGGTATCCACAGTCACCTGTGTGGAGATAGTGGAGATCAGTGTTAGGTCAGGTCCATATTGCCCATATCCTTGTGTGCCACTACCATGGCACCTGTGTCATTCCCACCCTTGCACAGAGTTTGCATTCCATACATGTACTCACCCACTAGATGACCCGTGGGGATGTTCCCACTCTCGAATCGATGGCACAGTGCAGATTGGTGCCATATGAAGGCATCATGTGCTCCGCCAGGGTGTGTGGCACAGACATTGATGATGCGCCCAGTGGCATCACACACCACCTGGCAGTTGACACCCGAGAAGCCCTTTCGGTTCCGATATGCTTGCCCGTCGGGACCAGGTGGCGTGCGAATGGCCACATGGGTGCAGTCTATGGCACCTAGCACGCCAGGCATTTGTGCTACCCTGTGGAACTCCTGCATGTTTGCTGTACGCTCTGCCGCGGTGCTGGGGAAATGGATGTACTCCGCAGCATGAGGCAGCAGTGCGCTGAGGAATTGGGTGAGGATGCGTGGACGGGCCGACCGCGTAATGCCTGTGGTGTCCCCTGTCGGCCTCTGGAAGGTGCCCATGGCGAGCAGGCACATGCAGGCTGTCACCTGGTCTCCACGGACAGAGCATGACTCCGCCGTGAGGTGCCTGCATCACATCACTGCACAGCTCACTGAGCTGTCTCAGTATTGCCCTGTTCAGGCGGTACGGGCCACAATCTCGACATCGCTGTACAGCTCGTAGCTGATCGCGGGCCCGATACCGCCTGTCGGGCTGTACTGGCCAACGGGCCCCTCCACGGCCACATCCCCTGCAGCATGCTGTCTCACCCCTCATTACAGCTTCCATGTGGAGCTGACACTGTCCATCTCCTGGCTCCTGCCCCCCAGCTGCTGTTCTGTGTTACCCCACTGCCCCCACTGCTCTCCCCTGCACGGGCACCCCCACTGGCTCTCTGTCCTCCAGGACCCACTGTCCCTCTCTGCCCTTCCTGCTCCTGTCTGTCTCTCTGTCTCTCTCTCTTTCTGTCTCTGTCTCTCTCCCGGTTTGCGACCTGCTGGGTTCTTGCGCGCTCCCTTGAGCTCTTTTATTTTGGCTCACATCCAGTTACAAGCGCATCCTCCGGCTGAGCCACTCTTGCGCATTGCGCAAGTGTTCAAATATCGCATTGCGCACTTTATGCATGGACCCGCCCCCTTCGGTTGCACATGCCTTCATTTCCATTGCGCTGTGGCTCAGCGTGTTTTCAGTGGCGCAACTGGCCCCTTCTCAATATCGCAGAATGGCGCATTTTTGGATTTGCGCACACGCAACCCTGTTGAGCATGGCGCAACCCTTTTGAATATCTGGGCCAATGTCTCCATAGTCAAATAGAGGCAGGACCATTTTCTGAACAACGGCTCTGCACGCCTGCAGAGGGATGCAGATGATGTTGAGATAAAGTGCATTAGTTTGGGATGGAGTTTTTTTTGAATGGCATCCACATGTTCAGAAAAGTTGAGGTGACTGTCTAGCCAGACCCCAAGGCCATTAAAAGATGAGACAACTTCAATAGCAGACCCATCCAGTGCATGGAAGGAGGGGAGTGCAGCAATCCTGGCTAGTTTTGCCTAAAACAAAAGGTCATGGAGACCATTTTCTTTGTGTTCAGAGCAAGCTGATTTGTCTGGAACCATCGCTGAATGTTATCAAAGTCCAGTTGCAGACTGGGCAGCAAATCAGAGAGAGAGAGAGAGGGGCCTGAGGCAAACAGGACTTTATCTTCAGCATACGCTGAGGCTCAGGCAGCAGGAGATCATTTAAGAAAATTGAAAAAAGTGCTGGACCAAGGACGGAGCCTTGGGGGACACCAGTACTGACTGGGGGGGATGTGAAATTACCAATTGTAACTGATTGGGTCCTGCTTTCAAGGTAAGAGTGGAACCAGCTAGTGGCAGGAATGGAGAGTCCTGCTGCAACAAGCTTGGCAAAGAGGAGGTGATAGGCAACAGTGTTGAAGACTTTGACCAGGTCAACAAAGATGGCTGACTTAATATGGCCCGATCCAGACCAGAAAGAATGGAGTCAGTAAGCTGGAGAAGGGAGGTGGTGGTGGAGTGGGATTTACAGAACCCAGACTGGAAAGGGGTGAAGAAAGAGGTGGAATCAAGGAAAGTGGAGAGTTGAGATAAAACCAGGTGCTCCTGGAGTTTGGCAAGAGTGGGAAGGAAGGATATGGGGTTATAATTGCCTGGATTAGAGGAGTCACCACCTTTAGGGAAAGGCATAATGGTGGCATGTTTCCAGGCAGCAGGGGCAGAGCTAAGGGTTGGAGAAAGAAAGATTAAGGAGGGAGGAGACAGGGACAGCAATTGCTGAGGCAGAGAAATGGACAAGTTTGGGGTCAAGGCCATCAGGACTTTTACCCTTGAGGGGGTTGAGGGCTAGGAAAGCCTTGAAGGTGACAGCAGGTGAGATAAGAAAGAAGGAGAAAGGAGGGGATAGAAAATGTTGTTTGGGGTGGGAGACAGTGGAATTGTGGGAGGGAGGGAGGAGGAGGGAGAAAAGGAGGGAGGAGTGGACAGGAGGTATAGAAAGTGAAGTAGGTGTTAAACTCATTGGCCACTGAAAGTGTGTTGGAGATAGGGACATAATTTGCTTTGAGTATGGGGACTGTGGACTGGGCCTTAGGGTAGAATAGGGCATGAACAACCTTCCAGAACTTTGTGAGGTTGTTAATGTTGCTCTGGAAGTTAGTGGAAAAGTGCTGCAGCCATGATATGGTCAGATATTTCCAGATATTTTGCGAAATATCTAAAGTGATTCTCTCTGGTGGCCCATAGGGGCATTGTTGGCAGGAAGGAAATATCTCCAGAGATATTACATACATTTCAGGAAATAATCTGCCCAAGTCTATGGCTGCCACTATATGAATCCATATATATAAAGATTCTGTGTGGAAGGAATAATAAAATCCATGCCAACTGTAGTGTTAGTTCTCCATAGTTGGGATAAGCTTGTTCAATGCTACCTCCAGTGCAATCCAGAAAGGACAGAACAATCCACAATCCAATAAGATATGGGTATGAGTTACTGGTGTGGCCCACATCCCCTCCTGCATTTTGCCTTAGTTAACAGATCAATTTTTTGCCACTATCTGTGGAGTACGAAATAAATCTAATTATTGTTTTCCAGCCAAACTCCTTCCACTGATAACTGGAGATAATCTTATGTTGCTTATAACAGATCAAGTGCCATTCCCCTTCTGCCAGAGGAATTCCAGTCTCATCTTTCCATTTTTACCTTGTTTTATCAGGTGAGCCCTTTTTGCTCAATTGTATCACCTTATAGGCTTTTGAAATAAAGTGGGGTGGGCTAATTATTTCTATAGTTTATATTATAACTCCATTAAGGGTGTGATGGTATTTCTATCCCCACTCTAGACCTAGCCTGTTACCCAGGTAATGTTTAACTTGTAGGTTCCTATAATGATCATTATGTCTACAGTGGATGTCTTACCAAAGCTGCTCTAAGCTTTTAAATATTGAATTCTGGTAATATTGATAGTTATGATGCAGTCCCTGCCTGTTCCATCTATGGAATGCCATATCTTACTAGATCGGCAGAAATTAGTCATCCTGTATGAGCCATCCAAGAAATTTAGCTTCTCCAATAACTCCTGGAGTTCGAAGCAGGGATTTCCAGAGCAGTTCAGAACCTGTGATAAATTGCTAGGAGTTCCTCCGAGAAGGTCTATGTACAGTGGATAGGATTTGAGGAAAGTACACATCCATCCAAAAGGTTGGCCCTTGTGGAAAAGGTGGACAACTGGTCCAAACTGGGAAGCAAGACTCAGAGAACTAATTGTATGGAAAAAGCAATTAACTGAAATCTGGGTTGGTTGCCAAGTGGGATCTCGATCCTCAGCTTGTACTGAGGAGGTACACCTAGTGCAGATGCTTTTCTGTGAAGAAAAGTTGCTGTAATTTCCAAGAGGTGGGCAGGGTACAGTAGCCACCCTGTGTGTCCATGAGAGTAGGACAACAGTAAGGTTTTAGCCCTCAGGTGTGAGGTAAGACCAGGGATTGTGAGTCCACCTGCTCCTAGGAGTAACTCAGACTTTGGATAAATAAGTGCAGTGTGAAAAGAACAGAGAATCCAAATGAAAGGGAGAGAACATGTCCACCTGGTATGCAGATACTACTTCACTCCTCTTGAGTCATCCCCTTATTGGAACATATAAATAAATCTCTTATTCACCAAGCCTCAGAGAAGCATCGCTCTATAGTGAGGATCTTTGTGCTTTAGTACCAATGCCTATGAAGAAACGCTCTTTGCTTTCTTGGACAGCTCCTATTGCAGTATTATTGGATCCTATATATACCCTGTAGGCTCTAACCAGCAAGCAACTGGAGAAAAAGGAAACTAAGAAAAGGACATTTTAGAAACATCTGTCTCTTTGCACTGGCTAAAGAAATTAAGTAAGTGGAGTTGTATTTCTAATAGTAAGTAAATGTTCATGGTCTTACTAAGAATTGTTTTCATATTGCCAGAGTCAAGTTGACACTAGTGGTGCATAAGTAAGTTCCAAAGATTATGTCCATATGGATCCAGTCTATTAAGTAGAAGGATGATGTCTACAATTAGCAGGGTGAGCCAAGTGTTAGAAGAGAGGAAACCAATTGCCTCCCGATCAATTACCAGGTTGGCTACTGGATCATGTCCTGTGCAAGTAAGAGGGACTGTGGGGCAAGATGGGGGCACAACTGCCAAAATTTATCCAGCAATTTATTACTGTTAACTTAGTCAATCAGAGTAAGAAATTACAATGTAAGCGGCAGTGTTAGAGACATAATCATGTGCAGGGTTAGGGCACTCTGGGACTTCTGTTAGATTTGTACAAAGAGGATATACGGTACCTCAACAGTTCATACAAGAACATCTGCTTTATGTTTAAATGCAGGATACATACTGATGTTTTGTGGTGGGAGAAGCCTCTCGTCTCCTAAAAGTCTCCTACCCTACGTCCCAGGAGTCTCTGTTTTTAAGAGATACTGTATGTCTGCTACAGGGGTATCCCAGTTCTGGAAATCCCCCCATTGCTGTCCCTAGTTGCAGCACCATGCCCTCTGCTCCCTCCAAAGCACCTCTAACCACTGACCTGTAAATTAAGGGCAGCCTCACCTTCAGCTTGGCTCCTGCATCCAATGTTACATCTTGAGTTTCACCATGACACTAGTGAGCATGACCTCTGCATGTTGCTTCCTTTGTTGTACTGTGGCCTACATCTGCCATCACAGGGGTAATGTTGACTATTGCAATAGCAAAGAGACTCTGGCATCTGCAAGAAAGATCCCTCTGGCCTGAAGATCTTTCTTGGCTTCAGCTGTCTGTTAAATTTTCTGTCCATCTGGATGTTGCACCTCTAGTTGGGCTGGGTGGGGTGTTTTAAATTTTAGTTGTTTTGCCCAGAGATACTGCAGTAGCAGAAGTAATCATGGCACTGCCTCATAGTTGTTGGGGGGCAAAGTCATTACCAATAAAGATTCTAATGTTGCCATAAAAGATTGCTTTTAACATAGAAACATACATAGAAACATAGAATTTGTTGGCAGATTAGGACCAATTGGCCCACCTAGTTTGCCCACTTTTTCCCTATCCACAGTATCACTGCAGACTCTGCTTGACTTCTGGCTCCTTTCTCCCACCCTCATTCCTTCCAATTAATATACCCTTATGCCTATCCCAAGCTTTTTTGAACCCTTCTCCTGTTTTCACCCCAACTACCTTGGTTGGTAAACCATTCCAGGAATCCACCTCGCTTTCTGCGAAGAAGTACTTTTCTAACATCTCTCCTGAGTTTACCCCCCTTCAGCTACATAACATGTACCCCTTGTTCTTGAGTAAATTTTTTTGGAAAAATACTCTCATCCTGTAGCTTATTTACTCCACTTAGGTACTTACAGGTCTCTATCATATCCCACCCCTCCCTCCCTCCTCTCTTCCAGGGTGTACATATTGAGTTCAGTCAATCTCTCCTCTTGGGCTAGTGATGTAGGCCCCTCACCATTTTAGTTGCCCTCCTCTAGATGGCCTCAACTCAGCCTATGTCTTTTTGTAGATGTGGTCTCCGAAACTGTACACAGTATTCCAGATGAGGTCTCACCAGCAACCTATACAGAGGCAACAACACCTCTCTCCTTGTGCTGATAATCCTTCTTCTGATGCAATGTGGTATTCCACTCAACTTTCCAACTGCCTTGTCAGACTACATGCTATCTTTATATCGTTTGTGATGATTACATCTAAATCTCACTCTTGCTTGCTTGTTGTCAATAACACTCTTCCCATTTTGTATTTTGCCCATGTTTTTCTGTACCCCAAGTGCACTATTTTGCTTTTTTTCACCTTGAAACCCAGATGACATACTCCTGACCACTGCTTAAGTCTTTTTAGGTCTCTAATCATCCTTTACACACACACCCTTGAATGTCCACCACCCTATTACAGATTTTGGTATCATCTGCAGAAAGGCAGACTTTCCCTTCCAACTCCTCTGCAATGTCACTTATAAACTCATTAAAGAGAACTGGTCCCAGAACTGATCCATGATGCACCCCACTGGTCTCCTCAGAGTGAACTCCATTTACTGTCTTCTGTCCCCCAACCAATTTATTCACTCCATTTACTACCTTTTGACTTACTCCAAAGCTCCCCAGTTTGCGTAATAACCTCCTATGTGGAACAATGTCAAATGCCTTACAGAAATTCAGGCATGCCACATCCATTACATCACACTGATCTATTACCTTAGTGACCCAACCAAAGAAATCTATCAGATTCATTTGACATGACCTCCCTTCTGTAAAATCATGGTATCTTACATCTTGTAACCCATTTGATTCTAAACATTCCACTATCCCCACCTTAAACAGTGATTCCATTAACTTTCCCACCATCGAGGTAAGACTGACTAACCTATAATTTCTAGCCTCTTCTCTGCTATCACTTTTATGAAAAGGAACTACATCTGCCCTTCTCCAGTTCTCTGGAAAAATACCTCATTCTGGTGAGCAATTAAAAGGACTGTCAGAGGTGCAGCAAGTATTTCCTTGAGTTCTTTTAACACTCTAGGATGTTCCCCATCTGGTTCCATTGCTTTGTCACCCTTCAAATTAGCTAGTATCTACTCTCTCATTACAGAACACATATTACACTTTTGTGGCCCCTCTCCTTCTCCCTACATTGTGACCACGGAATAAAAGTATTTGTTTAGTATGCACGTTTTTTCCTGGTCTCCCTCTGTACAATCTCCCCATCTGTTTTTAATCTGATAGTTCCTCTTCTGGTCCTTCTCTTTTCACTTACATACCTAAACAAGTTTAGGCCACAGCCAATAGGGGTGCAGCTGAGGAATGTGATGTAAAAATATTGAAAATTACCAAAGTTATGAGCCCACATTAGCAAACTGTAACGTAGGCTCATAACTTCGTGATTTTTTAATAGTTTTTCATCAAATATTCAGCATAGCCTTCTTGTGACCCCACTTCATGAACAAGGGCAAAGAACATTTTCAGCTCCTGTCCAAAAGGTGATTTCCTGCAGGGATTGCAAAATCACCTTTCGGATGTGAAAAACATTTTGGCCAGGATTTGAAAAATGGCAGCTGTCACATTCTCGAGGCGCTGTAAAGATATGGCTGTGTTGTAAATTTGGGGTACAGATATTAAAAAAATGACTAAAGTTACATGGCTGCATTCACAAAATTCTATGTAGGCTAATAATTGTATTGTTCTTTAATATTTTTACATCAAATTTTCAACATGGCCTTCTTATGACCCCACCTCATGAACAAGGGAAGAGAACATTTTTGACTCCTGCCTCAATGGTGATTTAATGCAGGGATTGTAAAATCACCTTTTAGGCCAGATTTGTCTAATGTCAGTATAATTGTTCATGAGGCAGGGTCTCCAAAAAGGCATGTTGGAAATTTGGGCCCAAAATATGCAAAAATGCCCATGTTATGCCACTGTGTTCAAAACACCTTTGAAATACATTGAATCGCATACCTGTTTCTTCAGTTTGCAGTCCAGATTTGAAGAGTGAATATGTGTCTGTGGTCCAGAGAGGATTACAGTGTTGGACCCCCAATGGGTACGTAAGGGCTTGGATGGGTGTGGGGTGGTGGGTGCTGAGTCGAAGGGTTGGGTGGGAGACAGTTACGGCCACAAAACACATCAATGGATGGTTTTCTTTTTACAGGGTTTAAAAAAAGGAATGAGGATTCCCCATCATGACACTGGGGGATTCTGCACCCCCAGTGTCACTGTTATGTTTCTGGGGGTGGTGGTAGGTGGCGAGAGGGAGGGTCAGATGGGAGGGAGAGAAAAGATATATATTTAAAGAAAGAACCATACGTGCACAGTGGTGAGGGGGGCGGTTTCTGAAATTAACCACCTAAGATTCCTTATCATGACACTAGGGGATAGGTCATGCCCAGTGTCACTGTTGTGTTTCTGGGGGTTGGAGGGGTGGGTGCTGAGAGGGAGGGTTGGGTGGGAGGATATCTTAAATGAAAAAAATCGGTGATCACAGCAGGACATGGCACACTCTGCCATGTCCAAGATGGCCACCGCACTGTACTGCGCATGTGCTAGTAGTCACGCAAATGCAATATAGTTTGGCAGCCATCTTAGACACGGTAAAGTGTGTTATGTTCCACTATGACCACCGACACAGTATGAATAATGCAGTACTACTTCCACTGGAGACAACGAACTGAGTGCTTTACAGATGTGGAGGTGACTGTGGTACAACTCCAACATTTTGTTCAGTTGGAAGTAATGTGCTCAGTCCTTACATAGAAACATAGAAAACTGATAGCAGATAAGGACCGCCAGTCCCATCTAGTCTGCCAATAAACCCTACCTGTATCGGCTGCTGTTGACTCCACTTGGCCACTGGCTTTAGCCTCTCCTACCATCTCAAGGGTTCCCTTATGTCTGTCCCATGCATGCTTGAATCCCCCCACTGTGCTCACTCCTACTACCTCCTGGGATAGGCTATTCCATGCATCCACCACCCTTTCTGTGAAGAAAAATGTTCTCACATTGCCTCTCATCCGGCCCCTTCCAATCTCATATTGCACCCCTCTGTTCTTGTCCCCTTCCTATACTGAAAGATGTCAGCCACCTGCACTTTGTTAGTACCCTTTAGATACTTGAAGGTTTCTATCATATCTCCCCATTCCCTCCTGTCTTCCAGTGTATACATATTGAGGCATTTTAATCTCTCCTCACATGTCTTCTAGTGTAAGCCCTGCATAATTTTAGTCACCCTTCTCTGAACTGCCTCCATCCTGTCTGTGTCCTTACGAAGATATGGCCTCCAGAACTGAACACAGTTTTCCAGATGAGGCCACCCCAGTGTTTTATGCAGTGGTATTACCACCTCCCTTCTTCTGCTAGTGATACTCCAACCTATGCACCCCCGACATGCCACTGGCCCTCCCTACAGCCTTTGTACACTGTTTGGCCACCTTTAGGTCATCTGAGATGATAACCCCCAAATCCCTTTCTTCCCTGGTGACCATCAGCAACTCCTTCCCATTGTGTAACCCTCCGCAGCATTTCTCTAACCTAGGTGCATGATTTTGCACTTCTTCACATTGAACCTCAATTGCCACATCTCAGATCATTTATCTAGCTTCTCTAGGTACCTCCTCATTTTCTCAACCCCATCAGGAGTGTCTACTCTGTTGCAAATCTTGGTGTCATCTGCAGATAGACAAACCTTCCCTTCCGGCCCCTCTGCAATGTCTTCAATGAAGATATTAAAAAGGATTGGCCCCAGGACTCAACCCTGAGGTACACCACTAGTCACCCCCTTTTTCTTGGATTAGATACCATTTATCACCAACCTCTGCCTCCTGTCCCACAGCCAGTTTCTAACCTAGTTCACCATCTTGTGGCCCAGACCTAGGCTACTCAACTTATTTATTAGCCTTTTATGTGGAGCAGTGATGAAGACCTTGCTGAAATCAAGGTAGATGACATCTACCACTTCCCCCTGATCCACCACCTTCGTCACCCAGTCAAAAAATCTGTCAGATTCGTTTGACATGACCTTCCTGCTGTGAATCCATGTTGCCTCAGATCCTGTGCTCCATTGGATTCCAAGTGTTCCACAATTCTTTTGTATCCACCCTACAAATTGGGGTTTACTATAATGTCTTCCTGGGCTCCTTAATGCCCACTGTTAGGCTAGCATCCTGTCATAAGTAGTTCTAAGTATTTGTGTGAGAGTGCCCTAGTGAGCCTCCACACCTGCCTCTTTAAGAGCCTATCTAATCTGTGTTTAGAAATCAGTTGCAGCTGGGTCCAAGTGATTTAAGGCTTGTGACCAGCCAGACAGTCTGTCATCCTGCTCCATTCTGCGGTCGCTACTTGCGCTGAGGGAGCTCTCTTAGGAACTGTGATTGTTTATTGCTTATTCATTGTTAGAGTAAAGATAGATAAGTTTATCTAACCTGCTTTCATTGCAGCTTGAACATTTGGATGGGAGCCACCATGTTAGGTTCAGGACTTCCAGTAATTGGACCAATCAAATGACTGGGGACCTAAAATGGATCCTGTCTCCAGGGGTTTGTGGGAAGGAATTCTGTAGTTTTTGTAGTCTTGAGTGTTTGCACCCAAATGGACCTGGAGGTGGAGCCCTTACTGTGACTGACAGTTCCCTCAGTCAACCAAACCTTTTGGTTTACCAGGGAAATCCACAGAACTGCCTGAAGCAGTGGATCAGTTAGAGTTGGAGGTTGATGCATGAACAGCTCAAGCTTTCGAGCAGCGGCTCCCCGAAAGCATAGGGGAGTCAGCGGGAAGAGGCTCTGCTGGTCTTCCTGCCATCTTCTTCAGTAGTCCAAACTGCCTCTTGCAGGTGTTGGACCTCTCCAGTTTCCAGCCTTGGAACTGCAGCAGAAGAAAGAAGTTTCATTGTGACTTGTGACTGGGACCGAAGATTTGCTCTGAAAGCGATTGGCCCATGCTTGTGAGAGTTACCCTCGGATCGGAAGATTTGAGCAGTTTAGCTGTCAATTCGCAACAGGACAGTATCCAAACTGTTGTTTAAAGATGTTAGTGCTATAAATGTGCTGAATGTGTTTCATGGGTCATGATTTGGTTCCCCATGGTCAAATCTGTTATGCCAGCTGGAGATTTCACCAGCAAAAGATCATGAACTTTTGCAGAACTGTTTATCCTGCCTGGGCCTTGCCATCTCGGCCTAGGCTGCTACTCATGTGTCAGAGATCTTCTTGGTGAATGACTGGCCTGGGAATTCGGCCCCCTGCTCAAAACCATCAAGCAGGTAGCAACCACCTGGAGGTGAGCCATGTTGACCCTGCTTCCCCTGGCATGCCTGATCATCACCATGAGGTCTACATCTCACCTATACTGCATCCAGGTTTTGGTAGCGTGAGCACAAATCAGGGTAGCTCCCCGCAACAAAAGCAAAAATCATTGTGGTACCAACTAATTATTTCTTTTACTGGGTTCTTGCAATGGACAGAGCCATCCAGCTTGGATTACAAATTATTGGGTTGTGTGCATGCTTAACTCTTTTCTTTCTTTAAGGGTCCCAACAACAGCTGCAATGCCAGACACCCCAGGAAACGCTTCAGGCTATCTTGCATGATATACTGGGTACCCAGGGTTGTTGAACTGTCTAACTGGGACTTAAAGTGCATGCCAGACAATTCTGACTTGAATCAGATTACTAATCATTCTGCTAGATTCACGCCCCTTCCTTGTTCACTACCCCTAAATAAACCTGATTGTCTTTTTTCATGTTTAGCCTGTCTAGTGTGCATATTATTAGTTGGGTTATAGTGTTAATGCTGCATTGTTGCATTGCTGATGTTCTTTCCCAGGGCGTCTGCAGGACAGTTGCAGCAGATCTAGCCCTGGTGGTAAGTGAAAAGGGTGTGAGCACATTATTGCTACTGCCTACTGCTTGTGAATGTATCATTGTATTATTACTCAGGCCACTAGAAGGGTTGGTGTGTGGTTATTGCATCCCAGAGGGCTATACCAGATCTGTCAAGCTATCCCAGTACCATTCCTCTGGGTGGAGGCACACGATTACAGAACTCAGGCCCCGCAATCTGTGCAAAGCCATAAAGGCAGGAGTAGTAGCCCTTAGAATAGCACCACCTAGGGGTTACACTTTCTTTAAGCAGTGACTCCATAATCTTACCCACCACTGAGGTGAGGCTGACCAGCCTATAGTTTCCTGCCTTTTCCATGCTATGACTTTTGTGAAGAGGGACTACATGTGCCCTTTTCCAGTCCTCTGGAACCACCCCTATAGTGAGTGACTTACTGAACAGGGTAGCCAGTGGTGCTGCTAGATCCATACATAGCTCCTTTAATATCCTGGAATGTATGCCATCAGGTCACATTGCCTTGTTCACCCTCAGTTTAGTGAGCTCCTCTAGCACTCTCTCTTCCATAAATGGACTGGTGTTCACCTCCCTCCCATCTATGTGTCTGATGCCTAACTGTTGTCCCTGCCCCTTACCTTCCTCAGTGAAAACTGAACAGAAGTATTTATTCAGTATTGTTGCTTTTCTAGGTCCACCTCCACACATTCTCCTTCATCCTCTCTGAGCCTTACAATCCCACCCTGGCCTTCCTTCTTTCACTGATGTACCTGTAGAATGTCTTGTCCCCTTTCTTCACCATCTGTGCTAACCTTTCCTCTGTTTATGCTTTTGCTCTTCTAACAGTTTTCCCTGCTTCTTTCAGGCTATTTAGGTACACCATCCCATCGTCCTCTTTCTGTGTTCCATTATATTTGTTAATAGCCAGTTTTTTTGGCCTTTACTTTCTCTGCTACATCTTTTGAGAACCATAGTGGTTTCTTCCTTCTCTTGCCTTTGTTTCTCAGCCTAATGCACTGGTTTATGACCTCCTCTATGGCTCCCTTTAGGTGTGCCCACTGCTTCTCAACCCTCCATCCTGCATCCTTCCTCACCAGTGTTTCTTTGATGCATGTTCCATCCTAGCAAAATCAGCCCTCTTGAAATCCATGACCCTCACCTTTGTGTGGCTTGACTGCAACCCTGTATCAATATTAAACCACACTGTGTGGTAGTCCCTTGCTCCCAGGTAACTCTATACATGGACTTCTGTGATTCTGTCTGCATTGGACAGTACCTGATCCAGAACTGATCTGTCACTGGTGGGTTCTAGCACTAGCTGCCTGAGGCCTGCCCCTTGCAGGGAGTTGAGGATGTCTTGTCTCCTGTATGAGGCAGCTGCTGAGATGGCCAAATCCACATCTGGCATATTAAAATCACCCAGCAGCAGTACCTCCCTGTTTGTTGCCATTTGGTGTATTTCTTCCATTAGCATTCTATCCACCTCCTTCACCTAAGCTAGAGGCCTATAGATCACCCCACTGCAGATTGCCATGCTATTGCCTGACTCAGGGGTGACTCTCAGTGCCTCAGCCTCCCCTTGCCTACTGTGTACCTCCATAGCTTCTATACCTTCCCTGATGTACAAGGCCACCCTTCCATCCTTTTTTTACCCACACTATCCCTCCTGAATAGGGCATAACCTGGTACATTTACCTCCCAGTTATGGTTAACAGTGTACCATGTCTCAATTATTACCATTATGTCCAGATCAGCCTCTTCCATCAAGACCACCACATCTGGGATATTATTTCCCAGGCTGTAGGAATTTGTATACATGGCCTTCCATGTTTCACTGACTGTCTGCCTTCTGCTACTGCTGTTGCTCTCATGTTCCTACTTCTCATTCCTGTTTGTTTCCTTTGTTGCCCCCCCACCTCTTCCATATCTGTTATTATGGGTTCATGTGTACCTGTCAACAACTTGCCTTCCTGAACTTCCTTGCTTGCTGCTTTAATCTGAGTGGGTGGGCTGCTTGGGTTTCCTGTCCTTTTCTACTAGCAAGAGGTCAGCAGGGCTATGCCCACTGCAGCACTAAAAATGTCTTGTCCCCTCTCGTTGCCTTTTGGACAATCCTCACTTCAGTTTGAGTCTTTGCCCTTCTTTCTGTTTTCCCTGTTTCCCCCTGTTTCTCATGATGCAACTCCCTATTACCGTCCTTCTGTGTCTCCTTATAGTTTCTGAATGTTACCTTTTTAGCCTTCACCTTTCTACCCACCTCCCTCTAGAACCATAGTAGTCTGTTCTTCCCTCTTACTTTTACTCACTTGCCTGATGCAGAGATTTGTAGCCTTCAATATGGCCCCCTTTAATTTTGCCCACTGTTCTTCTACTCCACCTAGGTCATCTCCCCATGCCAAATCATCCCTCAGGCATTTATCCATTTTTGCAAAATCTGCTTTTCCCAGGCAACTTGCAGTAGTTTATCTTTGACTGAGTAATTTAAAAATCTGACAATGATTGAGTACATTCAAGCCTCTGGGGAGGTTGGCTTTGACCCCAATGCATGATGTATATGTTCAGTATCCAGGGGGTATGCAGCATCCAGTTCCGAGGCTGTTTGGGAGAAATGTCATGGAAGGCCATGAGATTGGTGCCTTCTGGATTCTCAGACATACCATAAATATGTATATTCTTCCTCCTTGCTTAATTCTCTGCATCTTCATGGCGGTTCATTACAGTATGTTAAGTCTCTGCCATTCCATTACTGTACTTTGTGTTCAAGTTGGTCAAGATGACCATCCATGGTGGTAAGCTGTCTGTTAGCTTTGTCAGCTCTTTGTTCAAGAACGGTGCTGTCTTTTAAAGCATCTTTTTTTTTCCAGTTGTTTAACCAGGAGTGGCACACTCTTTTATATCTGCTCAAAATGATTTAAATTTCTCATATTGTTTCTAGTTACATTTTTTTAACTTGTGTTTTCTTCCCCTTCAGTGTGGTCTCCTTGTAGACCCTCCTTATCCCCGAGGTCTGTGAGAGTTTGGAGTCTGAGCCCTACAGACAGGATCTGACAGGATCCTCCATTGGTAATAGTATGTTTTGTTTTGATGACTTCATCATGCATGCAGCGCCCCTCTTGATATAGATTGTGAGTGGTTTGAAAGTGAATTAAAGATCTGGAAGGGCTTTTCCAAGAATGTTAGGGGAGATGTCCAGTTTCAAGCTGCCATACCTGCTGCAAAATCACTGGAAGTCCAGCATTAGTAATTCTTATAAAAAAAATATATCTGCCAGAACCCACAAATTATTGATCTACAGCCTTAATAAAAGTTGATTATAAAACCATTAAAAGACTAATTGTTAATAGATTGCAGGTCATCCCTCAGGTCATCGGCCCCAGCTACTCTGACTTTTTCAAAGGAAGAACTATCCGTGAAGGACTGAGAAGAACACAAACTGTTTTCAATTTATATTAGGAATATCAAGAAGAATTTATCACAATTGCCCTGAATGCTATAAAGGCTTTCAATTTTCAACCATTGAAATTCATGATTAGACACCTGGAACATTGTCATTTTCCAGTTTCTATTATGAATATCATTTAATTTTATAGTGAACCCACTGCAATATTTAAGCTCAATCAATGTCAATGAGTTCCGCTTTATTGTTGTCTTTAGTTCAGCCAATGAGCACTCAGATCTTGAACTGCTAACTAATTAAAAAAAATAATTCTGCATGGTAAAAAGGCTGCATTGATATGGAACACTAAATAAAGAAAAAATAGGACTATTTCAAAACCAAAATACAAAACAATACACTGGGGTGATTAGACATACCTTACATATGCCCAAATGTGCATTTATATTGAAATATATAAATAATATTGATTGTGTTTCCTTTAGTAATATGGAACCTGTATGTGCATGTAATTAACTTTTTTTCAGTGAGCTTATATTTATATGTAACCCCTAAATCTCTTTTTTTCTTTTATAAAAAATGATGTACCTATAAATGTTTCTTATACAATATACTATGCTATAAATACAAAATAAAAAAAATATTTTGAAAAAGGTATCAGCTCAGGACACTGAACATGTACTAGCAGGAGGCCAGAAGGGAGAGGGGCAACATAATAAAGACCTCCAAGTTCCTGAACAAGGTAAATTATAAGGAACTATTTAGCAGGAATGGTGGGTCAAAAACAAGGAGGCATAAATATAAGCAGGTGAGGGTGGGAGATTAAGGAGGGATGTGAGAAAGTTATACTTTACAGAGAGTGATGAAGCCATGGAACTGCCTACTGGCAGAAGTGCTGAGCACAAAAAACGTTACTGGGTTCAAGTATGACTGTGACAGAGCAAAGGGCTTAATAGTTTCTTGGGGGGGTAATAGTAAGGCAGGGAGCATGAGGGAGGGAGGTGAGGGCAAAAATTCCATCTAGACAATAGATCACAATGGTATAGCCTGACAGACTGGGATTTATCTCTGGCTACCAATGTATGTAGTCTATATCTGGCACCCAGATTTCATAAAATATTCGTAGTTTTTAAAGTAGTGGTGGAGAATAGGAATATTCTACCTCCAACCATATGGGGCCATGACAATTCTGTACAATGGTAATTATGAAAGTGTGTATGTTGTTCAACAAATTCAGCATGCAAGCATTCAGTGTTTTAATGATCACTGCCACTGATGTTTCCATTTAACTAGCATTACTTACACTGACAGTGCTGTATACTTGAGTCCATTTTTGGTCTCTAAAATAACTGTAATAGAAGTTTAATTCCTATTGTCCCTGAATGTGCTTCAAGAAAATATAATAACCTTTCTCAGAGTGCAGCAGGCACAATGACTCAGTGGTCCTAATGGTGCACATTTGCATTTACTAGACAAGCCAAATCCATAATTAAAATATGGCCTAGGTTGTTCTTAAGTAACATGATTTGACCATCCAAGCAAGGCAAAATCTGATGCCTTGGTAAGAACAGTGTATTTGTGAGTTACTACTGCACATGTCTTTGCAGTGGCAGATATCATGACACTTTTTCAAGTCGGAGATAACTTTTGTTTCCTTGACATGGATAATCTTGATAAGGCAGCTACATCTGTATGTGGTGGTGAACTTTATATTAAATGTCACACCTACTGTACCACTCCTTATTCTTGTAGCAGCCCAAGGTGATAACATTTCATTACAATAAAACTATACGCAGGTTCCCCTTTTGCAATATGGGCATATGTTTCTGAATTTTGTCTAATGTTAAAAAAAACTGTATAATGTACTTCTCTGTGCCATGTTCAAAGCAGAGTGAAGTTATCATTATCCACACAAACCTTTATGATATTTTAAAATAGAAAGTGAGTTAACCATGGATTAGGGCAGTGCAGCATTTCAAATTCCACTGGGAGAATTCCTGCAGAATTTCAATTCAATTTCCTAATTTTCCACCACTAAGTAATCAGGATTTTTAATGTGCAACAATGCAAACTATGGAATTTTGTCTAAAGTTAATGTACTGCAATCTGCAGATATGTTCTATGATCTTTTCTTTCATATTGAACTGAACAGGATAGACAACAATGTAAGCTACAGAATTTTTACTTACGTTCATGCAAATTGCAAGATTTGTCTGCATTTTTTTCTTGTACAGCATGTAATAGAATAGATATCAATGTAAACTGCTGAGTAGGACCTGGGTGTACTTTATCTTCTGCCAGCAACATTCTGGCAAAACTCCAATTTTGCTGCCATTACATTTTGCAACATTTCCATGAACATTTCATGAAATTGCACCCTAATTGTGACTTCAGTTATTTCCATTTAATTTTAAAAGTGTTTGTCCAAATTGCACCTGCTTGTGGTATAACATTGCCAAGGTCTGTACAGATCTGTACCAAGCTTCAGATGTCTATCTGTAAAGCTGACTGAGTTATACATCTTCAAACTTTCAGAAATTTTAAAATTACATCTCACAGTTATGTAAACTGAAAATATTTCAGCAAACTGTACAAAATTTGCTATGGTGACTTTGTTGAGGTCTGTACAGAAGTGTGGCAAGTTTCAGATTTCTGTCTGTAAAGGTGACTGAGTTATCAGTCTTCAAACTTGTTGAGTGCAAAATTACATTTTGCGATTATGTAAACTAAATGTATTTATCCAAATTGCACTAAAGTTGGTATGATGACTTTAACAAGGCCCATATACACATTAACCAAGTTTTAGAGCCCTGTCTTTAAAGATGACTGAGTTATAAGACTCCAGTCCTTCCGAAATATTAAAATTACGTTTCACAGTTATGTAAACTGCAGAACTGTAAGCCCCTGTCACTTTAAAACTAGAGAAGAGAATATCAACAATTTTGTTAGGTTAATTTACTTTAAATATTAGACTTTGAGGCCACCTCCATGACCCAGCAGCAGAATGTCATGTTGCCATGCTAACGACCAAGGCCACTGGTTTTCAATTTTTACTGGAAAACTCATTAAAATTCTGGAATTTGGTCTGCCTGAACACCGGTAAAAACAAAGAATAATTGCTTCCTGTACTATTTTCAGTTTGTTTCATTTAATGCTCTATATAGTAAGTCTTCTTTTAGTCGTATTATTTATACACATACTAAAAGAATGACAGTGCAATCCTGGTAAAATATGGAAATCACACTACTAACAAACACCGGGGCAATCTCTTCACCCTCACAATCTTCTGTCGGTGCATATGCTTGAAGCACGCACGCTCCTATTGGTGAGGTGTCAATTATAAAAAAACAAGACTCTTTCTGATACTGACCAGATAGGAGGCTCCATAGCAAAAGTATAGCGTTACCAGGTGTAATGTGAATATCTTGAATGATGAACTATGAACATGAGTCATGAATCATGGACATCACTGTGCATTAGCCTAAATTCTTGGAATATGCCAGATAACCATTGGAGCTCACTGACTTATTGACTTGTGAAAGCACATGCATGTGCAGCATTTTTTCTTGTACAGTGCCACCTGCTCTCTCTTTAATAACCCTGTAGATAACAATGTATATTTTTACTATTTAAAAACAGTGGCACCAAGTGACATCAAGCCTCAAGCCTTACAACTAGTTGTGACTGCGGCCACTGTGACAGAAGCATCTGAATATCTTTTGTCATGACAGAGCACGATGCTTAGCTACATCATCTCAGAAGTATTGGAGATGTATTGCAGGGCCATGATGCCAATGCAGGTAAGGTGATTCAGTAGTGGTAACTACTTTGCAAAAGCACATGCTTATTCATTGAAGCGCTCATTTGGGCTACCAGCTATGGAGGTGAGTGGAGGGCTGTGCCAGTGGCCCGATTGGGGTACTGGGGGATGGGGGTGGGTGCTATCTTCTGAAGACAGGGTGGGGTTTGTGGGTCCACTAGACACCAGGGAGTGGGGTCTGGTAAAATATTACATTTTTTTAAAGGATTGTTGGTCCCGAGATTGGGGAAAAGAATTTCTTAATGGGGGGGGTGGTGCTTGCTCAATTTGGGCCAATGATTGGCTGGGAGTGGGACCACTAGACACCAGTGAGATAATTTTAATTCATATTTGGGCCAGTGAGTGGTCAGGAGGGGGAACCACTAGACACCAGGGACAGGGGAAGAGATTTTTTTTTTTAAGATTGGGGGCAGGGGTCATGGTTGGGGAGGAAGGGAGGGTTCTTCATTTCAGCTGGTGATAGGCTGGGGAGGTCCACTAGACACCAGGGGCAGAGGAGGGGATTGCATTTATGAAAGATTGGTGGCCAGATAGTGGCAAAATTACAAAATGTCGCCCAAGTGGCAGTGAAATTTCACCCACAAGTTGCAAGCTTCACTGGTTCGAAAGCAAAATTTCACCCGCTCTGTGGGTAAAATTTCACATTTTGGCCAGCAAAATATTTAATGAAATGCATAAATTACGTGAACTATTTCACCAGGTGAAATTTTCCAATTTTGCACAACTCTACCCACTAAGAGGGAATCATCTTAGGAGTCAAGAAAGACTTTTCTAAGTTTTTCTGATGAAAGTTTCCAGTTTGTGTCTTTTCCAGCAAGGTAAAAAGTATTTTTTTTTGTAGGGCAGGTTTAGTGCAGGGATGTCACAGTCATGTAACACATGATGGCACAGTAGTTTCTCAAGGTCTGTGCAAAGGGGGTAACATAGAATAACATATCTTCTGTGGACAATTCACCCCTAAGCTGGCAACTGGTAGGAAGTCAGATGGCTGGAGTACCCCTATGGGGAAGAAGGAGGGCTGGCCTCTTCAGGCATGGCCCCCTGGTGTAGCACCTTCTGCCGGGGGAGAATCGCATGTCACATGGCTGTAGAAGCCACCCTTAATGCCTCAGAGGCTGGAGTCCATCTGGAAGTCATACCCCTTCTGTCAGATCCCCTTGGGGTAAGGGGATAGCCGAGTTATTATGAATTTGGATTAAAAATCTTTGCTATGGCTCTCTTGCTGTGCATGTCACACTAATATGCTGTAATTTGGGTTACAAATTGGTTTTAAATTAATACATGGCTGTGTCCATTTTTTCTCCAAAGCATGTTGTATGTCTCAGTTGTTTGAGTGAGGGGAGGAATGATATGGCCTGCTCAGGCAATGTAAAGGTAGTGTTCTGGATATATGTAATTGTCATGCACACAAATCTTACTGATCCCAACAGTATGCTAAGAACTGCAAGGTAATGCACCTGGGAAACAAAAACCCAGGGGAAGAGTACACAATGGGGGGTGAGATACTAACAACAACAAAAATGGAAAGGGACCTGGGGGTAGTCCTATCAGATGACCTAAAGACGGGCAAGCAATGTGAGAGGGCAGCAAGGAGGGCTGGGGATACTGGGATGCATAGGGAGAGGCATCACCAGTAGAAAACAGGAAGTTATTATCCCTCTGTACAGACAGCTGGTGAGACCCCATCTGGAGTACTGTGTGCAGTTCTGGAGACCCAATCTCCACAAAGACATAGACAGGATGGAAGCTGTCCAGAGGAGGGCAACTAAAATGGTGCAGGTCTGCACGGAGAGACATATGAAGAGAGACTTAAGGACTTAATATGTATAGCCTAGGAAAGAAGGAGGGGGGACATGATAGAAACGTTCAAGTACCTCAAGGGAATCAACAAAGTCCAAGAGGGTAGCATCTTTCAAAAAAGAGGTGTGCAAGAACAAGAGGGCACAATTTGAAGATAGAGGCTGACTCAGAGGTAATTTAAAGAGTATTTTTTTACAGAGATGGTTGTGGATGCATGGAACGGCCTTCCAGAGGAGGTTGTGGAGTCAAAATCAGTGGTGGAATTCAAGCATGCATGGGATAGTCATAAGGCAGTTCTAGGGGGTGGGGGTAGGAAGAAGTAGGCTGCTGGTTAACTAGGATCAGCAGCTTATCCAGTAGGTAGGGAAATGGGCAGACTGGGTGGGCCAAGCGGTCCTTATCTGCCGTCAAATTCTATGTTTCTATGTTTCTATGCATATGAAATGAACTGACTACACTTATGTACTGTACACTGCAAAATTCTGCCACTTTCTGCAGACAAATGGCACAATTTGGCAGATGCCAAATGGGAGGAATTCCATGGGATTCTGTAGGTAGGTAGGTAAAGTTTATTGATCGACAAATGTCTTCACAAACTTATACAAACTTTCCAATAACAGTACACATCTATAAATACATTGCACATTAATAAAATAATTTACATTATACATCTATATCTAGTTTTACTCGTTAGCAAAATAATTATTGCATTTTTGATCTATAAAATCATCACTACTCAGTGCAAAATGTATCTAAAAAACAGTGTCACAAGTTAATATCTTTTCATCATCACAGTTTAAGAGAATGTATAAATTTGTACAGTGTTGAAAGTATATATGTTTCACAAGAGGTGAACAGGAAGATTATTAACTCCAGAGGGGAGACCATGGGTGCTCAACACCGGGGCCAACCATTTTTTTCCTTTTTGTTTCATACTGGGGACAATGTAACACTAAGGCCCAGATATTCAAACTGCGCCCAAAATGTGCGCAACAGCAGGAGCAAGCACAAATCAATTGCGCATATGTGCAACAGACGCGATATTCAAACATGGAGCAGAATAAATTGTGCAAGCAGCCAACGTCTGAATATCTCACAAACTGCGCCATAGCGCAACCAGGAAGGAGAAGCTGAGCAGAAAGGTTGCGCTATAGCGCAACCAGGGCAGCCCAGCTGAGCAGTCCAGAGGTGCCATAGCGCAAGCAGAGCCCCGCAGAGCAATGGAACTGCACATCCAGGGAGGCAGGCTGGGGCCCACCGCCAGCCATGCCACACATGGGCACAGGAACACACTGCAGAACCAACAAGACACCTGCACACCCCAAGCACAGCATCACTGGGGGTGGGACGGATGATCTACTGGCCCATGGGGACAAGCCAACAAAGCACAGCAGAGCCATGATGCCCCAGCACAACCACTGGCAGGCTGAGAGTGCCACACACACGGGGTTGACAACCACAGTGCACATCAGCCCCCCGTACACACAGCACACCCTGAACCGTGACCCCAAGACACCACCCATGTGCAGTGACTGGCACTGCAGGAAACCATACATCCCCCCCGGGCACACGTCAACCCCGTGCAGCAGAGAAGCATACAAGCCAGACACACCTGTGCACCCAGCAGTGGGTGGCAGCAGACGGCAAGACCAACAGAAAGTCACTGCCATGCTGGAGATACCTCCCCATGCACACACACACACACACACACACACACACACACACACACACACACACACACACACACACATACCCAGGACCATACCACCCCAGATGGCATGCACACCACTGCAACTGAGCAACCATAGCCAGCTGCAAATCAGAGACCAACACAGTATTCATAACAAAATATAAATGTATTATCAAAATGTAAAGCACAAAACAATCAACCATAACTATTTACAAGGGGGGGGGGTACAAGGTAGGGGTGGGCAAGGGGTAGGGATGAACAACTTGGAGAGGGAAGGCAGGGTGGTAGGGATGGGTGAAGTGGGAAGGGTAATCAGGCCTAAGGCCCAGCAGGCTGGTCCCCCTCCGCCCAGTGCCACTGTTCCCGGCGATGCCTCCTCCGCAGGCCATGTCGATGGATGTCCCTGAGGATGGCCTGATTGTCCAGGGACACTTGTGTCAGCCCATGTATCTCCCGGTGTATCCTCCTGAGAACAGTGAGGCCTAGGAAAATGGGAACACAGTCAATGCCTGTGACTGACCAAAACCCTGAACACCACCCAACCTGCAAGCCATATAGTCCAATGTCCCGCACCTGTGATGGCATGCACCCACCCACAGTGAACATGCACATGGCCATCACAAACAGGCGGCACCAGCTATGTGCACCACTGCACACACACACTGCCCATGTCCATCACAGCACAAACAAGGCTGTCAAGTGACATGGCAATGTGGTGCGATGCCAGTTACACAGTTATGTGCCCAGTGCATGCATGGACCACCAGTGACGCATACACAGATGTGCTGTGACACTGGACAGTGATGCATGTCGCCTGTGTCGTGCATGGTTGTGTTGTGCATGGCTGGTGTTCTTGCCCCCCCCAGCATGCAATAGCATCCATGAAGTAATGATACTCACACTCCTCAAGCAGCTGGGTCTGCCGCTGCTGCTGCTGCTGCTGCTGGGGCGCACCACCCACAGCACCACCGACCGGCACCGGGGCCATGGCACGGCCCTCCTCACCCCGTGCCTGCATCCTCACATCCCGGCCTGTGGGAAACATATGTTGAGAAAAACATCAGTGTGATTCCAAAGCAGACTGCCCCCTGCCCCAGTGAGAGTGCCTGCCCACACAGCCAGACCCATGCATCTCACACCTGCAGACACTGACACAGCCAACCATGGCAGAGCCATCACCTATGCACAGCCACCAAAACACACTCACACCCCTACAGAGAATACAGGTGCATAGATGGTACACCCACCTGGCCTAGGGACCACGACCCTCCTGGCACGTGACAGTAGCCACTCCAGAAGCTGAGGATCCCTCCTGCGGAGGTCACTGTAATGGTGCCGGCACTGCTCAGCTGACCGGTACCGCCCAGTGACCCCCACCAGGTCACTGGCCACTTGCTGCCAGACCTGGGTCCTAGCAATGGTGAGGGTCACCTCACCATACAGTGCCCCATAGTGGGGCTCCACCAGGGCCACCAAGTTGGCCACTTCCACGGGGCTCCATTGCACTGCCCTCCTGCATGCCATGGTACCAACTTTACAGCAGGCAATATGGCGCCCCGCTGCGCCGTAACCCCACGTGGAGATGTTGCGCAATAGACCACCATAGGTTCCAATCATGCTGTTCGAACAGCGCCGTCACTTCACATAGCGCTGTCACCAGACAGCACAATAGGGCCGTACACATGGCAGCCGAACAGTGCCAGGGTGCAAAGGTCGGACACCAGGTCATGGGCAATGACGCAAGGCCACGCACAGCGCCATCTGACGTATACGCATCCTGCGCGACCGACCTCCTGCATACCAGTTGCACAGTGGACTATTGCGCAGTAGTGCCACAGCGCCATATAGTGCCCAGTGCTGTAGCGCCACTGGCACAATGGTGGCCATGGCCTGAATTGCCGATCGCACACAGCACATCAGCAGCGCGGCAGACGCCTGCGTAAACTATCTGGGCATGCGCAATGCAGTGTGCCACACAGTCACAGATCTGTGCCATTGGCTCAGCCGACTCAACCGTATTGCGCAAAGCACAACTGCGTGATATTCAGCCGACACATGCAAATCATCTGATCAGCCATTCAAAGGCGCAGTGGCGTGATTTGCATCTCATTATAGTTGCTCCACTCCTAATTTGCATGCATTGCACTATAAATGTGTGACATTGGGCTGCGCTGGCCAGATTCGGGTACTGCAGGTGAGAGGTGAGTTGCACGCTGTGTGATGTTCTGGACAATGGTCATGGGAAAATACTGCTAGACTGCACAGTGACGAGGTGTCCACTTCCCCCCATACAGATCGCCATGACCGAGCAGAGAGAAGGTGAGGGTGAAGATGGTGGGCGTAGGAGGAGGCCCAACTTTACCCCAGCAGAGACAGAGGCCCTCTTCAGGCCTACCTGGAGGAGGAGCCACTACTGAGTGGACGGCAGGGCACCCCTCAGTCGGCGGCTGCATGGGAGGGTAGCTGGACCGTGAACCTGCAGGAAGCCACCAGCGCTCCGTGCAGGAATGCAGAAAGAAGATGGGGACAGACCGCAGGAGGTTGAAGGAGAAGGTGGCAGCCTTCGGAGGCGGCCTGCGATGCTGGCACTGGCGAGGGCCAGCCAGCGGTGTTGGAGCTGACCCGGCTGAGGAGAGACTGGCTGCGTCAATGCAGCGGAGGCGCTATTGAGGCGTACCAGGAGGTGGATTCCAGACAGGTGGAAGCCCATCACTGCAGTATGACATGGTGGTGGTGTTGGGGAGGTTGTTCACATGCACTCACATGTACTCTCTTTCTGTTACAGATCCTGTTCATCTTCAGGAGATGGTGGTGGTGAGGTCCAGGCAGTGATGATGACCTGCTGGACATGGAGGAGGGTCCATCCACCTCTGTCACCAGCCAGCATGCACTGCAGCAGCATGCATGCTGGGCCGCCAACTCTGGTGTCGGTGATTCGGTGTGGGGTGCACAGCCTGTGTCTCAGCAGGTCTGGCATGCAAGCATGCCAGCCGCGTGACTGTGGCTGTAGCACGTACCTGCACCATTGATGATGCAAGGACTGCAATGGGCAGTAATATGTGTGTGTCCCATGACGGACACACAGCAGGCCAGCATGTGCCCCTGGGCCTTTCTGGTTCCAACTTGTGTACCAGCATGTTGGCACAGTCCCAGGCTGTGCCTGTCAGCACCGGTGGAGCAGCACCGGTGGCTGTGCAGGTGTCTGGCACTGTTGCGGCCACAGCGGTGGAACGAGTGGACCCGGGGGCACAGCGGTTGGAGGGGCAGCAGCAGCAGTCACCCACCAGGTCTGGGGGTACAGTGTCAAGCAGTGGCACATGTCCGCTGCCCTTTGATCCGCCCATTCCTGGTAATGACGAACAGCGCCCACCCTCAAGGGATGTTGTGCATCAGGACCTTCCACACCCTGGGGGACAGGATGCCGTTGGGGCACAGTACCCATTGGACGAACACACCCACCTGCTGCAGGAATCAGTACAGCAGCAGAGGCGGGTTGCAATGTCCGTGGAGGCACTGTCTGTGGCTGTGGAGCAGCACAGCAGGGAGTGTCTCTGGACCTGCAGAGCTGGTTGGTATCGCGACGGATGTGACGCGCCGCCATTGACAGGCTGACCCAGGCAGTGGTCTCTGTCATGGATGCATTGGGCACACAGTCAGGTGCCCTGTACGCCACACCCCACACAGTTCACTCTCCACTCCCGTTCCCGGTTGTGCGACACCAGGCCTAGTCGACACGGGTTCTGCTGGCATCCCGAGCACCCCTGGTGCAGGTTTGTTCGACATGCTGCAGACCCCTGTGCGGGCAAGGTCGCGTTCTTGAGTGGGACCCCTGGTGGTCCAACAGTGCCACCCATGTGGCCCCTGCTCAGCCTGCCAGGGCTGTTGGGTCACCGGTGGGCCGCCACGCATCCAGCGGTGGCCGTGGGACAGTGCTACATGACTGATCTGTCTCCCAGTGCGGGCCCTGTTTGGTGCTGCCCTGTGTGCAATGTGTGTCATGGTGGGCGGTGCACTGCTGGGTGCTCTGCTCAACACGCCAACACCGCGGACCACCTGCACACCCTCCCAACTGCTGTCCACAGGTGTGTGTGCATGATGATGCCTGCATTGTACTGTACACCAAGGTGTAAAGGGTGCCCAGCATCTGCACACGTACTTGGACAGTACAGGTGGTGGGGTGGTCGGTGGTTCTGTGTTAGCAATCAGCTTCTGCTGTGCTGTGCATCTGCCCATGTACACTCTGTGCCTGGTGTGTGTGTGTCCATATGGTGTTCACCCCTCCTGATGGTATGTTTGTATGCCTGGACCCTTCCACTCCCTGGCCGTCATGCACCCCTGGTGTGTACCCTGTGTGCCTGTGGTTCGCATGGACGGTGTTGGTTGCACAGCCTGACACCTGTGTTCTGCATAGTGCTCCTCTGGAATGGTGTCCGGTGCAGCTGGGCCTGCCGGATCAGTCGGGGTCCCGCCGTCCCCAGGCAGGGGCTGCTAATCACCATCAACACCGCAGCCACTGGCGTCCCCATCGCTGTCCCCTCTTCTAACCTGTAGGGCTATTCCATAGTCTTTGGCCATGTTGTGCAGGATGCAACAGGCCAGAATATCCCACAGGCCTTTTGGGGCTGTACTGTAGGGCACGCCCGGAGGTATCTGGGCATCGGAAGCATGCCTTGAGCATCCCAAACACCCGGCTCTATGATGTTGGCGTGTGAAGCATGTGCCTCATTATAGCGTTGCTGCAATGGGGTCATGGGCGCGTGCAGGGTGTGACAGCCAGGGACAGAGTGGTATCCGCTGTCACCTGTGTGGAGATAGTGGAGATCAGTATCATGTTCAGGTCCATATTGCCCATATCCCTGTGTGCCACTACCATGGCACCTGTGGTATTCCACTCCTTGCCCCGAGTTTGCATTCCATACATGCGTGCTCACCACTAGATGGCCTGTGGGGATATCCCCACTCTTGAATCGATGGCACAGTGCGACTGATACCATATGAAGGCATCATGTGCTCCACCAGGTGTGTGGCACAGACAGTGATTATCCGCCCAGTGGCATCACACACCACCTGGCAGTTGACACTGAGAAGCCCTTTCTGTTCCTATATGCAGCCCCATCGCCAGGTGGCGGCGAATGGCCACATGGGTAGTCTATGGCCCTAGCACACCAGGCATACACACTACCACCTGTGGAACTCATGCATATTTGCTGCACGCTCTGCCGTGGTGCTGGGGAAATGGATATACTCATGAGCATGTGGCAGCAGTGCGCTGAGGAATTGGGTGAGGATCGTGACATGGCCGACTGTAGCTGATGCCTGTGGTGTCCCCTGTCGGCCTCTGGAAGGTGCCTGTGGCGAGCAGGCACATGCAGGCTGTCACCTTGGTCTCCACCGACAGGCGTGACTCCATTGTGAGGGTGCCTGCATCACATCACTGCACAGCTCACAGAGCCGTCCTCAGTATTGCCCTGTCCAGGCGGTACCGCCCACGATCTCTACATCTGTGTACAGCTCAAAGCTGATGCGGCACGGTACTGCCTGTTGGGGTCATACCTCGACGGGCCCTTCCATGGCCACGTCCCCTGCAGCATGCATTCTCACCCTCATTACAGCTTCCATGTGAAAGCTGGCACTGTCCATCTCCTGGCTTCTGACCCCCTGGCTGGTGTTGCTGTGTTACCCCGCTGTCCTCACTGCTACTTCCACTGCACCGGGTACCCCTACTGGCCTCTACAGCCTATGGCCCACACTTGCCTTGCCTGCCCTAGCCTGTCACTGTCTGTCTGTCTGTCTGTCTCTCTCTTTCTCTCCCCCACTTGGCATCCTTGTAGCATTCTTGCACCGCTTCCTTGAGCCTTTTTATTTTGGCTCATTTCCACTAGTGCGCAATTTCCGGCTGTTCCGCTGTTGCGCATTGCGCAAGTCTTTGAATATCGTATTGCACTGTTTATGCATGGATCCACCCCCTTTGTTTGCTCATGCCTTCATTTGCATTGCGCTGTTGCTCAGCATGTTTTCGGTGGCGCAACTGCCTCCTTCTGAATATCGCAAAATGGCGCACTTTTGGACTTGCGCATGCGCAACCCTTTTGAATATCCGGGCCTATGTGTTTAAGATCATCCTCTATTCCATATGTGCACTTACATTTTGGATCCATCATTCCTGCTCTTTGTTGATCATACAGAATGCAATTTGCAGCATATAACTCAAGTCTATACCCGGTTATAACTCTCCTTTCATCAGGATTTGGACAAATATGATTCCAAGTTATGTTTTGTTTTTATAATTTTGTATCATCTATAATGTAGCTTGCTAATTTTTTCCTGATTCTGGAGAATTGTTATATCTCTTTACCTCCTTTTAACCTGCTCTGAAATTTCACCCAGTAGAGTGACATTAATTTCATAAGGTTAGTTTCCCAAGCCTGATGGTAGAATATGTTCCTTAATAGTTTTGATAGTGCTTGAAGTAAAATTTACTTGGTGGTAATTTATTTGTTATTCAAGACACATCCTGGGTAATCTATTGTCCTGAAGGAGAAACAAGTGCAATATCAAAATTATCCTTTTTTCTAATGACATTGTGGCTAATCGGAATTGTCCTAGTTATTTTCTTAGTATTTCTGCCGGTACTGACTGTTGCACTTTTAATATGTAACAATACATTTTATTTATTTCTATTTCCAGTGGCTTTATGTTTGCTGGAGTCCAGATTTCTGTGCCATATAGGATATTTGTTTTTATTTTAATATTTATTACTTTTAGCAGACCTTTAATCGAACTCTGTCCCATTTTCATGTTCAGCCTTTTAAAAGCATTAAATGAAGTTTTCAGTTTTTGAGTCATTATTTTTATTTGTGTGGTCCATGAAAGATTTTGTGTAAATCTGAGCCCCAAATAATCATAATGTGTTGTTGTTTTAACTTTATTTTTATCAACATAGAGTGATTTTTTTTTCTGTTACCAAAGATAAGGATTCTGTAAAAAAAATAAATAAATCACAACATTCTGAGAAACAATAAGCTCAGTGACATGGAAGGCTGAGGCAAAATGCACCTTACCATCTGCCATGTCTGTGACTCAGGTTTGGGAATAGACTCTGGTCACTTGGGGTCTGGTTGGGAGAAGGAGCACTGAATGCCCATTGGACTGCTCTCCTTCCTCAGGAGGGTTTTTTTCATGGATCACCATTGAACTGCCACCCAGTGGTGGCTGAGTGGCAGTGCATGTGACATCGCAGGAGTGGGAAGGGAACCCATGTACAAGATACCAGGGGCATCTCCATGTAGGAGGAGCTCTCACATTGCACCCATTGAACATGCATGAGCCCAGGGTGAAAACTTGGGGAACCCCCCACTGGCTGCAGAATGATTATCAACCCCTCACAGGTCCCACACTGGTGAATGAGCACCCACCACAGTACTGTGGCAGAAGAAGACAGTGGGAAGGTAAGTCCAAAGGAAGCTGCATGACAGGGCTGGGGGAGCAGTCAGGGGGGTAGCTGGGTGTGGAAGGTGATAAACTGAATATGGAAAACAATTCCTGAGAAATTTCTGCAGATGCAGAATATGTATATTTCTGTATATTTTACCCAGTCCTACTGTGGTTCATATTGTTCAAATACTTTGGAAGAAACTAGTAAATCCTTCATTCAGTAAAAAAAAAGTCTGGCACTGTAGTCAAATTCATGGTTTTGTCTTTACATAGCCACTTTGCCAAGGTACTGATCTGTGAGGATATGTTAGGAGCTAGCATCCCACTGTAAACAAAAGTAAAAATGGATTGTAGCTGTTTTGGACTATTTGTAACAAGAACATTGCTAATTGCTTCTATGTTTTCTTCAGTGGGATGAGTTGTTTCTGTATCTACATTGTGACTTTTCTGAAGTGTTTTTTTTTTCCATCATTAAAGGAGTCCTACAGTCAAAATGTGTAAAAACATATGTTGTGTAGAGTGTTTCGGGTTGTGTGTTTAGTTCTTGTGTGTGCATCCCTTTGTTTGCTATTAAAAGTTTTTCTCAATTTGCCTACTAGTTTTATGGTCTCTCCTACTAGCTTTATGACCTCTGGAGATCTTCATATTACCATGATTTATTGCTCTTGTTTTTAGTACAATGCCTCCTGTCCCATGTGGCAGTGATGCATCCAGGACCATAGATTCAGCAAGTATTGGATTTGCAGTCTTTTTACAGCAGTACAGCTGTGATTTGAAGTCACTTTCTTTATCCAGTGATCACTGAAGGCTATATTTACAGTGTAGCAATCACTTGAGATCTAACTGAGTGTGTCTTCTGTAGGAAAACAGAGTCATTACTAGTTATAGCATTGTTGACATAGAGTGATTTGTATGTTTTTTATGGTTGGGTGTAGTTTCATGATATTAAAAACTTTAAAGGCAAAACATTGACTCTTGCTGGCTAGGCCTAGGCAAACATAGACAGAACAAAAATACTGAATTGGAGTTATTTAGTTGAGGCCAAAAAGTCAGAATCTTATCTTCAGATTACTGCTTCTGTACTTTCCCTCATTGAATCAGTGGTCCCAGATGCATCACTGTCACATGAGACAGGAAGCATCGTGGGACAAAGAAGAGCAATAAACCATGCTAGCATGGAAATCCCCAGGGGCCATAAAACTAACTGACAAACAGAGAAAAAAAATTCTAATAGCAAACAAAGGGAAGGACACATCAGGATTAAACACACAAATCAAAACACTCTGTAAAACATGTGATTTTGCAAATTTTGACTGCAGTACTCCTTTAACAGGAAAGGTGCTGGGCTGACAGTACTGGACACCACAAGCCTCTCTCTATTCATGAGGGGTACGGCATGAAAGACTACAATGGAAGCTTCTCAACATTGCCCCACTAATGCAACTCAGCCTTGTCATGGAGAGACCACCATGAAGGTAAGAAATAGTTCAGACATCATGCCAATTCTATCCTTGGTCTGTTATGTGAGACAGCTGGCAAAGGACGGCAACTAATGTCAACTGTGTTGGTGATTTTGATACAGTATGTGTGCACCTGATTACAAGGAACTGAATGATGCTGTTACATCTCATTTCATATAGGTCTCCAAACAACCATATATATCATGATTTAAGTACAGGACAACATTTGGATAACTGTATTTTTGATATTATCTTCTTAAAGCAGCAACATTTGTTAGTCAGCAAAAATTTTCAACATGCAGCTTTTTAGCCAACATGTATTTCTGGTGTCCCTTTAATCCTCAGTGTATTTTTAATTTTCTCAGATATTTTTAAAAACCCTTTTATAGCTAATTTAGTGTTTAACAGCTCACATCATTAAAGATGGTTGCCACTTGCAATTTGTAAAAATCTCTTCCATCGAGAAAACCTGTTAAATATACACACTAGATTCTTACTGAGGATACTCAGGATGGTGATACCACATGTTCTTGATGGTAAACAGCACAGCTCTGCACTAAGTTATTCAGTGTTATGATAGTGGGCATGTCTCAGGAGTAGGGATTTTTAAAAACTGCAACATTCCATATGTTACTCCAGAAATGAACGAAAGCAAAAGTAAAAAAATGGGTGTACTGATATTTTTTGCCAGAAAATCATCACTGCTGAAACACAAAATGACATAGTAACTAACAAATATGGCTGCTTTAACCTACAGTGCTGTATACGTTTCCCTGTTCTCTACAGTGCTTTATAACTCTACAGTGCTGTATAAGTTTCCCTGTTCTCTATAGTGCTGTATAAGTTTCTCTGTTCTCTACAGTGCTGTATATGTTTCCCTGTTCTCTACAGTGCTGTATACGTTTCCCTGTTCTCTACAGCGCTTTATAAATCTACAGTGCCGTATAAGTTTCCTTGTTCTCTACAGTGCTGTATAAGTTTCCCTGTTCTCTACAGTGCTGTATAAGTTTCTCTGTTCTCTACAGTGCTGGGACTACAGTTTATGAGCTTTAGAAGCTACATGGTTCCAATTTTTAAATTGCACCCCCCCCCAGTAAATTCAATGTTGTGTGAGTAAATAGGGCTCACTTCAGAGATATGGGGTCTAACCCCTGAGGCTTCACCATGATTCCAAGAACACATGTCCTTTTAACCCTACTGTAATTGCTGGTGATTTTCCTTCTCCGAATGACCTGTCATTAAAATGTCATCTAAATTATTCCATTAGCTTCATATGAAGTCCCAACCACCTATTTCTTAACCTAGCCCAAAATTGCCACCCATGTGAAAATGAGTTAAAGGAAAACATTTGCATTATTTAATTCCAAAGTAACTGATCTATAATATGTTGGGTTTACGACCTTCAAAGAGTCAGTCATGCTTGTCTCAGCACTAATCTCTTTCCTTCTCTTTTAGATCATGGGGCCTGGTACCCCAGACTGCAGAAATGTAGCACACTTTGGATATGACCAAGTTGGAACAAACCTGTTGCAGGACAGTGATAATGATCTGAATGGCTAGAGGGAGTAGAGTTGCTTCAAATAGGCTGTTCCTATTAGAAAACATGTTGTCTTTTTGTGAAACTAGTGGCCCACATTTCCAAGATGCTACAGGTTAATTTAAAAATAAATGGCAATACCATTAATCATAATGGATTCTGTATGTCTGGAACAAATTGCCTATGTTGGTATCAAACCCCCAAATGTATGGATAGGTGCAATATGGACCAGTCATGAAATTTCCTGCCTTTTTAGACCACCATTCACTGAAGAGTAAGCCTAGAGGTGGGCAAAAGTTACAAATTCTGCTTTCGTGGAACTTCTGTGAAAATTCGGAAATTTTGCTGAGTTTTCCGAATTTCTGCCATTGGCAAGATTGGAATCTTCTGAATGTGTTTGGTGGATTTTCGTTGTGTTCCATGGAATTTTTTTGGCTGAACTGTGGAAAAATACACATAAACTATAAAATAATAGTTCTGAGGAATTTTTTCCGCAGTTTGATGAATTATTCCATAATACATGTAATTATTCCACAGTTCAGTGATCAGTTTTTCTGACTTTTTTCTCTGCAGTTTAATAAAAGAATCCACAATTTAAACATTTGTTCTGCTGTTCTAAGTTGGAATTTCTGCAAAAGTTACTAATTTTGATTTCCATAATTCCACGGAAGCAAAAATCCGATTTTCTCGGAAATTCCACTGGCGGAAGGTTTTTTCACACACCTCTGGATAAGCCTCTTCAAATGTCTTTTAGAAAGCTAATTTTCAGAAACCGCCTTTTTAGTGGGTACATACAGTGTTTAATTGGGGGACAGCACTGTAACAAATAGCATATCTTATAGCAGAATTGGCATGTCAGAGAGGACCCATTAATCACTTAGCCATGGGATACCAGATGTTTTGAGCACTACAGTTGTCCTCTCCATAGAGTGCCAATGTTCACACAATTTACTGATTTAATGGATCTATTTCCCAATAAACAACCATTCCTAATTATACTGAGAGATGTAGCTATCTGTCTGATGGGAGGCAAACATGATAGACCATTGATCATTGTTTGTCTAGAGTTATTTGCTGTTTTCTTATATAAATAGAGATGGGCAAGCCAGGCAACTCTTTTACTTCAATTTATTCTTTATGCCATATTCTCTCAGGAGCAATCCCATTTCCCAGGTTGGAAGTAGCTCCACACTCCTGCTTCTCTTTATCGTTTCTTGCCCTCCAGATTATTGAATGTGAGACTCAGCCACAGCATGGCAATATTGTCTGCCCCACTCACTCTGGGGACAGGGAAATTCCAAGGTAGAGGGAAAACTAGTGGTAAAAGTCAGAGTCAAACATGTTGCAGATCATTCTGCTCATATCTGTATATTTCCTAGTTTTCTGCTTCCCCATTTCCCCAGGACATTGGCATGCATGAAGCACCAAGCATGCACATGCAGGTGTGCTGAGCAGAGCACAGACAACATGCTTCCACCTACTATTCTTTCCCTACTGCACTGCCACCTACAGCACCCAGGTGGCAGTGCAGTAATGGGGAGCACAGCTGTCCCTTCCCAGTGAAAGACAGTATCCTCTGAAATGTTCAGTCTTCCTTCCCCTGTCTACCCACCAAAAACTCGAGTTGTTCCTGAACTCAGATTGCCAGCATCATGAGTGGTAACGCTATGCTGGATTTATGTGATGAGGGCGAACACAGCAGCATGACACCCGCAAAGGCGCAGGCAAGTGCAAGAATGGCAGGCCGGCACACAGGATGGGAGAGTGAGTGTTAGAATGGCGACTCCAGTGGAGAGAAAAAAAACACTGGCCACTGGCACCACCACAAGGGGATGCAGGACGGGGAAGGGGGGAGGACAGGACAGGCACCCAGTGCAAAGGGGAGGGAATAAAGGGCCATGCAGTGGACACAGAGGGCCAAGACTGCAGAAGATGGGATGGTGGCAGAACAGGGGCACAGGTGTCATGCAGCATGCAGGCTCTGCGGGAGTTTAGAGGATGACTGTCACTGGCTGTAGATCACACAGGGGTGTAGTACCAATGGGGGTGTGTGTGGGGTGAGGGGGACACACAGCAGGTGGCCAGTGGTGGGGCAATGGAATGCAGGACCACTGGAGCACAGTAGGGCACACACCTGACTACACCTGCAAATGAAAGTTAAATGCAAGACCATGCAGGTAGTCGGGTGTTGTGCAGTGCCCATACCCAGCAAGGATGGCTTCTGCCCACCCAGTGAGGTCCCTGTAACACCTCTTCTGGGTGGCAGTGGTGGCACTGGACTGCAGATGCCCCAGGCAGACCTCTGTGAGGCACTGCTTCTCCAACAAGTAGTCTGGGAACTGCCAGAGGTTTGGGTGGCTGGCACCAAGCCAGGAGCAGAAGCCACGGTGCCAGCCCTCCACCACATTGTTGGTCCTGGCAAGCCCATCGAGGGTCAGCTGGTACATATTCCAGGCCACCAACGGGAACAGGGGGCACCTGCGTGCAGTCCTGCTTACCAGCTGACCTACCCTAGTCACCTCAAAGTATTTGAGGAGCGGCCACAGGAGTTCCTTATTGTCCTTGTAAAATAGCAGCTCCAGCAGCTCACAGTAGGTGCCCTCAACAGTGGGCACAGGCAAGAATGCCAGGGCTGTGAGCATCCACAGGCTGAGGGAAAATTCTTCCTCCCTGCCATACCTGCCATGCAATTCAGGGGTCTGCTGACTCTTCCTCTAAATGGCCTGACAGAAATGGAAGAAGCAGCCCCTGAGGGTGGTGTACTCAAATGTTGACCCCAGGGCACGCCAGACCGCCTACTCAAAATCAAGTAGGGCAGACATCGGCTGTGCCCCACTGACCTGTTTGTGCACCTCTGCAAACACATGGTGTATGCCGTTCCATCCTCATCAGCATGGGGCGTGGAGACAGCCAGAAACACGACCCCTCCCACAGCCCTGTATGGTATATAGTTGCCTGAATAGGGGTGCTGCACAGCAGAATATCCCATCCAGGAACCAGTCCCCACAGCCAGCCAGATACTGCAGAGACTGCCTGGTGCCATACAGTAGGATGCAGTCCTCTGCCGGACCGCTATCGTACTGCAGAAAGAGGGCTCCATCTCCAGTGACAGCATATTCAGCTGGTATTCACAAGTCAGTCAATGTCCTGGGCAATACAGGGCACCCCCTATAAGCCTGCCACACCCTCTGCACTGTGCGCCGCAGCAGGGGTAGTGCAGGCAGTCTACTGGTCACAGCATCTGGCATTCCTGCAGTACTGTGGACCAGTACCTGGCCAGTGCTCTCCAGTGTTGTGCATGCCCAGTTGGACACTATAGCTAGCACTTCGCAGACCTCCACTTCCACCGCATTGGGTACATGATTGTGTGGGTGGCCAATGTACACCACACTGTCCACCATGGTGTGGACAGGTGCAGGACAGCTGTGTCTGTGGTCCTGCATGCACTGCCAGTATGTCTTCCCCTTCACCACCTTGTCATGCCTGTTTGTGTATCCCTGGTGTGCAAGGAATGGTTTGCCTTTCTGACTCTCAAATATATGGATGTTCCTTGACTCCATATTTGCTGTTCCCGTGGAATGCCTGCATGTCCAGCAGGTACCCCTTTAAGGTGCCAGGGGGTCACAAGGGTGCAGGCCCACCCATCGGTGCCTGGGTACGTGTGTGGAGTGCACTGTGCAGCCAGGATGCACAAAAAAGCTACCATGCGTCATGCAGCTCCCTTTCCGTCGCATACCAGTCAGTGTCAGTGTGTGGCAATATGATCCAGCTGGGGCAGCTGTGGCTGCCGGTAAGACAGTTGGAGCAATGTCAACAGCAGTGAGTACTGGTCCAGTCTGTACAGTGGCCTGTGGTGCATTGCAGGGCCTGCCTATCTTGTTGATGCTTCCCTCTGTTGTGTGCCCCTGTGTTTCTTGCCATGGTGCACTTACCACACCATACTGGTCTCGAATCTCTAGCCTACCTGTCTGGTACTGTTGCACTGGTGGCATGTGTGCTGGTGCTGTGCTGTGATGGCAGTTCGGCTGTGGACCTGCCAACATGCACTGTTGTAAGGGTGTTGTGTGTGTGTATGTGTGTGTCCAGAAGACTCAGCCTCCCACCAGGTGTGCATGGCGGGGCAGGTTGCAGGTGGCATGGGAGGGCCAGGCATTTGGTGTGCAGGGGTTGGGGGTGCTCGCTGTTGGGAGGGTTGTAGTGGTGGAGATGCCCGTCTCCTGCTCCTCCACTTACACTGTCCCCACTGGTGTCTACTGCTGGTTTGTTGCCATTTATTACCATGGGCTTTTTTCCTCCATCGCCCATTTTGGTGTCACCCTGCTTGTGGTCGCCCACATCACTGGTCATGCTCACACTGCTCGCCCATGTTGGCAGTCACGATTCTGCTATCTGTACTGCTAGCATGTTGCCCTGCTGCCACTAGTGCAACATCCCCATTCACACTAAGGGGAGTCGCCCAAAAGTACTTGCCCTACTGCAAATAGCCCTTACATATTAGCCCTTGTCACGGGATACTGCTACCACTATGCTGACAGGCCAGCCCCCAATCTGGGCAACTTTTAACTAGAGCTAAGTCAGAGCCAAGCTGTGGTTCTGACTCAGCTGTACAAGCCAAAACATCAGCTGACGCAGAGTAATACATGCATGTCCCTCACATGCTATAGGTTCCCACCACTGCACTGACTGAACTGCCGAAAACAACATATGTGCTGATCAAAGCTATAATAGCTGGGCTCTCCCTTGGTTCTTGATTGCTTAGGGATACAGTGATGAGCTATAGCTAGTTACTGGGCTCCAGATCATTTGATGTCACCCTTGCATTACCCATCTCTATACGCAAACAAACAAACAAACAAAAAAGGGGCAGGATATTCAAACTAGATCCATCTACTCTATTTTAAAAGTGGACTCCTGAGTGAACTGTTATAAACCATCTATTAGATGTTCCAGCCATTTGGATTAATAATGTAGACCTTGCATCAGAACAATGATGCATGACTCTTATTTTTAAGCAGTCTTCATTTTTTTCATGCATGTTTCATTTTATCAGATGCATGCTGCCTCAGATTCTGGAAAGTGTCGCAGAAACTTGGAACCCTTTGAAGATAGGGCTCCATGATTTGGCATAATTGGGTTGATGCAGACATGTGTAGAAAAGACATTTGCATCTGCATAGTCTCCTTATGAAAATCCCCTAAGAATCTTTAACCATTAGGTCGTCTTTGGGAATGATCAATAAAAAGAAAGGAAAGCAGTTATTCTTCTGTTGAAGATAAAATGATTTCCTAGTTTCCTGGAAAAAAATAATTGTTGACATTGGCAGGTCTCAAATCTCATGACATTCAAAAAGAATTAGAATTTCAGGACATTTCATGCTTGATTATTAATACATTTGTTGGAAAACAGGCTCTTTCGTCCATAGAGTTAATCTGTTCCTGGTGCTTTTACTGCACAGAAGGTACAGGCCCCAATATTCAGAATGTGATAGTGTGGTAATAACAAAAACAGTGCTGCCTTAACTATGCAGAGTGCATCCAAGCAGGGTGGGAGCCATAGTCAAAGTGACCTGGTGCATGGCCCTCAGTGTATAGAGAGAATGCACTAAATACTCCACTGAGCCCATGCAAATGAGGGGAAACCTACATACAGGGCACTGTGGTATATTCAATGGATTTTAAAAGCAGTAAATGGCTGCTTTGGCAGCAATATTTACCATTTCTGAAATTCTAGCCTCAACAACATGGTCCCTGACCCTTTAAGCAGTGGTATCATATTCTGACATGACCTCCCCCGACTGAACCCTGATATGATAAAGGTCAATTCCCTGGTGTGTAGTAGTCCCTTCCACCCACTTTTAAGATGAGGATAGAAGTTTCCTAGTGGGCCAACCCAGCTGATCTCCAAGATGGTATAAGAAATTCCCATGGTAATCTAGTGGTTCCACTAATCCATCCCCGATTGGATGAACAACATCTCTGGTAGTCCAGTGGTACCCCTCCTCCTTCCACCCAATAACCAACTGAGCAAACAACATCCCTGGTAGCTAAGATATACACCCTCCAACACAATCTCTGTTATGATATTCGTAGCCCTCACCCCCCACTTCCAGTCCACCCCTAACTCACCTATTCATAGAAATGTAAATGATGCTGGCATACCTGCAGATGGGGACTGGTATAGGCCCTCCTCATGCCACTTCAGTTTGATGCCATTTGAATGACATGGAACGAGTGCACGTGTATTGTCGAAGCATTGTGATTTACACCTTAGTGTTAAATACCAATTTGGAACTGTGTGATTTAGTTCATGTTCTTGTTGCACTGTTACATTTGTCATCAAGTATCTGTGCACTGCTATACAACTGTACGGTTGCAAGGGGCACAGACTGCATCATAAAGTTCTAAATTATGCCACTAATGTGCAAACAGAAACATCTACTAAAGCTAATTAAAACTGCAAGGTCAGTAAAGATGAAGCAATAACATAACTGGAAACTGTACTTAAAAAAAGAAACAGCTTTTATGGGAAAGAAAAAACATATACAGATTAAATGCAGTTCTTTTTTTTGAGCAAACATTTGCTGGTCCAATGTAAAATCTACAAACAATTATCAAGTGCTGATGTCAGACCTTGGTCACCTTTTACCATTCATATGTTTTTAGTTATAGAGAGCATCCTTGAAGACCAAATTGATAATTGTAAATCCTAACTTCAGTTTCGGTGTTCAGAATGCCTTTAATTTAACCCTTTTGTTCTATTTGCAGCTCTCATGCTGACACAGCTCCCCATGTTTTTTGCACTTGCAGTGATTTATGAGGTACTTAAAAGGCATAAAATGAATACAGCCGGACTGCTTTAGTTGCCAGAAAATCCTGTAGTAATAATTTCTGATCCTCTTCAATCTTTGGTGTGCTCAGCAGCTTGTGTATAAAGTACAGAAGCATAGAAAAGAGGAAAGGAAAGGGAAATTATTTTGTGTTTGTTTTTTCCGATAGATCTGTTTCTCCACCAACTTTTCATGAATCAGCATCCCCCAGCCCCATATCTGACCTTCTTATAGATTAGCAGGTTAACCACCAATTATCCGGGATCCATTTATTGGTGGGTGGTCCTCCATGTTGGTCATGTGAGAGCCTGTGAGGGTGCCAGTGTGGCGTGAACTGGGCTTTTCTCCCTTCCTCTAATTTGTCCCAGGGTGCCAGCATGCAATTATGAGAGTATGCAGGTATGAGTTTTCCTGCATGCCTGCTTGACATCCGGATGCTTCCCCTTCCCTTTCTGGTGCTTCTGGCTGTGCTCCTATCAGGTCTCCATCAGATGGCAGTCATGCAATAGACATGGCATCCCTTCCTTCCTGAGGGAAAAAAGCAACCCTTGTGGTGCTCAGTCCTTCCTCCCCCAGCTCTCCCTAGATAGCCTGTGCTCATTCCTGAATGAAGGTCAGCTAGCTCACTATCATCGTGAATAGAACTACTATGCCTCATTGATGGTGTGGCCAAGGAATTTGGTTTGAAGTAGAACATTACAATCCAGAAGTGTAAGGAGAAAATATGTTGCAGCTATTTTAGGAACACATGGAGGTTTAAATAGCACAGCGATAGATGAAAGAGAGATTACAAAATGGTTGAGCACAAAGAGGTGAAGTGATTTGTTTGGGGACCAGCAGTAGGGTTCGACAAAAGTTGCGAATTCCATTTTAGTGAAACTTTCACAAAATTTAGCAACTTTTGTGGAATTTTCTGAACTTCTACCTTTGGCGAAATTGGAAATCTTTCGAAAGTGTTTGACAAATTTTCACCCTGTTCTGCGGAATTTTCTCACTGAACTGTGGAATACAATTCATGAACTGCAGAACTAATACATTAATCGACAATTCATGTAATTTTTCCTTAGTTCAGTAATCAGTTCTATGCCATCCCCATAGAAAAGAAAAAACTTACCTGGTGTCCAGTGGCACCCCCCACCATCCGATCACTTGCTGCCCCATAATTACTGCTTCCCTGGTGTCTTGTGGCACCCCACACCCTCTGATCACTCACCCCCTAATTATTGTTTCTCTGGTATCCAGTGGCACCCCCATCCTTCTATCACTTATCCCATAATTATTGTTTCCCTAGTATCTAGTGGTACCTCCCACCCTCCAATTTTTCACATCATAATTATTGCTTCCCTGGTGTCTACTGGCACCCCCCTCTCTAATCGCTCACCCTGTCATTATTGTTTCCCTGTAGTCTAGTTGCATCCTATTGTTCTCCTGGCATCTAGTGGCACCTCCACCCCCGACTGCTTGCTGGCGCCACTGTTTAAGTCCTGTAACCCTTTAAGATCCTGGCATCTTGTGCCCCCCCCACTCTGTCCACACTGGGTGGGGTACAGCAACCTGCCATCCCCTTCCATACATAGTGATTATTGATCAGACTGAGACTACTTAGGTGGGGAACCCATACGGTGACTGGCTCAGCCCTCCTCTCACCACCTCAGCCAGCCACCATTGCATGCTGCCTTTCATTACATACAGTAGCCAATTGAGGTGGTGAGAAGAGGTCTGTGCTGGTCGCTGTATGGGATCCCCACCTGGGTAGTCTCAGTCTGACCAATGATGACTATGTATGGAAGGGGGTCTGGCAGGTTGGTTTACCCAATCCAGTGTGGGCAGAGTAGGGGCCCCTAGATGCCAGGTATTTAAAGGATTACAGGACTTGAATGATGGTGCTGGTGAGTGATGACAAAGTGGGGAGGGAGGGTGCCACTAGACACCATGGAAACAATAATTATGGGGATAATGATCAGATGGTGGGGGGATTCCACTAGACAACAGAGAAACAATAATTTGCAAGAGAGCAGAGATCAGAAGTGGGGTGACATAGACACAAGGAAAACAACAATTATGGCAGGAAAGATTGAGGTGAGGTGCCATGATATCAGAGAAACAATAATTATGGCGCCCATAAATATTGTTTCCCTGGTGTCTAGTGGCACACCCCACCCTCCAGTCTCTTGCCCCATAATTATTGTTTCCCTGTTGTCTAATGACACCCCCACCCTCTGATCGCTAGACCCATATTTATTTTTTCCCTAGTATCTAGTGGTTGCCCCACCTCTGATTGCTTGGCCCATAACTATTGTTTCCCCGGTGTCTAGTGACACCTCTACTCTCCGATTGCTTGCTGGCATTGCTGTTTAAGTCCCATAATCCTTTAAGTCCCTGGTATCTAGAGGCCTCCCCACACCACCCACATCAGGTTAGGTGCAAAACCTGCCACCCCTCTTCTGTACACAGCATCAAAATCCCTGACTGCAAATGGCTGGTGACTGAGCCTATTGCAGAGGTTAGGTGCCCAGCTCTTGGTGAGAGATGATGCAGGACAACCAGCAGTTTTCCTCCAAACCAAAGTCATCATGACCATAGAGTATGGGAGGCACATTCCTCACAAATTCCTACCCAAGGAGCACTTTTTAGGATAAAGAAGCCAGTAAAAGTGTTATTTACTGTTCTCTTTATATTAATGTTTGATTGTTTGCCCACCCAGAAATTTTCTTAGCTTGATGTCCCTGGTCCAAACCCCTTGCTTGTTATCAATGAAGCAGAGCTGATTTTGATTTTTTTTCGGACTCTTTTTCCCTCTAATCACTGGAGATGTGGCCTCTATCAGTCGTCATCCCGGTTCTCTCCTGCCCAACTTGAAACCCCCCAACTCTGGGTCCCCTCCCAGGGCTCTGCTAATGCCTACCTCTGCCTGGCAAGAGACCTCCCTGACTTACCCCCAAGGGCGGGGCCGCAACTCCTGCTGGTGCCCAAGACATCCAGTATCATCTAGGCTGAGGAGGCACACAGAGGATCAGGCCCACGGTTGGGCAGGGTCTGACAGTGGGCATGGGGCTGAGGCATGCCATTGCCTACCACAACTATGGCATGATTCCTTGTTCTTGGTGGTTCACTCCCCCTCCTCTAGGTGTGCATGAACATGCAATAACCCCAAGGGGGGAAACACACTCACTTGAGAGCGCACTCCTGCTGACGTCTGCATACACCACCTCCCCACTTTTTGTGCTGGCTGCAGTGCATTACCTCCCCTCCAGGAGGCACTCAAGTACCAAGCTCTGCAACCTTCCCTCCCCAGGAGAAAGCGAGTTTTTGGTGGATGCTCAAGATTTCTTCTCCCCAGCTGACCCTTGGTGACCCATGCTTGTTCCCAAACACAGGTCGCCGGTGTGGTGTGAGGTGTGGCGTCCAGTGCCTCAAACCTCTGTGCCACCAGGCCAGCATGATTTTGATTTAAAATGCAGTTACTTGCTCACTCTCCTCATCAAAGGAAGGCTAGGACTGTGATGACTCCAAAGGCTGAGGTGGGGGACAGGCTGAATAAATGGGCAAGAAATGAGAGACAGATAAAAAAGATACAGATCACAGAATAACAACTGCCCCTTTAGCAAAGAACCATTACACACTGAATTTTTGTTTCTACTGGCTGTTAATATAGTAAAATATTGATCCTTTAACTTTGTCTGGTTGTCCATTCTTATTCACAAATTACTATGGGTAGCCCTTATAATCGGTCAGTCATCCTAATTAAGGATGTGTGTTAGCAATTAATATTTAATTCCAAGATATCACAAATAAGAGGTAATTAATTATTTGGATCCACATAACGAAGATAAGGTTTGATATTCATTACTTGGATTACAGGCCAGTCAGCCTGATCTCAGTGGTGGGGAAATTAATTGAATCACTACTGAAGGAAAAGATTGCGGAATATCTTGAATCCAGTGGCTTACATGATCCAAAGCAACATGGATTCACAAGGGGGAGATCATGTCAAACAAATTTGATAGATTTCTTTGACTGGGTGACTAGGGAAGTAGATCAGGGTGGAGCAGTGGCAGTAGCCTACCTAGATTTTAGTAAGACCTTCAACACCGTTCCTCATAGAAGACTCGTAAATAAGCTGAGCAGCTGAAGGGAAAGAGTCCAAATGTGGTAAACTGGGTGAAAAATTGGTTTTGGGATAGGAGACATAGGATAGTGGTGAACAGATCTCACTCCAAGGAAGGGAGGGTGACCAGCAAGGTGCCACAAGGATCAGTACTGGGACCGGTCCTCTTTAATGTCTATATTAGCGACATTACAGAGGGACTAAAAGGGAAGGTATGCCTTTTTTTTGCAGATGACACTAAGATCTTTAGTAGGATTGCACTCCGGTGGGGGGTGTGGAAAAAATGAAGAGTGATCGAGAAAATCTTGAGGAGTGGTCAGGAGTGTGGCAACTGAATTTCAATGCCAGAAAGTGCAAAGTCATGCACTAAGTGAGCAGAAACAAAGGGGCAGAGTGTAAAATGGTGGAGTGGTACTGGCAATCACTAATCAGGAAAGAGATATAGGGGTAATCATATCTGACGTCCTAAAGATGACCTTTGAGAAAGGACTTATTGTAGGTCCTAAACATGTCAGGCGGTGTTCTGTATGTTTGTCCTGCTTTTTATTTGGAACAATAAATCCTTTTATGTGAAGAACTTTGGTGCCACTGATTCTTTAGTGTCCCTTTGAGGGGTTTAGTGAGTGCTTGAAACCTTTATGTTGCAGTGACTGAAAGCTGGCCAAACAGTATCACAAGGCAATGGGGAGAGCCAGTGGGATGCTGGGGTACATAGGGAGCAGTATCACCAGCAGAAAGAGGGAGGTACTGATAGTGCTGTATGAATCACTGGTGAGACCTCACCTGGAGTACTGTGTCCAATTCTGGAGACCACATGCTCAGAGTCACAAATGCTCAGCACCTAGGCAACAAGGTAGTGGACCTGGAGTCCACCATAGCAAAAGCGGACCTAGACATAGAGCAATCACACAGAACTGGTTCAGTGAAAACCAAGATTGGGAAGCAGCCGTAAGAGGGTATGAGCTTTTCAGGAGAGACAGAGTAGGCAAAAAAGGAGGTGGGGTGGCACTTTATGTGAAGGAGAATATTAAAGCTACAGAAATACAAAGGGAGGAAGGAGAAGCTGAGATACTGTTGGTGGCGCTGGAGACAAAGGGAAGCCATGATTCAAGCAGGGGTAACATACATACTGCCTGCACAGAAAGAAGAAGTAGATAGGGAAATGATGGAGGAAATAAAGGGGATGTCCCACAAGGGGGTGATGGCATTACTGATGGGAGACTTCAATATGTCTGATGTGAACTGGAGCATCCCAGTTGCAGCATCATGTAGAAGTAGGGAAATCCTGGACTAGCTGTAGGGGGCATTCCTAAAAGAGCTTGTCAGTGAACCCACTTGAGAGAAGGCCATACTAGACCTGGTACTGTCAAACAGAGACAGTGTCACTAACGTCACAGCGGGAGGTCACCTAGGTACAAGAGTTCACCTCACGGTGCTGTTCAGGGTTAGAAATGAGAAAGAAATGTACCACATTAAAATGAGGGTCCTGGATTTCGGGGGAGCTGATTTCAGGTAGATGGGAGAGTATATTACCGAACAAAAGGGTAAACAGGGAGGAGAAGAAGCACTGTGGGTAAATTTGGAGACAGGCAATGGCACCACAATCCGCACAGGGGTTGTATACAGACTCCCTTCTCAGGGGGAGGAAATGGACAAGGAAATGATAGAAAGTATACTTAGAATGGCAGAAAAAGGGGAGATATTGCTGATGGGTGATCTGAATATGCCAGATGTTAACTGGAGTGCAGTTGCAGCTGCCACTTCAAAGAGTGCAGTTATTCTAGATGCCCTACAGGGGCATGCCTTAGACAACTTGTACTGGAGCCCACTTGAGAGGGAGACAATATTAGACTTGATACTCCTCAAATGGAGATGCATAGAGACTACAGATGTAGAAGTGGTAGCCATCTGGGAATCCAGCGACTCATCGAACAGTATGGTACACAATAAATACAGCAATAGAGTCAAGCCATACAAAGACAAAAGTACTGGACTTCAGGAGGGCTGACTTTGCTAAAATGGGTGAGTGCCTAAGGAATGCACTAGCAAATGGGCAGGAAGGAGGGGTGGAAGAACAATGGGAATAATAAAACTGCCATCACAGAGGTAACGAGCCTTTGTGTGAAGCAACTAAACAAAACAAGACGATGTAAGAAACCACTATTGTTCTCAAAGGAAGTGGCAGTGAAGGTTCAAGAGAAAAATAAAGGATTCAGGAAGTACAAGGAATTGCAGAAGGAGCAGGACAGAGAACTGTATCAGTTAAAGCAAAAGGAGGCTGGGAAGGCAGTCAGAACAGCAAAGGCCCAAACCGAGGAAAAGATAGCCAACTCAGTTAAGAAGGGGGATAAAACCTTTTATAGGTACATCAGGGAGAGAAAGACCAAGGGAGGGATAGTGAGGCTTAATAAAGGGGAGGGAGGGTGGGCAGAGGGAGACTGTGAAAAGGCAGAGATACTAAACAAATATTTTTGCTCAGTATTTACAAACGAAGAGGGGAGGTACATAAAACAAACAGTAGTAACACTCTGGATACAGAAGTTGATACCGCCCATTTACAGAAGAAAGGGTTCTGAAAGAACTCTTAAAACTGAAAGTGGACAAAGCAATGGGCCTGATGGATTCATCCCAGAATTCTAAAAGAACTAAGGGTAGAACTAGTGACACCACTGACTACCCTTTTAACAAATCATGGAGGATGGGGTGGTACCGAGGACTGGAGGAGGGCAGATGTGATTCCCCTTCACAAAAGTGGGAGCAAGGCAGAAGCAGGAAACTATAGACCTGTTAGTTTAACCTCAGTGATAGGGAAAATGATGGAATCACTTCTAAAGGAAAGAATTGTCGAGTATCTAGAGGCAAGAGGGGCACAGGACCCTAGGCAGCATGGATTCACAGCGGGAAGGTCATGCCAGATGAATCTGATAGATTTCTTTGACTGGGTGACCAAAGTAGTAGATCAGGGAGGGGCTGTGGACATGGCCTACCTAGACTTTAGCAAGGCATTTGACACAGTCCCACACAAAAGATTAATATACAAGTTAGCCAGCCTGGGAGTGGGTCCCAAGATGACAGCCTGGGTAAAGAATTGGCTGGAGAATAGGACACAGAGAGTAATAGTAAATGGAGTCCACTCAGAAGAAAGGAGGGTTACTAGTGGGGTACCACAGGGTTCAGTATTAGGACTGGTCCTCTTCAATGTCTTTATAAGCGACATTGCAGAAGGACTAGAAGGAAAAGTATGTCTCTTTGCAGATGACACTAAGATCTGCAACAGAGTTGATGCACAAGGTGGGGTGGAAAGGATGAGAAGGGACTTGGCAAGGTTAGAGGAATGGTCAAATGTATGGCAGCTTAGATTCAATGCTAAGAAGTGTAAGGTAATGCACCTGGGAAACAAAAACCCAGGGGAAGAGTACACAATGGGGGGTGAGATACTAACAACAACAAAAATGGAAAGGGACCTGGGGGTAGTCATATCAGATGACCTAAAGATGGGCAAGCAATGTGAGAGGGCAGCAAGGAGGGCTGGGGGGATACTGGGATGCATAGGGAGAGGCATCACCAGTAGAAAACAGGAAGTTACTATCCCTCTGTACAGACAGCTGGTGAGACCCCATCTGGAGTATTGTGTGCAGTTCTGGAGACCCAATCTCCGCAAAACATAGACAGGATGGAAGTTGTCCAGAGGAGGGCAACTAAAATGGTGCAGGGTCTGCACCGGAAGACATATGAAGAGAGACTTAAGGAGCTTAATATGTATAGCCTCGAGGAAAGGAGGGAGAGGGGGACATGATAGAAACTTCAAGTACCTCAAGGAATCAACAAAGTCCAAGAGGGTAGCATCTTTCAAAAAGAGATGTGCAAGAACAAGAGGGCACAATTTGAAGATAGAGGAGGCGGCTCAGAGGTAATTTAGGAAGTATTTTTCAGAGAGGGTTGTGGATGCATGGAACGGCCTTCGGAGGAGGTTGTGGAGTCAAAATCAGTGGTGGAATTCAAGCATGCATGGGATAGTCATAAGGCAATTCTGGGGGGTGGGGGTAGGAAGAAGTAGGCTGCTGGTTAACTAGGATCTGCAGCTTATCCAGTAGGTAGGGAAATGGGCAGACTGGGTAGGCCAAGCGATCCTTATCTGCCGTCAAATTCTATGTTTCTATGTTTCTATATTGGGAAAGCACTGGAACAGATAGAAAAATAGACTAAGGTAGAGGAAAGGTGATCATAAATAAAGAAGGCTATTGAGAAAGCAACAAGCCAATGCATAAGGTAGGTTACAGAGAACAGGAGAAGGAAGAGACCAATATGGATCTCCAAGGAAGCAGCAGCAAAAGTTAAGGCAAAAAGACTAGCTTTCAAGAGGTACAAAGCAACACAGATGGCAGAGGACAGGGAAGAATATCAAGAGAAACTGAGGGAGGCAGCAAACGCTGTTAGGAGTGCTGAAGCACAGACAGAGAAGAATATAGCCAGGACAGTGAAGCTGGGGGATAAAACATTCTTTATATACAAAAGTGGAAAGAGAAGAAACAAAGCAGGAATAGTCAGACTAAATTGGGAAGGGGGGTGAGTGTGGAGGAGGACCAGAAGAAGGCGAACACACTGAACAAATATTTGTGTTCAGTATTCACAAAAGAGGGAATGTGTGATGGGCCACATATAATAGACAAAGGAATTACTGGAGGGGAAGTAGGTACTAGTCCTTTTACAGAGGAGAGAATACTCAGAGAACTTGAGAAATTAAAAGTGGATAAGGCAATGGGGACAGATGGTGTGCACCCAGTGATACTGAAGGAACTGAGAGTACAGCTGTTTGCTCCCCTGGAAGCCCTGTTCAACCAATTAGTGGCAACAGGGGTAGTGCCAAGGGACTGGAGGAGGGCTGATGTAGTACCAGTTCACAAGAGTTTAAATAAAGAGGAGGCAGGGAACTACAGACCAGTAAGCCTGACATCAGTAGTGGGAAGAATTATGGAAACAATAATGAAAGAAAGGATGGTGGAGTACCTGACTGCAAATGGGTTGCAGGATCCAAAACAGCACTGGTTTACTGGAGGGGTTCCTGCTAAACAAACCTAACTGAGTTCTTCTACTGGGTGACAAGAGAAGTGGAATGGGGGTGTGTGTGTACATAGCCTACCTGGATTTCAGGAAGTCCTTCAACATATCCCACACAGAAGATTAGCAAACAAACTGGGCAGTCTTGGGGTGGGGTCAAAAGTAGTAAAATGGGTACAGAACTAGCTAAGTCAGAGGAGACAGCAGGTAGTCATAAATGGGGTATGTTCAGAGGAGGGAGTAGTGAGTAGGGGGTGCCACATGAGTCAGTTCTGGGGCTAGTTACTCTTCATTGTTTTTATTAGTGACATTGTGGAGGGACTGGAAGGGAAACTATGCCAGTTCATGGATGACACAAAAATCTGCAACAGAGTAGACACACCAGAAGGGATAGACAGAATGAGGAAAGACTTGAAGAAACTAGAGAAACGGTCAAGGGTATAGCAGCTAGGTTTTAATGCTAAAAAGTTCAAAATTATGCATATAGATCATAAGAACCCAAGGGTATTGTACCAGCTGGCAGGAGAGGAGGTGACAACAACAAAGGAGGAAAAGGACCTGGGGATGATCATAAGGGTTTCATGTCAGCACATCAACAATGATGTTGTCGACATGCCCAACAGCGATGGGAACAATGGCGACTGTTAGCATTGTTCTCATTGGGATGAGGTGTTTTTTTGCAGGGGCTTCACCACTGCACCCCCATCTCTAACTATCCAGCTCCAAATCTGAGTTGATTTGGGGTGGGGGTGAAACACCGGGAGTCGTGGTGCCATTGTACAGTGGACCAGCACAGTGACCTGGCGAGATTTGAAGCTGTGGTGGACTTTGCTGTTAAATTATCACTGTACTGACAGTACACCATCATAAGGGATGACCTCAAAGTGGCAAGTCAGTGTGGAAAGGCAGTTGGAAAAGCTACTGGAATGATGGGGTGCATAGGGAGGGATATAACAAATTAAAACAAGGAGTTGGTATTGCCCCTGTATAGGTCATTGGTGAGGCCCCACCTGGAGTACTGTGTCTAGTTCTGGAGACCACACCTCAAGGAGTACATTGATCAGGAGGAGATGGTACAGAGGAGTGCAACCAAAATGACCCAGGGCATGCATCAAAAAAGCTATGAAGAGAGGCTCAAGGAATAGAATGTGTACTCTCTGGATCTCTGGAGGATAGGAGGAAAAGGTGAGACATGATGGAGGTAGTCAAATATCTCAAGGGAATCTACAAGGTACAGAAAAGCAGCATTCTACAAAAAAGGAAATGCAGTAGGACAAGGGGACAAAATATGAGGTTGGAAGGGGGGAGACTCAAAGGAAATGCAAGGAAGTACTTATTCACGGAATGGGTGGTAGACACCTGGATCTGACTAGTGGTAGGGGTGGTAAGTGCAAACACTGTGGAGGAATTTAAAGAGCTGGTGACACATTCAGGTGAACTTTAACAAAATATAATATTTAGACACAGTCCAGCTTGTATTTACCATTAGTTCTGTATTTCCCCTTCCCATTATTTAATACTGAGGTCATCTGTATGAAAACAGGATTTCTGCTCCTGAAGAGTTCATCTATTCCTGCTGCTTTCTCCCTACCTGAAATCATAGAGCACTGCTTGTGACCTCACAGTTACTCCCATGGCAACAGACTGTGATGTCACAATGACTAGGAGTAGGGAGTAAGCTATAGAGGCAGATGAACTCAAAATAAACTCCAAGGGACAATGATCATGAATTCATACACATTTCCTTAGTAATACATTATGGGGAGGAGAAATTCATAAAATATTAATGAAATGAAAGCAGAATTGTGCCTCATTATAATGTTTTTTAAAGTTTTCTTTGCAGCATCAGTAGCTCTTAAAACATACATGGCCTAGGCACAGGAGATTCCCAGTAACAGAAATGGGGGAAGAAGGGTTGCAGATCGGGTAGGATCTGCAGTACAAAACTAAGAAAGAAACTTGTTCTCTAGGGCAGACTAGATGGACCAAGGGATCTTTTTCTGCTGACAATTACTATGAATAGAGGCAGTCCAAAGGACAGCAACTAAAATGGTGATGGATCAGCATCAGAAGCCCTATAAGAAGAGACTGAAGGACCTCAATATGTTCACCCTGGAGGAAAGAAGAGAGAGAGGGGATATGATAGAGACTTTCAAATAACTCACGGATATAAACAAGGTTCAAGAAGAAAGTCTTTTTCAGAGCAAAAGATGTTCAAGAACAAGAGGCCATGCTATGAAGCTGGAAAGGGCTGGACTCAGGAGATATAAAAAAGAACTTCTTCACAGAAAGAGTGGTGGATACCTGGAACAGCCAGCAAGAGGATGTGGTAGGGGAAAAAACTGTAATGGGATTCAAGAAGGCATGGAATACTGTAGGCATAAGGGAACCTTGTGGCAGGGGAAGGGGGTGTGGGTTAATGCCAGAGATCAAGTAGGGTCTGCGGTGTTACAGTAAGCAGGGAAAGTGGGCAGACTGCATTGACCAAGTGATCCCTATCTGGCATCAAATTCTCTGTTTCTATGGATTTCACTTTGATGAAAGCTATTACAGGGGCATTCCCTCTGTTTCTTATGTAACTGGAGGTTACTAGAACTGTGTAGAATGTGGAGGTCTGCCAGATGAATTCAAGCAGAATGACAATTCCACTTTTAAAATGCTATTTGGATTCTTTTGATCAATTATGTGGCATTCCAAAGTCATTTTCCTTAAACTGGTGATTAGTTTTCCATGCTTAATGTAAACCATAGATTAGTTTCCCATAGATTGTAGAAATCTAATCTGTGATTTCGGTAAACCACAGAATACAAGTTCATGGTTTATGTAAACTGGGAATTATTATCTGAGGTTTGACTAAAAGGGTGCCAACCACTTTCAAAAATTCAGAATTTTGCATCTGGTGTAATCCTGCTTAATAATGTGGAATTTCATTAGAAGCAGAATTTGAAAATTCTGCACAGCTATAAAGATTCAATTAGGAAGGGGTGGGAGACTTTTAAAAGGCAGTTTTGAATAGAAGAGGGACAGCAGGATGCTAGATTGTTTTAGTATGCGACATGGGGACTAAGAGGCAAGTGAGGGTGAAAAATGACAAAGGTGATGGGTAAACCTATGATTGGGCCTGACCAGCTACAGTAGGAACCACAAACTGTTGCACATAGCCTTGCAAAAATGAAGAACAATTCTACAAAAAACTGTATAGGTGGCTTCACTACTACAAATAAAATTAACCTAAATGCAAAACCATATTCAAAGAACAGGAATCCATCAATATGATGCCTTACAAATAGCATCAGTCAGAGGGAATGTGCTGCCCCAGAGAGAGAGAACTTTATGAAAATATCAGAATTTAGAATACAAGATCAAATTCTACACTGTGGCAACATTCCCCCTGCTATTCTAATATCAGATTTGTTCCTCCATTTAAAGACAGCAGTTGTCCAAAATTCATCTCCAGCTTTTTAGACTTCAGTTTTAATATTTTTAAGTTTTAGTGCATCTAAAGTTAGTTTCCTAACACTCTACAATAATTAAGGTGCTTATTTAAATATTTTAATATTTTTTGTGGTCTCTCTAGTTCCCACTCAGTGCCTAGGAACTGGAGAAGGCTGCTGTGTAACATGGTTCCTTCCAAGGAAACCAACTACATTTTGAGTAAAAATATTAAATCACCTTAATTTTTACTAGTTTTAAAAGTAGTCTTGTACATTTGTAGCTATAAATAATTTTATTGCTTTTGTGACTGGGAATTGAATAATTATTTGTACAGATCCAAACAGTATTTGGCATGCTTGATAGAGCTAAAAAAAGAGGACAAGACCCACAGATTTTAAAGTTGTTTCAAGTGTTTTCGCTCCTGGCAAAGGCAGACTGCCACAAGTTTTGTTTGACGTGCCTTGGTCCACATCACAATTTTATCAATTGTGAGCGTTGCATAATGTTTTCTCTAAAACCCAAAAGAAGAGGGCTTTGAAAAGAGAAGAATACATGGTTTCTCATTCTGCCTCTAGGTCACCAAAGCACATTAAAGGCTCAGAGGGAGCTCCCAATGATGGTGGAATGCATACATTAGAGGAGTCTTCTTCTAATAAGCAACAGTCTCAGTCAAAGGGAACAGATAAAAAATATAAAGTTATTCAGCCATCAGAAAGGCATGGACAAGATGCTAAAGATATTAGGGTGTCTGAAAGGGGGAACCCTGATTCCAGTGATGACAGAAATGCAAATAAGAGAGCCTCACAGTAGTTGCTGGGACCAGTGACTGCCAAGATAAAAGCAAAATGATATATCCTTGCCACTTCTCCTATAAGGGAAAAGAAGAAGACAGTGGAACAGAATCAAATGCCCTCAAAAGAGGCTATATTACTAAGGTATGACAGTTTTTCAACGTCTTCCAGGCCATGGGCAATTTATTTACCATACCTCCCACCCTTGGAACCCATAGAACCTGTTAGTTCCCCTAATCAGGTGTTTGGTCTCCTCCCAGGGATGCAGAGGATTATATTTTAATCCTCATTCATTAAACAAATGGTGAACCTCTCAACACCCCACTCATGCAACAGAGGAGGATGAGGAGGAAATGAAGTTGATGAACATGATGAGACTGGACCCTACGAGGAGACTATTTGTCTCCATCCAGAAGTCCCTCCAAAAGGCTACAACAAAAATCATGTTAGCACCCAACTCAGCTGCTGACATTGATATGGAAGCTGAAAACAGTAATGGATGGACAGACAGTGGGTGGAATACCTGCATGCCCCCATAGATCATGAAGGAGTGGTACAGTCAGTTGCTTGTGAGAAGGTCAAGGAGCCTATCTGTGCATAGCCTCCTGAAAAGTATTTCAGGAAACTGGATACTGTGGCCAAAAAAGTGTATATAACTGCTTCCCAACCCTGTTCCTAAGACAAGCAGCTTATTTGGCATACAGCATACAGCCCAGTACCAAACGCACTGTAGAATGCAGTGCTGACTCTGAGTGATAAGGTAGATAGCGAGGTGGCACAGGATCTGGCTGCCACAAAACAAAGTCAGCCCTGGATGCCACTAAATACCAATCTCAGGTGACTCTAGACACCAATGACTGCTTTGCAAATCTTGGCTCACTCAGTGGCATTGAGTAGGTTTGCCTAGCTAAGGGCTACCATCGGACACTCAGACTAAAGTTGTTGGTTTCCCCTTTGAGGGAAATTCCCTATCTGGTGACAAAACAGAGGCGTACATGAAAAGAGTGGATACACACAAAACCACTTTTAAGAACTCCACTAAAAATTAAAAGACCTCCACTGCCTATAGGCCATATGGAAAGGGAGGCAGGGGTAGAGGTTACTGTCCAAGACCCTATGTTGCCTGTAAGTACAAGCCTCAGAGGCTGTACAGCAGCAGTGGCAGGAGGGGCTCCAGATATGTTGCAGTACCATCTGCTATGCCACAGTCAAAGCAAAACACCTGACAATTTTGCCCAGGTTGCCAGTCAGCCATTGCCAGTAGGAGGAAGTTTGACTAACTACTTCCACTAAATTTAACAGACAAGTGGGTCCTGAAAGTAACAGGTCGGGGATTGTCTGTGCAATTCCAAAGGGTTCCTAAACTGCAGAGACAAAAAAAACTGCCAGGTAACTCACCAATAGAAAGACGTCTGCTAGAACTGGAAGTAAAGAAACTACTGCAGGCAAAAGCAGTAGAAATGGTCCCTGCCTCATAGACGGTCAATGGCCTGTTTTGAAGATATTTCTTGACCCACAAGAAAATTGGGGAATGGTGACCCATTTGAAATAGTCGAACAAACATATTAAGAAAGAAAAGTTCAAGATGGTCATACTGGGCTCAGTGATACCACCCCTACAGTCAGGACATTGGTTATGATCACTGGATCTGAAGAACACCTACTTTCACATTATAGTGAGATTGAACCAGGGAAAGTATCTCAGGTTCTGGCTGGAAAACTACCAGGGCCACCAGAGAGACACAACACATCACTTTCTCAGTTCCCTGTTGCCAAACAACACAAAGGCAGCATTCCCTCTCCTACAAGGGTACCAAACTCTTAAATAGCCTTGCCCCACCTTTAGTTCTATGTCCTTCCCTGTCTCTATTTAAAAACTACCTCAGACAATATCTCATTAACAAATATGTTTGTAACTGTCCCTGACCTCCTACTGTTGGTATTCCTCCTGACCCCTTGTCAGTTTCACTGTACTTGCTCCAATAACTGGTGTAAATTTTCTTTTCTCCATCTGCCTAGTATTTTAGATGCACTTGTCTGCATCTCATTGTAATTTATCTATACTCTTGTTTATTATTGTATGTACTTCTTGATGCTCGTAAATACTGGTTGCACTTGAAAAAAATGCAGTGTTGGTCAATGAGCTGTCCAGAGTGCACTATAAAATGAAATGAAATGAAAGTATGAGTTTGTAGCCCTTCCCTTTGGTCTCACCATGGCATCAAGAGGATTCACAAAGTGCCTAGCTGTGGTGCTCACCTACAAAAACAAGGTGTGGCGTTTTTTTCCTTACCTAGATGATTGGCTAGTCTCAGGGAAAACAAAACAAAACAAGAGGCAATATGCTCCATACAACAGTTAAGGAGCACCTTGGAGAACTTAAGATGTCTAATAAATCTGCAGAAGTCCAGACAGAAGGACCATAGGTCCTGGACTTCATAGGGTCAGAGCTAGATACCCTTCAGGGGAAAACCTTTCTTCCGCAGGAAAGGGTATGAAATTTGATTGCCAGTGCAGGATCTTTCATGATGGGCCATCTGAGGCCTACAAGGGATTTCTGCAACTACTAGGCCAAATGTCTCTTTCCAAAGCTATGGTGCCATGGGCCAGATTTAAAATGGAGGAAACTGGTGCCAAAGGTCAGAATCTCTGTCCAAGCTAGCACAAGTCACAGAAAGCTTTGTACAAGCATTATAGTGGTGAATAGAGGAAAGCAACCTCAGAGAGGGCATTTCTCTCTTCTAGCAATCTCCAACCCAGGTCCTCACAAAAGATGCTTTACTCTTGGTGGTAGGTGCCAACCTAAATGATCTTACAGTAAGCAGCATCTGGAGCCCTCAGGAGACTCAGCAGCACATAAGTCTCCTTGACCTCAGGCCAGTACTGCTGGCAATTCAGTTCTTTTTCTTCCAGCTACAGGGTCAGTCAGTCGAAATTCGAACAGGCAGTACCACAGCAATGTATTACCTAAACAAAAAGAGAGGAACATGATCCTCAAAACTGTGCACAGAAACTGTAATGATTTGGGACCTGCCTTACTCACTGGACTCAAAGATTTCCACAGTATGCAAGCATAATATGCTGGAAGACTCAATAAGTAGAGTCATTCAGGGAAATCATGAGTGGACCTTGAACCAGAAAGTGCTGGCTTTAGTCTTCAGGAGATGGGAATACCCCAGAAATAGAACTGTTTGCCTCATGGGAGAACAACCAGCTCCCAAAGTTTTGTTGCAGGCCACCAGTTAGGAGTAGAGACCAAGAGGATGCCCTGCCCCTGGATTGGCCAGGGATATTCCTGTATGCCTCCCCACCATACCCTCTCATACAGAGAGTACTCATAATGCTCAGAAGAGAGACAGCAAAAATGATCCTGATAGCTCCATACTGGGCCAGGCAGGCTTGTTACTCAGTGCTGCTGACCCTGTCCAGCAGGATTCCAATCAACCTACCACTGAGATACAATTTGCTTACTCTATGTCAAGGCAGGATACCATTCCCACATTCCAGACCACTATTTCTAATGTCATAGTTCTTGAAGAGCTAGAATTCTATAGTTTGTATCTGTCAGAGGAAGGGCTAAGGTTTTTGAAGGTTTCCAGGAAACCAGCAACAAGAAAAGCACATTTGTCTATGTGGAAGAGATTCTCGTACTGGTGTTCCCTAGAAAGATAATTTTAATGGAGACAGGGCTATCTGTCATTCTGGACTACCTGGTGCACCTACTTTGTCTGTGACCTTCAACACTGAAGGTACACCTGGCAGCTGTGTCAGCCTACACATCAGCAGGCAAAGACAGATCCTTGGTCTCACAACCTGTTTTTTACTTTTTTTTTTTCAAGGGCCTCAACCATCTACATCCCCCTGTAAAGGAATCAGTCACACTTTGGGACCTCAACATCAGTCTTGCCCAGATGATGGAGGCTCCATTTGAGCCTATAGTTAATGCTGACTTAAAGCTTTTCACATGGAAAACAGTTTCCCTGATAGTCGTGACTGATGCCAGCAAAGTAAGTGAACTGTAATTCATTTGTACAGATCCATACTGTACTATATAATATTCCACATTGATAAGGTAGTCCTTAGATTCAGTAGGAAATTCCTATGTAATGTGTTGTATGAGTTCCATGTAAACCAGTCAGTTACCCTTCCTGTTATCTGCCCTGAGCATTTAAGTACAGGTAAGCAAAAATTGCCCTGTCTAGATGAAAAAAGAGCACCAGGTTACTACATGAACTGGAGAAATTATGTCAGATCTCAGAGTACCCAGCTTTTTGTTACCTATGGAGAGGCTGATAAAGGCAAGCCTGCAGCTAGGAAGTTGGATAGTTTTCTGTATGTACTTCTGCTATGGGAAAGCTGGCAATATACCTCCAGAGACCTACAGGCACATGCAACAAGAGGCATCTCTGCCTCTGCCTCTGTGTCAGTTACAAGAGGCATCCTCCTTCAAAAAATTTTAAAAGCAACTACTGTACCTGCAAAACAGTGTACACCTTCACAAAGCACTACAGTGCACAGTCCAGGAGGGATGCTGATTTTGGAATTGCAGACTTGCAGAACCTTTTTCATAAAAAGACTCTAGACTTATCCTCCCAAGGTACTGCTAGTGAGTCTGCTATTTGTAAGGCATCTCATGGATGGATTCCTGTTGTTCGAAGAAAGAAAAATACCACAGTAATGCTGTTTCTTCCTAGGGATCCATCAGTTAGCTGTACAAACCCTAATCATGTCTCTTATTCTAGAACCTGAAAATGGGTTCACACAAGAATCAGTTCTTATCTAATGGTTATTTGAGCATTGCTTATTGCAATTTTTCAACAACTTTAATAGTGTGATTATTTCAATCCTAAATGTTTGTCTGCTATTATTTAATTGGGATTAAAAAATGCATAAATATTTAGTAGCCATTTCAATAGTTTGGTGGTCACTGCTCCCCTGACTATAGAAACAAATCTGAACATTAGAACAGCAGGGGGAGCATGACCACAGTGAAGATTTTGAACTTGTATTCTAAATTCCGATAATTGCATAAAGTTCTATTTCCAGGGCAGCACACTCCTGTGGACTTTAAGATTGCTAAGAAGAAACAACATTACTATGGTGACTCATTTTTCCAGCTAGGAATATACACAAAATAAGTCACATGATGGGTAAAAAATTTGTATCTTTACTAAATATGAACATATGAATGTGACAGACATCTGAAAAAAAATAAAACAAATCATTTTCTGCCTCTTTTATGGGACTAAAATGTTTACTTTGTTCCTTTGTAACATTTGCTGAGATAATTTGCATATTTAAAATGCAAAAATAATTGGTGTGTTTAAATAGAAGATGCATTTTGAATACTAATTCTAATACTGATGGTTGAATATCTGTTATCTCGATAACTCATGAATGTACAGAAAAAGGGCCATTAATTTTGTATTATTTTTAGCATTTATAGACATGATCTTGATTATGGTCAGTCAAAATAAATCATGAAGATATGAGATCTTGATAAACCATCATTTATCTAATTCTTGATTTCCAAACATAATGATTTATACAACACTAGTAAGAACAATTTTCATCAGATAAACGGTACAATTTGTGTAATGACATAACTACTAACAATATAAAAAATTATTTTGATGGTAGATCTGTCCAAGACAAGATAGAACAGGTTACATAGGTCATAATGCTGTACTATAATGCTTGATGACATCACATTGCACCCATTCAGCATTCTAACCAGAGCTAGGAAGTCAAACTAAACTGTTAAAGGGCACTGTCAACCCCCTTGGGCCTCAAAGTGTGTCTAGTTTAAAAAACATATGATTGGTCACTTTCTGTAGACAATACTGATGCAGCTGGTAGTTTGATTCTGATTCCTTGGGCCTGATTTTTAAAACATTGGGACTGATGAAAGGAGCTTGCATCAAGGAGAAAGGGTGCAAAAGCCAGCTCCATGGTACAGAGAGATAAGGGTTCACTCGGCATACTGGAGACCTTGGCTCATGCCTGAACCCAGGATGACAGGAGCAGAGTCTGACAGGTAGGGATTGGAGCATCCATGGGATGTTCTCCTCCCTGGGGGGATGGGTTTGAGCTTGTGCCACTCTTGAGTGGCTCCTGATGGCCCGCAGTGGCAGAGCACATTGCAGTATGGGTGACCATGCACCACCTGTGCATCAAGCCAGGCTGCTGTGAGCGCAAAGCTGCATTGGGAGGGTGGGGATGCAAAACCAGAAAAATAAAACTATTGCCACTCAGATGACAGGATGATGGAGGCAGGCCTCCCATACACCACAAAGCCCAGAGGTGTCTGCGCTACACCCCCTGCTGTGCCCAATGAAGATAGGAATGCCTGTTGTGCAAGTCTCTCCTCCCAGTTCCTGTCCTTTGAGGAGGGCCCCCCTGATGAAGGGATAAGTTGGGTCGACCAGGGCTATGACAATACAGTAGTGAGGGTGGCGAGACGGCGATGGGGAGGGTACAGTGGCGCCTAGGCTGCCTGAAGGAGTGGTCTGCCAGGAGTTCAAGGGGATAAAAAGAGCAGACAGGAAAAAGGAGAAATGGTGAAAAAAGGGCTCCTTCTGCCACATTTTGCACCAGTCCTGCTTTTGTGACAAAGCCTGTGTCACTGGAGATACCACCTACGCCAACAGAGCTTGTGCCATACATGCGATGGCAGCACCAGTGCATCATGGTGGAAGGGGTCTTGTGCTGGTGCAGTGCTGCAGTGTCCTCTAAAGTGGTCACTGAATCTCAGGGCTGGTCTAGCATTCCATGTGCCCCTCCTAGAGCCACCACTGTGTGGGGGGGTGACCCTCTGTGCCCCTGGAGAAGGCACTCTTACAGCCCCCAACACTTGCCAGACCACTGCTTGAGTGGCCAGTGGTCTGTGGCAGGTACGAGCCTCAGAGCCCCTCCATGGTGGCAGTGGTGTGTCTGCCCCCCTGGACTTGCACAGTGCAGTGGCAGCCATGCACTGGCCCTGCTGGGGTACGTGCAACCCCTTCCCCATCCCACTCCCGCTCTGAGCCATGTCATGCCCAACATGACCCAACTGCCACCTAGTCAACTGACCAGTGGTTCTCCATCACTGGCAACTGCTTCTGTAAGCCAGTTCTGAAGCTTTCATCATTCCCCTCCCATGCACTGTTTTTTTGCTGCACAGATCATCTCACAGCAAACTCAGGGTCTTTGGCGCTCTGACCCTTCTTCTTGCAAAATCCAGTGCTAGGTCCCTGGCACACCCGAGTTTGTTGCAGTTGTTGATTCAGCACATAGTGTGCTGACTAAGGGGGGCTTCTAGAATCGGGGCCCTAGTTTCATTTTAAATGTGAAAAACTGACTTCCCACCATACTTGTGTTGCCACACAAAAACGTGTTTGTTTACATTCCTTTATCAATACCCACTGCAAATTTCCTGCACTTGGTAATACCCCCAATGCAGTCTAACCAATTATGATGCAGTGGTAGGAGAGGAGACTATTGTATCATGAGTGGCTGCACTAGGGTATTTTCATTGTTTAGGAAGAATGCAATAAGAGTAGCTCAAGGGTTTGAAACAAAACAATTGTTTGAGATAATTACACCATTTGCAAGCATTTTAGTTCTACCAAGAAGAGAAGCAGATAAAATGGGCAGCAACTTCAATGAATTTTAGAGAATGTAAGCAATCATAAAATGTGGGTTTCTAACCAGAAATACTACATGGAGTCATACTTGGAGTTTGTAGATAGTAGAAGACATGCACACCTATATTCAACTATCTGAAATTTATGAAAAAATAGTCTTTTATATCTCCGCCATCCATGTAGTTGTCCAGCTTATTTGAAGGATGTGGGATTACTACCTGCAATTATGTCTGCCAGTAAAGAGTTCCATAGTCTAGTTATTCTTTGAGTATAGTACATTTTTTATTCATGAGTTTTAAAATGTGTTTTTGACCTGCTTATCATGACTTTGTGTGTTATGATTATCTATGTAGAATGTTATTCCAAGTTCTTCTAATATTTAATTGTCAGTATGTAAGTAGTAGAATAGGAGGAGTTCCCCTCTTGTTCTTCTTCTTCTGTAAAAACTATGCAATAACAAAGTGTGCAGTCTGTCATCAAAGTCCATGGCCCGGATATTCAAATGGGTTGTGCCTGGTGCAGCAGAGTTCCACTAGCACAACCCTGCACTGCACCCCAGTGGGATATTCAAAAGACTGCCAGGCACAGCGCAAATCCTAATGCACCGGGGCACAATGGTAATGTATGCGGCACAAATGCAGAGGGCCATGCATATGCGGCACATCCTGATATTCAGCCCGGGATGTGCGGCGCATATGCTGGCACAACCCTGCATTGTACTTCATAGGGCGCTCAAAGTTGAGCCCGTGAAAAGGAGGAACAACTCCTGGCCACCCACAGACAGTCTGCTATATTGCAGGGCACAATACAGCTGCCGTCAGCCATGGGTGGCCACCCACCCACCCAGAACACCGTCCACAAGCACCCATACAGGCCCTGGTAGTCTAGTGGTACTCCCTTCCCTCCCATTGGCCCAATCATGAGCAAATGTACAAGTCATATCCCTGGTTGTCTAGTGGTACCCCCCACCCACCCTCCCATAAACCCAATCGAGGGCAAATATACAAGTCGTATCCCTGGTAGTCTAGTGGTGCCCCCTCCTCCCATAAACCCAATCATGGGCAAATGCACACATAATATCCCTGGCGGTCTGGTGGTACCCCGACCCTCCCAAAAAAGCCAATCGGGCAAATATACAGTCCTTCCTGGTAGTCAGTGGTGCCCCCTTCCTCCCGGTAGCCCGATCGCAGGCAGTGGTAAAATCCAACCATGCCCTGGCAGTCTAGTGGACCCCTCTCCTGATCGCGACCCTCCGATTGCATCTGCTGTACCTATGTAATATCCCTGGTGGTCCAGTGGTAACCCTCCTCCCCTCCACCCACAGAGGACCCCTGCCACCCAGCTCCCCCTCTGTCATCAGCAGGTGACTGCACTCTGCCCACATACCGCCCGGCTGCCCGCCAAATGACAGCTTACAGTATGATCTGTAAGCCAATTGGTCCACAGTGTGGATGAATGAGCTTGCACACCATACTGTACTACACAGGCACAAATCTGTGAATGGTTCCATTGAAACAATGTGTGCCTTTATAGTTCAGTGTGGTGTGCAAGCCCATTCATTACCTTATGATCGGGTAACATCAGATCTTTATAACTGTCATTGAGGTAACCAGCGATTTCGCGGTAGTGCAACCACCCGCCGATGGCGGGGCACAGGTAACGAGGCTCTGTGGAAGTTGAGAGGAGTTACCACTGGACCATCGAGATATTATGAGCCACAGCAGGCTGCAATCAGAAGGGCCGGGATGGGAGAGGTCCCTAGACTACCACAGACGTAAATGTCATACAGCTGCCTCTGATCAAACTACTGAGAAGGAGGGGGGTACCACTAGACCGCCAGGGATGTTATCTGTGCATTTACCCGTGATCGGGTTTACAGGATAGGGGGTACCACTAGACTACCAGGGATATGACTTGTGCATTTGCCAGCGATCAGGTTTATAGGAGGGAGGAGGGGTACCACTGGACTACCAGGGATATTAATTGTGCATTTGCCCATGATCAGGCCAATGGGAGGGAGGGCTTACCACTAGACTACTAGGGCTTGTGTTCTCTCCTTTCTGCTGCATTCATGGTTATAGGGTGGGGGACGGTCTGGGACACCCTCAGTCCACACGTCATTCTGTGCAGGGTACCAGGCACAATTCGCTGGGCTGCCCTGTGCAAGGCATGCAAATGGGGCCATAATGACATGCTAATGGCCCCAGTTGCACCATGCATATATTATGGCCTCATTTGCATGACCTATGCTGAATATCACAGGTGCTGCACCCAGTGCAACTGAGTTTGCGCTGGCGCATATCTGTGCTCCCTATCTGTGACTTGCGCCGGCACAGTGCCACTGCGCCATGCGCTGTCCATGCCATATTCAATGGTGCTGTGCCATGGTGCATTACCATTGAATATCACCTGGTCCTGGCCCCAGAGCTTCCTAGCTGCGCTGCACCCATGCTTGCGCCATTGCCAGGTGCAGTCTGAATATCCGGGCCTAAGTGTTCTAGTCTACTGATCATCTTTGTTGCTTTTCTTTGATTATGCTCCATTTTACTTTTCTCCCCCTGGTTTAGCCTAACCCAAAACTGCAAGTAGGAATCTGTCAAGGGTCTAATATATGATAGATTTGTTTATTTATTTATTTATTTATTTTTATTTAGTTTTTGTTGACCAGGTAAGTGCAGTAGACAAATTCTGCCTATTTTCAGGCACAACCGGGGAGGAGGATACATATGAATGCCAACTGACCTTGAACCACATTAAGCTGTTTGTGGTATGTTTAGTGAATGGGGTAATTTGGCCAGGACACCAGGGAAATTCCTCTACTGAGCTGTAGGAGGACTCCTTGGCAGCCACCTCCAAGATGGCTGCTGTTCAAGATGGTGATAGAGGAGGCTGTGATGGTTTGGTCTCTGCTCTACAGATAGCTTTGGCTGCTAATGTACAGGACAATACTGAGGTAAGGCATGAGAATAATTTACATGAAGTAAATGTACTGCCACAGAAAACTGACCCGCATACCTCAAATCTCCAGGGGGCAGATTTGAACCCATATCTGATGCAGCAGTTACAGCTAGTGATACTCAGATTGACAGGAGCAACGAACAACTATGACAATTCTACAACAGCAATAAGCCTTTCCTACTGCAGTTAATGAAAGAGGACGCCGTATCTCAGTATGAACTGCCAGAATCAGAGTCCTCACAAATTATGGTGAACACTACCTTGGATTCTGAGCCTGATCTTTGTACCAAAATACACGCACACACATCTGGATCTTTTCCCTCTTCTCTGCATCTGAGGGATGGACAAGGAACTGATTCACCTTCAGAACCCATCTGGTCTCCAGGAGCTGCTCTTTGGGCAGCCGGGTGGAAGCAAGCAAGCAAGGGAGCACCCTGGATGTCCCCAGGGCAGGTCCACGCTCTGAAAATTATCTCTACGGCACAGGTTTCCACCTCAGATTCAGAACTACATACCAACAACAAGCAGCCAGTCACAGGTATTCTTGAGATGCCCATTTGAGTGGAAGCCAGGCAAAAATCTGAAAACACAGCTAAAGCACTACTGGCACGCGTTGCAATGGCAACAGATGATATGGGCCCCAATGAGTCCTCTCAAATGCTGGTAACACAGTTGTCCTCAGAGGAGGAACCAGTTTCACAGGTAGACACTGGTGCTTCATCTCCTTAGCTTGAAGAAGAACCTTCTAATGCTTTGACTTTTAAGCTGAGTGATTTATTTCAGGCCTTGGGTGAACCTGCACAGCGCAGGAATGCAGTGCGCCTAAAGTTTTTGGGCGACATAAATGCTGCTCCAAATTGGAGAGCAGTGCTACACACAATGCTTTGGGACTTTATGGGAATCTCAGCCTCAGAACCTTTCACATTCATTCATGTAAATAGTGAGAGTATTTATGGCATCAATTTTAGCAAGCATTTGTCAATGCCAAATGTTTGCTTGCTGGCATTGGTAGTGTAGAAGTTACAGAGCTGCATAATAGGAATGGCAGTGAAGTATTGAACTGATGCCAACCCCACCACCACCCTGCAGAGACTGACAGACATTGGGGTGTGCCTTTGGGTCATGAGGCATAACGGCCATGCCATTTCACCACACCCTACCCTGCAGACACCGACAAGTGTCACTGTGTGCCTTGGGGTCCTTGGCCCTTGTGCACACCCCATTCCATCAGGAAATATGGTGAGATGGGTGCGGAATAGGAGAATGGGGTGAACTTTGGGGCCGAAGAGTCCAAGGCACACTTCAATGTCTTTCACTGGCTGCAGGGTGTGGAATGGTATGAGCATTACAGGCGAGAATCCCAAATCACACCCCTGATGCCTGTCATTCTCTACAGGGTGGGGCGTTATGGTCGGAAACCCTAACGCCTCAGGCATTCATTGGTATTTTTACTCCAAATTTTCAACGCATTTTTTTTTGTGACCCCTACCTCATGAACAGTGACAATATCAGTTTGCTAGCTGAAAGCTGCTTTTGCACAGCGACTACAGCATTTAGCACCACAGGTGCAAAAACACATTCCGAACAGGATGTGAAAAATGACAGCTGTATTGTTCATGGGGAGGTGTAAAATGGCAATGTTGAAAATCTGCAGTGAAAATATTAAAAACTTGGTGAAGTCGGCGTGCGTGAAACTGCAGCACACCGTAATATAATTGGTTTGGGGATTTTTTACAGCAGATTGTCAACACAGGCATTTTGGGACCTCCGATCATGAACAGTGTCGCAGTGATTTTCTTTATCTGTCCCAAACAATGATTTCCCACAGCAACCACGCATTTCTGCGCTGAAAGTGTGAAAACACATTTCGGCCATGTTGTGAAAAATGACAGCTGCACTGTTCATAAGGAAGTGTGGAAAAATGCCACCGATGAAAATCTGGACTGAAAATATTACAAATTCATGAACTTACGAGGGTGCGTGGAAACTGCGCAATGCTCACTCGTAACACAGTCATTTTATGGACTTTTGTCACCACATTTTCAACATAGCCATTTTAAGACCTCTGTTCATGACCAGTGTCACTGTGATTTTCTTAATCTGTCCCAAACATTGCTTTACATACACTGACTGCACCATTAATGCGCTACATGTCTTGAAACACATTTTGGGTGAGATGTGAAAATGGCATACTGCTTTCGTAAGAAGTGTAAAAAATGGCAATGTTGAAAATCTGGTGCAAATATTAAAAATTTGTTAATTTCATTTAGCCAAAGCAGTAACTGTGCAATGCACCATAAACAGTCATTTTTAGGAATTTTTTCACCAAATTTTGAACATAGCCATTTTAAGACCTCTGCTTATGAACAGTGTCACTGTGATTTTCTTAATGTGTCCCATATATTGATTTAGCACACCAACTGCGCCATTGTGCGCTACATGCGCGGAAACACATTGTGGTCGAGATGTGAAAAATGAGAGCTGTACTGTTCATAAGGAGGTGTGGTAAAATGGCAATGTTGAAAATCCGGAGTGCAAATATTAAAAATTCGTGAACTTACTAGCGTGTGTTGGAACTGCGCAATGCACGCTTGTAAAACACTCATTTTTAGAAATTTTTTCACCACATTTGCAACATAGGCTTTTTGAGAGCCCACCTTATGAACACTGGTGCTGCCATTCCATTAATCAGTCCTGAAAGGTGATTTCACACAGTGACTGCGAAATCACCCTTCGGGCCCGATTAACGCCATGACAGTTCCAGAATGCATGAGGAGGGGTCCCAAAAACCCCATGTTGAAAATTTGGTACCAAAATTCCCAAAAAATGCCTGAGATATGCATTAAAGTTGAAAAAAACCTATTTATTGCATTATACAGCTTACTGGCATTTCCTCAGTTCGTGGTCGGCTTTGAAGAGTGCAAACGTGTTCCTGGTCACTGAAGATCATTTCGCCCGGCCTCCGGAGGTAAGTATGGGGTAAGGGGGGGGTGTGGGGAGGTAGGATGTGCAGAGGGTGGGCACAGGTGGGCAGGGAGACCGCTGAGGGAACGTTTTTTGTTTACAAGTTTGTTTTTTTTTTTAGGAAGATGACACGGGATGTTTGCCACACTGGGGGGCTCCCAGCATGGCAACTGGAAGGCTGTTTGGGGGGCCTGGAGCTGATGGGGGACTGGGCATCCCCATCGGCCATAACAATTTTTGCCATGCTGGGGTGGGCTCTGGCGTGGCACCTCAAACTTTTTGGAGGGGCGTGGAGCCTATGGGGGATTGGGCACTTATCAGCCTTACAGTGTATGCGTGGAGGAGCTCATGAGCCGCATAAGTATGCGTAAGGCGTGCGTGGGAGGGGAGAGCACTGCTCACGGAAGCGGAGCTCTCCCTTTCAACTGTACGGCACTGCATTTTCAACTGCTGTCATAGACAGCTGCAACATTGATTGGAGAACTGCGGCCACGCCTGCAAACACACTGACTGAATTGGAAGATGGGTGCCGCACCTCCGAAAACTCGGATGATGGCACTATGTTTCTTGCACATGCGTGCAAGCAAACATAAAAATGTTTTCACTTTGGAGAAATTCTGGGGCAAACATGAACAGCTTAAGTTTTCGCCTCTCTGGACCTATTGACTTAAGCAGCACTGTGACTTACAGGAGGTTCCTCGACCTATTTTGGATGAGGACCTTATCTGGACAGGGGGCTGGAAAATTAAGGTGCAGCTAAGACAGATGGATAGAGGTATTCAGCACTTGCCAGGCAGTTTCTATATAGGCAGGGACCATGGTTTGTGCTTTTACCCAGGCCAGCTGCCTACATGCCACAAGTGTGGGTCAAGAACTCATTTAAGCAGTACCTGTGATAAGCCTAGGTGTAATCTTTGCCTTGCATATGATCATGTGAGTTTGGGATGTCCTAACCCACTCACTTGTAATCTATGTGACGAAGCAGGACATTTGTATAAACAGTGCCTGTGGGCCGATCATAACAGGATGGATCATTCACCACAAGACCAGGCTGCATGATTTTGGATTCCCAGGCCCAGGCCCTTCGGGATAAAGAATATAACCCCTCACCAGAAGATTCCCCTTATCCCAATGGTCCTCAGGCTGCAGTAGTTTCTACTCCTTCCCCTTGTCCAGACCCCTCAATCCCCCCTATTTCTCAGGAAACCAAGGACCCCCCCGGGGAAACAGATGCCCAAGGAATACACATGGTGGTAAGCCACAGTACTATGCCACCCCCCACCACCCCAAGAGGTAGTTCCCTTTGTGGTTGTCCCACCCTCGAAAAGAGGGAAAGGGAAGAGGAAAGCGAAAGACCCACCACCCAGGAAAACTATTCTCACTTGAAATAGATATCGAGCATTAACAAAAAAATGACAGTGGGGGGATACGGAGGGGGAAGAAGGTGATTCAGACTCCTCTCCCCCATCATCTTCCAAGATGGATTACTCCTCGGATTCTCAACCTGACTCCCTTCCTTCTAGTGGGACTACAGGTTTACAGTCTGCTGTAACCTAAAGTTAGGACTACTTCCTGTTCACCGCTCTCTCTTTCTTTCTCTTTCTCTCTATGCACTCCAGCTCCACTTTACGTTGCCTTACACTTAATGTGTGCAGCATGAAATCTTTCAGAAAACAACTTTCCACAATACAATATTTGGCCAGTTTACACCATGACATATATCTGTTACAGGATACCCAATTAAAAACTAGTTATGAAGTGTCACAGGTAAACTCTAGATGGACAGACGTGATGGCCATGGAGCTCATTTTTCTGGATATAAATTTCACATTACTAGGTTGGTAAACATTTTTCCCTGGATGGGTTGTAAATTTCAGACCTTAAGACTTGGAATAATTAATGTTTATGCACCCCATAGTATGGCCTCTAGAACAGAACTGTTCAAAACTTTACAACCATATTTATACACCACCTGACATATCTATATGGATGGAAATTTTAACTGTCCCCTCACTGTTTCAGATAGAGGACGTTACACCCAGAAAGTGTATGGAGATATGGCTGCATCACAATCAGTAACCAAAGCCATGGAACTTCAAGATGGGTATTTGCGATACACCGCACTGGAGCAAAAACATGTTATAAGGGCACTTTATCCACCTGCATAGATTATATATTTGTTTCACAAAACATTACAGTAAGGCAAGCTGAAGTGCTCCCATGCAAGACCTTAGACCATCTAGCCATCTCTATACTTTCTTCCCCTTCTGATGGACCCCTTCCACATATACCCCACTCCCGTTGGAAACTTAATATCTCTCTATTAGCTAACCAAGGTATTTCTGCAGATTACTGAGAGCTCCTAAGAGCTTGGCTATCTATAATAGATGCTTACCAATTCCCTTTGGAGTGGTGGGAAGACACAAAAACAGACTTAAAATCCTTTTTTATTAGGCAAGCTAAACACTAGACTCAAAACAACTATCTACAGTATCTGGCATTAAGACAGGAGCTTCTGGACACAATTTTCAAGGCTTATGGCACCAATACAGACTACACTGATCAGATAAAAACATTAAAAATGGAAATGGTGAAGTATCAATACAATAGAGCGCTCACCTTAAAAATGGAAGCTCAACACAGTATGCAAAGCTGTAAATCCTCCTTTGATATTTATAATAGCTGCTCTGATAGAGTAACACGTCTATCACCTATGATACTCTAGCTGGAATAAAAAGGGAGGCGTATATATATTTGAAGGAAATGTTTAGTTCCACCTCAATAGTTTCCTCTATAAATATTTTTTTAACCAACATATCTGTTCCTACGGTTCCACAGGATCAGCTGACTGATTTGATAGCGCCTATTTCTTTGGAGGAGATCCAGCAGGCTAAGTGGACAGAAAAAGAAAACTTCCCCAGTGCAAGACGGACTCACATCTGAACTATATCAACAATTTTCAGATTTTTCTCCCCCTTTCTAACTCTGGTTTTTAATAGCATAATAAGTTCTAATTCAGTCCCTCAGCATTTTTCGATGCCATTATGATTTTGTTATTTAAAAAGGCTAACAGGGCCGACATTCATAACCGGAGGCCACTTAGCTTATTGAATATGGACTATACACTTTTCACATCTATCCTGCTTAAAAGACTCACACTCATAGTTTCACAGGTAACAGCTGAAATCCAGACTTGTGCCATACCACAAAGGTCAATTATTTTTAACCTATCTCTTATCAGGGATATTTTGGTGTGTAGCTCCCCAGTCACACCCTCACTCTTGCTTTCACTAGACCAGGAAAAAGCCTTTGATCAAGTCAACCATGAATATCTTTTCCAAACATATTATATTACCGCTTGCCATGGCAATTTGTTTCTTGGATTAAACTGTTATATAACACCGCCTGGATTCAATGACACATAAATAGGTCTCCATGCCTCTCTTTTTTTAGGTACGAAAGGGTTTAGGCAGGGCTGTCTTCTCAGCCTCATCCTGTATGCATTCTAATTAGACCCCCTACTAAGATCATTTTTACAACATCCCACAATCCCAAGAATTTTTCTTCCCTCTGGACAGGTGATCCCCCAGTAGTAGCATACGTGGATGATGTATGTGTCTGCACTACCTCTGCCTTCAAAAAGAAGACCTTATTTTCCTCATTCATTCCTTTGAGATGGCATCAGGGTCTAGACTGAATTATGGCAAAAGTTTTGCCATTTATCTTCCCATTGCAGCAACTCCAAGCACCTTAATACAGATAGCAGGCATTCCAGTGGTTTCTTCCCCCCTCAGGCTTTTGGGGTTAACCTTTGGATGTACAGATGATGCCTCTTTTAACTGCAATATCACATTAGATGAAGCTTCCCATGTAGTCAATTCTTGGAAAGGCCGTGTTATAGCTAAGCGAAAGTGGGTGCTGTTATTAAAAACTTTAGTGCTCCCCTTATTCCTACAGTTAGCCTCTGTTTTTCCAACCCCGTTTTCCTGAGAAGCCAGGGTGAATAACAATTTTTTTCCAAGGGATCTGGGGCAGCTGCTTGATCCCAGTAAAACAAAACTATACATACTTGGACTATTGTCAAGGTGGAGTCAGAATGATCAACACCATTGTTTTTTTTTCACAGTCTTTTTATAAAGTTGAATATTCCAGTTCTTTTGCAGCCTCCAACCCCCTTTTGATATGTCTGGATACATATTCAAACTTTTCCATTATGTCACATTTGGAGCAACCTCCTCATGAAATCCCTAGAAAGTTTAGGAAATACAATATACTGTACTATTTAGTTCCAACCTTTCTTAAAATACGACAGTGGGGATTGACACCCACTAGCATACTGGCCTCCACTAGGAAGCAGTTGTATCACTCTGTCCTGGGAAGACACTTCTCGGACCCCCCCCGTTGAGTGCATCAGGGAAAACTGTGGATCAGGCCATGGTTTTCACTCAATTAACAGATCAAGAATCCCAGCCCATCTATGGGATGTCACTTGGTTGGCTTGCCATGGAAGGCTGGGGATCTGAAACGATTTGAAGCATAAATCTGTAGAGGATCAAATGTGTCCTAGAGAGTCATGTCCCGATGTATTAGAAACTAGCATCATTTTTTCTTAGAATGCCTTTTAGCCACTCTTTATGGACGTTGCTACTTCATAAGTGGAAAGAGAAGGCCCTTACAACCCTCACTTATGAAATCCTGGTTTATGGGATATTTCCCCCTACTCTTAAGCATTATTCTTCAAGTACACTCCATTTAATTTTTGCTTTGTGCAGATTCTGTTTATGTCAAGCTAGGTGCGCTTTGGTTTTGCAACAGAAAAATTATTCAATTTTACAAGCAGTAACCCAAATAGCACAAAATCTACAGATAATTTATGACAAGGAGAAATGAACTGTATCTTCTTCAGTTTTACAAAGAAATTGGAAAAATTGTATGTGGTTTGAATCTATTTAATTTAGACAGTGTTCTGCGAGCATTGTAGCTCTAGGATCCTTTAGCTACTGTATTTAATTTGTCTTCCTTAATTTTGAAATAGAACCTTTGTACCTATTATGAATTTCTGTTCTAGTTTAATTTTCTTTCTAATAAGACATTCCCCCTTCTCTTTTAGTTGGGGGGAGGGGTTCCTCTCTGGAATTTATTTCTTTTGGGACTTGAAAACTGGAATTTGTATTAATTGTATGCTGAAATATTCATGTGTATCCTTTTTTCATTATGGTTTTGTGTGAAGCAACATAATTTATGTATACATTGTATATTGTATTTTATTTTAAATAAAAAATTCCCTTACTCTTTTTGAGAAGTGCCATGGGATCTTTAACATCCACCTGAACTACTACCAGAACAGGCAGATGGGACCTCGGTTTAACGTCTCATCCAAAAGACGGCACCTCAGGAGCGCAGCACCCCCCTCATGGTGCACTACAGTGTCAGTATTGGGATATTAACCCAAATGCCTGGTGTGGGGATAGAACCCACAACATTCTGAGCTCCTGGCTTCAGAGTTGAGTGTACTACCTGCTGAGTCACTGATACTGACAAACATATATTGGAAGTAGAACTTACCTGGCTTTGGGGCTAATCATATACAAAAACAGTTGCCAGTGTCCCTTTTTAAGAGCTCCATAAAATAGCTGATTTGACAGGCTTACATTTCACAATGTATCGTATAAACTAGATACTGTATGAAATGGCCTAACTCACAATATTCCATTCATCTTCATTTGTGAGGGGGCATGGCCTTCACAACTTACTTGTGGCTTCCCTACTCATGAGTTATTGACCTGACCCCTGATTCATGAACATGAACAGTATATTATGAGTCAGGTCATTGCATATTCCTTATTTATGTTTGGTGGCCAGTCAATAATAATACTTAATTATTGTTTGTCAGTATGATCAAAATAATGATTTTTAAGTCATAAAGCAGGATCAGGGGTAGGGCTACTTTAGCTAACTTACTATTAGAGCAGGTAATGAGACACATATCACAGTTATTCAAACAATTGTTGTTAATTTTTTTATTGTTTAACTTTTAGTAGTTGTATTATGTGCCTTGGGTTCAAGCTATTAAATGATAATCTATAATAAATGATGATTAAATCATCTTTTCAACGGGACACCCTCTCCATGCCCCCCCCAGTGTCCTTTTGGAATTTGGGGTACCTTGCTCCTCTCTGTCTTGTCCCATCTTTTGTTGGCAGCTGTTTAATTATCCAAAGGGATTAACCTGTAGCAGCTGCAGACCAGCATGCACACATGTGCAGTGCTGCAAGCAGTTTGGGGGTCAAGACATTTGAGTGGCCTGTACAGTACAGAATAACACAGAGCAGCAGAAATGCCCTCACCCCAGACCTGCCTACAGCACTCTAATAGTATTGTGTGCCAATATCTGCTGGCTGTTACATCATAATGGATCATGAAGCAGTAGCTGAGCTTTCAAAACCAGGAGCAGAATTAGGATGCTTCCCACGGTACTCTGAGGGGCTGTAGAGTATGTAGGGCTGGGAGTTTGAACCCATTCAAAATGTATGCCGGACTAAGCCTTAGACCTGCAAGAAAGGACATGACAATCAGTGATCAATATGTGGAGGATTTGAATAATAGCCCTCTTTTACTAACTCTGTTTTCACATCTAAGCTTCAACCTGAATTCTGGGACAATAAATATGAACATGAATAACAGGCACCACCCCTTCCACTAGTCTGTATGGTCCACATCTGTGGACATAATGCACTCTTTATTTGTATCCCAAACAACTTGACAGGGAACACTATCCTAAGGGTGACAAGGTTATGATATTTGTTGATTGACTCGAACAATGGCATTGACTGCACTGGAATGAGGACGTCTTGCCTTTGTATTAGCTAAGGCAAATAGGTTGAGCTGTAACAAAAAAGGCCCTTCAGGCAGAGACTGCTATGTCAGAGCTGATAATGTTCACAAGACAAACTCTGAGCTCCAGTCACTTTGTATCTAATCTCACTCTTTCAGTTGTACTTTGTCTCTGCCATCTCTGAGGTACCGCTTCACAGAAACCTGGATGAAAATGTCCACAACACAAAAAGAAGCCCCTGCCAGGGCCTGCACCACTTTGTTTTCCACTTTTCTGAGGAGCAGTAACAAGTCATCACACAGTTTGTACCCTGATTTATCTGAGTTAAGGTATTGCACAATTGTAATCTTTATTTGTCTGCGATTATGTGACAAAAAGGCATTAGGAGACTAACCCACAGTTTTTCAGATGCAAAAGGCAAACAGTCTTATGTGAATTAAACATAAATGCATAGTACTAAAGTTGCTGATGTAGCAAGCAGATGATTAATCTTAATATTATGTCACCATGGTAAAAAACGACTGCACAAAATGAAGCTTAAAAAAAAAGAAGATAGAATCACTAAACATGCATTTCCCTGTTTCAGTGAAAGGGTGAGCAAATGTCAACTTTGGTTCAGCTTTGATTCAGATCCTCAGTCTTCAATTCGACTTTGACCCTTCATACACCAACATGTTGGATCCTAGTTATTGGAGTTCAGCAGCTTACAAATAGAGATAAATTGCACCCCTTAACCACCCATCACCCCCCAGTGCCAACCAGTTCTACTCTGCATTGGCCCTTCAGTCAAATTTGTTTTTGAAATGCAGTCAGCACATGGCACAGTGCTAGAAGCTAGAAATTTCTGGTTTGTTTGTTTAAACAGAATGAAAATACCTGAGGCGGGAGGAGGACGGTGGGTTATGATTGTGGTGGATGAGGGGGTGGTCATGGGACTAGCTCTGGACACCTTGGAAGGGCTAAGATATTTTTCATAATTAACTGACTGAAGCTGAAGTGATGCTGAAATGCCCCAGAAGTCTGACTAGGTTAAATTGAAGGTAAAAGTGTTGAATTTCAGCACATTCAATGAACACAAATTTTGCATTGGCTCATCCTTTTTTCATTGCTGCAGCTCTGCCAAGTTGGCTGCTCCAATCTCTTCTGTTCCAACAGCCAGGTTAGACTTCCTCTGTATAGAAATAGGAATGCACTTGCATCTCTACACTTATCCAGAGTGTTGCCTTACAAATTTTGTTAGTGAGGGGACTACTTTGCCTCACAAATTCTTTGGGTGAAAGGACCACAATGTAAAGGTTTTATGTATATATCCCAACATGCTCCACTTCAATCCTCCATTGCAATCTGACAGGTGGAAGAACCCCTTCCCCATGCAGCCATGGAAGATAATGGGTTGTGCTGGTCACCCATTGTGGGTTTTGTTTTTTTAAAGTAGTCATTCAAATGATCAAATTGTGTTTGCTGGATGGGCCTCTAACAGGGTTCTGGGTGGTAAGGGCGCTGGCAGTAGGGCACTTGCAATTAGGGTGCCTGAAGGAGGACGCTGGCAAGGACAGCGCCGCACCACAAAACCTCAGGGAAGTAAGAGAACAACCCAACTGAGCAGTGCAAGACACTGCCACAGTCGACACACCCGCAAACCCACCCAAGGAATGCCACAGGCAACTGGTGGTGTAGAAACAGCACACACAGCACCCTGAGAACAGTGCGACAGGGACAGCGGCCCCCTGGGGACCATGCACAAGGCAACAGGGTGCCATGGCAATGGCATCATGGCATGCTTACTGGCCCACATGCCCAGTGCCACTGGGAGGAGGCCAGAAACACCAATGGTCCCTCCCGGACCAGGCCTGCAACAATGGGAGCAGTGGCATGGATGACACAGCACCTGACAGGGAGGTGCAGCAGCAGACAGACTGGGATCTGAAGGGCCAACGTGGCACACAATACAGTCATCCACACCCAGGAAACACCGTGGCAGTGGCCATGAAGCAGCCATGACAACAGGATGTTATGCACACAGTGGTGCATAGGGATCGAGGCCGCCAGCAGCAGTGCACTAACCAGCACAGGAAAGGCCCACTGACGCTGCACCTGTGGACAGTGTACACCCAATGGATGGCAGTGTAGATGCCGGGGGGGGAACACAGGGGCACCACAGCTGCCAATAGCACCATGGCATGGCAACAAAGCAGAGGACATGGGCATGAGCAGGCTGAGTCCAATGGACCCCAACAGTGGCAGCCTACAGCACTATGTATGGTACATGCACCCACCCTCTGACATACACACCACATGGCCAGCGCCACCCCCCAACACCCACAACCCAGGCCCAGGACCCACCCTGGCACAGGGTGAGACATGCAGCACACAGCATGCAGTAAGAAGTCATGTGGGGCAGGCAGATCAAACTGCAGGGGGATCCTGGTGCAAGTGCGGATGGTCTGTGCCGGCCGGCGCATGGCACCCACGCACCCATCGCACAGTGCACCCCCGCACATGCACTGCAGGTGGAATAGGACATGTCCCAGTGGATCTGAAAGTCAGATGTGTACTGGCACGCAACAGGACATGCAGGGGCCACGTGTGCACGGCAGTGGAAGCTTGCTCGGCAGGTGATGGCAACCTGGTCCATGGCAGTGGCCTGTATCATGGGCAATGCACAATGCATGTGTGTAGGGGGTACTGTGGAAAGGCAGGGGTCATGTACTTGGCAGTGCCATGGACACACCCCAACTGCCAGTGCAGCTCAGCAACATGCCAGTGCCAGGGCCGGAGCCAGCATGTTGGGGGGGGGCAGACATGGTTCCCATACACGGTGCACACAGGGTAATGGGGACGGAAAACAGCATGGCACTGAACCATGAATGACCTCGAGTGATGGCCAGGAAATGGCTGCACAGTGCTGTGGGGCAGTGGTGCTGCACTAGTGGGTGCACAGTACACAGGCCCAGCCATGCAGCACATACAGACACACAGTGCACAGCGGCAACACGGCTGACACAGGCACGCTTGCCCATGCACACCCATGACACCTTCCGACCACACCCATACTCCACCACACCCACACCCACACACAGATGCACACATGCCCACACATGCACTGTCACATGCAAGAAAAGGTCATGAGAGGGTACTGCTATTCACACACTTTACTGATGTGGGGGGGATGTGTTAAACTTCAAACATCCTCTGGGGTAGGGGATTGTATGTGGGACATGCCAGCAAGGACAGGCATGTGGCCATGTGGACTAGACCTGCAGTAGGTAGTCCCAGTTGCTGTGCACCCCATACTGCTTGACAAGCTCCATAATCCACTGGCTCCTGTCCCTGAACCTCCGGCGGGGTGGTGCAGCAGGTTCCCCGGCCATGAATTGCTGCACCTTGATGTCATTCATTTGCTGTTCAGAACGTAGGTAGTCAATGAATGTCCAGATGCTGGGATGGGCTGCCCCCAGCAGGGAGTTGAAGCCCCAATGCCACCCTTTGACCGCATTGATGATCCGTGGCAGTCCAGACCGTGCAGCATCATAGCAGTTCCAGACCTCTACTGAGAATGTTGGCTTGTGCCTGTGGCTGCTGCGGATGGGCCGCCCCAGCCAACTGTCCTCAAAGTAGTCCATGAAGGGCGCTATCATTTCCTCCTGCTCCGTGTAGAACTCCCAGGTCTGCAGCTCCTCAAATGTTGCCTCGACCTTGCTGGGTGGCATGTATTCCAAAGCCGGGAGGAGCCGGATGTACATGGTGAAATCAGGGTCACTGGTGTATGCATGCTGGATGTCTGGCAGATGCTGCACCTTCTGCCGCACCACCTGGAACAGCTGAAAGAAGCAACCCCACAAGGTGGCATTGGGGAAGATGGCCTGGAATGGTTATACGTGACCAGTTCATAATCCACCATGATGGTGTGTGGGCCAGGCCAGGGTGCAGCTTCAGCAGCTTTTGAAGGACAGCTGTGTAGGTGGCTGTGGTGCACAGTGCCATCAGAACATACCTGTGGGTATGATGTTATTGTATTCAATGCCATGGATCATGTACAGCTGACAGAAGAGGGGTGGGCAGCATTTGAATGTCCCATCTGTGTACCAGTGGTCGCAGCGCTCCATGTGTTGCAGGTTCTTTGCGGTACTGAATATCAGGAACCTGTCCGGGCCTGTCCCGAGTCCCACAGTAGGAAATGATTACCCTAATGTGTGAGCTTGCATGGCTTGGGCACCCCCAGATCTATTAGTGTCACTGGCAGGGGTGGTGCAGTGCTTGTGGACCTCCTAGTGCACCTCACAGACCTTCGCAGGTTTTCCAGGCATGGTAGCCAGCCTCCCATGGACTCTGGCATGGTGCAGCAGCATGCTGCCACCACCTGTTGGGGTGTTTCTGGTGTTTGCAGTGCCCTTCTCTTGATGTCAGCCCTGACTCACTGCACTGTGATGTCTGCACAGTCAGGGACATGGTTGTGGGTTCCAATGGCTGTTGCAATCTCTTCCTGGGTGCTGTGGGCTCACGCCTTGCAGTGGCCACCCCGGTACTCAAAACACTTCCAGCAGGTTTTTTCACCCCGTGTCCGCTCCTTCCTGTACAGGTATCCCTCATACAGCAGCAGTCTATTGCCTCTTGGGCTCTCTACATAGTCCAATGGCATGGCTTTTTCTCCTCCTGTGCCTGTGGCAGCTGTGCTGTTGTGCTGCTTTTCTACCCTGCTGGGTGCACGCCATTGGCCATCTGTTATGTGGTACACCTGGACACCCTGACAGCCTGCCTCCCTGTGGCCCACCCTCCTTGATCTGTGCACCTTGCATTTGCATTTTCAGGTTGTGGGGCTACCCTCTGTGTGTTTCCCTTCCCAGTGTGCCTGTGTGTGCACAGTTCTCAGCACCACTCACCGCTGTGCTATGGGTAGGTGCACCCGCATCCAAACACAGCCCATGCCTGCACTGCTCTGCACTCCATGCCTTGCCTACTGTACCTTTTGTGTACCTACCCTGCCCTCTCTCTCTCTATCTCTCTCTCCCTCCATTCCTGCAGTGGCAACGCTGCTCTGCTGGGTGTGTCTGCGTTGCTGTGGCAGCACACATTCCAAGGCACTCCAGCAATTGCCTTGTTGTCTCCTTGCACCCCTGCTTGTTTGTGGTTGCTGTGGTTACCATGCTGCTAGATGGCACTGAGGCAGATCCACTGATAGGTGGCTTGCGTTGCCATGCCTATGTCGACATCAGCCCTGCCTGCCTTGCCATCCTGACTCTGCCTCATGTACCCTACCGTCTGTGTGTACCATTGCCTGCCATCTGCCATTTCCTGTGCTCCTGCCACAATGTGCTGTACTGCTGCTTGCTGTGCATGCCTGTACACCCTTTGGTGGCATTCTCCTGTTCCCTGTTGTGGTCTTGGCATGGTGGGTTCCGTGCCTCTGGGCGCTGTCCATTGTGGATGGCACTGCTCTTGCCATCCTGGTTGTCACCTGCCTGCAGCCATGTTCCCTGGCTGACCCGTTCCCATCTGCACTTTGGTGTCGGTCGCCATGGTTACGGCTGACACCATGCATGCACCCTCATTGCTGGCACCTCCACATCCTGGCGCTGTGCCCTCCTGTGCAGCACTGACCATGGGACTGCGGGTTGCCATTTTGTCCTGGCACTCCGCTTGTGGGGGCACACCTGCTGATTTTAGCATCACGCTGGCACTGTGTTTGCGGCGCTCTAACACCAGCACCCTGACCACCCAAAACCCTCTAACAGAGCGTGGGGGGATGTGGGTTTCGGTTTTCTTTTTTTTCCATTATTCACCCTAATTCTTCTATATGACTATGTTGTCCTGAATGTTTGGTTGGCGAATACAGATTTTATGCTGAATATTTGGGAAAAGATATTCACATACCCCACTAAATATGTCCTCTGAGAAGTTAAGGGCTATCTTTTTACATTCAATGGGGTTGGAAACAGAAGACTAATGGCATCGGGCTTTGTTAAATAACTAAGAGTGTTGAAGTAGTCAGGTTAGAGTATGAGGTGGTTTAAAAATGATGGTGCAGAATGTTGGAGAGGCTATCAGGATGCTAGATATAGTTCATAAGGTACTGGCGGAAAAGGGAGGGTAGGTACAGGACATGACTGAGAGGGTAGAAGGGAGATGAGCCAAGATTTGGCCATCTGGAGGGCTGCAAACAATGCTTAGGCAAAATAACAAATAACAAATATCTTGTGTGTCATACATTTGTAAGCAATAGTCCACAGCAGGTTGTGCAGTAAGAAAGATCTATGCCGGCCCAGTGGTACTGAAGGCTGAGGCGCTGGATGCCTTACCTCATGTTACACTGGTGACCCTGGTTCGAGAATGACCTTGGGTCATTGGGGTACTGGCATGCGGAGGTGGGTGGGAGCAGGAAAGAGCACTGGTTCTCCTCTCCCAGGAGGGAGGGTCACCCATCCGTAGTCCCGCTACCACCAGATTTAGGTCAGGTGACAGGCAGTAATGGAATGACTATCAGGGTGGGGCATCCCATAGTGCGTGACACGCACATGCCTCCACATGCACAAGCTACTCCAGGATGCTAGGGAATCAGGGAGAAAACACAAACAAGCCTAAAGCCGACAAACCACACACATATATATATATATATATATATATATATATATATATATATATATATTCTATGCAACAAACTTTGTTAATGCATCAGTTAGGGTTCTTCTACAGTGAAAAAAGTGAGGAAATTTGATTTTAGGGTTCCCATCCCTTGAATCCCAACCCACCCCGCCCCCACCAACAGGCATCGGGGTGTGCGATGGGGTCCTTGGGCCTAACTCTCACCCCATCCCATGTGTATACAAGCTGAGGTGGTGCAGTGTAGGAGAATGGTATGAGAATTAGGGCCAAGGACCCCAATGCACACCCTGATGCCTGTTGGTGGGGGCAGGCTGGAGTGGGGTTCAAGGGGTGGGAACCCTAAAATCGAATTTCCTCACTTTTTTCGCTGTAGAAGAATCATGCATTAATGAAATTTTCTGCATATAATTTCCTTACTTTTTAAGAAAAAATAGAAAAGTAGAAAGTTGAGCAAGTTGGGACCCCGCGCTCCCACCAACTTGCAAGTGTCAGGCCACATTACACACCCAATGACTAAAAAGTAAATTCCCAACAGCAAGGCCAGCCACCAAACAAATGTTAATGTAGTAGAACAATAGAAAACGCTGTCCACAAAATGTAAACTGCACCACACAATATGTCTGCAAGAAATATATTGTCCAACACGTAAACACCTCTATTAACATCTACAGAACATGGCTTCAACACCCTCCAAATTTCAAGTAAAAAGACCAAACCATGTTGACATTTAACACACAGAACAACTGAAAGCTACATCCATGACACTAAGGCTAGGTATCCAATAAATTTCAAGCCACCACCAGAAGCAAAAAGCTGTCTGCAGAATGCGAACTGCACCTCGCCATATCTGCACCAAAAAAAATTTTACAACACAGAAACACTGTAATTTTCATCCACATGACATGCTGTCAACACCCTCCAAATTTCAAGTGAAAAGACCAAACCGTGTCCGAGATATCACATTTTAACGTATGAGATTTTCATTCATCAGACTGGCACAGTTCCGCACCTGTTGACATTTAACACACACAATGACTGAAAACTACATCCACGACACTATGGTTAGGTATCCTATCAATTTCAAGCCACAACCACAAGCAAAACACTGTCCGCAACACGTAAAGTGCGTCACGCAATATCTCCGCAAAATAAATTTTCTCTGACATGTAAATACCATGATTCACATCTACAGGACATATTGTAAACATCCTCCAAATTTCAAGCAAAAAGACCTAACCGTTTCTGAGATATTAAATGTAAAGTTTGGTAAAATTTCCCTATGTATTCCATTATAAAAAATCTGGCCATCTTGTCCTCCCCTCACGATCAAAGATGGCGATCAAATAATCTCACAATCAAAGAATTTGCAGGCTTATGATCAAAGAATTTGCAGGCTCATGAACAATTTCAATTTAATTTATTTCAATTTATTTCAGTTCTAGGATTACAATTACCTTTGAGCCCAGGGCTCTTTTACAAAGGTTCCACGTCAAGACATAGGTATCAAAAGACAATAGACAAAATTGTTACACAAATAAGGGTAAAGGATATCAAATTAATTTCAAGTAGACAGGGAGAGGGTAAAGTGGAAAGGAAGAGGACAATGGGGGGTGGTAGAAAGAAATGGGAGGGGCAAGGCTGGAGGTAAGAAAATGAGAAGAGAGGAGAGGTGGGGGAGGTAAGGATAAGGAGGGGGGTGGGGTGTAGCAGCCAGGAAGGTGGCATTGTCAGGTGCTGTGGAGCATATTTGGCAGAGGTCAAACTAGGGCAAGTGCATTATGTAAGGAGCTAGATATAGGAAGAGCGGGAGTGGAGCAGAGTTGCATAGACATTATCCATGACAGTCACAGATGCTGGAAGTGATCACAGTGTTTTGGAGCCTGGATCTGAAGGCCCCTAGCCCAGTGGTATTGACAGTATCATTGGCAAGACCGTTAAACCAAGTGGGTGCCCTGTAGGTGAATGAATGTTGGCCAATAGCTGTACGGCAGTGAGGGATACGGAAAAGTTGTGGCTTTGATCCCCTTGTAATTCTGGAGCTGGTTTTTGTTTGAAGGAGTGAACAGACCCCGGGAGGGGCAGTTCCCAACTGTATTTTCTTAGCAACCACATAGGTTTGGTACTGAATTCTATTACCAAGTTGAAGCCAGTTAGCTTGTGAGTAGAGGTCACAGGTGTGTGTGAGCTGTTCGGCCCCAGTGATGAGTCGACAGGCCTTGTTTAAGGTGGTAGTAATCCTTCTGAGTGCAGTGGTAGTGGCAGTGCCATAGATGAAAAGACCATGGTCAATCTGGGAGATAATGGAGCTTTGAACTGTGGCAAAAAGGGCCTCTTTGGTCAAGTGCCAATGAAGACGGTAGAGTAAGCCCAGTCTAGTATTCACAGTTTTAGCGATATTGGTTATATGGGTTCCAAAGGACAGGTGTGGGTCTAAGGTGTTTCCTAGGTATCTGAAGGAGTCAACCTGCTCCAGGGAGTCCCTGAGGCAGGTGTTTAAGGAGAGTTGGTGGTGTTTGTGCTTGTTTTGGTGGCTGGTCAAAATCATGGTCTTCGTTTTTTTCTGATTAAGGATTAACTTATGTTCTTTGAACCAGCTTTCAACAGAGGTGAAGCCGTGCTGAAGAGTTTGTTGCAGGTGGCTTGGGTCATGATGAAAGGCAAGAATCACCGTGTCATCTGCATAGAGTATGACTTTCTGAGAGGTGGAGTCGGGAAGGGAGTTGAGGAACAGGCTGAACAGCAATGGACCCAGGATGGAACCTTGGGGGACACCGGAGCAAACCTGTTTAGTGTCGGAGACCATGCCTGATATTTTTACACATTGGGACCTGTCGTCAAGATAGCTATTGAACCATTTCACTGATTCAACAGAGAGGCCAATGTTCAGTAGCTGATGAAGTAGGAGGCGGTAGTGGACAGTGTCAAAAGCCTTTGACAGGTCGATGAATGTAGCTCCGGTTAGGCAACCCTGATCAAGGGAGTTGTGTATGGCTCCCATAAACTCAAGAAGTGCCGTGGCAGTGCTGTGACCATTTCTAAATCTGTGTTGCTGCCGGCAAAGGATGTTGTACTTGTCCAGATGATCAGTGAGCTGGTCTGCTACTATCCGTTCCAGGGCCTTAGAGAGGGGTGGCAGGATAGAGATAGGTCGGTAGTTCACATGGGAGGTCCGGTCACCACCTTTATGGATAGGCGTGACAGTCACTGCCTTCCATTTGTCAGGGAATTGGCTGAGAGAGAGGGAGAGGGAGAGATTAAAGATCCTGGTGAGAGGCCCCAGAACCTCGGCTAGAGTGAGGGACAGAAGTTTGAGGTCCAGTGTGCCAGCACTTGCTCTAGTGTTTTTGATGGCTTTGGAAATGTATTTCCTGATGGTATATTTGCTTACTGCTCTGAAGTAGAAAGGGGGACAATTTTTTGGTGATGACTGATGGGTGGGAAGCGGGGGGTCGCTGTCGTTGAAAAAGTCAGGAGGGAGGATGCTGCTGAGGTCGATGAAGGCATCATTAAAGGTGTTGGCTATGACTTTTAGGTCCAGGATAGTATTCCCGTTTATTGTGATTTCAGTAGGGGGTGATTTGGACTCCTTCCCGGTAACATCTTTAATGTTATTCCAGAATGCTCTTGCATTTCCCCAGGTGTCAGCGAGTGCAGTCTTGTAGTATTCAGATTTCTGTTGCCGTATGGATTTGGTGCAATCATTTCTAGCTCTTTTGAAATTTTGGATGTCCGCCTGTTTTCCTGTTTCTTTGGCTAGTTCCCAGAGGTGGTCCCTGTGTTTCAGCTTCTTTAAGAGGGAACCCGTGAGCCAAGGATTGCAGAGGGGTTTAATTTTTTGCCTTTTTGGTGGGGCAAAGATGTTACAAGCTTAATTGAAAATGTGTATGAATTGATCAAGGGCTGTATTTGCATCAGGGGCCAGGTTGATGGGGGACCAGTCTTGATTTAGTAGGTGTGATTTTAGGTGGGTTAGCTTCCCATGGGGTAGGACTCTGCACAGGATGACCTTTGGTGGAGATTTCCAGAATTTGTTTGACCAGGTGCAGCTGACGGGGGAGTGGTTGCTGAGAGAGTCAGGCGGTACAGCGAAGCTAGTGATCCAGGAGGGGAGAGTAGTCAGGATCCAGTCCAGTAAAGTGCTGGTGCCGGTTTTGTAGTTCATTCTAGTTGTGGAGTCCAATATCTGTGTGAGGTTTGCTGATGTGACCATGTTCCTGGTGTCGCTAGCATCAAGGAATAAAACTTTTATAATTAACAAAATTGAAAGAATTGCGGTAAACCACTGCCATGGTTCAACGAATAAAGCCGCTGAGCAAAACCCACCCTCATTTGACTTCCTAGCGCACCCCTGGGCTGAGAAAATAGATTTTTTAATCTGGCCATCTTGTCCTACCCTCATGATGCACGATCGCGATCAAAGAATCTCGTGATCAAAGAATTTGCAGGATCGTGATCAAAGAATTTGCATGGTCACAATCAAAGAATAAAAACTAGTGTAATTAACAAAATGTACACAATTGTGGTAATCCACCACCATGGTTCATCAGAACAAAGCCCCCTGAGTAAAACCCACCCTCATTTGTCTTCCTAGGACACCCCTGAGCTGAGAAAATTAATTTTTTTATCTGGCCATCTCGTCCCTCGCTTGCGATGCACGATTGAAATCAAAGAATTTGCATGCTGGCAGCCAAAGAAATTGCTCACTCGCAAACAAAGAGCAAGGGACGAGATGGCCAGATTTAAAAATAGTGTTTTGTAGCCCGGGGTGCCCCATAAAGTAATATAAGGGTGGGTTTTGCTCAGGGGGCTTTCCTCTTGCACTTGTGTATAGAAAACTGTAGTTTTTATTATCCCTGGTAGTCTAGTGGCCCCTTCCCCATCATGCAATGTAGATAATAATTTCTGTTATCCCTGGTAGTCTAGTGGCCCCCCCGATGAGTATGTGATAAATATCTTCATTTATTATCAGTGGTAGTCTAGTGGCCCCCATGTCTCTCAATGTATATTTATTAATTTTATCCCTGGTAGTCCAGTGTCCTCCCACCCCGATCTGTAGTTCTTTATAATTCATATTGATATCCCTGGTAGTCTAGCGGTCCCCCCTCCCATCATAATAAAATAAGTCTGAATTTAGCAATACCTGGTAGTCTAGTTGGCCCCCACCCAGCCCTGCCAGCCCACCCAGTACCCCACTCTTCCCCAACAGGCGACTGGCACAGCCCACCTCTCACCTCTACAGCCAGTTGCCGACTGTGTGTATTACCAGCGGCAATTGAAAGAGGCGCTCAGAAATTATTTCCAGTGCCTCTTTCAAGTGCCGCCTAATACACACAGTCAGTGGCTGCCTGAGATGATGAGGTGGGCTGTGCCAGTCGCTGGCTGGGGAAGGGTGGGGGGTCCTGGGTGGGCTGGCAGGGCTGGGTAGGGGTTGGGGGGCCACTAGACTACCAGGGATAATAAAAACTGCAGTTTTTTAATACACAAGTGCAAGAGTGAAGCCCCCTGAGCAAAACCCACCCTTGCATTACTTTACAGGGCAGTCCTGGGCTACAAAACACTATTTTTAAATCTGGCCATCTTGTCCCTCGCTCGCGATGCACGATCACGATCAAAGATTCTCATGATCAAAGAATTTGCAGGCTTGCGATCAAAGATCATAAGCGAGCCGTGAATGAAGAATTTAAAAGCTAATGACTCTATTTTTGGACTGATTTGAATGGAACCAAAGCCATGGCTCAATAGATCGGGTTCCCCTGGGTAAAATCCATCGAAGTTTTACTTCAGAAGTGACCCTTGAGCCAAGACATTTGTGTTTGTGCGATCAGAAAACTGAAAACAAGATGGCGGACCTCGCAGACAAAGAATTTTTGAAACTCCTCAGGAAAAAAGATTCTTCAACCGCGAGGCTGCAAATTCTTTGACCTCCAGGCGGGACGAGATGGCCAGAAGCCCATTCTTTGATCGCAAGATATATATATAAATTTTCTCTTTGACTTATAATGGGAACTTAAAATTGCCATAACTTTTGAATACCTTAATATCTTTTCACCAAACAAAAAACAGCATGTTCGGCCACCAATGCTCTTTCAAACGAGCCATCTCGCAGAGCAGCACACCACACAACAGCTGTGCAGGACCACATTTAAAATCCCAAAAGGTGCCTCCAAAAATGGATAATTTTGCATTTTTCAGCGCTTTCGTACACAAAGACAGGCATGCCAACCAAAACGCAATTTGGCAAATCAAGAGATCTACTATGCCCCAAAGCATGTACCAAATTTCAGGCAAATCCATTGAACAGGTCCAAAGTTATTAACGCCCAGACTTTTAACTTTAGTATGTAACTGACCGCTCAACCCTAACTATACTGGCATGACTGTGCCACTATAATATAGATATATATATATTTTCATGGCAAAAAACTCTGTTTAATGCATCAGTTAGGGTTGTTCCACAGTGACAAAAGTGAGGAAATTAGGTGTTAGGGTTGAAAACCCTAACTGCGTATCCCCCCCCCCACCACCACCACCACCACACACACACATACATGCAAGTAGGGGAAGGACCAAGGCAACACAACCAATCACACACATCCAATAGGAGATGTATACTTGTGTCACTGTAGGAAGTGGAGAAATTCAACTTCAGATATACTACATTATTTAGAAAGTTATTGTTAGAGGTTAGTTCACATAAAGGTGAACCAAGCTGGCAGTAGCGAAAATGGTGTACCTCGCTTTGTTTTCCACATATGGGTGGTGAAAGGCATCATGGGTGCTGCAATGTGAGTCTATGGCAAATTGCTCAATTTTGGAACAGTATAACATTCTAATCATTAAGTATTTTAGCACAATAAGAGGAAAAAGCACATCTGTGGGACCAGATCTTACCACCTTGCAAATGTCAGCCCAAAGGACCCAACTGTTTGCTTGCAGGATGATGGCAAAGATGTACAGTCATTAGGAGCATACTTTCACAAAATACTATCGCAAACACAAAAGTGTCATAGCATGATATGTGTTTAGTGATGTGTAGAATCTCTGGGATGACAGTTAGCAGTGACAACCCCATGCCACAGCCCGATGGGAGCATGGGTGTGTGGTTTCATAGTTTAGATAGTTGTATGTTATTCCTGTTACCTGCTGCTGGTTGTGTGTGATTGGTTGTGTTGCCTTGGTCCTTCCCCTACTTGTATGTATATGTGTGTGTGTGTGTGTTTGGTGGGGGTGGGGGGGGAGTGCGCAGTTAGGGTTTTCAACCTTAGCACCGAAATTCCTTGCTTTTGCCACTGTGGAACAATCCTAACTGATGCTTTAAACAGAGTTTTTTGCCATGAATTTCCCTTCTTTTTGAGAATGTGCACTATAAATAGTGAAGTAACGGTAACGCAAATGCAAGTGCAAATGGTAACGCACATGTTGATGGAAACGTAAATGATAATGCAAACAGTAATAGAGACGCAAGCACAAATGTTAATGAAAACAGAAACGCAAATGCAAGTGCGTACGGAAACACAAATTGCAATGCGCATAGTCATGGTAACACAATTGAAAATGCAAACACTTACGGGAACAGCAACGATGATGCCAAAGGAAACACAAACAGAAACAGAAATGTAAATGGAAGCACATACGAAAATGCAAATGGAAATGCACATGGTGACACAAAAGGAAACGCAAACAAAAACAGTAATGGAAATGCAAATGTTAACAGTAACGCAAACTCAAGCGCAAATGAAACGCAGGATAAATATAATGTACACTGATGGGAAGACGGTAACGCAAGTAGCTATGGAAACGCAAGGGAAACGCTAACTGTAACAATAACGAAAATGCACACCCTTTTTTTCTCCCAAAAGCTGCTTTGAGAAACATAGTGAATACAAAGAATGTATGCATAATAATGGGCCTCGGAGCAGAAAATGAACACTTGGAATACTAAATTGCTTATATCTCAGGAACCACAAGATGTAGAAAAAAAATGTAAATTTCATATAATTTACTACTTTCCTGGCCAGTTTTGCACTTAGCCCCATAAGCATTTTTCCAATGAAAAGTTGGTATCTCGAAGTGTTTCCAAGATATGGGCCCCAAAAGGCGCGGTGGACGCTGTAGTATTAGTCTATGGGAAAAATTGCCAACTTTGGAGTACCATTACTTTGCAGACCTGTAATATTTTGTCAACAAATCACTAAAAGGCACATCTGTGGGATCTTGGCTTTCCTCGCTCCAAATTTCAGCCCAAAAAACAAAACCGTTCTTTTACAGCAGGGTGGCAAAAATTTCCTAATCTTTTGGTCATAGTGCTGCAAAGCAGTGTCGTGATTTGCGACACTTTTTCAAAAAAGCACGAAAGTGTCGAATGTGCGACACTACTTTGCAACACTACTGTTTACAAAAATTTCATAAACATATTTCTGGGGTCTTTAACCGCCCAAAAAAGACATGGCTAGCATCATCAGGGCTCGACAAGCTGAGCACAGCAAGAACTGTGTCCCTAGAGGGTCCCAAATTTAAATGCCAAGCATTTCTCTGACCACCAACTGAAAACAAGATGGCAGATTTGTGACACTACAGGGGTCATTTGCGACATTAAAAACTGCATTTGTGACACTGTCAAACTTTTTGTTAACTTTTCCCATTGACTATAATGGGAAACCTGTTTTTTGAATAACTTTTGAACCGTTTAATATGTTTTTACGAAATCTTAGAAAGGCACATAGGGGACCCCAGTCGCATGTTCCCTGAAGGTCCAGAGGTATATGGTACTGCTCTGTGCATGCAAACATTCAGGCAAATACGTCATACAGTGGCAAAGTTATTAAGCTGCCAAATTTCACTCTTTAACCTTACATGGGGTACTCAATCCTAACTATAGTGGCACTACCATGGCACTATAATACATATATATATATATATATATATATATATATATATATATATATATATAGCTATAAATATATAGATATATATATAAAGATCTTACTGCACACCCCAGGTGCACTGTGAAGGACAAGGCACAGCTGAGTGCTTTCAACCATCTGGAAGATGCAGTAATCTCTGTCTTACAACACAACCTGGGGTGTGTTACTGTACTTATAAAATGGTTTTGTTTAGTTAGAAAAATGTCTGAAGGAGACATTTTATATTTCACTGAGAGCCAACTGTGCTGTAAGACAAACCTTACCACAGTCACAAGATGAGGTTAAGCCAGTCAAGTTTTTCCTTTTCACGCTGCCACTTTATAAAATCAATTGGTGTACAGTTTGAAGGTATTTTACCTGTATATGCACACCCCTAGTAATTATATTCACTAACAGCAGTTTTTTTGAAATTTTGCGATTGTTTTCTGCATTTTAGAAAAACTGCAGCTGCCAACTGTGCAATGTTCACAACATCAATTATATCAATCCAATAGTAACTCTTTTTAAGTCAGCATACAGTGGTGTGCCATAATATATTTCCAATGATGCTTGCATTAGGTGACACTGATATGTAAGCAGGAGCATTCTGAACATCGATAAGCATCAGAAAACAATGCATAGCAGAATTCTAAGATGACAGAAAGGAACCCTAAAGTCTTTGAGAGATGCTAGTTAGTACCAAAGTTTGGTTATTCCGGTGTCCAGCATGTTTAAGTTGGCACATGCTGATCCTATTGAAAGCTTTCACTTTAAACACTACAGAATAATACTCTATGCAAAAAGGTAGCAGTACATGATTTAAAACTGCTGTGCTAGATTGGCTGCCAGAACCCCAAACCAACCTAATGTTACACAAAATAGCTTTGTCAACTATTTCGTGAAAGGTTAGGTTGGTTTGGGGCACTGGCAGCCATGCTAGCACGGTGGTTTTAAATGATGAACTACTATTTTCTTTTGCATGGACTATGAAATAAAGAGGCATTTTCTACTTCTAGTGGTGAGTGCACTTTATTGGGTTGAGTGCTATTTCCTGGTTTGTGGGTCAGTGTATACAGTGGAGACACAGCATCAGGAACAAATATAGTGGCTCTGTTCTCTCTGTACTACAGAATAATACTCTAGTGGCAATCAATCAATCAATCAATCAAAATCTTTATTTATCCAGGCAGGCACCATTGAGCAAGGCTCATTTGCAAGGTGGACCTGGTCATGAATACATCAAAGTACAGTACAGAAGCAGGTATACAACAAGCATTTGTCAATGCCAAATGTTTGCTTGCTGGCATTGGCAGTGGTAGTGTAGAAGTTACAGAGCTGCGTAATAGGAATGGCAGTGAAGTATTGAACTGAAGCCAACCCCACCACCACCCTGCAGAGAGTGACAGGCATTGGGGTGTGCTTTTGCGTCGTCAGCCATAATGGCCACGCCATTTCAGTACACCCCACCCTGCAGACACTGGCAAGTGTCACGGTGTTCCTTGGGGTCTTTGGTCCTTATGCACACCCCATTCCATTAGGAAATACAGTGGGATGAGTGCAATATAGGAGAATGGAGTGAACTTTGGGGCCGAAGAGTCCAAGGCATACCTCAATGCTTCTCGCTGGCTGCAGGGTGTGGAATGGTATGAGCATTACAGGCAAGAATCCCAAGTCATACCCCTGATGCTTGTCATTCTCTACAGGGTTGGGCGTTATGGTTGGAAACCCTAATACCTCAGGCATTCGTTGGTATTTTCACTCCAAATGTTCAACATGTTTTTTTACCCCACCTCATGAACAGGGGGAATATCAGTTTCTTAGCCGAAAGCTGCTTATGCACAGAGACTATGGCATTTAGCACCACAGGTGCAAAAACATTCCGAACAGGATGTAAAAAATTACAGCTGTACTGTTCATGGGGAGGTGTAAAAAATGGCAGTGTTGTAAATCTGCAGTAAAAATATCTAAAAAAATGAAGTCATGAGCGTACATAGAAACTGTGCAACGCACACCCGTAATATAATTAGGTTGTGGATTTTTTTTACAGCAGATTGTCAACTCAGACATTTTGGTGCCTCCGATCATGAACAGTGTCACTGTGATTTTCTTCATCTGTCCTGAACAATGATTTCCCACAGCGATCACGCATCTCTGCGCGAAAGTGTGAAAACACACTTCGGCCATGTTGTGAAAAATGACAGCTGTACTGTAAATAAGGCAGTGTGGAAAAATGCCACTGGTGAAAATCTGGACGTAAAATATTACAAAGTCATGAACTAACGAGGGTGCGTGGAAACTGCGCAATGCTCACTCGTAACACAGTCATTTTATGGACTTTTGTCACCAAATTTTCAACATAGCCATTTTAAGACCTCTGCTCATGAACAGTGTATCTGTGATTTTCTTAATCTGTCCCAAACATTGCTTTCACACACCAACAGCACCATTGTGCGCTACATGTGCGAAAACACATTTTGGGCGGCATATGAAAAATGGCAGCTGTACTGTTCATAAGGAAGTGTAATAAAATGGCAATGTTGAAAATCTGGAGTGAAAATATTAAATTTGCAAACTTACGAGCATGCATAGGAACTGCGCAATGCATGCTCATAAAAGTAATTTTTAGGAATGTTTTCACCAAATTTTCAACATAGCCATTGTAAGACCTCTGCTCATGAACTGTGTCACTGTGATTTTCTTAATGTGTCCCATACATTGATTTCGCACACTGACTGTGCCATTGTGCGCTACATGGGCGGAAACACGTTTTGGGTGAGATGTGAAAAATGACAGCTGTACTAATAAGAAGGTGTGGTAAAATGGCAATGTTGAAAATCTGGAGTGAAAATATTGAAAATTTGCAAACTTACGAGCGTGCGTAGGAACTGCACAATGCACGCTCATAAAACAGTCGTTGTTTGAAATTGTTCCACCAAATTTTCAAAATAGGCTTCTTGAGAGCCCACCTTATGAACACTGGCAGTGTCATTACGTTAATCGGTCCTGAAAGGTGATTTTGCCACAGTGACTGTGAAATCACCCTTCAGGCCCGAATAATGCCATGACAGTGACATCATTCATGAGAAGGGTTCCCAAAAACCCCATGTTGAAAATTTGGTGCAAAAATTCCAAAAAATGCCTGAGATATGCAACAAAGTTGAAAACCCCCTATCTAGTCCATTATACAGCTGACCTGCATTTCCTCAGTTCGCAGTCTGCTTTGAAGAGTGCAGACATGTTCCCGGTCCACCAGAGATCATCGCACCGAGGTCCGGAGGTAAGTATAGGTTGGGGGGTGTGTGGGGAGGTAGGGTGCACAGTGGGTGGGTGCGGGTTGTGGAAGGGGGCCAGGGAGACTATGTGGGACTGTTTTTTCTCTACAGGTGTTCTTTTTGTTTCCAATGATGACGCGGGACATTTGCCATGCTGGGGTGGGCTCCCAGTGTGGCACAAGGATGGTTGGGAGGCATTCAGCCGATGGGGGATTGGGCACCCGTGTAACCCAAAGCATTGATTGCCACACTGGGGTGGGTTCCCAGTGTGGCACCCAGTACCCGGGGGGGGGACAGTGGAGCCGATGGAGGATTGGGCACCCCCCGGCTATATCATGAGTTGCCACGCTGGGGTGGGCACCCAGCATGGCATTTGGAAGGCTTTGGGGGGCAGGGGGGGAGTGCAGCACAGCCGACAGGGGATTGGGCACCCCCGGAGGCTATACAGTGTGTGCGCAAACGGGTGGGCGCACACGCCATGTGTGTGTGTGGGGAGCTGCGCATGAGCAAGATATCTTATCACTGCTCATTGAAGCATAGCTCCCCTTTGAACTGTATGCCACTGCATTTTGGAGCTTGTCATAGACAGCTCCATCATGCGATTAGCACAGGCCGCCTGCAAACACAGTGACTGAATTGGAAGAAGCGGGTGACACACCTCCGAAATCTCGGATGATGGCACTATGTTTCTTGCACATGCATGCAAGCAAACATAACAAACATAAAAAATGTATCTTAATTTTTGAAGACCATTTTTTTTGTGTGTGCGTGCATATGTAACGTATGAATGAGGGATCCACTCACTGTAGATCAAGGGAGGATATGAAATGGTGCAGGTACATGGGAGGGTGAACAAAGTGGTAGACATAGACAGTAAGCCCTACCAGAGCTTCAGGCTGATGTAGCACAGCGATACATGGGGGGGGGGGGTGAACAAAGTGGTAGACAGTAAGCCCTACCAGAGCTTCAGGCTGATGTAGCACAGCTGGACTAAGGCAAGGGAGGATGTGAAATGGTCCAAGTACATGGGGGGGTGAACAAAGTGGTAGACAGTAAGCCCTACCTGAGCTTCAGGCTGATGTTGCACAGCTGGACTAAGGCACAAGCACCCATGGCATGTTCTTATAGTCCCCATTTATATGTCCATTTATGTTCTTACAGCGCTGATTGCCTAACTGAGACTAGACGTAAAACAGATACTAAAATGTCAGGTTTATTTCTGGTGACCAGGATCGTAGTGGGGGAGAGGGGGCAAGTGAAACAATGTCCTGAGAATGTGCTTAAACTTATTAACCGTTGCTGTGCCACGGAGTGATACACCGGTCCAGAATCCCTATATGTTCAAATTATGTTTGCAGCCTAAAGGTTCTTAGGTGGATTGGCATTTACATTACACAGCGGCAAATCTTTTTCATACTTTTTTGTGATCATCGGTTAAGGTATAACCACTAACTGATGAGACACTTGGGGGCATGAAACTGTGCTACCAGCAAAGTTGCATTTGCAAAGCCCTGAATATTTATCTGTTGATAATGAAATGAAAACTGTCAGCTGATAACATTCAGCCACTGTCCATTGCACAGAATAGACATCTCACTGATAGATCTGGAGCAAAGGGACATGCACTTGCCAATAACACCACTACAGCTCCAGACACGGAAGAAAGAAGTTCATGCACTTTCATCACTGTTAACTTTTTCAGCATTTTAAAACAGTTACTTAGCATCTGCACTAAGATGTTACACGTCGCTGAACTGAATTGTGACACCAGAATCCCTGCGATCAACATTTGTCAGCAAAAGTGAATTGAAAAAAATCAATAGATGTATAAAATGGTAAGTGACATGAGTCAATAACAACATATCTGCATGTAATACTTGGCTTAAAATTTGAGCACCACCATATTCCGCACCACAGCGTCAAACAGGGGTGCCATTTATAATTCAGCTAATGTCAGGCAGTTTTCGAGCCATAAAAAGTATTACTGTATCAGTATGGTGGCAGTAACGGGATCAGGAAATTATGAAATAAAATGCAACAGCACCCCCATCGGCCATATGTTGTGCAGGTGCAGGGAGTGCATGAGCACCCAGTGGTGGACTGTTAGGCGGCTTCAGATTCACTGGAGAAAAGGGTGGTTTGATTGTGAGCTACAGTTGAATGTGTGTTTTCTTTTTCTATACCTACTTTTCGCTATTTTGTTAGGGCACATGTCCAACCCTAGGATGTTTAGGGTCACAAGGTGATGTGACTTCATTGAGCATCTGATTTGAGAAAAAGCTGTGTGATTCTATCTAAATGCCAGCTCACAGCAATTCAGAGAAAAAAAAATATTTTGAAGCTGCATTACCAGACTAAGTGTGCAGTTTAGTGAATTACCACACAGGGGTGTGTATATGACAGCACTAAAAAGCGCATTAAAGTGCTTCAGTCACGAAAACCTCCCCGCTGGCTGCTGCTGAAATGCATAGCAGTATGTTCTCCTTTGTGCATTCTGGCAGTTCTTTGCTTCAGCTGCAGGTAGTACAGTACGCTTAAGTTCGTTTGCATAGGTTTTAGCAGCGGGGAGTTCACATTGACAGAGTCTAGTAAGAGAAAACGCTTGGAATTACACATACAACGAAGTCTGAGTTTTCATATCAAATGCTGAGGTATTTTTTTCTGGAGGATTAGAACCCATGGAGTCCATGAAGGTGTGCTTTGGAGAGCTGGCATGTGTAAGGACTGTTAGGCACCCACACATTTTGGTGGTCCTGCTTTGACAGGGAACAGTTTATTAAAGTAATGATGTGTGGCTTGTCTCTCTAAGCTAGACAAGACTACACCATCCTATCAGGCAACAGACACAGTTGATCTGTGTGTGTGTGGGGGAGGAGCTGCTCACTGAAGCCTAGCTCCCTCTTTCAACTGTATGCCACTGCATTTTCAACTGCTGTCATAGACAGCATCAGCAGTGATTGGAGAACTGCGACCACGCCTGCAAACACACTGACTGGATTGGAAGATGCTGACACACCTCTGAAAAACTCAGATGATGGCACTATGTTTCTTGCACATGCGTGCAAGCAAACATAAAAAGCAATAATATACAAGGAAGAAAAAGTATATACAGTGTATACAGTACAGTACAAGGTTGAAATAAATAAAAAAAAACAGCAGTATTTTACAATTGAAGAAGTCAGCAGATATCACCCTTTAAATCAACCATAGGCATACAGGGGTTATAAGCAGAGATATTTTGAGTGAGGCAGCTGGCAACTACACATATAGGGAAAAGAGGCCATGTATGGGGTGGCAGGTTAGAGAGGTAAAGAAGAGGAGGGATATATTACCAACGACTGGGGGAAAATGTAGCTAAAATCACAGAAAGTGACAATGGCTGTCGTGTACTTGTTTATTATGATAATGACAGAGGAGGGGTAGATAATTGGGACACTACTATGGATGGGGTGGGACTTTAGCCAGGCTGGAGCAGACAGGGAAGGGTGGGTGCAGCAGAAAGAGTTAATAGGGAAAGAGTGAGAGCCAGGGTAGAAACATGGCGAGCGTCAGGATGGAAAGGGGAAGTTGCAGAATTAGTGGGCTAGCGGGGAGGAAAACATTTGCAAGGTGCTTTCATGTAGCCATCGTAGAGCGTCTTGAAGATATTCAGCCTAACAGGGCAGCTCAGCTTCAAGTTCCTTTGTAAACCATTCCACAATGTGGTTAAAGAGAAGCTTAGAGCAGCTTTGCCGAAACGAGTGTTGACCCTTGGAATTTGGAGGGCAATTAGGGAATAGCTCTTTAGAGCGTAGGTGCCTAACACACTCCAGGGAATGCAATCTGAGACATATGAGGGGAGCTTGTTGGTCACCACTCTGAAGGCCCATAGGGAGGCATTTCTTTTCCTCCTATAGTGAAGGGAAGTCCAGCCTAACGATGAGTACAGGGAGCAGTGGTGTGTGGAAAGTGGAAGGCCAGTAATGAACCTGATAGCTCTGTGGTTGAGGGTGTCCAACTTAGCCAGTGCAGAGGCAGTGCAGTGACTGTAGAGCAGGTCTGCGTAATCTATTAAAGATAGGAAGGTAGCTTGAACCAGTTGAATCTTGGCCTCCTTTGTGAGTAGGTGGTTAATTCTGTAGAATAATCCTAATCTTTGCCTTAGTTTCTTCTGTAGTTCTTCAAGATGGTCGTCGAAGGAAAGTTTATGATCAAGCCAAACTCCTAGATATTTGAATTTAGTTACATACTCTAGTGTTTCAGTGTTTGTGGGGCTTTGGGAAATCTGCTATCTTGGGTAACTTTGATTTTCAATAAATGATGGAACTAAACTCGCAAATCCCAGAAACAGGGAAAAAAAAAACAAGTTATAATGAAAAAATGAAGTTTTGTTGGCACATGTGCAGTGTTGTGGCTAACTCTGGGCCAGCTGGGAGGAGGAGAATCAAGCATCTTAGAGGTAGTGATGTTACCAGTTTTTAATTCATTGGAAAAGTTGGAATGAATCCACGCCAATTGCATTCACCTGTGGAATTTTTCAATTTGAAAAATCTCCCCCCACTCCCTGTGTTGTGAAATCATCCCTCCCCCACCCAATAACACAGGTCCCATAATTTTACACTCCCTCCTGGCACTCTCCTCTTCCCTCCAACATCACACTGCTGCAGCTGGCATCTGCCATTACAAAAGTTAATCCCTTTTAACCACCTACTTGTCAATCCTGCGAAATACACTTCACCCACTTCCCCCACCCAAGCCTCACTGTCATTATTAGAAACACCCAGACCCCCGCCCAACTCCCCCCTGGTCACCACCACTCTCCTCCCCTACCAGCAACCAGAAAAATACAGCAAAACTGGCTGAAAATAATGAAAAAGGTCCCCCAGTGCAGTGCCCGTTCTGTTCACTGAAGACTTCCTATCTGGTAATGGTGAGAATGAATGAATAGTGATGTCTTGGCTCCTAGTAAAACCTGATTGATTACATTTTCAACCAATCAGTTTTTACAAGTAGCAAATACATCGCTATTCATTCATTAAAGCCATTACAGTATGGGAGTTGGCACTGAACAGAGATGTTCAACTCTAGGGACCATTTTCTTTGGTATCCCGTGACTTTGGTGACCGCGATTGGGTGCCTACCAAAAGGGTGACTAAATTGCGGCACCTGTCATCAGGATGACTGGGGAAGATGGGTGACTGGATGGGGTTATAAATAGTGACATCCTGTCACTAAATGCCTACGCGCTGGGGTTTAGCACCGGTGTGTGGGGTGCAAGGGTCAGAGGTGTTTTAGGGGTAGCCACAGTGAACGCTGAGCTGTGTCCATGGCATGGTGGGTGGGTTCTGGGCTGTGGCAGGAATGGTGCTGGGTTCAGGTCCAGCGCAGGTACTTTCTGTTGCATCTGGCCCGAAATATTGTCTTTGCCCCATTTGCACCCCCACCATGTACCCCCTGGAGTTGAGAATCCTTATGGGGGGCACAGCCCCACATAAAACAAAAATCCCAACTCCCGTGTCGTTTTGTTGTGGACATCGCCAAAATATTTTTTTGGCAATATGCCACTTCCCTAACAGCGATCTCTCATTGGTGATCGCCGTTATCACATAGATCCATTTTTTTATTTGCAGGTAGATTTGGTGAGTGCTGATGGGGGAGGAGCGTGATGGGGACAGGGGGGTTGGAAAGGAGAACTGGGTGTTTCTATCAAAGGGTGGTAACAATATTTCCACACAATTCACCCTTTTATTCATCAGGCAAATTGGTAATTTGCCATGTAAATTTTGCCAATCTGCCTGGTGAATAACAATGCGAATTGCAGTCTCCAGTTTCATGAAGTGGCCCAAATTCATAGATTTTTTTCACAAAGTGATTTTTTCAGCAACTTCACACATCTCTACCCAGACGACATTGTTCTCCTCCTCTGGGGAGGGCAGGCTTGGTGTTCTGCTGCATTCTTGCCACCTAGGTGACCGCAGGTAGTGGTGCAAGCAGATCCATAAGGGGAGGGTGTGCACCTCCTGAATGCAACATGAGCACGCATGCATGCTCATGTCACTGGCAGTCCACACCCACCAGCCATCCAGCGGAGGGGAGAAACCAAAGGAAAATACTGTTGGCTAAGACAGTATGAAGCAATATCCTCTCACAGGCCCTGCACAACATACTGGGCTTCCTGCCTCACCAACACGTGGGCTAAACTCTCCCTGAGGCATAGGAAATCTCAGGGAGCTCATCTGCAGGAAGAAAAGTGTGAGGCACAGTTCAGATGCAGGTGAGTAAGACCCAGAGACAGCAGGTGACAGTGCGGGGGGGGGGTGGAGTTATTTTTCAGATGTGGGCCAGATAAGCAGAGACTGGGAGCAAAGAAAAAAATCTGGGCTACTTGACCCCAACAATAGCACGCAGCAGTAATTGGACTGTGCATTGGGTGGGCAGGCTTTTAATGAACATTCAAGAGCATAGTTAGAGCACTGTGTGTCTCTCAGTGCCACCTGATGGTGTAACATAGCCTGGGCATCAAGGCAGGAGTCCACTGTGAATACTGCCGCCATCCCACCGAGGACTGGATCATCTGGTGGGGCAGGTACACCACCCCAGAACAGCTGATGCCTGTAGAATTAGGCCTTGTGCCACAAGCAGTGCTATGCCCATTTGCCCTGTTCTCCAGTTTAAGCGTTTGCAGGCAGCTTCTGTGTGAGACTGGGGCTGGCAGACATCTAAGTTGGAAAATATTTGGGTTAAGGTTTCTCCATAATGCCCATTGACCAGACCTCCCAGTTTGCAGTGTTATAGTGCGTAGCCAATGCAAATGATCAAGGTGGTCCCAGGCATTGCCATGGCAAGTACCACAGCAGATATTCTGGTAGGCAGCACACAGACTGAGACCACTGCACTGGATGGGGTTTGGCTGCCAGTGAAAGGATAGATACCACTGGAAATACTAGCAGTATCCATTCCTGAATTCAGCCCAGTGTTTCTCTGAAAGAACTTTTATGTCCTTAAAGTCAGTGGAGCAGCACTAGAAGAAGATAGAATATTTTAGATTAGTATTGGCTGTGTAAGGGTCATTTGGGATATATTTATGCAAATTGCTGGATTCAGAGAGCAGTTTGAAAACAAGAACCATCTTGGTTAGTAATGGGGTCATTATCCTTCAGGAAAGGTCCTCAGTAATTATTACTTAAAGCAGCAATTTAATGAAAAATGTTTTTAAGAAAGTTTCCAGCTACAGTTAAGAATAACATTTGCATATCTATTAAATTTGCTTTTCCTTCTGCTTTCTATGATGTGAAATGCAGTATACGTTATTTGTCTAGATCCTAATTCTAACTCTTATCAAGGCAGCAGTGCTATTTCTAAGTAGAAGGAGGATGCCATATTTTTTCCATGAAAACAAAATTCAAAACATTTAAAAAATGCTTAGATGCTGGTGCAACTGGACAATTTTTTATAAGCAAATAAAAGTGGAAGATATCTGGAATAATTTGCAATTGAAAAGGGAAGGGAGTGTTTTTGCCTAACTTCACAGCAGAATGGTGAGGATATTGTATACTTCCATTACATCAGTAGCAATAAACCAAACAGAAAGGGAGGTAATCTAACAGTTCTTTAAAGAATCTGTGATATCGCAGAGGGCTCTTTAAAAAGATTTCATATTTATATTTATTTCAGCATATATTTCGTGCATTTCCTATGTGTCAGTTCCTCTTAAATACTGTAACTGTGCATAACAACATGAACAAGCATTTGTCAATGCCGAATGTTGCTTGCTTCTGTGTGCTGTTTAGGTATTTGGAAGTCATTGGAGTGCAAATATTGAAAATTTGCGAACTTACGAGCGTGCGTAGGAACTGCGCAATGCACGCTCGTAAAACAGTCATTGTTAGGAATTTTGTCACGAAATGTTCAACATAGCCATTTTAAGACCTCTGGTCATGAACAGTGTCAGTGTGATTTTGTTAATGTGTCCCATACATTGAGTTTGCACACCGACACACATTGTGCGCTACATGGGCGGAAACACGTTTTGGGCAGGATGTGAAAAATGACAGCTGTACTGCTCATAAGGAGGTGTGGTAAAATGGCAATGTTGAAAATCTGGAGTGGAAATATTGAAAATTCACAAACCTACGAGTATGCGTGGGAACTGTGCAACGCACACGTAAAACAGTCATTTTAGGAATTCTTTCACCAAATTTTCAACATTGCCATTTTAAGATCTCTGCTCATGAACAGTGACACTGTGATTTTCTTAATGTGTCCTATACATTGAGTTTGTACAATCGACTGCGCCATTGTGCAATTACATGGGCAGAAACATGTTTTGAGCAGGATGTGAAAAATGACAGCTATACTGCTCATGGGAGGTGTGGTAAAATGGCAATGTTGAAAAGCTGGAGTGAAAATATTGAAAATTTGGAACTGCTTACTCATGAGAACTGCGCAACGCACGCTCGTAAAACAGTCATTTTTAGGAATGTTTTCACCAAATTTTCAACATAGCCATTTTAAGACCTCTGCTCATGAACAGTGTCACTGTGATTTTCTTAATTTGTCCCGTACATTGATTTCACACATCAACTGCGCCATTCTGTTCTACAAGGGCAGAAACACATTTTGGGTGACATGTGAAAAATGACAGCTATACTACTCATACGAAGGTGTGATAAAATGGCAATGTTGAAAATCTGGAGTGAAAATATTGAAATTTCGTGAACTTATGAGCCTGTGTAAGAACTGCACAATGCATGCTCGTAAAACAGTCATTTTTTGGAATTTTTGGACCAAATTTTCAACATGGGGTTTTTGCGACCCCTTCTTATGAATGATGTCACTGTCATGGCGGTATTCAGGCCTGAAGGGTGATTTCACAGTCACTGCGTGAAATCACCCTTCGGGCCCGAATAACGCCATGACAGTGATATCATTCATGAGAAGGGGTCCTAAAACCCCATGCTGAAAATTTGGTGCAAAAATTCCCAAAAATGCCTGAGATATGCACTAAAGTTGAACCCCTCCTAATCTAGCCCATTATACAGCTTACTGGCATTTCCTTAGTTCAGCGGTCGGCTTGGAAGAGTGTAGACGTGTTCCAGGTCCACCAAGATCGCTGCTACCGAGTCCGAGGCAAGTATGGGGGGTGAGGGGGGTGTGGGGAGGTTGGGTGTGCAGTGGTGGTGCGGTTGTGGGAGGGGGTTCGGAGACACGCCACGGGACCGTTTTGTTTTACAGGTTTAAAACAATAAAAAGGCGTCATGGGACGTTTGCCATGTGCTTGGGTGGAGCTCCCAGTGTGGCACAAGGATGGGGAGCCGTTCAGCCGATGGGGGATTGGGCACCCGTCGGCAAAAGTGATTGCCACGCTGGGGAGGGCTCAGCGTGGCACCAGCGCTCTGAGGGGGGCGACAGCAGCTCAGCCGATGGGGATTGGGCACCCTGTCGGCTACACAGGACGTGGAGGGCGTACGCCCGCGTGGGGGAGCTACGCTTATCGGTGCTCACTGAAGCATAGCTCCCTTTCAACTGTATGCCACTGCATTTTGGAGTGTGTCATAGACAGCTCCAAAATGCATTGGCTTACAGGGGCCGTGCCTGCCAGCTCACTGACTGAATTGGTGGAGGAGGTGACACACCTCCAAAATCTCCGATGATGGCACTATGTTTCTTGCACATGCGTGCAAGCAACATAAAAACAGGAACTGTGTCCTCCTATATTTCATCTGATCTGGCTGCTGGTTTACACATGACAACACAGCCCGTGGCTTGTTACATCACACTCTGGTGCTGTATAAATGAATATGATGTCAAGCTGGCCTGCTGGCACATGGGTAGTGCTACTGTTCACCACACCAGTGACCTGGGTTCAAGAACGAGACTGGGTCATCATAGAGCCAGCTAGGGGAAGTGGGGATTGAGCCTCCCACAGGATGCTGTCCTCTTCTTTGGAGGGGAGGGTTCTCTGACCCACTACTCCCACCTGGATGACCAAATGTGGTGGGTCAGGAAAGAACAAGATCTGCTGGAGGGAGATACTGATTGGTTGGAGTGGGCAATACACAGAATGTGCACATGTCTTGCTCTCAGTTGGGGGGAGTGGAATACCTCAGCTACCACAGCATGATGACCCTGCACGGCCATAAACCCTGCACTCACCAACTTGGTCAATCTCATGTCCTACAAGCAACCTGCCCAATCTGGAAGCACCTGGTCCAGCCCAGTGGTTTCCATCATTGGGAGGAGATACCATGAGCATCTGACCGAGTGAAGTAAGTCCCAGGAGATGGTGGGGTGATTGAAGGCTAGGGCTGTGCAGAGTTTTGAGAAGAGGCCAAGAACTTGCCAGTGAAGTGAAGAATAAATAGAACTTTAAAAAAATAAATGTGGTGTCACAAGAAAACGATTATGCTGAAAGATGTCGACAAGCAGACAAGTGAATGAGGCCTAGGGGAGGGTAAACCTGTTATAGTGTATGGTAGAATGTAATTGTGTATGGATATCCATACACTTGAAAAAGTTGTTCTGCTTTAGTAGTGATGTAGCTACTAACACAGAACGACTTTTAGTTCTGTGTTAGTAGCTAAGTCACAATGCAACCTCAACCAAACAGCACTGTTCATTGGACAGGTGGCAGTTGATCAGTCCATGCGCAAGCTGGCTGGCCAGCGGAGACTTAGGAAGTGCAGGTCTTGAACAAAACGCTGCCACTGATCAACAATAGTAAGTGATTTATTTTGGTTTTGGGGCACCATACACTATAAAGAAAAGTGTATGGGAGCCCAAATGCACAACCACACTATTATCAATACCTCGTAGTTTCCATGACGAAAGGGACCTCTCTAGCTTCGCTTTTGAGGCCCACAGCATCATTGAAATCACTCAGTATGAGAGTAGAGTGGTTGTGTATGGGCTCCCATACACTATCCTATATGTGTGCACAGTTTTATGAAAAGGGTGATAAAGACTGAAACAATGTGAATTACAGGCAGAAATGGATCTTAACATTCTATTTTCCAAAGTTTCCCAGTTGATTTCAGGGGCTATTATAAATTGGATACTAAGAATTCTGAATCCTACTTATTGACAAAAACTTGTTCAAACCCATAGGACTGAGACAGCAAGACCAATGGATAGGGAAAAAGTCCCAGTACCAATGTTGCCCAATTACTACAAATATCAGTGTCCTTGATGTTATAATCTCAAATTCAGATTTCACTTTCATCCATGCTCTACCTTTCTGCTGCACTCAATCACTGAACTAAACACATGTAGCTAATTATTTCAAATTCAAATCCACAATGTAAAACATAATCTTTTGTTTTACTTAAATAAAGCAAAAATATGGAACAAAAGTTTGTTTGAGCTGCAGCCAGAATTGTGGTATCCTTTAACACCACAAGTTGCATGGTGGATGCCGCAGCCATGGAGACCACCTGACGAGTGTCCTTGGATTTTATGAGTGGATCCTGATCATCTGGACAACTTGGCAGCAGGCGGCCTTGACAATCCTCCATCGTGGATGGGTAGAAAGTGCGGCAAAAGCCGCAGGCCTGGGAATCGCGCTCATGGTCCAGGCAGTAAATGCACATGGTGTGCTGTTCCAGTCAGCCAGGAGGCATTGAGGGCTGAGGTGCTGGATGCCTTACCTCCTGCTACTCTGGTGACCTGGGTTTGGGAATGACCTTGGGTCATCAAGGAGCCAACATGGGGAGAGGGAGGGAGCAGGACTGAGCAGCCACTAGGCAGCTGTCCCCTCCCGGGGAGGTTGCACCCCCCCATAGTTCTGTTCTCACCCATGGGAAGGGTAGGTGGGAGGGGGCAGTGGTGATATCCTGTGGTGGGATGGAAGGGGCCAAGCTGGTACTCAGCATGCAAGTGTGCCCCCACGCGCATGCACATGCCAGGGTCCTGTGTCCAGGGAGAAAATAGGGACAAAAAAACTGAAGAAAAACAAATGGTGTAAAAATCCAACATCTTCTGTCCGCAGGCACATTTCTAGAACCCCAGAGCTGACTTTGCGTCATCCATATAGACAGCGAGAAGAAAAGACTGAAGACAAACTTTATTTGAAAATCAGAAGATTTAGAGCACACACCATGGTGGCTCACACAGTGCAACTTAACACCCTCTAGTTACAGCCCACCTGCAGAGGGTCTGCTTCACACAAAAGTACTGATTTTAAACATTTTTCAATTTTTATTTTACATTTTTTCACATTTGTAACACAAAGCATATTTTATAATTGCAGAGATGCTTCAAGGTGTTGGTTGTGCTGCTACAAAAACACTTCCAAGGGCTAAAGACCCTCAGCCTACGACCATGTGCCTTACAACACACCTGGTTGTGTGGTTGGGAAGTACAGCCAACACCCCATTTTGTATTATTACTTACTATTGTCACATGCTGTTGTATATTTTCTGCACAAATGTGCACACAACTTAAACCCTTTTGCTTAGGCCTGCACAGATGACACAATCATAGGATATAGCACTACTATGCAAATAACTTGCTCAGGTCTCTACTTGTGTGGAAGTCACATGGTAGGGGGTGCTACCTATAACCAGCACCCCCTGGACAGCAATAGATGCCTGCATTTCACTTCAACAGTGACCCCTGTAGTGGGTCAAGGAGGCTGATGGGATGCACTTTCCTGCCTCCTCAGCTGGGTCCCTCAGGATGTTGCGGGACTGAGGGTGAAGGAAAAAAATGGTCAGAAAAAATCCTTGTTGTTGTATACATGATCACCCACTCCTCGTCCGCATACCCTTAGTTCTCTTCCCACATTCCTTGACTGCTTTGGGTGGTGCTTGGAGGTTGCTGTGGGTGATCAGAAGGGGAAAACAGCTATATAAAAGGAAACATAACCCATTTTCCAGCTTTGTTAGTAACATTTTTTGCAAGCATCCGGCCATATTCCTTATGAGAATTTTTATTCAACAAAGTTACAGAAAGGTCACAGCAGATAGTCTCTTTCCTGTGCTTCTCAGGCTCCTTTGTGCTTATTTTAAATCAAAGAAACATGCTTGAAAATGAGTAAACACCAGCAAACTCTTGTTTTCTTATGAAGCTGCATTGAAACAATCACTCAGCACAGGGCAGCAGGGATCTCCTGTTTTTAATGAACTATTACAGTCTTGATGCAATCAAATCTCTACTGGCTTTTCCAGGGAATGTATCTGCCAATTTGCTTTTAATCTTTTTTATTGTAATGGTGCATCAACTTCATGGATTGTACACTTCCTGTAATCAACTCTTGGAAAGAAAATCAATGACTATAATGAAGTGCTTGTACAGTAGCAGCTCAGCCAGCACCCTCTGACGATACTGTACCTTGGTCTCCACATACAGGGGTACTGGTAGTAGGACTGTGGCAGTCCACACATTTGGAATAACAAGGCAGTTTTACTCTTGTTGGGCAAAACTCAGTTCAGCCCAAAAATTAATAAAGAAATTTTTTTTTTCAGACTCACAATACATGTAATTTAAAATGCCTTCTTATGTACTTTTCAGACATGCTCTTAATGTGCATAAAAAACTAGAAAGTTATAGTATTATAATCATAATACACCTTCACAATGAGTGGTGTAGGCAACTATACCCAGGGGCAACACCTTCCTCCTTCCCTTTATCATCCACCCCAGCCCTGCTGTCCTAGAGAGTGGAACCCTTCCCATGACGGAGATGATGGGCTGATGATAAGAATGGTGACAGAATGAGAAACAATGAATAAGGTAAGCAATCAAGTGACAGTTTTATTAAGTTTTGTGGTCCTCTGCAGTCAGCTGTGATGTGAACTATCTTTTCAATCCTATTTTCCAATTAAGTGCTCTAAATACACACAGCTAAAGGGGAAGCCTGGCCAAAATTTCTTACATAAATAAATTCAGAAGTAGGATAAACAAATCCCCAGTAAGTCTCATGCCAACTGTAAGATCTCATAAGTTACACTGGGCTAGTGGCGTGGAAAGCTGAGGTGCTGTGCATCTCATCTCCTGCCATACCTGTGATCCATGTTCGGAAAGGGATGCAGGTCACTCAAAGGCTGGCCAGGTGAGGGAGGACTGAGCATCCATAGGACTGCTCCCCTTCCTCATGGAGGGGAGTTTCTGTGGCTCAATATCTGATTGCCACCCAATGGCAGCTGAGTGGCAGCATATGTGACATCACCATGACAGAGAAGTTCAGGGTGCCAGGGCATGTTCCCAGAGGCAGAACTCAGACATTGCACCCATTGCACATCCTGTAGGCCCAGGGAGAAAATCAATGGAAAAACACCCCAGCTACAGGATGATGGCTGACCCCTTACAGGTGCTGCACCAGTGACCGGGCACCCCTCACAGTCCTGTGGCAGAAGATGATGAAAGGAAAGTAAGTCCCTTAGAAGCTGGGTGATGGGACTGTGGAGGTTGGGAAGAAGGGGGCAGCCAAGGCAGTTCAGGAGACATATAGAGGTTATAAAATAAAAAAAAGAAAGAAAAACAATCTTTAAGTTACTTTGTTTAACAACTACAAGTCGTTTTGTAATCCTGATTTCACTGCTTGTCCAAAAGAGCTGGTTTTAGGGAAGAGCTACTGATGATGTAATAACCAGAACTCCGAGCTTTGTCCTTCCTGCCAGCAACCTTATCTGACTTATTTCTCATAAGTTACGTGAAAGTGTAGTTGTAGGGCCACCCAATGGCCATTAGGTAGCATTTTGCACTCCTGCACTGGCCACCCTGGTTCAGGAGCAGACTCAGGAGCTGGGTCATGCAGGTCCAAGGGCTCGGTAGGTGCTGCCACATTGGGATGCACCCCTCTGGTGACCCCTGCCATGGGCTGTGGAGCTTGCTCCTCCACAGGGGCCCATCAGCAGTGTGTGAGGTTGGCTGTGGGCTGTGACTGGCATCAGGGAGGTGAGCTGGGTGAACACAGAAAATGGGGCCAGTGGATGAAGTCTCTCCCATTCCCTGGTCCACATTGCCATGCAGGCCCAGCAATTCTGGATGTGAATACTGGTTGGGGGAAGAACGGACCTCCCCTTCCTTACCCTGCCACAACAGGGCAGTCTGTGGGGAACTCTAGCCAGTAAGTCCTTGGAAAGGAACATTCTGGCCGGGGGCAGGTTGGGGCTGAAGGCTGACTGGTCCCAAGGGCAGAAAAAGCTTTGTGGGAAAAAAAATGTAGTTATAGTATACATTTTTATGTTTGCTTGCACACATGTGCAAGAAACATAGTGCCACCATACTAGTTTTCATAGGTATGCCACCCCCACTTCTAATGCCCTGCTCCCTTTTGCAGTCATGGCCACACCGCACCAATGAATGTCTGAGCTGTCTATGACAGCCGTTCAGATGCAGTGCCATACAGTTCTGAGAAAACCACCACTACAATCAGCGGTGGTAACGCGTAGGCAATTTGCATACTGCCATCCGCAAGCAATTTGCATACACATCAGCACTGCATCTGAACTGTCATAGACAGTTTGTTTCTGTCAGATCCAGTCCTCCCCCATGAACACCTAGGCAGCACACTGGGAGCCCACCCCAACGTGCTTATGCACTCCCCTCCACCCTGTACACTGTATGACCAACGGGGGTGCCCAATCCCCTGTTGGCTCCATGCCCCATCCAAAAGCTAGGTAGCATGCTGGGAGCCCACCACAGTGTGCTCATGCACTTCCCTCCAACCTGCACACTGTATGAGTGATGGGGTGCCCAATCCCCCATTGGCTCCACTGCCCCCCCAAGCAAACTTCCAGGTGCCATTTTGGGAGCCCACCCCAACATGGCAAAAGTCTATAGCTCACAGGGGTGCCCAATCCCCCATCCGCTCCACTGCCCCTCAACAAAGTTCCAGGTGCCACGCTGGGAGCCCACCCCAGCGTGGCAAAAGTCCCACGTCATCTTTATAAAAAAAAAAAAAAAAAACTAGAACAAAAGAAAATGATCCCTCATTGACTCTCTTGCCCCCTCCCCAACCCATGCTCACCCTTTGTGTACCCCACCTCCCCACACCCTCTTTGCCCCATACTTACCTCCAGAGGCTGGCACAACAATCTTCGGTGGCCCGGGAACACGTCTGCATTCTTCAAAGCCAACCGCGAAATGAAGAAAGGCCGGCGAGCTGTATAATGACAAATGTTTTCTTTTTTCACCTTTAGTGCACATCTCAGCCATTTTTGGGAATTTCTTCACCACATTTTCAACATGGGGTTCTTGGGACCCCACCTCATGAACTCAGCCTCTGTCATTTTGTTATTCGGTCCCAAAAAGGTGATTTCATGGTCACTGCATGGAACCATCTTTTGGGACTGAGTAATGAAATGCCAGTGTAGGCCCCCAAAACCTTATGTTGAAAATTTGGTGAACAAATTCCCAAAAATGACTTTTACAAGTGTGAGTTGCGCAGTTCCTACACACGCTCATAGCTTTGAGAATTTTTACTATTTTCAGTCCAGATTTTCAACACTGCTATTTTGCCACACCTCCTTATGAGCAGTACAGCTATCATTTTTCACATCTTGACCAAAATGTGTTTTCATGCATGTAGCGCACAATGGCACGGTCGGTGTGCGAAATCAATGTTTGGCACAGATTAAGAAAATCACAGTGACACTGTTCATGAGCAGAGGTCTTAAAATGGCTATGTTGAAAATTTGGTTACAAAAGTCTATAAAATGGCTGTGTTACGAGCATGCATTGCGCAGTTTCCACACACCCTCGTAAGTTCACGAATTTGTAATATTTTCAGTCCAGATTTTCAACACTGGCATTTTTCCACACCTCCTTATAAACAGTACAGCTGTCATTTGCCACACCCTGGCCAAAATGTGTTTTCGCACTTCTGGCACAGAAATGCACGGTCGCTGTGGGAAATCAGTGTTTGGGACAGATTAAGGAAATCACAGTGCCACTGTTCATGAGTCGAGGTACCAAAATGCCTGTGTTGACAATCTGCTGTAAAAATCCCCAAACTAATTACATTATGGGTGTGCATTGTGCAGTTTCTACTCACACTAGTGACTTCACCATTCTTTTTTTATATTTTCCCTCAAGATTTTCAACATTGCCATTTTTTACACCTCCCCATGAAAAGTACAGCTGTCATTTTTCACATCCTGTTCGAAATGTGTTTTCGCACTTATGGTGCCAAATGGCGTAGTTGTTGTGCAAAATCAGCTTTCAGCTAATGGACTCATATTGCCACTGTTCATGAGGTGGGGTCACAAAAACCCATGTTGAAAATTTGGAGTGAAAATACCAATGAAAGCCCAGGGTGTTAGGGTTTCCAACCATAACGCCCCACCCTGTACAGACTGACAAGCATCAGGGGTGTGACTTGGGATTGTCGCCTGTAATGCTCATGCCATTCCACCCCACCCACGCCCTGTAGCCAGTGACAGGCATTGAGGTGTGCCTTGGACTCTTTGGCCCCAATGTTCAACCCATTTTCCTATACTGCACCCATCTCACCTTATTTCCTTATGGAACGGGGTGAGTGTAAGGCCCAAAGACCCCAAGGCACACAGTGCCACTTGGTGTCAGCAGGGTATGGTGTGGTGAAATGGCGTGGGTGTTATGGTCAACGACCCAAAGGCATACCCCAATGCCTGTCAGTCTCTGAAGGGCGGTGGTGGGGTTGGTTTTAGTTCAACACTTCACTGCCATTCCTATTAAACATCTCTCTAACTACTACACTACCAATGCCAATGCTAGCAAGCACACATTCGGCATTGACAAATGTTTGTTATTTTAATGTGCAGTTTTTTATTGAACAGTTTTCAAACATTACAGCACACAGCAAGAAACATTAACATATCAATGCTCGACTGAGGTAATAAGGTCTGACTGCAATATGCACAGTACTCAGGATTAATCTGAACCATTGTTGCATTATTGCACCAGAAGGATATAATTATACACTCTAAGACAAAACAGCAACTAGCACACAGAGCAAAATGAAGAGAATGAGAGGTGCTTTTATCCATTCTTATTTCTAAGATGAAGAAATGGTACCCAGATATCATGGTATTTACTCTTGCCTATGGCTATGTATGGGAGATGTTCTAATGTGGCTAATTGACTGGTTGACTGCAGACACTCATTAAAGGATAGAATGTCTCATGTCCTCCGTCTTCTAAGAAGAAGTCTTTTTGCTGCAATTGTGGCTAGTAATCCCCAATGAAGTTTATGAGCAGGGCCATTATGGGGTGAGGTTGACATCCCTAGGATGGTGAAGAGTTCATATGTAAAGCAGGTTGATGGGAGGATTTGTTCACAGAATTGGATAACCTGTTCTCAAAAAAGCCAAATCATAGGGCATGTCCATAGAATGTTGGCTAGAAAGCCTATGCTACTATGGCACCTCCAGCATTTATTGCTGGAGAGGACACCCTGTTGACAAATGAATAGGTGGGTTCTGTACAAATAATGCAGAATTTTAAGCTGGATAAGCTGGGTGTTGGTGCCTCTGCATGCAACGTGTGCTCTATTCCAGCATCTCTACCATTCTAGGTTGGTGATATCAATGAGTAATTCTTTTTCCCAAGTGGTTCTACTATGAGTAGAAGGGGATGATCCTTCATCCCTCAGGCATCTGTAAATGAGTCCAACCCTACCTTTCTTGTGTTTGGCCCATGTCCAAATGTCTGCAGCCATAGATCCAGTTATTGAGTTGGGTGTGTGACATAAATGTGGGGTGAGTGCTGCTCTAATTTGGAGATAATGCCAGACATTTTTTGGGGGTAACAGAAATATCTGGGTCAGTTCTTGAAATAATCTGAGTGTCAGTTATCCAGGTAAGCAGCAGTCTCGTACCATCCTAATACCTGCTAGTTTCCAAATGGGCCAGTACATAGGTTTACGGTTCACTTTGAACAAAGGGTTATCCCACAGAGATGCCAGCTGAAGTGGCATAGTGTCGATATGTAGAACCCGTCTTACTTTCCTCCAATAATGTAGAGCGAGAGTGACAGTGGGAAATTCAGAGATCCCTTTAGGAGATTTAGAGTGCAATGTGACCTAGGGGGACTCAGCACCAACTAGGTGACCTTCTGTAGCAACCCACTTAGGTGGTACCATATCCTTCTCCAGGCACCATTGCAAGGTCTGGGCTACAATGAATGCTATGTGATAGTAGATGAAATTAGGTAGGCGCCAGTCACCCTCCTTCCAATGTTTCCTTTGTTTTGTTCTGCTGAGACATGGGGGTGTCCCTTCCCACAAAAAACACCCTATAGGCTTATAAATAAGACAGAACCATTTCTCTGGGATACCTATGGGTAGGTGGGCCAGCAGATAGAGGACCCTGGGTGCTAGCATCATCTTGATAGCTGTGATTCTCCCAGTCAGAGAGAGCAATGCCTGCCATCTATTGATATCAGTAGTGAGGGCTACTATCAGGGGTGAGAAGTTGGCTTTACAGATATCAGAGATTGCAGAAGTGAAGCGAATGCCCAAGTAAGAAATGCCTGCAGAAGCCCACTTCCAACTAGATTGTTGGAATTGTGTTGCATTACAAAGACTGTTTAGAGGAAGTACCTCTGATTTGCTATGATTGACTTTAAGTCTCAAGATGTTCATAAAAAGGTCAAGGGTTTGACAGAGCAGAGTGATTGTCTTTGGGGCATCACTAAGCAGGATAAGCGGATCATCTGCATATGAGAGAGACTTCTGCTCAGTTGTTCCCACCTGAATGCCTTCAGTCTCTGGTTTTGCTCTCAGGGCCACATTGAGGGGGTCAATTACTAACAGCAAGAGTAGTGGGGATAGTGGGAAGCCCTGGTGGGTACCCCATGCTAGGGGAAAGGATTAGATAACAAACTGTTAGTAAGTACTCTGGCCATTGGTGCTGTGTATAGGGTCTTTATGCAGTTAAGAAAAAAAAGGACAAATCCCTTGTTGACATAAAACATCGAACAGGTACTCCCACTCTACGGAGCTGAAGGCCTTTTTAAAATCAATTGTTAAGGCTGCCGCAGGAATTGGAGAGGGATTTCACCATCTTACTGAGGTTGCAAAATGTTCTCAGGTGGTCTGAACTCAGTCTTCCATGAATAAACCTAACCTGAGAGGGGTGTATAATGTTGGGGTGCAGAGTTTCTAATCTAGTGGCTAACATTTTGGCTAACACTTTGTCATCAGCATTAATCAAGGAAATGGGGCAGTAGCTGGCCTGTTGGAGATGATCCTTACCTTTTTTTGACAAGATAGTAATACTAGCCTCTCTCATTGTGGGGGGTAATTCTTTGGTAGCTAGAGAGTATGTAAAGACTCTCGGAAGAAGTGGGGATATCTCATCATTCAGCAAATGATAGAGGTCTATGGGGAAGCCATTCCCACCCTGAGATTTATTCTTATTCAGGCTAAGGATAGCTTTGTTCACTTCCTCTAATGTGATGGGCCTGTCCAACTCCTGTGTCTGTGTAGGAGACATGTGGGGTAGGTTATGTGAGCCAAGGAATCAGGGATCATCAGTAAGATGGGGATGGGCTGTCAAGGTGTATAGCTCAGAGTAAAAGGTGGACATAAAAGTAAAATGTCTTGTTGAGAGGTTTGGACCAGCTTCTGGGAATCAACCAGTTCAAGAATATGTCTTTCATCCCTCTGTTTCCTGAGGCAAAAGGATAAACCTTACCCAACTTTTCTCCTTCCTTCCAAAATGTATGCTTGAGGCATAACAGAGCAAACTCTGCCTTTCTGGCATCTTTTTGCCTACTCTCTAGAGCCTTCAGCTTGGTTTCAAGATTTATCAGTTCCAACTCCCAAGTACGTCATCTATTGGAAGTATAGTCTATAATCCTCCCTCTCAGATAGTCCTTCAGAGTCTACAACAGAGTGCTATGGGATATGCTGAGATTATTATAATGGGATAGGAACTCTGCAGTTTCCTGCCATATACAGGGAGCAAAATCGAGATATTTCAGTAATAAAGGCTCTAGCCTCCAGTTAGCAGACCTAGGTTGTGGGGGACTAGTTGTAGTATACATTAAAAAAACCCAGAAAAGCTGACACTGGGTGGGTACACTGCACGTTTCCAGAATGTGCAGATGCAAGGTGCTTAACAATGTAATGTAATGGGTGTGGATGTCCCGTTACAGTCAACCCACCCAAAATAATATAAAATAGAGGGACTTACCTAAGTGCTAGGGAGCCACGGTCATAGTCTCAGAGGAGCTGTTGTCTGCCAAACCTGTAAAAAAATTAAAGAAAAGGGGACACAAAGGATCTGCAGTGCTTTAGGGGGTGTCCAACAGGGTGGAAAGGACAGGTAAGGAAAATAAATATACTTATCTAATGAGGTAGGAGTTATCTTCCTGTCAGGACTGTAGAAATAAAAAGAAAAATGGGTTAGTTAGAAGAAAAAATTATAAAAGCAAAGCAGAAAAGAAAAGAAGTGAGATTTAGGGAGGGCTCAGCTACAAACTATTTTGACCCATTGGTGGCTGAGTGGCCAGCAATTAACTTAGAAGCCCAGGTGGGCTAGTGAATGCCTGGGGGGCTAGTAGCCCTTTTGTTTAATAAGGAGAGGCACTGTTAGTCCAATGGGCTAGAAAATGCCCTGGGGGAGCCACGGTGTAAAAATAGCCCTGGTGGTCTAGTGGGCTAGCTCATGAGGGGCTAAAGCCAGTGTTCTTTTGTTAATAAATTAATATTCTTTCCTTGGAGTCTAGTGGGGGCTCTACAAGCCCTAGCATAGTGTGGGTTTTTTTTTAGTTTTTTTTTTTGCAATGGCAGAAGGAGGAGGAGAACAAGTTGGGACTGCAGTGTAGCCTGCCGCTAGTGTGATCACTCTAAGTGAAAATGCCTTTGGGTGCTGTTAACTCCCATCCCATACAGAGCTCAGGCTGTGGCCTACTCCACACAGGTGGGAGAGAAAAGACCAAGAGGAAGAGAACTGAGCCAGTAGGAGGTAGAGAAGGCAGTAATGGAAGTGCCTCCTCCCGCCTTACCAAACCACAGCTTTGGTGGCAAAGTGTCCGCACCCTACGGGGCTGACAAGGCAGCAAGAGGGACAGAAATAGCAAAGAAGCAGCTATTAAAGTAAAGCTTCTCTTGTGGCAGATAGTAAGAGTGGGAGAGAGTGCGAGAGGGTGGTTGGAGCCACCAGTGTGTCAAGCCATCACATAGCAATGTAAAAGTGGGAGGGGGGTGTTCTTGGAGAGGAGTGAGCAGGCAGCAGCAGTAGATTGGTGGGTGCCACATGGTGTAAGCCATATGCAGCTTATTTGGAATGGCCGGTGGGCTTTAAGTTAAATTGAAAGCCTTCAAAAATGCAGGCAAGGATAAAGCACTCCCCAAGGGGAGAAAAATCAGCAGAGCCACACCACAGTTGTAGGAAAGCCTTGAGGGGCTTTAATAGTGAATGGGGGTCAGGGGGACAGAAACAGACAGCATTAACATTTGGGCTAAGAAAGCCTACAAACAGCACAGCAGCAAAGACAAAAGGGTCATCAAGCAAATAAATAAATAAAAGTATGTGTATATTTATATATATATATATATATATATATATATATATATATATATATAAAACAGTGGCTATCTGGGGAGTGGCAAGGATTCCAATGGGCAATACCTCTTCAGCCATGTTGTACTGTCTGCTGGCTGGTGCAGAAATCACTAGGACGATGACATCAGCAGGAGGTGGGACCAGCCAGACAAAGAAAGGGAAAAGTGACTGAAAGTTAATGGGGGGGGGGGGTAGCTTTGGCAGCTCCATACAACCAAACAATTAATTACTCTAAAAATGTGTAAGGTTGGGTAGTTAAGGAATCACCAGCCCTATCTACGCATACGATAATTTCAAAGAGTTACTACAGAAAGTGTGTAAACTAGGGGCTAAAAGAAGGGCAAAGCAGCAGTTGGGAGGAGCTGGTTCAAAAAAGAGTCCCTGCCATTGGAAGGGGTTCAAGTTCTATCATGATTGGCTGCCAGTGGCCTCAGCACCAAATGCTCCAATCAGATGCAAGCAGGGTGGGCTAGAGTACTGAGGGAGTGTAGCGCAGCCCTTTGTTCTCTCTCTTTCTCCTCCAAGCTTGCAAGAAGTGCAGTGGTAGGGCTTTGCCACCTACAACCCCTACTACAAAGGAAAAGAAGAAAACAGGAAAAACAATAGTTTTAAAATGGATAGGCTAGCCAGTTAAGGGGCTACCATTGTGAAGTCAAAAAAGTAGTCTAGATAGAAAAGTCAGTTATTGTCATTTACTTCCAAATCTTTTGTGCCTTGATAGTCCAATCAAAGGAATGCTCGGAAGTAATTTTGCAGTTAACAGCCAAGACACTTCCAAGAGTTTATTTTATTGTTAACATATTGTAGGGATGGTTCACATGCTTGGTGGAGGACCAAAGAGGACCAGAGGTGCAGCTGAGTGCAACCAGGACCTGGTAGGACCAAAGGAGCAGAGGACAGTTCATCAGCAGAGGACACTTCATCAATCCCTGGCCAGGGCAGCACACCAGTGTTTCATCATCCTAATGAATGACAACCACTTGGGTTGAGGTATCAAAGACTGTGACTTCTAAAAGAAGCGTGAACTGTTTTGGGATAGTTCACTGTGTGCCTGGGGCTGGAGTGGGAAATGTGTGTTGCAGCCAAAGTTTAGATTTTTGTCAGGAAAAGAAAAATGATACTGTTTTGAGTGAATGATATTATACTGTTTAGGCTGTGCAGCCATAGTTTTGAACTTTAATAGAGACATTGCTTTTATTTTTAATTTTATTTTCTTTATTAAACATTGTCAATAGTAAAATAGCAACCAAAGTGAAAAATAAAAAACAATTTAACCAAGATAAACAAATCGAAATGTACATACACTAAAGACTTAACACTACACCCCCCTTCCCCTAAGGGTGCAGTTTAACAAAAACATTCAACTTAATGTGAAAACACTGAGAGAAAAAAACGTTTTTTTACTTATTTTAAATTTCAAAGGAAAATAAATATTGAGGGCTACCTTTCTGTCTAAACTGTACCTGAAAGACAAAGCCATCAATAACTTTTATTCTTAAGGAACTAATTAGCCAGGTTGTAAAAAGGTTAAAGGTAAAATTACTTCAGGATGTGAGATCAAAAGACCACCAATGAGTAAGCAATAATACCCAACAGGGTGGGCGGTATTGGGCAATACCGGACCGCCCAGGGGCATAATGAGGCCTGACATTGCAGATGGAGGGCCTTATAGCCCCTGGAAGGTCCGGTATTGCCCATACTGCCACCCTGGAGGGCATTATTGCACTTAGAAATTGGACGTGTGTCAATTTTAATTAAATAATAACTTTATAAAGGATATCACTTTGAAAATGAATTGCAATATCAGAAAAAAAACCTTTCTTAATAAAGTAGTCCTTAAGTTTCTCTGCTGTTTCAACTCCTGTTAAACCCCCCACACACACAGAGGTGACAGAGCCATTCTGTCCTCCTACCCCCCTCCAGAATAAGTGATCGAGTTTCTTAACTGTCTCTAAGTAGGAGAGACAGAAAATGTACTACAGCAGCTTCTAGATGTCAGTAATAGATGTCTGCAGTTAAATGTCTGATGCGTTGTTTAATGCAGTTATCAGGTGACCGTGTGACCCGGAAGTATGGGAAGGGGGTTCCAGGGCACAATACTTACATGGTAAAAGTCTGTTGACCCTGCCCCTGAGTTGTGTACTTACTATTTTTATTTCACCATACCATGATGGTTTGAGGATCGAGACGTGGTCAGTAAATGAAACGCAAGCAGGACCTGGGGGGATGGAGGGTAGGGAGCTGCAGATTGGGCAAGCCGGCACTGAGGGAAAAAAAATTGAGCCTGGAAAAAAAACATTTTCTTTCTGCCTGTAGCTAGGAAGAGGTGAGACAGTATCAGCATGTCACAGTCTGTGACTTTTGTGTATAAGTGCTGGGAGGTTGGTCACTCGCACTGTGGTCTACAGGCAGTTGTCTCTGCTGTGGAGCCGAGTGGCAACGGATGGCAGCAGAGGTCACAGTAAAGGAAGGGTTTCTTTCACTAAGTGAGGGTGAAAGATGGCGGCAATTTGAAATTGCCCACCACTTCAGCCAATGAGGAAGCAGGGTGCTTGGCACAAGGATACTTTGCTGGCTATCAGGCAGGTTTACACTGGGGCTTTTTATTTGGTGGGAATCTATTGTCTGACAGATGCCCACCTAAATAAGTGTCTCAGCCAATCAGAAGAGAGAATGGTCTTTGCCCATTTTGTAAAGGGTATTAATAAAGTCTAAAAGTTTCTGCCAACACTTCTTAAAGAAGGGTTGACTGTTGTGAAAATAAGAAATTATACTAGTCAGAGTCAGCTTGCATCTAATCAGAGCAATCCATTCCTTAAAAGAAGACCTAGATTGCTTTACTCAATAATTAAGTATCAACTGTGATGTGGTAACCCCAATTAGGGTTATTAATTTAGGTATATCCACAGGTACGGTAAATTTCCTAAAATACAAGTCTCCATGTTAAAGTCATAAGTTTGTATTAATTTGTCTAGAATCTTATTTTGAATTTCAAGCCAGATCATGGAAATAAAAGGGCATGACCAAAGCATGTGGTCTAGAGAACCTATAAACTTTCCACATTTATGACATAAATTGGATTGTTTAAGATCCATTTTATAAAGTTTTAAGGGGGTTAAATAAGCATTATGCAAATTTTAATAGTGGATAAGTCTTAAATTATCCAGTGGAATTAGTTTATAAATGTTGTTCCACATGTTAGTCCATACTAGTGGGAGCAAAGGAATGCTATTATAAGGAATATCCTTACAGCCCCGTGCGACAGCTCTGTTCAGCCAACGAGGGGTTGCTAGAGGTTCTGAGGGTAATGTTGAAGTCCTCTGGGGCTAGGACCTTTGGGTGCATGGCCCCTACCCTCTGGAACTCTCTGCCTCGCCGGTTTAGAGAATGCGCGACCGTGGAAGCCTTTAAGCAGGACTTTAAGACTTTTTTATGGAATAAGGCTTTTATGGACCGATGCTGTTTTGAATTGTTGATTTTATATGTATATTTTGATTTTAAGATCTATCTGTACAGCGCCTTGGTACTTAAAAGGTGCTAAATAAATAAAGTTATTATTAATATTATATTTGTCCTCAAATGGGTTGCGATGTGGGTTATCTGAAAATTTGAAGTTTCAAGAGATACTTATAAAGGTTTGAAATAGGATGAGGCTTGTTGATAGCAATTACCAAATCTAAAATAATAGTAAGTTCTTTATTAGGATCTAGAAAATGTGTTAAATAAGAAAGTAATATGAGTTTTAACATCCAGAAGTTTAATATGTATTTCTTGGACCAGTTTAAATCCTTGAATAGTCCCTAAAAGAGTGAACATACTCATTGTCCCGGATTCCCCCCTCTTCCCCCACAAAAGACAGACACCATTATTTGTTGTTGTGCTCAGATTGGCAATTCATTTATTTCAATTCATAATTCCATATTCCATTCCAATTCCTTTACTATCATATTTCCAACATTTTGTTTATTCCATCCAATATATCAATCTCTGATTATTCTTCCCCCAGGTGAAGACCTGGGTGCCTTCTTCTTCTCCTTTTCCGTTAAGTAACGGTGAAAACTGAGACTGCTTTTCTTCATCTTCCTTCTCTTCTTGTGTTACTCCTTTTCTTCCCCCTCCCCTCCTCCCCCTTTTCCCACTAGCCAGTCTCCGCTCTGCGTTGGATGGCTGGCTTCCTCCATTAACTAGGGTAACCTTCACCCTTACTCCAGGGGAGCTCTTTTCCATTTATATCTGTTATAATCTGCCCCCTTTATCTTTTTTTATTTTATTTCCCATTGTTTGTCTGTCTCCTCCATTCTTCTATGAATCCCATAATTTCCGTATTGAACATGTCTATAGCTATGTCCGACAGCAGTACCCCGTCTGACCTGTAAAATTCATCTACCCATTCTTCTACCCCCCTCAGTATTACCTGACCTCCCATCTGTCTTACCAATGTCCCCACCCTCCTGTTCACCTTCCTCCTGGCCCTTTCTACTGCTCTGTGGCTGTGCTCTTGCCTCCACACTCTCCTCAGTATCATATCTGACCAAGCGATGCACACTTGCGGCCACCACTGCCGTATAGTTCTTAAGTCCTTTTTTATTTGTAAATATGTGTCCACCCAAGGCCTGTTTGCCAGGTCATTGCCTCCTAAATGTATAATAATTAGGTCTGGCCTGGGCTGCCGTTCACTTATTTCTGTTAACGTGGGAAGCAGCTGAGCCCATCTCATCCCCCATATTCCATGCCAGAACAACCTACACCTTCTCACGTCTTGGTATAGCTGCTTTCCCCCAGCCTTCTTCTCTGCTCTCTTTCCAGCCCAACAGATGTAGAAATGGCTGCAGATCCATATTTCCATGATCCTCCCTCTACCTATAGGGTGCAAGCAAAATCATTAATATACAGGCGCAATATGTCGCTCCCCTATTTGTCCCCTCTTTTTCCATGCACCCATCCCTGTCTACTCCCCCTTTTTTTTTTTAGTTATTTCAGTGCTCTGATGTATCTTTTATAACTGGCCAATCGCCAGCGTCCCTTTTCTAATATTGTGTTCACTGTCTCGCCTGCCACCGCCCACTGTGAGGCGGCCCCAATCCGCAGGGAATGGGAAGAATAATTAGCTGGGTCTTCTCCTAAGAATTGCATGCCCTTCTTCAGCATTGCCATGACTTGGTAGCCAGTCACCCATCTCCTCTCCCCATGTACAAATAATTTCCCTGTCCTGTTCCACTGCACTGCGGTGAAAACCCACAGTGCCTGCACCGGGCATATTGCGCCCTCTGTTTGACTCTTTAGCATCACCATGCAACCTTTTCCCTCTTGATCTGTCTTAGACCTCCTAATCCTGATCTGTATCTCAGTCACTCCCCAGATTATGTCATCCCAGTCTAGCCCCCCTTCCCCATCCTCCTTCCCATGGCCTACTACCTCACTCACTCTCATGGCACCTGCAAACATTATCACATAGATTGTGTGAAACAGTTGGGCCTCGCTCCATGATCTGCATATTACTGGGAGCACCCCCTTTAGCTTTATAAGCCATTGTTCCCCTATCAGCCTCCTGCTATCTGCTGGTCCTTGTTTTAACCTGCTCCATCCTTGCATCATTCTTCTGATGAGCAATGTCTTTGTCAGGTCCCTCCACCCTTTCAGACTGCAGATAAGCCCGATCCCTGCCAGGTAAACTCCCATCGTGGTGTGGGCTGTGCCTTTTTGCCATTGTTCCACTGTGAACATTCCCAACTGTTCCTCTGTGAGTGGCCTTCTTACCTGCATCTGGTGCTCTGCCCTGAATGTTTGAAACACTCGCAAGGCCCCGTCGTAGGCCCTCAGAGTCCGAGGTGCCCATGAGCTGTGAAACAACACTTCTGCTCCTGCCTGCCAACGTCCCAGATGTTCGTTGGTATGAGTGTTTTTAATTACTCTGCGGCTGGTGCCAGCCTCCGAAAATGGTCCAGCTGCAGACGGAAAGGCTGTCAGCCAGAGTGTTGTGTACTCCTTCTATGTGTTGTGCTCTAAATTACATATTCAGTTGTAATGCTCTTAAGACTAAACACCGTAATACCTTCATGACTATGTCCAATCTGACTTCCTTGTTGTTCAACACATCTACCACTGCTCTATTGTCACACCAAAAAAGTTACTTTCTGATCCCACAATTCCTCTCCCCAGACTAAAGTACACGCCCATATGGGCATAATCTCAAGCAATGTAATGTCTCTCACTTTCCCCTCCTGTATCCAAATGTCTGGCCAGGGTTCTGTGAACCATTTTCCTCCTATGTACCCCCCCATGTCTATGCCCCCAGCCGCATCTGTGTATAGACCAAAATCTGTGTTGTATAGCCATTCCTCCTGCCAGAACGAGCACCCATTGTACTCCTTCAGGAATTCTTCCCAAATCTTAAAATCCTCCTTAACCCCTTGAGGCAAGTCTACCCAGTGATGAGGTCTGGTGACCCCTGCTGTGGCCCTGGCTAACCTCTTTTTGTGAATGTCCTCCCTGGCCCAATGGCCCTGCAGGCAAAGTTCAGATGCCCCAGTACTTGTTGTACCAGTTTTAACTGTACCCGTCTCCTGCTGGTGTGCAATTGTATTAATTCTTTCAGCTTATTGACCTTCTTATCCGGTAGTCTAAGTTCAGGGCGTCTATCTTGATTCCCAAAAATTCTATAACCCTGCTGGGCCCCTTTGTCTTTTCCGGGGTTAGTGGCACCCCCAACTCCTGACACAACTCCTGGAACTTACCTAGCATCATTTGTGTCTCCCTTTTCCCTCTTCCGATGAATAGGAAATCATCCAGATAATGTATGACCCTCCTATAACCTGTTTTTATTTTAAATATCCACTGCAAACAGGTGCTGAAGGCCTCAAATGTCACACATGCTGTGGAACAACCCATCGGCATTGCTTTGTCAAAATAGTATCTTCCCCTGCTTTTGAAACCCAATAAATCCCAATCTGCCCTCCTGACCGGAAGCAATCTGAAAGCAGACTCAATGTCCGTTTTAGCCATCCATGCCCCCTCTGTGGCCTGTATAATCTGGACTGCATCTTCTAGAGTCGCATAAGTCACCCTACTGTGCTCCTCACTAATAAAATCATTTACTGACTCTCCTTCTGGATAGGACAGGTGGTGGATCACTCTGTATTCCCCTTCCTGTTTCTTGGGTACCAGACCCAAAGGTGAGACCCGCATGCCCTGCAATGGGGGTTTCTCAAACAGGCCCTCTACTCTGTCTGCTGCTACTTCCTTCTCTATCTTAGCACCTCATCCTTCCCTTTTAATGACCCTAGGTTGTTGGCCTCCATGGCTCGCCTGGGTCCCGTAAACTGTAATGAAAAACCCGAGCTAAAGCCCTGTAAAATCAGGTTCCGCACTCTTGTGTCTGGATATTTGTCCTTGTAACTTGCCCATACCTTATCTTTGATTGGAGTTCTGGCCATCCCAAAAATGTGCCTTACCCCGTCCCCCTCCCTTCCCCTTTTTGGCCCCTATTTCTTCCTGAATGCTGTCCTGCCCTTCATCTGTTCTGCTCACCCCTACTCATGCTCCCCCTTCCCTGACCTCCTCTGCTTCAGGTCTGGCCTCTAAAACCTTGACCCTCTCAAAAAAGCTATTGGCCTGCTCCTTGACCCCCATGCACCTGCATCCCTTGTGCACATGCCGCTCTACATCTGCTTGCTGGGTGGCTTCCCCCACACCTTAAGCACGCATGTCGAAAACGACATTGAGGCCAGGAACAAAAAACTCTGTTATAAGTCCAACAGCATCTCTGGGTCCCAAAATCCTTCTTGCACCATTACCCTTCAGGCGTGGATGATCTGTGATGTAATCCATCCATAAATCTATCTGTTTGGTGTCCCACCTCATGCCCCAAAGGTTGCCATTCTCTGCCTAAAGGATTCGTCATAGTATAACCACCCCATCCCGCCCTTTGCCTTCTGAATTATAAGGGAATAGGTAATGAGTGGGATGCCTAACTCCGGCCTCTTTTCCATGACAATGGCTGAGAAAGTAGCAAAACCTAGGAACCATCTATCCCAAGTCTTCCCTTTCGTGACCTTGTCCTCCTCTTTCCTCCCTAAAAGCACTAGAGCTGCTGCCATCTCACTCTTTCCTATGCCTTCAGCCTCTTCATACTTGGCAGCGGCCTCGTGGCTCACCAAGGTGAATATGTCCACATATTCTCCTTTCCAAATCTTTTTCTTTTGTGGTCAGCGGCACGTGCTTGCCTATCCTCATTCCAGGGGCACCTATCTTTCTTGTCCCTTCCCCCTCTCTCTCCCCTCCCTGATCCTTCCTTTCTGTCCCTTCTTTCTCCCTCCTGATCTCCTCCAATGCTGATTCCATCTGCCCTATACCACCTGCTCCTAAGGCCATTACTATTTGCCCTATGTATTCTTTAATACTGTCCCCCAATGCGCTGGGTGTATTACCTGTGACCTTGTCCGGGTCTTCCTTCCTGGAGTCTTCCAAGGTCCCTTTTGCTTGTCCCAGCGGTTGTGGGGGGGGTGGGCTGGTGGGTTTTGTGGAGGGAGCAAGTCATTCTGGGCATCGCGAGGTTCAACCCAGGAGATGTCATCCTGATCTGGGTGGGACACCAGTGACACCGTGACCATAGGCTGTCTGGGCAATGGATCCGCCAACCTGGCCGGACCCATTACCACCGGTGGTGCCTTCCCAGTATGCCGCGACCCTCTGACTGGTCATTTTTCCTTGCCACCCTTGCCTGTGGCTACCTTTCTCTTTCCTCCGGGTCTCCCAGGCTCATCTCCCTCCACCAGCTCCCACATCCTGTTAGCTTTCTCCACCAATTCCATTATTGCCTTGTAAGCCTCCTCTTTCGAAGGCCTGTTCTTCTTTGGTGCCATTGTCCTCTTCCTCTTTTCCCTGTAAAAACAACTATGAGAGGAAACAAAGTCATAATGAATAACTGCCCCATCTGGAACATCAGTCAAGACCCCATCCACTCTTGTCCAGCTTCTTGCCCCTCTCCATCACCCGCTTGAGACACCTCTGAACCTCCTTTCCCTGTTTGTAGCTAGCCACTACTTGCTGTACTCTACTGTCTGTCTCACCTGCCTGGCTTAACCAAGGCACCCCACAGTTAGCAGCCCCCCCAGGACCTGGCTGCAAACCGCCCTCCCCAAAAGTGCAGGTATTCCTTCCATGTGACCGCCTCGCTGTGAGTGCCATCACCCGTGAGGTCACAGGTCGCACTCTTTCCTTTTCACCCCTCGGCCTCACCCCAGACCCCTTACTTTTCCCTTAGTATGCCTCTTAAAGACTACCCAGGCTGTGAAAACTGCCTGCCAATATCTACTAGCTCGCGCCAGACCTAGATAATGTCTTACCCTAACCACCCCATGGCTTGTGGTGTGCCACGTGCACCCTGCCTCTGGGCCTCTTCCAGGCCTTACATTTCCTATCCAGGCCCCCACCATGGCCACAACCAGGCACAAAGCCTTAATTCAGGAAAAGAGGGGATTTACAACCCCCCATGCAGCGTGTGATGTCACGCCCCGTGGACCGTGCTGCACTCCTTCAGCCCCAGCTCCAATGCCTCCTCCAGCCCTCTTATTCCCATGGGAAAATGGAAAAAAACCCTCCCCAGCATCCCCATAGCCCGAAAACTAGGGCCAGCACTTCCCGACACTTCTACCTGGCATGTGACCCATCCACCATGCGGTCCATGCCTTCGGGCCTCTCCCAGGCCTACCATCCGACCTCCAGGATCAAGCTGGCCCCCAAAATGGCTACAAATGACTAAAAAAGTGAGAAAATTAGGGATTTTACGCTCCCTCTACAATGTGTGATGTCACGCCACGTGGTACTGGTCGCACTCGCTCCCCCCTTAGCTGCCAGTCCTCCTCCAGGCCTCACATCATATTTGCACAGAAAAAGCTACACCAAGAGCCATAGCCTGAAACCACGCCTGTGCTTCACCAATTTTTTCACGGCGTGCGACCTTCACACCATGCGGCCCACCCCATTCAGCTTCCCAGAACCAACATGGCCACCCTAAACAACCCCACCAGCATACCAGAAGAAGCAAAAGGGATCCTACAATCCCCCACCCCACACGTTGTGTCATGCCATGTGACATGTTAATGGCATGGCATGTTAAATGCACAGTATCAGGATTTGGGTAAGCATTGCATAACCTTGGTTAAAGCTCAAAAACATCCACCAAATGATTTACTCTTTAATGCCTTGTCTTATTCTAAATGTTAGTCAGCTGTGCAGTAATCAACAAAGCCATTATCACTCATTTGAACAGCAGGAGATCGCAGCCTTTCCAAAAAATTGCCAGTTACCACACACTTTAACAAAACTACGTTACCACTCCCATGTGGCGCATGGCGTCTCCTACATGGCCCTGCTCCTGCTCTCTCTCCCTTGACCCAGGCTTTCCCTACTTACCAGCCAGCAAATCATGCCTCCACAGGAAACCAGAAAACCATATCCTAGCAAACAAGACACGGGCTTTCCACAAGCCCCCCCATGTGGTGTGTGCATTGCACCCACGTGGTCCTGGGTCGCTCTCTTCACCACACTCTGACCCCCACTGTTACTCAATACCTTCATGTCTTCAGCTGTATATTACACTTATTTCAAACCTGCTATTATATACCTCTTTTTTTTAACATCACAACTCACACACTATTACTGTTTCCTTACCTCTCTCTCCTGATGAAACAAACCTAAAGAATTGCCAATCCGATGTGCTGCAGTTAGTGTCTATCCAAAACTCCAGCAAAAGTGGCTGAGGCCCCCTTGTGCTGTCACTTAAGTACCTCCCTATCTCCCTCCCCTTCCTATTTGTCTGCCCATTGTTCTGCTTCCCTTAGCCCCTCCACTTCTGAGCACAACCATTTTAAGCATGGGAGCAGGGGTGCACCAGGACAACCTTGTCTGCCCTCTAAAAGGGGCAAACTCCATTGTTGACTAATGAATCAACACAAATATTTGGGGCAAGGGGCAAAAATTTAGAGGTAAGGGTTTTACCATGTAGCTTAAAATCTGGATTGTATAAAATAGGTTGGTGTAGACTTTGAGTGAAATTGAGTCAGAAAAAGTGACATAACTGATTATGAATTTTTAAGGAAGTACCAATCACAGTATTCTACATTTTTTTGGAATACGATTAAGAGGGGTGTATAGTATAGCTTCAGGGCACATATTAAGTGATTGGATCATCCTTCTTTCTAACGTCACCCAACAGGGAACATATGAAGATATTGGACCTTTATTAGATAACCACTTTAAATATTTATTCATATGAGAGGTTAATTAGTAAAATAGGAAGTTAGGAATCTTTCGACCTCTTGGATTTTTAGGAAGTGTGAGTTTCTTAAAGCAATTCTAGGTGAACCATTTAACCACAAGAAGCTATTAATAATAGAATGTAGTTTTGAAAACCACGAAAGGGGAATAAAGATGTTTAACATGTTAATAGGGAAAAATATTCATTTTTATAATATTAATTCCTGCCATAAAGTGAGAGAGGTAGAGAGGTCCATCTTTTCAAATCTTGTGAATTTTTTTGTAAAGTTTCATCTAAGTTATACATTATAAGATTGGTTTCTTCTTTTTCTATAAAAATCCCTAAATATTTAATTACAGTTGGATTGCATAACAGACGGAGAGAGGGAACGTCTTTCTTAAGAAAACAATTGGATAGAGGCATTACTTACATTTTCTCTTTATTGAGTTTAATAGTTGGAAACAAGGCTGTATTCATTAATGACCATAAGAACCGCTTTGACTGAGTTAAGGGGATCAGAAATATGTAGTAATTTGTCATCTGCAAAGGCCGATACTTTTAACTATAAATTTGAAATAACTATTCCTGTAATATCTTTCTCTGAGTTTAAAAAATAAAGCAAGGGTTCCAAAAAAAGTTAAATAGTGTAGGAAAGAGGGGACAGCCTTGTCTAGTACCTGTAAATAACTGAATTGCTAAAGAAATTAAGTTATTATAGCTAAATCTTGCTAAAGCGTTTGAGTATAAAATTTTAAACCATTTTATAAATGTCTAAGGTAAACCATATTTAAGTAAGGTAACATATAAGAAGTCATGATGGACTTTATTGAATGTTTTTTCCACATCCAATGAAACCAAAGCCATGGATAGTCTGGTTTCCCCGGATATGGAAAGAATATGAAATACCTTTCTAAAATGGTCAGCTGCCTGTCTAGATGAGATAAAACCTGTTTGATCAAAACATATTAGCAACTACCTTCTTTTCTTAGTTCTTTTAGCTAAGATAAAAGGCAGAAATGTCATATCATAGTTGATTAATAATATCAGCTGATAATTTCAAACTTTTTGTTTTGATTTGTTGGGTTTGGGGATTAAAATTATTCTGGCTTCTAATAGAGTATTATATGACACACCATTACCTAAAATAAAATCAAAAAATTCTTTTAAGATGGGACATAATGAATTCTTAAATGTTTTATAAAAATAATCTGTTAGGTCATCTTGCTCAGGAGCTTTATTGATTGCAAAATTATTAAGTAACTTCTCCAATCTCGGTAAGGGTAATCAAAAGGACTAATTCAGAAGTTTCAGATTCTTTTCATCATGGACAAGAAAAATTATGCAGATAATTAACAATTTCATCCATTGATGGAGGGTTAGGCATAGGACCATATAAAGTGAAATAGAAATTAAAGAATGTGTTTAAAATGTCTTTATAATCTGTTAACACTTTGTAGTTATTGTCTGAAATTATGGAGTCAACATGTCTAGATTGATCCATTTTTTTAATTCTATGGGCTAATATAACTTGCTAAGCTTGTCCACTAAATCAGCATAGAAGGCTTTTGATCTATTTATAATAAATTCAGCTTGCTCTTTAGCCATAAATTGTATTTCCTCTCTTAATGACTGAATTTCCTGAATTTCATTTAGGAAAGTTTGTGTTGGTCTTTAAACTCCAATCCCTTTAATTTGTCAGTAAGTTGTTTTAGTTTAACATCTTTTTTTTTATTGTTTGCTCCAAATCCGATAAATTCCCCTCTAATAAAACATTTGCATGCTGCCCATATCATATCAACTTTGTCTACTGAATAGGCGTTTTGATCCCCAAAAATCTTAATAGATTTATCCATATAATTAATAATATAATCTTGTCTCAATAAATTAGGATATAGCCGCCAAAAGAAATTCCTTTTATACAAAATTCCTAATTTTAAAGTAAGATAAACTAGGGTAATACAGCCATTGCAGAAATGAAAGAAAACAGTTAATCATGGTTTGATAAAAAACTGTCTCTATTGTTGAAAAATATTTCTTCTTCTGTGGTAATTCTTGCTGCACTGTTGTTATAGTTAGAATTTCATAATACAAATTAATATCTGCCAGCCCTGTGACTAACTTTCCTTGCAGCTAGCTGGATTCCATCTCTCAGGTAGGTGAAAACAGTGTGCAGGCAGGTGTTACAGTGGTAGGGAGGTGGTTTTGGAATGTTTCAACAAACAAGTCATATAAATGTCAAAGTTCTGCACATTTCAGAATACTGCAGGGAGGAGATTTCAGAATGCCACTTGACTGTAAGTTTGGTATGCAGAAAGGACACAACTTCAGAAAGCAGCTGGGATACACAGTTTTGGAATGTGACACGTTTGCTGAAATTCATAATAAGGCAGTGCCACACATTTTTTTTAATTTTGCAGACAGGCACAGTTTCAGAATGTGGTGGACTAGAACTGTATAAAAAGAAAACTTTCACCAGCAGAATTTGCATGAAAGTTGGAGTTTCACTTTCAGGAAAGTTAATAAATCATTTTGAGAACATTTGCAGAAATTCCTACTTAGACTGGAAGAATGAATATATGAACTGTGAATTATTTTATTAAAATGCAGATCAATTTCCACAGAACTGATCACTGTCAGAGTTCAGTTAAGTAAAATTTCTTTCAGAAGTTTAATACATTAATCTGGAATTCATACATTCATTCTGCAATTAAGTGAGTCACTGAACTGCGGAATGACTGCATGAATTGTGTACTACTGGCCCCAGAAACACTTGTTTCCCTCATGTCTAATGGCATCTCCACTCTCTGATCACTTGCTCTGTATTTATGTAATGTTTCCCTGGTGTCTAGTGGCACCCCACACTCTGATCGCTGGTTCTGTATTTATATAATGTTGCTCTGGTGTCTAGGGGTACCCCCACCCTCCAATTGCTGCCCCCTTTCAATTTAATATGCTTCCCTGGTGTCTAGTGTCACTAGACACCAGGGAAACATATTAAATAAACATGGATCAGCAACTGGAGGGCGGTGGGTGCCACTAAATAGCAGGGAAACATTACATAAATACCAGGCCAGCAGTCAGAGGGTGGAGGGTGGCACTGGACTGCAGGTAAAGGGTTTTCTTTTCCTATGTACTGGGGATGGTACAAAACTGATCATTAAACTTAGGAATAATCACATGAATTGAAGATTAATGTATTAGTTCTGCAGTTCATGTGTATTATTCCACAGTTCAGTGAGAAAATTTCATGGAACAAGGTGAAAATTTATGAAACACATTCAGAAGATTTCCAATTTTGCCAAAGGTAGAAGTTTGGAAAATTTTGCGAAAGCTGCAAAATTTCACTAAAGTTCTGCTAAAGTGAAATTTGTAAGTTTCACTCAGCCCTTTGAGGTCAAATAGTTCCAGAATGTTTCAAGGATGTGCAGTTTCACATTGTGTCCAAGATGCACAATTTTGGCATGTGCTGATGATACTAAATTCAGAATGTAGTAGCATTGCTTGGTTTCAGATTTTGGTGGTAATATGCAATTTCACAACATGGTGTGGACACTGAATTTCTCAGCGTGGTGAGGATGCACAGTTTTAGGATGCAATGATGACATGTGGTTTTGCAATGTGGCAGGGTTACATATTTTCAGAATGTGTTGAGGTATAATTTTGGAGCATGACGGAGAAACATATTTTCAGAATGACAGGGATGTACAATTTTGGAATGTGGGGGGATCTCAGAAAATGGTTGGGCATACAAATAATTTGGAATGTGGCAGGGACACTCATTTTATAAACGCAGTGCGGATGTGCAGTTTTGAAATGTGGCAGAGATTTGGGGAAAGTAATGGAGAGAGACAGTTTTAGAATGTGGAACAAACATCATTGTGGAATGTGGTGGGCTGGTGCAGTTTCAGAATGTGGCTGGGACTCACAATTTCTGAATGTGGGGATGCATACTTTTTATGTTGGCTTGCTTCACTTGCACGGCAGTCAACTTATTGGGAGAGTGCAGCTTTGGGGGCATGGCTGCTGTTGGGTGAATGCAGGGCATGCATCAGTAGGTTCATCCCTCATTCCCCAATAAGTCAGCATGCTAGCGCTGACACCAACATTATGTAAAGTGGACATAACTTCTAAACAAAGTGCCGCTGCAATCAGAGACAAGCTCGTCATGCAGCAGCACTTTTTTAAGATATCCCACTACGTCATCTCCCCAGTACAGGGTGCCACGCTGAGGCCCACCCCAGCGTGGCAAATGATCCATGGCCGATGAGGTGCCCAATCTTCCGTCAGCTCCACACTCCCCCAGCTGTCATTCTGCCATGCTGGGAGCCCACCCAGTGTGGCAAACGTCCTGCGTTGTCTTTTTTTTTTAAAACCTGAAAATTAAAAATGGTCCCACGGATCTTCTCCCTGCCCCCCCCACAACCCGCACCCACCCACTGTGCACCCTGCCTCCCCACACCCCCCTCACCCCATACTTACCCCAGAGTCTGGCACGACGATCTTTGGTGGACCAGGAACACGTTTGCACTCTTCAAAGCCGACCGTAAACTGAGGAAATGCCGGTAAGCTGTATAATGGGCTAGAAAAGTTTTTTTCAACTTTGTTGCATATCTCAGGCATTTTTTGGAATTTTTGCACCAAATTTTTAACATGGGGTTTTTGGGGCCCCTCCTCATGAATTATGTCACTGTCATGGTGTTTATCGGCCTCGGAAGGTGATTTTGCAGTCACTGTGCAAAATCACCTTTCAGGGCCCATTAATGAAATGACAGTGGTGGTGTTCATGAGGTGCCCTCTTAAAAAGCCTAAGTTCCAAATTTGGTGGGAAAAAAATCCAACAAATGCCTGTTTTATGAGCATGCATTGCACAGTTGCTACGCAGGCTCATAACTTCACACATTCACAATATTTTACTGCCGGATTTTCGGCATTGTCATTTTTGTACACCTCCTTGTGAACAGTACAGCTATCATTTTCCACATCCTGCCTGAAATGTGTTTCCACACTTCTAGCACACAATAGCGCAGTCACTGTGGGAAATCAGTGTTTGGGCCAGATTATGAAAATAGCAGTGACACAGTTCATGAGCAGAGGACCTAAAATGCCTATGTTGAAAATTTGGTGATGATAATCCATAAAATAACTGTGTTATGAGCATGCGTTGGCAGATTGCATGCACGCTCATACCGTCATGCATTTGTGATATTTTCAGTCTGGATTTTCACCATTGCCATTTTTCCACACCTCTTGAGGAACAGTACAGCCGTCATTTGACATATCATGCCCAAAATGTGTTTTCGCACTTCCAGCGCAGAATAGCGTGGTGGCTGTGCGAAATCACTTCTTGGGCCACTTTGAGGAAATAACACTGACATTGTTCATGAGTAAAGGGCTAAAATGCCTATGTTGAAAATTTGGTGCCGAACACCCATAAAATGGTAGTGTTGCAAGCGTGCATTGCATATTTCCCACACACCCTAGTAGCTACGCAAATTTGGTATATTTACATGCTACATTTTCAACACTGGCATTTTTTTACACCTCCTTATGAACTGTGCAGCTGTCATTTTTCACATCCTGCCCGACATGCTTTCCAGCACTGCACTACCAAACACCCAAAGGGACACCCTAATGCTTGTCACTCTCTGTAGGGTGGGGGTGAGTTGGCATCAGTTCAATACTTCACTGCCATTCCTACGATGCATCTGTCTAACTCCTACACTACCAATGCCAATGCCAGCAAGCCAACGTTCGGCATTGACAAATGCTTGTTGAATGTAGTCAGTATGTGCATTTTTGGAACGTGACAGGGACATGCAATTTTACAATGTGGCCATGACACAATTTTTGAATATGGAAGGCAAGCAGTTTCAGAATGTGGTGAGAATGTGCAATTTTGGAATGTGGCAGGGATGGATGTGGCCTATCTGGAATCAGTGAGGCCTTCAACACCATCCCTCACAGAAGGCTAGTAAATAAGCTGGAAAGGGTAGGACAGAAAATAACTAGATGGGTGGAAAATAGGTTGGATGGCAGAATTCAGAGAGTGGTGGTAAATGGGGTGCATTCCATGGTGAGGGGGTAATGAGTGGTGGGGCCCAGGGGTCGGTGCTGGGACCCCTCATTTTTTAATATATAAATTAGTGATATAGCAGAAGGTCTGGAGGGGAGAGTGTATCTATTCATGGATGATACAGAAATCTGCAATAGGGTGTACACCCCAGGGGTATAGAGGCCATGAAGCATGACCTGAGGACTCTGGAGGGTTAGTCAGAAGCTTGTAACTGAAATTCAATGCCAAAAAGAGTGCTGTGATGCATCTTTGGCACAAAAACCCATGAATAGATTATACTCTAGGAGGGGAGGAAATCAAAAAAGCAAAGAAGGAAAGGGATCTGGGGATTTTAGTATCAAGCAACCTTAAGGTAGGTAGCCAGTGTAGCAAGGCAGTGGGGAAAATACTGTAAATGGGAAGCTGGCATGAGTTAGGAGCGGCATAACTAGCAGAAGGAGGGAGGTGCTAATGCCTCTGTACAAGGCCATGGTGAGACCACACCTGGAGTACAGGTTCCTGTTCTGGAGACCTTATCTATGCAAGGACATTGATGGGATGGAAAGGGTTCAGAGGAGAGCAATGATGCTGCATGGTATGCAGAGGAACCATACGAGCAGAGGTGTATGGCACTGGATCTGAACAGATTGAAGACTAGAAGGGAGAAGGGGGGCATGATTGAAACTTTTAAATATGTGAAGTGATAGAGTGAAGGAGGGGAGCTTATTCAGAGGGAAAGAGGGTTCTAAAACTAGAGGTTATAGCCTAAGATTGGAAGGTGGAAGATTTAGAGGCAATATGAGGGACTGATTCTTCACTAAGAGAGTGGCGGAAGCCTGGAATAGACTACCAGAAGAGGTGGTGGAGGCCAAAACAGTGGAGAGATTTAAGAAGGCATGGGACACACATATGGGATTGTGAAGTGTGGGGAAGGGGAGGGCCTTTAAGAGTGGAGATGAGTAGGGGAGGGGGAAAAGGGCAGACTCGATTGGCCGATGAGGTCCTTTTCTGAAATCAGATTTCTGTGATTCTGTGGATGCACAATTTCACAATATGGCATGGACACACATTACTGGAATGTGGCTAACACACAATTCCAGAATGTGGAGGAGATGTACAATGTCAGAATATGACTGGGGCACATGATGTTCAACTGTGGCAAGGATGCACAATGTCAGAATCTGTTGGGGACACACACTTTCAGAATCAGGTGAGGACTTCTAATTTTGGAATGTAGTTGGGAAACACAATGTTGGAATGAGGCTGGGAAATACAATTTCAGATTGTGGTGGTAATGTACAATGTCAGAATGTGGCAGGGACTTGCAATGTCAGAATCTGGCAGGCAATTTAGATAGTGGAATCTGTCAGTGATGCACAATTTAGGAATGTGGTGGGGGTGCACAATTTCAAAATATGGCAGTGACAATTTCAGACACACGCCCTAATAAACTGTCCAACCAGTGTGCACTAAGGAGAGGTCAACTTGAACAATTTCAAGAGTGCTTTGTATATGTGACTGGTCACTAATTCACTCAGCACTAAGTGTTGACCTTACAATAGGGCACTTCATCTCCATTTTCAACAAAGCATGTGACATATTTGCTGCCTTCAAAAAACAGAAGTGTAAGTCAGCCAGCAACCCCTGGATTACAGCACCCCTATTGAACCTTATGGCTTCCCGTGACCACCTCTGGCACGTAGTGCAGGCCACAGAAAAAAAAAAACAACAAGAGATTAGCATCATTACAAGGAGGCCAGAAATGCCTGCACTCATGCAGTACACCTTGCCAAAATCACCCACTTTCAAGACCAATTCTCTAACTCCTGGGGAAATAGCAAGACATTCTGGGAGAACATAAAAAACCTCAATAGCAAGCCCAATAAATCTCTTTAAGCAGTGCTCAATTTTAATGGTGTTACCACTCAGGACCCTAAAGAAATAGCAGATATTTTCAATACCTCCTTCTCCAACCTGAGAGGAGTACTCCATCACAACTTCTTTAATGATGCTCCTTGTCAGCACATTGACATCAAAGTGAATCCACCCCTAAACACACCCCCTTTCTACTTCAAAACAATAACTACCATGATAGCTAAAACATACTTACTGCATGCCCTTAGCAAATCTAGATTTAGTGGTGACACCCTAGATCTTAAATTGCTTCACCTCTCCCTTGACTCAGTCCTGACATGCCTAATTAAGATACTCAACCAATCCCTCTGTCTTGGCCAATTCCCCTTAGTTTGGAAAGCGGCAATTGTGATGCCTGTTCACAAGAGTGGTGACAGGGCCACACTCTAACTACCATCCGATCTCCATTCTGCCACCCCTCCCTAAAGCATTAGAGTGAATTGTTGCAGATTAACTGACTAATTACCTTGCCACTTACAATATACAATGCGCACATCAATACGGCTTTAGAAAAGGGCACAGCACCACCACTGCCCTACTGGAATAGACAGATTTCACCCGTAAGTCTCTAGATCAAGGAAAACTTGTGGGGTTAGTCTACATTGACCTCACTATGGCATTCGATACTGTTAGCCACACCCTACTACTCTGGTTCCTATCCACCCTAAGACTCTCACATGATGTCACTGTATGGTTTAAAGGTTACCAGGAGGACAGGACCCAAAGAGTGAAAATACTGGAAACACTCTTGATCATCCACCCAGTATGCTCCTGAGTCCCCCAAGGCTCAATCCTGGGCCCTCTCCTATTTAGCCTCTGCCTGAATACCCTCCTCCAAGCCTGCCCTACAAACCTACTTCTTTATGCTAACGATGCTGTGCTGTTCACCAGCCAGCCTGATCCTCTACCTCTCGTCAGCACTCTGCAAGAAAGTATTACCGCAGTTGAGTCCTGGTTCTCCAAACAGAAACTAATTATGAACTATAAAAAAATGAAAGTGATGCTCTTTGCCAGCCCTCACAACAAGCATAGGAATGCCCAGCTACGCAGTACTAACAACCTCAACACACCCCATGAACAGGTCTACAACTTCAAATATCTAGAAATAACACTCGACAGTAACTTTTCCTACAACGATCATGTACATATAATCTCCAGAGCGTAAGCAACAGGCTAGGGCTTATGTATAGACACAGGTGCAGCATGTCCCACAGAGCACTTCGCCTTGCCAAATCTAGCTCCATCCTGTCAATTATTGACTTTGGGTAAATAATATATGGCTCTGCCACCAATACTACCCTCAAGAGATTAACAATAGCCCCCAACAAAGCCTGCCACCTAGTCACAGGCTCCCAGCTTTACACCCACACCTGTGACCTCTATAACACATGAACTGCTTTAATCTACAGGGCATTCTCCTACCATACCTGCCACTTCACGAAGAAAATTAGCCTTGGATTAGCCCCACCCAAGTTGTTGCAGCTCCTAATCAGGACAAATAACCACCATCGCACTAGGAGTACGGACAACCCCAACTTTCAAGTCCCTTTCTGCTGCACTGCTCAGGCACAGTGCTCCTTCACGTATAGTGAACCATCCTGGCTAAATAACCTTCCACCTGAACTCCCATTTGACACCAAAATTGGGCCATTCAAAACCAAACTTCGGCACATCTAATGAATTGCCTTAGCTGAGAGTGCCCATCTTAACTTTCTCTGAGTCCCTCCCTCCCTCCTCACTGCTCTTAATTCTTACTTGTTTTCTCTATTACAGTACCTTACTTCCCTTCCCCTACCCCCTAATATTACCCCTCTGAACACAATACCTCCTGCTCCCGCCCATACTCCTGAACTCTCCAATAATTACCCTACTGTCTATTTCATTGTTTCCTCAACCTCTGATGTTTACTGACAATGTCTTCCTCTCTGACTATTAATTATCATGTGTAAGCTAACTATAACCCTGTAACCCATGTAACTTACGTGCTGTACTTACTGAGTATTGTATGCAATCTGTATGTATAATGTATTATTTGTAACTTGTACACTTGTTTGCCTTTGTACCATGTCACTGCCCTATTGTTCCCTTTTCATTGGTGTGGAGCCTTTGTAAATGAGCTTCTGGCTCAAAGGTGTTGTAATTCAGAGACTTCAATAAATAAATAAATACAATTTCAGAATATGGTAGTGACAGACAATTTCGGAATATGGTGGGGACATGCAATTTCAGAACGTGGCAAATGCATGCAAATTCAGAATGTGGCAGGGATGCCCTGTGTTGAAAAGTGGTGAGGTGCTCAATTTTGAAATGTGATGGTTGTGTAAAATTTTGGAACGTGGCAGGTACCACCAATGTCAGAACAGCATTATCTGTTCAGTCACATTCTGGCTTCTAGAGAAATATTGACCACTTTCTATCTTCTCTCACCTAAGCACGATTCTTAAAAAATAATCTTCCAGCAAATCTCAGAACATGTATCGAAGTACCATCTCCTTTCTCCCCATCATCATGTTTTCATAAAGGGCCACAGAACCAATACTGCCTTGGCATGTTTCACTGACCATTATCAGGGGCATGGATGAAGGTAAATTAACCAGTGCCATATTTGTGGATGTGACAAAGACCTTTAATCTAGTGGACCACAGCAGCTTACTAGAAAGATTGCATCTCTGTTGGTCTTCAGCCATGACCACATCCTGGTTCAACAGTTACCCTACAGGGAGAATCCAGATGGTCTGTACAGTGGTGTCCACCTCCAACACAATGGGTGTCCAAAGTGGGGTCCCTCAAGAATCAATACTAGGACAAGTTCTGTTCTCCCTAATTGAAAGCCATCCCCCTAAGGAGTCCATGGATTGCCACATGCTTCTTTTTGGAGATGACTTAATTCATTTTCACAGTGCCATGACCCCGGCTGAAATATCCTCTACCCTCACAGAGGAATTTAATGCCACCCAGATGTGGTTCTTCTCAAACAGTGTCCTAGTTAATGCCAAGAAGACTAAGGCTATTCTATTCAGGTCCAAGTCCAGGCTTGCCAAGTGGACTGGGGACTGTGACCCCTTGAACATCCTGTCACTGGATGGGACCCCCATGGAACAAATAACTAGGTTAAGTACTTAAGGATCATACTTGCCTCCTCTTTGGCCTTTTCAGACCACATTGAACTTACAGTCAGATGGGTGTATCAGAAACTGGGTGAGTGTTTCTGGGTATGAACCCTGAAGTCTGGTTGGCCATAGCTCAGATTATGACACTCTCCCTTCTGGACTACTGCTCTCCTACCGTATTTGTATCCACACCTTGTCCTCCAACCTGTCCAGACTTAATACAGCTTATAACAATATCTATACATTTTGTTTGCTGGACTCTTACTACATTCATCATTTCTCCCTCTAACAGACCTTTGACTGGTTCTTCCCCCAAGCCCACTCTGTGTACATACTGGATACCTGGTTGACAAATCCCTTTGGGAGAATGAGTCCTCTCCACTGTCATTCCTCCTTAGACTCAAATCTGGTCCCGATAGCCTCAGGTCCTCCTCACATCTTCTTCCACAGTATCTGATCAAAGCTGCCACTTGCATGGGTCTACAGGCCTTTTCCATTGCTGCCTCTAGGTATTGAAACAGTTTGCCTTGTTCTCTCCCTTCTTTAGACTCAAACTCCCTTTTTACATTTGATGAGCCTGCACACCAAACATTTTGTGAGAAGTGAAATGGGATTTCAGGGGTGTGTCACTGCTGAGCACACTGCAGTTCACAATAACAGGGGCTCAGCAGTCTGGACCAATGACCACACAGTGTGGTCCTGGCACCACTCGTTATTTGTTGGGTGGAAACTTTTTGTACTTCAAAGGACCAAAGCACTCCATTTAGAGAGGGCTTCAGTCCTTTAATTTGCATTAAGCCTCCTCAGCAAACAGCTGAGTAGCTTTCAAAGTCAGGAGACTGTCAGCTACACACACACACAAACACACACACACACACACTTTTCTAAGGAAAAAAATAGTTGTAATTCATAAAAGATATTTTTGGAGGGGCACTTCAATGAAGTCTACTTGGGAAGAAATATTTAGAGCTTCATTTTTTTATGTTCTCCATGTGTGCTCCCCAAGGCCCCACCACCAGGACAGATCAAAAGATACTGCAAGACACCCTCCGCCCCTACATACTTACAAAGTGTGGTTGTTTTAAAAGTATAGTCATACTTGGAGCTCATCTGCTCCAACTGTGTGACAATGGCAAGTCTGGATAAGGATAATAGGGACTGAGTGTTTCCAGCAAAACAGCAACAAACACTATGTTGCAAACTTGGGATGAATGCACTCCAGCTTTGATCCCTCCTTGTGCTTATACAGGTTGTGAGTTCTGCCATGGATGCAAATATTAAATAAAATAATTCACTGAAAAGGGAGATGTTCTATTTCTATGCTGTAAAACCTGCATTTATTGGCAGAAATGTAAGTTCATTGTGCCAAGCATGTTTACAGAGAGAAAGACTCTCCATGAATCTTGCTGCACTTTCATTATTAAGAAGCATGACAGGAGGATTCTGAAGTAGCACTGCTAAATTTGTTGCAGTCAGTGGTAACAGAACTAGTGTAGCTGCCCCAGCACCTTCTTGCCTGAAATCCATATACATTATTATAGTATGATGTAGAAGTCAGCCAGAGACAGGGGCATGGCAGAGGTTCAGGGAAGGGACATCATTTGTTACAGCATTAATGGCAGCAGCTGACTGAACTCAGCCTCCACTTGCCTGACAGAACCTCATCTTGCTCTAACATAAATGGATGGAGAAGTCATTTGGGGCGGGGGGCATGACAGGCACAACAGTATTCAGCACCCCATGTACTTATACTGGCTGCCAGCCTGCCATGGATGCAAACAGTAAATAAAATAAAATAACTCATGCAGCGAAAGAGGTGCTATTTCTATGCTGTGAACATGCATTTATTGGCAGAAATTAACATTTCTTGTGCCAGGCATGTTTACAGAAAGAAATAGCCTTTGCGGGAATCATGCCACAACTTACTTTTATTCTGAGGCACAGCAGCATGATCTGTGGTAATGATGCTGAATTTGCTTCACAGTCAGTGGTAGCAGTGGACTGAAGTATCTGCCTCTGCCCCACTCCTTTGCCTGAAATATACTATAATAGCATGATGGAGTTTAGACATCATTCGGGTCGGAGCTCTAGGACATGCAGCATGATAGGCACAGCAGTAATTGTCAGTCATTTCCTACAGTGCCAGAGGTAGTATGTTGTCGGTTTAAGGACTGCTGTCTCTGCTTTGTCAGGGTTTGCTCACTGGACTTAGTCTCTGCTCACCTGTCTGGCTGCACCTTTCACCTCATGACTGCAATAGAGGTTCAGTACCAAAGAGGTGCAAAGTGATGCGCTGAACCTCCATCAGCTCTTGCTGCACCAAGCCTCCATTTAAGTTGCTGTCAACTCTCAGCCACCATCGGACCAATCAAATGCAGAGTTCCTCCACACTTCTCCATCTGTAGTGACCAGCTGTGGGAATGACATGCTGGATGAGGACAAAAGAGGGCTTCAAGGGAATGAGAAGAGAAAGCTCATGGTATGAGATGGAGTGGGTGCCACCAGCACTTTCTCATCCCAGCCTGCCAACTAGTATGCCCCAACTCACGGGCAACAACAGACAGGCTCACTCAGTGTTTGCAGACAGAGGCAGGCAATAGACTGCAGGCACCATGAAGTGACTGATTTGTCTTCACTCTCGCAATTTTGCTATTCATGCGAGTGGACCAAGGTCAGGTTCAAACAGATTGGTTCAGATTGTCACCATTGATTGACATTTCTGTCTGCTCCTCCTATTTCTTTAAGGCTTGCTTCCCTCTAATGCCCACAGCTCTCCTTGGATTTGTCACTCTGTGTTTTGTTTTGTTTTTCTGTTTCTCACTCAGACTTCTAAATCAATTTACTGAGGTTGTGATCTTTATGTGACATGTCTTTAAATCTCATTTTGGCCGTCCCCATTCACTTCAGTGTTTTAGAAAGTGCAAACAAAATTTATAGTGATTCATTAATTGACCTCCAACACACACACACACACACACACACACACACACACACACGCTCACATGCACACAAAAAGGAAACCCGTGAGGGAGGGATAACTGAAGAAAACAGAATAAAAACTGAATGTTGTAAACAGGAAAGAGAAGCTGTTTTAAATATTCTCATATTTTTCAGACCCTGCTTCAGTTTACAGAATAGGTTGTTGTTACACTACAGTACAAGTCGCATTAAACTGTTCCCTCAACTCAGTGGTGTAACATTGTTCAATGAGTTTCCTAATTGGTGCAGGTTTTAATTTAATGAATTAGTAAAAGTTTAGTATTTGTTTGCATCTAGCTGTTATGTGCTATAAGCTTTATTTTCAGCTGAGTGCTTATGAGTTTCATTTCAGAAGGTAGACTAAACAACTCAAGGAATGCTGTGATATTTATAAACAATGCTCTTAAGGAATGCTGTGATATTTATAAACAATACTCTTTAGGAATGCTGTGACATTTATAAACAATGCCATGAAAATGCATTGCATATACACAGCAAAACAGCTACTGCCATTTCACTAAACAGGTACAAGTGAATTGAATAGGCAGTGAAGGATGGTTGAAAGAAAGTTAAAAGCTTCAACAGTTCGAGTTGCCAGTGCAGTAGCATCACAAAACAAAATGCTACCCCAGTGAGTTGATGGAACAGTTTAATATGACTTGTACTGTATCTGCTATCTGTAATAGGTTACTTTTAATGTTTAACATGCTTGTTAATAGCACTTATTTAACTTCATCAACTTAGTCCAGTCAGTAGACCCAAAATCACTTTTAACTTTCTGAGTTCATATAACAAGTTTTATATTATTTGGAGAAAAACATGCTGTACCTTTAAGAAGACATGTTTTGTGTAGGCTAACAGTGGGTAGATGTAGTTGAAAATTGAGTTAATCTCTTAAAAAGGGAATTCAAACAGTTGTAGGTCACAATTCTACATTAACAGGAGAAAAGCAGGCATACTGAAATCATACCAAAGAAGGAAATGTAGCCCTCTGGCCCATTAGTAAATACGTGGTGTGAAAGGCGATGACAAGGACTGGAGTTAAACTCATTAACACCTTTTTGTCTTGGCGAAAAATCTCTTAATAGCAAATATATGAGTAATTTGCTTATTCCTTTCTACTAATGCAAGCACCTGCGATTTCGGTCATGTGCACCTGAGAATGTTTTCATAGTTTGTAAGTAATACTATGTGGCTTTATGTGGAGAAAAATCTACTAGTGTGCATTTCACATTGAGATGCTAATTTTAACAATAAAGTCCAAACTCATGTTCTACTTGAAAGAATGGCTGTGATGACAAAAAAAGAGACTTTAAAACTTGTCAGCAGTGTCAAATTCCTGATGCCCATTACCTGCTTGTTGTGTACACTGTTATAGTTTTGATGAATTCTGTTAGATAGTCCAGACTTGTCTAAGAGGTGTTTCTTTCATGCAAAAAACTGCTTAATAACCCTTCAAGTTTATGCTTTGAAATAGTACTCCAAAGATTTTCCTCTGTACTGATGTCTTTAAGCAGAAACACAGAGAACCAAGCAGCACACTGTACACATTAATGTTCGTCTAGTGTCAAATTAGTTTTGAAACACAATATGGTAGCTTTGGTGTGTGTTTTTTTAAACCGCATTATTATTTAATGCTGTATTGAACATGTCATGGAGTTAAAGAAAACGTAATTTCATGGCATACAATTTATACTAATGGTTTGCTAAACAATGTAGATGCTGGGAATTTACCCCCACACACACACACACGAACACACACACACACACTTTGGACTAGTAAATTACTTTTTTAACATGGGTAACAATATTAAATTCATATTAATACCTGACTCACCAGTGTATAAAATGAACTATGTACAGTACACATGTTGCTTAATAAAAATGAATTTCAAAAATACCTGATGCACCAAAACCAGTATGTTTAATCATGCAACCTATTAACTTTATATACTGTAGTATGGCAAAATAAAGGGCTACTGCCCTAAATGAAACTGGTGCTGTTTTCTCTAGAACTGCATGCTTTAGGTGCATTTTCACTTAAAGTGAATGGTCGGGCACCCTCTTGGTACTTGATTGCATTAATGGGAAAAGGACTGTACATACAATTAGACATCTTACTTAGTATATCTTATATCATCAGAGTGGATTTGTAATGCCCAAAATATGACTAGAGCTTATTTTTGGATGGACAACATGTCTGCATGATGTTTTGATAACGTACTTTTGACACTTGGTTTAAGGGTGTCCTGACTCCTGCCATTCTGAAGGAGTAGTCATGAAAAGACTATGCTGAAAATATGGAATAAAAATGTGAAAAAACAGCTAAGTTATGAGGTAACATTGAACTGTTCCAAAGTTTACTCATAAATTTATCTTTGCAGATTTTGGCCTCTGATGTTCAACATACCCCTTGTGTTACCCCACCTCCTGAACATGGCAGGTGTCATTTTTCAAATCTCCTCTGAAACTTGTTTTCACAGTCACACAGTGAAATCACCTTTCAGATAAGGTTTTAAAAATTACACTTTTCTTTGTCATAATGTTTTGGCATAAAAAGACTGTTTGAAATTTGGAGTGAAAATATGGGCATCCACTGAAAATTAGATATTGCCTCTCAGCTGCCTTATCCTGGGTAAATATAATCTTACAATGTGGGAAAGCAGGACACCAGTAAACATTAGACGTTGCATCTCATCTGCTCTAACCTGGATAAATATATAGCAAAAATGTGTACAAGCAAGTCTTGGAACAACAGCAATACAAGTGGCAAACATTCAGCATTGACAAATGCTTGTTACATATGATACGCCTGCGCACCAAACATTTTGTAATGAGTTAAATGGGATGTCAGGGAATGTGTCACTGCTGAGCCCATTGCAGTTCAAAATAGCAGGGGCTTGGCAATCTACACCAATGACCATGCACACAACTCTGTGCTTCACGGGTGTAACGTTTGTGTACTTCAGAGAACTGAAGCTGCTCCAGTCATAGTGGGCTTATGTCCTTTGAACTGCATGAAGCTGTGTCAGCAAACAGTTGATCAGCTTTCAAAACAGTTATGAGCTGCACACCAGACATTTGTTACAGACATCACCGGTGTGCAGCTGTTGTATGAAACCCTGTAACAACAAAATCCATCCATCGATGCCTATTGCTGGTGCCCTGTAACCCCCACCCAACCCTCCTCTCAGCACACCTTACATTCCCCACCCCCTACAAACATAACAGGGATACTGGTTGTGCACAATCCCCCAGTGTCCACCTCATAGATTGTTTTTATTTATTCTATATCACCTGCAGCATAGAAAACCATCCATCGATGTCTGGAGCCCCTGTAACTTTCCCCCGCTCCCGACCCTCCCTCTCAGCACCCACCACCCCACACCCACAAACATAACACTGACATTGGTGTTCTCAATCCCCCATTGTCACCACCTTGTAGTTTTTTTATATGTTATTTAAAAAGCTTGTAACAAAGAAAACTCTCCATCCGTGTCTATTGCTGGCACCCCATAACTGTTCCCCCACCCAACCCTCCTCTCAGCACCCATCACACCCCAACAAATATAACATTGACACTGGGGTTACCCAATCCCCAAGTGTTGCCACCTCCAAGTTTTTAATTATTCAAGAAGGCCTGTAACAAAGAAAACCATTCATCAATGATTGTGTCATCACATAAAATTTAGAAAACCCTCCTTTGTCCTTTTTACATTTGCTTTCATGCATGTGCAAAGAACGTCTTGCAACAGTATGAGGTTTGGAGGTGCGTGACCCTCCTCCTCAATGCAGTGATCAGTGTAGCAGGCGCAACCCCAGTGGACCAATACATGCCGAGCTGCATATGACAGTAGTTCGGCTGTGTTGGTCTTCGCATCAAAGAAAAGATCCACTGTAATCAGCAGTGGAAGCATGCATGCAATTAGCATACATAGCCGAACTGCTGTCATGCACAGCTCGGCAATCCCTCCTGCTTCCTCCCTCTGCTAATGTCCTCCCCTTCCATCCTTTTGTTGCCCACCTTGTGTGCCGAGGGGGGTGCCCAATCCCCCTCAGCTCATGAACGCCCGCCAGCACACTGTGTGGCTGACAAGGGTTCCCAATCCCCCTTTGACTGCAGCCCCCTCAAAATAAAACAACAACCAGTTGGCAAGCTGGGAGCTCACTCCAGCGTGCTCATGCCCCCCCCCCACACACACACACACACTGTATGGCTGGCGGAGGTGCCCAGTTTCTGCCGGCTCCTGTCCCCCCAGCAAATACCTAGATGGCATGCTGGGAGCCCACCCCAGTGTGCCAGCAACATCCATTTTTGTCCCTCACCCCCCCGCCAACTTGCCCTCACCCTCTGTGTTCCCACCTCCCCACACCCCGCCCTCAACTAGGTGGCACACTGGGAGCCAACCCAGTGTACCAAAAGCATTGGTTTCCTTTTTTTTTTAATCCTGTAAAGTAAGAAAACCATCCCTCAGTGAGTCCTTGCCCCCCCCGCCAACCTGCACCCACCCTCTGTGCACACACCTCCACACACCCCTCCTCATCTCATACTTACCTCTGGAGCCCAGTGTGGCGATCTTCGGTGGACCAGGAACACGTCTGTACTCTTCAAAGCCAACTGTGACGTGAAGAAATGCTGTATAATGGCATAAATAGAGTTTTTTCAACTTTGGTGCATATCTCTGCCATGTTTGGGAATTTTGGCACCAAATTTTCAACATGGGTTTATTGGGTCCCCTCCTCATGAATTCAGTCACTGTCATGGCACTATTCAGCCCCAAAAGGTGATTTGTGGTCACTGCGCAGAATCACCTTTTGGGACCAATTAATGAAACAACTGTTCATGAGGTGGGCTCTCAAAAAGCCTATGTTGCAAATTTGATGAAAAAAAATCCAAAAAATGACTGTTTTATGACCATGCTTTGCGCAGTTTCCATGCACATTCATAAGTTCACGAATCTGTAATATTTTTACTCCAGATTTTCAACATTGGCATATTTTCACACCTCCTTATGAACAGTGCAGCTGTCATTTTTCACATACTGCCTGAAATGTGTTTTCGCACTTCCAGTGCAAAATAGCACTGTCGCTGTTGGAAATCAGCATTCGCTACAGAGTAAGACAATCACAGTGACACTGTTCATGAGCAGAGGTCCTAAAATGCCTATGTTGAAAATTTGGTGGCAAGTCCATAAAATGGCTGTGTTACGAGAGTGTGTTGCTCAGTTTCTATGCACACTCGAAAGTTTGTGAATTTTTAATACTTCCACTCCAGATTTTCAACATTGCCATTTTCCTACATCTCCTTATGACCAATATAGCTGTCATTTTTCACATCCTGGCCAAAATGTTTTTTTCACACTTCCGGCGAACACTAGCACAGTCACTGCGGGAAATCATGTTCAGTACAGAGTAAGAAAATCACAGTGACACTGTTCATTAGCAGACATCCTAAAATGCTATGTTGAAAATTTGGTGCAAAAATTCCAAACTGACTGTTTTATGAGTGTGTGTTGTGCAGTTTCCACGGGCACTCATAACTTCGTGAATTTGTCCTATTTTCAGTCCAGATTTCCAACATTTGCATTTTCCCACACCTCCTTATGAACAGTTCAGCTGTCATTTTTCACATCCCGGCTGAAATGTGTTTTCACACTTCCGACGCAGAATAGCGCGGTCGCTGTGGGAAATCAGTGTTCGGTGCACAGTAAGAAAATCATAGTGACAGTGTTCATGACCAGAGGTGACAAAATGCTTATGCTGAAAATTTGGTGAAATAATTCCACTGAATGACTGTGTTACAAGTGGGGGTTGTGCAGTTTCCACACAGGCTCGTACCCTTGAGCACACCCAGGATGTTAGGGTTCCTAAGACAGACACTTAAGAAGTATGAGGGTGAAATGTTGATCAGATGCAAGAGGAGTTGCAGAGAGGTACTCTGTTGAGATATGGATGCTAAAGGGACATGGATACATCTGGGAGAGGCCAACATAAATGCCAAACACCAATCCAAATACCTGCAAGCGAACGTTCGGCATTGACAAATGCTTGTATGTACACCTTTAAATACCTACTCCTTTTATTTAAACCATTGAAATGCCCTCTTGTTTTATTTAAAGCATTGAATACCCTCTCCTTTTATTTGCACCTTTAAATACTCTCTCCTTTTATTTAACATATTAAATAATCTCTCCTTTCATTACACCATACCCTCTCCTGTCTTCATGTGTACCTTTTAACATCCTCTTCATGGCACCACCTGCTGGACCAACAGAAGCATTCTACGCTTTAATGCTGGTGGCCAGGGTTCGGGAGCTAACTTAGGAGTCAGCCCTTGGATGACCAGACTGTGGCAAACATGCTGCCAAAAGCAGCATGCCCAAGCTGGGGGAGAGGAGGTGGCACATTACAGGGCACAGCAGCTCTTGCTGGCAGGCAGGGGAGCTTGCTCTTCTGGCAGTGTCACACTGCATGCATCCAAGATGAAGCCCCACACATGCTGCGTGTGATGCCTGGGGTTTGGGTACATAAACATGATGGAAACCCCAGTTGACGAAGGATTAAAGTCTGCCCTCACTCAAGCCATTCACCACCAACCTCAGCACCTGCCTCCACCAGATCTGGATCTCTAGAGGGATCACTGGAAGGGTTGGCAGAATCCCAAAAGCCCTGCTATGATGGGATAAGCCAGGGGACAAAGGATGGGGTACATACCTGGAGAAGTGGGCAACAGGACTGTGAGGGGGCACACCAGATTGGACTAGGTTGGCAAAGGAGCATAACAAGTCAGCAGTAATATAATTTATTTTATTTATGTATCTAGGAAATCAGAATTACAACCCTTTGAGTCATAGATTCATTTCCAAAGGCTCCACATCAGAATAAGGCATTGACATTCATACAGTACATACATAGAATAAATGTGGGTGAGCAATCATAGCCCAATAATATAATGACAGGACGTGTAGCTACTTGGTAATTACAGCATGTGCCCACTCTACATCATGGGTTGGAAGCATGTGGTGTTAACTAGGTGCCCTTCAAGTATGGGGTGGGGAGCATGGCAGTAATTGCTAAATAACTGCAAGCACTCAAATGTCATATAAAGTTTATAAAATGGCTCCAAAATAATAATAACAAGGCTAAATAAATATTTAAATTAAGAATAAATAAATCTTCACTGGCAAATCAGTTCTTAAATCTAACAGCTGGGTGTGCCCGTCAAAGAGGTTAAGTTGACTGGCAGGTACATCACTCATGTTGTTAGCTGGAACTTTCTTTATCAAGGTTTTTCTGCGCAGGGCACACTGCAGGCAGCTGCATCATCATATCTCTGTTTCCCCCACTCAGCAACTGCCTCTCTGACTCACCAAGTCCCCATATACCCCACAGATTACACCCCCTATGATGGGGCTGGGAAGGGGAGGGGAGGGCCATCATCATCCCCCCACCCAGAGACCTAGTGTCCAGATTTGTGGGGTCAATGAGCTGGTGGCAGTGCAGAGCCAGGGTGGGCAGGCAGGATCTCATTGAGCCTGTGATCACCATTTTCTGTTTCCTCTATTGGTTCTTCTGCTGTGGTGTCATGTAAATGCATGCACGTGGAGGTATGCATGCTCTACACAACTGCAGACCCTCCTGTTTTTGCCACTCTGGCTGCTGGTGCTACCTCTGGGCCTCCACTCAGGGGAAACCAAGAGCTGAGCAAATAAACCACTCACCCCGGGAGAGCAGAGCTGCCCTCTGGATGCTCAGTCCCCCCCCAGCCAACCCCCAAATACCTGCGCTCACTCCCATCCCCAGGTCACCAGCATGGTAAGAGGCATGGTGCCAGGTGCCTAAGCCCTCTGCCCCATTGGTGATCCATAATATGAGCAAGTAGATTTGGGCAAAGTAAAAAGGGCGACACAAGCAGAGCGACTGAGGAATGGTTGACTGTTTTATGAGCAACTGTAGTAATAGTGAGTGTACCACAGCTATTTACCAGTGAGAGAGCAGTAACAAGAAAAATAAGAGGAGTTTCTGTGAGGCTGCAAAATGTGCTAGTAGCATGGTGCAAAGGGTTAGGCAGAGGGGGTGTGTGTGTGCTGTAGTGTATGTGGGATCTGGTTCAATTCCTGCAAGTGCTACTCTTTTACCATTGTGTAATTTACCTTTTTTTTCCAAAGTGTTTGGGCCACTTTTTCTCCCATCATCCTGTGTTTCTCCCTGTTCCCGTGTCCAGCACCCCTTTGAGTTGACTATTTAAATTATGAGAGGTGCAGGGGTCATAGCCTTCCACATAAAAATGCAAAGGTTTATTGCTCCCAGTATAATTATTCAAGAGCTTCGCTCATATCGGGGTCGCTATAGTGCATGTTGGCATTTTGCTGTTCACCGATGTGCACTCACTGATGTTTCAGCTTGCGCTGTTCCATCACTGATATCTCATGGTACCATGTCCTAGTTGGACCTTTTTGGTTTTTCCCAACTATCACAGTAAGAAAGAATTCCAAAGCAGTGCGGTGATAGTTCTATACAGTTTGGTCAGTCTAGAAAACAAGTTTCAAGACTTGCAAGGCACTTTCTAGATCTGTGCAGTTATTGGTCAATTGCTGCACAGGTCTGGACAGATACTGACCAATCAGATCATAGTCACCCACTGCTTAGTGGTCTGTTACTACATTCTCACCTACCTCATTAAACAACCCAGTCTGGATTTGAATGTGTCATATCTGCACCACCTGCCTTTGGTATGCTGTTCCAGGTATGTACCACCCTCTAGGCAGAGAAGAGTTTTTTTTTTCACCTTGAAGTTACTCCCTTTGATCTGTTTGTTGCAACCTGGATTATCATTGGCCATTATTTTCTAGCATTCCTTTCACTAAATATCCTTTGTGAATTTATGCCGTTTGTATGAAGGGTTGTAAATCAAACCAAATTCCTCCCTCCCTTGTAGAGGTGGGCAAGTCAGTCATTTCTGACCTTGAGCAACAGCTGAAACAAAGGTGTGGCTTAACTATATGAGTCAAAACACGACCAATCCATGCCTACTGCAGGCTTTCCTCTAAAATACTGACATTGTCCTCCAGGAGTTGTGAGAGAAGAGTTAAAAGTTCTTGCCACTGAACTAACTGTCAAACTGACATAAATGCTGGTTTTGATTATTTATAGCTTGGCTTCTCCTTGGCTCTCAATTGGTCACAGAGGCCAAGTCCAACCAAGCCAAGTACTAGTCCTAAGCCTGCTTTGACTTGCCCAGCTCTACTCCATTATCATATGAATTAGGCCAAACAGCTGGAGCTTCTCTAGTTGCTCCTACATATTTACTACTCTTACTGCCACTGAGTCCACTTTTATTCTCCCTCTGCAGCACTTACTGCTGTCCAGTGAGTTCAGAGATGACAAGCAAATGCCAATCCACCCCTATACCCCTGTTACCATACAGCTGTGCCTCCAGGTGTTACCCCCCAGATTAAATCTGACTCGGGAGTTGGTTATCTTTGGTATGTGTGTGTGGGGGGCAAAGCCCCCACAGAAATCATACTTTTCCCCAACGATAGCACAACACCAATTAGCAGTGTTGTGTCATCACTGTTCTGCCCTTCGCCACAATCTGTGTCGCTGTGGCGTGGTAGAACCGTCCCCTTCTGCCACCACATCAGGTCTGCTGGTAATGTCTGAAACAAAAACCTCAACACATTGGCACTAAAGAGAGGCACATTAGTTCATGGTCACCAATGCATTTATTACTCAAACACAAGACACTCCTGAGCTCTGGTCTACTGAAGGAACAAGCCATTGAACCTGTGCACTGATGGGTATGCTGAGCCAGCTCAGACTGCAGTGTGACCCGGTCTGTCAAAATACAGAAACACATCTTTGATGGTTAATGCCACCCAAACAGTGGGTTTCTACCTACAGGGAGATGATTCCACTGCCTTGAAAATGGAGGAGGGGTTACAACACATTGTGAACATGAACAGTGATGGAACTAATGCCAGCATGTGGTAATGTATGGAGTCTGGATGTACTAGCTGTGCAGTATACTACAGAGATGAGTGCAATCACAGTATCATGTGAAACTCCATTTACATGCAAAATTATTTCTCAAAAAACAGGTAACTCACCTTTAACAGTAGTTCTAGGAGTGGCATATGGTACATGGTGTACATTCACACTTCTGGCAGTATCCGTTCCCTTTAAGATGCTGGCTGGAAGTTCTTCAAGTTGGGTCCTCCCACACACTCAGGTGGTAACTCCCATGGCACTTCCCCCATGACATCAGATCTTACCCGCTGGAAGCAAGACCAGTGTGTCACTTGCCGGGGAGGTCAGGTAGGTTGTGTGGATGTACATTATAAAAATCAGCATCCCGGCATGACTTAAGGTCGATGTGGTAATGGGTAATGAATAAAAAGTTACTCACCGTAGTAATTATGTTTCTTTAGGATATCACCCAGACTGCTTAATTAATGTAGTCAGCCTTCAGTGTTGAACTGCTCTGGAGAGAATGGAAAGTATATAAATGATGGAACTCTCATTGGCTCATGCCAATTTAAAACTACTGCCCTTAGTAATTGCTGCACTCTGAAGTGCTCAGATTCATTATGAGGCCTAACAAAGTGAGGCATTCTAACTATCTAAACTGCTAAAAACCCTTTTCCTATAAGGGGACCCCCCCCAAAAAAAATGGTCCCTGTAAGAAGGAACAGCAATTAAACACAACTGGTGTACTACTACTTTCTAGGCTTAATGTTTAAAAGTCTTGCTTCCTCCTCATAGCTTTTTTTTTCCTCTTCTCCATGACGAAGGTTATAAATGTTAGATATGTTAGATAGTCTCTTTAGGAGGTGGTCCATAATGTAGTACATTTAAATTAGTATAGTGTTAAATAGATTTCCACTGTGAGTTGGGGTTGGATGGCGGTCCTCTTTTCATCCTGCCATTCTCTCTTTCCTTATGGAAGCCATACCACTGTCTGCTATCAGTTACAAAGTACAGTCAATCATTGCTCAGTTTAGTCTCTGTCTGTTATCAGTCATCACTGGTTACTGACAATCTGTCCTCACTCAGGTTCTGTGTTCACCACCTGCTGCACAGTGTTTTTTGGCTCCTTCCTAAGGTACCTTTAGTCTAAAGGAATTATGTTACCATGGCACCTCTAGGGTTGGAACCCTCCCCAAGAGTGTTCCTTTGCCTTCACAGTACCTCAACAGGGTGGTAGTCCCCCATGAGACAAAGAGTGCAAACGGCCAAAGTATCCATATATGCTCAAAATTCATTAGGATGTGTGCATTTATAGAGCACAATGGAAAGGTAAAAAAAGTGCTGGCAGTCAGGATATAGTGCAGTAACAATATCAGTGCCATTTCTTTTAAATTCATCATTGCCGTTACAAACATGGCTGCCACCTTTATGCATTAAAATATCAACTCTGTCCTAAAAATTAACTTCCTCAAAAAAAAAACAGAATGAGCAAACCGATGGCATATTATTTTCCTTTATATTCCCCTACATACACACATGTACAAATTAACATGAAATACTACTCACAGTTTTATTGTTTAGGCTTCTTTCCAGATCATGGACCACCCATCCTTCCCTGCATATTAGGGAGATAATTGAAATTTGCATTGCCCCAAATAAGTTGAATCCCTGCCGTTACGGAAGCCTTCTGTTGGGTTCCATGTGATAACGACTGCGGAAAGTCAATCGCCATTAGGGTGAGTGTACATCCCTGAAAATCAATTTAGGCAATGTATACTGCTGGTGCAAAGCAAAAGGGCACCAGAGACTTACTTTTTTTATTTATGCAGGGGGCTACACTCACTGCACCCCCCTACTTAATAATTCTCAGCTCCAGGGGGGCTGCATGTTGGGGGAAACAAACAAAAAATTCCTGGCTGGTGCACAAAAAAGTGACCCCGCCTAGGATCAAACTTGGTACCCTCCGAACCCTAGCCTACCACCCACCCACTATGGCACAATGCCAGCTCAGCAGCCAACCACCGCACTACACTCCACAAACCCTCCTTCCCCTTCCGCCCATCACTCGGCGTGCTCTCTCTCCCCCCCCGTGTGTGTGTACATTATAGTGCCGTGCTGACATTATATTCATGGACCCCCCCATCTGGTCACCCTCACTGCCCAGTTGTCCTGTGCACAGGTATTGTGACTGAGATGTCCTTTTTGAAAGTGCTCAATTGCAGTTGCTATTGCCACAGGCTACCCTTCTGTTGTATGTGTTTATGTGGGAAGAGGTGAGCGTTCAGCCACTAGAATTCAACAAAAGCTTGAAGCCCTGCATTCCAAGATAAACAAATATTCCATGTACTGAAATAGATAAACAAACATTCCATGTACTGAAATATGTGGATAGATAGCTGAGAAGGGAGTACTTTTTACTAGTTACTTTTAATGGAAGAAAATACCTGGATTTAATAAAAGAAAAGTTGCCTTTTTCTAACATTTTCTAAGTTTATCCATTTTATAAGCACAATGGGGCCTATCCATGAAGGTGCGGAGTGGGTTATGTGCCAAGTACCTCTGGTGTATAACCCACCCCACAACTGCCTGGCCCCTTCATGCATTCACAATGCACATACACCTCCCCTATGCACCAGATCCCACAGCTGATCACAGAGTTTCACATGGGGGTGGTGTGGGTGGCAGTGCAGGGGGGTGTGCCAGCACTCAGCACATTCACTAAGCTGTTTAGTGCTGTGCACGAGGGGCTGCCAGCTATGCCATTGCAGGGCAGCTGTAAACCATGGGATTCAGTTACACGTCCCTCCTGGTTGCAGCCACCAGCCTCAGTGGTGACCGCAGGGATCCGCAGACCCCCAAAATGGACACCCCTGCCATTGGGAGCACTCATGGTGGGCTGGGGCAGCCAACCAGGTACAGTCACCCTCTTTGCAGTTGGCACACTGCATGCTGGCTGCCAACATGGTACCCCATGGGTGCAAGTGATCCACTGTTGGGAGCAAGGTCAGGCAGACAATTGGCTGCTTGTCCAGGTCCACCGCTCCACATCTGCATGCCCCCTATGAACCAACACACCAGGGGAGCCATGTACATCAGCCAGAGTTTGTTAATGTAGACCACAAATGGATCTCCCATTGGTGCAGAGCTGTGTGCCCAGCTAAGTGACTTTTGTGTGCACATTCATGAATACAGCCCAGTAAGACATTTTGAGGTGTGCATCATGCATGCACAATGCACTTCCATGGGCAGAAGGCACTTTGACTCCAGTATCATGCCTTACTACACACCTGTGCATGCAATTTATCAGCACAGCACACACTTGTTGTGTCTTATTGTTTACATATGCAGAGGAGTTCAAGGATGGATAAGACATACAGCATGACTGTTTCTTTCAGGAAAGAGGCAGTTGTTAGCTATTAGCTCTTGCCATCTGAACCATATTGCATAAGGCTGTGCTGTACCTCAAGGGTCTATTAAGGTCAGTGTGAAATTAATAAGTCCAGAATTCATGGAATTCTGATAGAACTCAAGCAGGTGGCACACTCAGTGAATTTTGCTGAGGTGATAATTGCATACAGCTGTTGAGAAGAATAGGGTACTCTGCAACAAGGCATTTAACATCTGGTTGAAAGCATGGTGCACAGAGGAGGGCTTCAAATGCATTTGGGACTGAGGGCCAACTTGGGTGGGTACCGGGTCAATATCTTGAAACTAGAACCATGTGGCAATAACCACGCAAGGTAGATTGCGCGTGTATTCAGTGCAACAGGGATATGATAGTGGAGGAGAATTATCACTACCCCTGTCGCTCTATGCATCATTGAGGAAATGCCAAGTAGCCATGTGCTGGGGGCCTGATCTAGCCACTCCCTTGGTGGAGTGGCTAGGGCACCAGCATATTACATGATCAAGAGCCCTGGGACTATGTTAGCTCCCCAGGTCTCCCTGTGCTACTACTTCTAATTTTTTTTTTTATTAAAACCTTTCCTCCCTCCCAAGTTTCTCCCCATCCCCAAAGTCCATCTCCCCAGAGTTAGTTATTTAAGTTCCAGGTGGTGTTGGGGGTGAGGTATGATTAAGCTCCCTGCAAAAAAAAGTAAAGTCCCACTATTTTCAATGGGCAAGCTGTTTGGGGTTGAGACAGTGCTTTGTCAGACTCTATTTGTGGTCAGCACTGTGTTGCATGCAGTGTTTGTAGCTGCACTGTTTTTGTTTACGGTGGATTGACCCCATGCCACTTGGGAGGATATGGGTCTCTACAGAAGTGATGAACTGCATCTTTCCAGGAAGAGGAGTACAGTCCTTAGTGGAAGGTTTAAATGCTTCATGAATGAGCATTTAAACTAGCAATGCGAGGGGCTGTAAAGCCAAGGGAGGCAGGAAGTGCCACCTGTATGATGGAGCAACAGGGAAGGTGGTTCCAAGGGGAGTAAACTCCCCTAGGAAAGGGATGCAAGAGGATAAGCAAGAGTAAAGGATAAAGGATACTGAGAACAGATTAAGTAAAAAGGAAATACACGGGTCTGGGGCAGCTTCAGGGAACAGCACAGGCAAGAATGAGTAGGGAAGCAGGAAAGGAGGGAGCAAGTTATGAAGAGTCATGTGTGCTAATACACAGAGTCTGGGAAACAAACTGTCAGACCAGGAAGCAACCATAGTGAAAGATAATCTGGATTTGTTGGCCATAACAGAGTCATGGTGCAATGAGCACCACAGCTGGGTCATGGCCATACCTGGTTCTATCTGTTCAGGAGAGACCAGGCAGGGAGGACAGGTTGCATTATATGTTAGAAAGGGAACATATAGAGGGGTTACTAGTGGGGTACCGCAGGGTTCAGTACTGGGTCTAGTCCTTTTTAATGTCTTTATAAGTGACATTGCAGAGGGACTGGAAGGAAAGTATGCCTCCTTGCAGATGACACAAAGATCTGCAACAGGGTTGATACACAAGGAGGCATGGAAAGGATGGGAAGGGACTTTGCAAGGTTGGGGGGATGGTCAGATGTATGGCAGCTTGGATTCAATGCAAAGAAGTGCAAAATAATGCACCTGGGAAACAAAAATCCAGGGGAAGATTACACAATGGGGGGAGGTAGTAACAACAGCAACAATGGAAAGGGACTTGGGGTAATCATATCAGATGACCTTAAGGTTGGCAAGCAATGTGAGAAGGCAGTAGGGAGGGCTGGGAGATACTGGGATGTATAGGGAGAGGCATCACCAGCAGAAAACAGGAAGTTGTCATCCCTCTGTACAGACAGTTGGTGAGATTCCATCTGGAGTACTGCATCCAGTTCTGGAGACCCCATCTCTGCAAGGACATAAAGAGGATGGAGGCAGTCCAGAGGAGGGCAACTACAATGGTGCAGGGCCTGCAAGAGAAGCCATATGAGAAGAGACTAAAGGAGCTTAATATGTATACCCTTAAGGAAAGGGGGGCATGATAGAAACTTTTAAGTACCTCAGTGGAATCAACAAAGTCCAAGAGGGTAGCATCTTTCAGAAAAAGAGATGGGCAAGAACAAGGGGACACAATTTGACGACAGAGGGGGTACGACTCAGGGGCATTGTGAGGAAGTATTTTTTCACAGAGAGGGTGGTGGACACATGGAACAGTCTTTCTGAGGAGGTCATGGGGTCTAAAACTGTGGATGAATTCAAGAATGCATATGACAGACATAAGGCAATTCTTGTGGGAGAAAGGAAGAAATAGGCTGTTGGTTAACTAGGATCTGCAGCTTATCCTGTAGGTAGGGAAGTGGGCAGACTAGGTGGGCCAAGCGGTCCTTATCTGCCATCAAAGTCTATGTTTCTGTTTCTATGAATCAAAGTCGCTGAGGTACAGGGGCACCTGGAGGAAAAGGAAGGTTGGAAGTACCGTGGGGCATACTGGAGATGGGTCTTGGGGCCACTGTCCACACAGGGGTGGTGTACAAACCTCCAGCACAGTGAGAGGAGTTAGATAGAGCACTTGGGGAAGTCATCATCCAAATAGCAAATGGGAGAGGTGCTACTAGTTGTTGACATCAGTCATCCAGATGGTGGAGTGGTGCCTTCCAGCTATGTCTTAAGTATGGAACAGGACCATTCCTGACTCATTATAAGGGGCTTTTCACAAGTAGTTAGTCAAATAACCCACTAGGGATGGGGCAGTGCTGGACCTAGTACTTGCAAACAGGGACAACATTGCAAACGTCATAGTGGGCAGTCCCCTAGGTACCAGTGGTCACCATGCAGTGTGATTTAACATATAGACAGGAGCAGAGGCAAACCACATGAGGACAAGGGTCCTAGAATTTAGGTGGGTGGATTTTAAAGAAATGGGAATTTACCTCAGAAACTGCCTCATGTGAGGATTATCAGGGAGGGGTTGAGCCACAGTGTGGAAAAATAAAGGAGGGTATAATTATGGCAACCAGCCTCTGTGTGAAGGAAGTGAGTAAGAGCAGAAGGAACAAGAGACCATTGTGGTTTTCTAGTGATGTGGCCAAACTGCTGAAGGAACAAAGTGGCATTCAGGGGTACTGTATAAGGAAACATAGAGGGAGGAGGTCAGGAAGGTATACTGAGTAAAACAGAGGGAAGCAGGAAAGGTGGCAAGAGGAGTAAAGGCACAGACAGATGAAAGGATAGGGGTAAGAAAAGGGGGTTAAGACTTTTTTCACATACGTTCATGAGAAGAGGAAAGCAAGGGAAGGTAAAGTGAGGATAAGAAGAGTGGAAGGTGGAGACTGTGCAGAAGAGGACAATGAAAAGCTGTGGTCCTGAATTGGTACTTCTCCTTAGTCTTTACGGTGGGAAGGGGGAACAGCAGGGAATGGCAGGAATGGGGGGGTGGACATAACTCCATTTTCAGAGTGAAGAGTTCTGAAGGACTTTCAACTCTGAAGGTGGGCAAGGCTATGGGTTGAGACAGGATACACCCAGGGGTAATAAAGGAACTTGGGGAGGTGCTAGCTGCTCCACTGATTGCTTTATTCAACAGCTCCTTGGAAACATGCATGGTGCTGTAGGACTGGAGGAGGGCAGATGCAGTCCCTCTAAATAAGAATGGCAGAATAGCAGCAGGGAGGAAGCTACAAACTATAGGCTGGTCAGTCTCACAACAATGGTTGGGAAATGAATGGAAACCCTACTGAAGGAAAGGTTAGTAGATATCTTAATTTCAGTATATTACAAGACCACAGGTAGTGTAGATTCATGTCAGGGGGAGATTATGCCAGATAAATCTGATTGATTTCTTTGACAAGGTGATAAGGGAAATAGATCAGGGCAGAGCAGTGGATGTGGCCTATCTGGAATTTAACAAGGCCTTTGGCAATATGCAAACAAACTCTGGTCAGAGCCGATATGGCTGTGAAAAGCTTTTGGGATGCTTTTACTGATTATTTCTAATCAATTGCACAATGCAGATCTGTGGAGAGGCAGTTTTAATGTGGTCTGCCTTTTATACATTTTTACAATGTGTTTTCCTAGAATATGCATGCTATATATTTAGCCAGGATAGTTCACAGAAGAAATGGCATCTTATTTTCAGTGGGACTCTACATCTACACAATATTATGCTGCATTGTATAAAATCAGAATGCACTAAAAACAGTATTTTACATCTGGGGGGATATATTAAGTGCCGGATCGATGCATGAGCAGAAAGATGTGCTGCACAAAGAGGGTGCACCGTTCAGCACTGATACACTATTCAAAGAGAATGCACCACCAGTACAGGGTATGCATACAGTGAAGCCCACCAGGATGAAGTGCAACACTGCAGAATTCTGCAGTAGAGTTACTGCAACAAGCAATGCAGTTCACAGGGAGTTAATCCATTTTGTCATGTAGTAAACCTGTGACACTGTGCCTCATCCTGGCATGCTTCATTCTTCTTTTTGGAAATGTGACCCTGGAAGGGAGTCGCAGTACAGTCGGCCACCTAGTCAGGTGCATCCAGGTTGACCCTGACTGAATATCTTCCAGGGGGAATGTGTGGCACATACCGGTATGCACCACAGCCCCCGTGGGCAATATTCAGCCCAGGAATGCAAATTAACTAATTGAGCATGCAGTGTGCAAAGGGGACCTCATGCATGCTCATTACCAGCCCATTTACATGTTGGCATGTGGATGAATGTGCCAGAGCAGCTCCTGGTCCCCAAGTTCTGACCCGAATCACTCCCATGTAGGTCAGACCCTGAAGTCTCTGGTGGTGTGCTGGCACCCCCCTACCTGTTCCATTAGCCCCAATTATACAGGAGTCCAGGATCTATCGGTTCCATATTGTAGGGACCCCAATGCTATCCCTAATTGCACCTGTATACACCTACAGTCCATGTCCATAGTGTAGTGGCCCCCACTCAACCTCAATGGTGCACAGACACCCTCCTCCCTTCCACCGCTGCCCATCCCATTGTGACTATGCTCTGTAATGGGATCATACCACTCTATCGGTGGGTGGCAGAGCACTGGCAGTAGGATGCTGGAATGTGTTATACGTAAGCATGAGCAGTGTATGGGTGATAACACCCAGTGCCCATACTCCTCAGGCACTGGCATGTGGAACCATCATCCTGGTGCCATTGCACTGCTCAGTGTGGGTGACAGCCAATGCTGTACCCACTCACACAGGTCCCAAAACAGGCATGTTACAGCTGACCTCTCATTCATTTGTAAAACTGAGAAACTGCGGATAAACTATCTATAGCCTGAAGCACACACTGCAAATGTCATTACAGTATACCATACCACATGGCACCCAGAATACTGCATTTCAGCAATCTGGAGGGTGGCATGTTACATAGAGAAATAGGGGAGAGTGTGGACTTGCAGCACTGCATGACAGCAGAAAGATACAGTATCAGCAAGGCATGCATTGGAGGTATGTAAATTCCCTCTTCAGTTTGCCAGGGATGTACACACGGCTCTATACACTGGTGGATCCACAGCTGATATGATGCCCCAATGCATGGCACAGCCAGCTGGGGTCATTCCAGAGTGCAGGTTCCCAGCCTGGGTTCAGTGCAGTCAATGGCTGGCCATGGCAGTGTGTGGAGGGCAGTGCCAGTTTTTGCAACAGGTTGGGTTTGGGGGAGTGAGGGTGTCTGTGTACAGGGGTGGTGGATGGGAGTCCTCTAGACTATGGATATGGACCATGCTTTCCTCTGGTGCAATCAGATCTGGGGGGGGGCTGCACTATGGAGCTCTTCAGGGATAGAGTTGACTAGACTGGGAATGGAAAAGGGGTACCTCTAGTCCACCAGGGCTGCCAGGCTGCTGTGCACCTCGGTACACCTCTGCAGCCTGCCTGTCGGTGGCTGGCTGGGTTAGACCAACAATTCGTGGACAAACTGTGGGCCGCAGAGCTCTGGACTGTGAGGGGCACACTCCCACTGAATATGCTGCAGCACAGCATATGCATGGGATTGCCCCCGAGACTTGAATGGCATACCATTTGTGTGTGCTGTGGCCCATTCCCTTGTGGCTAGTGCATGCCACACGTTTGAATATCATGCTGCTGCACATTGTTGGAGTTGTGCGGAAAATTGCCCTTTTCCACTGGGATGCATTGCATATCTCCTTTGAATATGGGGTCCCTGGACTAGGTAGCCTGAATAAATACACTATAAATATGGTGTAAATCATGACCCCACTGAAGATATTGCATCTAATCTGGGACAACCTGAGTAAATACAGTGCAAAAATGTGTAAATAAACATCTCTGTGACAATGTGATGTAGCATCTCCCCTGCCTTATCCAGGACACAAAATATAGGATAAGAAATATTCAATGCTCCCAGATCCAAATAACCATTACTCTGTAAGAAACCTTCATTTTTCCTGTGTTTTCCCCATAAAGGCAGAATCAAATCCCTGTATAAATCCCTGTAGATTTTTCCATAAGCCACTGGTTCCTTATTTATGACTTTGTTCTTTGTTATATCAGTAGGCTTTTATTAGGAAAAGAGCTCTGATTTGCTGCTCAGTATTAATATTATACTGTATGTCATGATGGCCTTGGAATGATTTGGATTTACAGTGCGTGCTATGCATAAGGCATAATGGGGGACTCTATGAAATAACAAATATCAAGCTCATTATTTCATGAACTATACTCACAATTAGTAATCACAAGTCAGACAATCTTTCAAAAGATACTAGTTATGCCTGTAAACACATTTATTGCAAATATATATATATATATATATATATATATATATATATATATATATATCACTATTTTTGCATCTTATAGTTGTTAGTTTTCAGACAACTTCTTATAGACTTTTTTCTGTCCACCTGATGGAATCTTGAATGAGTTAAGTAAATGTTGTTATTTTATCAAGGCCCTGATCCTGCAACTCAGTAAGTACACACTCACTATATCATATTATAAAATGACAAAAAACAGTCTTCTGCTTGCAGTTGTTTGATCAGGTATTTTTTAAATGGTATAAGTTATTTTTGTTACATCTATGTTGGTCCAATAAAAGATATCAAATCATTTGCTTCTGTATAACTCATGGTTTGTCAGCAGTTAATTCATTAGATGAGGTCTCCCTTGCCAGAGTTTGACTGTTCTCCCCACACCCCACACACATACACTGTCTTACTATAAGAGATCTCAGTAGCTCACATCTGTTATGTTTGGGAAGCAGGCAGCAGCTCTTTCTGTCAAAAAAATAAATATAAATATATGACGCATTATTCCACTTAAACGGACACAGACCTTTACTTTAAAGGATGGGCATAAATACTTTAGTTCTTCAGAGAACCCTTGCTTTTGTTAGTTTCTGGTTATCTACATGTTGACTTCTCACCTTAGCAGTGTGTGAGTGTGTGTGTGTGTGTTGTTTTGTGTGTGTGGGTGTGTTGTGTGTGTTTTGTATGTGTGTGTTTCTGTCTGTGTTGTTTGTGTGTGTGTGTTGTGTGTGTGTATGTGTGTGTGTTGTGTGTGTGTTTTGTGTGTGTGTTTGTGTGTTTGTTGTTTGTGTTTGTGTGTGTTGTGTCGGTGTGTTGTATTTGTTGTGTGTGTGTTGTGTTGGTGTGTGTGTGTATACACATGTATGTGTTGGGGGAGTGTGGAATGGGGCAATTTCATGTGGGTGTTGGGGTGTTTTTTGTGGGTATACTGTGTGTGGTTATTATGTTGATATTTAGGCAGGTTTTTATTCAGGCAGATGACATAATGATGTTACAGTGGCTAGCACTCTTAGTTGTCATATGTAGTGAACATTTACTTCCTTCTACTAGTTGTCAGTGGTTGGATTACATACCATCAGATTTTTAAATCTGTTCATATTAACATGCATATCTCATTTACTCAGGGGTTCATAAAAGGTTTAATTCCTTTGGGTAAATATTGCAAAGATTGGTGTGAACACTGAAGGCTTTAAAGTTAATGCAATATACTAACTGGTTGATTGTATAGTTGGGAAAATGTCTCAAGTTAAATTCTATATTACATTTTGTGTGAAACATTTGCTCACTTTGAGTAAACTTCGCTTTAAACCTCCTGTATGCCATACATGTATGAATTTATACATATGTGTGTGTGTGTCTATATATATATATATATATATATATATATATATATATATATGTATGTGTGTGTGTGTGTGTGTGTTTATGTATGTGTACATATTTTTGTATGTATGTATATATGTGCATATGTGTGTACGTTTAATTTGGGACTTGTTTTCAACTTTCAATTAGGCCTTATTTCAGCATTTTGCCTTTCATTGACTCTTCTTTAAAACACAAGGACACTTGCAATAAAAGTTGTAAGCTCATCTTACATGTATTAGAGAGAATAGTATCCCAAGGCTTTGTTATCAGTAGAATGCTTCCTTGAAAGGTACTGAGACATTTAAAAATTTATGTGAGAACTCTCTGCTTGCTGATATTTCTTGATAACCTTTGACCTTCAGGGGCTTCTCAGCTAAAGGCAGACTGGTGTTAATTAGCTTCTCTGAAGTAATCTTCTGTTATGTTTTAAATGCATATGTTAAATCAGTGAGAATTATTTCTGTTGTTTTTATGCATTATCTGGGTGTTAATAGTATGGAATTTTCTAAATAACTGTCATAATGCTTCTGAAGAAGGACCTGGTTGGTCCAAAAGCTAGAGCACTTTGTTATTTTTTGTGCAACATCTATGTTGGTCCAAAAAAAGATATCAAACCATTTGCTTCTGGATCTTTTCTGTCAAAAAGAAATGTATGTATTTAGTCTGTGTAGTTCACAGAAGACCTGGCATTTTATCAGATAGGTCTTGAGAGATTAAAAACAGTGTAAATCTTTATAACATTTGCTGGGAAAGGGTAACATTTATGATGTATGAATATTTCTTGATAGATATCCATCTGCAACTGAAGTTATAGTAAAACATGTTTAAATGCTAATCATTTAAATGTGCAAGCTGTTGCATTTCAAATGGGGTAAACAAATCTCCAGTTTAATAGGCAACCAATATTTAACAAGCTGTTTCAGTTTCCTAATGGCTATCAGATAAGCAACTTGGAGTTATGTCTCCAACATTCTAAACAGAAAGAAGGGATTATTTTATTTTAGTTGTCATAGTGATTTGTAGATGTGACAGAAAACATTGAAAAATCCAAAAAAATGTGTTCCACAAAACTCCATTTTCAAGCTACAGATAACAAAATGGCTGTAGGCTCCTCCCACAGCCACAAAAAGAAGACTAATAAAGAAATTGTACAGCCTAGGGGTGGGATCCAATGGGGTGAATTGGGTTGGAAAGTGACTAACAGAGAGCAAAAAGAGAGTTGTGGTCAATGACACTAACTCTAATGTTGCCAGAGTGTCAGCAGGGTGCCACAGGGTTCAGTATGGGGACTGGTCCTCTTTAATGTCTTCTTAAAGACATGCAGAAGAACTGGAAGGAAATATAGGCTTTTTTGCAGATGATACCAAAATCAGCAGTGGGGTGGATACTCAGGAGGGGATGGAGAGAATGTCCAGCAATTGTGGGGACCTCAAGTTTTGGTCAAGAGCACGGCAGTTGGAGTTCAATGCTAAAAAGTATAAAATCATGCACCTAGGGCATAGGAACCCAGGAAATAAGTATAAAATGGTGGAGATATTGGCAGTCACTACATTTTAAAGGGAACTTGGGGTTATCTGATGACCACACGTGGTAGAACATTAGGACAAAGTACTCAATATGGCTTGTAGGATGCTGGGGAGCCAAGAGAAGGTTATCTCCAGCAGGAGCATCGGGTGGTATTGCCACTGAATTGCTTGCTGGTGAGACCCCACATGGAGTATTGTATACAGTTTTGGAAGCCACATCTTGAAAAGGATATTGATATGATGGAAGCAGTTTAGAGGTAGGTGACTAAAATGAGGCAAAGGTTGTATGAGAAATACAACAATGAGAGACTGAGGGATCTTAACATGTACACCCTGGATGAGAGGAGAGCAAGAGGTGACATGAAAGAGACCTAGAAGTACCTCACAGGGGTGAACATGGTGCAGGAGCAGAGTTTCTTTCAAATGAGTAAGAGCACAAGGAGCAAGCGGAATGTGATTAAGCTGGAGGGGGAAGTTTAAGGGAGAAATAAGGTGATACCAAAATCAGCAGTGGGGTGGATACTCACTGAAAAGGTAGTAGACACCTGGAACAGACTGCTACCAAGAGTGGTGGAGGCAAAACATTAGGGGATTTCAAGCAACCATGGGATAATAATAGGGGTATATTAGTAAATAGGCTGGGAGGAGGGCGGGTCAGTGGAGAACAGTTAGGGTCTGCAGAGACAGATAAGGCAGGGAAAATCTGGACAAATTGGATGGGCCAAGAGGTCCTTTTCATCTGACAAATTGTATGTTGCTATGTTTCTATTGGTAAGTAATTTGACAAAGATTTTATAGTCATTATTTAGTTGGATTATTGGACAATAACCGACCATGTTGGTTTTGGGTTTCCCTTCTTTTAAAATTAGAAAAAGGTTGACTTCATTCATAGACTGTGGAAGGTCCTCGAGGACATTCATCAATTCCTGTGTCATTAAAGTAATCTAATGGATTAATTCTTCCTGAAAAGGCATGTAAAGTTCGGAGGTAAATCCACCATTACCAGATATTTTTCTCTTGGGGAGATTCTGAATCACATTCTTCACCTCTTCTACAGTGGAGGGGACATAATCCTGAGTCAAATATTTTAGTTCTATATCCTGGAAATATTTATCCAATTATATCTTATCTTGGGAAAAATATATTTCAGATGTTTTTAAAATGATTTCACAATTGTTCTCCCACTTTCCTTTCATCAGAAATTAAATTGCTATCAGGAGATTCTGAGTTTATTATAATACTTACATATGCTCAATGAATATTTTAGTTCAGTTTTCAATTGTAAAACTAACAGTTTGAAACAGGATAAGGTAATTAAAATTGATAGCCCATTTATATTGGAGAGGAATAATGTTCATAAGAGACTGCTCAAGATCAACCCTTATAAAACCCACGGGCAGGATGGTATCCACCAAAGGGTGGTCAAGGAACTGGCCGATGAATTAAGTAGTCTCCTGGTAAAACATTTTCAGTTATCAGTAGATCAAGGTACGGTGGTGGACTGTTGGAAATGTGCCACAGTGGTCCCTATTTTTAATAAAAAGGAGCAAGAAGGAGTTCAGAAATGGTATACTGTCACGACAGTGACACCGGTACACTGAACCACCAACAGTGAAACCCCCACCATGCCTATATCCACTGTGATGGGGGGTTTGTGTCGAGATGCTTTAGGGCAATGAGGGTTAAATATATGACTCCACTGTCCATGCAATGTGGAGTTAGATATCCATAGTGGGGGGGATGCAGGGGTGCGGGCCCCCCCACGTAGTGCATCACGGTGTTGCTGGTTGGTTTGTGGTTGCATCAAAGTCGGGGTGTTGATGGGTTCTGGGCACTGTAACAGACATTGCGGTCAGGGTTGTCGCGCTGGTGCCATGGATCCTTCAGAAACAATAGACCACTGAGCCTGACAACAATTGTGGGTAAGATCTCTTAAGGAATAAGTAAAGATCATATGGAAAAGTTTGTACAAATGACTAACATAGGTTATAAAGCACAACATGGTTTCACCAGGGGTCAGTTATGTCAGATAAACCTGCTAGAATTTTATAATAAAGTCAGTAAAGCCTTAGATCACAATTCTGCAGTGGACGTAGTATTCCTTGATTTCTCTAAGGCTTTCAACAAGGTGCCACACTGCAAGTTAATTGAATCATTGATCATAATAGGGATGAATAGAAATATAGTACATTGGATAGACTCATTGCTGACCAACAGGAAACAGTGGGTCATCCTGAGTGGAATGGCTTCAGAGAGGACTATGGTGACCAGTGGGATCTCCCAGGGCTCAATATTGGGGATGTGTCTCTTTAACATATATATATCCTCTATGAGATGTAGTGAGGAGATATGGGCTACCAAGTTTGCAGATTATTTCAGAATTGGTGTGGCAGTGCATAGTGCAGCAGATGCAAACACCCTTCAGAGTGCTTTAAGCAACCTAGAGCAGTGGGTGATTTCACACAGGCTGGAATTCAACCCAGATAATTATTTGGCCATGCACTTTGACAGAAGTAGCACTGGGGCGTCATATCATCTGGGGAGCAAACTCTTAAAGCAGGTACCCAAAGAGAGAGGTTTGGGCATCATCATAACTAATGATCTAAAATTTAAAAATCATCAATTAGCTGTGAAAAAGAGGTCCAATAGCATCCTGAGCAACATAACATAGAAATATAGAAACACAGAATCTGATGGAAGATAAGGAGCACTTGGCCCACCTAGTCTGTCCATTTTCCTACCTAACGGATAAGCTGCAGATCCTAGTAATAAGACATATTGCAAGTAGGGACAGTGAGGTGATGGTTCCCTTCTATGTGGCCTTGGTTAGGCAACATCTCAAGTACTGTGCACAAATCTGGGCTCCATGCACTAAAGCTATGATCAAGACATTGGAGGGAGATCAATGTAGAGCAACAAGATCAATAAGCAGCCTCAAAGACCTCAATTATAGCCAAAGGCTACTTAACAGATGGATTTTTTCTGTAGAATATTGCCGACTGAGAAGAGATATGTGTATGCTGTATTTTGCACTGACCAGTGATGACTTATGGGAATGTCTGGGACTTAGCCTCAAACATCAACAACGACAGTAGATCACATGTATTACAATTAAGGGGGAGGACATTGTTACTCTAAAAGAACAGCACACACTGGTTTAATCAGAGGGTGATAAAACTTTGGAATTTATTGCCACTTCATATAGTACAGTAGGTAGCAGGGATATGAATGAATGCAAGATCTGTCTGGATAAATTATGTGTAGGTCATGGAATAACTGTATATATTTACAAATTAGGGCAAGCATTATGGACATATTGTCTTCTCTGCTGTGTGTTTACTTATGAGACATATAAGATCTATTTATTTCTGTTTCATTAAGGCACTAGTTAATATTTGTCCTGATTTATCTGCTTGAAGGTAACATGCCTATTTAATCCTTTTCAAATTGACCAGTTTCATTTATACACTGTTTTTTTTATTCTAGTGCATCTATTCTTTATAATATTTAGCATGATCTTTAATAACTAAATCACACAGAGCTTTTAATATTTTATTTAACAGACTCCACCTTTTTCTTCTCTTTACTGGCCCAGCTGTAATAGTAGATAATATGGCCCCTTAAAACAATTTTGAATGCATCCCAAAAGATGGATAACTAGACAATTTTACAAGACCAAAATTCTTTGAGTACTTCTTTGAATTTAATTATAAATCTTTTAATAATTATTAAAACTACATTGCCATGTTTGGGTTGCTCATTTTTCTTTAGTGACTTTATGTGCAGAAACCACAGAATGATCCGAAATTAAAATTGGATTAATTTCTAGATGACGTGATATTATGATTAATGATTTAGATAGAAAAATCTAATTTAATTTGGTAAATTACTTTGCTTTGTTGTCATACTATAATAAGATTACTGTTTGTCAAATGGATGATAATGTATCTATGTATCTTCCAAATCTTGAAACTATATAAAAGAATTAAGAAGATTCAAAATGTAAGTATTTTTCATGGTAACTCTGGAAGTTTTATCCATAATCAGGTCTAGTAAAGCATTGTAGTTTCCTATGAGGACAATATTTTCAGTCTCTACATATAGTAACAACATCCAACAGTAGCACTCATGTTTTATTCACAAAGTTCAAATCACATTTCTGATGAGGGGTGCTGCTGGTTTTGTGGCACTTTTATAGCAGAGTCCAGTGCACACCCATTCCAACCTCCCATGTTAAATCTGAAAAGTTAAATTTCTTTCTGCCTTAATGGAGTAATTTCTTAATTTTATTGAAATGGAAAGGAGGTTCTCTTAGTTATTTTACAGCTGTAATGTGAATAATGCTTAATGTGAATAAGCCAAACCACCAGATGCCAAGGTGGAACCCTATGGTTTGGTCCAAACTATGAAATGGCTGCAGTGGCCATGTAAGTAATAAGCCCTGACGGGGTATGGGGTATTGGTGGATAACTGATCACCCGGGGCATGATGATGTCCGACGCTGCAGGTGGACGACCTTACAACCCCTGGAAGTGTGGTTATCCCCCAATACCCCACACCCTGAAGGGGCTTACTACACTTAGAAAATGGGTTTGGCAAACTGAGAAAAAAAATCTCTAAAAGATAAAAAAGACACCATAATTAGAAAATGTCCAACAATCCCTCTACAGATGATGTCTTCTTGTGAGTCATTTGTCTTTCTACACATGTGGTAGAAGGTTTGTTTGTTTGTCCTGGAACTTAAGATTTAAACATTCTGCAGTATTCATGTAATACAATTCTCACTACACCCCACCCCCCGAAGAATGGATGTTGACATGGAATACAAGGATTAAAAATTCTGCAAAATTCCACTGGTACACATTCACTCAAATGCATTGATGCTTCATGGAGCAAAAAGTTCAATTTTATCTTGTAAAGGGTTAGCAGAACAGATGCTCTGTCAAGCCAGTTAGGCTGTGAGGGGGATTTTTCAGTCATCAAAGAAATACCAAAAATAAAAAACCTGAATAGTGCTTGATTTTTTTGTTTAAATTTGTTTCATGTGTATAATAAAGGGATCATGAGTATGAAGAACATTCAATTATTTATGTCTTTTTTATTAAATATTAAGGTAGCTTTTTATGGCTTAGCGCCATCGGTACAGGCCATGTGGGTGCCACATCATGACCTCGGCACCGTCTGGTTGGGGTGTCTGCCATAGCTCAAGCTGGGATGGCATGCCTGTATTGTCATGTGTGGGGCAGGAAATGAAGAAGCAAGGAGAAAGCAGTGGTTACTATTACAGGCATGCACTGTACTGATCGGCAATTACAACCTTCTACTGTAGGGTGAGGCATGGCTGTGATACTCACCAGGTCATACCACTGTGTGGCCCACAAGGTACCACACCCACTGCTGTTGCAGTACTCATCCTCTGTTACTTACCGTAGCATCCTAGGGAAATGATCCATCTTGCCCCAGACTTGTGCACCACTGTGACCACATGTATTTATAACCTGCCGGGTAGGCAGTACATGTGCCACACATGCAACCATGTGCCGGCCGCTGTGGCATGTTGTGACACGTGTGGTGTGCCCCACCCACATAGTGGCACAGGACGAGAGAGACAAAATGCTGCATCCCTCCAACATGGCAGGTGGCAAGCAAGTACGTGCATGCCCAACATATGGTGCAGCTCCATGCCGCCATAGCATGCAGGATGCAGGGTGCAGCACTGCCCCTCCTGCGTGTCTGTGTGTGTGTGTGTGTGTGTGTGTACCAGACAGGGGATGGATGGGTGGCCATGCAGTATGCGGCCACCTGGCATCCACCAGCCATGACACAGAGTCAAACAGTCATGACAGCAGATGCAAAGTGGATACAGTTATGCAGCCTTGGTCAGGTGGCCGCCAGGCCTACAGGTATGCAGCCTGCTGTGCAGCGATGTCAGGTGATGGCAGTGCCACTGAGGCATTGCTGCTCTGTGCTTCGCAGCTCAGCATTGGTGGATGTGCATGCCATTGCCCACATGTGTGTGTTACACCATGTGTCAGCAGCCATGGCTGCATGGCCATCCGCACCCTGTACTCCACCGACCAACAAGCAGGTGATGTGTGGCACGCACATGCATAGCGCCCATGCCAGGTATGTGGACGGCTGTCATTGGTGGCACATTACCATGAGCCACATTCAGTGCATGTGCTGTACAGCATGTGGCCATGCAAAAACACACAGATGGCACCCAGAGCCTCCATATAAATGCAGTAATGCCATAAACCTGTGCTGTTTCCTGTACATGCCATTGACAGCATGACAATAGAATGTGCCTGGGCATGCTACTGAACGTGTATCGGCAGCATGCAGGGATGGTGAGGGGGAGACAGCCATAGTCACTTGAGCACGTGTTCAAGTCATGCATGGATGGCACCCTGCTGCATGACACCCACTGCCTTGAATACTTCAGCATGACCTGGCCCATGGTACTACAACTATGCAACCTTGTATGTGACTAAGTGGCATTGTGGACACACCACTCCAGGGTCATGACTGTGAAAACCAAGGTTATGTGCGCTTTGTCCTATTATGCCACTGGGTCCTTCCAATGGGTGGCAGGTGATGGTATCAGCAAGAGCCATTCATCCATGTCCAGGGCCCTGGCACAGGTAACTGCTGGAGTGTACACAGGATCATACATGCCTACCACTGTCAGACGCAGAGGTCTGTGCCACCAAGATGGCATTCTATAGCATGCACAGTATGCCTAACATGAATGACACTGTAGATGGCACACACATTGCCATGCTGATGTCCTCTGTACCTGAGGAGGCCTACTGCAACTGTAAAGGCTTCCACATCATGACGTGCCAGGTGGTGTGTGACATGACGGGCCTATTCACAGACATGAGTGCCAAGTTCCCATGGTCATGCCATGACTCACACATTCTCAATGCCTCCAGGTTTGGTGTGTTGCTTCGTTCAGGACATCTGGATGACTGGCTATTGGGTAGACTGTCTGTGTGAATGTCTATGTGACTGTTACTGTGTTCATCTCTCTGTACATACCATGCCTGACATGTCCCTTTCTCCCATAGGTGACAGCGGATATCCACTGCTGCCATACTTGATGACACCATTCCTGGCACAAGCTACTGCTGCAGAGGTGGTGTACAACACAGCACACCATCGTACCAGGGCCATCATGGAGAGATGCATCGGAATACTGAAGATGAGGTTCCAATGCCTTGACCACACTGGTGGTACCATGATGCTGGCATCACACTGTGCTTGCCATGTATTCACCATCTGTGTGATGCTCTGCAACATAGTGGTGTGCCGTGACCTGCCAATGCCAGATTGCCAACCACCGGACATGCCACATGAACCACAGCACGATGACCAACTGCACGGTCAGGAAACAATGGCAGGCCATGCAGCATGTACAGCAGTTGTCAATGGGACATTCGGTCTCTAGTCATGGTGTTCCAACCCTGCCTACGGCCCCAACCATCAATGCCTGAACACCAGCCACAGAGGTGACATCCAGGAAGGCACCCATCCCAGTGCGGCAGTGCTGCTGCCCTTGTGCGCCCAATGATGTCACCACCTGAGGATGCACGTTAACACCAGTGCAGCTGTGTTGTTAGCGGCTGATGCGGATGGCCATGACTGGCGTTTCATGACAGGGACCATTAACCACTGAGTTGAGCCCCTGTACCATGGCAAGGAAGCAAACCAACAGGGATTCTCCCACCCACCTCTGCCTGTTTTGCATGACTGCCCCTTTCAGTCAGTGTGTCCCACCACAGCACATAACACCGTACTGTGCCTAACCCACCTCTGTGAGGAGGTAGAAGACTTGGTTTGCTGGCCAAGGCACCTAGCTTCACCTGAGCTCTTTCCTTCTAAGACTGCTTGAAAGGCAGAGTAGAGAAACTTACCAGAGCAAGGGAAAAGGATTAAGACTTAGTTTGGCTAAGCAGATTTACTGTGTGGTGGTGTTTTTATTTTTTACTCACAGGGATTGCTACTGTTTGTTGCTAACATTTCACTGCTTTATTTTTTCTCTGATTCAAACTGTTGTTGCTGGTATACCTTCTTCTGCATTATTACAAGGTGTGCCTACAGGTGTGTGCTAACAGATTACTGCTGTAATCTTCTGATTCAAATTGTCTTTTGCAAGGTATATCTTCTGTTACTGCTTTATTTTTCTCTGGAGCAAAGTGTTTCTTACAGCGTATATCTTCTCTGAAATTATTACAGGTGGTGCTTTACAGGTTTTACAGTTTTATCTAACATTAGGATAAGCTTTCAAGGTTACTGCATTTGTTGTTGACTGATTGTTTCTGCTCTTACATCCTTGTTCTTTCTTCCGTGGTTCTTCTTTTTAGGCAGGGGAAGGGCCCAGCCACCCACCCCCATCCCTAACCACCCCACGCTACACTCCTTTTATAGGGTACCACAGTTGTGACATTTCCTGTGGCAGAGCAGGAAGGGGCGGATCAGTGGGGCCTCCACAAGATGATCTCATTTACAGGGGCACTAGTAATTTAACTTGTTATAACAAGTTAAACAAAGCACAATTAAACCATTACTTGCATTTTTTCCTTTTTTTTTTTTATTCCTTCTAATTACTCTGACTAGGTTACAAACCCAGCAACTTATTTGGAATGGATTTCATTAACTGCAGGTACTGTGGAACAATTTTCAGAAGGACAGCCTTACAGGATTTAGGACACTGTCCTACATGCTGGGCCTTTGGAGATCTTAGGGCTCAGCTCCGGCAGCATGGGCAGAGATTGCATGCCTCAAATTTCATATTGAAGAGGAAATACATTATAAGAACCACCCGCCATTTCCCAGCATCCAACAGAAAACCTCGACCAGAGAGGGTAGTTGGTCCAGGAGGTTGGCAGGTGGTTAGGAGGAGCAAATCAGGTGCTCCATCACTCTCTGCTCTCCAACACATTACCTCCAAAAACCATATAAACACTACAAACAGGTATCTGCCTCTATCTCTGAAATCAAATAAAGAGGTAGAAGACACTGCAGAGCAGGACACTGCGGCACAGGAGCTAGCACAACAAAACTCACCCAAATCTATCATCTATTTTGTCCGGCATCTCCTTCTCTGAGATCCTGCCAGTCTGGGAGAGGGGAGCAGATGGACGGAAGGTCAGAGAAGGGGAGACAGGGGAGCTAAACACGTGGCTCAAGGGCTGGTGCCAGGAAAAAGGACACAGATTTGTAGGGAACTGGCAACAGTTCTGGGAGTGAAAGTTCTTTAAATTTGATGGACTGCATCTGACTAAAGAGGGAGTCAGTGCATTGGGGCAGAAGTTTGACGTCTTTGCAGAATATTTAAACTAGCAAATGGGGAGAGGGGTGCAGCATCCCATACGTCGAATGGGAAGAACACCCCTCCCCCCTCAGCTAGTGGTCAAACAGGAATTCAGCATGTTTGCCGTTCATTTGCATCACCAGGTAAGAAAAAAGGTTTGTCTCTCCATACGACACACAGGGGTAATGCCAAACTTCACCCAACAACTAACACACCAAAATCTGGCCAATGGAAAATCATGTACACAATGCTCACAGCCTGGGAAATAAGATCCCAGACCTGCAGGCAATAATGTCAGAGGCTAAACTGGACATAGAAGCAATTAGTGAGACGTGGTTTACCAGTAACCACACTAGGAGACTTCAATACCTGGCTATGTATTGTTCAGAAGAGACCGAGGTGCAAAAAGGGGAGGAGTGGCCCTGTATGTTAATGAAAATATCAAAGCTACAGAAATTCAGAATACACATAAGAAGCCAGAAGAACTGTGGGTCACCCTGGAAACAGGAAATGGGACAGCCATAAGAACTGGGGTTGTCTACAGGCCCCAGACCAGAGGGAGGACATAGACACATTACTGTTAGAAGATATACAAAACATGACAGCTAAAGGGAGGTTCTGATAATGGGAGACTTCAACATGCGGATACAGATTGGTCAATACCAGCAGGAACATCTGCCAGAACTAGACTCATAGTGGATTCCTGTGAGGGAGGGCCTCAAACAACTGGTACAGTAACCCACAAGAGACAGGGCTATCCTAGATCTAGTACTGACTAACAAAGAGGGATCACAGATCTCCAGGTAGAAGGTCACCTGGGGCCAGTGACCATCACATGGTATGGTTCAATTTGGCTACTACATCTAAATCATCCCATTCCAAGGCAAAAATATGGGACTTCAGAGGAGCTGACTTTGATAAGATGGCCAACAGAGTTAAGCTAGCCCTGGCAAAAGAAACACAGGTGAAGGGGTACAGGCAAAGTGGGCAAGCTTAAGGATGCAATACTTGAAGCAACATCCCATTGTGTTAGACAGAAAAGGAAGTGCAAAGAAGAAGAAAACCACTTTGGTTCTCAAATGCAGTAGCAGAAAGGTCAGAGCCAAAGGCTGGCCTTCAGGAAATATAAAGGGAACACAGCGGGATAAAGATAGGAGGCATACCAAACTGCCCTAAGGGAAGCAGGTAAGGCAGTAAGGCAGGCAAAGTCCCAAACTGAGGAAACACTAGCATGAACAGTAAAGAAGGTGACAAGACTTTCTATAGATACATTAGTGAAAGGAGAAAGTCCAGAGGTATTGCTAAGCTTAATGGAGAAAATGGAGCATGGAGGAGGAGGACCCTGTAAAGGCATCTATCCTAAATAGATACTTTTGCTCAGTGTTTACTGAAGAGAAGGTAGGGCAGGGCCCACAGCTCAGCATCATGGACACAGGGGGGAGGGAGGTGAGCACTACTCCCTTCACAAAAGAAAGGGTACTACAAGAGCTTGCTAAGCTCAGGGTGGATAAGGCAATGGGACCTGATGGCATACATCCCAGGGTACTTAAGGAGCTAAAGGAGGAACTTGCAGAGCCATTAGCAGAATTGTTTAGTGAGTCTCTGAGCACAGGAGAGGTCCCAGAAGACTGGAGAAGGGCTCATGTGATCCCGCTCCACAAGAGTGGTAGCAGGAGGAGGCGGGAACTACAGACCTGTCAGTCTTACCTCAGTAGTGGGCAAGATTATGGAGGTACTCCTTAAGGAAAGGATAGTGCAACACCTGGAATCCATAGGGCACAGGATCCAAGACAGCATGGGTTTACAAAGGAAGGTCCTGTCAAACTAATCTCATAGATTTCTTTGACTGGGTAACCAGAGTGGTGGACCAGGGGAGCAGTTGATGTCGCCACCTTGACTTCAGCAAAGCTTTTGACACTGTTGCACATAGAAGATTGATAAATAAGCTGGGTAGGCTCGGGGTGGGTCAGAAGTTGGTCAACTGGGTGGCAAACTGGTTGACTGGCAGAAAACAGAGAGTGGTGGTAAATGGTATACAGTCAGAAGAGATGCAAGTCACAAGTGGGGTACCTCAGGGATCAGTCCTGGGGCCAGTCCTCTTCAACATCTTCATTAGTGACCTTGCAGATGGACTAGAGGGTAAGGCTTGTCTGTTTGCAGATGACACCAAGATCTGCAACAGAGTAGATGATCCAGATGGGGTGGGCAGAATGAGAGAGATCTGGATAAACTAGCAGAATGGTCAGAAGAGTGGCAACTGGGATTTAATGCAAAGAAGTGCAAAATCATGCACATAGGGAAGAGAAACCCTGAAGCCACCTATAGGCTGGGAGGAGTTGCTAGCAGTCACAAAGGAAGAAAGAGACTTGGGCATCATCATCACTGATGACCTAAAATCATCCAAGCAGACCTCTAAAGCAGTAGGTAAGGCTAGGGGGGTGTTAGGGTGTATTAGTAGGGGTATCACAAGTCGTAAGAGGAGGTAATAATACCTCTGTACAAGACACTGGTTAGGCCCAATCTGGAGTACTGCACGCAGTATTGGAGGCCACACCTTCACAAGGACATTAACCAAATTGAGGCAGTCCAGAGAAGGGCAACCAAAATGGTGCAGGGACTGCATCAGAAGACATATGAGGACAGATTAACAGAGCTCAATATGTATACCCTTGAGCAAAGGAGGGAGAGAGGTGATATGATCGAGGCATTCAAACACCTTAAGGGCATAAACAAGGTGAAAGAGTCTAACATGTTTAAATATAAGAAAAATAGCAGGACAAGAGGACACAGCATGAGATTAGAGGTGGGCTGATTAAGGGGAATGTGAGAAATTCTTTTCACAGAAAGGGTGGTGGATGCATGGAATGGCTTACCACAAGAAGTGGTGGCTATGAATACAGTGCAGGGCTTCAAACAGGCATGGATAGGCATAAGGGAGCAATACAAATGACTATGAATAGATAGGCCACTGACAGAGCAAAGGCCGATGGCACATTTATAAGGTAGAAAAAGAAATGGGCAGACTGGATGGGCCTTGCGGTCCTTATCTGCCGTCAACTTCTACGTTTCTATGTTTCTATGTTTCTATGTGTTGAAGTGTGTGTGTGTGTGTGTGTGTGTGTGTGTGTGCCAGTGTCTGTGTGATGTGCCCTCAGCAGTGCATGGACACACAGTTGTCCTTCACGGCCATGGTGGTGTGTATGGGGCCATCATTTCACATACCATCAACTGTGTCTCTCAGCAGTGTGCCACTCTGAGCAACCATCTGACCCTGCCCCTGCGACTTGGGCCATTCAGCATGGCTGAATCCTCTGCTGGACTGCTTCACATGGCATCTTTAGGGTTACTGTTGGTGGTGTGCACATCCCTGGACCAACTCTCCTTAGTGGCCATGCCCTCTGCTGCATCCATGGGTGTACTGTTGGCAGTGTGTATATCCCCGGACCCGGTCCTTTCAGTAGCCGTTCTGTGTTTTGCTCCACATGGTGCTGTGGTGTCACTCTCCCCTACCTCGGGTGTGTTGTGCACCACCTGCACATCAGGGACACGCATGTTGTTTCGGGCACTGTGTCCATGTGGCACTGTCTTGCTACTGTGGCTCTCCTGACCACAACAGTGCCCCCCATGATTCTCATTGCACCACTGCCGTGCCACAGCAGCCTGCCCAGCCAGTCAGGGTCTCCAGGGTGCATTTCTAAACCCGTGCCATTCTTGTGATATCATGGCCCATGGCACTGATGTCACTGGAGAGCACTATGAGTGTGATGGTGTGACGGCATTGTGCTTTGAGCTGGTCCTGCTCCAGCTGGAACAGCTCTCCGTATTGGGGTGACTGGTATAACCACACCCCATGTTGTCCGTACCGGTCCTGTTGATCTGCTTGATGGGTCCTAGTTGCCACTGTCCAGCTCTGCTCCACCTGCGGGCTGCATGCCCCCTGCCCAACGAGGCCACAACAGCCATGGGCAGCCATGGCGATGCATGTCAGCTGCTATTGCGGTGGTATTGATGCCTGTCCACTGGGCCTGCCACACTGTGTGTCCTCTGTTCCATCATCCTCTGCCACCTCCATCATGGTATTCACTCCATCACTATCAGCTTAGATGGAGGTGTCTTCAGCTGAGTCCTGCCAGTTGTCAGCTGCCTCTCTGGGACCTGTGTGGGATGGGCATAGGGAGGGTGATTACTGGGCTGCCCCACATGGCCAGTCAGTGTCATTGAAATGTCTCTCCACATATTTACCTGCAGGGCCATTGTCCCTCCTCTGTGATCGCTGGGTGTCTATGGCTGCATGTGGTGGGCATGCCTGCACCATGCCCCCATGGTGTCCACCATCCCTAGCATGCTCTGTTGACACAATGCAACCCCGTTAGCCATTGTGCATGCAGGCCGACTGCAGTTGGTCGTGCTGTGTCTGTGTGCAATACTTACCAGCCAATATGTCAACTCCCTCAGCCTCCCTGTGGATACTCATGGTGGTGAGGGTATCCACCACCATCTTCTTAATGGGCATCAGCTTGCTGTCAGACCCGGGGGACCCTCCACCTGTGCAACACTGTGCCTGTCATCTGGCTGCCACCTTCCATTTCACAGTGGTGCATAGGTTCTGCCATTTGTGTTTGATCACTGACATGGTGTGGGCGTCTGGACTGGCAGCGTTCATGGCGGCCTGTACCTGCAGCACCAGCCACTCCTTCTCCCTCCACAGGAGCGGATGGCACCAACACCGAGCAGTCTTGCATGGTTTGCTCTGATTTCATTGAGTAATGCTGCCACCTGTGGACCTGTAAAGTTTGAGGGCCAGGAACATCTGGTTCCACCGCCCCAGACACCTCCAGGTGCTGGTCCTGCCACCTCTTGCTGTGGATCATGGGGCTCATTGCTCTGTGAGCCACTCTCTGCAGGGGCATTGTTTTCCATCATGCTTCGCATCTCAGCTTTGCGGTCCACAAATCCACATACACGTTTTGGGTGGTGCTTGTGCTCTTATATGGCGGGGTCAATGGATGGGGTCGCATAGCTTGGGCAGTCCTGTTCATCCTCTTCATTCTGCTATGCACCCTTCATGGATCCATGCACTACCTCTGCATGGTGCGCATTTTGCTTTGTGCATGCTGCGTGTTCTTATACCCCTACACACCACACAGCACCAAACTTAGGGTTTATGCACTTTTCATGCCCATTTGTGTATTAGGCCCATTGTGAATGAAACAATTACAGAGCATACTATTTTTGGATTTTGTTTGAAGTTTGGGAGTTGTATGGTACTCCTTTTTGCATGTTTCCTTTGCTCACATTTGAATTTCCTAGGTTGAAGCACTTTGCTTAAATGTTGCCAATTTAGTCAATGCACTCTATATAAGAGTATCCACTGAAGGCGTTTCAAAGTTAGGACCAAACTTTCAGGATCCAGCTTGGTGTCTGTTGACCTGACTTGTTCACATTACAAATGTAAAATGGTAACTAACAGAACCCCATTTCTATGGAGATAAAAATGAGAAATTAGCCGGTTTAGACAGAAAGAAAATGTTTACTTTTCAGATTTACCGTGAGGGAGGGTAGGTGTGCACTGGGCTCTGTTTATTTATTTTAGGTATAGTAAGCCTTTCATAGTCATAGCTAAAAAACAGTCCAGAATTATCAAAAATGGCATAAACTGAACCAGCTGTAATTATTCTATTGTTAATTTTACCTTTAACTGTAATGATACACACAGATTCATCAACAATATGTTAGCAAATTCACATGTTAGATTTTTCTTTATTAATAGTGTTACACCACAGCTCTTTGCTGGTGCGTGTTGCATACAATTAATAAGAAAACAAATTATTATTTTTTTTAATTTAACAATTTCTTCTTTTAACGGGTGTGTTTCTAACCATCCACCCCCAATACAGACTCTGTTATTAAAACTCTCCCAAACTCTTGGTACACCATAAACTTACTTTGAATAGTGAGTACAGTAAAAATAAGTTCAAAAAGAAGCAAAGCTGAAAAGTAAGCAATAATACTCAACAGGGTGGGTGGTATTGGGCTATACTGGACTGCCCAGGGGTGTAATGAGGCTCGACACCACATGCGGAGGGCCTTTTAGCCCCTGGAAGGTCCAATAAATCCCATACCATCCACCCTGGAGGGTATTATTGCACTTAGAAAATGGATTTGGGGTGAGTTAAATAAATTGTTTTAAAAACATTTTAAAAAGTACAAAAAATAATTAGAGACATCAATTAAAAATAATGCTTGTGTTAAGTAGTCCCTGCACTGTACTGTCCTGGAAGTGGCAGTACAGGATGTTCTGAACCTTCTATTTCATGCACAAGTCTATTTTCCCCCATGCCCCACACACTCAAAGAGTCCTAATGTTTACTGAGGTCAGGTTTGTTTGTTTCTCCCTTTCTTTGTGAAGAGGCAGTCCTAAGGAAAAAAAATTGTTCAAGGTTCCATCAATAAATGCGCACCTCTTGTAAAAATCTGAACTAATAAGACAACATGTCGTTGGTTCTCATCGAGCTTGAAAGAAAAGCTGCTCCACAGAGACTCACTTTGGAAGAAGGCCAGGAAGACCAAAAAGCCTAATGATTGGTCAGCTTTCAGATCTGTCAGAAACCTTTGCACGAGAATGGTTAGGGATGCAAAATCTAGTTACTACCAGTTCAAACTTAACTCTTCCTCTAACAGTACAACAAAATTCTGGAAAACCTTAAAGGAAATCCAAGGCCACAGTTCTGCTAGTCCATTCCCACCAAAAGTCTCTTCAGGCAACTCGGTTGTTACTGACAAGCAAGAAATCCTTAAACTCTTTAATAATCACTTTGCCGCCATGGGCCTAGCATTTGATGACTCCCCCGCATCTAGCCTATGTGCACAACTATTTACTTCTAGCTCAACTTTCCCAGCCCCTGCCCCAACCTCGCCCCCTTCTCACATTACATTCTTCTTCTCCCCTGTCACAGTAAAGGAAGTTGAGGACCTTCTACTCCATCTGGATTGTAGAAAAAGTGCTGGGGCAGACCTGATAGAACTCTTCTTCCTCAAACTTGGCTACCGCATTCTGTCACCTGCAATCACCATCTCTTCAACATTTCCCTTACCCAGAGCTCACTCCCGACCATCTGGAAAACTGCCCACATTATTCCACGATTTAAATCTGGCAGCTCTAGTGATCTTAATAACTACTGCCCCATCTCCTTACTCCCTACCTTCCCCTCTCTAAGCTTCTGGAAAAAGTGGTTAATACCCAGCTTAGACAGCATATCAATGACATGGACCTTCTACACCCCGCTCAGTCTGGTTTCTGACCCCACTATAGTACCACCTCAGTGCTTGCTAAGGTTACGAATGACTGGTTGAGAGCCTTGGATGCCAGAAGTTATGTGTGTGCTCTGTTTCTCGACCTTAGCAAAGCCTTCGACACGGTAGACCACTCCTTGCTCCTGATTGCTCTACGGAATATTGGCATCAGTGACACGGCCCTAGAGTGGTTTTCTAACTACCTTTTTGATCTACACCAACAGATCAAGGCTGGAGGTCTCTCCCCACCTAAATATACTCTCTAGGGGAGTACATAAGGGTCCAACTTGGGTCCTCTCTTGTTTGCCATTTACATAAATGAACAAGATGCTGGAGTCAAGTCTGCTGACATACACCTCTTTGCGGTTGACACTGTATTGTATGTAGCCAGACCTACTCTGAAACTCGCGTGTAGTGACCTCCAAATAGAATTTAACCACTTACAGAACAATCTCCTTTACTCTAAGCTTTTGTTAAATGCTAAGAAAACAAATGCCATGATCTTCTTCCCTGTAGTAAACTCCCCCTACTCAAGGACGATGGGGACAGCCCCTCAAATCCGCACCTTGCTCAGTGAATTGCTGGACTATGTAGATTCCTTCAAATATCTGAGTGTGTGGATTGACACCACTCTTTCCTTCAAAGTCCATATTGAGGAACTCTCTAAAACGCTTAAAACAGAGGATTGGGATTTTCTTCAGAATCAGGCATCTATTAACGCATGAGGAGAGAGCCAGGTTGGTTCAAACAATGTTCTTGCCTCTCATCGACTATGCAGACCTTCTATATGGCACTGCTGTAGTGTGGCTCTTGCCAAACTAGACACTCTGTACCACCAGGTGCTCAGGTTCATTACCAGTGGCCCCTACTCAACACACCATTGTCCCTCTACAACATTATAGGTTGAGGCTCCCTTAGTCTTAGACAACACAAGAACACCGTGCTCTGGATCTATAGGGCCATCTCTAACAAGCTGCCTCAGTATATTAAGGATTGCCTACCCTTTTGTATTCCTGGCAGCTTTCTGCTGAGAAGTCAGACTTGTATTGCCTTTTACATACCCACCGTTAGGACGTGCTTTGGTCTGCGGCAATTAGTCATGCCTTACCAGTCCTCTGGAATACTGCTCAAAATTTACTGCAGCTCATTTCACCCGTACCATTATCTGCCTTCAACAATCTTATCCAACAATCATTTATGGAGTCCTGCAACTGCTTCTGGCACTGCAACTGCTTCTGGCACTGAATCTCTGACTGTCCCTCCTACCTGTCTGTCACCTCCCCCTACTAATGGCACATTTTCACCCCCATACCCTCCACCTTACCCTTAGACCTACCATCATCATCATCATCATCATCATCAAATCTTTATTTATTCAGGCGAACATCATTGAGCAAGGCTCATTTACAAGATGGACCTGATAAGGTCAAGGTTCAATAGTTGATACACAACAGATACATCATACACTTATATAAGACAGTTATACATACAGGGGAAAATAACGCTTATAAACACAGTGATGTACAGTAAATTCACATGATAAAAACCGGTTACAGGAAAGTTAAGCTAATATTTACAGTATGTACAGTACATACATATCCCAGTGGGGGGACATGGCAGACACTCAACATAATGTAATACTAGGATGGTGAAGTTATTACTGGGTGCCATAAGATGGGGTGTCTGTCTGGAAGGAATATGCCATATATGGTTTGGAAGGGAGATTTGTGAGATGACTATGCTAGCTCTAGTGGTAGCAATTTCATTTCTCTTTGAAGAAGACTGTACAGTGCTGTTTAAATGATGCAAATGGAATGATATTGGACAGTTTTAGGGATTTTTGTAGGGTGTTCCATGCTATAGCTAGAGAATAGCTGATTGCTGCCCTCCCTAGCCTGGTGTTGAATTTGGGAAATTTGAGCAGGATGATGTTGTTACTTCTTAGGGCATAGGAGCTAGGAGAGGTCTGGGTGAAGCAGTCCAGGATATAGTTTGGAAGTTTTTTTGACAACGCTCTGTAAATCCATAGTGCTGCATTTCTGTTCTTTCTGAGGTGAAGGGAAACCCACCCAACTGCAGCATAAAGAGAGCAATGATGAGTATTAGATGGCAGATCTGTAATGAACCTTATTGCTCTATGATATAAGGTATCCGACTTGTGATGGTAGGAGATGGGGCAGTGACTATAAAGGATCTGCACAGTCAACAACTGATAGAAAAATGGCCTGGACTAACCTCATCTTTGAGTCTCTGTTTAGGAAGGGTATTAATCTATAGAAAGGCCAAGCCTTTGGCGAAGCTTTTAACAGTTCTTCTAAATGATGAGTGAAGTCAAGTCTGTTGTCAATCACACTCCTAGGTATTTGAAGTTTTCTACATACTCCAGATTTTCTCCAAGTATAGTGCATAGCTGGGGGAGAATGATTGGAGAGGATGTGCTGGTGGAGCTTTGATTTGTGAACATCATTGTTTTAGTTTTCTTTGCATTTAACAGAAGCTTTTTCTCGAGTAACTGATATTGTAGCAAGGAGAATTCTGTTTGTAGGATTTCATGAGCAGCTGCAGGCGAAGGGTTGCTGACATACAGAACAGTGTCATCAGCAAAGAGGTGTACAGAGGAATTGGTAAGGGTTGAATCAATGTTATTTATATAAATGGCAAAAAGGACAGGACCCAGAATAGAACCTTGGGGGACTCCTCTTGACAGTGGTTTTAATGGGGATAGGTCACCTTCAGCTTTCACCTGCTGTGACCTACCAGTGAGATAGCATCTGAACCACTTAAAGGAGGATGAATCTAGGCCAATGGAGTACAGAGATGAAAGTAGTAGCTCGTGGTCCACAATATTGAATGCTTTGCTCAGGTCCAGGAATACTGCACAGACATTATTCTGTTTATCTAATTCGGATTGCCAGTCATTTGTGACCTTGGCTAGTGCAGTGATAGTGCTATACTTGGCCCTGAATCCAGATTGAGCTGGGTTTAGGAGGTTAGCATTGTCAAGATACTCCCTTAACTGATTACTCACTAATTTCTCCAGCATCTTGGATAGCACTGGTAGAATGGAAATGGGCCTGTAATTATTAAGATCCATAGGGTCCCCTGATTTTAGAAGAGGAGCCACTTGGGCTGTCTTCCACAGTGTGGGAATAGAGCCAGAGTTTAGGGATAGGTTAAAGAGGTGTGTTAGGGGGACTGCAAGTACATGGCATGCAATCTTTAGAAGTAGGGGTCCAGAGAGTCTGCCCCTGCACTTTTTTGGTATCCAGTTGCCATAATAGATCCTCTACTTGTTTCAACAGTATAGATTTGAAGCTCAAGGAAGAGTCCACTCTCTGATCACCAGTGTAATGGGAGCTTAATTGTTCCCTCAGCAGGTTAGCTGGAGAGGTGTCAAAGGCAAGACCAGCCGTTGTGAAGTGGTTATTGAAGGCATCCAGAATTTCCATTTTGCCAGTGATAGGGCCATAACTGTTGTGTAATTGAGTTGGAAGGGGGGTGTTAGCATCCTGCCCCACCATACCCTTGATGGTGCCCCAAAACCTAGCAGGATTATGGTAGGAAGAGTCAAGTTCGGCCAAGTAGAAGGCAGCCTTTGCATCCCTAACTTTCTTGGTGCATCTATTCCTGGATTTCTAAAGATCATCCAGTCATTTGCATTCTTGGTTTTTCTTGCCATTTTCCAGAGTTTGTCTCTCTCCAGCAGTGCAACTTTGAGGTCAGCTGTAAACCAACAACAGGATTTGTTTTTTATTCGGATACTAGAGATTGGGGCATGGGTTTTAAGGGCATTTATTATAATGTTATTTAGCACCTGCTGAACTTTTTCAACAGAATGGGCAAGATAAAACTCTTGCCAGTGAGGAGAGTAAGCTAGATCATGCAAATATCCTTCAATATTGATGTTTTTCTTGGATCTCCTCATGAGGAATTTTGCAGGGCTTGTTGTTATGCTGGTGGATCTTACCCCTGCAATGGGGCAGTGGTCACTTATATCGCAGGGAAGCACTCCAGCGTGTGTGAATAGATGTGGTTTATTCACTAGCATGATATCAAGTAGTGTGCTGTTATTACTATTCCTTGCATTAATTCTTGTTGGTTCATTAATTAGCTGTGTGAACCCATATGTATCACCGAATGATACCAGAGGTGCAGCTTCCTGGGTAAGCCAGTTGAAATTCAGGTCACCTAGAATAATGACTTCTTCAGTGCTGGGTTTGAGCAGATTCCCCAGATGGGATAAGATCTTGAGTTCAGCAGAGGGGGGTCTGTAGCAACCAACTAGCTGAAAAGCTGCTGTATTGGAGAGAGAGACTTTTAGGGATAGGCATTCAAACTCCTTGGGCATGGTTGTTGCAGCAATATAGGATACAGCTATACCGGATTTTGCATATATGGCTACTCCACCTCCCCTTGTTTGGCGATCAGCTCTGGATAGCTGGTAGTTAGGTAGGTTAACATCCCTGTCTGCTGTGGTGGGTTTGAGCCATGTCTCAGATACCACAAGAAAGTCTGGCAAGGTATGGGCAACCCAGGCTTGTATCAGTGTGATTTTTTTCAGCAGACTGCATACATTAATAAGCAGGAAATTGAGGCCTTTAATTGAGGTTAGGTCTGATGGAGAGGTGATACATTCAGGGTGTCCAGGGTTGATTTCCATGTTACCAATACAGAGTAATAGAAAGAGCAGGAGTTTCGTGAGGGCTGCCAGTGATAGGGAGAGGGGGCTGTCTTTGGTCCTCCTTCTTTTATTCTGTTGCCACTCTTTTGGGGTGCTCCCTGTGGGTTCAAGAGATTGTGTCGAGACACCAAATAGCAGTTTGGTGGTTAGGCTTAGGGTGGATCTGTATATCAAGCAGTCGATCCTTGGTTGAAATACATGTGTAGTGGTATGTGTCTCTTTATGGTGATCACACCACTGTAGTCGATGCAGCAATGGTAGAACATATGTGAGGGTCTGAGCGTCAGCCAAAGGGGATGGTTCAGAGAAACTGGGCAGATGGATCACCCTAGTTTGTGTGACAGGGACATCTTATTTGTGGAACCCCATGGCTGACAGTGAAAGGAGTATCAGAAGTAAACTCCCCATTATGAGAGAGATATTGGTAGTTGGCTATCGGGGAGTAATGAAGTTGCTGATTGGTTGGATCAGCAAGCCTAAATGCAGCCTGCCACACAGTGAATCAAACAAATGAGCCCACTTATAGCTACCAAAACAGGTTTCAAAATTCCAACAGCCCCAAACAATACCCTGCTAGCCCCTTAATAGTAAGAAAGAAGATAAATAACCTTCTACCAAGTAGAATCCACAAGAAACAATGTAAAACAACAATAAGCTATTGTACTGTAGATCTGATTCTGTCCCCCTTCTAGTTCCTTCTGAGAAGCCAAAGCACTGACTACCATGCCGACTAATGCAGTTATGACAATCCTGAAGGTATTACAATTGCCCCTTCCCACCCCTCCTAACCTATCCTCCCTCCACTATCCTTGGCGCATCCTGTGCCCTCAGTGCCCTTGCTTTATAGTCTTCTCCCAGGCCATGTAATGCTTTGCTGCTCTAGACTTCATTCAATATAATATTGTACCCTACTGTCTATCAGAGACCTGCCTTGCACAGAACTTGTACATAGCAGTATGCTGACTGCCTTTAGTACCAAGTCTGTAAATTATGCTGCCTTGTTCTGTTCTCAGTGTCAAGTCTTAAACTGCTATTTGTAAATTATTGTACACCACTGTGCCAAGCCATGCCATTCTCACTTGTAATGACTGTACATAGGCTGCTAATGTTGCTACACCTACACCAAATTGTTGTATTGTGACTTGTTGTTTTTGTTTAAACTACCAGGTCCATCTTGTAAATGAGCCCTGCTCAAAGGTGTTCCACCTGGCTAAATAAAGATATTGATTGTTTGATTGACTGATTGATTGAAAATGCAGTGATTACCTCACACGTGTCAACTAGATGACGTGACCCAGAAATATGGAGAAAAGGGAAGAGGCATCAGAACACTGATGTCACTTTTTTTTTATTATTATTTTAAAGTAAAGATGTGGCTTATGGTTCAAGTTTTATACCACCTTTTCATGTATTCAGTATTTGGTTGGTGGTGGTTGGTACCGTTTTCCCTTGGAATGTAAGAAAGGACAGCGATAAGCAGCAGTCTCAGCGATTAGCTGGCAAAACAATTTTTATGGTAGGTGATAATTTTATCAGTATTCTTCACTGTCACCATTTTATCATACTTTAGTAGACAGAAATGTTATTGATTGAGAGGAGTAGCACAGGGACTGAGACGGGGGCACAGCACTCTTCAGTACCCTGGTGCTCAACTCACGGTGTTGCATATGTGGGTTTTGTCACACTGTACAGTTAGGACTCAGTGAGAACAGATGGCAGCAAAATATTTTTGGAGGTTCAGGAACGGAAAGAAAAATGTACCTTCACTATTAAAAAAAATAGCAAACTTTAATGGGACTGAGATGTATTTTGACTTTCTGACAAAATCACACGCTAAGCAACAGAAAAAAACAATGGCTGCTATTCATTTCTTAAAATTCTATGGGCACTATCGTTTTAGAACATAATCAGGCTACAGTGACTGGGGCTTGTTATTTCCCAGTCTCTGTTGCCTGATACTGAACCAGCTGGTTAGTATCCTTAACCAATCAGAGTCAAGATTTTTTTTCTACTCATTTTTTTAAACCTCTGTATTCACTTTTTGCAAGGGTAGACATTTTCCCCAGACTTAGTGAAACCAACACATCACCCATAAACCCATCAATTCAGCTAGAGTTGAAAAATGTGGACATTTACAATGCACTCTGGATTTACCCCTTTCCATTCTGATAATCTCTTAATTAGAGTAGTAGGGAGAAAAGCTGAGGCCCCACAACCAGTTTTGTGTTGATTGTGCGCATGCGCAAGAAACATATTGCGGCAGCTTTCTCCAGAAGCAGGCTGTGGAGGCAAGACACTGTTGTGGCCAATACCCCCACAGCCTTTAAAGGCTTGGCCCATTTTCCCCAATGCAATGGCATGCTGCTGTTGACACTAGCTCAGCCAGCGTGCCACCAACTTGTAAAATTTTAGCCGCTTCAATCAGGGGCCGCCTCATCATTGCAGCATCAGCCATTCATTGCAATGAAGGAGCAACCCATCACTGCAGGGTGGGACCTTGAAACACTGATATTGTTTGTGAACATGGCGGTGGCTTGCCACCATGTTCACAAACAATGTCTTTCCATAGAGGGTGCCCAATCCCTCGTCAGCATGTTCCCCCACCGTGTTTATTTGCCGACAGGGGGCCCCAATCCCTGTCAGCTTCAGTGCCCCATGTTTATGTTGCCAACAGGGGAGACCATTCCCTGTCAGCATTATGTAACCCCCGCTTTATTGTCTGCCGACAGGGTGCCCAATCCCTGTTGGCATAATGTCAACCCCTTTTGCTGTGTGCCAACAGGGTGCCAATCCTCGTCAGCATAATGTAACACCCCCCTTTTGTTATGTGCAGATGGAGGTGCCCAATCACCCATTGGCTACAGCTGCCCCCCCAAAAAAAGACTCCGTTGGCATGCTGGGAGCCCATCCCAGTGTGTCACATGCCCCTGTAAAATCAAAAACGGTCCCACGATGTCTTTTTTTTTTTTTTTACCTTTAAAAAAGGAAATAGTTCCTTGGCAGTTTCCCTGCCCTTCCCACAACCCGCGCCAACCCACTGTACACCCTATCTTCCCACACCCCCTCTCACCCCATACTTACCTCTGAAGTCTGGCACAGTGTTCTTTGGTCGACCGGGAACATGTCTGCACTCTTCAAGCTGACCGCGAACTGAGGAAATGCCGGTAAGCTATATAATTGAATAAATAGGGTTTCTTCAACTTTGATGCATATCTCAGCTATTTTTTGGAATTTTGGCACCACATTTTCAACATGGGGTTTTTGGAACCTCTCCTCATGAATTCTGTCACTGTCATGGCGTTATTTGGCCCCGAAAGGTGATTTCGCGGTCACTGAGCGGTATCCCCTTTGGGGACCAATTAATGAAACAACAGTGCCAGTGTTCATGAGGTGGGCTCTCAAAAAGCCTATACTGAAAATATGGTGGGAAAAAATCCCAAACATGACTGTTTTACAAGTGTGCATTGGGCAGTTGCTATGCCTGCTTATAACTTTGCAAATTTGCAATATTTTCACACCAGATTTTCAACATTGCCATTTTTTCAGACTTCCTTGTGAACAGTACAGCTGTCATTTTCCACATCCTGGCCGAAATGTGTTTTCGCACTTCCAGCACAGAATAGCATAGTCGCTGTGGGAAATCAGTGTTCAGAACAGATTAAAAAAATGACAGTGGCACTGTTCATGAGCACAGGTCCTAAAATGCCTATGTTGAAAATTTGGTGATGATATTCCATAAAATAACTGAGTTACGAGTGTGCATTGCGCAGTTTGCATACACGCTTGTAACTTCACGAATTAATAATATTTTCACGCCAGATTTTCAACATTGCCATTCTTCTGCACCTCCTTATGAATGGTACAGGTGTCATTTTTCACACTCTGGCTGAAATGTGTTTTCACAGTTCCAGCACAGAATAGCGTGGTCACTGTGGGAAATCTGTGTTCAGGACATATTATGAAAATGATAGTTATACTGTTCATTAGCAGAGGTCCTAAAATGCCTATACTGAAAATTTGGTGATGAAAGATCGTAAAATGATTGTGTTATGAATGTGCATTCCGCAGTTTCCACGCACGCTCATGCCTTCGCAACTTTGCAATATTTTCACTCCAGATTTTCAGCATTGCCATTTTGCCATACCTCCTTATGAACAGTGCAGCTGCCATTTTTCACATCCTGGACAAAATGTGTTTTCGCTCTTCCGGTGCACAATAGCGCGGTGGCTGTGGGAAATCAGTGTTCGGGACATATTAAGAAAATCATACTGACACTGTTCATGAGCAGAGGCCCTAAAATGCCTATGTTGATAATTTTGTGATGAAACTCCATAAAGTGACTGAGTTAAGAGCGTGTGTTGTGCAGGCTCCATGCACCCTTGTAAGTTTGCAAATTAGTAATATTTTCACACCAGATTTTCAACACTGGCATTTGTTCACACCTCCTTATGAACAGTACAGCTGTCATTTTTCACATCCTGGCCGAAATGTGTTTCCACGCTTCCGGCGCAGAATACTGTAGCTACTGTCATAAATCAGTGTTTGGGATAGATTAGGATTGAGCGACTGAAGTGGGGGAGTGACTGAGCTCAACTGAGCTCTGTTGGGTCTGCTGCAGATGTCTTTGTGGGCAGGAAAAGGTGACAATGCAGGCAGGAGCACAGTACAAAAGGGCAGCCTGTAGTGCCGGGAGACACAGAACGAGTGAGTGAGGAAGGGGGTGTGAGTGAGCTCATCAGAGCTCTGTTGGGACTGCTGCAGATTTCTTTGTGGGCAGGAAAAGGCAGCAATGCATGCAAGGGCTGAGTACAAAAGGGCAGTCTGCAGCGGTGGGAGAAACAGAATGAGCACGTGAGAGGGCGAGTGAGCAAGCTCAATGGAGCTCTAGCATGACTGCTGTGGATTTCTTTGTGTGCAGAAAAGGGTGGCAACGCAGGCAGGAGCCCCGTACAGAAAGGCAGCCTGCAGCACCAGCAGAAATGGAATGAGCAAGTGAGACAGGGGGAATGAATAAGGCCAACAGAGCTGTGTCGGGACTGTTGCAGATTTCTTTGTGGGCAGAAAAAGATGCCAACAGAGGCAGGAGCCCAGTACAAAAGGGCAGCCCGCAGTGCCAGGAGAAACAGAATAAGTGAGTGAGACAGGGGGAGTGAGCAACCTCAACGAATCTCTGTCAGGACAGCTGCAGATTTCTTTGTACGCAGGAAAAGGTGCCAATGCAGACAGAAGCCCAGTACAAAAGGCCAGCCTGCAGCCCCAGCAGAAACAGAATGAGTGAGTGAGAGAGGGAGAGTGAGTGAGCTCAACAGAGGTGTGTTGGGACTGCTGCAGATGTCTTTCTGGCAGAAAAAGCCACCAACGCATGCAGGAACCAAGTACAAAAGGGCAGCCTGCAGCGGTGGAAGAAACAGAACGAATGAGTGAGAGAGGGTGAGTGAGTGAGCGAGCTCAACGGAGCTCTATCATGACTGCTGCAGATGTTTTTGTGGGTAGAAAAGGGCAGCAATGCAGGCAGGAGCCCAGTACAAAAGGGTAGTGTGCAGCACTGGCAGAAACGGAATGAGCAAGTAAGACAGGGGGAGTGAGTGAGGCCAATGGAGCTCTGTCGGAACTGCTGCAGATTTCTTGGTGGGCAGAAAAAAAAGTCAACAGAGGCAGAAGCCCAGTACAAAAGGGCAGCCTGCAGTGCCAGGAGAAACAGAATGACCGAGTGAGACAGGGGGAGTGAGCGACCTCAACGGAGCTGTGTTGGGAAAGCTGTGGATTTCTTTGTGGGCAGGAAAAGGTGCCAATGCAGGCAGAAGCCCAGTACAAAATGGCACCCTGCAGTGCTGGGAGAAACAGAATGAGCGAGTGAGAGAGGGGGAGTGAGCGAGCTCAAAAGAGGTCTATCATAACTGCTGTGGATTTCTTTGTGGGCAGAAAAAGGCGGTAATGCAGGCAGGAGCCCAGTACAAAAGGCCAGCCTGCAGCCCCGGCAGAAACGGAACAAGCGAGTGAGAGAGGGGGAGTGATTGACCTCAACGGAGCTGTGTTGGGACTGCTGCACATGTCTTTGTGGGCAGACAAAGCTGACAATGTAGATAGGAACCCAGTACAAAAGGGCAGCCTACAGCAGTGGGAGACACAGAATGAGATAGTGATGGAGTGGGAGTGAGTGAGCTCAATGGAGCTCTGTTGGGACTGCTGCAGATTTCTTTGTGGGCAGAAAAAGGCAGTAATGCACGCAGGGGCCCAGTGCAAAAGGGCAGCCTGCAGTGGCGGGAGAAACAGAATGAAAGAGCGAGAGAGGGGAAGTGAGTGAGCGAGCTCAACGGAGCTCTATCGTGACTGCTGCAGATTTCTTTGTGGCCGGAGCTGTGTCAGGACTGCTGCACATGTCTTTGTAGGCAGACAAAGCTGGCAACGTAGATAGGAACCCAGTACAAAAGGGCAGCCTGCAGCAGTGGGAGACACAGAACGAGTGAGTGAGGGAGTGGGAGTGAGTGAGCTCAATGGAGCTGTGTTGGGACTGCTGCAGATTTCTTTGTGGGCAGAAAAAGGCAGTAATGCATGCAGGGGCCCAGTACAAAAGGGCAGCCTGCAGCACCGGTAGAAACAGAACTAGTGAGAGAGAGAGAGAGAGAGAGAGAGAGAGGGGCAGTTCGCGAGCTCAAAGGAGCTCTGTCGGGACTGCTGCAGATTTCTTTGTTGGCAGAAAAAGGCACCAACGGAGGCAGGAGACCACTACAAAATGGCAGCCTGGAGTGCCAGGAGAAACAGAATGAGCGAGTGAGACAGGCGGAGTGAGCGACCTCAACAGAGCTCTGTCAGGACAGCTGTGGATTTCTTTGTGGCAGAAAAAGGTGCCAACACAGTCAGAAGCCCAGTACAAAAGGGCAGCCTGCAGAGCTGGGAGAAACACAATGAGCGAGTGAGAGAGGGGGAGTGAGCGAGCTCAACGGAGCTCTTTTGTGACTGCTGTGGATTTCTTTGTGGGCAGAAAAAGGTGACAATGGAGGCAGGAGCCCAGTACAAAAGGCCAGCCTGCAGAGCCAACAGAAATGGAATAACCGAGTGAGAGAGGGGGAGTGAGCTACCTCAACGGACCTGTGTCATGACTGTTGCAGATTTCTTTATGGGCAGAAAAAGCTGCCAACAGAGGCAGGAGCCCAGTACAAAAGGGCAGCCTACAGTGCCAGCAGAAACAGAATGAACGAGTGAGAGAGGGGGAGTGACCCACCTCAACAGAGCTCTGTCGAGACAGCTGCAGCTTTCTTTGTGGGCAGCAAAACATGCCAATGCAGGCAGAAGCCCAATATAAAAGAGCACCCTGCAGCACCAGGAGAAACAGAATGAGTGAGTGAGACAGGCAGAGAGACCAACCTCAATGGAGCTCTGTCGGGACAGCTGCAGATTTCTTTGTGGGCAGAAAAAGGTGTTAATGCAGGTAGAAGCCCAGTATAAAAGGGAAGCCAGCAGCGCCGGGAGAAACACAACGAGTGAGTGAGGGAGGGGGAGTGAGCGAGCTCAACAGACCTCTATCGTGACTGCTGCAGATTGCTTTGTGGGCAGAAAAAGGTCGTCAATGCAGGCAGGAGCCAAGTACAAAAGGCCAGTCTGCAGAGCTGGCAGAAAAGGAACAAGCAAGAGATGGGGAGTGAGATAGCTCAACAGACTTTTGTTAGGACTGCTGCAGCTTTCTTTGTGGGCAGGAAAAGGCGGCAATGGAGGCAGGAGCCCAGTACAAAAGGCCAGCCTGCAGAGCCAACAGAAATGGAATAACCGAGTGAGAGAGGGGGAGTGAGCTACCTCAACAGACCTGTGTCATGACTGTTGCAGATTTCTTTATGGGCAGAAAAAGCTGCCAACACAGGCAGGAGCCCAGTACAAAAGGGCAGCCTACAGTGCCAGCAGAAACAGAATGAATGAGTGAGAGAGGGGGAGTGACCCACCTCAACAGAGCTCTGTCGAGACAGCTGCAGATTTCTTTGTGGGCAGCAAAACATGCCAATGCAGGCAGAAGCCCAGTATAAAAGAGCACCCTGCAGCACCAGGAGAAACAGAATGAGTGAGTGAGACAGGCAGAGAGACCAACCTCAATGGAGCTCTGTCGGGACAGCTGCAGATTTCTTTGTGGGCAGAAAAAGGTGTTAACGCAGGTAGAAGCCCAGTATAAAAGGGAAGCCAGCAGTGCCGGGAGAAACACAACGAGTGAGTGAGGGAGGGGGAGTGAGCGAGCTCAACAGACCTCTATCGTGACTGCTGCAGATTGCTTTGTGGGCAGAAAAAGGTCGTCAATGCAGGCAGGAGCAAAGTACAAAAGGCCAGTCTGCAGAGCTGGCAGAAAAGGAACAAGCGAGAGATGGGGAGTGAGATAGCTCAACAGACTTTTGTTAGGACTGCTGCAGCTTTCTTTGTGGGCAGGAAAAGCCGTCAACAGAGGTGGGAGCCCAGTACAAAAGGGCAGCGCCAGCAGAAACAGAATGAGCAAGTAAGAGAGGGGGAGTGACCCACCTCAACAGAGCTCTGTCAGGACAACTGCAGATTGTGAAGCATGGGGTGTAGCAGAGTGCCTTCAACCACCTGGAAAGTATGATATAAAATTCCAATAGGATTACATTGTAAATGGTAAGTAAGCAATATCACACAGCAGGGTGTGCAGCAGTGTTAAATTACTACATTCCCTTGGTGGTTTGTAAGGCACAAGGCACAGCTAGGTGCCTTCAACCACCTGAGAAGTGTGGTATATAATTTGCATAAGATTACATTATAAATTTTAAATGATCAATACCACAGGCATGGTGTGTGGCAAGGGTAAGTTGCTGCAACCCTAGGTGGGTTGTGAGGCATGAGGTGCAGTCTCATGCCGTGAACCACATGGGAAGTGCAAAATAAAATTCCCATAGGATTGCATTGCAAATTGTTAGTAACAATAACGCATGACAGGGTGTGTGGTAATGCTAAATTACTACAGTCCCCAGCTGGGCTGTGAGGTAGATTCTGAGGCACAAGGCACAGTTGAGTGGCAGATGTCTTCACATACTGTAGGTGCTGAAAGCACCTATGTTGCCATGGAAGTACATGCTAAGGATGTGGGAGAGTTAGCAGGTGGCAGCTCTGAGGATCACCAGGCCCCTGGCTTCTTCACCTGGAAACAGAGGTAACATTCAGTTTTAAATGGCACACAGCTGAATGGCAGAAAATGAAACCAAAAATGGGAAACAGCAGTAGAGAGAGATGTAGATCTGCATAGTATGGAGAAGGCAGTTTCATGTGCATTGACTAAATGTAAGGAAGAAAAGGAAGTATCAGTGGGTGGCCGTGTGAGAAATGCAGCATGCATTAGATGACTTTGCCTGATAATGTAAAGTGGGAATATGAGAATCTGTGGCTCACATTGTCACAGGGAGGCAACATTGACAGAGCAGGGGAAAATAGATATGGAAATATTATGCATGCAATAGTTTTGCCCCCCCCCCCCCCAAGTTCAGAAGGTGGGAAGTGGGAGCTATTTGAAAAGCAAATTGTAGTTTGGTTAATTGGAGGAGAGGGATCGTGAGATTGTTTCTTACATCCATGCCCCTGCACAGGTCACACCTGCCACTAGACAGAACTGACAAGCAGTTTCTGATGCACCAGCTGCCCCCCCGCCCCATCTAATCTGCACAGCCTGTCCAGTTGTGGGACTGTGCCCCATCACAATATTAGCCATTTCCCCAGAGTTCCATGACTATGTCTGAACCCTGTTTACAGGCTGTCTTCTTCTGATTGATATTTCCATATGGCCCCTGTTGAGTCATATAATAACCCTACCTCATCTCGGCAATTCCTATTTCATAAGTGTAATGTAGCTACAGCAATTGCTTGTGTGAGTATACTTTCCACTCCCTGTTTGTAGTTTGTCATGCACAGGTATTATAAACAATCTGAGGATCCCTCTACTCCAATTAACCAAACTGCAATTCACTTTTTCAAATAGCTCCACCTGCCACATTTTGAACAGGGGGCAAGGGGGGTACAAAACTGTTGTATGCTTAATGTTGTCATCTCTATTTTCCCCTGCTCTGTCAATGTTGCCTCACTGTGACAGTGTGAGCCACAGATTCTCATATTCCCACTTAACATTATCAGGCAAAGTCATCTAGTGCATGCATGCTGCATTTCTCACGCACCCACCAACACTTCTTTTTCTTCTTTGTGTTTAGTCAGTGCACATGAAACCTGCCTGCTCCATAGTACCTAGAGCTACATCTTGCTCTGTTGCTATTTCACTACTTTTTTTGGTTTCATTTTGTGTCATTCAGCTGTGTGCCATTTACGTACATACATACATACACACATACATACATACATACATAACAGTGTCGGCAGATAAGGACCTGCAAGGCCCACCTAGTCTGCCCATTATCCCCCCTTTACTGAGCCCCCTCCCCCCTCAAACCTTACCCATGCCCCCTTCCCTCCCCTCCCAGTATACCCATGGGCTTATCCCATGCATGCTTGAAACCCAAGACCATCTCTGCAGTAACTACCTCTTCCAGCAGATCATTCCAATCATCTACCACCCTCTCCATGAAATAGTACTTTCTCACGTTACCTTTAAACTGTCCCCCCTCCAACTTCATACTGTTACTTCTGGTTGGTGAACATCCATTCATTTGAAATAGGTCCCCCCTTGGTGTCCTGTTTACACCTTTAAGGTATTTGAATGTCTCAGTCATATCCACTCTGTCTTTCCTATTCTCCAATGTGTACACATCCATCTCAGTCAGTCATTCCCTGTATGCCTTCCCCCTGCATCCTCTGTATCATTTGAGTAGCCCTCCTCTGGACTGCCTCCACCCTCTCTGAATCTCTCTTCAGGTGCAATCTCCAGAACTGTACACAGAACTCCAGATGAGATCTGACCAGGTCCGTATACAGTGGCATGATGACTTCTCTCCTTCTACTGGTTATGCCTTTACTTATACATTGCAACTTTCTACTGGTCTTCCCCACCATGGCCCGGTACTGATTTGTCGCCTTTAGACCAGTTGAGAGAATGAATCCCAAGACCCTGTCTTGTTCCACAACTGTCATTTCCACCCCATTAATCTTATACTTTGCTTGTGGATTTCCATGCCCCATGTGCATAACTTTGCATTTGCCCATGTTGAAGTCAAGCTTCCATGCCTTGGACCACCTCTCTGTAATTTATGAAGGTCCTCCCTCATTCTCTCAACCCCCTCTGGCATATCCACTCTATCATATAATTTGGTATAATCAGCAAACAAACGCCATCAGCAATGTCTCCAATGGAAATGTGGAAAAGTACTGGTCCCTGAACTGAGCCCTGCAGCATCCTGCTCATTACTTTCCCCTCATCTGAGAGCACCCTATTTACTGTCACTCTTTGGGTTGTATCTGAGAGCCAGTGCCCCACAACTTTGTTATGGCTGGCACAACACCTAGGCCACCCATCAAGTTTAACAATCTTTTGTAAGAAACAGTGTTGAAAGCCTTTCTGAAGTCCAGATGGGCTACATCCACTGCCCCTCCTCTGTCCACCACTCTTGTCACCCAGTCAATGAATCCCACCAAGTTTGTCTGACAGGATCGCCCTCTAACAAACCTGTGTTGCCAGTGATCAATGAACTCCTTCCCTTCAAGGTAGTCCACCAGTCTTTCCATTAGGAGTGTCTCCATGATCTTCCTGACTACTTATGTTAGACTCACTGTCCTGTAATTTTCTGCCTTTGCCCTATCCCATCCCTTATGAAGCGGTACTACATTTGCATTCCTCCAGTCATCTGGAATCTCTCCTGTTTCTAGTAACAGAGTGAACAATTCCACTAGCAATTCTGCTAGTTCCGTCCTGAGCTCTTTCAAAATCCTGAAGTGCACCTCTTCCAAAACTCTAAAATCAAAAAACTCATTTAACTTGGAATGCTACCTCTGTTTCCAGGTGAAGAAGCCAGGGGCCTGGTACTCCTCAGAACAGCCACCTGCTGACTCTCCCATGTTCTTAGCATGCACTTCCATGGCAGCATAGTTGCCTTCTGCACCTGTGTGAAGACATCCACACATCCCAGCTGGTTGAAGTCACTCAGCTGTGCCTCATGCCTCACAACCCACCTGGGGCATGGGGTAATTTAGCATTGCCATACACCCTGTCATGTGTTGTTCCTTACCTACAATTTACAATGTGATCCTATGGGAATTTTTACCGCAATTTCCATGTGATGTGCATGTGAATCCATGACTACAGAAGTACTGGTCTACAGTCGGTGGCTTCTATTACAGATATCTTACTAATCCTAACTTGAGAAAGGAGTTTATATATGTTTTTAACAGAAGATGACTGATTTTAAACCTCTAACAGCACGTCCTTTACTACCATTAACATCACTCAGTTGCACTACACTACAACAACAGAACTCACTCATTTTCCTGCTTCTAAAGTCTGTGGCCTCCTTTACAGATATATAAATAGTCTTAAGTTAAAAAAGGTAGTTTACAAACTTTTTCAACACAAGGTACCTTATTTTAACTCTCTGCCAGCACGTCCTTTATTACCATTTACACAGCACAGTCACACAAAGCATGTAGCACCCCAGTGCTTCTATACCAGTGGGGAACATCCAGCACTGACAACTGCTTGTTTAATAATTGCCATGATTCAGAGTTTTCCTTGAATTGAATGTTTAAACACTTAACAGCTTCTAAATCACTAACAACCATTAAATTTCCTATTAATGGATTAAGTAGGAAAAAAAAAAAAGAAAAGTGTCAGTTAAAAAACAGATTCTTTTTTTCACTTCAAACTTTCCTATTCATAATACTCTTGTTAAGGTCAACGCCAAAGAAAGAAAATATTAAGTAAATCATTCTGGAAGTCTCTTTCTTACTCATACTAACATACTACCATACCAGACGCCAGCAGAGTAGGCCTATTGGTCTATCAAATCTGCTTCTTTTGGAGTATTATAGATCAGTCTTTACCCATCCAAGATCTGTGCAATTTTTGCTGTCATAATCATTGTAGCTTAAAGATTGTGATGCTACAGTTTATTTTACACAAAAAATCAAACTTCCATCTAGCAGCAAACTGGTCAGGTGGCAAATCGTTATTGATCACTATATGAAATTCTATAACAGTGACTTTTTTTCCCTATACAGTTGGGTTATTAGTGTCTCTTTCTCAATAGATCTAAGAATTTTGGCAATAATTGCTCAAGTGGGAGCACCATCCTTGGCTTTGGATTGTAAAACCCATTGCACTCTGTCAAGTTAGATTTTTATTTGCCTGGATCCATCTCTTGAAATGCCACAATATTTTTATTTACAGTAACTGAGGTGATATGCCTCAAATGTCATGTATGATAATTATACGAATATTTTTCCATCTGGCTTTTGATTTATAGTCAGTTAATAAGAACATACATATGAACATACAAACGTATGAATGTGCCAGCAGAAACAGACCACCCGGTCTATCAAAGTCTGCTCGAGTATGCAGCCAGCACCCCTAGTTTGCAGCTGCCCCCCTCCCTTTGTCATCCCGCTGCCACCCCACACCTCCCCTACCCTCACTCTCCCCTGTTCACTGTCCCATGCCCTTTTAAAGCTTTTCAAAGATTTACATGATACCACCTATTTTGGTAGTGCATTCCATTTTGCTACCACCCTCTCTGTGAAATAGTGTCTCATCATTTCCCTCCTAAATCTTCCCCTCTCTATTCTTAGTCCATGCCCCTTGGTGTCCCTCCCCCTCCTTAACCTAAAGACCCCATCTGCCCCATCCTTATTGATTCCCCTCAGGCACCTGAAAGTCTCTATCATGTCCCCCCATCTCTTCTGTCTTCTAGGGTGTACATATTCAGGTCTCGCAGTCTGCTGTCATAGTCTCTCCCCTTCATTGCACATCTCATCTTTGTTGCCTCTTCTGCACCCCCTCCAGTAGCCTGATATCATGCTTCAGGTATGGCCTCTTAAACTGCACACACATACTCCAAGTGCAGCCTTACCAGCAAGCTGTAGAGGGGCAAGATCACCTCTCTTCACCTGGACAAAAAAAAAAAAAAACCTCTCTATTCACACCAGCATTTTGTTCACTTTTGCAGCCACTCTCCTGCACTGGGCAGTGCTGTGTTGTTCATGGTCCCTGTCACCATTACCTCTAGATCCTTCTCCTCTTCAGTGATCCTCAGCTTAACCCCACCCCCCAGTCAGTATTGTCTCCTTGGTTCTTCACCCAGAACTGTATAACCTTACACTTCTTTGCATTGAACCCCAGCTGCCACCTTTCTGACCACTCCTCTAGCTTGCTTAGGTCCCCCTGCAGCTGCTTCCATCCCTCCCCTCCATCCACCACTGCTCCCATTTTGGTGTCATATGTGAACAGACTTACCTTGCTCACCACCCCATGCACAATGTCTGATATGAAGAGCCCAAATAATACTGGTCCCAACTCAGAGCCCTGTGGCACCCTGCTCATAACCGGTCTCAGAGTTGAGAGCTGCCCTCCCCACCACCACCTATTGCAGCATCCCACTCCGCCAGCTTGTAATCCAGTTTGTCATTTTTGCCCCTACCCCTACAGCAGTTAGCTTCCCCCAAGCCACCCATGAGGCACCAAATTGAAGGCCTTCCTGAAGTCCAAGTAAAGAACATCCACCGTATGACCCTTATCCAGTTCACCTGTCATCCAGTCATAATACTGCATCAGATTGGTTTGACGAGACTTCTCTGAAATGAACCCATGCTGCCTCAGATTCTGGAGGACGTTGTCCTCCAGATACCACACACCACTCTTTCCTTTAGTATCATTTCCATGAGTTTGCACACTATGGAGGTAAAATTTACTGGACGATAATTACCCAGTTCATCCCTTGGTCTGCTGTTGTGTAACGGCACTACATGTGCCATCCTCCAGTCCAGTAGCACACATTCTGACCCCAGTGAGGTGCTGTACAGATCCACCAGTAGCTCTGAAAACACCTCCACCATCTCCTTCAGCACCCTGGGGTGGATACCATCTGGCATTGGTCCCTTGTCTACCCTCAGTGCTCTCAGTCCCTCTAGGACTGTACCTTCCTCAATTCTTCCATCTGTCGCATCCTCTCCCCCTGTCCCCACCCTCCCAGCCCATGGTGGTAGCAGTCCCAATTTTTTTCCATGAACACTGAGCAGAAGTATTCATTCAGTGCTTCTGCCTGTTCCTCACCCTTTTCCGTCCACTCCCCACCCTTTTTTATTCTTACTGTTGTCTCCTTACACTTCCTTTTCTCCCTGATGTATCTGAAAAAGTCTTTCTTCCCCTGTTAATTCCCTGCACTAATCTCAGCTCCTTCTGGACCTTGGCTTCTTTCACTTCTCTGGTCACCTCACTGGACCATCTTGCATACCCTTCCCTGTCCCCTTCCTTCCTCTTCCTCCTATACCTCTGGTGCACCTCTTGTTTTTCCCTCACCACCTCCACTACCTCGCCATTCAACCAGCATGGTTTCCTGCTCTGCTCCTCTTACTCTGTGTCTTGGTGCAGGCTTCCATTGCCTCTGCAATCCCCTGTTTAATAATATCCCATTTCTGGTCCCCATCCATCTCCTGCCTTATGCCCTCCAGTTTCCCTTTCAGTACTTCCTGCATACTCCCAAAGTCTGCCCCTCTGAAGTTTACCACCCAGATTACTGATTTCTCTGGCTTCTCACACATTGTGGTATTAAACCACACCCTTTGGTGACTGCTGTCGTCTAGTGGGTCCTCCACCCTTGTTTCCCTTACTGCCTCCCCATTTAACAATACCAGATCAAAATTGTTCTTTAGCCTAATAGGTACACTGACCAACTGCATCAGGAGACCCTCCTGGATCACATCCAGGTGCACTTGCTCCCTAGCACTGGAGGTGTCCGGAATGCTCCAGTCAATCCCTGGCAAGCTGAAATCCCCCACAATGAACCCTTTCCTTTTCTACATACCTTTTTGGTTTGTCCTACTAATTTCCTGTCAAGCTCCTCAGACCAGCATGGCGACCTGTGTACCACCCCAAACCTCAGTTTCCCACCCCTTGAGTCTAGGGGCTGCAGCCAGATTGCCTCTGTTCTCCTTTCCTCCACCTCGTCCCTTGTGCATTTGATCCTGTCCCTTACATAGACTGCCACCCCACCCCTTCCCCTCCTTATGGTCCTTCCTGTATAATTTGTACCCTGGGATTGCCAGCAGCATACCCTAATTCTCCATACTGGGCTTTTGAGCCATACTCATTGATGGTATGTTGTTCTCTTCTACTTTTTGCAAATTAACTGACTGCAATACTGCTAGTGAGTTCAGAGTCACAGCCATAATTGAAGGGCTGGAATCAGATTCAGAACTACCATTCACATCTTGAGTTTCTGCAGTAGCTTACTTCAACGGTTTTGTTGGGGTTTTACGCTCATCATTCAGGTTTGTTTTGTGAGTCCTTTTTGTAGTTTTACTGCTGCAACTAGGTGCTGTTTGCTCCAGTTTTTCATGCTCTATTGTGATAACTTTAGGCTTCAAATTCAAAGCAGATTGCCTTCATGCATGGTAAGATGAATTTCTTTGCTTTGCCTGATGGTTTAAAAGTAGGAACCCTTTCTGCTTTATCTTCTTTCTTTGATGTCATGATTCCAAACTTGTGCGATACTTTGGCAAATTGTAATTATTGCTTCTTTTGATAAAGAGAAGGATGTGGATTCATTTACTGCAGGGATGCACCGTGAGAGAATTCTCACATCAGGGGTAGCTCAGAGTGCTGTAGCTTTTCCTCACAGCCAGTCATTCACCATCATCCACAACACATAAGATGATGTTAGAAATGTTTCTTTTGAATATCCTTGTTTTGAGGCAAGGGGGGGATTATTAGTTAGACTAAGATTTCCATTAGACTCTGCAGCATTAATTTCTACCACCATAGGAGTGGTCATTACTGGCTGAAGAGAATATATAGCAAGTACATTACTGGGATTGCTGTGTCCTTCCTCAGGTGTTGTCCAGTAACTACACCTTTGCACTTTGTTTTCATCTTGTGCTTTGTTTTAGTTGTCACATGTTGTACAGAAATGCCCTTAAATCTCTTTTTCCTTTTGCTATTATTTCCCAAAGAGATTTCTTTTAGAACTGCATTTGTCTTCCAGTATTGGTTCAAATGATCTATCAAAGGGAGTAGATACACTGACCCAAATCCCTTTCTTACTGCATACAGTCTTGGCCTTACTCATATGCTGGTCAACAACTGAAGAGGTATTAGGATCTTCCAATATATTCATCCAACTGCAATTACTTAAACAATATTTTGATCATTATTTGGTTTTGAAAAGTATTGGTGTTCATGCTCTGGATTTCATTTTTTATTATCTATACATTTTCCAGTGCTACACCGTATACTTTATATGTGTCTCTGATAAAGAAATAAATCTAAGCCTAATGCTGAAGAATTAGAAGGTATATCTTCAACTTGTTGATTGAAATTAAAGGTGATTTTCTAATTCCATTAGGAAAAGGTCCCAATTTAAATTTAATAATGCTAATATTATGTACTGTGTTTTAGGAGAGAATACAATCTCTTTCATCAGTAAACTTAATTTGTTCTCTTTCCTTCACCATACATTCATTCAAAAACTGTTTAATATAATTTATAGTGGAGCCCAGATCATTAACAATTGAAGTTAATTGGCACATTCTCAGTTGGGTGACTCCACTGGGTTTCCACCATGTAGCTCTATTTGAACAGAAAGCTCTTTCATGTTGGAATTAAATGAGTATGGGTCACTCATTTTGAGACGTGATTTTGCCATAAATTTCAATGGGATTATTAGAGTCAGTTGAATATTTAAGAACTATTTTTACCCTCACATATAGATCTTGATAAGTATCCTCCAGTTTGTGAATCCAAACTTGTACACACAATATCATTTTGAAAATCTTCAGATCGACTAAGCTGGTTGGGGCCACAAAATCTGCCTTTAAATAGGGAGACCACATTTATCCATATCATTGGCACCAATATTATTAGTGCAATTGACTAAGCAGGGTATGACCACAAAATGTACCTTTAATGAGGATGCCAGAATTATCCACAGTATCACCACTAGCATTAGTGTAGTTGATTAAGCTGAGTAGAACTGCAGCACTTCCCTTTAAAAGAAGGACAAGAATTATCCATAACATCACCACAAACATTACTAGAACAATTGGGAGCAGACGTGAATTTTTCACAAATGTATTAATTCTCAGTTGAGTAGGATTGTCTTTTAGTTTATCACAGTTAAGTGAATTGGTTACTATGCTATCTTTCCCAAAGCCAGAGTTCTTTGCTATATTTCTATTCCCATTCTTATTGGCCTCCCTTAATATCTCAGCCTTATCCTTTTTGTTTAGGTTTTGACTGGAAGCAATGAAGGTAGTGGAGCATAGGGTTCCCCATCCTTATTGTTTTTAGTCTGAACCATCTTTAATTGTAATACAGAAATACATACAAAATTTCCCTAAATATTGTAATAAAATACTTAGAAATAAACTGAAATTCTAAAACCAGAGACTGTTTAAAACTAACACAAAATAATACATTCAAAATATAATAAATATAATAATTTTAAATTGCCACATAGGCTCTATCTTTTGCTATTAGTAAGTATCTTAGGTCCTCAGCCATTAGGCCCACGGCTGGTTTTATATAAGAGTTTTGCTTTCTGTATAAGCCAGACATTCTTTATGAATCTATAACCTTCATGAGGAATCCCTTCTTGTGTCCTTGTACCTTCTAATTCTATTTGTAGTTGTGTTCAGCTTGCCACCACAGCATACAATATAGATGACAAAAACCTTAAGTATGCTAGGTGGTTTAATCCTCACATCCATCCAGGCAGCAATGGGAACAAAGAAGTTCATGTTCAAAACAATCTTGTTTAAATTTGAAGTATCCAGGAGAGTTTATAAAATGGAAAGATTCCTTTCTTTCCCATCCCACTTCTTAATGGGGAGAACTTTTTTGAACAGTTATTACAAAAAATGTTCACAAGTCTTAATTTAAGTTTTGGCTTTAATTAAAAGACGCCATTTTGCTGCTGTCTGGGCAGGTGACACTGCAGCACTATTTTGACTAGATTCTTCCTTAGTTGGCCAGGTAGAATGTACAGTGCCCATTGTTTTTATATGAGTAACAGATAGCATCAGGAAAATAGTCTTTATCAAAAAAACTCAAATCTTGAAGACTATTCTTTTTATGGCTGCAGTGGGCATAGCCCTGCAGCTGTCTTGTGAGCACAGTAGAGAAGGGAGCTTACTGGACACCAACCAGATTTTTAAATAGTGGAGATGAATGGCAATCACTGTGCATTCATCACATTATTTAAAAGACTGGTTGGCAGAACACATTTCTGTCCGCTATGTCCAAAATGGCCAAAATGAGTTTGTTGCATATGCGCGATGACTCGTGCATGCACATGGAACTCCGGTGACCATCATGGGCATGGCGAACTGTGCCACCATGCTGTCAGAGTACAGTGTGCATGTGCAAGTCATTGCACATGTGCAGAAAACTCCAGCTGCCGTCTTGAAAACAGCTGACAGTGCCATGTTCGTCCATCAGCTCAGCTGCAGCCGTACCAGCTCTGGTGAAAGCAAGTTTAAAAATGTAGCCTCTGCCTCCTACTTAAATATCACAAACAGGGTGTAAGGCTCAGCAAAGCACAGTTGGAAAGTGTTCTCTCTCTCCTATGTCCTGGCATGTTGTACTACTACTGGTAGTACAAGAAGATGTAGCAGCCCACAGAGTAGCACATTGACAATTATAAAAGTTATGTCCGCCTGATGTATTGAAGGATAGTTTTGCTGGCTAGCTAAAGTAGACAGCAGAAATAGAAATCAATACATTAGACTGCCAATGGATCTTAAAATAATTTCACAGTGGTATGTTACTACATATTTTTGCTGGCCAGATGTCATAGACAGCAGACATAGGAACCTGCCAATCATTCTAAAAAAGAAATGCCTGTCTGGTATTTTGTTGGATTAGTTGTATGAGTAATCATCTCATCCTGCAACTTCCCACACTGAACTTGACTCATTGACCCTGCTATTGCCTGTCCATCTGACCTGAATGGAAACTGGGAGTGGATGGGGCTATTAGGAGGATACCATGCTCATGTTTAAACTCATCAGCCAGATCACTGCTTTACAAAGTCTGAGTTGACTTCACTGCCCTGAGCAATTTTCTTACAACACTGATTGAAACATGCTTTCAGTGGATTTATGATGTTGTTATAAAATACTTGAAACTGGAGTTTGAAACTGGTCAGTTAGTTCAGAAGCCTTCAATGTCACACGACCAATTCTGGACTAATTAGAGACCAGGATTTTTCTTAAGGTTATAATACAATACAGTACAGTACAGTACATATGAACATATGAAACTGCCAGCAAATACTATCCATATGGCCTATCAAGTCTACTCGAGTGTGCAGCTAGCAATCCCTAATTCTGCAGCTGCCCTTCCCTCCTCTCCCCCCTCACATGGACTCTACCCTTCACCTTGTCCCATCCCCTTTTAAAACCACCTACTGTACTGCAGGACACCACCTCTTTGAGCAGTACTTTCCACTTAGACACAACCCTTTCTGTGAAAAAGTGCCTCCTCATTTCTCTCTTGAATCTTCCCCCTCCAACCTCAGACCATGCCCCTTGAGTCTCTCCCTCTTCTTAACTTAAGCAGCACCTCAGTACCAGTCCTGTTAATGCCCTTCAGGTTTTTAAAGATCTCAATCATATCCCTCATCTCTCCTCTCTTCCAGGGAGTACTTGTTAAGCTCCCCAGTCTCACCTCGTTGGGCTTGTCCTCCAATACCAGGATCATCCTAGTTGCTCAGTGCTGGACCCTCTATAGTAGTCTAACATTTCTCTTTAAGTACAGGCACCAGTACTGCACACAGTACTTCAGGTGTGGCCTCACCAGCGATCTGTACAGAGGCAGGATAACCTTCAATACAATACAATAGGTTACAATACAACACAACACAATACTATACAATATAAACTAACATAATATAATATTTTATAATATAATAAATGATGCATATGTGTGGTATACAAAGAAAAAATCTTATCAAGGAGTTAACCAGATCAAAAAACCAAAATCCCCTAAACTGGTTTATTTCCAAGTATAGTAGATGTACCCATATCTTAATTCATATAATATATTTGGATAGTTACTGCTAGTTTTGATCACACTTCCATATACAGAGAAGATATATGGGAAATAACTGGTAGCCCATTCTATGGGGAAAAGTCCTATCCATTAATTATAGTATAATGCAATGCAACACAGCATGATACAATACAATACAATACAATATAGAATGTCACATGGGGTGGTGTGTGTAACAAGAATTTAATACACATCAAGGTGTGTGATGCTACACAAACCCAAGGAGCAAAGTGCTACAGATTTATTTAAACTTCACACAGTAAGGGTGTGTATTAAATTTAAGTACTCGCATCACCCCATGTTTTTTATCATTAATGGTCACCAGTTTTTTCCCCAACCCCCTTGCAATATTAGTTGTGCATTGGCCAATGAGTGAAATGTAATGGTTTACACTGTTTCTCTTTTAAAACTGTTGAAAATCTATGGATACTCTGTGTTTTATGATAAGATAATTTCCTGCTCTTGAATAGTTGACTGACACTGTGGTAACACCTCCAAACTGAACAACACTGCCATCACAATTTTTTATGTTGGCTCACACTTGTGCAGCCAACATATTGCATTAGTAGCAGATTTGGAGGTGCAGTCACTGTGGATGAATGCAGGGCATGCATCAGTATGTGCATCCCTCATTCTCCAGCAGCTACAAGTCCTGACACCAGCAACACGTAAACTGGCCATCAGATCAAAGAAAAGGTCCAGTGCAAAGAAAGCCAAGCTTCTCATGCAGTGGCATGCCTTTTCTGGTGAACCAGTTTACAAAACATGGTGGCATGCCACTGTAGAGTGCCCCGACCCACTTCATTTGCCAATGGGGGAGCCCACTCTCCATTGGCATAATACACCTCATCTCCTATTTAAAGTGTGTGCTGAGGGGGTGCCCAATCCACCTTGGCATCATGTCCCCCCTTCCCAGTTTAATTTTGCAGAAGGGGAAGCCCACTCCCCATCGGCACAATGCCCCCCCATTTGTTGTATGCTGATGGGAATGCCCAATCCCCCATCGGCTACAGAACTCCCCCCAAAAAAACACTCGTGGCACGCTGGGAGCCCACCTCAGCATGCCAAATGCCCCTGTAAAAGAAAAAACATCCGGTGATTTTTTTTTGTTTATGTTTAAACCTGCAAAGCAGAAAACGGTCCCTTGTCAACTCCAGTGGCCCCGCCCACAACCCGCACTCCACCCCATGGGCATCCACTCCACACACCCCCTTCACCCCATACTTACCTCTGGAGCACAGTGATCTTCAGTGGACCGGGAAAACGTCTGCACTCTTCAAAGCCGAACTCGAACTGAAGAAATGCTGGTAAGCTGTATAATGGCATAAATAGTATTTTTTTCAACTTTGGTGAATATCTTGGGCATTTTTGGGAATTTTGGCACCAAATTTTCAACATGTAGTTATTGGGGCCTCATGAATTCATTCACTGTCATGGTGTTATTCAGACCCGAAAGGTGATTTTGCAGTCACTGCACGGAATCACCTTTAGGGACCAATTAATGAAATGACAGTGCCACTGTTCATGAGGAGGGCTCTCAAAAAGCCTACATTGAAAATTTGGTGAAAAAAATCCAATAAATGGCTGTTTTTACGAGCATGCATTGCTCATTTTCCATGCACGCGCGTAACGTCATGAATTTGTAATATTTTTACTCCAGATTTTCAAAATTGACAGTTTTCAACATCTCCTTATGAACAGTACAACTGTCATTTTGCATATCCTGGCTGCAATGTGTTTTAGCACGTCCGGCGCAGAATATTGCTGTTGCTGTGCGAAATCAGCTTTCAGGACAGTATAAGAAAATGACGGTGACACTGTTCATGAGCAGAGGTCCTAAAATGTCTATGTTGAAAATTTGGTGACAAAAGTCCATAAAATGACTGTGTTACAAGCGTGCATTGCGCAGTTTCCATACAGCCTTGTAACTTCACACATTTGCAATATTTTCATGCCAAATTTCCAACACTGACATTTTTTCACATCTCCTTATGAACAGTACAGCTGTCATTTTTCACATTGTGCCCAAAATGTGATTTCATGCCTGTGTCACCAAATGGCATAGTCACTGTACAAAACCACCTTCCGGCTAACAAACTGATAGTGCCGCTCCTATGAGCTGGGGGTCACAAAAAGCCCATGTTGAAAATTTGGAGTGAAAATACCAACAAATGCCTACAGCATTAGGGTTTCCAACTGTAACATCCAACCCTGTAGAGACTGACAGGTGTCTGGGCTGTGACTTGGGATCATTGGCTGTAATGCTCATGCCATTCCACCCCCACCCTGCAGCCACTGACAGGCATTGAGGTGTGTCTTGGAGTGTTCGGCCCTTAAGTTCACCCCATTCTCCTATGCTGGACCCATCTCAGCATATTTTCTTATGAAATGGGGTAAGTATAAGGCCCAAAGACCCCAACGCACACCACGACACTTGTCAGTGTCTACAGGGTAGGGTGAGGTAAAATGGCATGAGCATTATAGCTAATGACCCAAAGGCACACCCCAACACCTGTCAGTCTCTGCAGGGTGGGGGTGGGGTTGGCATCAGTTCAATACTTTACTGCCATTCCTATTATGCATCTCTAACTGCACTACCAATGCCAGTGAGGCAACATTCAGCATTGAAAAATGCTTGTTTTTAAACTGATGAGCTGTAAAGAGGTTACTCATTAAGTGGGACCTTTTCCAGTCAGAAATTGCATTTGCAGCACTATTTTCAAGTCACATTATATAGCAATTTTCCCTGATACAGACTAAGGTTGGCTTGCTAATATTTCTGTCCTCAGGGGTTGGGATGGGGGGAGGAAATCGGACACTGGGTTGTCTACAGCATATGTTATGTATTGGGCAGGTGGGAGGTGGGACCACTGGGCTGCCAGGGATTTGATACTGGTTATAGAGGGATGGCATTTGGAACATCAGGGGAGAGAGAGGAGGGACCACTCGGTTACTGGGGGTCTTACCTTGGGAATTAAGGATGGTGATCAGAGAAAGGGGGATTGGGGAGGGAACCATTAGACTGCCAGGGATTTAAATTCCTCATTATAGGCCAGTGATTGGACACTGGGGAGGAAACCACTATACTATGGAAAACTATGAGATCATATTGGGTCAGCCATCAGAGACCAGGAGGTGGGAGGGCACCACTAGACTGCCAGGGTGTCTATTAATTTCTTTGTCGATGGAGACTGAAGGACAGGAAGGGGGCAGGGACCACAGTACCTCCATTAACCAAGAGGGTTATGTGGATTATCACCAGGTTTTCATTGGTGGTAATTTCTCCTCACAAGGGCCTTTTGCAAAAGGTCCTTGCATGGAGCAAAAACTTTGTGAATTGTGCTGTGGGAATATGCAGGTCCCCTAACCCTCATTTTCATTGTGGTCCCTCCTCTGAACTTTTCCTGGGCGCAAACACAGTTTGTAGGTGCAAACCGGGTTTTGTGAATACCAACTCCAGGCAAACACAAGTTTGCCCTGGGCAAAATGGGTTTGCACTTGGGCAAAGTTTTTGAGAATCTTGCCCAAGTTGTTCAAATGATAGAACTACTAAGGTGATATAAACAATTTCAAAATTTAGTGTGGTGCTCTCACCGCTATATAAAAGGCCTCAGGAATATGAAGTGCGCCATTACAGGAGTTAAAATTCAATTACTGAACATCCTAAAATGTTCTATTTATGTGCATTTGCTTCAAAAAAGGAAACTTAAACCGGCAGACTTTTTACATTTAGGCTTATAGCTCCAATTTTATTTTCAGAATGAAATAACACTTTGCACTTTATTCATCTATTTGCAGCATTCTTTCTATTTTAGCCCAAGTTCTTTTATTGTTATTTGTACTTCCTGGTAAATGTACTTCATTTCCATTTAAATCCAGGCAACCAAATAAATAAACGGTCTGGATGTGGAATATGAATTACTTAATGTGAAAAAGGTACTTATCTGGGCTGTTGCCCCACCACTCCAGACAGAAGAATAGCACTCTTCTGCCTCAATTGCCTAATCCATTAGCCAAGTTCATTTGAAAGTACATATAGAAAGTGGCTCAATTGCCTAATCCATTAGCCAAGTTCATTTGAAAGTACATATAGAAACTGGCTCAATTGCCTAATCCATTAGCCAAGTTCATTTGAAAGTACATATAGAAACTGGCTCAATTGCCTTCCACTGCTTTGTTCCCTTCTTGCTTCTATTTTCCAGAAACATGAAAGCCATCGGGATACTGGGCACTAGAAACTGCACTTCACATAAACATGCTGACCATACTGACAGCCATTACTATGCACTCCAAATCACATGTTCTTCACTCTGTGTGTGCTCACACCATCTTGCTTCTGCCTGGCTCAGGTGCTCAGTGTGCACTGACATGCTGACTTTTCGGAGTATGAAGATGGAGTAATCTCATAACTACTTTTTCACATTAAGCAATTCATATTCCATGTCCAGACTGTTTATTTATGTGGTTGCCTGGATTTAAATGGAAATGAAGTACATTTACTAGGAAGTACAAATAACAATAAAATAACTTGGGCTAAAATAGAAGGAATGCTGCAAATAGATGAATAAAGTGCAAAGTGTTATTTCATTCTGAAAATAAAATTGGAGCTATAAGCCTAAATGTAAAAAGTCTGGCAGTTTAATTCTCCTTTTTTTGAAGTGAGTGCACATAAATAGAGCACTTTAGAATGTCTAATAATTGAGTGATATAAACAATGTTTATATTTAAACCAGGGTACAATCTATGATATACAGAAACAGGGCACAAAGAGGAATAAATGTGATTACTTTCATATTTCAAAACCAAACCATGGAAACCATCATCAAGCATGGACACTAAAATCGATATTTATATTGTGGACACTCGTGGCTGCTACCAGAAAATGTGTGAAATATTATTCTATCAGAATCCTTTTTTCTTTCAATTCCCAAATTGAGTAAATGGATTTAGTTTACCAAGTTAGTCTCTCCTGATTGCATGGTCTTTCCAGCCATTTATGCATGTTCATCAACAAAGGAAAATCTTGTCCATGAATCATGGACAAACCAAGGATGGCATCATCCATTGATAAAGATAAGGAACAGAGCAGGGATAAAGATGTCTATGACTTAGACATAGAAGTTCTTATGAGGAATCAACAGGATGGATTGTAAGGACTTGTTCATGAGGAATGAGGGAACAATGACTAGAGGACATGGGTGGTGACTGCTAGGTGGGAGAGTCGGGGGGACATGAGGAAGTTCTGAGCGGAGTGGGTGGTGGAAGAATGGATTAGGCCACCCAGGGAATGGTTAAAATAGAGACTGTGACGGGTTTAAACTTAATTTGGACAGCTACAAAGGAATAATGGGACACATAAGCAGAAGATGGGAAGGGACACCTGGGGAAAGGAGTGATGATTAGCCATCAGGGCTATCAGAGCTCTAAATTCAACCTGATGTTAGGTCAAGCATGGTGCTAGACAGGTAACTGGGCAGACTGGATGGATCTCTGGGTATTTCTCAGCAAATAAATCTATTTTTATGTTTCTATGTTTCAGTAGATCATTTGGAGGGAAGACAACTGAGGCAGTATTGAAGGTACAGTATGTGAAGCTAAAGTGAAAATGCAAACATTAAGCAGAGGTGTGGTTTGGCAAACAATTCATTTTGTAATCCTGGAAAAACATGCAGTGTAACTAGTGCACCAAAACAATTTGTCTCCACCCAAATCAACACATTAGGCTCCAGATCATGCAGGACTGAGGATTCACTCTCTTGGTGTAAATGCTAAACAAAGTACTGAGCTAATGGTTAAGAGTAAACAGACATGAAGACAACAGATTTTCAAAATATGTCTACAGGATAACTGGAGTTAAAAATAGAGGATATGCACTTTTTATTTATTTATTTAGCATATGACCCTTTCGGCAGAGTCTGTTTTTAAAGGGTTTAGAGTCAGCTAAAGCAGAAAACAGCAACTGCAGTGAATTTGCATGTATCCAGTATGAGTCAATACAATACGGTACAATATAATATAAAATTATACAGTACACTACACTAAGATCACAGTTTAGCAAGAGAAAACACCTAATGGCTCTTGCAAAAAACAGTTATATAATTAGTGCTGCCACAGTATTAAATCAATATGCGGGTGGCATGGCAACATAACAGATCAAGCAAGGCAACACATAGTGAATATGCAAGATAGTCAATGGTAGCAGTTACAAGATCCAGGCAAGGTGAGAGAGGATAAAGCTGGGTTTTAAACCAGTTCAGAGTGCACTCAGTTTTCGGGGAGGGTGGGAGTAGATCATTCCATAGTTTAGCAAATCGGTAAGAGAAACTAGCTTGGCCAAGGGAGGTTTTTCTTCATGGGAACAGCAGAGTGTGTCACACCTCACCCCTAGTAGAGTATTTTTGGTCAACACAGTTGAACATAGCCTGTAGTCCAGTGGACAGTAGGCCATATAGGGCTTTTCAGCCAGTGACCAGGGTGTGATAGCACAGCCTAGAGTTCAGCTTGGGCCATTTCAGGCTGCTATATAGCACACATGTGTGGGTGTCATGTTTATAGCCAAGTGCCATGTTGCAGGCTCTGTTAAGGAGACCACTGACTCTGGACTGCACACAGTCACTTGCTGAGCCACAGACGAAAATCCCATTGTCAATTATGCTGGTACTGAAGCATTGTACCAGGAGTTTCTCAATCTCTGATAGGAAACTGTTCCTATGCCTGTAGAGTAGCCATAGCCTGGAGTTGACAGACTCGACTAGAAGGTCAACATAACAGCATAGTATAAGGCACTGTCAACGTTAACCGTAATACATTTCCAATACTTCCAGGATATACCTGTAATTGGCTAGAAGTGGGAGAATCAACAGTATATTCTATTGGCCTTGGTTACTTTTGGATCACTAAATTTAGAGAATAACCAGAAATTAGTAAAATGATTTTTAGAGAAAGGATAAATGATATTGAAAAATAATCAGATTTAGCAGAAGTAAATCATTCTAGTCCATGGTTAACTAAATGTAAAAAGATTTAATCCTAGAACTGTTCTTGGAAATAATCAAAAATAGTATAATAGAACATTTATAAGAAAACTAAGATTTAAAACTTCCCGAACAACATCCTGAATGCAATTTATGGTAGAGATGGAAAATCCTATCCTTACTGCATCTGTGGTTTATTGCGTGAGGAAAACCTTAAACATATGAGTTTAATGTGCTAATGGAACAGGTCAATTAGAGGGTGGGCTACATCCCCCACTGTATCACCTGCACCTGGTAGATACCCTTTTTTCACATATCGACTACAATTGAACACTCTATAAGGGCTTTCCTGGGGGATCAATTGCACCACCCTCAGAAGGTACAGAAACAGCAGATCATATTACATACTCATTATGAGTCCTGAGCTGGCAGCCTATTAGGCGGCACATCAGTATCCAGGTTATTTTGTTAATGCAAGTTCCTCACTCTCCATGCTCTCAGTAGAGCTCTGAGATCCGGTGGCCAAGGTTTGCTTAAAGTCCCATCTGTTCGACTTAAGCTTTCCTGAGAGACATCCTTTGTGGTAGTGGCCCCATGCTCTTCCAGAGAGCATTTGCACTGCAAATAGAGGTAACATCTTTAAAACTAAATTGAAGAAGCAGCTCATGCTAGTAACCATTGACTGAGGTGATGTAACAGTAGAAGTTGTTTGAACTGTGTATTTATTGTAATATTAATCATATTTATTTGGGTGTATTTGTCAATTAATTTATTTTTATTTTTTATCTTTTTTGTAGAGGTGCTCCAGCCTCCAAGAACTGGAGGGGCACCGAATAAAAATAACATTCTAATATGGTGCTATCACCACACTTGGTCAAATTGCGCAGGTTCTGAAACAGACTCTTTGGGGCCCAATGTTCAAAACATTTAGATTGACACAAGGGCCTTTTGTCAAAAGAGTTTGACACAAGAGGTGACTTTTGTAACAACTTGCATCAAACATGAGTTTCTCTCGCAGCTTATGTCAGACTCAGATGCTGCTGCAGCAAAGTCCCCTTATACCTGGGTATCATCAATAAACCATGTGCACCAGGTCACATGACGACTTGCACCACAGCAGGCCTGCAACATCCCCTTTTTTGGATTTTACAAACCCCGCCATGGACGCAGCAAGGGACACCAGTTAGGCCAGCCAGAAGGTGTTCTAAGTGGCATGTGCCAGTGGAATGGGGTCTTACACTGGGCTGCCAGGGACATTATGGGCATACTAGCAGCATGAGAGGTGGCAGTGGAGGTGTCTGGGGACAGTTGTGTATGACTGGGACTGGTGTTCCACCTATCAGGGTGCAATTGCAGTATGGTGGTACTGTCACTCATTATGCCAGATACTCTACCTACATATAGAACCCCCAGCTCTCCAATGTCCACCATTAAATAGCCATGCATCTTTCCCTGGTGGTCTACTGGACTCCCACTCCCTATCCCCGATTGCCACAATTAATTAATATATATCTTTCCCTGTGGCCTAGCAGACGTCCCTCCCTATCTGAGATCACCCCCATATATATTGCTATAACTGACCCTGGTGGTCTAGTGGACCCCCCTCCCTATTCCCCAATCTCCCCCTTTAATTAGTATATACAGTATCCTTCCCTGGTTGCCTAGCAGGCCCACTCCCTATCTGTGATCACCCCTCCTATATACTGATATAACTGTCCCTAGTGGTATAGTGAACCCCCCCACCCCAGCAGGCAGTACCCCATCTCCCCATGCCCCCATCCCCGAACTGGTGACCATCACAGCCCTTCACTCACCATCATGTCTGGCTACTGACTGAGCTTTCAATAAGCATGTATTGTATAGTACATGCTATTTGAAAGCTCAGTCACTGGTGCTTGCCACTGGCTAGGGGATGGGAGAGAGGGAGCAGAGTGGTGGGGAACTTTCTGCTGGGGGGATACATTGGACCACCAGGGACAGTTATATTAATATATATATATATATATATATATATATGGGTGATCTCAGATAGGGAGGGATATCTGCTAGGCTACCAGGGAAGGATATATACTAATTAATGGGAGAGATCAGGGATAGGGAAGGGGGCCCACTAGACCACCAGGGATATATGTATGGCTATTTAATGATAGACATCAGGGATCGGGGGTTCTTTATGTAAGTAGAGTATCCTGCCTAATGACAGACAGTACCACCATACTGCAAACACACACCAACTGGTGCAACAACAGTCCCAGTCATGCATAACTTTCTCCTCAACACCCACACTGCCACCTCCCATGCCCCTTATGCATCCCAGCCCCCTCCTGGCAAGCAGTATCTTCATCCCGTCCTTTCCCCTCTACTGTTGTGCCAGGTGGGGGGGGGTGCGGATCGCTGCAGTGCTTCCCTCAAGTGCACAAAATGTTTGGTGCAGCAGTAGACTTGTGGCAAACCCATGGAGTTTGGTACTGGGATCCTGCCTTTTAGAAAATGAGCGCAGGGTCACTGGCACATCCAGAGTTTGCCACAGCCCTGGATTGACACAACTTGTGTCTCTCTAAGGGCTCTTTGAAAATCAGGCCCCTGTTTTCTAAGGCCTAAATATGACCAAGAACCTGCACCTTTTAATCTGTCTGGGCTCTAATCTAAAGCTCAAAAACCTACATGCCCTACGCAAGTACTCCAGCAGTGCTCCTTTCTGTTCAAAGATTAACCTGTAGTCAAAAACTGTGAGTTTAATGTATTTTTTAGGTAGAAAGTTCAGGAAGAAGCTTACATAGTTCCTAGAGCTCTGCTCTGGCCAGGAGCTAATTTGTAAATTGCTGCAACATCAATGAGATGTAAAGTACCTGCTTAATGACACATTTTTGTGGGTGAGGTTTTTGTTAGCTGGCCACGTCATGATGCTGCTGTCTTTTTTTGCCATTTTGCAGGCTGTGAACCAACATCCACTATTTCATCCCAAAGTTGGATTAGCTCAATGAGAGGTCAGGTGGGAGAGGTCAATCTGTGCCATTCTTTAGTAGAAGTGCATTTGCAATTCTGAAAATGCATTTAAAGCTTTTCCAAGGCAACACAGTTGCACATGCAAATGTTATAAATATCTTACCCTGGGAAGATGTGACTTTGGAGAAGGTAGTAGAAAGATATTAAATGGCTCTGGTGGGTTTCTTAACAAAGTCTCCTGGTTTCCAAGATAAAAAACCTTAACCCATGCTGTCTCTTAATCTCTGAACAAAACAAAAAAAAAACCTGTGAGTGCAGTTCCTCAATGATCAAAGGATGTTAACAGTCATAAGCTGGTGATAGCTGATTAGAGTTCATTATACAGAGATTCAGATAATGTGAAAGATGTCTTGTCACCTGATGGAATTATCACCACATGCTGAAGCATAATGTGAGAGACTTGCTGGCAGTCATGTGAGAGTTAGCACATCACATGGCTGACAATATAATATAGGGTTATTATTCTTTTGAATGTTACACTACTTATACAGTTGTTTTAAAAGGAAGGTTTCTTCTAAATAGATTTTCGGGATATCATTTATTTGAACTGGTTCTGCCTGTCACTGAAACATATGAATACAAGGCACATGCAGTGAGTATACAGATTCAGTGCTCAAAATGCATTTTATTTTACACAATTCAATTAAACCTCTGCAGAAAGATGTTGTTGCATGTCAGCAACTTAAACTGCTACTCTCAGATTTGGGGCAAGTGTGGAACTTGTAAAATATTGTTTTTATATTCTCTGCATTTCCTATGTCCTCATTACTTCTTACTCAGGACATTTGTATGAAAAGGGCATTGATGGACTTCATCTGCTTTTGCTGCTTATCTTCATGAAATATCAGAATCATCTGTTGATGTATCATACCTCTCAGCCTTTTCTTACAGACATGCAGGAAAGTAGAAAAATATGGGACAGTGGCATTCACTATGTGTGACACATCAAACACGGAGACAAGTATAATCTCAGAGCACTGTAGAAATTATTTTTCATTTGTACAGAGTTTATTTTATAATTTTGCAGCACTTATTGCAATAATATGAATTCCTGCTTTCAAATCTCAGTTTACTGTCTTTTATATGTGGGGCAGTACCTTTTCTATATGAGAAGGGGAAATTCATTAAATACTTCCCGTTATATGAGACAGCTGAGAGGTTCCTGTTATGTAAGAGAGCTGAGAGATATGCATGATATAATATTGTGTCATCATATCATGTGTACAGAAAATCCACATTTTTGCACACTACAATACAATTTAATTTTTAGGGAACAACGAAACAGGCACTAAACTTTCAGCATTGCCCCACATCACAAACCATCCCAACATAGATCATAAAAGCTGATGGCAGATTAGGGCAGCATGGCCCATCCAGTCTGCTTTTTTATGTTGCATTGCTTACACTGTAGACCCCTCCAGGTCTAAGGCACTTTCTCTGCCACCCGCTTACCAGTCCCTTATGTACCCCTTGTGCTTGTGTCATCTTTCTTGTGAGTCCAAACTAGAAATTTTATTCACTGAGTTTGCCTTAAACATAGAAACATATAAGTTGTTAGAAGATGTGGACCTTACAATCTACCAAGTCTGCCCTTGGCTTCCTACCCCTCTATTTAGCTGCCTGCTTGTGTATCCCGCAGTGTCTGCCCCATGCCCACTTGAATTTTCCCCCCGTCTTGGCTCCCACCACCCCCTCCAGCAGGCTATTCCATGGTTCCACAATGTGCTCTGTGAAGAAGAATTTCCTCATATTGCTCCTGAACTTTCCTCCCTTAAGTCGAAGGTTGTGCCCTCTAGTCCTGCTGTAGTCATTTGCCTGAAAGAGGTTCTGCACATGCACCCTGTTGTTGCCTTTAAGGTATTTGAATGTTTCTGTCATGTCCTCATGATTACTGTGTTGTTCTAGGGAATATTATTTGAGGTCATACAGTCTTGCCTGGTATGGTTTCTGATGCAAGACCTGCACCATCTTTGTTGTTCTTCTCTGTATCGTCTCCAGCCTATTTATTAATATTAAATTAAAATATATAAATTATGGGGTGCAGCCATGCCTTTATAGTTAGGGTTATTCGGGTGTGTTTTACTGTTTCTAGGATTTTTTACATTGAACTACTCTACAGCCCAGACGGTTTGGAATTTTGATCTGAAATTTTCTGGTTATACAGGGGCTGGACACAGATGTGCCTTTTGCTGATTTAGTAAAAAAAGTATTAAACCAATTCAAAGTTATTTAATTTCTTCAATTTTTAAATTTCTGTTCTGAGCATTCTTAGTAAGCACTTCAGGATAGCTGTATGAAATGAAAAATGAATCATCTTTTTGTGTGGGAATAATCCTTTTTCATTTGTCACCATCTTGGTTCCTTTTTTTCTAAAAGAAAAAATTCAAAAGCCATAAAAATGACATTCTGTAGAGAGAACAACACATCTGTTTGGCTCATAGGGACCCTGTTAGGTGGATTAGGCATGTAAGTGTTGGAAAAATGACCCTCAAATGTATTTTTTGTTATATTTAAAACCCTTTTTTGCAACTCACTTCCCAGCTATATGAAACAAAAAGGGAATCCTTTTTCATTTGATTCCTTTTCCATTTGGGACAATCCTTTTTTGTGAGGGGAAAAATGTTATATTTTGTCCCTGGTGTCTTTTGACAGCCCCCACCCATCGATCACTGTCTCCATTTTGTTTATTTCCCTGCTGTCTAGTGGTACCCCCATCCTCAATTGCCATCCCCGTAATTATTGTAATATTGCTTGGATGATTTTTCTATTTTTCCCCATTGACACAGAGTGTGCTGTTGTAGTAACATAGACAGTGTGGCAAAGCAATTTCAACAGTGTCAGAGTTGAGCAGAGATTACTGAATGTGTGGCTATGACTAATACTAATAAATTTCAGAGATAGAATGCTCTGTCTGTTTTTTATAACCAATTTATTCTATCTTGCTAAATTATTTTTTCCACAAATGTATTCGTATTTGAGTTGCTCACTGTCCCAAGCATGACAACCCCCCCACACACACAGCACAGACCCACACACTAAGCACAAAACCATATTAGATTTTAATAATTTGTCTTGTGTTGATATATATTTTTACATGATTATTCATATCTTCATTTTGACAGTGTAACATGCCAAAACACTGTTACTGATATTAATAGAGACAGTGTCAGATACCAGCAATACCTTTTATTTTCCACAGGCTTAAATGTGTATTTTCATTTGTTTGTTTCTTACATGCACTAATTCGAATAGAAAGAATGTCTATCCATTTTTACATCAATTTGCAATATCAGGATTAATCAATTTTTATGTTCCAATATTTGACATTCTCAGATAGGCTCAATTATGCATGCATAGCAGTTGTCCCCCTCCCACCCCTTCCAGACCCACACTCTTAGACACACAGTAAGTACATGAAAAAGTTAGATAACATTTCATTCATAATATAAGAATCATATTTTATTATTTATCTGATGAGCATAACTTGATAATGTCATTACCATTCTTACAGATATGTTGCCAGATTTGAACATCAAGTATCATTCTTGAATGACTAATATGAATTTGCTTTTCTTTGCTTTGTAAACTGTTGTCTATAAAGTAATGTTCTACCCATTTTTATTTCCATTTCCACTGTTACACACAGAATGGCTTTTAGTTCCACAAACTGCACTTTAATTGCTCTTCCCTATCCCCTATCCAACCACGTATAGTCACAAGCACACACTAAGCACATAACTATGGCAGATGTTATATTATTCACTCAATTCCATTTATAGTCTTCTACTTGTCTGAGTAGCACATGAACATACTCTTGCATCTAGTCCTACAGAAGGTTTGGCACATACATACTTCATTCTCGTTCTGTACTGAATATCTAGGTTTGTTTGTTTGTTTGTTTGTTTTTTGGTGTAACCATTTTGTCACAGCTTTTTTTCCTCAATGTAACACCTTATCTCACGTCTTCACTCAGGCCCCAATATCAATAAAAATGAAGCAAATACTGTGACAGACCATTAGCAACATGAATTACTTGTTTCATGCAGAGGTTGTACAGCAGTACTCAACAATAAAATTTACTGTCAAGTTAGCATAAACTATATGTTTTACAACTTAACATACCTAACACTCATTATTATGCTGACTATGAAGCTAAGTAAATACATATATGCATGACATGTTAACTGTTACACATTGAATTTTGGTACATCACTAAAAAATCCCTAATGGCATGCCTAAAATGTAAACACAGATATCACAATTCAGTGAGTTAAAATATTTCTTCAGGATGTTTTTATCAAATTTGCCAGAGGAATGCATAGAACTGTCCCCCGTAATAACTAACAGTGTCTGTTACATGAAACCTCTAATAATGTGAATTAAAAGTCAGGGGGCCATGTGCAAGAGAACATAAAACCTCATTCAGTGAACAGTTCTACCTAGGTAATGAAACAATCTGGCACTAGACTTCACAGCTCAAGTAGAACATTTTATTTGCTAAGTCAAAGCATTGCAAATAAAGTTAAAATATAGCAGAACAAAAAGCAAAGGGTGACCAACATATTTTTTCTGCTTGCTGTATTTTGTCTTTTTATGTAATGCTTTAACTTAGCACATAAAGTTCTCCACTGGAGCTGTGCAGAGTCTGGTGCTGGATTTTGTTGTTGGGTTGGATGCTGTATTGTCCATGGAACAAGTGAGGGGGAGGAGCCAAGTTTGTTTACATTCAACAGTTCTACATAACCAAACCCACAGACTGAGTTTCTAAAAAATGTAGAAAAATATCTACAGAATATTTCAAGCTCATACAGAGAAATCCTGAATTACCTAACATGCACAATTCAGAGTTACGTCAGCACTATCTGTTATATGAAAAAGTCAGTGTCAGCTTGAAGCAGGTGGCTGCCAGCTTCACAGCTGGTATAAGGAAAGTTGATTGACAGTGTTCCTCCTGCAGTGTCCCTTCTGCTGTGGGTGCTACAGAATGGCAGAGAACAGACAATTTAGACAGCTATGTCACAACAGATAAAAATAACACTCAGGTCCTTATAATTAAATTAAGAAATTACAGAAATCCATCAGAAACAATTATTGTCACTATGTATAACCTAACAGACATTTACAACTTGTGCTATAATACAGCAGTCCTTTAACGTGCTGGTAACAGCAAAGCATTCTGAGATTCATGGTATCACCTGGGTCAAGCAGACACTGGATTATCAAAGCCGTAACCAGAATAAGATTTTAATGGCTCATAAATCACATGGAACACTTGTTTTATCAAAAATGTAGCAGTTTAAATGTACAAGTCATGATTGCGTGGATATAATAGACAAACTTTAATGCACTGCTGTATTCACTAATATGCTTTATGAATAGAAGAGCCATAATCAATTACTGCAAAAGAAGACTAGCTAGTTTATCAAAAAATACCACAAATAGTCTCCAAAGCTACACTGGAATTAAAGTTACTACCAAAATTCATGTGTCCCTCAACACATGGATACAGTGTGAAACTTTAAAGTAGTCATAAGAAGTTTGCAACACACTCCCTCATTTAACAAGTTAGGCTAGCCATACACTTCTGTGCCCCTATTTTGACTGGTTTAATTTATACAGAAAGGGTACCAAGTTAATAACATTTCTGACACAGTTCTGCTCTGGTGACCACCAACTCTACTAAATGGTTACTTCACTTGTCACAACTTATGACTTGTATTTGCGTCAATATTTCTTAACTTTTCCACATTTTAATGCTTTGGGCACAAGCACAATTAGCTCAGACTAAACTTTTATTGGCATTTTCAGTCAGCTTATTTCTATATTAGAACTTCAAGTTACCCATCTGTTGCAAGTGAAATGATTGGTTGGGACTCACTCCCCATAATTTTTATGTATTTCCTTGGTGTCTACTGGCATCTCCCACCCTCCATTCCATGCTCATAATTTTAATATATTTCCCTGGTGTCTAGTGGCACAACCCACCCTCCGATCACCAGCCCCCTTATTTTTATATATTTCCCTAGTGTCTAGTGGAACCCCCACCCTCTGATGCTGTCCCCTAATTTTTATGCATTTTTCTGCTGTCTAGTGGCACCCCCAACACTCCGATTGCCATCCCTGTAATTTTCATTATATTTCCCTGGTGCCTAGTGGTGTCCCTTCTTCCAATCACCATCCCCATGTATACCCTGTAATAAAAAAAAAAAATCACTCAATGTCCTTTCTTAAAACCTGTTAAAAAAACTGTCCCTCACAAATCCAACCTCTCAAGCCTGACCTCCCATTCAGCACCCACCATATCACTGATCCCACACACCCCGTAGCCCTTCACTCACCTGAATAGGTCCCAGGATCAAGATCCACTCTCTGATTGAAGACAAGTCTTGCTGCTGGAACTGTCAACTTCAGTATTAAAAACCAATGCTGTTCAATTTGTTTCAATGAGGTTTTGAACTTTGATGCATAACATTGTCATTTTGCAAATTATGACCCCACATTTTCAACATACCCTTTTTGGGACCACACCTCATGAGAAATGTTGGTGGAGTTTTGCAACTCAAGCAAGACAGGTGAATGTGCAGTTGCTTGGTGAAATCACCTTTTGGGCAGTATTTGAAAATTGACACCACTCTTGTTGATGAGTATGGATCATAAGAAGGCTATGTTGAACATTTTGGGTCCACACAATCAAAAATGGCAATGTTATGTGCATCCATTGAAATAGTCTCCTTCCTTATGGGTGCCACTTGCCCCCACAGACAGCGGTCATGATCCAGCCATAGCACCTCTACGGTGCAAGGATCCTGATCCACCTACCCCCCAAAAGATAGATTTTTTTATCCCAAATATTCAACATAGCCGTTTTTATACACTACCTCATGAACATGGCAGTTGTCATTTTCCAAATCATGCCCAAACTGTGTTTTCACACCTGTGGGGCATAATAACATTCTGGTGGCACAGAATAACATTTCAGCAGGGATCTGAAAATTTTCAGTACTGGATTCATGAGGTGGGGGCAATAAGATGCCTATGCTGACAATTTGGTTGCTGTTTTGCTACAAATGCAAACACAGGGACCAGAGGGCCCTGTGCTTCCAGAGCAACATACATGTCTACATCTATGGAGGGATGGGAGTGCAGAGCCCACTGGGGCCTGCACTCCCACAGACAATTGAGGATATGATCATACTATCTAAACAAGTGAGGAAACTGATTGCAAAAAGACTCCATTAATGTATCAGTTAAGGTTACTATGAAAGCAAAAAGGTATAGAATTGTGACGATAGGGTTTTCAACCATAACTCCACACTATCCCCAAGCAGCCATAGGGGGAAAGACAACACAAGCAATGACAGACATTTATCATCAGGTAAGACAAACAACATACAACTGTTTCTGCATGACACAAGAGACATGGTCCAGTGCTTCAGTAGCCATGCATGCATGCACCAGGTGGTTGAAAGCACTCAACACCTGCATGCAATCATCCATTTGGGCACAGAAGTGCAGGGCCCAAAGGACTCTGTGCTTCTATATCATCATAGGTGCCTTCAGCACCTGTGTGAAGAAATCTGCACTTTCCAGGTGAATGAATGCACTCAGCTGTGCCTCATACCTCACAACCCACCTGGGGCATGCAGCAATTTAGCAGTGTGGTATTGCTTAATTACAATTTACAATGTGATCCTATGGGAATCAAATATCACAATTCCTAGGTGGTTGAAGGAATTCAGCTGTGCTTCATGACTCACAAACCACCTGGGTCATACAGTAATTCAGCATTACTGCACACCCTGTTGTGTGTTATTCCTTACTTACAATTTACAATGTGATCCTATGGGAATTTTATATTGCACTTACCAGGTGGTGTTTAAGTGTGCATGTGTATCCATGTTGCAGAAGCACTGGACCTTGATGATGAATTGTCCCTTTTGTCGTGTGGAAAGAGTTGTATGTTGCTTGTCTTACCTGATGATGGATGCCTGTGGTTGCTTGTGTTGCCTTGCCCACTCTGGCTGCTTGGGAGGCATGTAAAGTTAGGGTTGAAAAACCCAATGTCACATTTCCATACTTTTGTCGCTTTAATAGCAACACTCCCTGATGCATTAACTGAGTTTTTTTTTTGCAAAGAATAGACAGACAGACAGACAGACAGACAGACAGACAGACAGACAGACAGATAGATAGATAGATAGATAGATAGATAGATATTCTGATGATACAGTGATGCAGCCTTTCAGTCTTTCATACATTTGTCTCTATTTCTGCCCCTGCCCAAATTCATTATTGTTGAGATACCAATTTGCAGGTCAAACTTGAGGCCTTGGTTTTTAAATACATTCAGCCCTATTATTTTCAGCTCATGTCTGCATACCTTTTCCATATTATCATCACACAACATTATGTTATCAGTTCTGCTGAGATATATGTAATTGCCTAAAATTGGATCTGTGGAGAAGGAGAAAATTCCAGATTCATTAAATTTTGATGGAATTCCATGAAATTCCAAGAAATTGTGTGGAATGTCATCAGAATTTGGCAGACTTTCTGAAATGTGTTAATTTCATCAGACTTCTCCTGTCTATTGAGCTAGAGATCGGAAATGTGACATGGTAATGTGCTGATCAGTACTCAAACAGTGTGCCAGTATCTTGACATTAGGACACATCATCTCAAAATTATAGGTGCTGAATGTCTGTCATTTATTTGTTGTGTGAAATTTCATGAACATTTGTATCTGCTTGTAACTCAGGCACCTTTGGAGGTAGCAATCTGAAACTAGGGACACATATAAATGTGGTAAAACCCCTTATACCTGCAGTATTTTATTACATTTTGATAAATGCTTTCAAAATTATACTTAAATAACTAAAATCAAAATGTTGAAAAATTATATAGCTACCTATAACACAGCCCCTTTTAAAGTGTGGTACCTAAAACTTGGTGAACATGCCCATGTTGCACATTTCTTTAAATCATAATACTATGGAAAAATGTGGATAAGGTTTTGTTTAAATTAGATGAAAAAAACTGAAAATTAAATTTTGATGAAATGTTTGCCCCCCACAACTCACTCCTTTCAATCTAGTACTCTGAAATTTAGTATAGTTATGAAAGCCATTGATATCTATATATCTGGTAAATTTGGTATTATTTGGATACTTTGAAAACTGAACCAAAATAACAGAACCTTTAAATTTGTTGAAATTCAGTAGGATTTTAGATATTTTTTAATTTGCTCATAACTCAGCCTTCTATTGATCTAGAGACCTGAAATTTGGTATGAGTACTTGCTAATAGGAGTTCCAGTGGTGTGCCAGATATGACATTAGGTTGCATTGTCTCAAAATGATAGGTGATCAGAGTCTGTTATTTTATTTTTTGTAGAAAGTTCATGAAATGTTTTATCTGTTAACAGTATATATAACACAGATATCTTTGGAGCTAGAAATCTGAAACTGGGTACAGCACATACAGTATATAAATGTGGTAATAATTCATATACCTGCAAAATGTTATAACATTTCAATGAATGCTTTCAAAAGTATACTAAACTAAAATCTAAATTCTGGCAAAATGTTTGGCTACATATTGCACAGTCCCCTTTAAAAATTGACACCTAAAACTTAAGGCACATAACCATTTTGCAGGTTTCTCTAAATATTGAAACTGTGGTGAAATTTCAATAAGAAAGTTTAAAATTAGCTGACAAAACTGAAAATAAATTTAGATTTAATCTTGGGCTATATGTAACTCAGCTCCCTTTTAATCTAGGGCTCAAATTCAGTTCAATTATCCCAGCTATTAGTACCTTATAACTCCCAAATTTGGTATCATTTGGATATGTACTTTACAAACTAGACCAAAATAACTGAAATTTAAAATTTTGCAAAATTCCATTTAATTTTTGCTCACATTCTGCAACATTTCACATAATCAGAAAGGTAATTCCTTGGCATTCTGATGGTGGAATATTATATTTCACATATTTTTGTCTAAAATGTTTGTGATGCTATTGTTTGCAGTGGTAGCATATCAATTTGGCTAACGCTAAAAGGTGAAAGTAAAAATGGCACCAGCTTTAAAGCAACTGGGAAGATGGTGGCTTTTGTATTCCCCCCTCCCCGAGGTGCTATGACTTCAGAGTTGGTATTTATAGAAAGGGGTTGGGGGGTATATCCCCCAGCAAATACAAAACTTGTCATCTTTCCAGTCACTGTAAAGCTGGTGCTATTTTTACTTTCACCTTTTAGCCTTTGCCAACATGACATGGAACTGTTTGCAGCTGCAAACTTCCTTATCATGTTGTAATCTCATTGGTCCAGTAATAGCAGGGATTAACAAGTGTTTCCAGGAGAAGGGTGACTTTCAATCGGCTCCTAGGTGAGGTGATGGTTTACACTCCAGGCAGATGCTGGCTAACAGTTCAGTAAACTGTATGTATCCAAACTGTCACTACCTCTGTGTAGCATTTAACATATCTATGGGGATATAAGTAGCTAAACAACATTAACTAGAACTCCACAAAGATTTTTTCTTCCATTGTGGGAACAGATCACATCTCACGTGCAAGCACGTTGCAGGAAACTTCAAGATGTTGGTGACCATGGTGATTTATCAATTAATTTCTTCAATTGATGTCAGAGATAAAGTGGAGAATGTTTCTTTGCTTTTTGTACTTTAGCATACAGTCACTGGGTCCACTGCAGAGCTTACACAGAACAGTTCAAGACAGGACCTCAGGTCATTCTGGTTAATTAACCCCATTTTAAGGAACTGTCTTTGAAGCCAGATACCATTGCAAATGACAGACCAGTCTTCATTTTCTCCTTTTTAGGTAAGATCTTTCTAAAAAGTGGTGGTACTGTAACTTGAAGCTCATCTGGAGGCCTCTGATATCTATGAGCTGTGCCAGCCTGTTTTTAGGCCATGGCACAGCATATAGACAGCACTTGTTAGGGTGCATAATGATGTCCTCTTGACTAGAGATTGAGAAGATTGTTCAGTTTATACCTTTCTCAGTCTGTCTTCAGCTTCTTACATTACAGACCAAGATGTGTTGTTACTTCACCTGAGGTGCAATGAGTAACTCTTCAGGACTGTTTTATTTGCTTTTGATAACCAGTTAAGATTCACTAGCTGTAAATATGTCTATTTTCAGGTACAACCTGCAATGGTTTGAGTCCTTTTTCACAAGCAGAGTGCTGGGTAACTTTACCATACCCATGGCTCATCTGTGCTGTGGAATACCTATGGGGTCAATACTGTTCCCCATGTTGTTCGCAGTGTATATACTGTCTCTTGGTAAGGTTATCAAACTGTGTAACTTAGAGTTTATCTGTTATACAGATGATACTTAGCTGTTTCTGTCTTGTTTTCTCTGTGAGAGAAATGCTGACTCGATGCTAAACAACTGATTTGCCAGAATAAATAACTGGGTGTCATCTAGCTGGCTGACACTCAACCCAGAAAAACAGGAGATGTCACAGGTTGCATTGTGTCTTCATAGGCCTTCTGGCTTGGATCTCTGGGAAACTACAATAAAACCTGAAGACTTCATGGTTACACCTGTGGATTGGATAAAAGATCTGGGGATCATTTTGCATCACAGAATGAGGCTAGAACATCAGGTGTCAGTCTTGGATTGAAGTGGCTTTTCTTATCAGCATCACATCACCTAGGTAAACTCTGTCTGTTTGTGGCAGACCTGAAGTCACTGGGCTTTATTCTCAAAAGGGGCACAGATTGGTGCAAGATGCAACAAACAGTAGCCTGCGCTGAAGTCCAGTTCAGCAGGAAACTTGCACCTGATTCTTTAACTGGCAGGTTCCCATTGGAAAAGTCCCTAAGCTTGCAGCAACCCAGGCCATGTGCCAAAGAAGCTGTGGGGCAGCTGTGTGTCAGTTCAACAGGGCCCCCCACACCATCCAGCATCGATATGCCAATTATTGAGATGTGCTATAATTAAGTAACCCTGGTTGTCTAGCAGTCCCTTCCCCTGCCTCCATATGTCCATTATTGAGATGTGATATAACTAATTAACCCTGGTGGTCTAGTGTTCCCTCCACCCAACTCAATATGCCCATTATTGAGATGTGATACAATTAGTTTACCATAGCGGTCTAGCGGTCCCTTCCTCTGCCCTAATGTGCCTGTTATTGAGCTGTGCTTTGTTTAATTAACCCTGGGGGTCTAGCAGTCCTGCCCCCCCACCCTGGCAAGTAGTGCCCACCCTGGCAGGTAATGCCCACCATTGTACTCCTTCCAAACCAAACCCCAAGCCAGGACTGGCACACCTCACCTCACACCACCTCAGCTTGTGCCAACGGAACAGTCACTGAGAGTGTACTGTATAATACAGTACATGCTCAAGTATGCGCTCATTGAGTCACAATCAGTGAGTGCATTCTGTATTGTAGTATGCTCTCAGTGACAGCTCAGTCAGCGCTGGTTGAGGTGGTGTGGAGGTAGGGTGTGCGGTCCCCGGCTGGGGGTTTGGACTGGGGGGAGTTAGGTGGTGGGCACTACATGCCAGGGTTGGGGGAGGGGAAGCTAGACCACCAGGGTTAATTTAATATATCTCATCTTAGTAATGGTCATATCAGTGCTGGGGCAGGACTGCTGGACTACCAGGGTTAATTAAATATAAGGATCTGTTCATGAAAAGGGGTTACAAAGTGTGACATGAGTGTCAAATTTTCAAATTATTTCAAGATTACATTTGTGATGCATTTCAAGATATTATGACCCAAGTATGAAAAAATAAACATATTGGGAGATAAAAGACCCACAGGTTCCTGAGATAAAAGAACTGTATTGTGGTGAGTGTAACAAGTGACACCACACACTGTGGTGAATGTAGCACCTGACACAAAACATTTGTTTTAGTAGTAAAAACTTTAATAAACATGTAATGAGTTGTAATAAAACATGAGAAACAAATATTTATAAGAATTATATTATATTAACTGCAAATGTGTGGTTTTGGACCACGTACCTTGGTGAATGTAACAAGTGACTCCACACTTAAGTTTCACTTACTGAAACTATACTAAACATGCCCAACAACTAACATACTACTGCTACTGACTGACATACTACTACAGAACATGAACAAATTTGACAATTACATTACTGGCAAGTGTGATGCTTAACACCACATACCGTGGTGAATGTAACGAGTGACACCACACATTTGTTTCAGTTTTACAAAGTTTAGTGAACATGCCTAATGGCTAACATGCTGCTAATAATAACTGACACAGTGCTACAAAACCTGGAGAAATCTGACAATAACAGTAGTGACAGGTGTGATGTTTGATACCACTTTTGATACCACATACCGTGGTGAATGTAACAAGTGACACCACACTTATGTTTGACTTACTAAAACTGTACGAAACTTGCCTAACAACTAACATACTACTATTACTGACTGACATACTGTTATAAAACATGACAAAAATCAACAATTACATTACTTGCAAGTGTGATGCTTAACACCATATATCGTGGTGAATGTAACAAGTGACACCACACATTTGTTTCAAGTTATAAAAAATTTACTGAACATGCCTCATGGTTGTCACACCACTACTAATAACTGACATAGTGTTACAAAACCTGAAGCAATTTGACAATAATAACAGTGCTGTCCGGTATGATGGTTGACGCCACATATTGTGGTGAATGTAACGAGTGACACCACAAAGAAAATCCATTTTAACTATCCACTCCATATACACTGAATAATCCCTATTACAATTTATGCCCATCACTTTCCTTAGACATGTAGTTGTCACTGAAATATGCTCTCTGAAAATTTGCCCAACAATCAGTGAATGATGGTAACCTAAGTCTACCTGTGATGAATGTAACTGCAACCCTCGCTGTTGCATGCAGTGCTTATCTTCATGGAATGTAGCCCTACAAATGGAGGAACCATGTGTAAACAATGGGTTTTAAACCACAACTCAGCTCCTCCCTCTATGGTTGCTCCTTGGTTCTGATGGGCAGGTTATGACTTTGCAACTGTCACAGATAGACAGGCAAACATTGGATCTGATGTGACCCCAAGTACAGTGAGGGTCAAAGATTGATGTCCCTTTTGTGGGAAATATAGATCAGGTAGTAACACAGTCAGTTATCACAAAGGAGGCAAACTAGGAGAGAAGTCAGAAAATCTTTTAAAGTGCTAATAGCACAATTACAGATTTGGGGGCCATGTGGGTGAATGTAACATGCTGTGACACCAACTGTTACATTCACAACACTAAATACAAAGCGGCATAAATTAAAAATGGAGCATTACAATAGGCTAAAGAGTACAGATAATAAAAAATCACAACTCCATATTAGTAAATGGACTTACTTTAATAACGGAAAACAGTAAATAAAGCTTGCAAAAACAATTAATAAAACGTGTTTTTGCATGTCACGCTTTTTCAGGTAAAAAAAGCATCAAAATGGAGTGGGATACCCCACCAAACAAAAATATGGATACCCTAGAATTCTATAGTTATGTTAGCTATCTGCCCATATAGCCAGCATTCAGATTTAATCAAAAACATGCACCTGACAGTTCTTCCCTAGCCCATGATCATCTTGGTTTTCCTTCTCTGTACAGGTTTCACCTTTTTTTACAGTCCCCCCATAGGTGTGGACTCCAGAACCTTGCATAGTATTACAGGTGCGATGAACCAGATACCTATATAGGGTGCCCAGACCCAAACCATGTAGGGATTGATAGGTGAGCAAGCCTACATTGAAACCAAAGTGTCACTGCAATAGTATCCAGTACAGCTTCTACAGTAGAGGTGTGATATGTCTGGAGTAGGGAGCCCTGCTAATCAGCTGAACTGCAGCATTCTGCATGAGCTGCAAGTAGCACACAAGTCCCCTAATAGCCCAAACTAAAGATCATTACAGTAGTTCAGTCTTTTTTTTTTGTATTTACTATTTTTCTGCCCCCATCTCTCTCCACCAAGGTGGTTCCCTTCTGGCTACCCTAGGCTGGTGATCACCTAGTCCCTACCCGGGTAATTCCTCAGTGCCACCGGACCTTGCTCCATACTGCCTCAGCCTGCCCCTCCAGGGAGAAGAGGGAGGAGGTGCCTAATCCCCCTCTCAGTCCATTAGAATGTGTATCAGGAGGTCCTGGTGGTCTCCATCCAGAGCGCTGTTATGGGATCTGGAGCAGCCAGGTCTCTTCTACAACTGCCACAGTGGGTATTTCCTTTGTTCTGGTGAGGATGTCAGCATGCTAGGGGAGCCAAGGGGTGGAGCACACTGCAACATACTATCGTTCCAGCTCCTAGTTGATGTCCTCCTGCACCAACCCACATCAAGCAGTCCTGCTGGCAGTGCTTGTGGTTCTCAGTTTACTAACAGGTGACGTGTTGAATGTGAGGCCTGCAGTAGCAAAGTGGTTATTGAGCTGATCGAGGATCTCGGATCAATCTGTGAAGGAGGTGCTATTTGCCACAATTTGGGCTGGTAGTGGGGTGGCAGGGGAATGTCCCTCAACCTCTCTCAGTATCTGCCAAAAATTAGTGGAACAGTTTTTGTTTGCCTCAAGGGCTTCCTGGAAGAACCGTTGTTTTTCCAACATTACCAGTTGATGCAGGCATTTCTGGCTACCCGGAAGGACAGCCAGTCTGAGTCAGACTGCGACTTCCTAGCCTTTTTCCAAAGGGTATCTCTGTGCCATAAGGCCCTCTTAAGTAGTGGGCTAAACAAATCAGGTGCACGTTTCCTGGATTTGATTTTCCTAAAGGGTGTGTGCTGGTTGATAACGTTTACTAGCAGATCCTGGAAGATACAGAATGCTTCAGATACAGAGGGTGTAAGGTAGAAATCCTGCCACTTTATGTTCCCAAGATCTGTCAGGAAGGCTGGCAGACTGAAGTATTTTAGGTTGCACTTAAGCTTGAAAGTAGAAGTGGAGGAGAGGTGTGGAGATCACCTAACGCAGGTGACTGACCAGTGATCACTCAGATCATTGTGGAAGACCCCTGCATGAGAGATATTATGTGGCTTGTTGACAAGTATAAGGTCCAGAAGTGAACTTTGGTCAGGATTTTTCTTGTTAGGTCATGTAATGTCAGAGATAATCTGAGGGAGCCCGTGCTCATAGAAACATAGAAACATAGAATTTGATGGCAGTTAAGGACTGCTTGGCCCATCCAGTCTGCCCATTTCCCTGTCTACTGGATAAGCTGCAGATCCTAGTTAATCAGCAGCCTACTTCTTTCTATCCCCACCCCCTAGAATTGCCTTATGACTGTCCCATGCATGCTTGAATTCCACCACTGTTTTTGACTCCACAACCTCCTCCGGAAGGCCGTTCCATGCATCCACAACCCTCTCTAGAAAAATACTTCTTAAATTACCTCTGAGCCACCCTCCATCTTCAAATTGTGCCCTTGTTCTTGTACACCTTTTTTGAAAGATGCTACCCTCTTGGACTTTGTTGATTCCCTTGAGGTACTTGAAAGTTTCTATCATGTCCCCTCTCCCTCCTATCCTTGAGGCTATACATATTAAGCTCCTTAAGGCTCTCTTCATATGTCTTCTGGTGCAGACCCTGCACCATTTTAGTTGCCCTCCTCTGGACAGCTTCCATCCTGTCTATGTCTTTGCGAAGACTGGGTCTCCAGAACTGCACACAGTACTCCAGATGGGGTCTGACCAGCTGTCTGTACAGAGGGATAATAACTTCCTGTTTTCTACTGGTGATGCCTCTCCCTATGCATCCCAGTATCTCCCCAGCCCTCCTTGCTGCCCTCTCACATTGCTTGCCCACCTTTAGGTCATCTGATATGACTACCCCCAGGTCCCTTTCCATTTTTGTTGTTGCTTGTATCTTAACCCCCATTGTGTACTCTTCCCCTGGGTTTTTTGTTTCCCAGGTGCATTATCTTGCACTTCTTGGCACTGAATCTAAGCTGCCGTACATTTGATCATTCCTCTAACCTTGCCAAATCCCTTTTCATCCTTTCCACCCATCCTTGTGCATCAACTCTGTTGCAGATCTTTGTGTCATCTGCAAAGAGACATACTTTTCCTTCGAGTCCTTCTGCAATGTCGCTTATAAAGACATTGAAGAGGACTGGTCCTAATACTGAACCCTGCGGTACCCACATAGTAACTACCCTTTCTTCAGAGTGGACTCATTTTACTATTACTTCTTGTGTCCTATTCTCTGGCCAATTTTTACCCAGGCTGTCATCTTGGGACCCACTCCAGGCTAGCTAACTTGTATATTAATCTTTGTGGACTGTGTCAAATGCCTTGCTAAAGTCTAGGTAGGCCATGTGCACAGCCCTCCCTGATCTACTACTTTGGTCACCCAGTCAAAGAAATCTATCAGATTTGTCTGGCATGACCTTCCGCTGTGAATCCATGCTGCCTTGGGTCCTGTGCCCTCTGGCCTCTAGATACGTGACAATTCTTTCCTTCAGAAGTGATTCCATCTTTTTCCCTACCACTGAGGTTAAACTAACAGGTCTGTAGTTTCCTGCTTCTGCCTTGCTCCCACTTTTGTGAAGGGGAATCACATCTGCCCTCCTCCAGTCCTTGGGTACCACCCCATCCTCCCATGATTTGTTAAACAGGGTAGTCAGTGGTGTCACTAATTCCACCCTTAGTTCTTTTAGAATTCTGGGATGAATCTCTTCAGGCCCCATTGCTTTGTCCACCTTCAGTTTTAAGAGTTCTTTCACAACCCTTTCTTCTGTAAATGGGCTGGTATCAACTTCTGTATCCAGAGTGTTTCTACTGTTTGTTTAGATACCTCCCTCTTCCTTTGTAAATACAGAGCAAAATATTTGTTTAGTATCTCTGCTTTTCACCGTCACCTCTACCCACCTCCCCCTTTATTAAGCCTCACTATCTCTCCCTTGGTCTTCCTTCACTTCTGATGTACCTATAAAGGTTTTATTCCCTTCTAACTGAGTTGGCTATCTTTTCTCAGTTTGGGCCTTTGCTGTTCTGACTGCCTTCCCAGCTTCCTTTGCTTTAACTGATACAGTTCTCTGTCCTGCTCCTTCTGTGATTCATTGTACTTCCTGAAAGCTTTCTTTTCTCTTGAACCTTCACTGCCATTTCCTTTGAGAACCATAGTGGTTTCTTACATCGCTTAGTTTTGTTTATTTGCTTCACACAAAGGCTAGTTACCTCTGTGATGGCAGTTTTTATTATTCTCCATTGTTCTTCCACCCTCCTTCCTGCCCATTTGCTAGTGCATTCCTTAGGCACTCACTCATTTTACAAAGTCAGCCCTCCTAAGTCCAGTACCTTGCCTTTGTATGGCTTGACTCTATTGCTATGTTTATTGTGAACCATACTGTTCGATGGTCGCTAGTTCCCAGATGGCTACCCATCTACATCTGTGATCCTCTCTTCATCTCCATTTGAGAGAACCAGGTCTAAGATTGCTCCCTCTCGAGTGGGCTCCAATACCAGTTGTCTAAGGCATGCCCCCTGTAGGGCATCTAGAATTACCCCACTCTTCGAAGTGGCTGCTGCAATTGCACTCCAGTTAACATCTGGCATATTCAGATCGCCCATCAGCAATATCTCCCCTTTTTCTGCCTTACTAAGTATACTTTCTATCATTTCCTTGTCCATTTCCTCCCCCTGAGAAGAGGGTCTTTATACAACCCCTGTGCGGATTGTTGTGCCATTGCCGGTCTCCAAATTTACCCACAGTGCTTCTTCTCCTCCCTGTTTTCCCTTTTGTTCTGTTGCTTTGATTCCTTCCTTATGTAAAGAGCTACCCTCTTCCTCTATTACCTCTCTGTCCCTCCTGTAGATAGTGTATCCTGGTATGTTTACGTCCCAGTCATGGTTTTGTGTGAACCATGTTTCTGTGACTCGCCCGATATCCAGATGTTCCTCCTCCATCAAGGCCATCTAATTCAGGAAGCTTGTTACTCAGACTACGGGCATTGGTACTCATTATGCTCCATTTTTTGATGGCTTTACTTTCAGTTGCAGCATCCCCCACTGACCTTTCTACCTTGGTCTTTTTCTCATTTAGTACCCTGTTTTGTAGGGAGAGGCTGGGATTTTCCTGCTGCTTATCAGTGCCTCCCCCCTTGACTAGTTTAAAAGCTTGCCAATGAAGCATTTAAACCGATTGCTCAAAAGACTTGTTCCCTTCCTGGACAGATGCAGACCATCCTGCCAGTATAGGATGGTGTCCCTCCAGGTGGAACCCCAGTCGCCAATGAAGCCAAACCCCTGTGTTCCACACCATTTTTCAACTATTCATTAAACCGCGTGGTGCAAAGTACTCGCCTTACTCATGCCATTGATAGGCAGCACCTCTGAGAAGGAAACTGTGTGTGCATTTGTCTTAGGCCCTCCCCAGTTCTACAAACCCCTTCTGCACTGCTCTAATCTCATGTTGAGCCAAGTCATTTGTCCCTAGGTGGACAATGACATCCAGCTCAGACTCCTGTAGCTGTTCTCGTGATCCTGAGGATGCGCTTCCTGTCCCTCCAAGCCATGGCACCAGGCAGGCACCTTTACTTCAGTTTTCCCTGCTCCCAGTTCTATCCCCTAATAATTGAGTCCCCACCAGGAGCTGCTTCCTTTCCTTGTGGTGTCCTCTGCCTCCTTCCTGTGGGCCTCCCTTGTGACAGGTGTCCTCAGCCTCCTTAATCTCCTCTGTGGGTGATCTATAGGGAGCTGTGCTCCCCAGAATGGTGTATGGATTGTAGAGTGAACAACTGACTGGGTGTGCCTCTGTTCCACCATCCTCACCTCTCTGAGCCCACTGTGGTCCAACTGCTGTGCTTTCTTTGCAACCTCTGAGGCAGGTGGTGGCTGGTACTCCCTGGATGGGGAGGTTCCTTCTTACCATCCAGTCTGGCCTGGGGAAGGTTCTCTTTACTGCTGTCCAGTGTGGCCTGAAGACAGGCAAATTCCTCCTCAGGGCAGAGTTGTCTGCAAATAGGCAACATCTCAGCCTCCAGAAAGTCTCCTGAAGACTGCTGCCCCACAGCCATTACATTGCACTACTCCCCACATGATTATGTATTTTTTTTGTGTGTGTGTGATTGGTTTGTTATATAGCAATATATATATTATACAATGTGTATGCTTATATTTTCAGTGCTGTGTGCGAGAGGATATGACATTGATATGCACCTTGCACTCTTGAGGAAATGATGTCAGAACTCCAGGTATAAAGGAACTATTTCCAGGGGTGGGGGGTGAGGGTGGGAAGGGGTTGGGCCTAAACTGTGCCCTCACAAAACAATCAGCTAAGAGCTCTGACCCACTGCTGCGATGAGTGCCTTCCTGTCAGCAAGATACCATACACAACAATTTGACAGAGCAAATCTCCTGCTAATCAAACAGAGAAAAATCCAGACATCCAAGTCAGACACAGGTAAACCTCCCCAGCCCCAAAACAGCCTGGTGGTTTGTGCTTCTGAAAGCAGTCAGCCCCAAAATAAGTCAGCTGTGCTTTAAACTCTTCCTGCACTGAAAATCTTAAGAATTGTAACAAGACTGTCTTTTCCTGATTAAGTTCCTTATTTCAGCTTTCAGTTAGAAGTAGCCTCCACCTGTAGAATATCTGCTACAAACCAAAGACAATTGCAAGGTTCACCTCCCTCTGTTGTGAGGACAACTCATTTTCTTGCAAATCCTATGTTCAGTATTGTAGCTCCCAGCAAGAGGTAGCTTGCCTTAAACAATATTAGCTGTTCTGATGAGTTTGCTATAAAACACTTGCTTATAATACTATTGTTCTCAGGTCTGTTACCAAAGCTATTGGCTGATTAAGTAGCTTATGGTGTAATCACTTCCTGAGAAAGTCTGGAATTTCCTTTTAAGGCACACAAAAGATGAACCCAAAAAACAGTTTACTGTCTGGGTCAAATACACAACCTGTACCTGCACTTTTTCAGGATTTGTGACAAATGTTTAGCCCAGGGTTTAAACTCTTCCTGCACTGAAAATCTTAAGAATTGTAACAAGACTGTCTTTTCCTGATTAAGTTTTCCTTATTTCATCTCTCAGTTAGAGGTAGCCTCCACCTGTAGAATATCTGCTACAAACCAAAGACAATTGCAAGGTTCACCTCCCTTTGTTGTGAGCACAAATCGCTTTCTTGCAAATCCTATGTTCAGTATTGTAGCTCCCAGCAAGAGGTAGCTTGCCTTAAAAAATATTAGCTGTTCATCGCAGAAGTCCTTAAGCTTGTTTGCACTGGCATCGTTCCAATTAAGGGTAAGGTCACCCATGATAATGCATTCCGTGTTCGCTTTTTCCAGGAGAGAGTGAATATGGGGCAGTATACACAGGCCTGCTGCAGGAGATCTATAGCATGCAGCTACCAATAAGGCTATACCAGGTGAGAGGGTAATTTTGAAGGCAAGACATTCAAATTCTTTGGTCATTGATGTGCGGATAATATCAGAGGGTAGGAATTTATTTTTAATATATATATGGCAACATCACCACCTCTGGTCAGCCTGTCACACCTGATCAAGTTGTATCCCAGTATGTTAAACATTTTATCAGGAAAAGTATTTTTCAGCCAGGTTTCTGACAGCATTGCTACATCAGGCTTGGCATGTAGTACCCAGGCTTGGGCCTAGTCAAGTTTGTTGGCAAGGCTGCATACGTTCATATTATGTACCCTAAGTCCAAACAGAACACAAGGTGAAATCCACCAAAGCAGGAAGGGGAATGTTCAGAAAGGTTGACCTCAATTACTTTGTCAATGAATGAGTTTTGGACAAGGGAGCAAACTGCGAGAGGAGGTGGTCTGTGCCAGAACAGTGGGTGGATTCAAACAAGGGTGGGCCTGATAAGGGGTGGAAGAGGAGGAGGAAATGGAGATTTGGATAAGGAGGGAGAAGATGGTTATTGGGCTGTATTAAAAGTATTAGGAAGGGCTGGGCACACTGGATAGGCCGGTGGACCTTTTTTCTGCCATCACAGTCTATGTTTCTATGTAACCAGAGAGAACTCCTTATCTCATATACTGTATATCTGGTCACTAAGAGAGTTGAGAATTCTAACTTGTCTGGTGAATTGTTTGCAGAAGCCCAGCTTAATGCTATGTGTAGCTCTAGTGAAATTGTCACTTCAACAGCAATCGGTAGAGCATAGTTACATTTTCAAAAAATATATTTTTTAAAAATATCCCTATTTCACACCCTCTTGAGGCATCATATCACCATCCTCCACCCATCCAGTCCTACCCAGTTTTAAGAAATACCCTTCCCCTATCCACTTCAGCAGTACCCACAACCATCCTCCACTCAAGGTAGAAAGAACCTTTCCTCCACCTAATCATAAATCCAGTCCCACTCCAAGCCTCCTCTCTAGCCACCATGACAAAATTAAAAGACACCCCTCTCACAAGCCCCCACTGCAGCACCCATCCACCCTTTACCCCCCATGCCTAGCCTGAATGACCATGCCCACAACAGAAAATGGAAATCATGTTCCAGATATATGGTGGTGGGCACAAACCCTCCTCTCATTACATCAGCTTTCCACAGTCTGAGTAAACAGGAGTACATGCTCTTAACAATCAGCTGATTTTACTATGAATAGTGGCACTTTGTGTATTGCGCCATGTAATGACGTTAAAGGATTAAGCACTACACCCTCATATACTTTAAATTTTGTTTATTTTGTTGTCAACTCTTTCTAAAGCTGTCGGGGACATACGTGTTTATTTCAGTTTTTTGCTCTTCATTCTGGTCCCTTCTCACTATCCTAGGAGACTTCATTTTCTGGTTGTTGCAATCTCATTGTCCCAGAGAGTTGCATTAGCATATGAGAACGGGATGTGTGAGCACCTCCTTGATAGCATCGTATGCCTGTATACGTACTTAGAGTTCAACAGAATTTGCAGCAAAGTGTAAAATACTACATTTACCTTCAAGTGTCTTTGACTACTGCTTAGGAGTTGTAGCACAGATTTTTTGTTTCTTTCAAACTTTGTATTCAATGTCTTACCAGAGAGTTTTCAGCTTATTTGCACTTGCAAACCAGAGATACAGTACATGCGGTAAATGGGGGCTCTGACATCATGTCCCTACTGTTAATACAGATCTTAGGAACAAATGAGAATTCAACAATCTGAAAATGGAGTCACCCAGGATAGTTACAGGGGATGACTACCATTCGTAAAAGTAAACTAAAGCAACAGTTTATATCTTGAACAGCTACAGGAATGGAGGTCACTGGTGACAAGTAAACCAATAAAACATACCGTATACTGTGAGTGACTGTGTTGTTCCTTCCAAAACGTCTTTCTCACCTCCGAATTCATGGTACCATGTCAAAACACTTCAAAACAGTACTCACACCTCATTACCACTCCTGTCACAGACAGAAAACCTGCAGCTGCTTTCCTCAATGCAATATTGTAATGACTAAGCTAATAAAGTACTTTAGTAAGAGGGAAGTTCAGAATGGTTACCATGGTACTTTGCATGGATCTACTGGTGGACCCTCCACTCAATCAAGGCTGGGCTTCAGAGGGTTCTATGTCACCAAGTGAAATAATCCAAAGATGGGCATTTGCTGAGATGATTCTGACCTTGTGGCTGTCTCATCTTAAGCTCTGAGACAGGCACCCTTGGTTTAGGCTTTTAAGAGGGGTTTAAAGTCTTATCTGTTGTTGCTGGCCTACCCAGAAAAAAATATGTTAGAATTCTAATTGTGGATGAAGAACTGGCCTGTATGCCTTGTTTTTTTACACTGTATACTTCAGTGTATTAGTGTTTCATTACTGCCATTAATGCTGCTACTCCTTCTACTGCTACTACTATTGATCATACTACTACTTCTGTTACTACTACCAATGCTACTATCACTACTTCTTAATTTCACACCTTTGTGAAGCCTCATGCCCCAACTACTGTACTGAGCCAGGGACACACTGAGACATTATCCTCCCTCCCTCCCTCCCTCCCTCGTCCTCTGGCCATGCCTCCTCCAGCCACACTGTACCTATCAGAAGAGATCTAGGGTGCAGCTAGCAACTGTGAGCAGGGATAAGAAATGCCAAGCACTCGGGACTGTTTATGTTCTTACTCACCACCTGCTTGGAAGCTGTAATCACTGCAGGTGGGTGGAAATCTGCAGGGGGTCAAGCAGGCTTTATACAGCCCTTATGAAACTTTCCCCCCTCTGAGCTGGGGATGCCCTGAGACAGGATCCTGCCTCCTCATTTGGCCATGCCTGCTTCAGATGTTTGGAAGCTGTAATCACTGTAAGTAGGCAGATCTTTGCCAGGGGTCCAGAGGGTATGCCAACCATAAGGCAAAACCCACATGGCAAAATCCCCCACATAGACAATCTCGACAGGATTCGAGATTGTCGCTGTGAGGGACCTGAGGGTGACAGCCCACTCTTTTGCCGTGTGTTGCCCCCTCTAAATCAACTCCCACTTTAGAGTTGATAATCGATAGTAGTAGGGGCAAGAGGGGGGGCGCAGCCCCCCGAGAGAAGCACACCTATGTCAGACAGGCGAAAGATCACCTGTCGACATCGGGGATATCACTATGCTGGATATTGACAACAGTGTTGTTGCCTTGGCATAGGTAAACCCATCCAGAGGCCTTATACAACCCAAATTAATTTCTCCCCTCTGACCACTGCATCAAGCCAGGGATGCACTGAGATAGGCTTCTACTACCTCCTCCTCCAGCTTCACCTTCTCCAGCTGCATTGGACCATCTCCAAGATGGAGCTAAGAGCTGCAAGCAGGGATTCAATCCTCCCAACACCCAGGACTGTTCATGTTCTCAGCCACCACCTACTTGGAAGCTGCAATCACTACAGGCAGGCAGATCTCAGCCAGGGGTCCAGCAGGCTATACACAGCTCTCAAGCAGCCACCGCTCCAACTGCCACACTAAGCCTGGGATGCAGCAAGACAGGTTCCTACCTTCTTCTCTAGCCATGGCTCCTCTAGACACATGGAACCAATTGGAACTGCTCCAGGGTGAAGCTAGTAGCTGGGAGCAGGACTTTAATCTCCCCAGCACCCAGGACTGTCCATGTTCTCAGTTGCCACCTGTTTGGAAGCTGTAATCACTGCAGTAGGTGGGTTGATCTCAGCCAGTGGTCCAGCAATTTTTATACAGCTCTCATGAAGCCTTCCCCTCTGAGCTGGGATGCACCAAGACAGGATCATACTTCCTCCTCCAGCCTTGCCTCCTGCAGCTGCTTAGAAGTTGTAATCACTGCAGGTGGGCAGCATTCTGTCAAGGGTCTAGTAGGCTGTATACAGCCCTCATTAAGCCTCCCCCCAAGCTGGGGATGCACTGAGACAGAATCATACCTCCTTCTCTGGCCATGACTCCTCCAGGTGCACCAACTAGAAGAACTCCAGGAGAGAGTTACCTCCCTTTAAATTCTTGTCAGCACCAACAGTCCTCCATGTTGTGGTCTGTAGCACTAAGGCCCACAGGCACAAAGGATGTTGTAAGAGTCTGTTAGGGAGTTAGCCAGAAGAGGCGACCAGCAGCCAGAAACTCTGCCTGTGTCGTAAAACTACATATGAAAAGTTAACTGCATTGTTTGTGTAAGCATATTGCAACTAGGTCCCAGTTGCAACTTCTCTAGGTGTGCACTGTAGGTTAGTGGAGTAGTGTGTGCACTGTAGGTTAGTGGAGTAGTGTGCTTCTGCTACATTTGCTATTCATTGCTTTTGTAGGTTAATTTCATACATGTTTGTTTTTTCTGTACTATGGCTTGTATAGATTTAATTTACTAGGCTGTTTCTGTGTTATAGTTAAATCTTACAGCTACACCCTATCTGGGTGAGCACTATGAGGCAGATTTCATACCTATAGCAAATGTAGGGTTAACTTACTGGGCTGTTTCTGTGCAATAGTAAAGTCTCACAGCTACACCCTATCTGGGGGAAGACTACAAGATGGATTTTATTCCTGTTTTTGTGCTAAAGATGAGCCTTACTGCTACACCCTATCTGGGGGAAGACTACAAGATAGATTTTATTCCTGTTTTTTGTGTTATAGATGAGCCTTACTACTACACTTTATCAGGGGGAGCACGATCAGTCAATCTAGTCATCTGTTAGTACTTAGCTGCGTAGCTTGCTGATTGAACATCACATGTCATGAGCTATGAATTTGTTGATGGAAATCCACATCAGCTAGGTTTAACCTCATTAATAGGCCTGCACAGGGATGGGGTTCAGAGGGGAGGCAGTTAGTAATGGTGGCCGTGGGGCACTCTTCTCTAGGGATATGCTCTGGAGGAGAGGATGCTGCCCCATCTGTAGGATCATGGCTGAGATCCAGGCTCAGCTGGTGCCATCAAGGGTAGGAATATCTCAGTTGTGTCTCCAGCCCACTCCCCACATCTTCACTCCCCAAGAGACCCACTGGTCTGGGGGGAGCTGGAGAGTGGCAGGGAGGGAAGGGAGGCAGGGGTAGCAATAAGAAGGTTGTCCAAACCATGACCATCCAGACAGTCAACCACTTTGCACCCCCTAGAGGAGGCTCAGGCCCCTGACTCCACTGATGGGGACTCCAAGTCTCTTGATGGGAATGGGTACGGCAGTGTGATGGCACCCAAGAGGAGCAAGTCTACCAAGAAAGATTTAGTTGTTGGGAACTCAATGATTAGAGGGATAGAGAGGATGGTGGATAGGGATCCTGAATTTTGGGGGATGGTCCATCACCTTCCTGCTGCATCTGTAATGTGGGTAAACAAGTATTTTATTGCTGCTGACATTTTCCTTTATATTTCACTGCTTCAATGATAGCGTGGGGCATGCAACCTAAACCCATGACTATGCTATAGGTGAGCAGTAAGATGGGGAAGAGGGGCAGCTAAAATGTCAATTCACTGTGCGTGTGTGTGTGTGTGTGTGTATGTGTCAGAGAGAGACAGGTACAAAGACATAGTAACCAGAATGTCATTTTGCCTTATTGGACAGTTGGCTGTTGCCCTATCCAATGGTGTGAGTTCCTTGTGGAAGACTCTAGAGGCTTGGGAATAACAGCCTCCATAATAACCAGAGTGTACTTTTATTTGGTAGGCTGGCTGCCTCTGGACTGTCAGTCCCTGGTGAGAGTATAAAACAGCTACAATCTCCAAGAGAGGGGAAAGCAGAAGAACTGAGGGGGAATCCATGCTGACTGAGCTGTCCCAGCCCATGAAAGAGAGCAGGAGAGCTGGGAGATCCATGCTGGCCTAGCAGGAGAGTGGTGGGGGAATCCATGCTGGTTCAGCTAGCCTAACTCCTGGAGGAGAGAAGGATAAAGGGAGATTGCTGGAGCTGCTGCCTGGAGAAGTTGACCATAGGAATTACAGTGCAGTGGGGAATTCCTGCAACCAAGAACAAAAGACTGAGGAAAAGAAGAGAACTGATACTGATTTTGCATTTGAGCTGCAAAAGTTTTGTTTTGTTTTTTGTGATGGGAGATATGCCCAGAGGACCTTCTGCAGTGCTAAAGAAATAGCACTGGCAACTCTCTTGATTCTGTTAGATACAATGTGTGCTTGAGGGTTCTGGTACTGCATCTCTCTGAATTCGTTTTGTATTCAAGTTGATGGGTAAAGAGGCATTCTATTATTTCATCTTAGTAGGCTTGTAATTCTGGTGTACTGCAAGAAGCCTGTGTTTGTGCCTGCTAAAAGGAGAGAAGATCATTTTTTAAGCTAATTTGTAGTGAGCAAAAAGGAGCAGACCTGAAATCAATTCAGGATAAATGTTTTTAGTTGTTTTATCACTGGGAAAGCAGCTTGAACTAGAGAAATCAGGGGCAGAAGTTATCCCCTAATGTTTCTGACAGAAGTAGCACATACGGACCACCAGAAGTGATTCGTTTTGGCATGTGCATAAGAGGTTTACTGTTTTTCTTCTTGCATTTAGCACTGTGTGAAGTTTTAAGATTTTCCTAAAGAAACAAAACAGTTGCCCACTTTGGCCAGTGGACATGCTGTAAGAACATCAGGTGGTGTGTAACACACGTATGTATCGATCTTACTAGACATCTTCAGAGTGTGAAGATGATTAGTAAGGTTGATACATAAGTTCATAATAGCACACCACCTGATGATGCTATGCAAGTACGTAAACCTGATGTTTTTATGGCATCTCCAATGGGAGATGTGGGCCACTGTTTTGTTTCTTTAGCATATCTGCCTGGTTTGGCTGTAACCACAAGTATTGTTAGATGCTAATTTTGGCCTTCTTACAGCTCTGCTTACCAGCTTCATGTAAAACTAATTTGAAAATTAGGCTGATTCTGTACTGAAAATTTTGGCGATGAAGCTGTTCTGCAGCAAGGAAATGGCCAGCACTTATGTTCTTATAAAGACTGCCTCTACTACAAATGTAATGTGGGTGAGCATTTCACTCTTTTGTATCTAAATTACATGTTAATAAAGCCATTGCGCATAAATGAGACCATTGGCCTGAATTGTTTTAAGTTGCTGCTGATGGCTCACATGGGACCCTGTGTTTTCTCTTGAGTGGGTGTTCTACAAGAAAACAGCTTGAATGTTTACTGGTTCTGGGCTTGGAAAGTGTCCCTCTGAGTGCGCCCATCATTAGGGCACCAGGGATTTCCCTTTGCTTCCTGGTTTTAATGTGGAAGGCTGTGCCCCCCCCACACCCCCTAACTGATGATTCTAACTCGGGGGGGGGTGGACCTAGGGGAAGGGGTGGTGAATTGTGAAAATTGGTGTCCTGTTGACAGGCACACAGGACTGGTGCATGGATGGCTGGAAAGGATGTTTACTAATTGTAGCATTGATGAGCTAGGGTAATTATTGTTCTTTTTATGACTGGGTGTAGTTTGATGAAATTAAAAGCTTTAAAAGGAAAACATTTACTCCTGCTGGCTAGACCTAGACAAACATATAGAACACAAACATATTAAATTACTATACAGTAATTGAGCTGAAGTCAGAACATTAGGTTCTTATGTTCATATTACTGCTGCAGTACATTCCCTCACTGAATCAGTGGTCCTGGATGTATCACTATCACATGAGACAGGCGACACTGTAGGACAAAGAAGAGTAATAAACCATGCTAACATGGCAATCCCCAGAGGCCACAAAACTAGTAGTCAAATTTAGAAAAACCTCTTATCAGAAAACAAAGGGAAGGACACACTAGGACTAAACAAACAAATCAAATACTTTTATTTAATTTTCTGATTTTACTTTTTTTCTACATTTCTTTTGTAAAGTCCAAAAAAATGCATCTGGTAGGGTGCGAGGGAATGCAGGTGCTGGCACACGATTGAATCACTGATGAGAAAACAGACTTGTGGCAGCATTCTGAAATATGCTTCTCAGATGAATCCTGCAGTTTATGAACAGCTAAGTTTTATTTCATTAGTTATTTGTTTGAAGTGAATGTGGAGTGAGTGAACGATTTAGCTGGAGGACAGGAATGCTATATGGCAGTGGGGCATAAATCAGGAGAGTGAGCAGCATCTCACTAACAGAGAAAAACAAACATAGCTGGGAATGGTGTTGTTTCCCTCTCCCCAAAGGTGGCTTTGATTGGTGTCTCCTGGCCCCCTTAATTTATTGGTATTTTTTAAAGTTAGTGTGTCAGCCCAAGCCCCATAAAGACAACATCTGTCAAAAGCACTCACTGATACTGATCAGCTTTCAGTGAGCATATGAGAGGGAGCACACACACAAACTGTCACCAGTGAGATGGCATTTGGCTTTTATGGATGAAACGAGGGTACAACGGATAAGTGGCAGCTATTACAAAATAAAAAAAAGAACTTCGCTTTTAGAGCTCTATTGTATATTTCATTGAGAGTGGTGGTTGGGGACGTGTGAGGGAGGGGTTGTCACTGGGGCAGTGGACTGGCTTGTGGGCGGGCAGATGGAACAAGGAAACACATCACTACTGACATAAAAAAAACATTTTTTTTATTTCATTTTTGTATGTAATATATGTTGTGGCAAATTCAAACAAGAAGCTTATTGCACACCAGAAACAGACGAGTTATGGTGTTGACTCATATCAAAGAACAGTTGATGTTGAAGCTTAGACTGACTTTCTCTCTGTTGGTGGCTACTGTGAGGGAAAAATGGTGTCTGTCACATTTGTGAAAGTTCTAATGGCGCAATGATTTTGAGCGTGTACTGCTTCTAGGTTGGCAGGACTAGTTTTAGCTGTGCGTTAGACATTTCTAATGCACAGCTAACAGCCAATCAGATTGCTCAAAATCCTTAGCCCATTTTATATGTTTGCATATTTTGACTGGGGTATTCCTTTAATTGTTGCTTTTGCCCAAGGTTGTTGCTTAGTTGCATATTATGTTTTTTTCCTGTGGTGGGGGATGATTAGGGATGGACACATTTTTTCTTCCAGCAGTGGAATTCTGGCAACATATTGATTTCACTTCCATGAAATCTTGCGAAATTTCCATTAAATCTTCACAAAATGTTGCCAAAATTGTAATTTCAGTTATTTCCATCTAGTATAAAAAGCATTCACCCAACTTGTACCAAATGTGGTATGCTGGCTGTCCCAGTGCCCATACAGACATGTACAATGAGTCATTAAAAATGACTGAGTTATAAGCCTGCAAACTGTCACAAATTTTCAAATTACAGTTAACAACTATATAAACTAAAAGTGTTTGTAAAAATTGCAACAAATGTGGTGTGGTGGTGTGGTGACATTATCCATACCCATACATATGAGTGCCAAGTTTCAGATTGATAACTTTAAAGGTGACCAAGTTATAAGCCTCCGAACTTTCCGAAATTTAAATTGTATTTTGCAATTACATAAACTGCTGAATTATAAGCCCCTATATGTTTAAAGATAGAGAACAGAATATCACCAATGTTGTTAGGTTCGTTGACCCTAAATATTAGACTTTAAGGCAGCCACCATGGCCCAGCATCAGAATGTAATGCTGCCATGCTGATCACCCGGGTTCAGAAGCAAGACCTTGGATATCATGCAAGGAGGCAGGTCATAACTAAACCTTACAATCACTATTTAGCGGCTTCCATGAATCTTCCAGAAAAGCATGCATCTAAGTTTTCAGTCATCTAGCTCCAAAGGTGGCTAAGTTGTAACCATAGAAATATTTTCAGAAATGTTCACATGAATATTAAATTGCTAGACTTTGAGCATCTATAACTTCTCCACCCTTTATCAAAATGCCATGAAACATGGCAAGCTTGTATGGCCTGTACCAGACCATGTGTATGCAAAATTACAGACCTCTAGATTTAACACAGACCAAGCTATGGCCAATTAAAACATTTTGCAAAATTCTGACTGTCACAAAACTTTGTGAAAATTCATGGAATTTCATGAAAATTCCATGACTTCACAATTTGCTAATTTCAACCACCTCTAGGGCTGAATGGTGGTGTTGTGGCCCTACTCGTTCTTCTGCCTCTGATTATTGGACTGCACCTTAATAAACATCCTCATGCAATGATGCAATTTTGGAAGCTTCTGCCAGACCTTCTAATGCCTCAAATTTGCTGTCTAAAAATATAAAATAATTTAAACGTTGAAGACTAAGATTAGTTTTGTCTTGGGCCTGTCATGGATTGGGTCATTCTATGATGCAGGAAATATGGTTATCAGGCATGCCAAAGGAAGATGAACATTCTTAACCAAATAAACTGCACATACTCAGGGAAATCAGTGGAGAAACATATCTTTATTAACCCCTGAAATGTGAACAGAATTAGAATGTATTAGAGTTCTGGAAAGATATATCGGTTCATGGCCCTCAAGGGTTAAGAGATAGCAGAGTTAAAACATGGCCTAATGTATGCCACCTGATGCATTTCTCCTCCCAAACAGGCTCTGGCAGAACCTCTTGGGAGTTGAAATCGGATAGGTTACAGACTATTTTTAATGGCATTTGTTTTGTGTTGAATTTCTCTGGAATGGTTCTATGTGATAATGGTGATCACTGATGGGCGATCACCATTGGGTGCAGTCACATCACTGCAAGTTTTTTTCAGTGATGGACTCCTCAGCGCACAGCAACATGGCACTGGGGACTTGGATTTTTATTGTTTATGGGGCTGCAACCCCGACACCCTACTTAAATATTCTCAACTCCAGCAGGTGGTGGCATGTTGGGGGGTTCAACTTGGAGTAAAAAACTCGGCCGGCACAATAAAAGCACCCATGCCTGGATCCGAACCCAGCACCATACCCACCACAGCCACGGACCAACCCCCAATGCCATGATGCAGCTCAGCAGCTCACTGCAGTGCCACCCCCTATAGCTCCTCCATACCCTCCCAGCCCATGCTCAATATGCTCGCTCCCCCTGCCCCATGCATAGACATATAGTGACATCCAGTCATTATTTTGCCCACCCCACCATCTGGCCACCCAGCTTCCTCAATCGCCCCATCCACAAGTGCTATGATTAAGTCACCCTTTCAGCAGGTGTCCAATCGTGGTCACAATCATCATGGAATACCCTTTGGAACTGCCTATCATTGCCAATTATACCAGGCAGCTGGGTATCTTACCCTGAGAGACTTAACTTTTGTATGGTTGTAATGCTACATAAATCTTGTCTGGGGTTACTTCCTCAAAGCATTGATTGTTTTTTTTTTTTTTTTTAACAGAGCAGTAAATTGTTTGGGAGCCAGGTCTTAGAACACAGCCACTGTTAAAGCTCACCTAAAGAAATAATTGGTATCACCGAGACTTGGTGGAATGGAATGAAAATAATATGTGGGGGTTAGAAATAGAAGGATACCAGTTATATAGAAATGACAGAACATACAGAAAGGGAGACAGAGTGGCAATATATGTCAGTAACAAAATTACATCTACAGACATAACACACAAAATAAAAGAAGATTTAAATACAGTACAGAGACAATGTGGCTTAAAATTAGCAGAGGGTGTCTAAAATCATTTGTCACAGGGATTATATATCATCCCCCAAACTGCACCACTGATACATCTAAATCTATCATTAAGGAAATGGAAAAAGCAGGTGAAGTAGGAGGGTTGGTGCTCATGGGACATTTAAATATGAGTGAGATTGTATGGTCAAATAACAAAGCTTTAAGTTACACTGGGGAACAGTTCCTAGATGTATGTAAAAGAAGTAATTTACTGCAGTGTGTGTAAAAACCTACAAGAGAAAATCATGTACTGGAAGTGGTAATTTGCTCTGAACATATAAAAGTAGACTCATGTAAGGTGGGTCCCCATTAGGAAACAGTGATCATAGTATGGTATTTTTTACCATTTCTTATGAATTTGTACCCCAGACAAGTCAAACTGAGATTTATCTGCTTGATAAAGCAGATAAAAACTAATAAAATCAATGCTGGAAGACACAACGTGGGAAATTACAGTACAAAACAAAGCCACTGAAGAAATGTGGCAGATAATTAAAATCAGGATATTACAGATTGCAAATGAATGCATTCCAATTATAAGGAAAAATAAAAGAACACCAAGAAACCAAAATGGTTCAATAAAAAGATTAGGAGACTAATTAAGAGGAAAAACAAATGAAAAAAATTGCTCACCTTAGTAATTATGTTTCTTCTAATGGAGTCTTGCTGTATTCTGACTATTGCAGTTAACCCCAGCACTCAAACTGCCCCGGAGAGAAGAGGGTTAATTTTCTATGCAGAGCATAGAACGCTGAGCTCTAGCTCGGTTCAAACCTCTGTCTGCTGCACTAGAAGCACAACCGTCAGATTCTTATGAGCTAATACTAACTACTATGTGGAAATTGTAAAATTTTTACCAGCCAAATGGCAACCAAATATTTTGGATCCCCAAAAGACTCAAGTCAAGAAATCCAAAATCAAAAACCAGGTAGTGAACAACTTAATACTGTTAAATTAATAATATAACCCACTCCCCCTCTCTAAAAGGAGAGAGTGCCCAAATGCACCTCTGGGGTGCAACACTGCACAGACAGTGCTGGGCAGGAAGCTGGTACGCTGCCAAAGATCAAGGGCTGGACCAGTAATGGTTTCCGCTATTGGAAAGGCCTCCATCGGGTATCCCCACTCTTAAGGATATCCATAAGGGGGTACTCCACCTTTTTCTGGATGGACTCCAAGGGCATCCCGGTAGAATCTGAAATAAGGTGGAGAATGTCCTGAAAGGAGGAGGGACCATCCTCTAAGGCAGCCCACTTCCCCAAAACAGCTTCTGAGAGGGGAGGCAGGGAGGGAGGTCAGAATACAGTAAGACTCCATTAGAAGAAACATAATTACTAAGGTGAGTAATTTTTTCTTCAAACCACATGAAGTCTTGTTGTATTCTGACTATTGCAGACTACCAAGCAGTACCTCCATGGAGGAGGGAATCGAACCTACCTTAGGAATAGGCTCTGCAGTACTGTGGTACCAAACCGAGCATCACTCCTAGCCTGGATGTCTAGGGAGTAATGTTTGGTAAATATATGGACTGTTTTCCAGGTGGCTGCTTTACATATCTCTAGCAAAGGAATATCCCTGGCCACAGCCAGGGAAGCAGCTGTACCTCTAGTTGAATGAACCCTCAGATCTGAGGGAAGTATTTTGCCTAGCTTCTCATAGCAGAATTGAATACAAGAGACAATCCACCTGGCAATAGTTCTCTTAGTGGCAGGTTTGCCCTTCTTCACTTCCCCATAAGTGAGAAACAACTGGGGGAGTCAAACCTGTGAGACTTAGTATGCTCAATGTAGTAACTAAGGGCTCTTTTAACATCCAAACTGTGTAAACTTCTTTCTCCTGAAGAAGAATGATCAGTGAAGAACACAGGGAGAGACATAGATTGGTTCATATGAAAATCTGAAACCACTTTAGGTAAAAACCTCCTGTTAGTTCTAAGGACCACCTTATGGAATGAGATAAAATTAGGCTTCACTGACAGAGCTTGCAATTCACTGATACACCTGGCAGAGGTAATAGCTACTAGGAACACAGTTTTCCAAGTCAAGTACTTAAGCGCTGTTGAAGACAAAGGCTCAAAAGGGGGTTGCATAAGCTGAGCAATACAAACATTAAGATCCCAAGCAGGGGTAGGATCCCTAAAGGGGGGATTGGTATGAAGCAATCCCTTGAAAAATTTACAGAATACAGGGTGAGATGACAGTGAGGAAGGCTTTCCCACTAACAGAAAAGCAGAAACGGCAGACAAATGTACTTTAAGAGTAGCTGGTCTGAAGCCTAGGCCATTAAGATAAGCCATATAATCCAGAACTGTAGACAATTCAGCAGTGTCTGGGGATATATGCTTCTTGGAACACCAAATGCTGAATCTCTTCCATCTGGAGTCATAAATTTTTCTGGTGGCAGGCTTTTGAGAGGCTTTGAAAATATCCAGAACCCCTTGGGGCAGATGGAAATCTGCATACTCTAACTCTTCAAGAGCCATGCCTTTAGATTGAGAGATCAAAGACTGAGGTACCAAATCCTCCCCTCAGAGGAAGTTAACAGGTTGTAGTTCCTGGAAAGAGACAGGGGACGATGGACTGCTAGGGGCAGCAATGGGGGTACCAAGGCTGCCTGGCCCAGTCTGGAGCAATCAGAATCACTGTGCAGGGCTGTGACCTTATCATGACCAGAACCTTGAACAATAGAGGAAAAGGAGGGAAAGCATACAGAAATTTCCCCTCCCAGTTCAAGTTCAGAGCATCCAGAGGGATTGAGCCCAAGACTGGGGGTCTGCAACAAAACAGAGGAAGTTGGTGATTGTCTGGGGCTGCAAAGAGATCTATCTCTGGAGTGCCCCACCTTGAAAAAATCACTTTCAACACTGGAGGGTCCAGGGACCATTCGTGATGGCCCTGGGAGATCCTGCTCAATGCATCTGCTAGCACATTGTCCTTCCCTGGAAGCTGGACTGCTATCAGAGAGGTCTGCAGAGAATAAGCAAGGGACCACAGTTTCATGGCTTCCGTGCACAAGGCCATGGACCGAGTTCCTCTCTGCTTGTTGATGTACCACATGGTGGTGGTGTTGTCTGTCCTGACCTGAACCACCTTGTTCTGCACTGACTGAGAGAAAGCTTGCAAGGCCAGAAAGACTGCCCTGAGTTCCAAGAGATGATATTAAGAAGGGATTCCTGAGGAGACCATAGTCCTTGGGCTGTGAGAGCCCCCAGATGGGCTCCCCACCCCAGTAGAGAAGCATCCACGATTAAGACCACAGAGTGAAACTGAGAGATGAATGGGACTCCTTGTCAGAGGTTGCCCTGATCCTGCCACCATTGGAGAGCCTGGATCAGAGTCTGAGTCACTAGAACTAATTTGGTTATAGAATCTTTCTTCTGAGACCAAAAGGCCCTTAGGCGAAACTGAATGTGCCTCATCTGAAATCTTGCCCCTTGGACCACTGCTGCAGAAGCTGCCATGTGGCCCAGAAGCTGAAGGAAGTGCCTTGCTGGCTGAGAGACCAGAAGGTGGAATGAAGAAGCCAGCTCTACAATAGCCCTTGCCCTTTACAGGGGAAGAAAAGCTCTTGCTTTGACTGTATCCTACTCTGTACCTATGAAGGTGAGGAGCTGTACAGGCTCAAGAACTGACTTGGGAAGATTGGCAAGGAATCCTAGGGAAGTGACCACCTGCTGAGTCACTAGCAGGTCTGACTTGACTTGGTCTGGGGACTGACCCATAATGAGCCAGTCGTCCAGGTATGGAAATATGGAAATATTCTTCCTTCTTAAAAAGGCCACTACTACTGCTAGGCATTTTGTGAATACCCTCGGAGCCGATGTCAGGCCGAAGGGCATAGCTTTGAACTGATAATGGCCTGAAGGCAATTTGAACCTGAGGTACTTTCTGTGGGAGCACCAGATGGGAATGTGAAAGTAGGCATCTTTTAAGTCCAGGGAGGCTAGCCAGTCCCCTGGCCTTAGAGAGGGAAGGATTATTCCCAGAGTCACCATTTTGAATTTTGGTTTTAAAAGATGCTTGTTCAGGTATCGTAAGTCTAGGATGGGTCACCACTCCCCTGTCTTTTTTGGGGTAAGGAAGTACCTGGAGTACAGACCTTTGCCCGTGTGCTATGTAGGAACTCTCTTTACAGCCTTTAGAGCAAGTAGAGATGAAACCTCTGCCTCTTAGGCAATGGTTTCGGAGATGCTTGCAGGTGGAAAAGATCTGGCCCTCAGCTTTGGAAATTTCTTGAAGCTGAGAACCAGCCCCTGGCTTACCACCTCCAGGACTCACTTGTCTGAGGTAACAGACATCCAGTCCTGGATGAAGTAAGCCAGCCTGCCTCCTACAGGAATGGGGGAGTCGACCCGGGCTGACACATCAGGGTGTCTGCTTGGCAGGAGCCCTAGGTTGAGGAGTGGATGCAGCCCTGCTCATCCCCCTTCTGCCTCTCCCTCTGAAGAACCCCCTCTGAGGAAAAGGAGAAGAGGCCTGTGCTTGGTAGAAAGGCCTATGAAAAGGCCTGCCCCTGCCCCTAGCTTGCTGCCTTTAAGGAGTTGTCTGCCTTTCCTTGGCCTGTGTACTCCTATAGGTAGTCCTATACTCATCCATCTTTTTCATATAATTCTCTGTCTGCTCCCCAAACAGAGAATTATCCACCACATTGAAATCCATGGCCTTAGCCTGGGTGTCCTGTGAGAGACTAGTACATCTCAGCCAAGCCATTCTCAGAAGAGCCACAGATATAGCCATGACTCTAGATGACACATCATTGGAGTCCACAGCAGCATGGAACTGTACCTTAGATGTCTCATTCCCATCAGCAGCCACCCCCTCCAGCTCTGAGGCTAGCTGAGGGGTGGCCTGCTTAGCCAGTGCCAGTACAGTGTCCCACCTGGACTTCTGGTACCTGGCTGCATAGACCATATAATTAGCCTACCTGAGTGCCAAGGTGGATGCCATGTACTGTTTCTTTGCCATGGCATCTAGCTTCCTAGAGTCTTTATCTGGGGTGTGTGAAGCCAAGGATATATTAGCTTTATCACAGGCTGCAGCCTGCACAACCCCAACATGGCTGCATTGTTGATACAAGTACTCTGTACCTGAACCTGATAAGGTGTATCTTTTTTCCATCCTTCTGTCGACAGGAGGTACAGAATTTGAAGTTTTTAAAATCTTTTGTGTCTGTTTCCCAAAAGACTTTTGAAGGGGAATAGACAGTCTCTCAGACTCCAGGATGTCCATCATCTCCACATAATCAGGTTCCTCTTGTTCCTCCACGGCTTCCTCCACAAGGAGCTGGGGGGTTTCTGCCACTTTTCTGTAAAACATGTAGTGGGAAGGGGACTCAGAAAGTCTAGGAGGGGAAACACCAGAAGGCCTGTCTGGCGAGATGTCTGGTTCAGTGTGCTCATCCAGACCTTCCCCACCATCGTCATCATTATCATCATCATCATAATCTTCATCCCCCTCCAAATCCAGTTCATAAAAATCTTCAGAGGCATAACCTTGAACCGGAGGAACCAACCGAACTGAGCACCTGCCAGAAGGTGCCGGATCAGATGGAACCGGGGGAAGCAATTCCACAATCCTTATTGCTTTGGCAATCTCTTTGGTGGTTGGAAAATGGGTCTCTGGATCCGAACTGCATGATTTTTCTTTTCTTTGTCTTTTTGTAGGAACCGATCCCTCTGGATCGGCTCTCCTCTTGCCCGAAGAAGTATCACTCTGGTCAGAGGGCACTGCCTCAGGTTCAGCCGGAACCAAACCGGGATGGCCATCTGTGGACTTCACAGCCTCCTTATCCCTAAGCCTACCTAATCTTTTTTCAAGGGTAGACTTAGGGATATTTTTACAGATTTGGCAATCTGAATTGAGGTGGTCAAACCCCAGACAATAGCCACAGGTGGTGTGGGAATCAGCCTTAGCAAAGACCTCCCCACACACTGCAGTGTTGAAACTCAGTGGGCCCGGTTTTTCTTTTGGGTTTCTCAGACATAGCCATCCTAACCACAAACTTACCCTTTTTGAGGCAAACAACCAGGCAAGACACCCTTATCGGTTTCTAACCATGTCACGGGTATTGGAAAAAAACACAAGAAAATGCAGTTTTTTTAAAAACGATAAGGACCAGCAACCACACTCTAAGTTTAGAAATAAAGACAGAATTTGTAATTCACTAAATGGCAAGTTCATCTGAACCAGTCGAAAATCAATTTTTACAATTTCCACAAGTTTACTATGTCTAGTTCACTACCTAGTACTTACTGTACCTCAGACAGCGATCTGAATCGAAACTTGCAAAAAAATAATCGGCAAAACTGAAGACTTTAACTGACTTTCGAACTGCGAGCAAAGGAGAAATCTCCGGAGTGACTGTTCAGTTAGGCGGAATAAAGAATCTGACTGTTGTGCTTCTAGTGCAGCAGACAGAGGTTTGAACCAAGCTTGAGCTCAACGTTCTATGCTCTGCATAGAAAATTAACCCTCTTCTCTCTGGGGCAGTTTGAGTGCTGGGGCTAACTGAATTAGTCAGAATACAGTAAGACTTCATGTGGTTTGAATATACAAATAACAAAAACTGTCAAGTACAGAAACATCAAAAGAAGCATTTAAATTAGCACAAAGGAATGCAAAAGGTAAATTAGGAAAGTCAGAAAAATAATGGAGAAAAAATTGGCAAATAGGGCAAAAAAAGACAATCTTAAGGAATTCTTTTCATATATAAATTCTTTAGAAAGACTCCAGTCACAGGTTGGACCTATATCATACAAAGAAAGTTTCATCAAGAACACTGCAGAGCTTGCAGAATTATTTAACACCTTATTTTATGGAGTTTATGGCAAGTATCAACAGCCTTTTAGCATAAAGAAAAGTTCACACAAAGATTAAATAAATATCACAGAAGAAGAAATTATGACTAAAATAAAACATCTTAAAACAAACTCATCTCCAGGCCCAAATAAAAATATCTGCTAGACTACTGCAAATTATGTCCAACCATCTGACACTGCTAATAAAACTACTTTTTGAACAGTCACTAGGTACAGGTATAGTACCAGCTGACTGGAAGGCAGCCCATGTAAATGCCTATTTTCAAAAAAGGAGACAAGTCACAACTACAAAATTACAGGCCTATAAGCCTTGCCTGTGTAATCGGTAAAATATTGAAATAAATTATTAAAGATAGGCTGAACATAATTCTAAATAATTGTGACTTGAATCAACAAGGGTTCAAAATGACAGAAGCTGCAACACCAGCCTCCTTTGCTTTTATGAAAAAGTTAATGAGACACTGGATAAAAAAATACCTTACGATATTATATATTTAGATTTCACTAATGCTTTCAATCACCCCCCCACTGGGCAATTATCCAAATACTAAAAGACATAGATATTCCTTAAGTTTACATCTCTTGGATAATAGAATGGCTCTCGGGCAGGAGCCAGAGGGTGGCTGTTAATGGACATCTCTCAGGCGTAGAGACCACGACCAGTGGAGTGCCACAGGCGTCCATTCTAGGTTCTGCATTATTCCAAATTTTCATATCAGACTTAACATCACATCTAAATAGCTGGGCCGTCTAAATATGCTGACGACACCAAAATAGGGGCCCATCAAAAACTGAATTAGATACGACACCTACACAAAAAGATATAGATAAAATAGCATCATGGACAGTAACAAGGGGTATGAGGCTGAATATGAACAAATGAAAGGTGATGCACTTGGGGAAGGACAATCCTCTATAAAAATACTATTTATATGGCCAACCATTACTAGAATCAATTAATGAAACAGATCAAGGAATTCAAATAACAGACGACTTTAGTACTTCTAAACAAACTCAAGAGGCTATTAGAAAGGCCAATAAGATCACTTGGGCCATAAAAAGGAACATTGCATCTAGAGACAGCAAAGTGATGATGCCATTATATATGGCGTATATCCATCCACACCTAGAGTTTGCATCCCAGTGGTGGAACCCATTTAAGAACAAGCATTTGTCATTGCCGAATGTTGCTTGCTTCTATGTGCTGTTTAGGTATTTGGAAGTCATTAGAGTGCAAATATTGAAAATTTGCGAACTTACGAGCATGCGTAGGAACTGCACAACGCACGCTCGTAAAACAGTCATTTTTAGGAATTTTTTCACCAAATTGTCAACATAGCCATTTTAAGACCTGTGCTCATGAACAGTGTCACTGTGATTTTGTTAATGTGTCCCATGCATTGAGTTTGCACACCGACTGCGCCATTGTGTGCTACATGGGCGGAAACACATTTTGGGCAGGATGTGAAAAATGACAGCTGTACTGCTCATAAGGAGGTGTGGTAAAATGGCAATGTTGAAAATCTGTAGTGGAAATATTGAAAATTCACAAACCTACGAGCGTACGTGGGAACTGTGCAATGCACGCTGGTAAAACAGTCATTTTTAGGAATTTTTTTACCTACTTTTCAACATAGCCATTTTATGACCTCTGCTCATGAACAGTGTCACTGTGATTTTCTTAGTTTATCCCGTACATTGATTTCGCACACCGACTGCGCCATTCTGCGCTACATGGGAGGAAACACATTTTAGGTGAGATTTGAAAAATGACAGCTGTACTACTCATAAGAAGGTGTGATAAAATGGCAATGTTGAAAATCTGGAGTGAAAATATTGAAATTTCGCGAACTTACGAGCCTGCGGAGGAACTGCACAACGACGCCAGAACAACAGTCATTTTGATGGCATCAACTTTCAACACGGGGTTTTGGGACCCCTTCTCATGAATGATGTCACTGTCATGGCGGTATTCAGGCCCAAAGGGTGATTTCGCAGTCACTGCACAGTCACTGCGCGAAATCACCCTTCAGGCCCAAATAACGCCATGACAGTGACATCATTCATGAGAAGGGGTCCCAAAAACCCCATGTTGAAAATTTGGTGCAAAATTCCAAAAATGCCTGAGATATGCAATAAAGTTGAAACCCCCCTATCTAGCCCATTATACAGCTTACCGGCATTTCCTCAGTTCGCGGTCGGCTTTGAAGAGTGCAGACATGTTCCCGGTCCACGGAAGATCGTCACGCCGAGTCGGAGGTAAGTATGGGGTGGGGGTGTGGGGAAGGCTGAGTGCGCGGTGGGTGAGTGCGGGTTGTGGGAGGGGTTGGGAGATGCGCTCGTGGGCCGCTTTTGTTTACAGGTTAAAAAAGACGTCAGACTGCTTTGCCATGCTGGGGTGGGCCCGCCGCGGCATGCAGGACGCCAGGGGGCATTCACCTGACGGGGATTGGGCACCCCGCCGGCCATGGAAGTGATTGCCATGCTGGGGTGGGCTCCCAGAGTGGCTCAAGGACGGGCGTTTGTGCCGATGGGGGATTGGCACTTCGCCGTAAGGACTGCTTTGCCACGCTGGAGTGGGCTCCCAGCATGGCACCTACTACTGGGGGCAGGGACGCAGTTCAGCCGATGGGGATTGGGCACCCATCGGCTATACAGCGTACAGCGGGCGCCGCACGCCATGGAGGGGCTTTCGCGCGTGGAGCAGCCAATATCTTATCGGTGCTCACTGAAGCGTAGCTCCCCTTTCAATCAGATGCCACTGCATTTTGGAGCGTGTCATACACAGCTCCAAAATGCATTGGCTTACAGGGGCCGCGCCTGCCAGCACACTGACTGAATTGGAGGAGGAGGTGACATACCTCCGAAATCTCCTATTATGGCACTATGTTTCTTGCACATGCGTGCAAGCAACGTAAAAATGAAATAAACAATATTGAGAAAATCCAGAGAAAATTTACTAAATCAGTTAAAAGAATGGAAGCGAAAACATATGAGTAAAGGCTGTCAACCCTAAAACTAATGTCACTCCATACTAGACAAATACATGGAGACATTCTGTTCATGTTTGATATCATGCAGGACTCCATACTACTTTACAAACTTAACATACAATTTAAGGAATGCAATATGGAAACAAGAGGGCACCCACTACAAATTAGTGGATTAAAATTTAAAGTAATGTCAAAAAATACTTCTTTACATCAAGAGTGGTTAATGCATGGAGTGGGTTGCCCATCAAAGTTGTAATTAGTAAATCAGAAAAATAATTCAAAACAAAGTTAGACAATCACATATTAAGTGGAGGGAAACTGAGGTACGTTGAATAAGGTCAAATAGGAGCAATTGCCTTCTGGCTCCTTGCAATCAATAGTATGATTGAAATCCACTTTTTGACAAAGGTCTAGCCTATTCAGTGCTCCAGTATTTTACCGTTCATTTCCAACTGCCATTATTGATTGCCTAAGATTGTGCACCATTAAGGTGAGATTAAAAAAAATAACCAATCAATCAAAATCTTTATTTATCCAGGCAAACACCATTGAATAGAGTTCTTTTACAAGATGGACCTGGTTAGAACAAGGCCAGGGTATCATCATACATATTATACATATAAACATATATATATATATATATATTATGGTAGCACGGTAGTGCTACCATAGTTAGGGTTGAGGAGCCATTTCCATGTTAAACCCAAAATTTTGCACCTTAATAACTTTGCAAGTGTTTGATGGATTTACCTGAAATTTGGAATGTATGATCAAGACCCATAGGCCTTGGGATCTGCCAAGTTTTATACTGATCGGATATACGGTTGTGGAGTTATTAAGCGTGATCTGTGCGCGCATTTACGCTTTTCTAGAATTCTGTGGTCGCACCTACAGGTCGTACGGTTTTGTGGACCGCCCAAAATCTTCAGGAACATGCAGCGAACCTCGATGTGTCTTTCAAAGATTTTGTGAAAAATATTAAACGGTTCAAAAGTTATTCAAAACAGTTTCCCATTATAAGTCAATGGGAAAAGTTAACAAAAGTTCAACACTTTCGCAAATGCATTTTTATTTGCAATGGGCCTGTTACTTTCGAAATCGGCCATTTTGTTTTCAGTTGGTGATCAGAAAAATGGTTGGCATTTAAATTTGGGACCTCTAGCAATCTAATTTTTTTGTATTCACCTAGTCGGGCCCTGAGGATGCTTGCCATGTCTTTTTTTGTGGTAAAAACACCCCAGAAATATGTTTTTCAAATTTCTGGAAAAAGTACTTCAAGAAATTACTTTCGTGTCTCACGAAAGTGTCGCAAATTTTTGCGAAAGCTTTTCCAAATTGCGACAGTAATTTTCTAGTCTGTGGGAAAATGACAGCAATTCTTTGGCACTGCACTGCAAAATAACCGTTGGGAGTTTTGGGCTGAAATTTGGAGGAAACGCAGCCGACATCTCACAGATGTGTCTTTCAGTGTTGTATTGAAAAAATATTACATGGTGGCAAAGTTATGGCACTCCAAAGTTGACAGTTTTTCCCATAGGATAACATTACGGCGCCCGACACTTAACAGAAATCATTTGGAGCCCTGCTGCAAAATAACGGTTTGGTCTTTTTTCCTGAAATTTGGAGGGAAGACAGCCAACAGCCCACATATGTGCTTTTCAGTAGTTTGGTGAAAAAACATTACAGGGAGGCAAAGTTATGGCACTCCGAACTTTTCTTTTTTTCCCATAGGATAACATTACGGCGTTCGCCGCGCCTTTCAGGGCCCGTATTTGAAACGGTGTGAGATACGGACTTTTGTTGAACACTTCTTAGCTCTCCAATGGAGCTAAGATTCAAATTAGCCAGACAGTTGTAAATAATATGACTTTTAAATTTTTTTCTACGTCAGACGGTTCCTGAGATATAATGTATTTAGTATTCCAAGATCTCATTTTCTGCGCGATACTCATTATTTTGCATACATTATTTGTACTCCTGTCTTTCTCAATGCAGGTTTGGGAAAACCAGCCTGTGCGCTTACATTACTGTTACTGTTGCCCTTTCCGCTAGGATCCGCACTGCTTCACTTACCATTGACGCCTGGCGCCACTCATGTGCAAGTATCTCATGCTTTCATTTGCGCTATGCTTGTTATTTTTTGCCATTTCTGTCTACAGTACTGTTTATCTTACTGTTTCACTTTTACATCACCATGCCCATTGACATTTCTGTTTGCAGGCACCATGTTACTATGTGACAACACATCACGTGGCAGACCATTCCCGTCTACGCCACCATGTGCGCTACCCTTTCTGTTCTCATTTGTGCTTGTGTTACCATGTGCGCCACTGTTAGCATTTCTGTTTGTGTTGCTGTCCCTGTTATTATGCCACAACACATCATTTCGGGCCCCGTGCTCCTGCCCCTGCATTACATTTACTATTTCTCGTTATCATTCTCAAAAAGAAGGGAAATTAGAGGAAAAAACTCTGTTTAATGCATTAGTTAGGGTTGTTCCACAGCGACAAAAGTGAGGAAATTGCTGTTAGGGTTGAAAACCCCTATGACCCCCTGCCCACCCCCAACCAGCATTGGGGTGCGATTGGGATCGTGGGTCCTAACTCTCACCCATTCTCCTATACTTCTGCTGATTTCACATGTCATGGGGTGAGAGTTGGGCGGCAGTCCCAATGCACTGCCAATCACCAGTTGAGGGTGAACCCCGGAGGAGTTTTTCAACAACTGGCTCATTGTTCTAGTAGTTCGCTAACGTTAAGCGATTTTGCCTAATATATATATATATATATATATACACACACATATATATAGATGTATATAAACATATTCACATTGGCGCAAGTAACAAGAGGTTCTAATAACAAGAAAAAAGAAAAAAAAGAGCAAGAAACCATAACAAGAGAATCCAAATACAAAACAGATTAGATACACCATTCATAATATTAAATACAGTTTCATATAGTCCATATCCACTGTAGAGAAATACCAAGGAGTCCACTTGCCAGTGCCAATCGTAAATCTAGCCAGTAGAGGCCATGAGGGAACAGCCAGCTAATGGCAGATGTGGGTACCAGGAAGGGAGTGTAATGTGTAAACGAGGGGATTTCAAGGTGAGGAGGGTAGCTCCCATAGATAGGGATATGCTATAGAGGAAGAGGCTGGGGCTCACGGAAGGGGGTTGGGGAGAGGGGGACTGATGAAGTATGAACAAGAGGAAATGGAAAGTGTACCCTGTGAGGGGTTGGTGAACAGTAAGCTCAGTGTGAGCCAAAACCAAAAGGGGAAAAACAGACAACACAAATGGTTAACTTGATGACAAATTAGGGTCGAGGAAAACAATTGCACTGTTCATTTCTGAGATGGGAGTATAAATACTTGAAGGTAGAGATGCTGATGGGCATCCTTAATTTTAGTATTTTTTGCAGTTTGTTCCACAAGGTGAACAGTGTAAAGCTTATAGCATCCCTTCCAAAATGAATATTAACTTTGAGAACCTTCAGTAAGATGGATGTGCAACTTCTCAGGGTATTATTGCCTACAGGGTTTAGAGGAAGACAGTTTGTAATGTATTGTGGAAGCTTTTTGGAGATGGCTTTCAGGGTCCATAAGGCTGCATTTCTATCACACCTGTGTTGAAGAGAAGTCCACCCACAGCTTGATATAAGGAGCAGTGATGTGTAGAGTAGGGAAGACCTGTGATGAACCTCAAAGCTCTATGGTAGAGCATGTCAAGTTTAGAGAGGTAGGAGGTAGGGCATTGACTATACAGGAGGTCAGCATAGTCTATCACTGATAGAAAGGTTGCTTGGACCAGCTGCAGTTTAGCATCTCTAGTTAAGAAATGGGCTATCCTAAAGAAGAGGCCGAGTCTCTGTCACAGTTTTTTGAGTAGTTCTTCAATGCACTCTGTAAATGAAAGCCATGCCATACTCCCAGATATTTGAATTTTGAGACAAATTCCAACTTTCACCTAGAATTGTAGTAATCTGTGGAACAGGTTCTGATAGGGCCGACTTTGCCAGTTGAACAGAAGGAGAAAAGAGCATTGTTTTTGTCTTCTTGGCATTAAGTAATAGTTTTTTATTTAGAAGTTGGTATTGCAACAGGTTGAATTCAAATTGAAGGTTGTTACATGCAGCTTGTAAAGATGGGTGGCTTAAGTAAAGAATTGTATCATCTGCAAACAGATGGATGTTGGCTTTGGTTATACTTTCATCAATGTCATTTATGTAGATTGCGAATAAAAGGGGGCCTAAGATAGAACCCTGAGGGACACCTCTTAGGAGAGATTTGAGAGTCGAGAGTTCTTCTTCGGCTTTGACCCACTGGAAGCGGTCAGAGAGGTAGTTATTGAACCACTGCAAAGATAAAGGGTCTACCCCTAATAAGGTCAGGGGAGAGAGTAGCAGAGAATGGTTGACAGTGTCAAAAGTCTTACTCAGGTCCAAGAACGCAGTGCAAGTATAATTTCTGTTATCAAGCTCTCTTTGCCAAACATTAGTCACTTTGGCAAGTGCTGTGATGTTGCTATGTTTAGCTCTGAAACCTGGTTGGACAGGGTTTAACAGGTTCTTAGCTTCTAGGTAATGTCTCAGTTGGTCACTTATGATTTTTTCCAATAATTTTGACAGAACAGAGAGAATTGAGATTGGTCTGTAATTATTTAGATCACAGGGATTCCCAAACTTGAACAGAGGTATGATGTGCATTGTTTTCCAGATTGAGGGATGATATTCAAGAAACAATTATACAGAGCATTTTATATTTTTGCATTCCATAGTCAGTGTTTCTGTAATTTTATGTACTTATCGCATGTGAAAACACACAGTTTCTGTTCATCTGCTCACAAGTATAAAAGTAAAATGAAATTAAACCTAACAAGTGGTGTCAAGTGCCAGGGGTCATGATTTTAACCCTGTTAGCTCTTAATAAAGGTATATTTCCACACTGATTCACTGAATATGTGCAGGTTATTTTGTTGAAAGTGCCCAGCTTGTTTTGGTTTGTCTGATTTATAGTTACAAGCTGAGTGGCATCCATTCCAAGAGCAGCTTTTCTGGTGTGTTTGTTTGTTATAGTGAATGAGAGTACTCAAGGCTGGCTGCGTGAGTACTGCATTATGTTCACATAATAGGAGTGAAAAATGGCCTGACATCACTGGAGACTCTTTGTAAAAAAACAGACTTTTTGTCACATTTCAGTTTTTATTTCAATTGTTCTATTAATTAATGTCCAATTTCCATTGTATAATAACATGATACCAGGATAACTCAAAGTGTTGTTAAGAATTTTCTGATTCTGACCGAATGAAATTCTGCAGAATTTCAGAAAATTCCACATAATCCAGTAGAATTCTGTAGCAGGAGAATTCCAAAATTTCAAAAGTGGAATGTCTTTCCTAGATTAGTTATTCGTAGTTTTTATAAATTATGGATTCCTTTCGGGCAGTCTGTGGAAAGTTGTTGTGCAGTTTACATACAGTAGAAGAGCTTTGGGAATTACTAAGGATTCAAAAAATACTATAACTCTGAAAAATATTTTGGAAGCAGAATTACTATTTAACATTAATTCTTTTGGTGGAATTCACATTCTGCACATATCAAATAATTGTAATTTAGATTTCATCTGCTCAGGCTGCTTGTCTAGGGTGGAGGCCGTACTGTGACTCAAATTACATATTGATATTTTCCATGGAATATTGCACACTCAAACACTCCAAGGATAGTAGTACAATTTGTATTAATATTGTTATCATTATTATTTATATAATTATTATCTTATAATACCTCTGAAAGCACAAAAAGTGGCCGAATGAAAAGGAAATAATTATTTCTTGAAACTCAATTAGACCACTTTGGAAATACATTTTTATACCGAACGTCATACTATTGTTAATTGTTTTGCTTCTACATGAGACAAAATTAAAAATTAAAAAAGTGTTTGTAAATTACTTCAAACAAATCTTTTGATGCATTTCTAGTTTATCCATATGTTGACAGTGTATTGACAGTGTTTCCATACTGCCTACACTATTCACTTGCATAATGTATTCTCTTCTTCCTTTCATAGCTGGGGCTGTCTCATATGTTGTAATTACTGTCTCATTCTTAACTTGAGCTTTATGGTGCACTGTTCCATAAACTTACAACTGTATATTCCATGCACTATTCTATAATTTGAATTTTGTACCATGTAGCTATTGTTTAATTTGTATTTTGTATCCCATACTCTTCTGCTGAACCTCTGTATATTTTCCTCTTTTATACAAATGATTGTAATGTCTCTGTATTTCACTTCTAATCTGACTCTAACCTTCTGGGTAATGCCCAAAAATAGGCAAATCTTTGATTAGTGCAATTACCTGGAAACCAAAAAATGCATAAATACAGTAAATAGGGCTGGGTGAAATTTATAACCTGCCAGTGAAATTCTATCAAAATGCTAATTTCACTGCCATGAAACTTTCCAACATGTCCATGTAAAGTTTGTGAAATTTTGCTAAAATTGTGATTTCAGTTTTTTTTATCTAATTTCAACATTGTTGGTCCAAATTACATAACTTTTATTATACTGACTATGCCATGACCCATGCAGATGTGTACCACATTGCAGACCTCTATCTTTAAAGATGATTGAGTTATAAGCCTCAAAATTGTTGTAAAGTTTTAAGGTACATTTCACAGTTATGTTAACAGCAGAATTTTAAGCCCTTAAATCTTTAAAACTAGAAAACAGAATATCACAAATTGTGTTAGGTTCATTGACCCTGCCTATTAGTCTTTCAGGCCAACCCTACTACCCAGCTGCAGAGCATCACCCTGCTATGCCAATGACCTGGGTTCAGAAATTAGCTTGGGAAAATCAGGGTAGTTAGAGAGGTAAACACCAAGATAAAGCAGTCAATAGGGAGAAGGGCAGGGTTAAATGGAGACAAAGACAAAGGCAGTAAGGACAGAGATGGGGCAAAAAGGGATAAGGCCATCAAAAAATGGAGGGTAATGAGTACCAATGCCCATAGTCTAGGTAGCAAGCTCCCTGAACTGGTGTCCTTGATGGAAGAGGGATGCTTGGATATCATGGCAGTCACAGAAACATGGTACACAGAGAACCATGACTGGGATGTCAACATACCAGGGTACAAAATCTACAGGAGGTACAGGGAGGGTAGAAGAGGAGGAGGAGTAGCACTCTATGTAAGGGAAGGGATCAAAGCAATAGAACTAAAGGGTAAACAGGGAGGAGAGGAGACAATGTGGGTCACCCCGGAGACTGAAAATGGCACTACAATCCACACAGGGATTGTATACAGACCCCCACTTCAGGGGGAGGAAATGGACAAGGAAATGATAAAAGGCATCCTTAGGATGGCAGAGAAAGGGGAGATATTGCTGATGGGGGACCTGAATATACCAGATGTTAACTGGAGCACCTTTGCTGCAGCTACATCCAAGAGCTGGGCCATTGTCAATGCCCTACAGGGGGCATGCCCCAGACAGCTAGTTTTGGAACCCACTCGGGAGGAAGCAATCCTAGACATGGGACTCTCAAATGGGGACAGAGAGAGGATCTCAAATCTAGAAGTGCATAGCCATCTGGGAACAAGTGACCACCAAACAGTGTGGTTCATGATAAACTTAGCTGTAGAGTCAAGCCATACCAAAGTGAAGGTACTGGACTTCAGGAGGGCTGATTGTGTCAAAATGGGAGAGTGCCTCAGAAAAGCACTAGTAAATAGGTAAGAAGGTGGGCTGGAGCAACAATGGGGAAACATCAAAACTGCCATCACAGAGGCAAGAAGTCTCTATGTGAAGCAAATAAACAAATCAAAATGAAAGAAAAAAAACTCTGGTTCTCAAAAGAAGTTGCAGGGAAGGTTAGAGAGAAAAAGATAGCATTCAGGAAGTATAAGGAAACACAGAAGAAGCAGGACAGAGAACTGTGCCAGTTAAAGCAGAAGAAAGTGGGGAAGACAGTCAGAACAGCAAAGGCCAAAATTGAGGAAAAGATAGCCAACTCAGTTAAGAAGGGGTATACAACCTTTTATAGGTACATTAGGGAGCAAAGAAAGACTAAGGCAGGGATACTGAGGCCAAATTAAGAAGGCAGTTGGCGGAGAGGGACAGTGAAAAAGCAGGGATACTGAACGAATACTTCTGCTCAGTATTCACAAAGGAAGAGGAGGGGGAGGTACCTAATCCAGTCAATAGAAGCACTCTTGATAGGGGGGTTGATATCAGTCCTTTCACAGAAGAAAGGGTTCTGAAAGAACTCTTAAAATTGAAGGTGGATAAAACGATAGGGCCTGACAGGATTCACCCCAGAATTCTAAAAGAACTAAGGGGAGAACTAGTAACACCACTGACTATCCTTTTTAACAAATCATGGGAGGATGGTGTGGTACCTGAGGACTGGAGGAAGGAGGATGTGATTCCCCTTCACAAAAGTGGGAGCAAGACAGAGGCAGGAAACTACAGACCTGTCAATTTGACCTCAGTGGTAGGGAAAATGATGGAATCACCTCTGAAGGAAAGAATTGTTGAGTACCTAGAGGCCAGTGGGGCATAGTACCCAAGGCAGTATGGATTCACAGCAGGAAGGTCATGTCAGATGAATCTAGTAGATTTCGTTGACTGGGTGACCAAAGTAGTAGACCAGGGAGGGGTTGTGGACATGGCCTACCTAGACTTTAGCAAGGCATTTGACACAGTCCCACACAAAAGATTAATAAACAAATTAGCCAGTCTTAGAGTGGGTCCCAGGGTGGTAGCCTGAGTGAAACATTAGCTGGTCAACAGGACACAGATGGTAATAGTAAATGGAGTCCATAGTGAAGAAAGGGGGGTTACTAGTGGGGTACTGCAGGGTTCAGTGCTGGGGCCAGTCCTTTTTAATGTCTTTATAAGTGACATTGCAGAGAGACTGGAAGGCAAAGTATGTATCTTTTCAGATGACACAAAGATCTGCAACAGGGTTGATACACAAGGTGGGGTGGAAAGGATGAGAAGGGACTTGGCAAGGTTGGAGAATGGTCAAATGTATGGCAGCTTAGATTCAATGCAAAGAAGTACAAAGTACTGCATCTGGGAAACAAAAACCCAGAAGAAGAGTACACAATGGGGGGGTGAGATACTGACAACAATAAAAATGGAAAGGGACCAGGGGGTAGTTATATCAGATGACCTAAAGGTGGGCAAACAATGTGAGAAGGCAGTAAGGAGGGCTGGGTGGATACTGGGATGCGTAGGGAGAGGCATCACCAATAGAAAACAGGAAGTTCCTATCCCTCTGTACAGACAGTTGGTATGACCACATCTGGAGTACTGCATGCAGTTCTGGAGACCCCATCTCAACAAATACATAGACAGGGTGGAGGCTGTCCAGAGGAGGGCAACCAAAATGGTGCAGGGTCTGCACCAGAAGACATATGAAGATAGATTAAAGGAGCTTAATATGAATAGCCTCGAGGAAAGGAGGAAGGGGGGCATGATAGGAACTTTCAAGTACCTCAAGGGAATCAACAAAGTCTAAGAGGGTAGCATCTTTCAGAAAAAGAGATCTGCAAGAACAATGGGGAATATTTGAAGATAGAGGGGGGAATAGCTCAGAGGTGAAGTGAGAAAGTATTTCTTCACAGATAGGGTTGTAGCTGCATGGAACAGCCTTTCTGAGGAGGCCATGGAGTCAAAAACAGTGGGGGAATTCAAGAATGCATGGGACAGACATAAGGCAATTCTAGTGGTGGGTAGGGGGAAGTAGGCTGTTGGTTAACTAGGGTCTTCAGCTTATCTATTAGGTAGGGAAATAAGTAGACTAGGTGAGCCAAGTGGTCCTTATCTGCCATCAAATTCTATGTTTCTATGTTAAGTCATGTTGGGAGGCAAGCCATGGCTGAAACAGGTGCTACTTGGCAGTGCATCTTGGTGAAAGAGGGTTGGCAGCAGATTCTACTAACACAGCAACTCCTATGGTTTTAAAAGGGAGCTTTCTCTTGCCACAGGGAAAAGTTGTGGCTGTGCTAGGCTGACTGAGGCACTGTTGGAGAAAAATCTGGTAGCCAACTCAATGATGGCTTTGTTCAGCCTGATTAAGGTTTGGCCTGTGAACAGCATATATCACTGAGAGATGAGCTGCCAGCTGCTAGAAGAAACAATATGGAGGAAACAAAATGTGTGTGCCAACTGTCAGATCTCTTGCTTCAAGGCTGGCCAAGTTATAAGCAAAGTAATTAAAGTTGAATTTCATGAGCTTTTGTGAACCTGTAGAATGTTGTGATACTTCTGTTAAAGCAATGCCCATATCTTTGCCCAGTCATACACTTGAGTTGTCATGGTAGAGGAAAGTGGCAATAAGAAGGCATTGATAGGAAACTCCATAGTAAAAGTATAGTGGTGCCAAGAGGCAGATCACCGTCTTGAGTGATGAACCATGAAGAATAGTTATGGATATCACTGTGCACTACCCTGAATTCTTGCAATAAGACAGATAACCACTACAGCTCACTGACTTAATGACTTGTCTAAGCACATGCACATGTGGCATTATTTCTGTACAATGCCACCTACTGACTCTTTATCAACCCTGTAGATAACAATGTATATATATATATACTATTTGAAAATAGTGGCACCAGGTGACGCCAAGACTTACAACTTGCTGCTAATTATGCTATTGTGACACAAGTATCTGGATATCTTTAGTCATAATGGAGCATGATGCTGGGCATCACTGTTGCAGGAGTGTTGGTGGGGTATTGCAGGACCAGGATGCTAGTGCAGGTAAGGTGATTCAGTGGTGATAAGTGCTTTGAGAAAGTTCAGTTCCACAATTTGGATTCTAACCGCATTACCTATTATGCATCCATGAATTTATGAGCAAATTTTTCCAATTAATAATTTCTAAGGTATCAACAATAAATGTTAACCTACTAAACCACATTTATCCAACTTAATTAGTTTCAAGGACATATTTACTTTATTATGCATACCAAATTTTGAGTGTATACCTGCAACAGCAGTAGTGCTGTAAGCATCTAAACAGTTTGAACATTTTCACATAATTTATTAAATAAATTATGAAATTTTGAATGCCTGTAATTTACAATTGAAATAACCACTTACCTCTCTATTTAGCAGTTTCTATGACTCTTCCAAGAAAGTATGCCCATCAGTTTTTAATTATCTAACTCTAAGGTGGTTAAGATGTAAGCATGGAAATTTTTTCTGAAATGCTTACATGAGTAATAAATTACCAGAACTGGAAGCCCTATAACTTCCCCTCTTCTCATGCAAATGTCATGAAACTAGATAGTTTTGGGGCCTCTTCCAAACAATATCCATACCATATTGTAGGTATATAGCTACAGTGCTAGCCAAGATATGATAAATTAAAGAATTTCAGAAAATTCCAACAAATTGCACAATTTCACAGAATTTCAGGAGAATTCCACAAAATCAGAATTTGATAATTTTGCACAGACCTATCAGTAAATAAATAAGCCAGTCGATCAATAAATAAATGTACCATGTTTCATCCCTGCAGGTACTCCTAAGCAGTTCTCCTAAATTCCTGTTGACACAGTGCCTCTGACCTCCTCTGTGGTGGGTGTGAGAGTTTTTGCCCTACCATCACCCACTGCACACTCCCTAGTATTTCAGTATCATGTTTTCAAGCCAGTAAATTCATGGTTTGAACTCATAACACTCTAGCTCTAGAGTCATAATTCTCTTACATAGTTTAAAGAGAAGTCCCACTAGCATAGCATGCATGTTATTCCTGTATACTTTATGTTGCTTGTTCATTTCTATCTTCATAGTACATCATCCTATTACAATAGGCCCACCTGTTAACAACCTAGATAGAAACCTTGATATATGATCTCATGCAGAGCGGAGTTAACAGTTATCAGACCAACCAGACTGATGCCAACAGTGTGACAATCACATAACCTCTAGTCTTCCCACCAAGTGTCAGTGCACAAATGAAGAAGTCTTCTGATAATAAACATGGCACCAGCCTTCTTTAGGAGGAATTAAGCATACTCACAAACTGCGCTAAGACTTCTGCATTAAGCATCCTAGCAGACTGTGCTGAGAATTCTGCCAGTCCAACTGGAATCCTGAGTTTAAGATGAGACCCCAGATTCCCTACATTGGGAGAGAATGTATCACCACTTGGCCATTATGTGGCCTGGTTCCTCACAGTTCAGTGTTTATCCTTCATTCGGCAAATTTGATATACCCATGGCATCTATCATTCCACATTTTGTTCATTTGGGTCTACTAATACAGTACAAATGCTCCAATAAATACCTTGGAAAACTCAATTCCTGCTTCTTCATGCCTAACATTATTTTAAATCATTATAGCAAAGGATGTCTTACTGGAATTCACATTAATGCATAGCTTCTGCTCTTCCTACCTTGAGTATAAATGTGCTGTACATAGTCCCTCTGGTGTGCCCACTCTCTTGTACATCTGGTTCTTACTGAGTCTGACTTTTCCTCTTTTTGACTTCCTGTGAATGCTGAGTGCATAACTCCTGTTGATAGTCTCTCTGCACAAGTACTCAGTTATTCACAGGACTACAGACTCTCTTGTTGCACTTAAAAGCAACCATGCATCCCCGGCTTGGGGGTCACATCTGGATGCAGTTTTGTTCAAATATTTGTTCTTCAGAACTCAGGTTACCCTTAGTTATCTTGATAGCATGTATCAGGTACTGTACCTTTGTAAATAGTAGAAAACTTCTGGTCTTGTTAATCTCAGCATGGCTAAATGTACTGAATCTGTTGTAATACAAATTAGTCTTACTTTCAGCATCTGTAAGTCTCCTTGAGCAGGCTATATACAGGTTAACAAAACATGCTGTTAACAATCCTCTTCTCAGTCAGACCATTTCACAGAATTTATGTCAGGCAGGTTTCTTAGATGGAAAAACCTCCTCACAGCCTTTCTTTGGTCCTTACTCTATAATTCTCTTTTGTGATCCAGTATATACAAATGCATGATAATACCTTCCCACTTAGTGGTACATATTTACTGGGGTCACTAAATTCACAGATCTGTCAATCATAGCCCATCTGGAACTGTCTAGCCCCCTCCCCCACACATGCACACACAAGTAGTCATACATTATTCAAATATGTCACTGTCGGAAAATGTCATATCAGTAAAAGGCTATTGATCCTGTTCTCAGTCATTAAGATATGATTGATCAGACCCTTCTTTCATGGGGGACCGTAGATTAACTCATCAGAGTTGCCTGTTCTCACATGTTCCATTGTGAGCTCAGATGATGACAATTAACAAGTTTTAAGTAAGTGGTTTTATGATCTGCTCTTGTTGATGAAATGGGGTCTCTTCTGCTTAGAAAATATTTATGATTGAATTGAAAAGAGATTGCTTTATTAACCCTAAGTTTTACAACAGTCTCAGAAATAAAACTACAGAAGCTTGTTAGAGTGGACCAGTTCATGACAGACCATTGAACTATTATAAGTTGTTATTATGAACATGTTCTATGCTATTCTCCCCTATTGGCATTGGGTCTTTGTTCATAGCACAGAAATATTGATGAGAGTTGAGGGATATAGTGGGAAAAGATTGACTGTGAGAGATGGACTATTGACTGTTAATTGTTGTATTTCACAGAGCAGAAGACTGAGAGCAATATGACTATTGAAATTCAATACTTTATCCCTTGGGGTCAAGATTTTGCACTACAGTATATCTTAAAACAATTCCAACCAGTACCTGTTTGATTAAACCTTGCACTGTTACAGCACCCCCTGTGTAACCCAGTCTTTGTTAAAAAAACAAACCCTGGAGCCAGTAGTACTCACTCCTGCTGCCGACTCCATTTTTAAATAAGTATATTTTCCCTGACAGTGGAGTCGCCCCTCCCAGTGTCATAATTTCTAACATCACACCCACACTTCCCCAGCCCTGAGACAGTTGTAAACACTTACCCTTAGCTCACCTCTGCTGTTGGCCATTATCTCACAAAAGTGCAGACTTTTGGGATATACCAGTAGTTTTGTTGATATTGTACTGAAAGCAAGTATAATTTTGATAAAACTACTCGTATAATGCAAGTGTTGTATTTGTATTTGTGTGAGACAGTGTCCAGCAGTAGAGGTGAGCAGATCTATGACTGGTCGTCGACAAATATTTTGTCGAATGACTGGACAGTGAAACCATCATGTTGACCACATTTGTGGTCAGCAGATGGTTTCCAAGTTGGAGACATGTTTTCTTAGCCCCCGAACTCCCCACACAGGGTCTGTGCCCTCTGCACTCCCCCACACACATTTTATAATCAACTCCGAGTCAGAGTTGATTAGGGGAGGGGGTGCAAATTCCCCCAAATACAGTGTCTGGCTCCAGCTCCATCTGTACAGTGACCTGGCACTGTAGTCACTGTACTGATGGTCCATGTGCAAGTGTCGCTGTCGATCGTGCATACCATGGTGAGCATAGGGTAAGAGCTGGTCATCATCTTGGGGCTGGGAGTGATGCATGGAGTGCATCAGTGAAATGCAGTCAATAATTTTTGGAACTAGTGCCTGTTATCAGGAACTCTTCCTTGCTGCTAAGGAAAAGCCAGCAATAGTTTCTATTATATAGAGGTTATTGTTCTGCACTAATGTTGTTCACTTGATTATGGCTGTCAAGCTTTGACCCTTTGTCACTACTGTTTTTGGCTATACTACAAATACTGTTCCTTTATCCCCACTGACAAGAGTGTTTAACTTGTCCCTGGATACAAGGTGGGTGCCAAGGGACTGGAGGAGGGCAGATGTGGTGCCACTACACAAGGAGGGGGCAATAAGGAGGTGGCGGTGAATTATCACGCAGTCAGCTTCACCTCAGTGGTGGGTAAGGTGATGGAGGCACTAATAAAGGAAAGGGTGGTGGACTACCTGGTGGATAGTGGCCTGCAGAACAATAGGCAGCATGGCTTCATGAATGGGAGGTCATCTCAGATGAACCATATTTCTTCAGTTGAGTGATGCAGGTGGTTGACCATGGAGGGGAAGTGGACGTTGCCTATCTGGACTTCAGTAAGGCATTCAACACCGTCCCTCACACATGGCTAGAAAATAAGCTAGAAAGCTTAGGGGTGGGATGGAAAATAACTAGGTGGGTGAAAAACTGGTCGATGGGCAGAAGCCAGAGAGTGGTGGTAAATGGGGTACACTCCCAGGTGAGGGGAATGAAGAGTGGATTGCCCCAGGGGTCAGTACTGGGACTTTTCCTTTTTAATATCTACATCAGTGATATAGTGGATGGGCTGGAGGGAGGGGTGTGCCTGTTTGCAGATGGTATGAAAATCTGTAACAGGGTGGACACCCCGGGGATGGAGGCCATGAGGCAGGACCTGAAGATTCTTAAGGGTGGTTGGAAACTTGACAACTGAAATTCAGTGCCAAAATGTGTGCTGTGATGCACTTGTGGTGTAAAAACCTGTGAGCAGCTTACACTCGGGGGGGGGGAGAAAATCAAAAAAACAGAGCAGGAGAGGGATCTGGGGATTATAATATCAAGCAACCTTAAGGTAGGTAGCTAGTGCAGCAGAAGCTGAGGGGAAGGCAAATTGAATGTTGGAATGCATTGGGATGGGCATACCTAGCAAAAGGAGGGAGGTATTCATGCCTCTTTACAAAGCCACGGAGGGGCTGCCCCTGGAGTACCGGGTCCAGTTCTGAAGACTGCACCTATGCAAAGATATAGGTCGGAAAATGAGGGTTCAGAGAAGGGCAACCAAGGTATGCAGGGGAAGCCAGATGAACAGAGGTGTAGGGAATTGGATCTGTACCCACTGGAGACCAGAATGGAGAAGGGGAACATAATTGAAACTTTTAAATACATGAAGGCGATCAATAAGGTGAAGGGAGGAACTTATTTAAAAGGAAGGAGGGGTCTAAAACTAGAGACATAGCCTAAGATTAGTAGGAGGGAAGATATAGAGGCAATGTCAAAGTGTGATTCTTCATGGAAAGGGTGGTGGAGGCCTGAAACAATTTAATAGAGGAGGTGGGGGGGCTGGAATGGTGGACGGATTCAAAAGAGCATGAGACAGACATATGGAGCTGGTAAGTGGGGGAAGGGGAGGGCCCGTGGAAAAGGCAATGAGTAGGGGGGAGGAAGGGGCAGACTCAGTGGGCCACTGGGGTCCTTTTCTGCCATTGGATTTCTGTGATTCTATGATTTATCATTCTTCTGTTTGAGACTTGCTGTTTCCTGTCTGCCATAATCTAATGTCCTATTGTTATTTACTGTTTTGTTCGAACTTGTAACCTTGCTGTTTTCCTATTTTACATTGTTCCCTGTAGTTTCACATGTCGTACCTGAAAATAGGCATTTTATTGTCTAGCACACCTACCTCCTCAACAAAAAGATGATAAATATATGCTGTCATTTGACTTTAGTTTTGACCAATAATATGACAGTTTTAGTGCCAATAATTAAACTTTTAAAATTACTGTCCCCCTATTGTATAATGTTCCTTCCCAAGCTCAAGGGGGCATCTTGTTTAAACTGAATTATAAAATGGGTGCCAAAAATCCTGTATTCTGATTTGTCAAAACAGGTCACCTGATCATGGATTAATCTCCTGTAAACCCACAGTTGCCTTGCCATACTACTAAATACTGAGTGACAGCAATGTAAATTAACCTTTTTAGATCACTCCACCAGAGAAACATGTAAAAAACTACTACGGCATCCTCACTAGGACAAATCCATCAAGTGGAGAACTACAACTACGGCATCCTCAGAAGGACAAACCTATTAGGCGGAAGAACTGTTTTATTATAAATGCATGTAAATGGTGATTTTTTTAAATATTTATTTTGGTAAACTTCTAAAATAAAGTTGCCCATTTTATAAGTGGTTTAACCCAGTCCAGAGCATGGGTTTACTGAGCAATAATTATTGGCTTCCCCTTTTTCCTATAGGGAAACCATGGCGTAATTTTCTGTAATAAAGCAGTGTTTATTACGGCAAAGACGTGCATGGTTTCCCTCATTTTGCGCATGTGGCCACCGTAGTCCCTGGCTTCCCAACCGATCTCCATTGCTTGCCTTCTCGCCGAACCACTAAAGGACAGTGAGCTGCCACTTGGACCCAGTGGTAAGTCAAAAACAAAATGCACTACAACAATTTGAAAAATTAACTTTCAGCTGCTCACAAAATAAAAAAAAAATACTTTTAAAGAAATAAAGAATGTTGACCGTGGACTACATGCTGTAACCAAACCATGGCAGCACAGCAATATAATTTTATTTTGTATAATTGCTGAGGTGAAAAAGGGAAAACCAGCAATTATATAAAATAAGGGGTTATGTACATAAATTCAAAGTTTACACACACCCTCAGTGTTAGATGCTTTGATAAATCCCTCAAGCTTCACTCTTGAGGTTTATGTAGCATCTAACTCCTTGAGGGGGTGTAAAAGTCTCACTACACACATCACCCCATACTTTATTCTATTTTTTTTTATTCGAAACTTTTTCTTTTTTTTTTCAGTACACAGGAGCATGTTACATTGGTACACTTTTCTTGTGGAATTTTAGTTACAGATACTTAGATATTAGTATATGAACTTAAGTACAGAGAGAGGTAATTACATTGTTCCCTGATTTACTATTACATATCATCTTTCAGAAAGCACCATGAAATACTGTTCAAGGAGAACATGTCTTTCTAAACAAGATATGAAGTGGTGGGGCACCAGGCAGAGGGGGAGTCTCAGAGAACCAAGATCGGCTACCGTAGGTCCCCTCTTTAACATATATGTTGTCGTTCAGTTATTTTTTTAAAAGATTTTCAGGAGGGGTGATAAGAAACATAACAATAATTATTATGTGGAGTGGGCTGGCCGGCCACCCATATGTCCTGATCAATAGTTTTATTTTTCCCCCCATTCTTTCTCTCATGGCACTAAATCCGGTCTCAGCTGAGAAATATTTATAAACTACAGGGTCCAACAGTTCATCAATTCTGGGGTTTTGTTTTGCAGTTTAGCCTTTAAGCTTTCCATTTTATAGATGTCATAAATGGTGTTTTCCCACGATAGAATACTGGTGGCTTTTGGGCTAAGCCAGAGTCCGGTTATGCATTTTTGACTGCTCCCAGAAGGATGTTGAGTAGATATGTTTGTTGTATTTTCCTAAACTGTCTCTGAAACTGAAGGAGAAGAGCTATTTCGGGTGTGAGAGCCCCTATGGTGGAAAATAATTCCCCTACTCTATTATTTACTCCTGCCCAGAAGGGGCCCAGTATTGGACAAAACCAAAATACATGCATGTGTGTAGCTACTTCACATCCACAGAGTCTCCAGCAAGATGAGTCTCCGGATTTTGAGTAATTGGCTGTAAGCTGTGGAGTTCAAAAGAATCGAATGGACACTTTCCAAGCAAACTCCCTCCAGGAATATGAGTTGGATGTCCTGTGCTGTTGTCTACATATGAGAAGCCAGTCCTCTTGGGTCAGTTCAACCATTACTTCCGCTTTCCTCTGAAATTGGACTAACTCCATATTTTGGGGTATCCCCTGCCCCGTAGGGCTTTATAACCCTGAGAAATTAAAGGTCTCCGATCCCCTCCGCAATAAGCTGAGTCATGAGTATGTAAAGTGGGGGAACTGGTTGTGAAGAGACATCCAAGCCTAATTTCTTATCAATAAAATGTCTGATCTGTAAATATTGAAAAATGTCATGTTGTGGTAAAGGGAATTCCCTTTGTAGTTGTTCAAAGGATTTAAAAATACCTTTATTATAGAATTGATGTGATATGTCAAACCAAGTCTATCCCATCTTCTGAATGTATGGTCGGATTGGGTGGGTGTGAAAGTCAGGTCTCTTGCTGGGATACCCATCCAGCCTGCCAGAAATCTGCTTTCAGGGAGGCCAGAAATCTTATCTGACTCTCTAATAATGTGCTTGTGAATATTGAGCCTCTGTCTGACAGAGGTAACTGGTGGGGTTGGTAGATCAGATAGGAATCCAAAGATGTAGATGTCATGTCCTCCTCTAAGGTCACCCATGTTGGGGCCTGTGATTTAGGTAAGAGCCAGGTCACTAGGTGGGTTAATAGGGAGGCGACCTAGTATTTATATAAGTTAGGGAGCACTAGCCCACCTCTTTCCTTGGGAAGTTGAAGTTTGTCTAAGGCTATTCTGGGCCTATTCCCTGCCCATATATATTTCCTAATTTTTTGTCTTTTTGGTAACCAGGTAAGACCCACTAGGCACAAGTGCCTGTTTTCAGGGGCGACCTGGGAGCACTGGACGGTTAAGTGACTTCCTCAGAGTCACACAGTATACAAGTGGAGGTTGTGAGAATCAAACTTAGGTCTGGTCTGCTGGATATATCAAGCTCATTCACACCTCATTCCTCTAACCTCTAGGCTATACTGCTAGCCCTATCCAAACCTATCCAAATAACTCAGATTCCTCCGGTTGGGTGGGCTTGGGATATTTTGCATGAGATATAGCAGTTTAGGTAAAGTGTTCATTTCTATAGTTTGGACTCTGAAAATTAAGGGTAATGGTAGGGGAAGCCATCTATCCAGGTTTAATTGTATTTCTGAGAAAAAGAGTCTTATAATTTAGGTTGTATAAATCATCAAATCTTAAGGGTATCTTAACACCCAAGTAGGTAATGAAAAGTTTATTCCATTTGTAATTATATTTTTCAAGAAGAGTTTGTGGAAGGGTACCTTGAATAATGAGAACTTCAGATTTTCCCTGGTTAATAGTGTACCCTGATACTTTCTCTATTTCTAAAAGAAGATTAGATAGTGTCTCCAGTGATTCTGCTGGTTTAGTAATGTAGAGGAGCAGGTCTTCTGTATAGTATGCTATCTTATGTTGTGTCCCTTGTATTTGATATCCATGTAATCACACTGTTTGTTTTAGTAGTTGTGCAATGGGTTCAACAAATAGGGCAAAAAGGTAGGGAGATAGGGAACAACCCTGTCTACTGCCACGGTAGAGTCAAAAATGGTCTGAATGTGATCCATTTACCTTCACCACTGCCTCCAGGGCTGGTAAATTCCTTTAATAGTATTCAAAAAATATTGAGGGAAGGCAAATTTTAACAGGGTATCCTGTAAAAAGTCCCATGATACCATGTCAGAAGCCTTTTGAGCATCTAGGCATAACAAAAGAAGTGGGGAGCTTGAAAGTCTGGCATGGTTTATTAGATAAAAGGTGCGTTTAATACTAGCAGTCGTCTGTCGAGATTTTATGAAACCTGATTGGTCTGGATGTATTATAGCCAGAAGGATATCATCTAATCTGTGGGCAAGTACACTGGTATAGATTTTGTAGTTCTGGTTTAATGCTGATATTGGGCAGTATGAATCACATAGATGAGGTAGTTTTGGGGGTTTTAGAATTACTGAAATTGAGGCCTGTCTCCAGGAATCTGGGAACGTAGTAGTATTATGGCTTTTTTGCATTGCCTCTAGCAAGGGTTCACAAATCAGATTCCATGAATCTTTATAGAATTCCAGGTCAAAACCATCTGGGCCTGAACTTTTCCCGTTTTTTAGGTTCTTTATTGGCAGATGTAATTCGGTCATTGTAATTAGGAAGGTAAGTTTATTTTGATGAGTAGTGGAGAGGATAGGCAATTTGATTTGAGACAAAAAGTCAGTTATTGCTCTGGGATCTACTTCCTCTGGGGATGAGTATAATTGTTAATAGTATGATTTGAACGCCATCAGAATGTATTGGGTGAAGTATTGGGTTTGTCCTGTTTTAGGGACTTTTATTTTGGATAAGGAGTTCAATTGCATTTGTCTACGGAGATGGTAAGCCAAGATTTTGGATGCACGAGCTCCCCCTTCATAGTATCATTGTCTATGCCACATCAGGGCTTGTTTAGTCTTAGCTGTTAAGAGTTTTTGTATAGTTGTTTGTGTCTGGGTCATGAACATGGCAACCTCAGTGTCTCCCTGCATGTGTGCTTCTTGCTTAAACTTTAGCTTCTCCTGAAGTTCCTCTAGTTGTGATTTGTGTTTTCTTTTTCTATAAGAGGCACATGAAATAATATGGCCTTGGAGGAACCCCTTTGATGGTATCCCATAACAGCTGAGGGGAAACTTATGGAGATTGTTTGTCACTAATTATTTCTGAGATCCTTTTTCCAAGAAGGTCTTGGAATCCCTTATCTCTGAAAAGGAAGGGGGTTACATCTCCAGGTAGTTTGTCTTCTTTCCCCAGTGATGGCAAGTTCTAAGGTTATGGGAGCATGGTCTGAAAGACCAATGTTCATTACCTCCACCTTGTGAATCAAGTCAATGTGTTCTTTACTAAGGCATAGATAATCCAGTCTAGTGTAATGTCTGTGTGTATAAGAATAGAAGGTACATTTTCTTTGTCTGGGGTGTAGCTGCCTCCATGTATCTACCAACCCTATGTCTTTGATTAAACATCTTAAATGCTTCTGCCCGGTGGTCTGAGGTGAAGGTCGGGATGCTGACATGTTAATTGAGGGGTTAAGTTGGCAATTTAGATCTCACCCACTATTAAAATTCCCTTCTGATGTGTCAGAATGGTATCCATCAGGCGCTGTACTGAAGAAGCGTCTATGTTAGGAGGGATATATGTACTACAAATTGTCAGTGTATGGTTCAATAATGTACCTACCACCAGAGCCAGTCTGCCCTCCTTGTCAGAGTATTGCTCTATAATTTTGAATTGGGAGTTCTTAGGGATCAATATGATGGCCCCTTGTCTCCTACCATTCTGATAAGCTGACTCTACAATCTGGGAAAGCCAAATCTGAGTAACTTTTGATGATCTACTAAGGAGAGATGGGACTCCTGTAGCATTAATATGTCTGGTTTCTGCTTTTTCAGAGCCTGCAGGGTGCGGTATCTCTTTATGGGACTGTCCAGCCAATTGACATTATGAGAAATTATTTTAAATGGGGTTAACATCGTAAATCTTTCATAGCTCTCTGCCCCCCAATGACCCACCCACACTCAAGCGGCCCTCCCCCCAATGCCCCACAAGCTGAGATATAATCCTCATATACAAAGTCTGCAGACAGTTTTCCCCTCTGTGTCTGATTTATCCATTTGGGGTAAAAAAGAAAATGCATTTTGGAACCAAACCAGCCAACTGGGCCTAATTCTACTGGTAAAAACTATATACAACACACGTAAGCAGTGTGCGCTTGTGACTTCCAACACCATTATCCCCAAATGGAATGTAGGTGTGGGCAGATCTTCTAGCTGCTAGATAGAAGATTTGTCTCTTGATGAGAGAGGGATCCTCCAGGGGAAACTCCTGCCCCAACTAATGGGAATGGAAGGAATTATGGATAGAAAAACTAAAATAAGGGATGTAAAACAAATAATTGGAGAATGAGGATGATGATTTAAGCTTTGGGAAGGAAAAAAGGTGCTGTGAGTCTGCTATTCTGGGGTTCACTTTGGGCTCCCATTTCACTTAGCAAAGATTCTAGTGCAGGGAGGAGTCAGAAGCAGTATGGAGGGAGCTGGGTGGGGGGGAGGAAAGAAAGGGGAGTCAAGGATATATAGAGGAATTGGCGAAGTGGAGTATGTCTCCTCAGTGTTCCTTCCCCCCCAACCCACTGATCCCTACAAGTCTGTAGCCTCTTAAAAGGAACTCCCTCCTCAAGAAAATGGGGAAAAGCAAGGGGGAAGAGGAAGATCCGTATTCTTCCATAGCCATCAATTTAATTACTGTCTCAGTAGGGGTGAAAAATGAATAACTCCACTCCCTGACACAGGAAGACCAAATTCTCCTGCCCATCAGATGGTGTTGGGGAGGGGGAAGTGAGAGGAGTATACCCAGGAGTCCAAATAGAGTATGTCTATAATGTCCTCCGATCCGCTATAAGTGTCTCTCTAGAACTGATCTGTAGTGTCTCAGCCAAGCAAGCCAAATCAAACCTTCTGGCCCTGGCTCCCAGGCAACTGCTCCTCAGTGACCCCCGGAGCCCCCCCGAGGGGGTGGGGTAGGTAGCCGGAGAACCGAGTGCCACCAGGGAGAAGGCCTCCTGGTCTGGGTATAGGTCTCCTGCCAAGCTACTCAAATTTTAATGCCTCACAAAAAGGCCCAGCTATGAGGCCTGACCCCACGGGGCAGGTACAGCCCAAGGAATAAGGATGCATGTCTGTCTCCCCCCCTTCACAGCTGGGTAGGGTTCCCCCCACCCCAGCTGAGGCCACACTTTTCCCAACTCATGGCTCATGGGGCAATTAGCAGCATGAAGAACCACATCTCTTCCTGTTTAGCAGAGTCAAATGTGAACATTGGCATGGGGCCTAGGCCTGACTCCCCATTGGTACCTATGGAAAGTGTCATGAGATCTCATGCCAGGACGCTCATATCCCAGCCATCCCAGCACCTCTGTCTCAGTATGCGCGCAACTCTGTTCCAATAGTCTCTATTTAATGAGACTTGTGCTAATGCACCTTGAGGGAGCCAAACCCTAGACCCACGCCATGATATTTCTACTGCCCCCACTACCTGCCGCTTTTACATAGATACATAGATACATAGACAGTGTCAGCAGATAAGGGCCTATGGCCCACCCAGTCTGCCCATTTGAGCTTGTAAGATCAGTTTGTTTTCCTAGAAGTCTGTTTCCCCTTACCCCTGACCTCTAGAATTCCTTTATGTCTATCCCATGCATTCTTAAATCCCGTGATTGTTTCAGCTCAGTGTATTGATGTGTGGCCCCTCTGAGGTAGGCAGGGCCCCCCCAGAAGATGGAGAGGAGAATCCAGATTCCCCCCTTCCATCACCCCTGAGCCACACCTTCACTCCCTTGGGTGAAGACCATCCGTGGCCATGATTCCAGCCACCCCAGCCACCCCCAGGGTGACAAAGAAGACAGGGCCCCCAGCACCACTGAGAGACAGCCACCTACTTTAATCCCTTGGAATTAATGCCCCTTCCTAGCAGCCTGGTTGGATGGCCAAGAGTCAATCTGTTGGAATGATGCTAGACGGTCCCACAAGATCTGCTGTGTTTGGATCATCATCTGTTGTGTGGGGTCCTGGAAATGGTTCCCCTCACTCTCCCATGCCATGGCTAGGTGTGCCTCTTGTGGTTCAGGGTCTCATATGGCCTCAAAGGTCCAATAAAATGATTCATTTGTCCTTTAAATGACCGAGCACCATCTCCATTAGGTTTGAGGCATGTGGCTTTAAAGGTCTTTTTGTAGGCTTTCTCCCCCCCCCTCAGTTAAGTCCGATAGCGTCGGCAGATTGATCAAGGGTCCTGTCTGGAGAATTGTCTCAGAAGTTATTTGATTCCCTCCAGCATGGCTTGTTTATTTTGTCTGCCTTGGGTTGCAGCTTGGTGAATAGCCAAATTTCTCTGTGGTCCACGCGTGGTGGAAGCTTGGGGAGGGAAGGAGGGAGTGTAAAGTCCTTAGCTTTCAGGTCCTGCAATGCCTTGGTGGCTGTCTCGTATGTCTGCTGCCCCGATGGATATTGCACTACCAGTTCATGAGGGTAGGGTGTTCTAAACTTTAACTGTTGCTGCCTCAAAAGTGGGAAAATTGGGATATAGGCTGGTTGCCTCTGCATGGTGATCAGAGCATAGTCGTTATCAATGAAGATTCTTTCCTGCCCATAAAAAACTTTCCCCTGGGACCATGCTTGCTTGAGTATGAATTCTTTTGTTTGAAACCTGAGAAATCGCACAATGATCGAGTGAGGTCTGGCACCAGGGTGAGAGGGCTTTGGGTCTAATGTGTGATATACTCTCTTGATTTCAATAGGGAGTTTGGGGTCTAATGTAAGGACTTTATGCAACAGTGATTCCAAACATTCATGGATATTGGATATTTCACTATTCTCTGGCAGGTTATACATGCATAGGTTTTTCCTACAGTGTCGGTTCTCAGCATCTTTCTGTCTCTCCATAGTCAAGTGGCATAATTCAGTTATTTGTGTCATAGCTACTTGTAATTGGTGAGCTATGTCTGCTTGCTCCTGCGAGGTTTGTTCCAGATTGGTAACTCTGAGGCATGTGCTATCCAGATCCTTTTGCATCTCCTTTTGTGTCTGTTTGAAAGTAAAGAATTCCAATTTAAAGTCCTTAAGTGCCCATATGATACAATCCAGCTTTTGCTCCATTTGAGTAGCGTTACTTGATTTATTTCTAGACTTTTTTGCTGGATAAAGAGTGGGAAGGCTGCTGGAATTTCACTGAGGCCTCTGAGTCTGAATAGTCTGGCTCTGAGATTTCTGTAGTGGCTAGTGGCTGATATCTGTTGGATCCTCCCTTATTTTTGTTTGTCGCCATTCCATTTGCTTTCTGTGGCATTTTTATAAAGAAAATATTTTACTATGGAAGGCTTTTTATCTATCTTAAACTGGTCTGGAGTGGAGCTCAAAGTCTAAGCTGCCATCTGCTGCGGGAGCTGCACTGGAAGTTATTCTATTTTTAATCCATGCCTGGGTGGCTGAAGTCACTCAGTCTGCAGCTTCGTGCCTCACAACCCCCCAGCTTGAACTACTGCTCAGAAAACCCTGGATCTGTCGTGGGTTAGTCCATTCTTAAAATCTTCCTTTTTTATGTGCTGGACCCTGGGATTAAGCTTTGCACCACTGATCTCAGAGACAGCAGTTCAAGACATTCAGCTTAAGGAAAACTCCCTTGTAGCCAAGGAAAACTGTTTATTTTCCTTTTCATAATGCATATGAACATATGTACATACAAAATTGCCAGCAGATAAAGATCTTATGGTCTATCAAGTCTGCTCGATGGCACAGCAAGCAGCCCTTATACTGCAGCTGCCCTCCCCTCCCTCCTCCCATGACCCTCCCCCTTACCCTATCCCATCCCTTTTTGAAGCAGCCCAGTGCTTAACGGGATACCACTTCCTCTGGCAATGCATTCCACCTAGACATCACCCTCTCCATAAAAAAAAGTCTCCTCATTTCCCTCCTGAACCTTCCTGCTTCCAATCTCAGATCATGTCCTTGAGTGTCCCTCCTCCCCTTAATTTGAAAAGCCCCTCTGTGCCCATCTTGTCTATTCCTTTCATGTACTTGAAGGTTTCAATCATGTCCCCCATCCCTCCTCTCCTCCAGGGAGTACATGTTCAACTCCCTCAGTCTGCTCTCACAGGATATGTCCCCTAGCCTCTGGATCATCTTCGTTGCCCTGTGCTGCACCCCCTCCAATAACCTAATGCCCTTCTTCAGGTATGCCAGTACTGCATGCAGTACTCCAGGTGTGGCCTAACCAGTGACCTATATAATAGCTGGATCACCTCCAACCTCCTGGAGGAAATGCCTCTGGCAATACAACCCAGCATCCTGCTGGTCTTTGCTGCTGCTTTTCTACGCAATGCATTGTCTGATTTCTGATTCTGTATACACTACACAGCCGTACTTTAGGAACTTTATATTACTTATTTTTATTTCATTATTTTAAACTTGTTGTTTGTTGCACTTTCCATTATACAGCAGACCAGCATTGAAGAAAAGGTGTCCACTATTTCATACAAAAGCAATACAATATGATAGGGTGAGGGTAGTAGTGTGATCACCACATGCCCAGGGGCATTATGAGGCACACTCCGAAGTGTCTTATTTCACTTATCATATGGCATTTTGTAATAAATAATACATTTTCAGACATAAAATGTGCATTTTAAAAGTAAAATTAATTTATTTTTGTCTAGCATCATTAATCTGAAGAAAGTTGTCCCAAAACACGGGAAGGGGGGCTGGACAGAAGGGGGGCATAACAGAGTATTATTAGGAGGCACATTTTAATTTTTAGAAATGGCTGGGGAGCTTATTTCCATGAAGAAACTAAATATTAGTAATGTTTTTCCCAAAACATTGAGCAATTGTGTTATTGTTTTAGTATGAAGCAGCCTTTTTGGACTGTGAGTTACAGGGATGAGCTGCAGCTGGAGGGGTGTGATGTCATCAGCAGCGCTCCGACTAAAACTGACACTGGTCGTCATGTTCAAGGTCTGCATAAGTAAATTGCCAGTGTCAGCTTCTGTTTTTTCTAGTGACGTTTTTAAAGTTATATGCTTCAGGACTCTTTCTTGATGATTGCTCATACTGAGAAACCGAAGCGTGTGAGTGGACGCTTCACTTTTTCCTAGGTCTGCTGGTAGAGATGTTGAAGAGAAACTTTCACAACCTGCAGTGCTATCAGTGACTCTGTAACAGTCAGCTGGATTTTGTGGCACTCACTTTATAAATTGACTGGGAGTAGAGGCACATGTTGGCCGCTTGAACAGATGCTTTTCCCTGAGATCCCACTCCGCTCTCTAAAATACTCCTTTTATTCTGTGTCTTTTTGGACCCTAAGTGCTCACTGTGGCTAAATCTATGCTGCCACAACTCCCCAGAACATCGTTGGAAAAGAAATTTTCTGAAATGGAAGCAGAGATGCGAGACAGCTTACCTCACCACGCGCCGCCACCTACTCTGACCCGGGATAGAAACATGAAGTGCTCTAAGGCAGCTCCGATCTGGGTAGTAGCAGGCACAAGTTCCCAGGCCACACTCATAGAGGAAAAGTTTCTCAAGGGGATCTCTCTGATAATGGCAACCTTGGATGTACTAGCAAATTCGGTACAGCCCCTCACCTCCTCTTTAGCGACTCTGTCGCAACATAACCCTGGACAATCAATCACATATTTTATCCTTAGATGATTGGAGTGTGAGAACAGATCCAGAACTGGCCCAGGTAAGACAGTGCCTTAAAGCAATGGAGAGCAAAATGGAGGACCTTGAAGGAAGGTCATGTCATAATAATTTGGTGATCCTGGGTCTCCCAGAAGGGAAGAAAATGTCCTCTTTTGTGCTATCTTTGCAAAAGTTCTGTATTAAGCTACCAAGTCCTTCCCCAATGGACCTGATTGTATTATTGAGAGGGCCCATTGTTCCTTACATCCCACACCTCCTCCTGGGTATCCTTCATGGCCTTTATTATTTAGGCTGTTAAATTTTCTTGACAAGCAACATATACTTAACAGAGTTCGAGAAATAAGTGAGCTACAGTTGGAGGGCCGGAGGATTTGAACCACACAAGATCTTCCCAAAACAGTGCGACAAAAAAGAACTGAGATGCATCCAACAGTAACAAAACTCAAAGCGGCTGGAATTCATTTCAAGATGAAATACCCATCTACACTTCAAGTGCTGCACTGAGATGTCTGGCATAATTTTGATTCGTCGGAACAAGCTGCTACAGGCCTGAAAAAATTTTACCCTGATCTTTTCAAATGAGGGAGGCAATTGGAGAGATATAAGGGCAAACTCACCTGGAGGACACAGTACCACAGTGACTGATACAACATAAGGTCAGTTCTGTTTCAGTTCTCCACCTGCTGAGTCACCAGTGTGGATTCAAAGATTTTGCTTTACTTAGCTGATTTAATAGTATATTGAAGTGGGACTTCCTAATCCCCAGCTCAGTTTGTCCACAATGCAGCACCCCCCCCTTGTCATTCTTTGGACACTGGATGGCTACTAAGGACAATTGTCATTACGGGACTTTTGTGTGCTCCATGGAATACTATTAATTTTCCTTCTTATCTGTATATTTCTTAATTTCTCTGCAAGAAGCAGGACTCTTTCTTTGGGTGCAATTATGAGCTGGAACTTATATATTGAACAAGTTTAAGTCACCCTCTAACCATTTTATTTATGGACATGGTAGTCCCTTGTTTCTTTATTTTATAAGAGGGGACTGAACAATGTTTATATTCTTACAATACCTACCTGGGGAATTGTGGTTCTATGGGAGATAGCACCATGTTTTTTCAGTATAAATCAGTTATTATTCAATGGCAAGAGAATGTCCTGCCCTCTGATTGGTCAGTGGGTGCCTGGGACAGTGATGATATTACCCAATAACATCACTGTATGAAGGCCAGGCACACACATGACCGCATATCAGATACAGAAATCACACCTCCTCTTCACAAGTTACCACCGCTATGGGCTGTCACACTAAACTTCAACCTCCCCCTCCAAACAAAGTTACCACCCCACAAATAGCAATTCTTTGAAAAACTCAGCCAGTCACAACAAATATTGGCTGCAACAATACAAAACACAAAGCGCACCAAGCATTTTTGTTTAATATACTGACACACTGAGCAACTTCTCAGCCAAGCACTCATGGATCCTTGGCTCCCCGCCTCTCTCAACTCACTGCTGCACCTTTGCCATCCTCCTGTAGTGTTCTCCCAGTACAAACAAGGAAAGCTAGATAGTGTACTGGGAAAACCTAAACTACAGCTTCTGGTATAAAAAACATGCAATCAGCAGGCTTGTCCTGCTTCTCCTGTACTCTCTGCTGAAAAGTAAATGAAGCAGTGACACCTCAGTTCCAACAACACGATTATGAAATTGGGACATCGAGCACGTGTCTCACAACTGCCAACAGGCTCCAAAACCAAAAAAACAAGCTAATTGAACCATAAAATAAAGTCAAACAAACATCAGCTACATCCCATTTTCACCGGCAGAAGAAAGGAGGTGAGGGTCAAAATACCATAAGCAAATTAAATTGTGAGCGGTGTCAGACTGGGCAGAGCACACTGATTCAGCTAACAGCTCCATCTACTGGCAAAAACAAATACTGGACTTTTTTTTTTAAAGCATATAGTCCTCCACCCATAAAAAAATTAACTAAAAATGCATAAAAATCTTTTTTTCCTTTTTTCTGTATAATTAACAACCGAGCCATTGTATAATAGCAATAAGGCACTCCAGAGTGTGTGTTATTGTGTAATAATGTCACTCAGGAGTGGTGGAAACACTCGGCTTTGCCTCGTGCTTCAACCCTCCCAAGGAGTAATATTATTACACAATAACACACACCCTGTCATGCCTTGTTGCTTAAGTATAGTACAGTTAGCTATTTCCTTCTTAACGGTGATCTAGTGGGAGAGGGTGGGGAGGAGTGTTGCTACTGTTTGGGGGGGATGTATATGGCATTATGGCCTGGACAGTAAGAGTAGAGCAGTCTTTGAGACTGGGGGGGAATGACTAGATGTTTTGGGGGGTAATTATTGGGGGTGAGTGGGTGGATGGGAGGAGCAAGGGGAGTACTGTGTTTGGGGGTGAGGAGTATTGGGGGGGAGTGAGGGGAGATGCCAGCATGGTTTACCAGCAAATATGCAACTTATAGCACTGAACCTAAAGATCATTCTGCTACTGTATATGTATGATGAGATATGTGTCATGGAATGTTTAAGGAGCACGCTTTAGAGGGGAAACGGTACCAGATATTAAAGCACTTACAATTACTTTCATTTCTTCAAGAAACCCACTTGTTGGCATCTGAGAATCTTCTTTTCAGATGCCAGATGGTGGGGCAAGTGTATGCAGCAAGGGACACCACTAGCCAAAAGGGGGTTGCTATTCTTATCTTTAGGGGTATTAACTTTCAACTGCTTAAAGCTACAGAAGACCTGAAAGGAAGATCTCTCCTTTTGCATTGTACTTTAGACCATGCAAAAATGCTCCTGGGCTGTATTTATGGAGCTAATATCCAGACACCCTAGTTTTTCTCTGATATGCTCAATTTGATATCTCCATATGTGCACCTCCCTTTGATTTTGGCCGGTGATTGGAGCACCACATTTACATCTGACCTTGATAGGTCTGACTGTCACCCCCTCCAAGCTCTCCCCCACCCAGCAGGCTTTACATGAGCTCCTAAATTTGGGAGGACTCTGTGACCCATATAGAGTGCTTCGTCCTGAAGTGAGGAAATTTACATTTTACTCCCCGGTGTATAAATCATCCTCTCAGACTGACTATTTTTTAATTAATGTTGATGCCTTGCCTGGGGCAGTAGACAGTGGAATAGCTCCGAGAGTGCTTTCAGACCACTCCCCGGTATGGCTGGCCCATAATCCTTGCCCCAACATTAAGCGTAACAAAGTCTGGAAACTCAACACTCAATTGTTGAAAGACCCATGAGTGATGATCAAGTTAAAACCACTAATAGGGGACTTCTGGGAGAGTAACCTTGGATCTATATCAGACATTGACCAAACCTGTCTTGCTCTTAAGTGTGTACTACAAGGGAAACTCATCTGTATTGTGTCCATCAAGAAAAAGAAGTGTGAAGCTTCCCTTTGTGCCCTACCTGACCAGATTACAGTCCTTGAGTGTAGCTCCATGCTTTATTCCTCTGAGATAGACCAAGGAGCCCTAGCTAAACAAAGGCATCAATATGCTGACCTGCTTCGAGAAAAATCAGAGTACACCATTTTAAAGATGCAGGCATCTTATGTGGACCAGGGAGACAAAGCAGGGCACCTGCTAGCACTGTAACTTTGGCAGCAGGAAGCTTCACATCTGGTATGTACTATTGTATCTCAGGAAGATGCCACATTTAAAACCTCCCCAGTAGAGACTGCCCAAGAATTTGACAGATTCTACTCTCAATTATATAATCCTCCTGCTAATTTCCCTTCACGTGGGGACACCCAGACCTATTTGGAGTCTATCCCACTTCCCATGCTATCCCCTAAACAGCAGGTGTTTTTAACACACCCTATAGCTGCTAAGGAATCCCTCACAACTATATGATCCTTGCCCTTAGATAAATCCCCAGGGCCTGATGGTTTTCCCTCTAATTTTTATAAATCCCTTGCAGTTGACTTGGCCCCCATTTTGTTTCAGCTCTTCTCTTATCTATGTGACAAAGGGCTATTGGGTTCCTCCCTGCTAGCGGCCCTTATCATAGTTCTGCTCAAACCCAACAAGCCCACTGATAAGGTCACCAATTACCATCCCATTTCCCTCATGAATGCAGTGGCCAGGCTTTTGACTGGTACTCTTAGAACCAGTCATATTACACCTGTGCTCCGTGAACTGCACTGGCTGCCTGTTAGGTGGCGGATCACCTTTAAGGTTGGTTTACTAACCTTTAAAGCCCTACATGACCAGGGACCCGGTTACCTGAAAGATCTCCTGATTCCCTACTGTCCCCCTCAGTCCTCTCTGCTCCACCAAAGAGGGATTTCTAGAGATTCCCAGGGTTTGATTAAAGACATCAGGATCTTGTGGTTTTGCTTTTTCAGCACCGACCCTGTGGAATTCTCTACCTCGTTGGTTGAGAGAATGCCCAACCGTTGATAGTTTTAAAACCGGTCTGAAAACATATTTATTTAGTTTAGCATTTGTTTAATTATCGCTATTATATTTTAATGTTGTTTTTAAAATTGTTATTAGTATGTATATGTTTTATGTAAAGCGCCTTGGTTTTGAAAGGCGCTATAGAAATAAAGTTGACTTGACTTGACTTGACATGAATTGTGACATGAACATTTTCACAGAATTCTGTCCACTAGAATCATGCAAGTCTGGGACAGTTTGATTGGACCCGAGCAAGTGGGATTCATGTGAGTGACATCCTCTGCTGATCACTTAAGGAAGCTAGAGCATGTCTTCTCTGTGGCCAGAGAGTCTATAGATCCCATGGATTTGGTCTTTCTGGACACAGAGAAGGTTTTCAATAGGGTGAAGTGGGATTTCCTATTTTTAGTGTTGGAGAAATTAGGATTCCCTGCTCAATTTGTTCAATCGGTGCAAGTCCTATATACTAGACCAAATGCTAGAATATACTGCAATGGGGTGCTTTCTAAAAGCTTTTCCCCCTCCAGGTTGGAACCCATCAGGGATGTTCCCTCTCCCCCTCCTTTTCAATCTTTATTTGGAACCGTTAACTAGATTGTTGAATGCTTCCCCTCATATCCATGGCATTCCTGTGGGTCCCTTTAACATTAACATATCAGCATACGCAGATGACATTCTGCTGCATATATCTCATCCAGCTACATCCATACCAGAGACACTATACATTATCTCCCATTTTGGTACTTACTCCAATTACAAATTGAACTTAGACAAGACTATTGTTATGCCTTTAAACCATCTAGTCATCTCCTCAGATTATGATGCTCTGGAGTTGGTATGGGCATCTAAGTTCACATACCTTGGGAGTCACCCTCTCCCAAAAGCAGTCCCTCATTAGGAAGTTTAATCTGGACAACACGGTGGAAACCACTGCACAAGATCTGTATAGATGGACTATGCTCCCCCTTTCTCTACAAGCCCGAAGCAGTGTTATTAAAATTAATGTTCTTCCCCATATCTTCTACCCTCTCAACATGCTTAACCTCTTTCTCCCATAATCTGGTATAAAAAACTCCATTCAACTATATTTAATTTCCTATGGAAAGGAAAATTCCCCCCTCCCCCATAGAGCTTACATGTGGTTGGGGGCCATAACACTTGGGGGGACTTAGGGTGCCTAACTTCTTTTTTATATTATTTGGCCAGCCATGTCTCTATGTATGCCCAATGGTCTATGCCTTCTGTACATGCAGGGGCACCTGCATATTTGCCTATATGGCTGCAAATAGAGAGGTATTTAATAGCAGCAGCTGGGATTTCCCTAGTTAGCCTTTACTTTGTTTCCCCCCATAGATTACCTCTGCAACTTAAGGGGACAGTACTGTATACTTCAGTTAGGGTGAATATTCAGTTGTGTAGATCTATGCAATACAGGAATACCCATGATACTTCTCAATCTCTGTGCAATAACCCCCAACTTTCAACTGGATGGGATGACTCTCTCTCCCCTCAGTGTCTCCTGGGGCACTCTGGAAAACAAGTCTCTGACCTTATGTCGAATGGGAAACTGCACGATAGTCAAGCCTTGTTGACACTTCTCCACTTGCCCAACATGTATTTTTAGGATTTACCAAACTTAGACACATGTTGATTATGTGGTTTGGGATGGAAGAGTGGGATGTTAATGAAGAGAGTTTTCACTTCCTTTTCCAGTCTCACTCTTGGCAACCCCACTCAGTGTCACAGTTAGTGCTGCTTGTCTTTTTACAGATATATCCCAAGGCCACAGGGCACTCCCCCTATCGGGAAAATATGTTGCTCACTTTGTCCAGGAACTGGGAGTGCATCTGGCTAGATATCTATCAGAACCTCTCTAATGTTAGATTGTGCCTTATGCAGTTTCATATACTTCATAATATATATTTTACCATGACTCATTTGTACAAGATGGGGAAACTCTCGTCGGCAAAATGTTCCAGATGTAGGAGTGCAGAGGGTTCCATATTGCACATCATGTGGGAATGTTCCAAAGTGGTCCCACTTTAGGATAAACTTAAAGCAACGTTGGACCCCCTGCTGGGCCTAGCTGAGTACTTTATTCCTGAAATCTGCATGGTGGGTAGTGTATCTGTAATACCTGTAAAAGAAAGAAGGTTATATATTTCTTTACTTTCCCTGGCTGTGAAGCAACTAATCTTGTGTCATTAACTAGACCAGGAGGTTATCTCCTATACTGAATGGCTGAAAGACATTTTGCACAACCTGAGAGTGGAGAAAATGGTATACCACACCAACTGTAACATTTTGACAGCACTGTACCCTACAGCGACTACAGTGTCATGTCACTGTAGGGTCTGCACTCGAACCAGACACTGTCAGTCGGAGGTCCTGCACCCACCCAAATCAGCTCTGACTCAGAGTTGAGAATCCTAAGTGGGGGGGTGAGGGGCACAGCCCCCTGCATGGGGGGTTGGGGGGAGCGAAGCCCCCAAAAGAAAACACTCGGTTTTGTTAGAAACCGGCAGCTGACTGCAAAATGCGGTTGACCTATTTGTTTTGCTCTCTGGTTGTTTGACAAAATTTTTGTCGATGACCAGTTGTGGATCTGAAAAAACTACAGCTAGTATGAAGAATTGTATACATGCATATAACAAGAAATGGGTCAAGTTAGAAACATTGTTGTTGGTACATACTGCTCCTTAACCATTGTATATCAGTGTTACCAATAACTGTCTAAGCCAACTAGGGTTCTACTGTTCTTGATATTGGGGAAGTAATGTTTATGTAGGTTTCTTTATTATTTACCTGGCTCCTTACAAGGAAGCTGGTGTCTAGAGAGGAAGGGGAGGGGAGTAATGGGGTTGGGATTGCTAGAAGGGGGGTTGTTTGTTACTGATGTTTATATGTTTTGTACTGTTGTAGTATGTGATTTATTTGGAAACTACTAAAGCAAATTAAATAAAAAAATGAATGACTGAGAGGAAAAATTTAAATGTTATTTGAGCACTCACACTAGGGTGAAAGTTCAATGTTTGAGTAATCACTTTTGATACACACAGTGGGAGTTTCCAGCAGGGAGATTTCTACAGTACTCAAAAAGCATCAACACCTTGTCACAGTGCCTGTAACAATACATTGCCTTTTCAGAAGTAGGTTGTAAGTTGTCTTTTTCATTTTTATTTATTCTTTGTTAACTGGGTAAGGACACTGGACCAAGGGCCTCTTGTCAGGCCCGACCCAGAAAAACAAACAAACAAACAAACAAGAATTGCAAATTACATACAGAAACATGTCAGTACATTACATAAAACAGTTACATGCAGAATTCAGTAATAAATATTGCTTTAATGTCATCTTAAAATGACGTAGCCTGATGAATAATCGGTAGCACAGTCCAGTCAATCGGTGCAGCCACTAAAAATGCACGTGCTCCAATTTTAAGCTTAGATTTAACTACATTAAGTTAAATGCCATTTGCTGATCTTAGGCTAGGAAACATAGATCAAATAGAAACTAAGCCTGATGAAGGAAAGACAGATTTAAAAAAAAAAAGGACATTTAAAAATTACAAATCCCAAAGAATATTCAGTCCTGGAGATAGGAGACAACCATCCTTAAAGTTAATACAGGCTGCAGTGATGAGTACAAGCAGGGACTGCAAGAAAAAAATTACACATTTTATTATAAGCCACAGGGAGAAGCAACCCCATGGCAGCAGCATTCCTAGTCTCAGCAGTGAAGGATTGAAATTTGTAAAGTAGACCAAGTTTCTGGTTAAAGATTTTAACAACAGACTGTACCTAAAGGGAAAAAGTTAACACTGGATCCAAAAGGACACTGAGATATTTAAATTGATAAACATGTTCAATCAGAATCCCCTTGGTGATAATATAAAATTAGACCCAGATTGTCCCCAAGCATTGATGGCACATCAGAAAGCATTGTTTTTTTTAATTCAACACCATAGAATTATGAGTAAACCACAAGCAAACATCCCCAAAATCTTTTTCTAAAGCAGAAGACAAACAAAAGAATGAAGTCTCTGATTTTTCTAATAAAAACAAGGTAGAAATTCACTTCTGGCATTTCAGACGTAGTAGTGACTGTTTGTGGAGGATGTTTGTTCATTTTCTACAGTTCTGCTCTGTTCAAATTCACTGTGTGGAAAGTACTTACAGAGCTTTCCACAGTGAAGATGTCGAGGCTGATTTTTTGATTTTTTTTTCAGGCTGTACTGACTTGCTCCTCCTCATCCTGACAGAAACTGGAACTTATCTCTTTAAATTAGATGGAAAAGTAAATGTCAGGTATGTCAAACATTTTGGTGGGGTTATGAATGATGGTTTTACCATCAATTTACCATACTAAACAATGATGGTTTCCATAACTGCCTTGGAATGTGGGCACACAGATCTAGGGCTTCAGTGACTGGGCTGTTAGACTGGTACCAGTTACTGCCCATTGGCAGTAGTGCTATCTAGTATGGGGCAGTAGCAAATTAGAATAATGATTTATTCCCTACCACATGCCAATACACGTTTATACAAATTAGGTGAAATAAGTCACATCTCGTACAGTTACAAGATTAAATGGGAAAACAATTCTAGTATATAGAACTAAAGAATTACAGTACACCCCAGCATTGAGCTACACTGCAATCAATACCCCACATTATGATCCCTTAAGTTGATCAAAACTTAGCAAAGAAACCAACCACTATGGTTCTTCATAGGCTTTAACATAATAACAAGATAAATTATTTTTCCACAGCTAACAAAGACTGATTAGTGCACATTGAATAAAAATAAAAGATGAAATGCTAAGTATGTCAGACATCTTATTCTTACCAATGTTATAAATCTGCAAGCTAATGTAGGCAAGTTTAATGGTTCAAGAAAAAGAAACAATAGCTCCAGACCAGAAGTAGACAAGGTGGCCAATGTGACAGTGTTCACAACAGAGTTGGCCACAATTCCTGCCTATCAGGTAAGCAAATTTCCCCACCCACTGAGTCAGTCATGTTCTCATCCTTCATTACTATGATTCTGACAATTCACCCATGATATTCAGGCAGATTACCAAAATCCTCCTTAGTGGATACATTTGCAAATTGTCCCTATGCTAAAAATTTGCTTTTGTGTAACTTAGCCTTGCAACATCTCCTATAACTGCACCTTTGGTGCTGCCAAGGCAATTATTTTGTGAAAATGAGCCTTTTGGCAAATAACTTGTCTAGAGGTCACATGGAAGAGCTTCTGCCTGTCACTTGGTTCATATCTATACAGTGACTGTGCCTGACTTGCTTCCTGTTTCTCATTTATAGAAAGACTATGACAGTAGAAGGAGCCTGTTCTGTACCAGAGAAAAAAATATTTCTTTTAAATGCTGCTTACAGCAATTTCTTTATTGTTTTGTCTCTCCTGTAATATAGTTTAGTTAGGGAACACTATTTTAATAGTTAATCTTTATTTTATTTTGAATCTCTTTCCTAGACCTATTTGTTAGTTTTATTTTCCTCATTGTCTTGAATCTTTTCTGCCTCTTTTATGTTTCTCTCTCTTTTTCTTGTTCATGATGGAGAGTCATTGTGGATGTGTTTGAACACATAATGATGTGATAGTGCTTTTCTCTGCTGATGTTTGGGGAGGGTGCCCCCCCATAGCACCTCAGTACCTCCTTCCAACTATGCAACAGCAGTGATAGAGCAGCCCCATCTGAGCTTCCAATGGGCAGCATCTGCAGCAGCAGAAAATGAGTCTTGCCTTCTTGTAGAGATGCAGCAAAGTTTAATTTCGCCAGTAAATTTCCAGCAAAGTCACAAATTTTGCATCAATTTGCAATATTGTGGCTTTCACTGAAAATTCACAATTTGTTACTTTGCCTTGCTTTTGGGTTTTTTAAGTACAAATTGCACTTAAAAAACCAAAAAAGAAGAATTTAGGTATTTCAAATCCCTGGTGTCTAGTTGCCCCCACTGATTGGCAGCCCCCATCTGAATCACTGGCAGTTGGCCACTATGTAAAAAAAATCTATTTGTTTTAATTAAGTCCCTGGTGGTTCCTCCACCCCCATGCTGATTTTGGGCCACAGTTTAAATAAAGAAACTCACCCCAGGCCCACACATATCTGCCGATCACTGGCTAGTCGACCACAATGTAAAAATATAAAATACATTTTTGTAACTTCAATCCCTGGTGTCTAGTGGACTCCCTACCCCATCATGGAGAGCCTCAATACACCACCCCACGCCCCATCCCAATACCACCCTGACTAGGCCACTGGCACAGCCCTCCACTTGCCTACATGGCCTGCAGCCCTACTGAGCTCTTAATGAATGAGCATGTGCTTGTACAAGCACATGCACTTTCATTGACATCTGGCAGTCATTTTAAGGAATTTTTCAGGGGTCTAGAAAATAGGAGCAGGCTGTTCCAGTCACAGGCAGGCCAGTCCCCCCTCTGTCTCCCCCTGCTGGTGACTGTAGTAGCCCCTCCCATTCTCTAGCCCCCTGAAGAACTCCTTAAAATGACCACCAGCTGTCAATGAAGGACCACATGTACAAGCACACACTCATTCATTAAGAAATCAGTTGGGCTGCTGGTTGTGGAGGTAAGTGGAGGGCTGTGCTGGTAGCCCAGTCAGGGTGGGATCGGTATGGGGGTAGTGGGGTAGTATGGGGCACTCCCTGATGGGATAGGGGTCCACTAGACACCAGAGACTGAAGTTAAAAAAAATTATTTTATATTTTTACATTGTGCCAATCACAGTGACTGGAGGCAAAAGTTGGGGCCTGTGGTGAGTTTCTTTATTTAAACTGTGACCTGTGATCAGCAGGTGGGGGATGACCACCAGGGATTTCATTAAAATAAATATATATAATTTTTTTTTTTACATTGTGGGTTTACATTGTGGTCAACTGGCCAGCGATGGAGGGGTGGGTGTCGATTAGTGGGTTGGGGGGTGCTAGACACAAGGGAATTATATATATTTTTTGTATTCTAATTTTTATTATTTTATCAGTACATAATATCAAAACATCCTTGTGGATAAATAAGAACTCTCTTACAGGCTTACAGGCTAACAAAGGCTCTAACAAAATACAATAAATAACTTATGAGATATAGACCCTGTAAATAAATATGTTCTGATTCTTAAACACTTGTATATCCACAATATCATTAACTTGGATAATGAGTGCATTAATTCTCTCCAAGAGTTAAATTCAGTATCTTGATTCTCCAAGTCTTCAATAACGTATCCCATTGTTTTGATAATAATATATCTTTAAATGTGTACCACCAATCATTTTTAACCTTGTTTTTGAAGAGGAGTATCAGGGCTTTCCAGTTTTTTTTAAATAACTCTTTTTAAAACTAGAGCAGCTAAGCTTATGACCTTTTCTTGTGTTTGATTTATCTCGTGTGTGTCAAATAGGCTGAAAAGAAGAATGACAGGTGAGCATGGAATGTTTGTCCCTATAATAATAGAGAGTGCATTAACCAAATCTTGCCACCAAGACTTTAACTGGGCAGTTTCATAAGTTATGGGCTAGAGTTCCTTCTGTCTTATAGCCATGTCAACAGTTTGATGAGTATTGGGGGGGGGGGTAACTTTAGACAATGTTTGAGGAGTAATACATGTGAGGTTTATGATTTTTTGTTGAATGCTTCTATTTTTTGCATAAATAATTTTAGTATTTGCAGCAAATCTGATTGCTTTCCATTGATTTCTCTGTAACGAGACATCCATTTCTTCCTCCCATTTACCATATCGCTTTATTTTTATGAATTTATCCAGCATGATGAGCTGTTTATAAAATAAAGATAACTTTTTATTCCTTGCTAAATTAATTGATCTTTCTTCTTTTTTGCAACTCCTAGGGAGGTTACCCGAGTCAACTTTATGTTTTAAACAGAATTTTTTGATGTAAGAAGCAAGATTTTAGTATGTAATACAGTTTTAAATATTCAAATTTCTGAATGACTCTTGATATTTATTATCAGTAATAGACGTATCATCCTCAATAAACAATACCCACTGGTATGCCTTGTTCTTGTAGTTTGTGTACAATTTTATGCAAATTAGAATCCTCAGTAATATCTGAAATAATAACAGGCGAGTGTAACCATGGAATTATATGGGACATGGATTCCCTTTTTTCATTGGTTAGCTGCTCTAGCATGGAATATAGCAAATCCAAATATTTCAATATTTTAAAATTCTGGAAAAATGACAGATATTGAATATTACATTTGGAAATGTTTCCTTCTAATCATTTCCTGCATAATTATAGCAACTTATTAAAGTGACTCAACCAGCTCCATAGTAATGCAGAAGTTTGTGCAGCCACGTAGTTAGTTGGATCTGGACACCTAAATCCCCTCTCCCTTGTAGGTTATATTAATAGAGACCATGCAATTCTTGGTTTACCACCTCTCCATAAAAATTTTGAGAAGATTCTTTTTATATCATCAAACCATTTAGCCTTCGGATTCCCAATTAAAGATTGTAATACAAAAATGATGTGAGGTGGAACCATCATTTTAATTGCCTGAACATGTCCCCATAATGAAATAGATAGATTGTGCCATATTTGTAATTTCCCTGAGATCTTTTTCTTTTCTTTTTGATACTTTCATTTGATTATTTCTCTATTGTTATTTGTTAAGATAAATTCCTAGGTAAGTTAATTCCTGAACTTTATTAAATTTTGTGAGTGAAGCAAACTCTTGGTCAACTTTCCCTTGCACTGAAGGCAAAATCATTGCTTTTTGCTGATTTAATTGGTATCCTGCAAATGAGGAAAAAACATCTATAATTTTAGCAGGGCATCTATTGATTTTTTTTAATCTGTAAAGATTACAAAAATATCATCACCATAGGTTCTGAGCTTATGTTCAACCTTATCAATAATCAAATGCTGGATTTCATTTGAGTTCCTAATGGTATTTATAAAGGTTCAATGGATAAAATAAAAATTATAGGGGAAAGGGGGCACCCTCACCACACACCAGCATCCTTATTTTATTCTGCTATTAATTCACCCTTAATTGAGATATTAATTGTAGGATTGCTGTAGAGAAAGTAAATAATTTGTAGTCAATTTGTAGGGATATTCCATTTTCACAAAATATGGAACATATAGGATCTATTCACTAAAACAAAGGCCTTCAACACATCTAAGGCTAAAGCGTAGTAAGGTGTGTTACTGTGTTGTACAAATTCTGAGCATTATTGGACTCTTTTAATTGTGGCAGAGGCTGTCTTGCCTGGAATGAAGCCTCGCTGGTCTGGGTGGCTGTGGAGGGGCAACACCTCAAGCAGCCTGGATGCAGTAATTTTTGCTATGATTTTATAATCACTGTTCAGTAAAGCAATTGGTCTATAACTGCTGGGTACCTCCTTTAGCTTACCTTCTTTATGGATAAATATAGCTTTTGCTTTTGGCATCAAAGGAGGGACTTGCCCCTCCTCATCCACCCATTCACAGAGTAGCCACAAAAAACATGGGGAAAATAAATCAGAAAAGGTTTTATAGAATTCATTAGTGAACCCATCTAGACTTGGAGCTTTACTATTAGGGAAATTTTGGATTGTTTGCATGACTTCCACTAGAGTAAATTGTTTCTCTGGGACATTGAACTGTAATATTTCACTATTTTGTATAAAAGTATCCATTAACTCTAGATCATTTATGGGAATTTTTTTATAAGTATTACTGTAATAGACTGACATAATCAATGACATTTCTAGCCAGTCCATCTTTAACTGGCTATGAGCATCTTGTAGGCCAGTGATGATGTTAGACTCCTTCCTTTTTTCAAGTAAATGCACCAGTACTTTCCCTGTTTTATCACCTTGTAAATACTTGGCATTTTTGACTTTCCTAGTATTCTTTTTGCATTCATTATTTGTATGTTCTTGCCATTATATTTTATACTCCTGCCATTCCTGAATATATTTCTGATAGTCTTCTAAGATTAATTTGTTTAATTCTGAGAATCCATTGCTTATATTTTGTTCTTCTTTCCTGCTGCTATTCTTTAAGAAGGCTTGGACTGAAATACACATACCCCTTAAAACAACCTTCATTTCCTCTCAAAGCTGAATGACTGTTTTATCACCTTCCAGGTTTATTAACTGAAAATCTTTAATGGCTAATATCAGACTTTTAGTAAATGTTTCATCTTTTAACAGTGCATTATTAAAACTCCAGGAATATATATATATTATCAGAAACTTTTTGTATTTTAGTAAGTGATTTCACCAATGTATGATCAACGAGATGAATTCCATCAATATGGGACTCGGCTACTAAAACACTCATTGAGTTTGAAGCAAATGTATAATCTAATCTGGAAAAATTTTAATTTTTATTGCCATGAAGCGTGAAGGCCTTTGATTTAGGGGTTTTCATCCTCCAGATATCAATTAAGTTATTCTCTTGAAGAAAAAAGTGAAAATTTTCTGAGATTCTACTAGTAGCGTTAGTAATATTTTTATTCTTATCTAGGTATGGACTATTTACAGCATTAAAATCACCCATTAAAATAAGGTTTTTGAGCATGAATATGAACAATAGCTTGAGTGATCTTTGCTAGAAATGAAATATATTGCTGGAAGGGACCATATATGGACCCAACAGTTATATTGAAGTGACCAAATACAGTGCCCTTAAGGATTATTCTTCTCTGATCATTTTCTATGAACTAAAATGTTTAATCTTTCTTAAATAATATGATTACTCTGTATGATTTGATAGTACATGGCAATGAAAATTAATGTGATATCCAATTTCTATTTCTTTCTTTAAGGTCTGTACTTAGTAGATGGGTTTCCTGCAATGCAAGAACATCTATTTTTTGTTTATTTAAGTATGTTAATATACGAACACTTTTTTGGGGTCTCTTAATCCATTTATATTCAAGGTGGCATGTGTAAAGCGGTTATTATGTGACATTATTAAACTGTGATTTTGTATTTATATAAAGACTTGGTTCTTCTGAAACAAAATTAACATCCTCTCTAAGTAAAACATAGATAATTGTAATGAAGACAATCCTAGAGCCATTTTCAGTTCCCTGCATTTCCAATCTCTTGCTTTTAATTGTTACTATCCACCAAAAATAAAGTTCCCCCTTTCCTTAACCTCCCCCCAATGTGAACATGTATACAAAACTACTAAATTCCATATATAAACATTGTAATACCAGATGCTCCCTTCCCCTTGCAGGCATCCTGAAATCTAGGCATGCATACAGGCCCGCCCCCCCCCCGTGTTCACAAAGGAACACAAAAATCACCCAGTATAATGCAGAAAACTGCCCCCATCCTTCCAGCAGCCAGGGTGCCCATAATAACCAAAGCCTATACCCATCCCCCCAAGAAAAGAAAAGGAAAAATTTAGATATGTGAATGTACATTGTATCAGTGCTTTGTTGATTCAAACACTCAAGGAAATGTTCAAAACAATATATACTTAAGGTACCTCTGCACTAATATGAAAATAAGATATATAAAGACCTTCTCCTAAAGATTGAGATCCTCCCATAATGTGCTGCTTAGAGACTTTTCATATCCTTCCCCCATCATATTTATCATTCCAATGTAAGCCTAAGTTTTAAACAGATCAGGAATGTTAACTCTCAGTGTTTTCAATGCGTCTTCTGGTTTGTCAAAGAACAGATTAGTTCCATGAATAAGAACTTTAAGTCTGGCAGATGGAGGTATGGACACTTTTATGTTATTATCCCAGAGAGTTTTTCTGACATAATCAAAATTTGTCCTAGGTGTTTTAACTTCTGGAGGAAAATCATGGTAAATAGAAATCATTACACCCAAAACAGAAACATAGATACATAGATACATAGACAGTGTCGGCAGATAATGGCCTATGGCCCACCCAGTCTGCCCATTTGAGCTTGTAAGTTCAGTTTGTTTTCCTAGAAGTCTGTTGCCCCTTACCCCTGACCTCTAGAATTCCTTTATGTCTATCCCATGCATTCTTAAATCCTGTGATTGTTTCAGCCCCCACCACTTCCTCTGGCAGGTTGTTCCACTTGTCCACCACCCGTTCTGTGAAGAAATTCTTTCTCATGTTTCCTCTGAATCGTCCTCCCTCCAACTTCATCCCATGCCCTCTAGTCCTGGAACATCTTTTTCGCTTAAAAATAGTGTTTTCCTGCACCCTGTACCTCCCTGTAAGATACTTGTATGTCTCAATCATATCCCCTCTCTTCCTCCTCTCCTCCAGGGAGTACATGTTCAGTTCCTTCAACCTGTCTTTATAGGACTTGTGATGCAATCCATGCACCATCTTTGTTGCCCTCCTCTGAACCTTCTCTACCCTGTCTATGTCCTTACGTAGGTATGGTCTCCAGAACTGTACACTGTACTCCAGGTGGGGCCTCACTAGTGTCTTGTATAGCGGAATTATGACCTCCCTTTTCCTGCTGGTGATGCCCCTGCCTATACATCCCAGCATCCTATTTGCTTTACCTGCTGCCTTGTCACACTGTTTCCCTACCTTGAGGTCATCAGAGATGACAACCCCAAGATCCCTTTCCTGCTTGGTGCATGCTATATCCTCACCCCCAACTGATATATTGTGCCAGGGTTTTTGTGCCCCATATGCATTATCTTGCATTTCTTTGCATTGAATTTCAACTGCCAAACCCTGACCATTCTTCAAGTTTCTGCAGGTCGCTTCCATTCTGTCTACACCCTCTGGTGTGTCTACTCTGTTACAGAGCTTTGTGTCATCAGCGAACAGTGAAATTCTGCCTTCTAGATGCTGCGCAATGTCACTGATGAAGATGTTGAATAGGACCGGTCCCAGCACTGATCCCTGTGGTACCCACTGGTCACTCTTCCCTCTGTGGGTGACAGCCATTTACCACCACCCTCTGTGTCCTGCCACCCAGCCAGTTACCTACCCACCACACTACTGTCCTGCCCACACCTATATTCCCCAGTTTGTGTAATAGTCTTCTATGTGGCACAGTGTCAAAGGCATTGCTGAAGTCCAGATAGGCCATTTCCCTGCCCTCCCTGATCCACCTCCCTAGTCATCCAGTCAAAATTCAACGAGGTTGCTCTGACATGACCTCCCCTGGTGAAACCATGCTGCCTTGGGTCCTGTAGTCCATTGATAACAGATGTTCCACCAATCTCTCTTTTCAGTAGTGCTTCCATGATCTTCCCACTACCGAGGTGAGGCTGACTGGTCTGTAGTTCCCTGCTTCCTCTTTGTTCCCACTTTTGTATAAGGGACTACATCTGCTGTCCTCCAGTCTTTGGGTACCTCCCTGTTTCCAGTGATCGGCTAAACAGGATAGCCAGAGGTTCAGCCACCACCTCTCTTAGTTCTTTAAGGACCCGGGGTGCACCCGTCTGGCCCCATTGCTTTATCTACTCTTATTACTTCCAGTTCCTTCAGGACTCTTCTCGGTAAAGGGACTTGTGTCCATTTCTGCACCATTCTCACCCTTGTACTCCTTCAGACCCATTACCTCCTCTTCTTCAGTAAAGACTGAGCAGAAATACCTGTTCAATATGTCAGCTTTACTGTTGTCATCCTCCCACGGCTCCCATCCTCCCCTTCAGTCTCACTATCCTCCTTTGTCTTTCTTTTTACTTATGTACCTGTAAAGGTTTGTCCCCTCTACCCACTGATTTTGAATGTGTTCTTCTGTCTGAGCTTTGGCTTCCTTACTGACCTCCCTGCCTCCTTTGTTTCTCCTGGTACTCTCCCTATCCCTTCTACCTGTGTCTTTTTGTATTGCCTGAATGCAATCTTTTGGCTTTCACTTTCTTTGCTACCTCTTTGGAAACCATAATGGTCTCCTCTTCCTTTTCCTCTTGCTAACCTGCTTAATGCATAATTCTGTTGTTCTTGTAATCCCCATTTTAAATACTGCCCACTGTTTCTCAACCCATGATTCCTGTCCCATTCCCCTTTATGCCTCTTTCAAGTATCTCCCCATTTTCCCAAAGTCTGCCCCCCTAAAATCCAGGATACGTGTTTTTGTGTGGTTTGGTTCTGCTCTTTCTGTGATTTCAAACCACAATGACTGGTGGTCACTGTTTCCCAGGTGCTCCCCACTGTTACCCCCATCACACTGTCCCTGTTTGTGAGCACAAGGTCCAGTATTGCCTTCTGCCGAGTTGGTTCCATGACCAGTTGCTTGAGGAAGGCACCTGAAAGGTCCAGGATAAATCTGCCCTAGTTGATGCTGCTGCTGGGATGCTCCAGCCCACATCTGGAATATTAAAGTCTCAACCAGTACTACCTCACCCTTGTCTGGCATCCTTTGGATGGCTAGCATCAGCTCCCTATCTGTTTCTTCCTCCTGGGCTGGTGGTCTATAGACCACACCTGTGCAGATGGCTGTCCCCATTTTCCTTTCCAGCTTAACCCACAGTATCTCTCCCCCATTTTGTTCCTCCTGGATCTCTGTGGCCCTTATGTCATTTTATACATACAGTACCACTCCTCCTCCCTTCCTGCCTGCTCTGTCTCTTCTGAATATGTTGTAGCCAGGTATGGCCATCTCCCAGTCATGGTTATCATTACACCAGGTTTCAGTGATGGCCACAATGTCCAGGTCTGACTGTACCATGACAGCCTCCAGATCTTCCATCTTGTTGCTAAGGCTCCTGGCATTTGCACACATGGCTTTCCATGATTTGACCTCCCTAGACTGCTTCACTGTTCTACTCCAGCCCCTTCCTTGGTTGTCATTTATTCCTGGTTCTCCTTGCTGAATTCTGCCCCTTTTCTGCTTATCCACCTCTTGGGCATTAATCTCCATCTTTTGCACACTGCTTTACAGAGATAGCCACTCCTCTGGTTCACTGGTTCCACTGCTAGCTGTGGGGGGTGAGCAAGTAGGTACCCTCCTTGCTGGCCTGCCACCCCCCTTTGCTAGTTTAAATGCTTGTCAATGTAGCATTTAAACTTATCATTGAGTGCTTGGATTCCCTTCCAGGATGGATGCAGGCCGTCAGGCTTGAACAAACCTCCATCCCTCCAGGTGGGTCCCCAGTCACCAATGAATCCAAACCCTTCCTCACAGTACCAGTTCTTCAACCATGAGTTAAAGTTCCTGGTTCATGCACTCCTATGCTCTCCCTTGCCTCTCACAGGTAGTACTTCTGAGAAAGTGACAGAAGTAGCTACTTGCTTGAGACCCTTCCCCAGTTTCCCCTTTTTCTTTTTATACACTGCTGCACTGAGTAAATCTTTGTCATTAGACTTTATGAGCTTAGCTGTAATGTGCCTGAGTGGGCCTGATCCTGCATTTGCTGTAAAACCTTTATGAATACGATCCACTTCAATGTGAACTTTTGCAGGGTCTGAGTCCAGAAAAGCAGCTGCCTCTTGATTTAATGTTTTCCATAGTGTTTTCTGTGAATCCTAGGTTTCTGGGACCCCAGTTAAGTGGATATTCTTTCTGCATGCTTGAGTTTCAAAATCAATCAATTTATTTTGGTTCTCCTTTTGGGCCTTTTGTAAAATTTCCACCTGTTGCTCTGGGGGGAATACAATCCTCCAAATCTGATATTCATTTCTGTGGTTGCATTAAAGCAATTTTTAGCTCCAGATTCTTTTTCATTAATTGTTGTTGTAAGTGCATTAAACTGGTCTATTTTTTGTTTAATCCCAGACAGTTTTTAAATTTTAGCCTCTATTTTCTCTAGATTTCACAGAAGTCAATTAGCCCAGTCCGGTGTTCCCTTTCCAGAACTCTAATTTTTTAAGAACTTCCCTTGTTTACCAGAAAAAGAAAAAAAACATTCACAAGCTGCTGTTTCAGACCAGATAACTGCTCGTAATGAGACTGTAATTCATAATTGAGCCCATTTGCCACAAGTTGCATTTCCATAGTTTGATTTAAGTCAGTACCAGCAGAAGCTAAGTTAACAGTAACTGGAATAGGTGTTGAGTAAGAGTTCACAGATGTAATGCATTCCTTGGCTTGAGGGCTGATGTCGGCGTATTGTGATGTCTTGTTAACACAGGCAAGCTTGGTCTCTGGTAAAGCAGGTATCTCTGTCACACCCTCTGGTCACTCCTCATCCATGTTGTCCTTTTCTTTGAATTTTTCTTTATCCAGATCAGAATTCTCAGCTACTGGTTTTCCTTTTGCTCCTAGAGAGTTTTTTGTAGTTTTAAAATGGAAAATTGGAGCTGTCAGAATAGTTTGTTTCTCCATCTGTGACTTCTCTGAACTGCTTGGGGAGAGATGCAAGGCTTTAGTTGCAGTTTCTTCAGTGGGATTTCATTTCTCTCTGCCAGTTTTGAAACATGTTTGTATCTCTGTATGTTTCAAGGCTTTCAGTAAAAATTTTTTTAGGGTAGACTGGGTGACCCAGGATCTGAGCTTTTTTAGGTGTCATCAAGAAACCAAATAGCCACAAGGCTTTAGCGTTCTTCCATTCATGGTCGGAGAATTCAGACACTGGAATTAGAGGCTTAGACAAATCTATATTGCTGCGGGGACTATCACAACCATAAATTTTAAAAAGCAACCTGGCTGCTACAGCATTACTAACACATGCAAGGGAGAGCAAACACCGAGCTGCACCCTGTAGCTCACTCTCAATGCCGTCTTGACAAGTGAGGGCCTTTTGTCAGTCTGATGAGAGTTTCAGCCAAAACCAGCTCCAGAGGTTCTCCTGCTGATCTCAGGGTTATGCCCCACTTTCTGTGCACTAGACCTCTGACCTACCCAGCTGATGGTGAAATGCAAAGTCTTGGGTAAAGTTACTCCAGAGCTAGTCCAGTGTTCCCTTAAGAAGGATACTTTTCCTGCAGCTCTGAAAGGGGCTGTTGTGAAGCCCAACTTAAGAAGCTATCTTTGGATCAAATTCATGAGGGATTTATATTTGTTGGACAAGTCTGTGTGCAAAGTGTGGAATTTCACCCAGATCCTACACTCCATGAGCTGCAGATTTCATGGGTTGCACTTCGTGTACTGAGCGCAATCCACAAAATTTTATGAAGAGTGAAATTTGTCAACTTGACAGATCTCTATCTTCTTGCAGCAGGCCCCAGACTGCAGTAGCAGCAGAAGACAGAAACTAGTGAGGAACAGCAGCCATCAATTACTCTTGAAATGTGGAAGTAAGAATCCCCTGTGTACCCCACCATGGTTCCACCATCAGCACCATCTCCCCTTCCCTGCAGAGGATCCCCACTCAGCATCATCAGGCTTCTCTGTTCCTCCAGCAGCAACACCTGGTGAAGGATTTTTTTTACCACTGACCCTAGTGACCACACTGTGGTCTTGTTATTTCTGCAAGGTCCAGATCAGCTGGGGCAAGCAAGGTGCCCACTTGGAGGTACTGGAGGTCAAGGAATGCATTTAAAAATAAATTACCAGACAGAGTGGGAGAAGTGACAGAGGGAAGCAGAGAGCAGTAGTGGTGAAGGTGATAGTCTGTCTGTGCTGGCAGAGGTCTGACAAGCAGGTTATCATGGAAGTTTGTTTCCCATGGTGGGGCAGCAGGCAAACCCTCTTGAAGTGGCTGCCCCTGTGGTTCCTCTTCAAGCTGCTGAGCAAGTAGCACAAGCAGCAATAGTACCTACAGCAGCAAAGACAACATCAGCACTGGACCTAACCGGCCTAAGAGAGGGAGTGAGAGACCTCAATCGCAGGCTCATAGAGGTGGAGCAGATCCCAAAACTCCCAGCCTCCTTTGGGTCAGTATACAAATTTTTATTTTGAATGCAGAACTACAGCATGGATGGGAATGATAAAAACATCTCAAAGTTTGCTCTTTACCCATCCAATGTCTCAGTGCAACGTATCATTAAGTGTCTCACATTTTATGTCAGAAAGCTAACTGAATGGCTGATTATGAACAACTAGGATCATAAAGCACACAAGGCTTTAAGAATTTTAAGCAAGAAATTGTATTCCATAATGTAGGAGTGAACTGAAACAACAGGATTAATTCCAAGAGATGAACAAATGCTTGGGGTGGAAGATGATTTTGCAACAAGATGAAGAAGATTTGTACAAACGGCTAAACTAGAATGCAGAATAGACATCAACAACAGGACCTATTTCAGGACCCTGAAACAAAGATCTGCCACCTTTGGGTATTGAACAGAATTATCAGTAACAGACCTATAGAATGCTACCACAGAACAAGGATCTACTCCAAATGAGCATTGAATGGTAGAGATTGCAAGAAAGAACCTGTCAAAGGCCACAGGACATGGATCTGCCACCTGTGTGTTAAACTGAAGGATAATTATCAAAGGACCTACCAAAGGCCACCAAAACCCATGACAAGAAGTCCCTAACCTCATTCCTCATCCATAGTTCCTGGCTGTTGAGCTGGAGCAGCTCCTCAACTGCATAGTCAATCTGTGGCTTAGACTGGATCTGGATCTGGTACCAGTTCAGAATATTCTACAATGTTGCAACGCACACCAACTGACTTTGACCTATGCTGCCTATTATGGCTGGCTCCAAGAAGCGTTAAATGGGAGAACATTTATAATTCTGAAATTCAGGAACAGTCTGAAATGGTGCATAAAGATCTCAAAATGCTTCAACATTTAATTGGAATTCTTTAACTGCTGATCAAACAGCTTCAGAATGTCACTGAATGTAGACAGCTGGCACAGGAATGTTGCACAAGAAATTTAGAATGACATCTCTTTCACATCTCTAATAAATATTGCATCCTTTTGTTGCTAAAATAACTCAATGAACTATTAGAGTTACCACCCACTCCTCCGCTACCAAAATTGCTGCCATTCTTTAAACTGCCACCATTGCTAGCACAGCTACTACCTTGTTTTTTTGGGCTGCTATAGAAGATCATAAGTATGGCATGTGTCGTAGTCAAGTAAACTCATCATGGAAATGACCATGATAATGTTTTCTGATTCAGTACTAAATCTTTAGCAGCCAGTTCATATGGTTCAAGAGGTGGAATAAGCTTTTGCAGAACAGACCACTGTACAAGTTACAGATATTCCTGACTGGTCATATCATTAAACCACTTACTCTGGAAATAAGATGTATGTTCCAGGAGTCTATCCACTTTATAAAGACAAAGTTCTAACTTGTGTAACTGTTTCCTATCAAGCAATGCTGGGGAACATTATGCTTCTGCTGGTAATAGTGGCTCAGAACATTTTGGGGAGAAATGAAAATGTCTAATGATGTTCAATGCAGTGTCAAGAGTTTCTTTTAACTGTGCATGTCTGTCATGCATATAACTCACCACCAGATTTACTTTGTGTGCACAACAAGGTGTGCCAGATAAATCCCTATCATTCATCACATTCAGCATATTATTTCCACTGTTCATCAGGAAGATTCCTACCCTCAGATTGTAAGGGTATACCCAGATGTCAAGCAGTGACTGGATGAGTTGCAGCAAATTTTGCCCACTGTGCTTCCCCTCCATAACTGAGACATTAACTAAGGCACTCAATTGTTGTGCATCTGTGAGGCTATCTACTTTAATATACAGTAACTCCTGAATTGGTTGATGGTGGCAGGAGAAGTGGGATGGGAGTAGTGCTGGAACTTGGTTTGAACACAACCCAATGGGCTGTGAATCTGACAAACATAGAAACATAGACTTTGATGGCAGATAAGGACTGCTTGGCTCACCTAGTCTGCCCATTTCCCTACCTAGAGGATAAGCTGCAGATCCTATTTAACCAACAGCCTATTTCTTCCTACCCCCCACAAAAATTGCCTTATGTCTGTCCCATGCATTCTTGAATTATCCCACAGTTTTAGACCCCACAACCTCCTCAGGAAGGCTGTTCCATGCGTCCACCACCCTCTATGTGAAAAAATACTTCCTCACATTGCCCCTGAGCCGTCTCACCTCTATCTTCAAATTGTGTCCACTTGTTCTTGCACATCTCTTTTTCTGAAAGATGCTACCCTCTTGGACTTTGTAGATTCCATTGAGGTACTTAAACATTTCTATCATGTCCCCCCTCTCCCTCCTTTCCTCAAGGGTATACATATTAAGCTCCTTTAACTTTTTCTCATATGGCTTCTCTTGCAGACCCTGCACCATTTTAGTTGCCCTCCTCTGAACTGCCTCCATCCTGTCTATGTCCTTGCGGAGATGGGGTCTCCAGAACTGGACGCAGTACTCCAGATGGGGTCTCATCAACTGTCTGTACAGAGGGATAACAATTTCCAGTTTTCTGCTGGTGATGCCTCTCCCTATACATCCCAGTATCCCCCAGCCCTCCCTACTGCCTTCTCACATTTGCTTGCTAACCTTAACGTCATCTGATATGATTACCCCCAGGTCCCTTTCCATTTTTGTTGTTGTTACTGCCTCCGCCCCCATTGTGTAATCTTTTCCTGAGTTTTTGTTTCCCAGGTGCATTACTTTGCACTTATTTGCATTGAATCCAAGCTGCCATACTTCTGATCATTCCTCCAACCTTGCCAAGTCCCTTCTCATCCTTTCCACGCCTCCTTGTGTATCAACCCTGTTGCAGATCTTTGTGTCATCTGCAAAGAGGGCTACTTTTCCTTCCAGTCCCTCTGCAATGTCACTTATAAAGACATTAAAAAGGACTGTACCCAGTACTGAACCCTGCGGTACCCCACTAGTAACCCCTCTTTCTTCAGAGTGGACTCCATTTACAATTACCTTCTGTGTCCTGTTGTTCAGCCAATGTTTTATCCAGGCTACCACCCTGGGATCCACTCCAAGGCTGGTTAATTTGACTACTAATCTTTTGTGTGGGACTGTGTCAAATGCCTTGCTAAAGTCTAGGTAGGCCATGTCCACAGCCTCTCCCTGGTCTACTATTTTGGTCACCCAGTCAAAGAAATCAATTAGATTCATCTGACATGACCTTTCCACTGTGAATCCATGCTGCCTTGGGTCCTGTGCCCCACTGGCCTCTAGGTACTCAACAATTCTTTCCTTCAGAAGTGATTCCATCACTTTCCCTACCACAGAGGTCAAACTGACAGGTCTGTAGTTTCATGCCTATGTCTTACTCCCACTTTTGTGAAAGGCAATCACATCAGCCTTCTTCCAGTCCCCAGGTACCACACCATCCTCCCATGATTTGTTATAAAGGGTAGTCAGTGGTGTCACTAGTTCTCTGCTTAATTCTTTTAGAATTCTGGGGTGAATTCCATCTGGCCCCATTGCTTTGTCCACCTTCAGTTTAAGGAGTTCTTTTAGAACCCTTTCTTCTGTGAAAGGACTGGGATTGACTCCCCTCTCCAGAATGCTTCTGTTAATTGGATTAGGCACCTCCCCCACTTCCTCTTTTGTGAATACTGAACAGAAGTATTCATTCAGTATCCCTGCTTTTCCACTGTCACTGTCTGTCCACCCACCATCCATTCTTTTCAGCCTCACTATCCCTCCCTTTGTCTTTCTACGCTTCCTGATATACCTAAAAAAGGTTTTATCCCCCTTAACTGAGTTGGCTATCTTTTCCTCAGTTTGTGCCTTTGTTATTCTGACTACCCTCCCTGCTTCCTTCTGCCTTAGCTGGTACAGTTCTCTGTCCTGCTCCTTCTGTGTTTCCTTATACTTCCTAAATGCAATCTTTTTCTCCCTAACCTTCACCACCACTTCTTTTGAGAACCATAGTGGCTTTTTCTTTCATTTTGATTTGTTTATTTGCTTCACACAAAGGCTTGCTGCCTCTGTGATGGCAGTTTTGATATTTCCCCATTGTTGCTCCACACCTCCTTCTAGCCTGTTTGCTAGTTCTTTTCTAAGGCACTCTCCCATCTTGCCAAAGTCAGCCCTCCTGAAGTCCAGAACCCTCACTTTTGTATGGCTTGACTCTGTAGCTGAGTTTATCATGAACCACACTGTTTGGTGGTCACTTGTTCCCAAATGGCTACCTACTTCTAGATCTGAGATCCTCTCACTGTCCCCATTTGAGAGTACGAGGTCTAAGATTACTCTCGCATGAGTAGGTTCCAAAACTAGCTGTCTGAGACATGCCACCAGAAGGGCATCAAGAATGGCCCTGCTTTAGGATGTAGCTGCAGCAAAGGTGCTCCAGTTAGCGTCTGGCATATTAAGGTCCCCCATCAACAGTATCTCCCCTTTCTCTGCCATCCTAAGTAATCATTCTATCATATCCTTGTCCATTCCCTCCCCCTGACATGGGGGTCTGTATGCAATCCTTGTGCAGACTGTGGTGCCATTTCCAGTCTCTAAGGTGACCCACAGTGCCACCTCTCTTCCCTGTTTACTCTTTTGTTCAGTTGCTTTTATCCCTTCCCTTACATAGAGAGCTACTCCCCCCCTTCTGCCCTCCCTGTCTCTCCTGTAGGTTGTGTACCCTGGTATATTAACATCCCAGTCATGGTTCTCTGTGTACCATGTTTCTGTGACTGCTACAATATCCAGACATCCCTCTTCCATCAATGCCACCAGTTCAGGGAGTTTGTTGCCCAGACTACGGGCGTTGGTACTCATTACCCTCCATTTCTTGATGGCTTTACCCCTGTTTGCCCCATCCCTATCCTTATTGTGTTTATCACTTTCTCCATTTACCCCATGCTTCTCTCTATTGACATCTCTATGTTGGTGTCTACCTCTCTTAGTACCCTGATTTTTTGGGGGGAGCTAGGATTTCCCTACTCCTTTCCAGTGCCTCCCCCCTTGGCTAGTTTAAATGCTTGCCAATGAAGTATTTAAACCTATCACCTAGGATCCTGGTTCCCCTCCTGGATGGATGCAGACCATCACACCAGTATAGGCCTGCACCCTTCCAGGTGGACCCCCAGTCCCCAATGAAGCCAAATCCCTGAGCTCTGCACCAGTTTTTCAACCACTGATTGAATCCCATGGTGTGGAGCACCCTAGCATCATCCGTGCCATAGACAGGCAGCACCTCCAAAAAGGTTACCGTGTGTGCTATTTGTCTAAGGCCCCTCCCCATCTCCACAAATGCTTCTTGCACTGCTCTGATCCCTTTCTTAGCCAGGTCATTTGTTCCTAGGTGGACAATGACATCCAGCTCCCTCCCCTGTGCAGCTGCTTCTGTGATCCTGAGGATTCGCTCCCTGTCCCTCCAAGCCATGGCACCAGGCAGGCACCTTACCTCCCTCTCCCCTTCCTCCCCCAGTTCTATCTTCCTAACAATGGATTCCCCCACCAGGAGTTGTTTCCTTCCCCTGTGGGGTGCCATGCCACCCTCCTGTGGGTCTCATTTGAGGAGGTTCCCAGCATCCTCCTTGGTCTCCACTGTTTGTGCCTTCATAGAGGAACCACACTTTTCCAGAACAGCATAGAAATTGTTGAGATGTACAACTGGAGGGATGCACCTCTGTTCCACCACCCTCACCCTCTCTGAGCCCACTGTGGTCCAACTGCTCCTCTTTCTTGGCAACCTCTGAGGCAATGACAGTGACTCTGGTGGTCCCTGGGTGGAAGAGGAGGTCCCACAAATCCTGGCCAACTCAGCCTGGAGATGAGCAACCTCCTCCCTCAGCCCAGAACAGTGCCTGCAGATGGGACAACATTGCATCCTCCAGAACATCTTCCGGAAGACTGCTGCTCCACAGCCACTGCACAAAGCTTTGGTTTGCTCAATTGCTCCAGATATCATTAGTTGACATGCACATAAACCCCTTTGTCTCCTTCAGAAGTGTCACCATTTCCATGTATACTGCTTCTTACACCCTGGAGAAAGCATGCCTGGAAAATGTGAAGCATGATGGAATGTTGTACTTGGACTTTACTTCATGCAAAAATGGTCTTCAAAAGCTGACATCTTCAATGATGGAGACTGGCAAAAGATCAAGGGTTATCATCTCCCCAGTAAGTTGTGTCATTTCGACAGAAATTGGATGAAAGGGTGACAGTTAAGTGCATGAAAATAATGATTCAGCCAGTGTAATTTGTTCTACTGGTGGTAGTTAGGGTTGTGCTACTGAATCGGAATGGGCTGTTGTGGTTACCATGCTGACTGCAGTACTTAACCAAATCATCTAATCCCATCACTTTTCATACCTAAATCTTGATGCTGCAGCTGAGCCATATGACCTGAGTGGAGACTGGGATTGCAATTAGCTGTTCGGAAGATGCCATGTTCACATTTTAAATGATCAGCCAGACCACTTGATCCCAATGTTTGAGTAGACTGAGCCAACTGATCTATCTACCGTATTGGCTGCAAGCTGCTATCAGTAGATTTTGTGGTGTCATCTGAAAAATACTTCCACACTGCAGGAGATATCTTTTTTTTCTTTTCACTAAGGGAGGACTACTGAGAGCATTTTAAGGAATTGGTTTGTGACTACGAGATTTTTTTTTATGCCACTGGAATTACGCTGTCTTGCTTTTTTTTCTTTCTTTTGTTTTAATCTTTTTAAAGTTTGTCATCTCCTCCTGCCATGGCCTCATCTTCTCAGTGTCATACTCATCATTATCACTGACAGCAGACTTTCAAACTCTACTAGTTCTTTCTCCTCTTCTCCTGCAACTACTTTTTCGTGTTCATTGTCATCTCCTGCTTCATCCCGTGCTTCACCTCTTCCTTTTGTACTTCTTCCTCAACCCTCATTTTCCTTTCATAACTCATGTGCTTTCACCTTTCTATTCACCTCCTTCTCCTTCACCTCATGTGCTTCTCCTTCCCATATCTTCTCCATGTCATACCCCTGCTTTGACAGCTCTACTTCCTATCCTCCTCACTGCACTCTTCATAAGCTGCTTTGGTGGTGGTGCTACTGGCTTGCTTTTGAAGAACTGTGGGGTTGATATACTATGCCATACCCCAGTTCTGCTCTGCACTCCCATAAACAACTGTACTTTTTTTCTTGGTAACAAAATAACCCTGTTATCTGTGCCAGTCTCAGAATCCCTGTCACTTTTCTTGTGCGAAGCAGGATCAGAGACACTGGTTGAGTGGTACTGCTGGAGATGCAGGGTTTGGGGGCAGTGGGTATCATACAGTGTTTCAAAGTAGATGGTCAGTGTCCATGCCCAGACACAAGCACATGTAGCTGTAGTGATATTTACTGTTTTGTTGTTTGTAAAAGATGGACAGGGATTTGGCTTGCTTTTAGAAATCAGGGCAGCTATATCTCAGGTAGGAGAATTGGAAGTACTGGAATAAGGAAGCAGAGGAGACTTCTATGCTTCTGGAGTGTTCAGGGTGGCGTCATCATCAGATGCATTGGCTGCCCAACTGGGAAAGCTCTCTGAAATGGAAGCAAAACCAGTGTCTTCTGAGGACTAATGAGCAATGTTTCTTTGGCTGTAGTATGACATGCCAAGCTGTATTCCTGTCAGGCATATACCCACCACTATAACTGCCAGTCCCTGAAGGTGACAGCATGGCTCAGTTGGTAGCACATCCACTTCGGGGTCAGAAGGTTGTGAGTTCTCATCCCACACTGTGATTAGGCTCATACCATAAATGCTGACGTCCGATTCCAGTACTAGGAGGGTGTTGTACTGTCTGGGTGTGCCATCCTTCAGATGAAATATTAAATCAAGGTCCCCTTTCCCCATCTCTGATGCTGTCCTGGTGTGTGTACAGGTGGAAGTAAAAGAACTCAAGGCACTTTTCACAAGAGTAGATGATTTCCCCCCGCTGTCCTAGCCAGTATTCTTCTTCCAATAAAACTGGTTCTTGCAATTGCCCAAGGCTATGTGTGGGCACTAATGTGCAAAATAGCTGCCTCTACACATTCAGTCATTTCTTTACCAGTCTCCCACTGCTTGTAAAGCATTTTGAGATACAATGTGTATGAAAAGCACTATATAAATGCTGATTCTTTTTCTGTATCTTCTGTTTCTTCTTCTTCTTCTCCTGCTTCACAACTTCTTCTCCCCAGCAACATTTTCAGAACTAGCATTCAGTTGAACTGGCATTGTGGAACCTTTTCCTACTCCTTTCCTCCCTCTGCATACTTTTTTCTCCAGCTTTTTCTTACAATTCTACATATTGTGATGGAAGATACCCACACACACACCCAACACTCACATACTTACCCATCTCTTCACCCTCACTGAAAGGCCTAGTTTCTCACTGAAGCAGCTTGCTCCCCTTAGTTCATTCACAGGAAAAAAAAATATAAAACATAAAGATGGATTTCTGTGCCCTGAACCACCAGCACTCAGTACAAAATATTTGTCATATACATCCTTCACCTCTTCCCCCACACCTTTCCCACAGTGCAAAATTCACTCTGACCTACTTCAGCTGCAGAAGATAAAAAAAAAGAGCTCTATGCTCTCTACACCCCCAGCACTCAGTACAAACATATTTGACAAACAAATCCTTCCAACCCCCTCAGCGCCATTCCCTGTCTACTAAATGTACTCTGCCTGCAGCTGCTAGTGCAGACAAACACTGCTCTCTCTCGGTCTGCTCTGCAGCATGATTTCACTAGCATGCCTGCCTGAAACAACAGTTTATAGGGCTACAGTGGGTGTAGCCCTGTGGACCTTTTTTGCTATAAGAAAAGGACTCAGGGCATCCCTTCCAACCGAATAATATATTGGAGTTGCACCAAAATCGCCTCCATGTCTGTGAAGCACTTTGCTCATTGTCTCCAATGGAAATAGCACTGTACTATTTTTTACTGTGTCCACGGTCATGGTGGAGCACGACACTCTCCACTGTGTGCAAGATGGCCACAAAACTGTATTGTACATGTGCAACTACTAGGGCATGCGCAGTAGCATTCGGCAGCCATCTTGTTTTATCAGAAGTCACTATTTTTCACATAAAAGGATCTCCTTCATTAGTCAGGTTCTTCACCTGTGGCAGTAAGCTGGGAATAACACTGAGATGGGGGCAGTATGAACTGTTCACAATCTCCAGCATTGCTGATTGACTGCTGTAGGTGATGTGCTTTGTCAACAATGTGGACATTTTTTGGTGTATGATCCCTTAAAAAAGAGCTGCATCACGATGTTGAAGTTTTGTAATGCCAAAGGGGAACTGAATTCCTTCAGACCTGCTTTGCCAGCATCCAAAACATCAGATTTGGCATATTCACGGAATGAAATTTGATATCAGCTCATCCTTACACTACAGCATAGAACATTGTTCATGTTTTTTTCACATTTCTCTATATCCTTTATTTATGACAGCTGATTCACAATTAAAACCACCATGTGTTTTCCAACAAGTATGATCAGAATACTGATTTGCTTTTTTTTTTATTATAAAAATGGCCTCTATGGAACCCACTACCTTCCTCACTGCCAGATATCCTATACCCTGCCACTGGCCTCTCACCTCATTCAACATTTTCCCTCTGACTGTATATTTACTTCTGTGAAACCAGGATGATCTCAGAATAATCTCAGAATGGATGTCTTCCAGGATGCCTTCCTAGTCTAGCATGTTGGAGAGCCTACTAGGCAGGATAAGATCCTGGACATTGTCCTAGCAGATAGTGAACATATAAGGGGCCTGGAGGTGAGCAGCCCATTGGCAAGCAGTGACCATGCCACGGTCTGGTTTCTTATGTTCCTAGAGGGAGAGGAAATTCACACTAACATGGAAGTAATAGATTTTATGGGGGCTGACTTTGAGGGCATGGGAAGAATTCTTAAAGGGTGCTTGGATTAGATAGGGCCAGACATGGATGCTGGTAGATTGTGGGAGACCATTAGCAAGGGGGTGCAGGAGGATTTGGGGGCCTGTGCAAAGGTAATGCACAAGCAATGTAGGGCCAGTAAGCCATATTGGTGGACCTGGGAGGTCCAGGAAGTGGTGAGGGAGAAAAAGGCTGCCTATGCATGCTTAAAGTGCTCAAGGAGAGCTAGGGAGAGGGGAGAGTATGATTTCCTGGCTAAGAGGGTCACCAGGGTGGTAAGAGGTGCCAAGGTGAAGAAGGAGCTTAACTTGGCCAGGGATATCTGCAGGGGGGAAGGGGTTCTATAGATACATAGAGGAGAAAAGAAAAGTGAGGGCACAGCTCAACAGGATTAGAACTGGGGGGATGGGCACAGGAAGCTGGGGAACAAGCAGAGCTACTAAATGAGTACTTTTTTTAATCCAATTATTTAACCAGAAGTGGCACACTAAGCTGAAAGCTTGTTTACAGGTGCAACCTGGGAGCACAGGGAAGTTAAGTGACTTGCTCAGGGTCACACAGTATACAAGTGGGGGCTGTGGGATTCAAACCCAGGTCTCCAGATCTGCAGCTCAGAGCCTTAAACCACTGCGCTATACTACCTCCCTTTGCCTCTCTCTTTACTGGGGAGGTGGGGGAGCCTTCCAACCTGATGGGAGGGTAAAGGAGCCCACTGAACCAGGAGGTCAGTTGGAGATTGAAGGACTGGATAAAACTAGGGCAGGGGATGGGTTATATCTAGAAGGGGAGGAGAGGATGCATGAGGAGGGGGGATGGGAGGGTGAAATCGCAGTGGATAGGGTGAGAGAGGGCCTTCAGTCACTAAATACTGAGAAGGCACTGGGGTCAAATGGGCTACATCCAAGGGTGCTGAAGGAACTGTCAGATGTGCAGGCAGCTCCACTGGCCTCACTCTTAAACATCTCTATGATGACAGGGTTGGTGCTTCAAGATTGGAAGGTGGCTCATGTGGTGCCTATCCACAAGGGGGTGTTCAGAGAGGAGATGGGGAATTATAGGCCCATTAGCCTAACATCTGTGGTAGGCAAGGTTCTGGAGGGCATTATTAAGGAGAGGCTGTGGGGGCAGTTGGAAAGGTTGGGGCACCTGGATGACAGGCAGTATGGTTTTGTTCTGGGGAGGTTGTGCCAGACTATTCTGGTGGAGTTTTATGACTGGGTGACGGGTGCCCTGGACTGACATAGGCCAGTGGACATCCTCTATCTGGATTTCAGGAAGGCGTTCAATTTGGTACCCCACAATGGCCTACTAACAAAGCTGGGGGATTGGGGTGGGGGGCAGTTGCTCAGGTGGGTGGAAAACTGGCTTACAGGGTGAATGCAGCGAGTGGTGTTTGGAGGGATAGTCTCCTCCCCTAGGAGGGTCATCAGTGGGGTCCCCAGAGTTCGGTCCTGGGGCCACTTCTGTTCAATTCCTGTGTCTTGGACATAGGTTGGGGTGTTAGGAGTAGGTTGAGTCTCTTTGTGGATGACTCAAAACTGGGAGCATTAGCAGATGGGCAGGAGGGGAGGGGAGAGAGGCCCTGCAGGTGGATCTGGATACCTTGGGGGTGGGCAAGGAAGTGGGGGTTGAAGTTCAATGCAGTGAAATGTGAGGTGCTGCATCTGGGGGTCAGAAACCTGGGACATGTATACACCCTGGGGAAGGGGGACCACACTGCAAGTCACATCGGGTGAGAGGGATAGTAGTGGACAGCAAAATGAATAACACAGAGAATTGTTGAAGAGCTGCAGCAAAAGCAAACAGGATACTGGGCTGCATAACCAGGGGGACTACCTCCAGGAGGAGGGAGGTGATCCTCCCAACTGCATAATGCCCTGGTTAGGCCACATCTTGAGTACTGTGTGCAGTTCTGGAGACACCATCTTAAGACGGACATAGCGCTGCTGGAGAGGGTCCAGAGGAGGGCAACCAGGATGATTCAGGGCATGGAGGGTAGGACCTATGAGGAGAGACTGGATGAACTCAATCTGTACGCATTGGAGGAGAGGAGGGACAGAGGGTACATGATAGAGGCTTTCAAATATGTAAAAGGGATAAATAAGGGTGGAGCCAGGGAAGTGTTCAGGCTTAAGAAGGGGGGAACTACCAGGGGGCAGTAGTGGAAGCTGGAACGGGGGGAGCACAGGGACAGTGCAGGAGACACTTCTTCACCGAGAGGGTGGTGGAACCATGGAATGCATTGCCCAGGAGTCTGGTGGAAGAGGCCACAGTGGAAGGATTCAAGAAGGGTTAGGACAGGTACAGGGGGAAACTGAGGCCAGGGAAGGCCACTTCTAGGGCTGGGAGGGTGGAGGAGTGAGCTCCCAGTAGGGGGCTAGCTTCTGAGCAGACACGATAGACCATGGGGCCTATTCTGCTGGCTTTTACTATGATACTATGATAATGTGTAAAACACCCACCCTCACCATCAATGTTGTATGCCAGCTAGCCAATGCTTGTATTGGCAAGCAGAGGAAGAAGCCATCAGGGATGTGTAGTGCCAGAGCAGAATGTATTCTCAGTGATGGACTATATGCTTGACCTACGGGAACGTGAGGAGGTCATGAGGACTCCAAGGAAGAAGCCCTCCCCCAGCTGTTCACTTCCCCAAACCCAGGTACTTGAAGACGGTGTTCTGTGAGCATGATCAGGCTCTCCCTCTCCCAGTCCTTGCTTAGCTGTTTAAATATTGGGGCCATCTTCTAAATCTTTTGGGACTGGTTTACCCTCGCAACTGGACTGTGTGAAAACATTAATTGAAGTTAAAGTAAAGATTTAAATGTCGGCATAGGCCTACTGATAGTCTCTCTAGAGTACATTTAATGCCTTTTCCTGTAGAAAACATGTATTTCTCAGAGTAGCTTTAATTGATAGCACTACTAACCAGGGTCTCTCAGTGCAGCTTTAAGCAGAATCTATTGTTAGAAACTCTGCGTCTTTGAAATCCTGCGTTTTTATGCATTTTTTTAAACAGACCAAGGCTTAGCTCTGTGTAGCTTCAAGCAGTAATTATTTTTAGAAATCCTGCATCTGTGTAATCCTGTGCTTTTTATACATTTTGTAAGCAGGGCTGTTATGTGAATTCTAGGGTTTTAGCTGAAGTATATTATTAATTGGTGAAGCCTGTGTTTCTCTGCGCTGCCTACAGCTGCTCACATGTGAAAACCTGTTTTTTTTCTGTTGCTATTGTGACTGAAAATCATCCCCCCAACCCCCAACTTACCCTGCAGTAATGTCCTTATAAATTTGAACTCCCTTTCTTCTTGTTCCCACAGCCCGACCAAAGGGAACGCGAGGAGGTCTCAAGGGCTCCAAGCAAGAAGCCTTCCCCCAGCTGTTTACTTCTCTGAACCCAGGTACTTGAAGACGGCATTCTGTGAACATGAGCAGGCTCCCCCTCTCCCAGTCCTTGCTTTGCTCTTTTGGCCTGCCGACACTATGCGTCAGCTGCCCCACCGCCCCCACCACCACCATTGGTGAACTCCTGGATTTATTCAAGTTGTCAAGTGTGCGCTGAGCCTATCAGTCCACTTCCCCTCTGCAGATAATCATCTTCCTCCACCAGAGGGCTTCCACCTCCTCTCTGGCCCTCTCACTGCAATTTTCTTTCCCTTCACACTTCCCCCTGTACCAGGCTAAACTTCAACAGCTCTCCTCCTTTTCTCTCCAGTGGATTTTCTACTACTGCCTGCTTGTCCTGCCTCACCATTTTTCTGGTGTTTCTCTAAACACTACTTAAGTTAACACTAAATATGATCCTGTTAAATCTCCTACTGTGCATCCTGCTATCCTCGCACGCGTACCCCCTACTATCTCTGCCCTCACTCGATCCCCTGAAACAGAGTCCCACTGCGGCAGTGATAAACATTAATATACTTTATTTTGTATCTTTAATTTCTAATCAGCAACCTCTCCCCTCGCCTAGTCCAATGACCATTATAAAGAAAATATGCCAAACCACATATGTGTGTCCTTCAGGGTCCATCCCTACGCCATACTTCCCCCTATATCTGCTCGAATGAGTGCCATCCCAGTGGCATTACCCTGGGCCTACCGTCCTACTTCCTGCCACCACTTAACCTGCAGCCCCTTATGCAAACTTCCCTCCACTCACATCGTCTCTCCTTCATGCTACCCCCCTTATTTTAAACCTCCTCACTCCCACTTTCGCTATCTTGAAAGAGCACATAACTAGGATATCCCTTTATAGGAAAAGATTTCATTGGAACCCTGTATCCAGGTTCATCCTCTTCCTCCTTCTCATCTCAGGAAATATACACCCTAACCCCAGTCCTCCTGCTACCCCAGCGCCAGCCCACTCCCCTGCCCACAGACTTCGCATTGCCACCCTTAGTGTATACAGTCTACTCAAAAAATGGGATGCCTTCCAGGGTTTGGTACAGCAACACCAGCCTGATATTATAGCCAAGGGTGAAACTTGGCTCTCCCCTTGGATTTCTGACTCAATTATTACACTCTCTGGTTATAATGTATACTGTGCTGATTGGTTGGGTAAGCGTGGGGGTGGTTGCGATATTTACACCAGGGACATGCTAAGTGGGCAGTTGCTCCCCACCCCTCAACTGGTTCTGGGACCTCAGGTGCTTACTTCTAAACTCACCTTGGAATGCTCCCAAATCCCCCTTTTTATTACGACTGTATACATTCCCCCAGGGACCAGAAGGTGGCCTTCCACTCAGTACTGTCCTACCTGTCCACCCTTCCATCCAGTGCTGAAAAAAATCATACTTGGGGACTTTAATATTAATTGGTTAGGTAAGACCACTGAGCCATTAGCCGATGCTGCTGCTGCTTAAGGCCTAACTCAATTAGTCACCTCTCCCACTCATTTTAACCAGCTTACTGGGTTGTCCTCCTTGCTCGACCTTGTGTTCACCAATTGCCCGCACAAAATTAAAAGCACCACCATTTTCCCAAATGCTCTTAGTGACCACTCCCCTATTCTCTGCACCTGATCGGGTAAAGCACCCAGACCTCCACCCAAAATAACCTTACAATGCAAACTGGGCCCTGGCAAACTTGCCCTTCTTAAAACTCACCTCATTTGTATGGATTGGTCCCTTTTAATGAACACACTTGACCCTAATAGGGTCCTTGACCTCTTCATCCTCTCTTCCAATGCCATATGTGATAAATTTGCCCCACCTACCAAAAGGATGGTCAAAGGCAACCAGGTGCCTTGGATATCTGCTCACATCCTGGCCTTTATGCAGACTAGAGACTCACTGTGGCACCTCTCCAATGAGACTGGTCTGCCTACCGATTGACAAAAATATAGAGAGGTCCAGAACAAATGTACATGGGCCCTTCGCAAAGCAAAAGTGGAGTACTACAAATCCTCCTTAACTTCTACCTGGGGCTCGGGTTGCAAATTCTGGAATAACATTAAGGATCTCTGTGGTAAAGAACCCAACCTGGTCCCTAGCCAGATTATGGTTGATGGGTGCTTGACATCTGATCCTACCTGCATGGCTGTTGCCTTCAATGACTCCTTTACAAACCTTGATCATGTTCTACCCCAAATTTCTTTGACCTGCCCTCAGCCAGCTCCCCCTCCACCCTCAAGCCCCCCTTTCCCCTACGCCACATTATACCCAAGTCTGCAGAGCCATAACTCAGGAAAGCCCTAAGTCGTTCCAGCTACAGTAGTGATACCCTCAACTTGAAACTCCTGTGCCTCACCCTACATGAGGTTCTCCACCCCCTCACCCATATATTAAACCGCTCCTTATGTCAGGGTATATTTCCCTCTAGGTGAAATTCTGCTTCCATCACCCCTATATTTAAAAATGGGGACCTTACTATCATCAATAACTACTGCCCCATCTCCATTCTTCCTCCCCTGTCCAAGGTCCCAGAGCAGATTGTCTTTGACCAGCTTACTGACCATCTCAACAAGTACAATCTACTCTGTGAGCAACAGCACAGCTTTCGGAAAGGTCACAGCACTACCATCGCCCTCTTCCAGTTTACCTCACACGCACACTCTGCCCTGAACAGGGGTCATATCACTGGTGTGGTTTTCATCGACCTTAATAAGGCGTTTGACACCATCAATCACTCCCTCCTCCTACTCACCCTGTCCAGCATTGGTTTCTCCCAGGATGCCCTTGGTTGGTTCTCTGACTACCTCTCTAACTGCTTCCAGCAGGTCAAAATTGGTAACACCCTATCCAAAAGACTGACAGTTCTCTCAGGCATCCCACAGGGGTCCATACTAGGACCTCTACTGTTCACCCTCTTCCTCAACTCCCTCCCCATGGCCTGCCCTGGTAATGTGTTAGTATATGCGGATGATGCTGTCCTACTCTCCTCTGACTCTGTCCCCTCTCAACACCATCGTTCCCTTCAATCCACCTTTAGCTGTGCCGAGAGCTGGTTCTCTGCTAAGCACCTGTCCTCAACTATAAGAAGACCAAAGTTATGCTTTTTTCTCATCTGCTCAACACCTGGAAGGTGCAGTGCCCCCAAGGTCTAACTGCCAATTGAATCCCCCTAGAGCTAGTAGACTCCTTCAAGTATCTGGGCATCACATTAGACCCTGCACTCAACTTCCACCAACATATCCATGTCCTGTCTAAAGCCCTTAATGCTAGGTTAGGACTCCTGTACCACTTTAAGCACTACCTTACCTCTGACACCCTTAGGCTAGCCATCTCCTCCTCTGTCCCCTCACTGCTGGACTATGGTATACTTATTTATAGTGCCACTAGCACTCAGCCCTCCATAGACTTCATTTTGCACTAAATAAAGCGTGTCACCCCCTACTGGGATGTGATCACCTCACCCATACTTGCTCCCTCTATAACGCCACCAACTGGCTCAATCTTAAAATAGGATCAAGTTCCATACCTGCCTCATGGCCAAAAAAATTACCCTCAAACTCTCTCCTCCTGGTCTCACCCCCCTAGTCCACCCGGCACTTAAACTTAAGCTCACTCGAAGTTCTGCCAAGCCACTCCTTGCGGTTCCTTACTGCCGAACCTCACAATTCCAAAGGTCCTTCAGCTTTAGAGCCCCCTCCATCATGAACAGCCTTCCACCCTGGCTTGTAAATGAAAATAGAATTGGCCCTTTCAAATCACAACTTAGGCACCACCTCCAGTCCTCTAATACCTGTGACTGTCATTTAATCCCTAACCTCTCCACTTCCTGGCCAACCATTGCCACTGGACTGCCCTCCTAGGCCTCTAGAACCTAGACTTCTCTAAGATTTACCATATATCTCCAACTGTACTTGTTTTCCCTGGTTTCTGTTTGTTAGCCTCACTGTCTCCTTGTATTATGCACCGTATTGTGTTCTCATTGAATTGTAATGTAAAGTCTGTTATCTGCCCAAATGTTTGTGACATGGAACCTTTGTAAATGAGTCTTTGACTCAAAGGTATTTTCTGATTTCTCAATAAATAAATAAATAAAATAAATAAATAAATGTTTGCTAAGCTATAGCTAGACTAAATAATATCAAGGGGGGCTCTTGGGGTGGGTGGGTAAAAGAAGGAAAGCTGGTGGGGGTAGGAGAGATGAGTAAGGTAATTTTTTAATTAAAAAATACAGACCCAATCCAAATACCAAATGCCAGTTCAGATGTACACTATTTGTACTTGATGTAGAACTGGATACCATATCTAGGTTGACTGCTCACCCCTCATGCATATTAATTTGTATGATGTCATGATCTAGAGATTGAAATCTAACTACCTGCAAGAAAATGTCCTGATCATTGAAACAGTGAGTCACACAACCTTATTTTTTAAATTTATTTGCAAAGTATACCTCAGCTAAGATGCTCAATCTAATTTTAAGTTGTGTCCTGATTTTTACCCATTTTGCACCTTGGTGGACTGAAATGCTAAGACATTAAATGAATTGTTCAGAGTCACACAGTGAGTAAGTGTATGGCAAGCCATTAGGGACATAATTCAGAACATCTGGCTGTATAGTGAAATATATACACTATATAGTGAAATACATACATCATATAGTGAAATACATATACTAGATACTGAAATGCATATATCACATAGTGAAACACATACATTATATAGTAAAATGCTTACATTATATAGTGAAATGCATACACTATCTACTGGAATACACATATTGAGTACTAATAATCCACATACATTATATACTGAAACAAATGTGCTATGTACTGAAACATATGCACTACCAATTGAGATACATACACTACAGACTGAAAAATCCCACATAAACTATCTACTGAAACAAATACTCTACATAATGTAACACATTCACTATATATTGAAAACATATGTGTATACTATATACTGAAACAAACACACTACATATTGAAATACATACACTATCTATTGAAATACATACACTTCACACTGAAAAATCCACATACACTGTCTACCAAAACAAATACACTACATATTGAAGCATCTACACTTTAGATTGAAATGCATACACTATCTATTGAAATAAATACAGTATTTACTGAAAAATCTGCATACACTATATACTGAAACAAATATACTATATGTTAAAACACTTACCCTATCTATTGAAAAAATGTGCATACTCTGTATACAGAAAGATATATATTACATATTATACAATGGCAAGAAAGAATCTAGTGTTCTCATTGGTCAGTCTGGCACTGGAGCCGTGATGTTATCCTGGCATAACATCACGGCTCTAGTCCCACCACAGTAATGACAGCATGTAAAATGTAAAAAAAAAGTCACTCCACTGCCTACGAGCAGCTTTTGCAGCTCTGCTCCGGATCCATCACACTTGCCCCAGCAAATCAGTAAATAAAAATACAAATCGCAGACCACACTTACAACATTCTGCCCCATAAAGGTCTAATTTCAGCGCCAGACCTCCTAAAAGCGGCGTGTCTGCTATTTATTTTCAGTATCTCCCTACATAAATCTCATTTTAGTATTTTGCTTGCTAAAAGCAGACAGTTTCTCATTTCACGGTGCTGTCTCCTGCATCTACAGTGTTGCCAGACTGATATGGGAAGCGACATCCCTCTATTGATTGGGTTCTCTCATTTCTTTACAGATAACCACAAATCAAAACCTCTACTATTTGAAACCTGCAGGAAGAAAGAGCGGAAGTGAGCGAGCTCCCAATGTCTTCACTGTCCCCAGGACGCGCTCGCTCTTTACCGCTCACATAATGCTCTTCTCCCAAATAAAAAAAAAACAAATGTTGCACATACCTTTCTTCTCCCAATACAGAGAAACCTTAACTGTACGGAAGAACCTAACCAAACAGTGAAACAGCTGAACAGCGAGTCTTACATGAAGATAATTAAACTTCCAATTCTGCTAATGACTCACTCCTCATAATTTTCACTAGATTCCCTAGACAAGCAGCAGGAGCATCTCTGCGTCTGTGTGTGTGTGTGGTCTCAGCTTGGTGGCAAACCTGAAGGAAAAACTGCCATGTAGAAAAAAAACAGCAATTCAACTTATCAGAATGTAAGGGACAAAGGCAAATAAAAACCCAGTTGCACTAACAATGGGAGACAGCGAGGGAGAGGGTGAAGAGTGAGACAGAGAAATACACTTGCAGACAGAACACAGTAGGATGCCACCTGTTGGACAACCAGAAAAGGAACTTTTTTTTGTTTAAATACTCCTCCACACTACTAAATCATTAAAAAAAAGGTAAAAGTTTATTCACTGTATTTTTTTTAAATTCTAAATATAATGAGCCATTGTATAATAGGAATAATGCACTCCAGGGTGTGTGTCATGCTGGGATAACGTCACTTCTGGGGTGATTAGGCGCACTCAGCCTGTGGCCTCGTGCCTAATCACTCCAGAAGTAACAGGTATCTAAGACATTACACCCTATCCCAATATTCCTTTATTGAAACTCTATGCACAGTTTATTTAAAAATATATACACTATATAGTGAAACAAATACACTACATGGTGAAACACATATACTGTGTATTGAAATACACTATATATACAATATAGACTGAATAATCCACATAGACTAGATACTGAAACAAATAAACTGTATAATGGAATGGACTACATTCTGAAATTGCCCTTCCCCCTTGAATGGCCTGCCCCTGCACTCATTTCCTGTTGCATTCAGGGAGCTGCTGGCCTGATGACAGGATGTCTAAAGCTACAGAGCAGAAGGTAAACAAAACAGGACTATCTCTTGTTCTGCTTCGTTGTGGGGTTTTCCATCTTGTTTTGCTTGCACACCTTTAATCAAATTTCAGAACACTGTGATGTGACAAGAAACTTTTAGAACTAATTTAAAATGCTGTAGTATATTCTTTTAAATAAGTTCTGTCCTCATTTACTGTTAAAACACATTTGTATGGGAAGCTAATACTTATTATATTCCCAACATAAACATAGGGGGCTGCATGCATTTTTCCAAGTTACATTGTTGATCAGATTTATGTGTAATTAATTACTGTGTTAGTCCAGCAACTTAGCTGAATGCTTGGGAAGCACTGCAGGAACTGTGATAGTGTAAGCCAAAAGCATTGCTAGTTTGTGCTTTATAGACTATGTTTTGATTTAGTTTTTGTTTTTATTTTAATGTTTTGTTTAATAAAGGTTTCTTGGTTAAGAAACAAAAATATATATTTTTGCTGCAATCCCTCAGTGCCCAGTTCTCATCAGGAGCTTAGCTGGCACAAAATAACTTTACTGTGATGCCTTACTGGAGGCATTCACAGTCTGTTTTGGGGTTTCAGCATCTCAGACTATGTTTTGTTTCTTTTTTTATAGAGATTTTTATCTCCTTAGTCACCCTCTGACCCACCCCCTTGACCACTGACATCTCCAGCCCAATCACCCACCATCCCCAGGACTTACCTACTCTGAGATTCCACTCCCCCATACACACACATCCACCATGGTGGGGCCAGGAGGGAGAGGCTATTGACAAGGAGACATATATTCAAACAGGAGCAGAACCTGGTTAGTAGTGTAGCATCTCTAGCAGATAGTTGGATCATTCTGCCATTGGGGGGTTTCTACATTTGGTTTCATCCCCTGGGCAGCCAAACATGCCTTGCTGTAATTACATATAAAGGCACATGCTTGCCTTTTGCCTTCCTGAGCCCTCCCCTTTATGCAACTCCACTGCCCTGCCAGCCTTGCTCAGCTAGATGGATGTTGAAGAGTGGGGTGGTCAGAGTTCCCCCTCCCTGAGAGAAGAGCATTCCCAGAGATGCTCAATCATATCTCCCCCAGCTAACCTCTGTGCAACCCAGGTCCACCCCCAAAACTGGGCCACTGGCATGAGAGGCAGTACAGTTTCTACCAAGCTGCTAGACCAGCCCACCAGATTGTGTTTTTATAAGTAAATAAAGACAGCATTTAGATGAAAGAAGAAAAAAAAAACTGTATTTTAACTAGTTTGTTTTAAATGTTTTAAGTCACATCACAATATTTTGAAATCAGATAAAGGTTTTGCAAGCAAAATAAGATAAAAAAATATATGAAGAGATAGATAAGATAACCCTTTTATGTTTACTTTCTGCATCTTAAGAGGTATGGCCAGGATTTTTGGTCAGTTAGGGCCCCATTTTCAGAAGGTTAGCATGGTGTTAAACATTACGCTATGTGGGAACAGTATGGTTGGATGGGTGTCATATTCTGCATCCCCTGATGCTAATCTGATCATGTGCATGTGCATATGTATTACTACAGACATGCAAATGAGTAATCCTCTCCTGCATACAAAGCACAGTGCTATATAAAAGGTTTCCTTCTTAGTAACCATCATTACCTCCCCCTACATTTTATACTCAGCCTCTAGGTTTCTGATGTGCTGCACAATCGAACAGACTAGGTAGGCCATGGGGCCCGTATCTGATGGTAAATTTGTATGTCCTAATGCCCTATATGCTTGATTTTGCATTTTTTTGGCTTTGAACCTGAGCTGCTGTGTCCCGTACCACTCTTTGAGTTTTCTAAGGTCTCTACTCATTCTCCCATCTGCACCTTTCAACGGTATTACAGATTGTGGTGTCATCTGCAAAAAGGCACATCTTCCCTTCCAGTTCTTTTGTAATGCCACTTATAAAGACATTGAAGAGGACTTATCCCATTACTGAGCCCTCCAGCACCCTACTGGTCACTCTTTCCTCATTGGAGTGAGTGAGATTTACCACCACCTTCTGTGGCTGTACGCTATCTCAGGTGCATCACTTAGGAGTGTACAACACTAGTGACTGACTCTGAAAATTGGGGCCCACGTACCACTGTAACAGGATTAGCACTGCACTGTGATAAGCATGTCTGGCACTATTTTAAAAAGCATTCTTCTGTGCAGTGCTAACCTGTTGCCATGGCACTATTTTTTTTTGCACAGGATTACTAATTTATTTATTTAATTATTATAATTTGGAAACAACCTTTGAGTACAAACTCTTTTACAAAGGTTCCACTTCATTGATACAGGACAGACAATACACTAAGACAATAACTTGACATAATTAAAAGCGTTATAATCAGGTTAAAATGCAGGTACAATGGATCAGTAAACAACACATAACACTATGTGTTACGGCAGTAGATAGCAATGTTGCAGCCCCTATAGGCCATGTCAGGGGTACCAGTTGATCGGGGAGAGGGTAATGAAAGGTAGGAGAGGGTAGGAGAGGTGGAGCTGTAGGTTGAGCCTGGGGAGTGCATGAAAACAAGGAGTAGGGGGAGCAAGGATAGTGAAGAAGGTAGGAGTGATGTGCTGAGAGTTTGCCGAGATCAGAGGAGTGGGGAAGGGGTGTGATAGGGTGGAATAGGGCCCTGTCCCAGTTGTTGGAGAAAGTGTTTAAATGCAAGGATCTGTTGTTTTCCTTTTCTGTCTCTTCCCTGTCTGGTTACACAGCCAAATTTTCCTGTGAGACTTCCGATTTGATCGGACTTTGGAATCCTGCAATTCTTTGGCTCTCACTGTCTCTCAGTTTTCTCTTGCTATCTGTCTTTTTCTCCCTCACATATCTGCTAATATAAAAATATGTGCAAATCATTGTATGGAAATGTAACTGATATTGGGATCACTTCTGTTTAGAAAATATATAGTGTTATTGTTGAAATATATATAATTATAGTTTGAGATGATTGTAAAAACCTAAAATAAAACTCCAGAGGTTACTTGAGTGCAAATGTTTGAGCCTTTTGCAAAAAGCTGTGCAAAGGAGGCCTCAGAAAGCACACTGTATTCTAGCAGCTCCTGAAACTTACAAAAACAGAACACTTACAAGGACAGGATGCTTGCTAAGATTGGGGGTTGAAAAGACTTATAAAAAAGATCAGAAGAAAAAGGACACAGACTTAAAGAAAAATCTAATTTATTTCTAATCTGTACATAGTTATTCTGAGCAAGTTTATTTATTATGTTACTGATACTGTAAATAAATATTTCTGATGAATTCTACAACTGCTTCTGGTTTTCCTATGCTTCCTGACCTGTGCCTCAATGACAAGAGTTAGCTTGGGCTGGCACTGGTGGGGGAAAGGGTTTAAAGGTGGTCCTACCTAATTGCTACTAATTGCAACCAGGTATCCATACAACTGGGGGTTACTCTAATGCATATGAGGTGTACAGGTATATTAAATGCTTTCTGGAAGTGCTAACACACTGCCTGGTTAGTGCTAGTTAATGATTCTGGGAATCATATTTTAACTGCACACACGCAGCCTGCTAGCAACCTCCACCACTCACACACACACACTGTCAGTCCTGGACACAATAAAAAAAATAATTCCTTGGTAGTTTGGTGGTCCCCATTCACCTAATCCAGGTAGAGCTAGAACATTTATCCCTCATTCCTGCTGCTGTTATACTACACATATTTCTCAGCCTGTCTGGTGCTGGTGAAAACAAGTTTCAGCATTAGGGACCGTCTGGAAAATAACTAAAAATGATATATTTTGTATTGGGCCATCAGAGGGAAGAGGTTGCTAAAAAGCAGAGCTTTAGTGAAGACTCTTGGGGAAAAATACCAGGGACAATTTGGGATCCTTTTTCAGCAGCCAGTGTGGGAACCTTGTACATGTTAATTTTGGTTGAGGGCAGTGGCTCCTGCCAATGGGGAGCTGCCAGAAAGCTCCCAAGGGGAAAGAACTTTGGTTTCTGAGTTCAGTTCGGTGGGAGCTCCTCCACAGGGAGGGAGTCTCCAACCCCTAGGTAGAAGGTGGGGCTGCAGGTCTGTGAAGGGGGGCTGCCAGTGGTCTGGTCCCCAGAGCTGGTTGTGCCTTTCCCCATCTAGAGAGAAAAGAGAGGATTTTGTGGACAGCTCTGCAGAAAGGGAGAACTGCAGTATTTCTGTTGCTCCACAGAGAAATTGCACCACAGAGGTGAAATTGCTCAGAGTAAACATTAAATGGATTGAGAAAAAGGATTAAGGAAATGGATGGATTTGTGTCAAGAGGATGGGGAGAAAGCCTCTTCAGTTTCATCTGTGCCACATTGGTGAGACATGGATGATCAAGGATTTTTGATGAAAGAAATAGGAAAAAGTGTAAAAGGTTCTGTCTGACCCTGGCAAAGACAAGGCATCTATAGAAAAAGGGAAAGGCAAGGTTAAAGGACTGTTTTTTGGCAGAGAAAACTGGTTTGTAGAAAATGGATATGAAAACTGGATTGGAACCCAGGTTTTAAGAAGCTGAAGAGAGAGCCTCTTCTGTCTGGAGTCAACTAGCACCTGCATGGTGAGAAAACAGACTTTCTTGATGTATTTCTGAAAAAGAGTTGCTCAACTTGTATGTGAGCCAGAGCACAAGAGTGGCCGCTGTGTTGGAGTTGAAAGACTTTGGGGCAGTGGGATGAGCGGGTGCTGTCTGTGCCGGTGCCTGCTGTCTGCTTCTGAGATGAAGAAAAATGGGAGACTGTTGTGGTAAATCCCTAGGTTTTCAGACTCTGCACAGTCCCCCCAGAGTCTGATATTCGGTAAGGTAGCCAAGACTGCTTGACTACACACTGTAGCGGGTAATTGAGGAAAGAATGGAAATGATCTGAAGAATCCATCCTAAACCCAGTGCCAGATGAGGAGCTCACTGACCCACTTCAAGTGGAGCCACTGGCTGCAAGGGATGGTGGGTTTGTGCTCATGTGCTGGTGTGCTCTGACCTGTGGGGAGCTGGGCCGTGGGGACACTCCTGTGTCTGGGACCCTTGTGACTGGTAGGCCTTGTGTGATGCCCTGCAGTGGGCCTCTGTGGACCAGGGGTAATGGGCTGCAAGACCTTTGGTCATGCTGAAGATCCAAGCTGCAGGTTCTATGCCTTCAAGTGTTAAGCATCAGGCCTGGTTCTACATCTGCTGATTCATCTACCCCAGGACTTCAGTCATGTGTGCCAACTGAGGACTAATACTGCAGAGCTGTGAGTGAGGGCAGGACCTGCCCTGCACCTGGACAATATATATATAGTTATCTGTGTTCTAGTCCACTGGTGCTGAAAGCCAATTCAAGGTCTAAAGTAATCAAGGAAAAATGTAGGGGGTTGCTTGGTTTAGGTGGGCGTGCTGGGGCCGGCAGACCAGCTGCACCTCAGGCCTGCAGCTTGGCATTTAGGTATCCAAGGACAAAATTATGGGCATTATTCTGAACTGGTACCAGTGTGTTTGCATTTGGTAGTACCTGCAGCAGTTAGATAGTCGGGTAGTTTGGTGGCTGCATTATCAAAAGGTGTCTTGGGTTAAAATCAAAAGGGGGAAAGCTGTTTGGGAAAATGTTCAATTTTTTAAAATGCAAATTTCAAATGTTGCTTAACCTCTATTCCATTCTATGCCATCCTAACCCTCCCTGTGTAAATAAATTATGTTGTTACTGTTTTAAAAAGGTCTGACTCAAAAGCCTGATGTCAGTAAGCATGTTATTACTAGAAATGAATGATGGACAATGTGGAATGTGGAGATGTTTGATTCTGGTAAGTCCATGTATGGGGCAACTGTTGGGGAGGTGGGTTGGTACAACAATACAGGGGATTGTACTGGTAGAGATCAGACCCACTTAAATGAACTCTGGGTGGCACTGCCATTTTGTTTGTGATCTTGGGAAAGGGCCCACAGTAATATCAAATATGGCATCCCAGGTACCTTAACCTTGGTTAGGTCTGCATAACACAGTTAGTGGCCCTCTCTAGGATGGCACCAGAGAGGGGCCACAAGCCAAAAACACATAGTTTGGTCATTGTGGTTGTCTTAACCCATGCTTCAACACAAATCACTTCCACACTGATGTCAACATGGGTTGAGGCAACAGTGTTGGTCTAAAACTATGCTCTTGTGTACGTCTGAGCAGGGTTTAAGCACAGTTTTAGAACAAGGATTGTAGCATGATTTTACCATGCTACAATCTGGAAATGTATTTATTGAAATGTTTCACCAGGAAGGGCACACTGAACAACAAGTTGCTCCTCTCATGGTGCAACCTGGGGGAAAGGGGAATGGGAGTGTACAGTGAAATTCATTAACATGAAGCAGTAAAAGATACATTATTGTATTGCAGCATACAGCAATTAAACATTAGCAACTATAGACATGAAGGCACAGAGAAGACTTGGTTTGCTGGCCAAGGCACCTAGCTTCACCTGAGCTCTTTCCTTCTAAGACTGCTTGAAAGGACAGAGCAGAGAACCTTATCAGAGCAAGGGAAATGGATTAAGACTAATTTTGGCTAAGCAGATTTACTGTGTGTTGTTATTTTTGTTTTGTATTCACAGGGATTGCTACTGTTTGTTGCTAACATTTCATTGCTTTATTTTTCTCTGACTCAAATTGTTGTTGCTGGTATACCTTCTTCTGCATTATTACAAGGTGTGCCTACAGGTGTGTGCTAGCAGATTAGTGCTGTAATCTTCTGATTCAAATTGTCTTTTGCAAGGTATATCTTCTGTTATTGCTTTATTTTTCTCTGTAGCAAAGTGTTTCTTACAGGGTATATCTTCTCTGAAATTATTACAGGTGCTGCTTTACAGGTTTTACAGTTTTATCTAACATTAGGATAAGCTTTTAGGGTTACTGCATTTGTTGTTGACTGATTGTTTCTGCTCTTACCAAATTGTTCTTTCATCCGTGGTTCTTTTTTGGCAGGGGAAGGGCCCAACCTCCCAACCCATCCCCAACCACCCCACACTACATTCCTTTTATAGGGTACCACAGTTGTGACATTTCCTGTGGCAAAGCAGGAAGGAGTGCATCAGTGGGGCATCCTCAAGGTGAGCTCACTTACAGGGGCACTAGTAATTTAACTTGTTATAACAAGTTATATGAAAACAAAACACAAAATCAAACCATTACATGCATTTTCTTCCTTCTAATTACTCTGACCAGGTTATAAACCCAGCAATTGGAATCTGGAATGGATATCATTAACTGCAGGTACTGCAGAACACTTTTCAGAAGGACAGTCTTACAGAATTTAGGACACTGTTCTACATGCTGGGCCATTGGAGATCTTAGGGCTCAGCTCCGGGTAGCATGGGCAGAGATTGCACGCCTCAAATTTCACATTCAAGAGGAAATACATTATAAGAACCACTCGCCATTTCCCCAACATCCAACAGAAGAACCTCGGCTGCAGAAGGTAGTTGGTCCAGGAGGTTGGCAGGTGGTTAGAAGGGGCAAATCGGGTGCCCCATCACTCTGTGCTCTCCAACATATTACCTCCAAAAACCATACAAACACTACAAACAGGTATCTGCCTTTATCTCCGAAATCAAACAAAGGGCAGAGGACACTGCAGAGCAGGACACTGCAGCACAGGAGCTAGCACAATAAAACTCACCCAAATCAGGAACCAAAACAAAAAAAGCAAAAAGGAAATCCAAAAAACTTCTGATCATAGGAGACTCCATGATTCGGGGAATTGATACCCATCTCCAGCCAGGGGTAATGGTCAGATGTCTCCCAGGTACATCAGCGTAGAGAGACACTGACCTCATTGCTAAAGTTGTTCACAAAGCAGGAGAAAACATTGATGTCCTGGTATGCATAGGGACTAATGATCTTGCCAGCTGGTCAGTTGTGGAGACCAAGGAACACCTGACCAGGCTGGGTGACAAACTATCATCCATTTTATCTGACATCTCCTTCTCTGAGATCCTGCCAGTATGGGAGAGGGGGGCAGATGGACAGAAAGTCAGAGAAGGGGAGATACGGGAGCTAAACATGTGGCTGAAGGGCTGGTGCCAGGAAAAAGGACACAGATTTGTAGGGAACTAGCAACAGTTCTGGGAGCGAAAGTTCTTTAATTTTTTTTTTTTTTGCAATTAACTTTATTTTTCATCTCAACACAAGCAAAATCAGCACATACCAACCAACATTGTCCAGAGTAATGGTGCACAATATTCATACAAAACAATAAGTACGTAAAATCTCAAATAAGATAATAAGCCCCACCAACCTAAAAAACCCGAAACAAACACCCTACCCGCCCACATCCTCACAGCAGATACATAAAAACCGTATATAAAATAGCCCTCTTTATGGCCCTGATAATTTATATCAGTAAAATGGAGTACAGTTTGAAAAGAAAGGACAAAACCATGACAAAATCCGATTTAGTACCAAATAAAAAACAATATTATGGAAAGGGTGCGGGGGGAGACAACCGAGGAAATATTACCAAGAAAATACTAAACATATGAAAGGAAAACAGACCAATGAAAAAGCAGGGGTCAAAATTGCAGCCTATTCTGGAGGTGGTTTGATCAATCAATAGGATAAATATGCCCCAAGGCCTTTTGTAAGAAGACTTATGGAGTCGGAAAAAAAATTAAAAGTTAATTTTCCCTTAGTAGCCAAATTTATTTCTAAGGCTTGAAAAAACCCACCCCAGCATTTATGAAACTTTTCACTAGTTTGAAAAAACCGGGCTACACATCTCTCCGCATTAAGAGCATTTAAAAGTTCATCCCACCATCCTTTAAACGAAGGTTCCCACTTATTCTGCCAGTGTCTAAGTATTAGCAATTTAGTGACCATGGCAACCATGGCTACATGCACCTTTTGTGACAGGGTAGCAATCTGGGTGTACATCCCAAATAGACACATATTTTCATTAAAAAAAGCTGAAATATTGAGATACGGAGCCACCCACTGCTTGACTGAGTCCCATAACTTAGCAATTTTGGGGCAGACCCAAAGTTTATGATATAATGTAGCAAGTTTGCACCCACAATCCCCACACTCAGGCCATGGTGTCTTATAGATCCGAAATAATTTAGCAGGAGTGAAATAAAGATTGTGTAGAATATTAAATTGAATATTCCTAAGCCAGTCTTGTTTGATAAGGGAATAAATATCAATCCAAATCCTTTCCCAGGTTTTTGCTGGCCAGCCTTTATTGAAGTTATTTTCCCAATAGTAGGCTATGGGGGTACACTTGGACATCACACCCAACAAAAATGACTTGTACAACTTAGCTATTGCTTTCCGGCCCTCCGCTAATCCCCTCAGTTTTTCTAACATGGCTCTGGCTCCTTCCGACCATGGCAACTTCCCTAAAAAGGAATGTACGCATTGGCGAATCTGGTACAACGAAATAGATCTTTATGAGCCACCTCAAATTTAGTAGCAAACGCAGAAATCGGCATAAGAGAACTGCCCAAAACAAAACTTGCCAGACAAAGTTTAGAAAAGTACTTGCCTGGAAAAGTGCGAATTGGGCGATTGTCTATTGGCAAGTTTGGGTTATTGAGAAGGGGTTGCCTAAGGTCTCTTGAGTTAGATTTTTGGAGTAAGGAACAGAGTTGCTGTAGAGCCCTCATATCCTAGCCTAACGGGTAGTTCCTTATCTCCACTGGGACCTTAGACCAGGGAGTATATAACAGAGCCTCAAGGTCTAACTTGTAGAGATTTGTCAGTGATCGGTCCAAAGCTAACCAGGAGGGAGATCCCGAAACTGCTTCTGCAGTAGATAGCCAGTACAAAAATCTCTTAGTATGAATAGCCAAATAATAAATATAAAAATCAGGTAATTGGAGACCCCCCCAACTTCTTAGAACGAGTAAGTTTCGCATATGCTCGATGTGGGGCATTACCCTTCCAAAGAAAATGAGAGCAGATCCTACAGAGGGGTCTAAAGAAAGACCTGGACAAATAGATATTAAGATTGAATAAAGGATAAAAAACTTTAGGTAAAATTACCATTTTGAGAGTGTTAACCTGGCTCCAGAAAGACAGTGGTAATTTATTCCATCTCTCCAGGTCTTCTTTAATAGTTTTAAATAAGGGGGTTAAATTAAGGTCTGCGAGATTAGCAAGGTCTCTAGATATTTTTATGCCAAGATGCCCTAGATAGTTGCTTTCCCATTGTAGGCCCAAAGAGGAGCACCAATCCCTCGACAGGAGAGGAGATAATGAATACACTATAGTTTTGCTCCTGTTTAGCTTGTAACCTGAAAAGAAGCTAAAGTAAGAGATAATTTGTAATACACAAGGTAAAGATTCCCTACTATTCTCTATAGGAATAAGCAAATTGTCAGCAAAAAGAGATAATTTGCATTCGAGATGACCCACATGGATACCCCGTATTACCTTGTCTGAACTTAGAACTCTAGCTAGAGGCTCTATATACAAATTGAAAAGAAACGGAGAGAGGGGGCAACCTTGACGGGTGCCACGTCATAGGGGAAAAATGTCCAAAATAAGATTGTTACACTGAATTCTGGCTGATGGGCAAGAATAAAGGACTCGAATCTGGTTAATGAATTGCTATGAAAAAACAAGTTTCTGTAAAACTGCAAACATATGGTACCATTCCACTCTATCGAAGGCTTTTTCTGCGTCCAGGGATACGAGAGCCACCTCAAGCTCAGGAGCCCTGGAAGCAGAAATTAAATAAAATAATTTCCTGAAACGGTCCGCTGAGGATCGTCCAGCTACGAACCCTGCTTGCTCAGGACTTAATAGCCCCTCCCATACCTTCTCCAATCTATTAGCCAAAATGTTGGTATATATCTTTAAATCAACATTTGGGAGTTAAATGAACCTATAGTTGCCAATTACAGATGGGTCCTTCCCTAGTTTGGGCAAAAGAATTATTCTCGCTTCAAATAGGGATTGCTCACCAACATCATGAGAGCTCCAATAGCTGTATACTTGGAGTAACAGAGGAATTAGATAATTTTTAAAAGTCTTATAAAATAAACCGGTGAACCCATCTGGGTCGGGCGCTTTGTCAGGTTTTAAAGAGTCAATAACTCCTGAAATTTCTTCACCAGTAATTGGGGCATTCAAAACGGATCTGGTTCCTTCTGCTAGGGATGGAAGAGTGGCCTCTTCCAGAAAGGCCCGCATCTTATTATCCTGTTCTACTGTTCTCAACTCTGAGGAGTAAAGTGACTTATAATAGTCCTGAAACAAAATTAATATCTCTAAAGGATCAGTGACCAAGGCTTCCATCTGAGGATGCTTTAAGGCTGTGACCCACTTAGAAACCGAATGTTGTTTTAACTGCCATGCCAGAAGCTTGCCCGCTTTGCTCCCTTGACCAATATATGAAGCCTTTAACAGAGAGGCGGTTCTCTCCACCTTCTCCAATAAAGCACTAGCATAAGTAGCTCTCAAAGCAGATAATTCTTGCTCCTCTGTAGGGGTAAGCTTACCGACCTCTTTATTTTCCAACAATCTAATTTTTGTCAAACAACTGTTTAGAAAACTACTTTTTCCTTTTTTTGAACCGATGCTATACGAATTAACTCTCCTCTCCAAGTTGCTTTTAGAGCAGTCCATACCAGATCTGTTGCAGGGATCGAGCCTCAATTGGAGTTAATAGTATTTTGCAGAAATTTTTGAAATCGTTCTACAACTTGATTATCTAACAACAGTTTATTATTAAGAGACAATGAATGAGATCTTATAGGGACATTTGGTAACGCACACTGCATTATAATAGGTGAATGATCCGAGACCACTCAAGCTAAAATTTTAATATCTACTATGTCCGATAACATCTGTTGACTAATTAAAAAATAGTCAAGGCAAGAATAACTTTTATGGACTGGAGAGAAGAATGTGAATTCTTTACTCAGAGAGTTAAATACTCTCCATGGGTCTACAAGGCCCAGCGATGAAATACATTCTTTTAATGCTCTCTGCGCAGAAGACATTTTGGCCCCCCATAGTAAGTACAATCTAAATCATTAGCTTGTACCAGATTCCAGTCACCACCTATCAAGATAGGTAAGTGTGAAAAGGGAGCCAGAACCATAGCCAGATGCATAAAAAAGGACGGCGTCTCTAAATTTGGGCCATAAACAGAACCCTAAAGAATGTCCTGGTTGCTTATTTTACCTATGACAAAAATAAACCTACCTTCAGGGTTGGAAATAGATTCCGATAATGTAAAGGGGATCTTATTAGCCAAAAGCAAAGCCACACCATGCTTACTTGAACTGAATCCTGATCTAAAAACCTGACCTACCCACCTCCTTTTGAAAAAATGCAACTGTTCTGGAAGCATATGGGTTTCTTGGAGAAACACAATTGAGGGATTGTATTTGGCAAGATGGTATAAAATAACATATTTCTTCTTGTTGTCTCTCCCCCCCTTTATATTCCAAGAGAATATTCAAACAATTAGCCATAGCAGTGTAAACAAATGTACCTTGGGAACACAACTAAATAAAGGCTTGTACTGCTGCCCCACCCCCCATTCTAAAAAAACCAAAACAACCCGAAAACATAACCCAGCCCCAAAGCCCCAAATTATATCCCAAAGTTTTAAATCTGTTTACAACTCTACATAACCAGGCCCATAGCCTACACCTAGACGAGTAGCCCATGGAGCAAGCTCCTTCCCCCACCTGCTCCCAGACAGGAAAGAATAAATAAAAGGAGGCTGAGCGAACACTCCCAGCAATATATCAATGGGAGCTCAGTCCCTCAAACCCAGTACCCTTCCCAAGTCTGCTGTCTAATAAAGTCCATTCCCACAGACTTCATTAACTCCTATAACCATATTGAAGGGCCGTTGACATGGCGGGCATGTGTAAGGAAAATTATATTAAGCCTAAGCCCCATGACCTAAATATTACCTTATCCCCTAACAAGTTCAAGCTAAAATATAGACAATAACAGAACATATCCCCTTTTCATCTTTGGACTTTACAAAACTGCCAGAGGGCAAAGGAGGAGAGCAGCTCTTCCCCTAAACATTGCCAATAACCCCTAGAAAAGCCCTGAGGGATCATATACATGCCATGCTTGAGCTGAATATTTTAAGCTGCGATCCTCCCTGGCCATTGGAGGCTTCTACCTCCTCCAATTAATGTCAGCAATGTTTGTGACAGGAGAGCTGAACAGGGATAGCCTCCTAAAAAACTAAGCACTAATAATCCGTGCTTATTGTAGGCTGCCCAAGGCTACCATAAAAACTAAGAACCAGATTAGCAGCCACTTGAATCCTAGTCTAAATGGGGGGAGCCCCATCAATGAACGGTACTACATTAATGACCTGAGAGCAGCCTTACTATAATACACATAAATAAACTTAAACAGTTACCAGAAGGGGCTAACCAGTTTTCTACATTTGTCAACGGAGGTAGAACCCCCTCTAGTGTCCAAACATTTCCTCGTTCTAACCCACAGTAAGTGAACAAATTATGGTAGCAGAAAAAAATTTCAATTGTCAACCACTAAAGAAATTAGAATTAAATGCAAGTCACCCGAACAGAGTAGGAAGGAAAAAGGCTAAATATGAACAGTCTAATCGGGGAGGACCCCTGTGTGAGTCCATCAACAACTTCCTTATCACAGGCCTTCTAGAAAGATTTATAGTTGGTCTTTGGTTTCCATACTTATGGTTCGCAGTCCCCTCATTTAGAGAATAGATCCGGGTAGCACTTCTTCAAAACTTTGATTGCCTCTTCCACAGACTCAAAATGCTTTGATCCATCTTTCAAGGACACCTCTAAACGAGCAAGGTACATCATCTGGTGTTTAATACCAGCTGCCCATAATTTAGAGGTAATGGGACGATAAGCCGCCCCGAGCTGACGGGTCTTCATCGTCAAGTCAGGGACTAGCCTTAATTTTTTATCCTCCCATAATATAACCGTTAACTTCCTGACTTCTTTAAAAATAAACTCCCGATCCAAGTAGTTGAGTAGCTTGAATATTAACGGTCTAGGAGGTTCAAAAGACAGTGGTTTAGCCCGTAAGGACCTATAGGCTCTTTCTATCATAAACTCCGGGCCATTTGGAGAGGGGCCCACCATTTGCTTCAGAAACTTCTGTAAAAATGTTGTTGTATTTGACCCTTCTTCCCCTTCAGGAAGCCCAAGTAACACCAAGTTGTTCCTTCTATTCCTCCCTTCCAGGTCCTCGAGGCGATCTTCTAGTTTGCTAACAGACTTCTTGATTTCCACGACTTCAGGTTCTGACTTTTCCTGCTTTCTTTCTATTGAAGCTATCCTCGCCTCTGTGTCAGTAACTCTCTGGGCTAACTGAGTGAGTGCTGGTTTAAAATCAGCCACCTCTTCTATCAGCTTCAGAAGAGCTTCCCTAATTGAGGCTAATTCTGAGTAGACGTGAGTAGGCGACAACTCCTCCGCTGTATTCTGGGGAGAAGAGCTCCGACGAGGGCTCTTGGCCTCCGACTCCTGTGCGGTCTCCTCCTGGTCTGACGAATTAGACATGGTGCCAGAGTAACAGCAAATAAATACATACACCTCCTACACAACCAGTGTTAGAATAACGAGTCAATTTTTGGTAGTTGGCGGGTATTTGAAAGGAATATTCGGTATTAGGCGAGAGGAATGGAGCTCCTAGAAATGCTTCCTACTCTCCGCGCCGCATCACGTGACCCCCAAGTTCTTTAAATTTGATGGACTGCATCTAAGGAGTGAGTCACAGTGCATTGGGGCAGAAGTTTGACGTCTTTACAGAATATTTAAACTAGCAAATGGGGTGAGGGGTGCAGCACCCCATACATCAAATGGGAAGAACACCCCTCTCCCCTCAGCAAGTAGTCAAACAGGGATTCAGCATGTTTGCAGTTCATTTGCATTACCAGGTAAGAAAACAGGTCTGTCTCCCCGTACGACACACAGGGGAAATGCCAAACCTCACCCAACTACTAACACACTGAAATCTGGCCAATGGAAAATCATGTACACAAATGCTCAGAGCCTGGGAATTAAGATCCCAGACCTGCAGGCAATAATGTCAGAGGCTAAAATGGACATAGTAGCAATTAGTGAAATGTGGTTTACCAGTAACCACATTTGGGAGACTTCAGTACCTGGCTAAGTACTGTTCAGAAGAGACCGAGTTGCAAAAATGGGGGGTGGGAGTGGAGTGGCCCTGTATGTCAATGAAAATATCAAAGCTACAGAAATTCAGAATACACATAAGGAGCCAGAAGAACTGTGGGTCACCCTGGAAACAGGAAATGGGACAGCCATAAGAACTGGGATTGTCTACAGGCCCCCAGACCAGGAGGAGGAGGACATAGACACATTACTGTTAGAAGATATACAAAACATGACAGCTAAAGGGGAGGTCCTGATAATGGGAGACTTCAACATGCCGGATACAGATTGGTCAATACCAGCAGGAACATCTGCCAGAACTAGACACATAGTGGATTCCCTGCAGGGGGAGGGCCTCAAACAACTGGTACAACAACCCACAAGAGACAGGGCTATCCTTGATCTAGTACTGACTAACAGGGAAGGGATCACAGATCTCCAGGTAGAAGGTCACCTGGGGGCCAGTGACCATCACATGGTATGGTTCAATTTGGCCACTACATCTAAATCATCCCATTCCAAGGCAAAAATATGGGACTTCAGAGGAGCTGACTTTGATAAGATGGCCAACAGAGTTAAACTAGCCCTGGCAAAAAGAAACACAGGTGGGGGGTACAGGCAAAGTGGGCAAGCATTAAGGATACAATACTTGAAGCAACATCCACCTATGTTAGACAGAAAAGAAAGTGCAAAAGAAGAAGGAAACCACTTTGGCTCTCAAATACAGTAGCAGAAAAGGTCAGAGCCAAAAGGCTGGCCTTCAGGAAATATAAAGGAATACAGCGGGATGAAGATAGGGAGGCATACCAAACTGCCCTTAGGGAAGCAGGGAAGGCAGTAAGGCAGGCAAAGTCCCAAACTGAAAAAACACTAGCACGAACAGTAAAAGAAGGTGACAAGACTGTCTATAGATACATTAGTGAAAGGAGAAAGTCCAGAGGGGGTATTGCTAAACTCAAAGGAGAAAAGGGGGAATGTGAGGAGGAGGACCCTGTAAAAGCATCTATCCTAAATAGATACTTTTGCTCAGTATTTACTGAAGAGAAGACAGGGCAGGGCCCACAGCTCAGCACCATGGACACAAGGGGGAGGGAGGTGAGCACTACTCCTTTCACAAAAGAAAGGGTCCTACAAGAGCTCGCTAAGCTCAGGGTGGACAAGGCAATGGGACCTGATGGCATACATCCCAGGGTACTTAAGGAGCTAAGGGTGGAACTAGCAGAGCCATTAGCAGAACTGTTTAGTGAGTCTCTGAGCACAGGAGAGGTCCCAGAAGACTGGAGAAGGGCTCATGTGATCCCGCTCCACAAGAGTGGTAGCAGGGTGGAGGCAGGGAACTACAGACCAGTCAGTCTTACCTCAGTAGTGGGCAAGATTATGGAGGAACTCCTTAAGGAAAGGATAGTGCAACACCTGGAATCCATCGGGGCACAGGATCCAAGACAGCATGGGTTTACAAAAGGAGGGTCCTGTCAAACTAATCTCATAGATTTCTTTGACTGGGTAACCAGAGTGGTGGACCAAGGGGGAGCAGTTGATGTCGTCTGCCTTGACTTCAGCAAAGCTTTTGACACTGTTCCACATAGAAGATTGATAAATAAGCTGGGTAGGCTCAGGGTGGGTCAGAAGTTTTTCAACTGGGTTACAAACTGGTTGACGGGCAGAAAACAGAGTGGTGGTAAATGTTATACAGTCAGAAGAGATGCAAGTCACAAGTGGGGTACCTCAGGGATCAGTTCTGGGGCCAGCCCTCTTCAATATCTTCATTAGTGACATTGCAGATGGACTAGAGGGTAAGGCTTGTCTGTTTGCAGATGACACCAAGATCTGCAACAGAATAGATGATCCAGATGAGGTGGGCAGAATGAGAAGAGATCTGAATAAACTAGCAAAATGGTCGGAAGAGTGTCAACTGGGATTTAATGCAAAGAAGTGCAAGATCATGCACACAGGGAAGAGAAACCCTGAAGCCACCTATAGGCTGGGAGGGGAGTTGCTGGCAGTCACAAAAGAAGAAAGAGACTTGGGCATCATCATCACCAATGACCTGAAATCATCCAAGCAGACCTCTAAAGCAGTAGGTAAGGCTAGGAGATGTTAGGGTGTATTAGTAGAGGTATCACAAGTCATAAGAGGAGGTAATAATCCCTCTTTACAAGACACTGGAGCCACACCTTCACAAGGACATTAACCAAATTGAGGCAGTCAGAGAAGGCAACAAAATGGTGCAGGGACTGCATCAGAAGACATATGAGGACAGATTAAAGGAGCTCAATATGTATACCCTTGAGCAAAGGAGGGAGAGGCGATATGATCGAAACATTCAAAACATCTTAAGGGCATTAACAAGGCAAAGAGTCTAACATGTTTAAGTATAAGAAAACTAGCAGGACAAGAGGACACAGCATGAGATTAGAGGGAGGCCAATTAAGGGGGAATGTGAGGAAATTCTTTTTCAAAGAAAGAGTGGTGGGTGCATGGAACGGCCTACTTCAGGAAGTGGTGGCTATGAATACAGTGCAGGGCTTCAAACAGGCATGGGATAGGCATAACGGAGCAATACAGATGAGTATGAATAGATAGGCCACTGACAGAGCAAAGGCCAATGGCACGTTTATAAGGTAGAAAAATAAATGGGCAGACTGGATGGGCCTTGCAGTCCTTATCTGCCGTCAACCTCTATGTTTCTATACTAGCATGACATCAAGCAAGACATTCTAGAGAATGAACATACATAGAACTAAACATATAAATAAACCTTTTAAACCGTTTAACAGATTTACAATGGTTTTAAAAATCCCCAAGGCAGAATATTCAAGCTTTTTTGTGAGTGTTAGACAGGTTATCAATTTGCTAATCCTAATTTGCACCTCTTAAACAGGATAGTACTGCAAAGGGCCATATGATTGCTTGGTTACCATGTCACTAGCCCATTTGTAAGTGGCCCTAATCCATCTTTGTGCACCTATGTAAAGCAGCTGACAGCACCTTGCACATAGGCACATCAGCATGCTGGGAGGGTTGGGGAGGTGTAGCTATCCATTAGTGCAATACTAGTTACTGGTTTCCCAAACCAGGTGTTATGGGCTTATCATTCCTACACTCCCAACAACTGGCCATGTCAGGCTACCACTAGCCTTTTTCCCCCTACTGATACATGGCATAACTGTCCAGGTGTCCAGTGCCTCACCCCCCCAAATAGCATGCCTGTGTGATAAGACATTTGTCCCATGTGTCCAGCAGACCCCCCACCACTGATCAACTGTGCCCCAATTAGACACTTGATAAGATTAATAATTCCTCCGTACCATTTGCCTGATAACCAGACCAGGGTTCCCTAGTTCCCCGAATTAGTTGTCTGGCAAGAGCTGTAATTCTTCCATACCACATCTTTCATGTTGCATGGTTCCCCGCCCCATAAGTATGATATCTACCCACCGACCAGCCAACCCAGTACCACTATAACTGCCCCCACTTGCCCCCAACCTTTGGTGTACAGTGACCAGCACAGACCCTCCACTCACATCCACAGCAGCCACCAACTGAATGACAGGTCACAATCAGATGCCTACCGTAGTAAAAGCTGTTTCTATAGTAGGTGTGCGATCATGAACATAGAAACATAGAAGCACTGAATTTGTCATCAGAAAAGGATCGCTTGGCCTACCTAGTCTGCGTGGATGTTTCCTGCTTCATCTCCCTCCTCACATGCTATCTGGTCTCCTCTCAGCCTCTTCTCTAACATACCGCTATGTCTATGCCACACATGCTTGAAGCCCCCTACTGTTTTAGCCTCCACCACTTCAGCTGGCAGTCTGTTCCAGGCATCTACCAATATTTTTTCATATCTGTCTCAAACCCCCTCCCCGCCAGCTTCATTGCATTCCCCCTGGTCCTGGTGCTCTTTCACATTTGAAAGAGACTTCCCTGAACCCTGTTCACTCCTGTGAGATACTTGCAGGCCTGTATCATGTCACTTTTCTCTTTTCTCTCTTCTAGAGTGTACATGCTGACTCTGTCTCTCCTCTTAGGGCTTCTCATGTAAACTCTGCACCATTTTAGTTGCCCTGCTGTGGACTTCCTCCACCCTGCCTACAGTATGCTCTTTCTGAGGTTTGTTCTCCAAAACTACATCATACTCCAGGTGGGGTCTGGCAACACCACCTCCATCCTCCTGATGGAGATACCCTTCCTACACACCCCAGCATCCCACTAGCCCTACCCACTGCTTTGTCACAGTGCCACCTTGAGGTCCTCAGACATAATAACCCCAAGATCCCTTTCCTGTTTATTGACTGTCAATAACCACCCCCATCTTATACTCAGCTCTTGCATTCCTATGCCCTAGATGCATGATTATGCACTTTTTGGCATTGAACCAAACTGCCATGCTTTTTACCACTCCTCAAAATTCAAAAGATCCCTGATCATTCTCTCCACTTCTCCTGGGTGTCCACCCTATTGTAAATTTTGATATCATCTGCAAAAAGACATACCTTCCCTTCAGTTCTTCTGCAGTGTCCCCTATGTTCAAAAGGATTGGTCCCAGTACTGAGCCCTGTGGCACCTCACTGGTCACTCTGTCATTATTAGAGTGAGTTCCGTTAACCACCACCCACTGTCTCTTATCCATTAACTAGCTACTGTTCTAATAGGAAGGCTACAACCTGTAGTTCAAGGGGGCGGTGCATCAGGACACACCCCCATTCAGCCTATTAAAGGGTTGCTCTCCTCACTCCACAGACAAGTATTTTTTCCTTGCCCTACCGTGCACCAATCCTCCTCCAGAGGCACGCCTCTCTTTCCCGTGGGCTTCTTCTTAAGGTGCCTTTAGCCAATGGAATCACTCCTGCAGCACCTCAAGGGGTGGAACTCTCCTCTCGAGTTCCTTCCCTTCATACCCATACAGAGTGATATAGCCCACTGATAGAGAGGTGAACAGCCAATGATTATCTATGTTACACAAGCACGAAACCAGTTGCACAAGCACTTTGAACCCAATCAACCATTTTGGATCCCACTCCTAGGCCGTTCATTTTTTTTATCAGCCTCCTGAGTGGCACAGTGTTGAAAGCCTAGCTAAAATCCAGATCAGTCATGTCCACTACTCTCCCTTTTATCTATTTCCTGGTCATCCAGTCCAAAAAATCTACCAGATTAATTTGGCATGATCTTTCCCCTGTGAATCTGTGCTGCCTGTGGTCTTGCAGCCCACTGGATTCAAGATACTCTAACAGCCTCTCTTTTAGTATGGATTCCATTAATTTCCCCATGACTCAAGTAAGACAGACCAGACTATACTTGCAAGCCTCCTCCCTGCTGATGCTCTTACAAAACAGGACTATATCTGCTCTCCTCTAGTCCTCTGGAACAAGTCCTGTTTCCAGTGAGTTGTTGAAGAAGGCCATGTGTAGTGCAGCAAGCACCTCCTTGCCTAGTTTCCTTAATACCCTTGGGTGTATCCTTCCAGTCCTATGGCCTTATCCACCTTAAAATGTGAAGTCCCTTCAATAATACTCTTTCCTTTGAAAATGGACTTGTGTACACTTCCCCCTCCAGTGTCTGTGCTGCTCATTGGTGATCTGTCCCTGTCTCTCTCCACTGTGAAAACAGTAGAAGTACTTGTTCAGGATGTCTGCGTTTTTCTGATCCCCCGCTGTGCAGTCTCCCTTTGTCATCCTCCTCATCCTCAGAATCCTTCCCCTTGCCTTCCTCTCCTTGCTTATGTACCTGAAGACAGTCTGGTCTTCTTTTGATTCCCTTTGGCTGTGCAGTCTTCTGTCTGAGCCTTTGATCCCCTCATTACCTTACCTGTTTACCTCTGTTTTACCTGGTACACCTCTCTATCCTCATTCTTCTGGGTTTCTTCATACCTCCTGAATGCCACCCTTTTACAAGCTTCCGAAGAAGGCTATTCTGATGAATCTCCCCATGTCAGTGAAGTCTGCCTTCATGAAATCCAAAACATTTGCCCTCGTGCGACTAAAACTGGGTCCTGGTTCCCATGCTAAACCACACTATGTGGTGGTCACTGGACCCCAGTTGCCCCTCCACACACATATCTGCGTTCTGTCCTTTTTGGTCAGTATCAGGTGAAGAAAGGCCTTTTCTCTGGATCAAGCACAAGCTACCTGAGACCTGCACTCTGTAGGAAATCTAGGATGTTTCTGCTTCTGGCTGAAGCAGCTGCCTGGGTGGATCAATCCACATCTGGCATACCGAAATCCCCCAGCAGCAGGACTTCACCTTTTGTTGCCATCTTGTGTATTCCATCCACAAGCTCCCTGTCAACTTCCTCCCCCTGTTCCAAAGGCCTGTAGATCACCCCTGTACATATTGCTGAGCCATTGCCAGGTTCAAGGGTGACCCACAGTGCCTCAGCCTCCCCCTGTTTGTCCTGTACCTCTGTTGCCTTTATATACTCTCTGACATACAGGATCACAATCCCTCATTTTTTATCCCCATTCCTCCTGAACAGAGCATAACCCAGTACATCAATGTCCCATAATTAACAGTGTACCATTTCTCAGTTATTGCTATTATGTCCAGGTCTGCCTCTACTATCAATGCCTCCAGGTCTGGGATATTATTTCCCAGGCTGTGGATATTTGTTACCATGCCTTCCATGTTTTGTATCCTATCCCCTCTGTTCCATGCTGCTGCTATCCTGCTTCTTTCCCCTTCCCCTGCTTCATCCCTCCTCCCCAGTTGTCTTTCTCATGTGGCCTAGAATTTACTGCTTCCCACTCTCCTGCTCTCAATGTCCCAGACTTCAATTAGTTTTCTTGCATGTGCCCTGGGGGGGGGGTGATACTAAGCCATCTGATCTTCCTGACTCCCCCCCCTCCGGCCAGTTTAAATGCTCATCACTGAAGCATTGAGACTTCTTTCTCTGGTCCCTTTCCCTGACAAATGCAGGCCATTATCTTTATACAGGCTCGCATCCATCCAGGTGAGGCCCCAGTCCCCCATGAAGCCCAAACTCTCCATTCCATGCCATTCCTTCAACCAGGGGTTGAATTTCTGGATGTGGAGTGCCCTAGCCTCTCCCCTGCCATGGACAGGTAGCACCTCCGAGAAAAAGACGGAATGTTTTACCTGCTTCAGGCTCCCCCCAACTGCATGAAGTCCTTTTGAGTTCTAGCTACTTCCACTTTGTCTCTGGCCAGATCATTCATCCCCAGGTGGATGATAACATTCAGTTCCTCCCTCCTTGCCATTACCCTTGCAATCCCATTGATCTGCTTCTCAGCCTGCCATGCAGTGCTTTCTAAAATACACTTTACCTCCCTGTCCTTCCTGCTACGTTCCCCTAACTTCACTCCTCAGACAACTGAGTCCCCCACCAGGAGAAGCTTCCTCCTCCTTCTCCTCCTGCTCCTCTTCTGGAGTTCTCTTTCCCCCTTCCCGGGTGCTGCATCCTGGAGGATCCACCCATCCTCCTTGGTCATGGCTGTGGGTGCCATTGTGCGGCTATCCCACTCCACCAAAACAGCATAGGAGTTGCTCAACCAGACCATTTGGGGGATATGCTTCAGACACCTTCATGGCCACTTCCCCACAATACCATAATGGTCCCTTTATCCTCTTGCTTTTGCTGACTTCCTTCATGCAGATGTTGGTTGCCTTTCCTATGCCTTTACTTAATTTTCTCTACTGTTCTTCTACCCCTCTCCAACAATCCTCCCCTGCTAGGCTGCTTCTGAAGCAGTCTCCCATTTCTTTAAAATCCAACCTACTAAAGTCCAGGACCCTCATCTTTTTGTGGCTTGCCTCTGCACGGATGACGAACTGACACTTAAATAATTAAATATCAGGTGTCGGCCATCATCAAGACCTCATTTTACCATCTGAGGAACATCACTTGGATAAAACACCTAGTCCTACCTGACAATCTTCCGACTCTGGTCCATGCCTTTGTGACCTCTTGCCTTGATTACTGCACTGCCCTATACATAGGGCTGCTGGGGGTGGACCTTCGCCACCTGCAACTGGTGCAGAATGCAGTTGCCAGGTTGTTGACTGCCTTGTCAAAATCTTGCCATGTAACACCTGTGCTTCGCAGACCACACTGGCTGCTGGTGCAGTGGAGGATCACCTTCAAGGTCAGTTTGCTGACCTATAATGCCCTACATGGTCAGGGATCGCAGTATTTGCAAAATCTCCTTTGCTCCTACCGCCCCCTTTGCCCACTCCATTCCATTGATGATGGATTGCTAGAGATTCTCAGGGTCTGTTTTACTATGTCTGGAGCTACATCTTTTGCTTTTGTAACACCAATCCTGTGGAATTCTCTACCTTGTCGTATCAGAGAGTGCCCGTCTGCTGAGGCCTTTAAATCTGCCTTGAAGTCCTATCTTTTTAGTTTTGCATTTCTTGAAGCTTAAGTCCTGTTGATTTTATAATTGAATTTGATTACATGTTTTATGGTTATTATGTTTTAGTTATGTTTATGCATGACGCCATGGTCTTCCAAAATGGCATTTTAAAAATAAAATTTGCTTGCTTGCTTGCACCCATCTTAATGTTGAAAAACACTGTACAGTGATCACTGGTTCCCATTGGATAGCAGACTGTAACATGAATAGGCACTAGCACATCCTCCAGTTGGACAGGGATTCAGAGGAGCAAAGGGAGACAGCATGTCCCAAATAGGATAGCACCTTAACCCCATGAGTCATTTTCAGCTCTGAGCATGCTAAGTCCATAGGGAAGGAAAGGTGCTAATGGGACATTTACCAGCCCATATGGGCTAACTAACATCTCCGCACAATGTCTCTGTGCATGACTGCATGGAGGAATTGCACAGAGCTGTGCCAGCCCCCACCTCCTGATCGCCATTCAGATGCCCCTGATATTATAATAAAATGATCCCTGGCATCTATTAGTTCCCCCAGTCACATTCAGATGACCCCGATTAGTAAAATGATCCCCAACATCTAGTATTTCCCCACCCCAATCACCATTCAGATAATCCTGAATTAGTATATTAAGAAGATCCCTGGCATCTAGTTCACCCTGATTGCAAGCCTGAGCTCCCTCCCAATTCCACCCATTAAGGTCTTTCCACCCCTCTCCCCATGGTGGCCCATAAATTACCCCAGCTGCCAGTCCCTCCCACTGTGACAGTAACAATCCCAACCCCTCTGCTCACCACCTCGGCTGGCCACTTTCTGAGTGACAGGGAGTGAGCACACACATATTATAGAAACACATGTTTTACAGTAGGTGCGCACTCACTCCCTTTCACTCAGTGGCTAGCCAAGGTAATGAGCTGAGAGGCTGTATCCATCACAGATCACAATCACAGGGAGGTGGCTGCAATCTTGGGTAAATGAGGGGCCAATGTGGGGGGGTGGAGGGGACCTGGTTGGATGGCTTTGGGAGGAGGGGTGGGGCTACTAGATGTCAGGGATCATGGAAAAATAGAAACACAGAAACAGACAATGATGAAAGAAAAAAAAAACAGTGGTACATCCAGTCTGTCCCTAGTTCCATATTAAACATTGGGGCCTACTGTCCATACAGGGTACTATCCTTCACTATCCACTCCCCTGTTTCCCTCCCTACTACTATCAGCCTGAGTAACCATTATACTCTTCACTTTGTCACAGCCATACTTGAAACCATTTATTGTTTTGGTGCCTGCCATCTCAGTTGCAGACTATTCTACATTTCTACCACCATTTCTGGAAAATAAAACTTTCCAACATCCCTACTGAACCTCCCTCCCATCAATTTCTACTTGTGCCCTCCTTGAACTGTTACTCATGCTAAGTAGTTCTTCTCCGTTCCCCTTGTGTATTCCTTACAGGAACGTGAAGGTCTCAATCATAGCACTCCTCTCTTGTCTGATCTCCAGTGAAGACATGTTCAGTGCCTTGAACAGATCCTCATAAGATCTGTCCTGTCAGCTCTGAATCATCTTGATCACCTTTTGTTACACTGTCTTTAGCCTGTTCTTATCTTTCCTGAGGTGAGGTCTTCAGAAGAGGGCAGAGTACACCAGGTGCAGCCTTACCAACGATCTATAAAGAGGCAGTAAACCTCTTTTTTTCTATTATCAGAACCCCTTCTGGTGCATCCTAGCATCCTGTTTGCCTTACTAGATGCCACACTGTACTAGCTTGATTGTTTAAGGGAGTCACTAATGATGACTCCTTCCTTTCCTCAGCTGTAGTGCTCAGGTCTTCCCCTCCTATCCAGTACTATGTCCTGGGGTTCTTGTTTCCTAAGTGAATCACCTTGCATTTCTTGGCATTGAATTTCAGCTGCCAAACCTTAGTCCACCTCTCTACTATTTGCATGTCATTCTGCAGTTACCTACTTCCCCTGTCACTGTCTACCCTCCCATGAGCTTGGTGTCATCTTCAAGGAGACACAGCCCCACATTCATTCTCAAATATTGTTGATGAGAATATTGAAGAGGACAAGTCTCAGGATATATTCCTGTGGCATTCCACTCATGACCTCCCTCTCTTCTGATTTGACACCATAATCACGACCCTCTGCTGCCTGTCTTTCAACTAAAGACCCCTCACCCCCACCAAAACATTGTTTATATTTTCCTTCAAATCCCTGGACCTCACCCCCTTGCACAATGATCTAAGCCACTCTGACTGGTCCCCTATCTCATTAGCCTCCTCCATTGACTCCATGCTAACATATTTCAAAATGAAATTCCTTGAAATATGGGACTGCCATGCCCCCCTCCAGTGCAGGACATGAGAAAAGGTATCCCACCTCTCCTAGGTCACGGCCAAACTCATAGCTTGCTTGCAAGTGCATGATTTGGCCTGGTCAGAAAATAAATGTAACCCATCTCCCATGGCCTCCAGAGGTATAATCGCCTCCACAACACCTGTACCAGGGCAAGAAGGCTTGCCAAAGGTGAGTATTTTACACCCACCTTCAGTGCCAACAGTGGTCACCTGTCTACATTTTGGAAGGTTGTCACAATCTCTTCTCCCCTCCCACTAAATCCCCTTTACCTGTCCTCAAAGTGGGTGACACCCCTATCTCTAACCCTTCCTTCATCACCACAGAGGTGTAATTCCTTTTTTTATCACCTGCACCTCCTCACTCCTCTCCTCCCTCTCCCCTTCCATGCCTCCCTCTAACCCCCTGCCAACCAGTGTGACATTCATCTCCTTCCCCCTATTTTTATTCTCTCCAGTAACTCCATCCTCCATTATCAACACCGTTCCCACCCTCAACCCTTTCAAAGGTAGGAGCCCAGATGGCCTGGATGGCAAGCTACTTCATCTCTCTGCTTCTGCAATCTTCTCCCCATTGGCTGACTTCTCTAACCTCTCTATCTGCTGTTCCTCCATACCTACTGACTGGAAGGCTGCCACTGTTACTCCTCTTCCAAAAGGTGGTGACCCATCTGCTATTAACAGTTACCTACCCATTTCTCTCCTCCCTCCAAAATACAGGAACACATTGTCTTGTGGTGGACAAGTGGAACACCCTGCCAGAGGAAGTGGTGGGGGCTGAAACAATCACAGGATTTAAGAATGCATGGGATAGACATAAAGGAATTCTAGAGGTCAGGGGTAAGGGGCAACAGACTTCTAGGAAAACAAACTGAACTTACAAGCTCAAATGGGCAGACTGGGTGGGCCATAGGCCCTTATCTGCCGACACTGTCTATGTATCTATGTCACACTCTCTCACTTTCTGGACTCCTCTTCCTTCTTCACCATTACAAGTCTGTCTTCTGCAAGAACCACTCCACCACTATCTCCCTGTGTAGGCTCACCAAATCCAGCCACAGTGGTATGGATCACAGTCTATTCACCTCTACTAACTTCATCAATCTAGCCAAAGTATTCAACACTGTCCCCCACCCAATAGTTAGCCAAACTCCAGACTGCAGGCCTCTCTGACTCAGCAATTGACTGTTTCACTCCTACCACATGGGTAGGTCCCAGGCAGTCAAAATTAGTGACCCCCTCTCTCCTCCCCGCCTGTATCCACTGGGGTCCCACAAGGATCTGTGTGTGGCCCTCTACTTTTCTCCATTTTCCTAAATGATCTCCCCTACATATGCTTGTCTGCATCCATTCACATGCACATGGATGACACAGTCCTCTTCACAGCAGGACCACAGACTCCAGCTGGACTTCAATGAAGTTCAGCCCTGGCTGTGCACAAATCAGCTTTTCCTCAAAGCCAAGAAGACTGTCTCCATGTTCTTTGACACAAGGCACAAACTCTGTAGGCTCCATCCCCTTCCTACTTTCCATACCCTGGATGGCTCCCCTGTGGAGGATGTTACCACCTTTAGTTATCTTGGTATCTGGCTAGACCAGCACCTAAACTTTTCTGAACAAGTGGATGCTATAGTCAAAAAGCTGCACCCTAATTTGGTGCACTTTACAGGAACTGTGACTATATCCCCACCTCCAGCACACCATGCTATTATCCAGAGAATGATCCTCCCAATCTTTGACTATGGTGATGTGGTCTACAGCACAGCCCCAGTCACTACCCTTGCCAGACTGGACACACTCTTCATCTATTTCTGCCATTACACACTTGACTGTACTCCTAGGACTCAGTGCTGTTCTATGTATAAATCTCTCTCCTTTTCTTCTCTTGTGGACAGACACCATGTCCACTGTGCCAGCTTTGTGGGCAAATTATGGTTTGTTTCCCTACCCTCCTACCTCTCCATTCCCCCCACAGCCATACCCTCAGAAGCTCAAATGTTTGAACCCTAGCAGTCCCTTCAATGTCCATGGCCATCAGCAAAAACGTGTTCAGCCACTACTTCTCTAAAATCTGAAAATCTCTCACCCCAGCTATTCACCAATCTTCCTACCTTGGATCCTTTCAAACCACTTCAGAGATCTCACCTCTCCCTCCTGAACTTACTCCTAATTTTCCCTCCTGCTGTCCTATGACTTGTTTCCAGTTTAGGTACAGCTATAATTTAGGCATGCATGCTCCAACTCTAGGCATTATGCACAAATGTTTACAACTAGTGTTGATTTAAATCACTCTGTATTTGATTGTCAGCATATGTTTGTGGCTCCTGACTGCACTGTATATGAATTGTTGATTGTTTGCTTGTCACTCAAGTTCTCACACCTTGCATGTATTAGTCCCAATGTAATTTGCGATTATGTGCCACTCTACTCTGCTACGTCAATGGTCTTCCACCATGTATGTTATGTATTTTGAACTCCTGTACTACCTAAGCACCACTAGTACAAGTTCCCTTCCCCCCGGGATGCCTCTGGAAATGAGCTCCCAGCTTAGTATGCCTTTCCTGGTGAAACTTTTAAATATGTAAGTAAGTAAATAAATAAATAAATACATTCTACACCCATATTGTAATAATTGGGTCATCTGAATGGCAATTTGGTGGGGCACTAGACAGCAAGGATCACTGTACTGAAGTAACTGGAGCCATTTAAACTGTGATCGGGGTGTGGAACCTTTAGATGCCAAGGATCATTTTGGTATACTACTTGGGAGAATCAAAATGGTGACCAGGGGTTGCGTGAAAATATGCACCACTGTGTGCTCAAATGAGGGCCGGATTTTTGGAAGCAGTAAACAGTATTGCAATTTCAGCTGTTAAGCACTTTCAAAACCTTTAATATAGCGCTGTGCTCTGTATGCATGAGGGGATCCCTTATTTGCAAGGCTGTAGTAGTACATATGCACATGAACATGATCAGGTTAGCTTCGGGGGCTGCTAAATATATGGCACCTATTCAGCCATGCTGTTCTCTCACATGGCATGATGCTTAGATGTTTAGCACTCCGCTAACCTTCTGAAAATGGGGCCCTAATTGACTAAAATTCCCCTGCTGATGCCTCTTAAGATGCAGAAAGTAAACAAAAATAGATTATCTTATTCTGTATCTTTATGTATTTTTTTTTATGTTATTTTCCTTGGAAAACTTTAATCCAATTTCAAAACATTGTGATGTGTCTTAAAATATTTATAACAACTGTAGCTAAAATATAGTTTCTTCTTTCATCCAAGTGCTGTTTTTATATACTTACAAAAATACAGTCTGGTGGACTGGCTTAGTGGCTTGGTGGCAGCTGTACTGCCTCCCATGCCAGTGGCCCAGTTTTCAGGGAGAACCTGGGTCAAACAGGGGTTAGCTGGTGGTAGAGATGATTGAACATCTGATGGACTGCTCTCCTCTCAGAGAGGGGGAGTCTGACCACCCCACTCTTTAACAGCCATCAAGGTGAGGAAGGCTGGCAGGGCATCAGAGTGGCAAAAGGGACGGGGCTCAGGCATGGCATAAAGCAGTAAATGCCTTTAATTGAATTGGCATCATTGCATGCTTGGCTGCCCAGAGGATAAACCAAAGGAAGAAAAGCTCCTATGGCAGAATAATCCACCAACCTGCCACAGGCTTTGCACTACTAACCAGGCTGTGCTCCTGTCTGAATATGTGTCTCCTTGTGAATGTCCCTCTCCCTTCTGGCCCCACCATGGGGGTGGTGGTGAGGCCATGGGAGATCTCAGAGGATATCAGATAAGTCCTGGTGATTTTGGGTGATGGGATGGACAGGTTAGTGCACAAGGGGGTCAGGGGGTGACCTAGAAGATAAACATCTTCATGGAAAAAGAAATAAAACACAGTCTGAGAATCTCAAATTCAATAACACAGTCATACCGTATAAACAATGCAACTATGCACTATGTGGCTAGACCAGGGCAGGATTATTACTGGAGACCAAGTGCCTGGCAAAGCTCTGTCCACTTTGCAGTGCTCTGCAGATATGTAATGGGGAGTTTAGGAGCTGTGAGTGCCACCAGTGAGGCATCACAGTGAAGTTATTCAGAACAGAAATGCGCAAATTATGCATATGCCAGCTGAACTCCTGATGAGAGCTGGGGCCCGGAGCGATTGCTGCAAAAAATACATTTTTTTTTTAACCAAGAAATTTAATTAAACAAAGCATTCAAATAAAAACAAAAACTAAATCAAAACTAACTCAGTAGAGTACAAACTAGGAATGTGTTTGGCTTACACTTTTGCAGTTCCTGCAGTGCTTCCCAAGCATTCAGCTCAGATAATTTGCTGAACTAACACAGTAATTAATTACACATAATCTGATCAAAACTTTAACTTAGAAAAATGCAAGTAGTCCCCTATGTTTATATGGTATGAGAGTGATATGTTAGGAATATCCCATTAGCTTCCAATACAAATGTGATTTTAACAGTAAATGAGGGCAGCACTTATTTAAAATAATAAACTACAGCATGTTAAATTAGTTCTAAAAGTTTCTTGTCACATCACAATGTTCTGAAATTTGATGAAAGGTGTGCAAGCAAAACAAAATGGAAAATCCCATAAAGAAGTAGAATAAGAGATAGCCCTGTTTTGTTTACCTTTTGCACTGCAGCTTTAGACATTCTCTCATCAGGCCAGTAGCTCCATGAATGCAACAGGAAATGAGTGCAGGGGCAGGCAATTTTTTTTGGGGGGGGGATTTCAGCATGTAGTCCATTTCAGTATATAGTTTATTTGTTTCAGTATACAGTGTATGTGGATTTTTCAGTCTATAGTGTATGCATTTCAATACATAGTGTATGTGTTTCAGCATGTAGTGTATTTGTTTCAATATATAGTGTATGTGGATTTTTTTAAATATACCATGTATGTATTTCAATATGTAACATATTTCTTTCAGTATATAGAGTATGCAAAATTTTTTAATAGATAGCGTAAGTGTTTTAATATAGAGGGTGAGATATTCAAAGCAGTTGCGCAATGTGCAATAGGGTTGTACCAGAACAACTGCGATAATGCGCCGGAAAGCGATATTCAGCAGCAGCAACTGTGCAGCAAATATCACCATGTGCCAATGCACAATGGTAATGCATGCATGCACAAGTGCAGGGGGTGTAGCCCTAAATATGCAGCACAGTGCGATATTCAACAGCAGACAAACGGCCAAGCATGGAGCAAATGGGAATTGCGCAGAGCAAACTTGAACCTAAAAAAAGAGGGAGCAAGCAGGGGAAGGAGGCTTGCACCACAGGAGAACAGTAGAGAGGGAGATAGGGTGGGCAGGCTGGACAGCAGGGGGAGTGCAAGACAGAGACACAGGCAGTCAGGGAGTGGAACAGAGTGAGATAGTGGGTGTGTGACAGTGACTGTGTCTGCATGTGTGAGTGTGTGTGTGTGTGTGTGTGAGACGGATGCAGAGGCAACAGCCAGTGCATTTGCCTGTGACACACGGCACAGAAGGGGCAGCACAGGTGCTCAGACAGGTGGGAGGTGGAGGCCACAGCCAACAGGCTGCCAGCTGGGAACCCCAAACACAGATATGCGCCCAGCACAAGAGCACAAGAGCACACCCAGCAGCACACAGCCGGGGTGCCTGCGGAGAAAGCCACCTGGGGGGGCAGAACATCTGAGGCCATGGCCAGTGCCATCTTCCAGATGGAGGTAGTACTGAGGGGTGTGAGGAGGCAGAGCAGCTTGGCCGTGGAAGGGCCCATGGGCGGTACGCCTGGAACAGGTGGTGCCGTGCCTGCACACCTTCGAACAGTACAGTGATACAAAGATTGTGGGCCAGTGCCACCTGAACTGGGCAATTCTGAGGCAGCTCAGTGAGCTTTGCAGTGAGGAGATGGAGGAACCCATAAGATGGAGCTACACTCTGTCAGTGGAGACGAAAGTCATGGCTGTCATGTGCCAGCTTGCCACGGGTACCTTCCAGAGACCAACAGGGGACACCACCGGCATAACCCAGTCAGCCGCATCACGGATTATCACACAGTTCCTCAATGCACTGCTACCACATGCTGCAGAATACATCCATTTCCTCAGCACACAGGCAGAATGTACAGCAAACATGCAGAAGTTCCATAGTATGCCTGGCGTGCTAGTGACCATCGACTGTACCCATGTTGGCATCCACACACCACCTGTCCTGGAGGGGGTAGCATACATCAACAGAAAGGGCTACCCCAGTGTCAACTGCCAGGTGATGTGCAATGCCAGGGGTTGCATAATCAATGTCTATGCCACACAACCTGGTGGAGCACACAATGCCTTCATCTGGCACTGGTCAGCACTGTGCCACAGGTTTGAGAGTGGGGGCATCCCCACCAGCCATCTAGTAGGTGAGTATGCTGTGTAAACAGGCAGCCAGGCTTAACAGGGCATGGTGTGGGGGATGCTAGGGCAGGGGCACAGCAGGGTGCAGCCAGGAAGGCTGGGGAGTTCAGCAACACAGTCCACCATGCTAACCACACTTCTTTGCACACAGGTGACAGTGGCTACCCACTCCAGCCCTGGCTGCTCACCTCATACTGGCACCCGTCGACCCCAGCGCAGGAGCACTACAATGAGGCAGACGCCAGCACACGGAACATCATCCAGCGTGTGTTTGGGCTGCCGAAGGCATGGTTCCATTGCCTGGACAGGTCTGGTGGTGCCCTACAGTACAGCCCCTCAAAGGACTGTGGCCTATTCCTGGCCTGCTGTATACTACACAACATGGCCACTGACTGTGGGATAGCTGCTGAGGTTGAGGAGGGGAACAGCAGTGGGGACGACACGGCCGCCAGGCCTGGCAGTGGTGGGCAGCCCCCCTGAGTGAAGGGAACCTCGGCTGAAAAGGATGGACCAGCAGCACTGGGACACAATTGCAGAGGAGCACTACAGTGCATGCAGGTAGGTGAACATGTCCACATGCACGTACCGGGGACTATGGCACAGCATGCAGGCATGCATGGGTGGGACCTGTGACAGGAACTGCCAGAGGGGAGTGTTAAGAGGCATGGGACTGGACCCCATGGAAGCACACAGCACAGCACTGAACACCCCACCCCCTGCACACACACGCACATGTACACAGGTACCATCATGCCCACACCCAGAGGCTGGCACCAGGCATGTGTCAGACACTGAGCACCGGTACACAGTAGCAGTCAGCGCTGTGCTGGCATCATCATACACACACCACAGTGGCCAGCAGCTGGGTGGGTGTGCACATGGCCTGTGTGCAGTGTCAATCACAGATGCCATGTCCCTGGAATGCACATGCACATGCCACACCAATGTGCACACAAGGCAGCAGCAGACAGCGGACTGGGGGGGTGGGTGGTTCAGGACCACCGTGCGGTCGTCTGGCCACCACGGACATGTGGACGGCCCTCCTGAGACCACCCAGCAGACATAGGCTATGCGATGGCCACAGAGGGTCTGTGGTGGTCCCCCAGAGGTGTTACTGTGGGAACATGACCAGGTCCTCACAGGGGTCTGCAGGCTCCCAAACATGCACGCTCCAGGTGTGACTGGGATGCCCACATCGGATCCCGGCATAGACACAGAGGGGGTCACTCGATGCTGTGACCAAGTGGTGGAGAATGTCCTCCGTGGGGTCTGTGGCAGACGGCCATGCACCAATGTGGACACAGGTGCTAGGCTGGTGGTGACCGCAGCAGTAAGCCGATCCAGGGCTGTGGTCATGTCCTCCCACATTCATGTGTTCTTGGCCAGGAGCTAGTCAAAGTCCCTGTTGTGCTGCTCTGAAGCCTGGAGCAGCTCAGCACAGTGTGCACGCACCCCTGCCACAACCAGCACCTGTTGCTCCATGGAGGCCCATAGCAGACAGGTGTGCTCGGCCAATGGGTCTGCTCCCTGGGGTGCATGGGTATTGCGCAGACCCACAGGTGGCATTCAGCCCTGCAGCCCAGCTCCCCACATAGGTTGACACTGCACAGCAAGGCCCTCTTGGGGCTGCTCATTCAGTGGTGCCCTGTCAGCAGGAGCTGCACCCAGCCCCCCCTTCAACCCCTCCCAACTGCCGCTGCTACCCCTCTGGCCACTGTGCGCTGAGCAGTGCCAGTGCGGCTGCACCACCACTGCCACCACCATCAGCTGGCACCGCACTTCTGGCACCCACGGCGACACTGGGGGTGGTGGCCGGTGGGTGAACACCTACCACCAGGGCACTGTCTGTGCTGCTGTGGTGGATGAGTGGTATGGGTGTTTCCCCCTCAATGGCAACACCACTATCCCGGCTGATTGTCTCTTTGTCATCGGTCCTGGACCCCGCCCTGATCTGTGTCTCAGCATACTGTATGCCATGGCTGGCGTCATGCTGAAACACAGCCAGGGCCTCATCTGCAACCAAGCCACAGGCATCCGGATGGAGATTGGTGTTGGGCTGCATGCGATCTGGCCCCTGGACAGTGGTGGAGGTGGAAGGCTGGTTCTCTGGGTCCAGAATCACCCTCAAGGTGGACACCCCCACCCCTACCACTGCATGCAGGTGCTCTGGAGCTGTAAGGGAATACAGTCGCATTAGTGCCGCTGGTATACACCCGTGCCCCCCGCTCCCCTGTGCCAGACACCGCCATACCTACCATGCAGTTATGAGCTGCCTCCTGTCTGGAAGCCACCACCAGGCACCCCCTCGATGGTGCTGTGCCATATGGTAGCCACCACCATTTCCTCCTGTGGTGTCAGCTGTGGCATGTTGGGCTGTCCACCATCCATGGCAGCATGTGCGGCCCGGATGGCTGCCACCTTCTCCTTAATCCATCTCCGGTCTATGCCAACCTTCTTCTTGCACTCCTGCACAGACCTTTGATGGCTGCCCTGCTGATTCACAGCTCTGACCACACCCTCCCATGCTGTGGACCTTGCCTGTGGGGTGCCTGTCAAGCCACTCAGTAGAGGCTCCTGGTCGAGGTATGCCTCAAAAAGGGCATCAGTCTCTGCCCTCGTGAAGTTGGGCCTATGCTTCCATGCAGGCCCATGCTCCTCACCTTAATCACATTCCATCATGCTTTGTCCTGTGAGAATAGACATGTGGTCATTGACTACTACCACCCACACCACCCTCCCAATCCACTGTCCTGTCACCCCCATAGCGTCGCATCATACCTCTGAAGGATGCAATACCGGTCCATGTCCTGTGCAATCCGGCAGCACCTTTATAGTGCACTGCATGCAAATGAGGGGATGCGCAACTGTAATGAGATGCAAATGCCTCCGATGCACCTCAGATAGGCTGATTAGCTAATTTACATATGCCAGCTGAATATTGCATTATTGCACATGGCATAATGGACTTGCACATGCTCTCTCCTGACTTAAACAAAGGGACCACAAGTGCATTTTTCCAAATGGGCAGTAGGTCACCCTGGGACAAGGATATGTTGAAGAGATGAGTAATTGGGACGGCAAGGACATGGTAGCAGACCTTTAAGAAGTATGGGTCAATGAGGTCTGCCCCAGCACTTTTCCTAGTGTCCAACTGAAGGAGAAGATCTTTGACTTCTTTCAGGGAGATAGGTTGCAGAGGCAGGATGGACTGGGGATGGGCTTTTCTTGTGTATCCAATCCAAGTTGTTAGCAGAGGATATTTGCAAGAGAGGAGTCAAAGGCTAGCTCTGCAGTGGCAAAATAATTATTGAGAGTGTCGAGGCTAGACTGTCTATCAGAGATGACGTATTGTCGATCAATAATGTAGTAGGTAGGGAATTAACAGTGGTGTGACCTTCAATGTCTTTGATCGTCCTCCAGAATTTGGAGGCATTTCTTGAGGAGCTCTCCAACTGAGAGCAGTAGAAATTAGCTTTGGCTTCTCTGACCATTTTGGTGCAGAGGTTCCTCACCCTCCAGAAAGAATTCCAGTCATTTTTTAAATTAGTTTTCCTAGCAGTTCTCCAGAGTACATCCCTACTCCGCAAAGCATCTTTCAGGTCTTCCGTAAACCACCGACAGGATTTGTTTCTGGCACAAACTTTTACTATGGGAACATACTTGTTGAGAGCCCCTAGCACAATTTATGAGAAAATATCATAAGCCGTAGTCAGGGACTTGACTAGATAGAAGTTCTGCTATCACATGGAGTCTCTTAGCTCTGATATATACCCATGGAGATCAAAGTTGCATAAGCACCTTTTAAAGGAGAATTTTGGTGCAGTTGAGGATCTAAGAGTGGATCTTACACACACGATGAAGCAATGGTAGCTAATATCAGAGAAAAAGATGCCAGCACGGGGGAATAAATGTGATTTGTTAACTAAAATGATATCCAAGAGAGTACTGTTATTATGGTTGAGCTTGTTAGGATGAGTAGATGTGTTTATTAGCTGAAACAACCCAAGGGAATCACAGAACATTTTAAGTGGGGTGGATGAACTGGAGAGCCAGTCTAAGATAAAGTCCTCTAGTATGATATACTCTGAAGATGCCAAACCCAGGATGTTTCTGAGATGTTTTAACAACTGTAGTCCAGCTGACGGGGGTCTGTAGCATCCTATTATACATAATGAGACACCGGTAGCAATTTCAATCTTTAATGACAAGCTTTCGAATACTTTTGGGACAGAGGTTGAGTCAATTATGGAGGTAGGGAATTTATCATTGATGTAAATGGCTACCCACCACCTCTGGTTTGCCTGTTGGCTCTGAACAAAGAGTAGGAGGGGATGTTAACTTCATTGTTACTGGTCGTCGGTTGGAGCTAGGACTCTGTAATCACCAGAACATCTGGAGCAGTATGACATACCCAGGCCTGAACTGAAGTGATTTTTTTTAATAGGCTACATACATTAACATGCAAGAATCTAAGCCCTTTGAGGCTTTGTAGCTCTGCTGGGGATTCCATGGGTGCCAGAGGGCCTGGACCTCTTGCTATCCTGTTTAGCCGATCACTGGAGACAGAGGAGGTACCCAAAGATTGGAGAACAGCAGATGTAGTCCCCTTATACAAAAGTGGGAACAAAGAGGAAGCAGGGAACTACAGACCAGTCAGCCTCACCTCTGTAGTGGGGAAGATCATGGAAGCACTACTGAAGGAGAGATTGGTGGAACATCTGGTTGTCAATGGACTACAGGACCCAAGGCAGCATGGTTTCACCGGGGGAGGTCATGTCAGACCAACCTCGTTGAATTTTTTGACTGGGTGACTAGGGAGGTGGATCAGGGAGGGCAGTGGACATGGCCTATCTGGACTTCAGCAAGGCCTTTGACACTGTGCCACATAGAAGACTATTACACAAACTGGGGAATATGGTTGTGGGCAGGACAGTAGTGTGGTGGGTAGGTAACTGGCTGGGTGGCAGGACACAGAGGGTGGTGGTAAATGGCTGTCACTCCACAGAGGGAAGAGTGACCAGTGGGGTACCACAGGGATCAGTGCTGGGACGGTCCTATTCAACATCTTCATCAGTGACATTCGGGGACCTAGAAGGCAGAATTTCACTCTTCGCTGATGACACAAAGCTCTGTAACAGAGTAGACACACCAGAGGTGTAGACAGAATGAGAAGCGACCTGCAGAAACTTGAAGAATGGTCAGGGGTTTGGCAGTTGAAATTCAATGCAAAGAAGTGCAAGATAATGCATATGGGGCACAAAAACCCTGGCACAATATATCAGTTGGGGGTGAGGATATAGCATGCACCAAGCAGGAAAGAGATCTTGGGGTTGTCATCTCTGATGACCTCAAGGTAGGGAAACAGTGTGACAAGGCAGCAGGTAAAGCAAATAGGATGCTGGGATGTATAGGCAGGGGCATCACCAGCAGGAAAAGGAAGGTCATAATTCCGCTATACAAGACACTAGTGAGGCCCCACCTGGAGTACAGTGTACAATTCTGGAGACCATACCTATGTAAGGACATAGACAGGGTAGAGAAGGTTCAGAGGAGGGCAACAAAGATGGTGCATGGATTGCATCACAAGTCCTATGAAGACAGGTTGAAGGAACTGAACATGTACTCCCTGGAGGAGAGGAGGGAGAGAGGGATATGATAGAGACATACAAGTATCTTACAGGGAGGAACAGGGTGCAGGAAAACACTATTTTTAAGCAAAAAGATGTTCCAGGACTAGAGGGCATGGGATGAAGTTGGAGGGAGGCGATTCAGAGGAAACATGAGAAAGAATTTCTTCACAGAAGCGGTGGTGGACAAGTGGAACACCCTGCCAGAGAAGTGGTGGGGGCTGAAACAATCACGGGATTTAAGAATGCATGGGATAGACATAAAGGAATTCTGGAGGTCAGGGGTAAGGGGCAACAGACTTCTAGGAAAACAAACTGAACTTACAAGCTCAAATGGGCAGACTGGGTGGGCCATAGGCCCTTATCTGCCGACACTGTCTATGTATCTATGTATCTATGGATTAAGCTCAACATTTCCTGAGCATAGTAAAGCAGGAACAAGAGTTTTCTGCAGAGTCCTAGGAGGAGTGTGGGTGGCTGAGTCTTCTTTCAGTTATGTGATTTGTCTATAGCAGTCCGGGGGTTCTGAGGCTAGTTCCCAGTTTGCCTGATGCTGCATACAATAATACCCTGACCGAGAGAGTCAATGGAAGTAGGGGATAGTATGCAGAAGGCAGTGTATCCCTGTGAGCAGGGTCTAGGAGAGTTCCAGTATGCCAGTGCAGGTGAAGGACCAGCAGGAGGCTAGGGGAAGTTAGAGCACATACAAGTTCTTCTACTTGATAGGAAAAGTCCCGGTTGGACAATGTAAAAAGAGAGCCATTCTCCACTCTACGAGTTCTTTTTTGATTCACGTTCGGGTCCAATACATATAAAATGAGCAAAGACAAGCATAGAAGCAGATAATATGCCCTCATTATGAGACTATCACCCAATGGGCACTACAAGTGCTGGCAAGAGAAGGGATTCTCAATGGAGGAGAATTTCTTAATCCCTGCAGAATAGTACTACAGGCAGTGGAGCCTGAAGCAGTAATCCTTAAGTACAGCTCCTTGTCAGGCTAAAGAAGAAAATAATTCACCTGACTATAGAGTAGTACTAGGGCAGACAGGCTTATATATATATATAGTTTATTTGATTCAGTAGACAGTGCATGTGGATTTTTCAATGTGTAGTGTATCTATTTCAATAGCTAGTATATGTATTTTCAATATGTAGTGTGTTTGTTTCAATTTATAGTATATGCAGATTTTTTTCAATATACTGTATAGTGTATGTGTTACAAGGTATAGAGTATTTGTTTCAGTAGATAGTTTTATGTGGATTTTTCAGTCTGTAGTGTATGTATCTCAATAGGTAGTGTATGTTTCAGTACATAGTATATTTGCTTCAGTATATAATGTCTGTAGATTTTCAGTACTCAGTATGTGTATTTCAGTAGATAGTGTACGTATTTCACTATATAATGTAAGTATTTCACTATATAATGTATATGTTTCACTATATGATGTATGCATTTCAGTATACAGTATATGTATTTCACTATATGATGTATGTATTTCACTATATAGTGTATGTGTTTTACTATACAGCCAGATATTCTGAATTATGTCCCTAACGGCTTGCCATGTAAGTGGCTGTGATGAGATTTGAACCTTGTTTTTTCCCTGAGCTGTGCTCTAGTACTTACACCACACTGCTGCACTTAACATAGTTCACTTTCTAAATTTTACCATGGATATACAACCGCTGGGTTATGATGCTTGATGCACCCAACTGTAGTTGTCTCTTGAAATTTAGATCTATGAAGCTAAATCCATAACACAGCCCAGATCAGCTTTAACGACTGAATCCAACTGAAAAGGATTTACTTTACTAAAACAAGGTATGAGAAAATCATTAGCAGGCCCTGATAATGATTTTTCAATAAGTGATTGAAGCTTAGTACTGAGAAGGATGGGAAGCGAGAGAGAAAGAGGCCCAGAACTGATGCCTTAATATCTATAAAAGGTTCCCAGACTAGAACGAGAAAGAAGAGTTCACAGATACTATATGATATGATGTGCAGTTTGGCACCATTTGAGTTGAATCAGAAAAAAAACAGCTTGCTGCTCTCTTTCCTTTACCTGCTGTTTTTAAAGTAAATTGCTCAGTGCCTATACAATTGCTCTATATTGTATCACTTCCTAATATTCTACAATTTAAAAACAAAGTATCTTTAGGGAATATATGAAAGAGCACTTATACACATTTAGTAAGAAATATACAGCAAACAAAAGACTAATTATATGCACTGTGCCTTTATTCTAATGGATAAGGAACAATGCTGCATTGTTAAAAAAATGGACAATTTTTATTGGATTTTTTCCCCCGTCCTTGCTTTGGCAATTGTTTCTATCATGACTTTACCTTTCCTTCTGGTAGAAGGGTGGGCAGGTGACTGACTGACCTTCCTGCCAAAACCAATGTTAAGTTTTAATTGACTGATTGGGAGTACACAAATACTTGGTGTCCCATGTATCTGTCCTTGGGAGAAAAGTGCAGCACCAGATGTATATGTTCAGTCCCCAGCTGTTTTGGATGGGGCTGGGAAGATATTGATATTGCAGAGTTGCGCAAGTTGGTCATCATCTTTTGGAAAATTAGGTTAATGGCATGACCCATTAAATGTCAAAAGATATTTGTGGATACTTTTGTATTTTTCAGCCTTTTGAAGGGTTCCCAATGGACCAGTGGCAGTGAGTGCATTGTTGTGAATGCAACTTGGTATCAGGATCAGACTTGGGGAGCCATGTCAGGGTGAGGCCATTAGTTGGAGCAACTGTTGGCTGTCAATGTGCTCCATCTGGGGAGGGCTGGCATCAGGTTCTGACACCACAGCAACACCTGTGTGAGGGACAGGGAGCTAGCTCCCCTGGCAGCATACTGTGAATGGTGTTGAATGACAATGTGATCAAGCCATGGGGCAGAGGAAGGAACTGGAGAAAAATGGAAAGGAAGGAGCTAGCCACCATCACCATGTTGGCTTTGTCCTAATGCAGGGTACATCCCTAAACTGGGCTACCATGATGCCCGTCAGAATGCAAGGCAGAATAATGCAAGATTCTGCAGAGATACTGCAGGAAACAGGATGATTTCAATGGCAGTCAATACCTCTTGTCATGTAGACATTTGTGGCACTGTATTATAACCTGGTAGGCTCCACTGTGTATCACTGTAATGCACATAACTGATTGGGTACCAAAACTGTATAGAAAAAAATATTAGCCTTTTAAAGAAACACAAAATTAAACATAATCCATTGCAAGGTATCCTGGGTAATATATACAAATCACCTTGATGAAAGATAGGCCGGCTGCACCTTAAGTAACACTGTAAGGTGCCAAATGGCTTCACAGCCTTCAAAGACTAAAAACAGCAAACAAGAGATGTACAAGCCACCCTTGAGTACAAGCCACAGGTCAAAATGCAAAATGTTAATAGAAGCTGCAGCTTCTATTCAATGAAATACTATATGTGTTTCATCTATGTTAGTACTCAGCAAAGTGTTATACAGTTACTGTTGTCTCAGTCTAGGGTGAGGGGGTCAGCCTGCCAATGTTTGACAATAATTTGGGTCATGGAGAGCCCAAAAGAAGAAAGCAATTAAAAAGAAATGAACAGCAGTGCAAACAAGAAAAAAAACCCCACTGAAGCAAGGCTTTAAGCTGCTGTGCTTTTTAGATTTTTTAATGAGGCTCCTCCACAGGTTCTTTAACCCTGGCTCCAATTTGAGTGGCTACAGTGGTAGCCATTGCCATTTGCAGTGATAACACACTATGGCATTTGCTACTACAGTACCAATAGTAGTTGCTATCACATGCAAAGCATTAAGTTACATTCGGAGATAGTGATTGCTGTCACACTGCAGCCCATCAATGACAACCAAGCTGATGGATAACTATGTAGTAGAACTCTAGCTGCTGTGCCTCTTAGAAAAGTGAAATCTTACAAAATAAGTGCATGTCTGGAAATAATTAAGAAAATAAATCTGAACCAGTGCCTGTTTTTATGGCTAGTTTTATAGTGGTGCTAGCTTACACTTGTGATTTATTATGTATACACATTGTGTAGTAAGCCAGGAAGGGGCTGTGGACATGGCCTACCTAGACTTTAGCAAGGTGTTTGACACAGTCCCACACAAAAGATTAATAATCAAATTAACCAGCCTAGGAGTGGGTCCCAAGGTGGTAGCCTGGGTAAAACATTGGCTGGACAACAGGACACAGAAGGTAATTGTAAATGGAGTCCACTCTGAAGAAAGAGGGGTAACTAGTAGGGTACCGCAGGGTTCAGTACTAGGTCCAGTCCTTTTTAATGTCTTTATAAGTGACATTGCAGAGGGACTGGAAGGAAAGGCATGCCTCTTTGCAGATGACACAATGATCTGCAATAGGGTTGATACACAAGGAGGCATGGAAAAGATGAGAAGGGACTTGGCAAGGTTGGAGGAATGGTCAGAAGTATGGCAGCCTGGATTCAATGCAAATAACTGCAAAATAATGCACCTGGGAAACAAAAACCCAGGGGAAGATTACACAATGGGAGGGGGGTAGTAACAACAACAGAAATGGAAAGGGACCTGGGGGTAATCATATCAGATGAACTTAAGGTTAGCAAGCAATGTGAGAAGGCAGTAGGGAGGGCTGGGGATACTGGGATGTATAGGGAGAGGCATCACCAGCAGAAAACAGGAAATTGTTATCCCTCTGTATAGACAGTTGGTGAGACCCCATCTGGAGTACTGCATCCAGTTCTGGAAACCCCATCTCCACAAGGACATAGACAGGATAGAGGCAGTCCAGAGGAGGGCAACTAAAATGGTGCAGGGTCTGCAAGAAAAGCCATATGAGGAGAAACTAAAGGAGCTTAATATGTTTAGCCTTGATGAAATGAGGGAGAGGGGGGACATGTTAGAAACTTTTAAGTACCTCAGTGGAATCAACAAAGTCCAAGAGGGTAGCATCTTTCAGAAAAACAGACATGCAAGAACAAGGGGGCACAATTTAAAGATGGGGGCGGTTCATGAGCAATGTAAGGAAGTATTATTTCACAGAGAGGGTAGTGGATGCATGGAACAGCCTTCTTGAGGAGGTTGTGGGGTCTAAAACTGTGGGAGAATTCAAGAATGCATGGGACAGAAATAAGGCAATTCTTGTGAGGTATAGGATGAAATAGGCTGTTGGTTAACTAGGATCTGCAGCTTATCCTGTAGGTAGAGAAATGAACAGACAAGGTGGACCAAGCAGTCCTTATCTGCTGTCAAAGTATATGTTTTTATGTTGGCATACATACATTCCCTATATGTATATTAATAATAATAATATAACATTATGTGCTGCTATAAGTTAGGTTTTAGTGAAATCCATTGTTAGTTACTAGTTTGCTAGTTCTACTGTAAAAGTTTTTTAGCTGTCCTCACAATATAGAATTGCTGAGAGATTAATTATGTATGTGCTGCTGTATAGTTAGTTATTAAGAAAGCTTCATGGAAATTTAACAGCTTTAGGAGTGCTAGTTTTGCTTGTAATACAAATTGCTGAGACAGTTGTTTGTGCCAAGTACTGAGCAAAGGCAGGCAACGTTCTGTACTAAGAATGTACTTCTTTTGTATGTAGATAAAGGAAGCTGAAACAACAGCCCTAGTAATGAAACACTATAAGTACAAGATCGGTTTGAGGCCTCTGCTGAGTAGACCCTGATACTGCAAATTGGGGGGCTGACCTTTGCTCCCCGGGATTGGTCTGTTTACTTTTTCCTGTATTTTGGCACAGCTGGTAATAAAATGCTTATGCTGTAACTGTGTTTCTCAGTGACATCATTACCCACTAAGAACAAATCCATGATAAGGATTTGGGATAGAAATCACACAAAACGTATAGCATGATTCATTATCTAAGTAGTAGTGCTGCAGACATATATCAAGTGAATGGCATACAGTGCAGGTTCAGCTGCTTTGCCTTTTTCTGCTAGTTTAATAGTGTGAATCTTTCTTAAAGATACACTATTTAAGAACAACTTACACCACTCTGGCCAAACGTGCTACGCTGCTGAATTAGAATATGCATACCCCCCAGTAAATCTCATACCAAAAACAAGATTTCTACATTACTTCGTTTTAAAGTTATAAACCATTTTGTAACTCTGATTTCACTACCTATTCAAGAAAGCCTGTTTCAGTGAAGAGCTGCTAATTATGTCATCTCAGGAACTCACAGTCTAGTACTCCCTGTTGGCAAGCTTATATGACATGTTTCTCCAAAGTTTTGCAGATTGTGTGCAATGGTTTCCCAAGTAAAACAGGCAGCACTATTCAAGAAAACATTGCTTTAAAAACCAGGTGTGTTTCAAGTTTTGTAACAAAACTGACCATTTTTTGTGAGGTGCCTTTTTGTTATGGACCTTTTTTCCAGGGTTGCTGGATTCTGAGTCATAGCACACTGTTGTGAGATTTGCAGACTGAATAAGTTTCTGATATGGTGCAAGGCTGAGATCAACTCAAACCTATCATTCAATTGAGGTGATTTCTAAGGATGGCACTTTAAAACAATTATTCCTTCTCATTGTCAATGGGGGTGGGAGAGGCAATGTTTCTCAGATGCCCTGAAGGAGGCACTGGTGAGACCCCTTCTGAAGAAGCCATCTTTGGATCCTGACGTCAAGGCAAATTGCCGTCCTGTCTCCAACCTTCCATTCTTGGGTAAGGTTGTTGAGAAGATTGTGGTGCTTCAGCTTGAGGAGCACCTCATGGCCTTTGATCTATACGAGCTTCTCCAATCTGGGTTTCTGGCAAGGCATAGCGCACAAACTGTGTTAGTTTGGGTGCACAATGACCTTCTCAGGGCAAGATTTCAAGGAGAGGGGACAATTCTCATTTTCTTTGATCTCTTTCTTCAGCTTTTGACATGGTGGACCTTTGTGTATTATTTGACCACCTGAGGGAATTTTGTGGACTCACCGGCACAGTCCTCTGCTGGTTTGAGTCCTTTCTCACAAATAGGAGGCAATGGGTAGTGATGGGGAATTTCTCCTCCTCCCCTAGCCTCCTGTCTTGTGGAGTACCTTAGGGTATGGTCTTGTCACCAATGTTGTTCACCATGTACATGCTGCCCCTGGAAGGCTCATTAGGAAGTACAGCCTGGGTTTTCATTGCTATGCTGATGATACCCAGCTGTATCTTTCCTTTGCCGTGGGACATCCAATACAGTGGATGTGCTAAACAACTGCCTTGCTGAAATCAATGACTAGATGGCCTCCAGCTGGTTGCAACTGAACCCTGATAAGACAGAGGTACTGGTAGTGGAGTCAAACATAGGGCGTGATAGGATGGCCTCGGGTGCAGAGACAGGACTTGTCCTGGGATCTGTGCCTTTGAAGGCCTCCTCTAGGATGCATAACTTGGGCATTATTCAGGATGGTGGACTGATTCTTGAGGCTCAGGTGTCTGTCATTGTTCATACCAGTTTTTACCATCTGAGGAATATCACCAGGATTAAGCCCCTAGTTCCACCCCTGGACTTCCCTACCTTAGTGCATGCTTTCATGACATTAAGGTTTGATTACTGTAATGTGCTCTACCATGGGGTCTCAGGAGGTATCCTCCACCAGCTTCAGCTAGTACAGAATGCAGCTGCCAGGTTGTTGACAGGGCAGTCTAAGTATTGTCACATCACCCCAGTATGGTGTGAACTGCACTGGCTGCCAGTCAGGTGGAGGGTACTCTTTAAGGTGGGCCTGCTCACCTTTAAGGCTTTACATGGCCTGGGACCTAGTTACCTGCTGGACTTTCTTACACCTGCTACCTCAGTCCGCTCCCTCTGTTCCTCCTCTAAGGGCCTCCTTGTGATTCCCAAGATAAGGCTAAAAATGGCCAGTGACAGAGCCTTTAGTGTCACTGGCCCCATCCTGTGGAGACTCCATCTGTAAGGGATGCCCCCTCAGTGGAGGTATTCAAGGCACAACTCAAGGCTTTCCTGTTTATGCAGGCTTTTCCTGACCCTGTTTTATAAATACTGACCTGTTCAGACTATTTATATTACATGTCCTTGACTTCTTTTATATTTATTCACTGAGTATTTATTGTTTATTACTGTAGTTTTAATCATTGTTGCTATTTACTAATGTGTTTTCTTTTGCGGGTCTGTTTTTATGTACGGTGCCCAGAGCCTCTGGGATTGGGTGTCTTTAAATAAAATTTGTCTTGCCTTGCCTGTTCTGAAACCTTACTAGGAGTTTCTAATTTAGCAAGCCCAATGGGTTCAACCTGTCAGTCTATTTTTGACCTGCATACAGTGACTCCAGGGTTGCTGGATGCTGAGTCAGCATGCCTCCAGGCTGCTGATGCCATTTGGAGTGCTACTCTACTGTGCCTGTTAGGAAGTTGTATTGCTGCTAGTATTGTAATGTTGGTAAATTCACTGCTGTTTTTCAGTGTCTGCTTTACATTAAGTTTTAATATGGACCTTATATGTGTTAATTCCTGCTAGGGGTGGAAATGTTAGCGCTGATAAAATAATCATTTTACTTTAGAGTAAAACAAAGAAGAACCTGTATGTATGTCAAAAACAGCCTGACAGGGAGAAAACATTGGACTGGCTAAATCAGAAACTCCTAGTAAGGTTTCAAAATATTATTACCTCACCCACTGGCATTGACAAGGAGATAGAATGATTGTTTTAAAGTGCCATCCTTAGAAATCACCTCAATGTAATGATAGGTGTGAATGATCTCAGCATTTCACCACATCAGAAACTTATTCAGTCTGCAAATCTCACAACACTGTGATATGGCCCAGCATCCAGCAACCCTGGAAAAATAGGATGTCAGCAAAAAGGCACCCCCCAAAAATTGTCAGCTTTGTTACAAAACCTGAAACACACATAGTTTTTAAAGTAATGTTTATTGAATGGTGTTGCCTGTTTTACTTGGGAAACCATTGCATGTGATCTTTAGAACTTTGGAGACACAGGTTCTATAAGCTTGCTGACAGGGAGTACTAGACTGTGAGTTTCTGAGTCTTCACTGACACAGGCTTTTTTTGAACTGGTAGTGAAATCAGGGTTAAAATAGCTTATACCTTTAAAATGAGGTAATGCAAAAATCTAGTTTTTGGTATGAGATTTACTGGGGGTATGTGTAGTCTAATTCTGCAATGTAGCAGAAGTGGTGTCAGTAGCTCTTTAACATTAGCAGATCCAGCCATGTAGCAAAGTAATATTCATTACCCCCTTTGTCAGCAAACAAGAGGGCAGCCTTCTGAAAGCAAAAACATACTCTGAAGGAGAAGGTGGATTACTCTGCTAAATTTACGGAGGCAAGCAGAGCAGTTAGAGTGGCAAAAGTTACAAGAGAAGTACAGCTAGCAAAGGGGGTAAAAGCAGGAGAGAAGACCTTTTCTGGTATATAAGGGAGAAAAGGAAAATAAGGGCTATATTTGTCAGAGTAAAAAAGATGGGGGCGGGCGGGAAAAGGTATAATGAAGAAACAGCAGAGGTACTTAACAAGTACTTCTGTTTGGTCTTTTCCAGGGAGAAGGACAGACCAGTGCCACAAGGGAGCAGGGAGAGCAGGGGGATGGGGACTGGGGGAGTCACAGAGAGTATAATCAAGCTAACATGATACTTAAGGGCCTAAGGGCCCTAAAGGTGGACAAAACCTCAGGACCAGATTTCATGAATTTGAAGGTCCTAAGACAAGAGGTAGAGATTCTGCTTAGACCCCTGGTAGACCTGTTTAACACCTGTCTGAAGCCAAGAACATGCCTCAGGACTGCATAACTGCACATGTGGTGCCTCTTCATAAAAGTGAGGTGTAGGATGAACTAGGGAACTACAGATCAGTCAACCTGACCTCAATATTGGGCAAGCTGATAAAGACCATCCTGAAAGAAGAAAATTGGTGGGCTTTCTCAAGGAAAATGGGGTCCCATATGTGAGGCAGCATGGGTTTGTGTCAGGGAGGTTCTGCCAAAGTAACCTAATTGACTTCTTTGACTGAGTCACTAGGACAGTGTACAAAGGATAGATGGCTGATGTACAGTATCTGGACATCAGCAAGACCTTCAACTCTGTGCCTAATAGAAGACTGGTCAAAAAGCTGGTCGACCTGGGGGTTGAGGCTAAGCTTGTGAGATGGGTCAAGAGCTGGTTGCAGGACAGAAGCCAAAAGGTGGTAGTCGGGAGGAATTCTCAGAAGCTAGGCCTGTGATCAGCAGGGTTCCACAGAGCTCAATGCTCAGTCTGGTGTTTAACATCTTTGTAAGTAACATCGCAGATGGGTTGAAGGGTAAAATATGACAGTTGACAGATGACACCAAGCTCTGTTGGTGGTTGGACATGGAGAAAGGCAGACAGAAACTCAGTGAAGATCTGGCATGGGTAGAGAAGTGGTCTGGCATTTGGCAACTGGGGTTTAATGGTAAAAAGTGTAAAGTTATCCACTTGGGGGTGAAGAATTCAGGGACCAAATACTGGTTCAGTGGTTTGCAGGTAACTAGGAAAAAGGAAGAAAAGGAGCAGGTAGTAATCATCATAAGAGACCTATTACACTCAACACACTACAGGAGATCAGAAGTCAAAACAATTTGAATGCTGTGCTGTACAACCTGGGGAATTACTGACAGGAAGGAAGAGGTCATTCTGCCACTGTAGAGGTCTCTGGTGAGACCACAGCTTGCGTACAGTGTGCAGTATTGGTGACCTTATCTTAAGGATATCTACTTGCTGAAAATGGTCCACAGAAAGAGAACCAAGTTGATCCAGTTTCAGCAGGGCAACACCTATGAGGAGAAGCACAGGGCGTACAACATTTACTCTCTTGAAGAAAGAAGGGAGAGGGGAACATGATTATCTTCAAGTACTTTAAAGGTATTAACAGGATGAGCATAGAGGGCCTCTTCAGCCTTATTAGGAACAAAACCACAAAGGGGCACAGCTTAAAGATGGTGGGGGAAGGTTCTGTAGGGAGATGAGGAGGCACTTTTTCACTGAGAGGGTAGTGGCCAAATGGACTGAACTGCCAGATGAGGTGCTATCCTTAAAAGTGGTGGACAGCTTGAAGAGGGGATGTGACAGATTGAAGGAGAACATTGCAGGTAGAGGTTGGAGTGATTAGGGAAGCAGAGGGAGTAGTTGAGGAAGGTAAAGAGGGAAATGGGGAGGCAGGGAAGCTCCCCATGTAAACACTTTTGAAACTGCATAATTGAGCAGACTAGACAGACCATAAGGCCTTTATCAGTTTGCATGTTTATATGTTCATATGTATATTTATAAGCAGCAGCAGTTTTAGCTTAATTTGAGCTTTGAAGGTGAACCATTTTTATTTTGGGGGAAGTGCTGCCCCTTGGCAAAATTGCTACTCCCTTAAAAAAATGCTAGCTCCAATCTTGCCTATTAACATACTGAGCTGACTGGCACATGGTGCAGCATTGAAAGATGTACTTATAAAAACTTATATGCAAATCATTAAACAAAGATGTGTGAACAACTGGCTAAGAGGATCGTGTTTAAATCAGGATATTGAGATCATAGAACACTGGGAAGATTTTATAAATAGACCAGATCTGTATGCCTGGGATGGTTTGCTCCTCAGTTTTAGAGGTAATAAATTACTTGGGGACCACATAACTACAGCCATTAACAACCATTTAAACTACGATGTAGGGAGGAAGGGTTAGATTACACCAGCAATCCCAACAGCAAACATGAAAAGAATATAGTAGAACTCAAATCTAATAGTCATAAAAATAACTCCAGAAACTCATTAAGAATATTGTTAGTTAATGCTAGAAGCTTGAAAAAATAAAATTGATGAATTTGACAAATTATTAGTAACTAAAGATATGCATATTTGTGGGGTTACTGAAACCTGGACCAAGGATGGCGATTAGAACACAGACATACCTGGTTATCAAAAAAAAATATGCAAGAACAGAATTCTAAAAAACTGGGAGTGGTGTCATGTTATATATACTGTACATGATTCCCTCAAGGCCTTTGAATTTAATCAAAATGAATTAAATAATCAATCCATTTGGGTCAAAATAAAGACACATCAGACTTTCCTTAATATTGGTCTCCTATATTGGGCTCCTAACACAGTCCAAGAACAGAACAATAATTTGATAACTGAAATAACAGATCTTAATATAAACAAGGATATGATACTTTTGGGTGATTTTAATTTCCCAAATATGATTGAAATAGAAGTTCAGGTAGTAACAAAATTGAAAATCAATTTATTGATGCTACAGTTATGCAGAATTTAGAACACATTATTAATAGTCCCACCAGAGGGAATAATATTTTAGATCTAGTATTCTCTAATAATGTGGATCTTGTAGAAAATATTGAGATCATGGCACCATTGGCTGATAGCAACCATAAACTTATCTTCTTAGAATACAAAGTAAAACATAATATTAATAATGGAAAAAATATATTATTAAATTATAACAAAGCAAACTTCAAAAGGATAAACAACTATTTAAATAACGGGATCTGGCAAAAAGAACTAGGGTCACATGCCTCACCAAAACATGGCAAATAATAGCCAGTCATTAATTTTTGCATTGAAACTTGGGTACCTACTAGACAAAAGTACATTAAATCAAGGATAGTACCTGTCTGGTAGACCCACAAGTTAACCAAACTAATAAGGGGAAAGAAAATATACTATAGGGCCTATAAAAAGAAAATGACTATAGATAATTGGCAAAAATTGTAAAAAAATGCTAAAAATATTAAAATCTTAATTAAGAAAGGTAAGCAAGCTGCTGAACTTAATTTTGTGAATAAGGTCAAAGATAACCGTAAGAAATGTTTTAGTTCTATAGGAAGCCTCAAAGGGAAACAGCCCTCAATAGGCTCCTTAAAAATTGGCGAATGGGTTTTAACTGAAGAGAAAGACATGGCAACTGAATTCAATGCATATATTCTGAGTGTGCATAGCCCCACAGTCCATATCCAATAATATTTTGACTTGAACTGCAAAGAAACAGAGCTTCAAATAACTGACATTATAGAGGGTATTAATAGTCTTAAGCCTAATGGTTCTCCAGGGCCAGACGGTATTACATCCAGCTTTCTAAAAAAAAACTGATGTCTCAACTTGCTTTACCACTGACAGTCCTATTTAATAGATCCATCTTGGAGGGTAAGGCCCTTGATGAATGGAAAATGGTGGAGGTGATACCAATCTTCAAGGGGGGGTAGAAGAACAGAGGTAGGAAATTACCGCCCCATAAGCTTGACTTTAGTTACAGGAAAACTTATGGAAAAATTAATTCATTAACATATTTAACTCACTTACTAAATAAGGGACATGTAGATCCAACTCAACACGGATTTACTTCCAGAAGATCTTGTTTATCCACTGTAATCCACTTTTTTGAACCAGTTAGCGCAGCCTTAGACAAAAATATCCCTGTTGACATCATTTTTCTTGATTACTTGAAGGCTTTTGACAAAGTCTCTCATAAAGTCTTAATAAATCAACTTGTCAATATAGGAGTAAATAACTATGTCATTAGATGGATCTCTTCATGTTTAAATGATAGGATTCAGTGTGTAACCATTAAAGGGCATTCATTGTCTTGGGAGTGTCACCAGTGGTGTCCTACAAGGCTTTGTGCTGGGTCCAATACTATTTAATATTCTAATATTATCTCTAACCTGCTGTAATAGAGTATGGGTCAGAAAATACGCTGACAATTGCAAATTGGGATATTTGATAAAAAATCAAGAGGATCTAAGTTCCTTACAAAATAATTTGACTGCAATAGCAAACTGGGCTAAGGAGAATTAAATATATTTCAACCTAGACAAGTGTAAAGTGATGCCCTTGGGGAAAAAACTCATTCATAGATATCAAATAAATGGTATCACACTGTCGACAGTTAAAGAAGAAAAAGACTTAGGTGTAACTGTCACTGATGATTTAAAGTTTGATACCCATGCATTATTTATGGCTAAAAAATGTCAAAAACTAATGGGATGTATACTAGGGAATATTAAGAGCAGAGAGATGGAGGTAATGGTTCCACTGTTCAATGCATTAGTGAAACCATATATAGAGTACTGCTCTCAGTTTTGTGCTCCTATATCTAAAAGCACTCAGAAATTATATGAAAATATACAAAGGAAAATGGCAAGATCTATAAGACTCACTAAGAACATGAGCTATAGAAATAGGCTGCTTAAATTAAACCTTTACTCAATAAAATATAGGCAGGAATGAGGTGATCGTTGTCTAATATACAAAACTTTACAAGATGCTTACATGACAGAAATCCTTGGGTTTTGGAAGAATCCAGGTACACTATTAATAGTACCAGATCCCACAAACTGAAATTAATGGGTGAATCTAATAACACAGTTAAACAAAGTAATTACTATACACAGTGGGTGATAACTAAATGGAATATGCTGCCAAGTCATGTTATAGATAGCCCTAATATGAGTACTTTTAAGACTAACTTGGACAATTTTATGAAATATAAGAAATGCTTGTTCCACCAGTAGATTTGAAGTGAGTTCATTAAAGGGCTCAATACTCTCTGAACTTGTAACCCACTATGAAACTATGAAGTCCGTGGAGTGCTGAATGCTGATAATGCAGAGGACATGCATGAGCACCATCAGCAAACAATGTCCTCTGAGCAGGTGAGACATGAAGAGTCATCCATTAATTTTCAGTAAAACTGCATATAAAAAAAAGCACAACCAAGAAACCCAAAAGGGGTATTTTTTATCCAAAGTTGGTGTGGCAGACCTTGAAGAAGACATGACGATGAGGATGATAAGAAACTAAAGAAAGGAGATAGGATGGTGGAGGCATACTTGTGTGATCCCATGCATCTTGGAGTTGAGGAAGAATCCCCACTGTTGGGCCATTGAAAATAATGAGTGTCTAGCACTGGCATCAATTTCCATCAAATAAGTCAACTGTCCATCTTCTAGTGTTAGTTTGGAACAGATGTTCAGTGTCCAGTTGGAGCAATTGTTCTAGATCACCACACCAACATTTCACCACAATATGTAGGCATTTTGATGTACATAAAGATGAATGGTCATGAGATTCCACTAGGTAGACAAGTATCACTTTACACTAGTTCCACGGTGGACAGAGGGTCTGGGCACATCCTAATCAATAGAGTCATATGGGGCTCAGCGTTTGGCAATTTATTACTTCATGTACAATTTCTGAAACTATTTCTATGCTTAGAACATGTCAACCTTTGGATTTAGATAATCGAAAATGTACATGTATAGTTTCTTGGAAGAGTCTTAGAAACGGTTTTATAATGGGGTAATTGGTTACATAACTTGTATGTTTTACGAGTTTAAAATTTCACAATTTAAATATATGTTAAATTGTGTGAAGGTTTTTAAAATAATTAGATGTTTTAGCTCCACTGTCAATGCAGGTATACACTTAGGATTTGGCATGTATACCAAAGTAAAAATGTCTTGGAATCTAATTAAACTGGATAAATGTGGTTTAGTAGATTAACATTTATTGCGAATACTTTAAAAATTACTAATTGGCAAAAACTGCTTAAAAGAATTCATGGACACATGATAGATAATGCCAGTGCAATTCCACTTGTGGAATTTAACTTTCAGAAAGCACTTATCACGCTCGGTTTCTGGGCCAGAGCCAAGACGGCATGCTGAGAGTGTGTGAGTGAGCATCTCAGTAGCTGGCAGTGACTGTTTCTTTTCATCAACTTACCAGTCCAGACATGCTTTTGGGTGAAATCATACCAGAGAACCAGCTCAGTGCATCACTGACCCTTCCTCTTATCAGCTTTTCAGCATTGGGGTGCAGGCTTACAGTGTGGTGAGTAACAAGGTGAAGTGAGATGGACACAAAATAACCTGCATCTCATGGTAAGGAAAACTTTTGCAATCATTGAAGTCAGGCATTGTTGATGAATTTTTGGCAAATTTCTCATAGAAGAAGCAAATTACATTGGGTTTACTCCTCAGTTTACTCTAACAGGTGAGAGTAAATAAAAACAGCCAAGGAAAGGAGTTTAAAGGTGACTATCTGAAGAGTGCACTTGTAACCTGTGAAATCTGCTGACCTGTAATATCCTCCTCACCAGCAATCTTACTTTTCAGGTAATGGTGTGAAGTTTAGTGCAGAGAGTTGAACGATCTGTCACAAAGTTAATCTTTGGTCAGCATATTTTTGTTAGCTTTTGATTTCTTTATAGAAGCAGTGAGGTTTGCTTCTTAAGTGATAGAGCCACCGCATGTTGAGCCATTTTTCCTGAGGAAAAAAGAAAAAGCAAAAGTGTGGACTGATTTTTCTTTTCTTTCGCTAAGAAAGGGTTACTTGCCTATATGGCGGATGCTGGATGTTAAGTTTTAAACATATTCTGCTCTCCCCTTATTTCTGATTTGCTTTGTGAGCTGCATGGTTTTACACTGGGTGTGAGCTAGTTTAACAAGTATGACATTGCAATAACACCAGCTTCTGCGATTGTCCTCATGTCTAAAATAATCAAAAGGCTGAAAGAAGTGGATAAAGCCACAGAGGGAGCAAACAGATTAATAAGAAGGTGAGCAGGCCTGACCACAGCTGCAGCTGCAGGCAACTTGGAGAAAATGAGCACAAACACAGGCAATATTAATGAGGAGAGTACCTCTTCTGAAGCCACTAATGTAAACACATTGAATAAAAATGTGTTTAATGGTAAAATGAAGTACCCAGATTAAAAAAATATCCCTCCGTTGGCCCAATGGAACAGTTCATTTTCACAGCCAACATGGCCATAAATGAAAAAAACAAAGGAGCTACCGATTCTTCTAACTGTTCTCCACATGAGGGAACCTCAGGTGGTGTTAAGGCCCAGAATGAGAACAAAATACCAGGAGGGGAAGCAACAAGGGTCTATGTGAGTGATCCAAAAGGGCTCAACATAATGGCTACTAGCAGTGAAGATGACACTTTTAACTCAAAGACTGCACAAAATAAGAGCTCAAGTCAACATATAGAAGGTGATTTGAATGCTGAAGGGGTTAAAAATGGGAGTAGTGTAACTAATCTGGATGCAAAAACTGCTCTAGGCAATGAAGAGATTGTTGATCTTAGCTCCCAGAACTGGGGAGAAAAAAGTACACTCCTTAAGCTTCAGTCAGCATAAGACACAATGATAGAGGAGTTGTGTGCAGGGTTTCAGAATATGTCTTTTGCTTGTTATTCCATAAAATGCTCAGTTGTGTCTCTTGATTCCAAAATGGAGATTTTAACTAAAAGGGTAGCAGATTAAGAAATTAGAAAGAGTGGTACAGAAGGCCAACTAACCTCAGTTCACAATATTGTACAACAACATAAAAAAGATTTGCAAAAAATATAGTACAAGATAGAAGATCTGGAATTCTGGTCAAGAAGGGGGAATTTCAAGATGAGAGTGGGCTATCAGAAGGTTTGGAATGGGAAAACCCTGTAAAATACTTTAAGGAGATTTTGTTGGAAGCTTTTGGAAAAACTATCCAGAAGAGAAGGTACTATAGAACTGGACCATGCACATACAGGGTTTTCTACAAGGAAAGATTTATGAAGATTTGTGTTCATAAAACCTCATCACTTTCAGTTTAAGAAGGAGTTACTTAGAAAGGCAAGAATGGAGAAAGGTTTACATGTTAGAGGACTTCATCTGCAAATCTGTCTAGACCTCCCACCTTCAGTAGTTGCAAAACAAAAATCTTTTTATGGCATAAGAAAATTCTTGAGAGAAAAGGGGATACCACATAATCTACTCCATCCAGCACACTTAAAAAATCTTCCTAAATGGAAGGCAACATGTGCCTTATGCCCCAAAAACGCAGATCAATATCTGAAAACGTATTTTGTCCATACAAAGGGAGCAAGGAGGAACTCTGGTGGCCCCCCAGCAGCCTCTAATTAATTTGTAATGTGTATATAGCATATGACAGTATGCTCTGTTGAAAGAATGAAAAAAATCCTAACTGATTAATTTGCTACAACTGCTACATTTTGATAAACATAATAAGATTTTAAAATGAAAGAAGTATGTTAAACTAACAAATTAAGAAAAAACTATGAATGGGGACCTTCAGGATTTATGGGAGAGATATGTAACATTTTAGTCTTAAGAGGAGGGGTCATAATAAGAGGAAACAAAATAAAAAAAGGGGAAAGATGCACTTAGGAAAGGTATTTTGTAATAATTAAAAAATATATATCTAAATTTATAGGGAAAAGCAGTTAAATAAATAGGTTATATAGACAGACTATCTGCCAGTGAAAGAGTTAGCCTCACTTATACACCCTCTCAGGCTCATGACCATCCTTGTAGACTGTCTTTTGGGAGGTGGGGGATACTCAGCAATATGTCTGAATAAGTGAGACTGGGTAGATTTAGGAGTAAGAAAGGTCGGAGGGTATATAAGAAAGCCAATTAAAAAAATCAGGCAGATGTAGTAGACTACAGTGTAAAGAAAGTTGTATTTTTGATATCTAAGAAAAGCGAGATAGCAAATTACATACCGACATCTCTGAATACATATTTAAAAGAAATCATAACTATAAATGGCTAATGACATAAAATGTTTAAGTTATAATGTAAAAGGAGCCAGGGATAGAAGTAAAATACATAAAATAGTGCAATATGCTAACCAGACACAGACAAACTGTCTGTTGCTACATGAAGCCCACTTTGCAGAGGCTGATTTTAGATATATATATTTATATATACAATCTCTTTAGGGGAACTATTTCCAAAATTTACAACTTGTTATTGGAAGCTACTAGGTGGGATATTGAGATTCGGCAAAAGAACTGGACCAAAAAACTAGGTCACTGGGCTCAAAATACAAATTGGACTGAAGTATTAGCTACACCAGAAATGTTCTCTAAAAATTCAAACTTGAGACAAATTCAATTCAATGTGATTCAGAAACAGTGGCGTCACCACGTTGATTTTGGGGAGGCTACAGCCCCCCCAATCTAAGTTAAAGCCCCCCCAATCATTTGCACTAAAAAATAAATAAAATTCCGTTTCTTAATTGTTTAAATTCTGCAGCCACATCTGATGCGGCTGCAGAATGTAAACAGTTAAGAAACAGCAATCGGGCTAGCCTAGGGTAGAAGCATTAAACAAATGTTAGTTATAAATAATAGGGAACTGTGAATTCATAAAGGGCAGAAGCCAAGCAAGTTGCAAATAATATTCAGCAGCAATTCATCGGCTGATCTTACCAAACGTGTGTTTCGGGTGGCAGAACTGAAACAATCACTGCCAGTTAGGTGTTTTTAGTGGGAGGTATACAACACGTAATCTGCAGTACAAGTCCTTTGTTTAGTTGTGTATTACCGGTACCGGAATCAGCGCAGCCAATTAAGTGCATAAGCGGTCGAATGACATTTGACTGCAGTGAAACAGCAACAGCAAGTTTGTTGTGCTAAACTGTGATTTGTAGAACTTGGTAAGTATCTGTTCCAGTTCCAAATGAAAAAAGGGGGGTCTTGAAGTTGTAAACAATCTTAATAAGAGATGGGAAGTCAAAGTTCTACTAGAAAATATGTCGCGTTAGTGATGTTGAAATGTTTGGCTATCGTAAGAGTGGCTATATTTATTTTACACTGAATTGAATTTCAATAACTGGCTAAATTGTCCCTCCCATAAAGGCGAATTGAACCTTCCATGCCTCCATGGAGAGACGTTTGATAGAGTTGTGGAATTTTAAAGCGGCGGGCCAAGTGTCAGATTTTTGTGGGAATGTAAACCTTTAGCTTTAGCATCTGTTTTCGTACTACATTTAAATAGCTCCAAAAAACCACATGTCAGTATTTCTGTTGCTGGGTAAATTGCTGGAGTTGTCCCGGTGTCTCTGTCTAGGGGGGATGGGTTATGGGATCAGTGTCGGGGGGACTTGGGTGACCCGATTTGTTCTCAGCTGTGTGAGCACTGCAGTGTCAACACTGACCGCTGTCCTACGCTTTTTAAAAAAAGATTAAAACCTAGAAGAAAAACAAATATGCGTATTATAACTCGGGTACAGTCTTCATTTCGGTATATTTGTTCAAAACGTTTAAAACTGTTTGGGTTCAGGGTTTTCACTTTGGAGATGTTCACGGAGCTGTTTATATTAATATGTTAAGCAGACAAACTTGTCCTAGCATTCCAAAACAGAAATGATGGAACTGGTTGTGAATTTTATAATGGGGCAAGGGACTGGTTTGGAAATTGTAGACAGACAGACAGACACAATTACCACTTAAAATAACAGAATGCTTTTACAATGTCAATATATAGAGAAAAAAAAGATGATCTGTGTCCACTTCGGATATTCTTATTAAACATGAGCTGATGAAAGACCAGAGATTTTTTTCCCAGTCAGAAAGACCCAGTTTCTGCTCACTTAGATGATATTCTTTTAACAATCGTCACATACACACGATAAAAATGGGATGAAAATGTTTAGTATAGTAAGCAACCCATAAGATATAACTGTAAAAAGTTCTCGTCGCTTGTCTACAAATGCATATCACTCTATCTTCCCAGTGATCAGTTTATGATGTTCCAAGGGGCAAAGGCGGTTAAGTTGCTTGGTAAGCATTTGGTAGCCATGTTTTTTCCGTATTTTGAAAAGTATCCCAGTAACAGAGAAAAAAGTTTAAAATGTGACAACATAGCGCAGGACTCGAACCCCAATGATGGGCAAGTCTATGTCTACCTGTTTGAAAGCAAGATCTTGTAGGTTTCATGGGGTTGAGTGTGTAAAACAGGAACTGCGTTCTATTTAACTGTGCAAATTAGGACCATCATGTCTTTGCTGATTGATACTGTAGTGTCAACAGGAATAAATATCTGCAGCGTATGGCCGACACAAACGATGTTGTCCGACTATATTAGCTTTGGCGGTTAACGGCTATACGCCTTTGAAGAGTTTAAAATTAGCTGAGTATCTTGTCTTTTGTTGGGTATATTATTAATGCATGCGTTGACTCATGAGTGCCGGAACATGGGGAAACGTTTTGGGGGGGGGGAGGTTAACACAGAGAAAGGAAAAAAGCCAAGAACTGTGCTTGTTTGACAAGTATAAAAAAAATAACAATGCGTTATGTGTTTGAATGCTTTGGTCCCGGTACTGAAAACTGATTGGAACTTGAACAACTTAACCTTCATTAACAACTTTGTTTTTTTTTAAATCAAGATCACATTTTGTAAAGCCAAAGACATGATTGTAAACAATACTGTGGGCATGGATATTTTTTTGGGGGAAGGCATGGGAGTCAGGACGGGTGGGTTACAACGGACTCTGGAGAAGAGAGAGAGAGAGAGAGTGAGACACAGGAGGGAGGGAGGGATGGATTCAGAACAGTACACAGGGGGATTTTATTTGACTCAGACAGCAGGCTGCCCTCACCCTGCACTCAGCAGCAGCACTTCATGGTGGAGGAGGCTCCTGGCTTGCATGTCACGCTGAGCAAGCCAAGGACCGGAGTCGGTCATCAGTGTGAGTTGTCTCCGGTGTGTGTGTGTGTGTGTGTGGGCGGGAGTAGCGCCAGCAGATCTGACAGACTCATTGGGAGATAATGAAATGGCGTCAGTTGTTGGAGGACGGGGGGGGTGATAGACAAAAGGAGGCGAGCAGGGAGGGTTCATTCTTCTGTGACTGGCACCCGCCTCATACTCTGCCTACCAACAGCACAGCAGCTTGCTTGCACAGTGAGCCAATCAGTGGACAAACACGTGGTGTGCTTCTCCAACACACACGTGGTACACTAGTAGTCTCATTGTGGGCAGTAAGAAAAACTAGTGACGCAGTTGTAGTTGGTAGAGGCAGAGCGAGCAAAAGAGCAGAGGCACTATTTGGGAGATTCAAATTGGAATTCAATCTATATTTCTAGAAAGATATTATCAAACATTGAAGACTCAGTTAACTTGTTGGGCTAAGAGGCTTGAGAGCTAAATAAAAGTGTAGTGTTTTTTTTTTCACATTTCTTTCTCTGAGTGAAATACAAGGAGGGGTGGTGGTGTTTGTGTGTGTCTTGGGGTAAATTGAAAAGCTCAGACACAGACAACCTGCTGTGAGTGCTGCCATACAGCAGCATTATTAACTACTGCATATATGTTTATTTTTTTTCTTACTTGCAACTTATTTCCACATTTACTATTTTACTGAGTAAACTGAGTGAGTAATAGTGATGAGCTCACAGCTCAGAAAGACTAAAGAACATCACTTTGGTGGTTTATGTTTTTAGGCTCACAAATTTAGAATAAAAATAGCAGAACTTTTCTTTTCCTAAATTGTCTTATACCCTGACCCATGCCTCGGGTTTGTATAGTGGCAAGCTTAACATCACAAGCAAGGAGTTAGCCAGTTCAATTTCAGACACTTTTTTTTATGAACAAGGGGAACCTTCCGCACTAGCAAGCATACTCATTTTGCTTCACATACTGTGAGCCCTGTGTGTGATAGGCTCCGTCTACTGTATTAAATAACAGTTTCCAGTAGGTGTTTAATACTCATTACTTAGCATACTGTTGTGAGCCCTGTGTGTTAGGCTCCATCTACTGTATCAAATAGCAGTTTCCAGTAGGTGTTTAATACCCATTACTTCGCATACTGTGAGCCCTGTGTGTGTTAGGCTCCGTCTACTGTATTAAATAGCAGTTTCCACAGTAGGTGTTTAATACACATTACTTCGCACACTGTGAGCCCTGTGTGTGTTAGGCTCCATCTACTGTATTAAATAGCAGTTTCCAGTAGGTGTTTAAGACTCATTACTTCGCATACTGTGAGCCCTGTGTGTGTTAGGCTCCGTCTACTGTATTAAAATAGCAGTTTTCAGTTGGTGTTTAATACTCATTACTTCGCAAACTGTTGTGAGCCCTGTGTGTGTTAGGCTCCGTCTACTGTATCAAATAGCAGTTTCAACAGTAGGTGTTTAATACCCATTACTTCGCATACTGTGAGCCCTGTGTGTGTTAGGCTCCGTCTGCTGTATTAAATAGCAGTTTCCACAGTAGGTGTTTAATACCCATTACTTCGCATACTGCGAGCCCTGTGTGTGTTAGGCTCCGTCTACTTTATTAAATAGCAGTTTCCAGTAGGTGTTTAATACTCATTACTTCACATACTGTGAGCCCTGTGTGTGTTAGGCTCCATCTACTGTATCAAATAGCAGTTTCCACAGTAGGTGTTTAATACCCATTACTTCACATACTGTCAGCCCTGTGTGTGTTAGGCTCCATCTACTGTATTAAATAGCAGTTTCCAGTAGGTGTTTAATACTCATTACTTCACATACTGTGAGCCCTGTGTGTGTTAGGCTCCGTCTACTGTATTAAATAGCAGTTCCGCAGTAGGTGTTTAATACCCATTACTTCGCATACTGTGAGCCCTGTGTGTGTGAGGCTCCGTCTGCTGTATTAAATAGCAGTTTCCACAGTAGGTGTTTAATACCCATTACTTTGCATACTGCGTGCCCTGTGTGTGTTAGGCTCCGTCTACTGTATTAAATAGCAGTTTCCAGTAGGTGTTTAATACTCATTACTTCGCATACTGTGAGCCCTCTGTGTGTTAGGCTCCGTCTACTGTATTAAATAGCAGTTTCACAGTAGGTGTTTAATACTCATTACTTCACATACTGTGAGCCCTGTGTGTGTTAGGCTCCATCTACTGTATTAAATAGCAGTTTCCAGTAGGTGTTTAATACTCATTACTTCGCATACTGTGAGCCCTGTGTGTGTTAGGCTCCGTCTACTGTATTAAAATAGCAGTTTTCAGTAGGTGTTTAATACTCATTTCTTCGCAAACTGTTGTGAGCCCTGTGTGTGTTAGGCTCCGTCTACTGTATCAAATAGCAGTTTCCACAGTAGGTGTTTAATACCCATTACTTCGCATACTGTGAGCCCTGTGTGTGTAAGGCTCCGTCTACTGTATTAAATAGCAGTTTCCACAGTAGGTGTTTAATACCATTCGCCCGCATACTGCGAGCCTGAGTGTGTTAGGCTCAAGTCTGCTGTATTAAATAGCAGTTTCCACAGTAGGTGTTTAATACCCATTACTTCGCATACTGCGAGCCCTGTGTGTGTTAGGCTCCATCTACTGTATTAAATAGCAGTTTCCAGTAGGTGTTTAATACTCATTACTTCACATACTGTGAGCCCTGTGTGTGTTAGGCTCCATCTACTGTATTAAATAGCAGTTTCCACAGTAGGTATTTAATACCCATTACTACGCATACTATGAGCCCTGTGTGTGTGAGGCTCCTGTCTGCTGTATTAAATAGAAGTTTCCACAGTAGGTGTTTAATACCCATTACTTTGCATACTGCATGCCCTGTGTGTGTTAGGCTCCGTCTACTGTATTAAATAGCAGTTTCCTGTAGGTGTTTAATACTCATTACTTCGCATACTGTGAGCCCTTTGTGTGTTAGGCTCCATCTGCTGTATTAAATAACTGTTTCCAGTAGGTGTTTAATACTCATTACTTCGCATACTGTGAGCCCTGTGTGTGTTAGGCTCCGTCTACTGTATTAAATAGCAGTTTCCACAGTAGGTGTTTAATACCCATTACTTCGCATACTGTGAGCCCTGCTTGTGTTAGGCTCTGTCTACTGTATTAAATAGCAGTTTCCAGTAGGTGTTTAATACTCATTACTTCACATACTGTTGTGAGCCCTGTGTGTGTTAGGCTCCGTCTACTGTATTAAATAGCAGTTTCCACAGTAGGTGTTTAATACACATTACTACGCATACTGTGAGCCCTGTGTGTGTTAGGCTCCGTCTGCTGTATTAAATAGCAGTTTCCACAGAAGGTGTTTAATACCCATTACTTCGCATACTGCGAGCCCTGTGTGTATTAGGCTAAGTCTACTTTATTAAATAGCAGTTTCCAGTAGGTGTTTAATACTCATTACTCACATACTGTGAGCCCTGTGTGTGTTAGGCTCCGTCTACTGTATCAAATAGCAGTTTCCACAGTAGGTGTTTAATACCCATTACTTCACATACTGTGAGCCCTGTGTGTGTTAGGCTCCATCTACTGTATTAAATAGCAGTTTCCAGTAGGTGTTTAATACTCATTACTTCACATACTGTGAGCCCTGTGTGTGTTAGGCTCCATCTACTGTATTAAATAGCAGTTTCCACAGTGAGTGGCTGTACCATTAACCGCATACTGTGAGCCCTTGTGTGTGAGGCTCCGTCTGCTGTATTAAATAGCAGTTTCCACAGTAGGTGTTTAATACCCATTACTTTGCATACTGCGTGCCCTGTGTGTGTTAGGCTCCGTCTACTGTATTAAATAGCAGTTTCCAGTAGGTGTTTAATACTCATTACTTCGCATACTGTGAGCCCTGTGTGTGTTAGGCTCCGTCTACTGTATTAAATGGCAGTTTCCACAGTAGGTGTTTAATACCCATTACTTCACATACTGTGAGCCCTGTGTGTGTTAGGCTCCATCTACTGTATTAAATAACAGTTTCCAGTAGGTGTTTAATACTCATTACTTCGCATACTGTGAGCCCTGTGTGTGTTAGGCTCCGTCTACTGTATTAAATAGTAGTTTCCACAGTAGGTGTTTAATACCCATTACTTTGCATACTGTGAGCCCTGCGTGTGTTAGGCTCTGTCTACTGTATTAAATAGCAGTTTCCAGTAGGTGTTTAATACTCATTACTTCACATACTGTTGTGAGCCCCGTGTGTGTTAGGCTCAGTCTACTGTATTAAATAGCAGTTACCACAGTAGGTGTTTAATACCCATTACTTCGCATACTGTGAGCCCTGTGTGTGTTAGGCTCCATCTACTGTATTAAATAGCGGTTTTCAGTAGGTGTTTAATACTCATTACTTCACATACTGTGAGCCCTGTGTGTGTTAGGCTCCGTCTACTGTATTAAAATAGCAGTTTTCAGTAGGTGTTTAATACTCATTACTTCGCAAACTGTTGTGAGCCCTGTGTGTGTTAGGGTCCGTCTGCTGTATTAAATAGCAGTTTCCACAGTAGGTGTTTAATACCCATTACTTCGCATACTGCGAGCCCTGTGTGTGTTAGGCTCCGTCTACTTTATTAAATAGCAGTTTCCAGTAGGTGTTTAATACTCATTACTTCACATACCTGAGCCCTGTGTGTGTTAGGCCCCGTCTACTGTATCAAATAGCAGTTTCCACAGTAGGTGTTTAATACCCATTACTTCACATACTGTGAGCCCTGTGTGTGTTAGGCTCCGTCTACTGTATTAAATAGCAGTTTCCACAGTAGGTGTTTAATACTCATTACTTCACATACTGTGAGCCCTGTGTGTGTTAGGCTCGCGTCTACTGTATTAATGAATTCCATGAAGGTGTTTTAATACCCATTACTTCTCGTGATACTGTGAGCCCTGTGTGTGTGAGGTCTCCGCCTGCTGTATTAAATAGCAGTTTCACAGTAGGTGTTTCTTAATAATTACTTTGCATACTGCGCCCTGTTTGTGTTAGGGCTCCGCTCTACTGTATTAAATAGCAGTTTCAGTAGGTGTTTAATATTCATTACTAGCATACTGTGAGCCCTGTGTGTGTTAGGCCCGCTCACTGTATTAAATAGCAGTTTCCACAGTAGGTGTTAAATACCCATTACTTCACATACTGTGAGCCCTGTGTGTGTTAGGCTCCATCTACTGTATTAAATAACAGTTTCCAGTAGGTGTTTAAAACTCATTACTTCGCATACTGTGAGCCCTGTGTGTGTTAGGCTCCGTCTACTGTATTAAATAGCAGTTTCCACAGTAGGTGTTTAATACCCATTACTTCGCATACTGTGAGCCCTGCGTGTGTTAGGCTCTGTCTACTGTATTAAATAGCAGTTTCCAGTAGGTGTTTAATACTCACTACTTCACATACTGTTGTGAGCCCTGTGTGTGTTAGGCTCCGTCTACTGTATTAAATAGCAGTTTCCACAGTAGGTGTTTAATACCCATTACTTCACATACTGTTTGCCCTGTGTGTGTTGTTCTCCATCTACTGTATTAAATAGCAGTTTTCAGTAGGTGTTTAATACTCATTACTTCACATACTGTGAGCCCTCTGTGTGTTAGGCTCCGTCTACTGTATCAAATAGCAGTTTCCACAGTAGGTGTTTAATACCCATTACTTCACATACTGTGAGCCCTGTGTGTGTTAGGCTCCATCTACTGTATTAAATAGCAGTTTCCAATAGGTGTTTAAAACTCATTACTTCACATACTGTGAGCCCTGTGTGTGTTAGGCTCCGTCTACTGTATTAAATAGCAGTTTCCACAGTAGGTATTTAATACCCATTACTTTGCATACTGTGAGCCCTGTGTGTGTGAGGCTCCGTCTGCTGTATTAAGTAGAAGTTTCCACAGTAGGTGTTTAATACCCATTACTTTGCATACTGCGTGCCCTGTGTGTGTTAGGCTCCATCTACTGTATTAAATAGCAATTTCCAGTAGGTGTTTAATACTCATTACTTATATGAGCCCTGTGTGTGTTAGGCTCCGTCTACTGTATTAAATAGTGATTTCCACAGTAGGTGTTTTAATACCCATTACTTCACATACTGTGAGACCTGTTGTGTTAAGCTCCATCTACTGTATTAAATAACTGTTTCCAGTAGGTGTTTAATACTCATTACTTATATACTAATGAGCCCCTCGTGTGTTAGGCTCTGTCTACGTATTAAATAGCAGTTTCCAGTAGGTGCTTAATACTCATTACTTCACACACTGTGAGTCCTGTGTGTGTTAGGTCTGTCTGTTGTATTAAATAGCAGTTTCCACAGTAGGTGTTTAATACCCATTACTTTGCATACTCACGTGTTCTGTGTGTGTTAGGCTCCGCTTCACTGTATTAAATAGCAGTTTCAGTAGGTGTTTAACACTCATTACTGCATACTGTGAGCCCCAAAGAGTGTTAGGCTCATCTACTGTATTAAAAGCACTTTCCAGAGTAGGTGTTTAATACCCATTACTTCACATACTGTGAGCCCTGTGTGTGTTAGGCTCCATCTACTGTATTAAATAACAGTTACCAGTAGGTGTTTACCACTCATTACCAAGACACTGTATTCTTGTGTGTGTTAGGTCATTCGGCTCACTGGTATTAACAGCAGTTTCATGCAGGTGTTTACCACCCATTACTTGCATACTGTGAGCCCTGCGTGTTAGGCTCTGTCTACTGTATTAAATAGCAGTTTCCAAGGTGTTTAATACTCACTCGCAAACTGTTGTGAGCCCTGTGTGTGTTACCTCTCTGTCTACTGTATCAAATAGCAGTTTCACAGTAGGTGTTTATCACCCATTACTGCATACTGTGAGCCCTGTGTGTTAAGCTCTGTCTACTGTAGCAAAATAGCAGTTCCACAGTAGGTGTTTAATACCCATTACTTAGCATACTGCCAGGCCCTGTGTAGTGTTAGGCTCCGCCTGCTGTATTAAATAGCAATTCCACAGTAGGTGTTTAATACCCATTACTCGGTACCAGTGAGCCCTGTGTTGTTAGGCTCCATCTACTTTATTAAATAGCAGTTTCCAGTAGGTGTTCAATACTCATTACTTTTGCATACTGTGAGCCCTGTGTGTGTTAGGTCTGTCTACTGTATTAAATAGCATTTTCCACAGTAGGTGTTTAATACCCATTACTACACATCAGAGAGCTGTGTGTGTTAGGCTCCATCTACTGTATTAAATAACAGTTTCCAGTAAGTGTTTAATACTCATTACTCGCATACTGTGAGCCCAGTGTGTGTTAGGCTCCATCTCACTGTATTAAATATCAGTTTCCACATTAGGTGTTTATACCCATTACTTCACATACTGAGCCCTGCATGTGTTAGGCTCTGTCTACTGTATTAAATAGCAGTTTCAGTAGATTATTTAATACTCATTACTTCACATACTGTTGTGAGCCCTGTGTATTGTAGACCATCTACTGTATTAAATAGCAGTTCCAGTTGGTGTTTAATACTCATTACTCACATACTGTGAGCCCTGTGTGTGTGAGGCTCCGTCTACTGTATTAAATAGCAGTTTCCACAGTAGGTGTTAATACTCATTACTTCACATACTGTGAGCCCTGCGTGAATCGCACCGTCACTGTATTAAATAGCAGTTTCAGTAGGTGTTTAATAATCATTACCGCATACTGTGAGCCCTGTGTGTGTTGAAATCCATCTGTGTATTAAATGGCAGTTTCCATTAGGTGTTTAATACCCATTACTGCATACTGTGAGCCCTGTGTGTGTTAGGCTCTGTCTACTGTATTAAATAGCAGTTTCCAGTAGGTGTTTAATACTCATTTCCATACACTGTGAGCCCTGTGTGTACAGTCCAGCTCACTGTACTAGTTGAAGCAGTTTCAATCGTAGGTGCTTAACACCATTACTTCACACATACTGTGAGCCCTGTGTGTGTTAGGCTCCATCTACTGTATTGAAATATAGTTTCCAGTAGGTGTTTAATACCCATTACTGCATACTGGGAGCCCTGTGTGCTAGGAAGGTCTACTGTACTGTTAAATAGCAGTTTCAGTAGGTGTTTAATATCATTACTTAGCATACTGTGAGCCTTGTTTGTGTTAGGCCACGCCTACTGTATTAAATAGCAGTTTCCAGTAGGGTGTTTAATACTCATTACTTCACATACTGTGAGCCCTGAGTGTGTTAGGCTCCATCTACTGTATTAAATAGCAGTTTCCAGTAGGTGTTTAATACCCATTACTGCAGACAATGAGAGCCCAAAGCAGGGGCTCTGTCTATCGTATTAAATAGCAGTTTGCAGGTGTTTAATACTCATTACTGCATACTGTTGTGAGCCCTGTGTGTTAGGCTCCATCTACTGTATCAAATAGCAGTTTAGTAGGTGTTTAATACCCATTACTGCATACTGTGAGCCCTGTGTGTGTTAAGTCCTCTACTGTATTAAATAGCAGTTTCCACAGTAGGTGTTTAATATTACATCATACTTGAGCCCTGTGTGTGTTAGCTCCATCTACTGTATTAAATAGCAGTTTAGTAGGTGTTTAAGACTCATTACTAGCATACTGTAGAGCCCTGTGTGTTAGGCCCGTCTACTGTATTAAAATAGCAGTTTTCAGTTGGTGTTTAATACTCATTACTCAGAAACTGTTGTGAGCCCTGTGTGTGTTAGGCTCCACCTCACTGTATCAAATAGCAGTTTCAACAGAAGGTGTTTAATACCATTACTAAGCATACCGGTGGAGCCCTGTGTGTGTTAGGTCCGCCTGCTGTATTAACAGCAGTTTCACAGTAGGTGTTTAATACCCATTACCAGCACACTATGCAGCCCCTGTGTGTGTTAGTCCGGCTCACTTTATTAAATAGCAGTTTCAGTAGGTGTTTAATACTCACTACTACATACTGTGAGCCCTGTGTGTGTTAGGCTCCATCTACTGTATCAAATAGCAGTTCTGATAGGTGTTTAATACCCATTACTTCACATACTGTCAGCCCTGTGTGTGTAGGCTCCATCTACTGTATTAAATAGCAGTTTCCAGTAGGTAAGTTTAATACTCATTACTTCACATACTGTGAGCCCTGTGTGTGTTAGGCTCCGCTCTACTGTATCAAATAGCAGTTCCGCAGTAGGTGTTTAATACCCATTACTTTGCATACTGTGAGCCCTGTGTGTGTGAGGCTCCGTCTGCTGTATTAAATAGCAGTTTCCACAGTAGGTGTTTAATACCCATTACTTTGCATACTGTGTGCCCTGTGTGTGTTAGGCTCCGTCTACTGTGTTAAATAGCAGTTTCCAGTAGGTGTTTAATACTCATTACTTCGCGATACTGTGGAGCCCTCTGTGTATTAGATCGCTCTCTGTATTAAATAGCAGTTTCCACAGTAGGTGTTTAATACTCATTACTTCACATACTGTGAGCCCTGTGTTAAGTTAGTCTCCATCTACTGTATTAAATAGCAGTTTCCAGTAGGTGCTTAATACCTATTACTTCGCATACTGTGAGCCCTGTGTGTGTGTTAGGGTCCCTACTGTATTAAAATGCTTGATAGTTTTCAGTAGGTGTTTAATACTCATTATACAGCAAACTGTTGTGAGCCAGTGTGTTAGGCTCCGTCTCACTGTATCAAATAGCAGTTTCCACAGTAGGTGTTTAATACCCATTACTTCGCACACTGTGAGCCCTGTGTGTGTAAGGCCTCGCCTACTGTATTAAATAGCAGTTTCACAGTAGGTGTTTAATACTCATTACTACATATCATAGCCCTGAGTGTTAGGGGTTCGCCTGCTGTATTAAATAGCAGTTTCACAGTAGGTTAATACCTATTACTAAGACATCACTGCGAGCCCTGTGTGTATATTCTCCGACTGTATTAAATAGCAGTTTCAGTAGGTGTTTAATCTCATTACTTCATACTGTGAGCCCTCTGTGTTGGGCTCCGTCTACTGGATCAAATAGCAGTTTCCACAGTAGGTGTTTAATACATTACTTCACATACTGTGAGCCCTGTGTGAGGCTCCATCTACTGTATATAACTAGCAGTTTCAGTAGGTGTTTAATAACATTACTTCAAGGCTCACGTCTACTGTATTAAATAGCATTTTCCACAGTAGGTGTTTAATACCCATTACTTCACATACTGTGAGCCTGTGTGTGTTAGGCTCCATCTACTGTATTAAATATACAGTTTCCAGTAAGTGTTTAATGTCTCATTATCGCATACTGTGAGCCCAGTGTATGCTAGGCTCCGTCTACTGTATTAAATAGCAGTTTCCACAGTAGGTGTTTAATACCCATTACTTCGCATACTGTGAGCCCTGCGTGTGTTAGGCTCTGTCTTCTGTATTAAATAGCAGTTTCCAGTAGGTGTTTAATACTCATTACTTCACATACTGTTGTGAGCCCTGTGTGTGTTTGGCTCCTTCTACTGTATTAAATAGCAGTTTCCAGAAGGTGTTTAATACTCATTACTTCGCATACTGTGAGCCCTGTGTGTGTTAGGCTCCGTCTACTGTATTAAATAGCAGTTTCCACAGTAGGTGTTTAATACTCATTACTTCACATACTGTGAGCCCTGTGTGTGTTAGGCTCCATCTACTGTATTAAATAGCAGTTTCCAGTAGGTGTTTAATACTCATTACTTCACATACTGTGAGCCCTGTGTGTGTTAGGCTCCATCTACTGTATTAAATAGCAGTTTCCAGTAGGTGTTTAATACCGATTACTTCACATACTGTGAGCCTGTGTGTGTTTGGCTCCATCTACTGTATTAAATAGCAGTTTCCAGTAGGTGTTTAATACTCATTACTTCACATACTGTGAGCCCTGTGTGTGTTAGGCTCCATCTACTGTATTAAATAGCAGTTTCCAGTAGGTGTTTAATACTCATTACTTCGCATACTGTGAGCCCTGTGTGTGTTAGGCTCCGTCAACTGTATTAAATATCAGTTTCCACATTAGGTGTTTTATACCCATTACTTCGCATACTGTGAGCCCTGCATGTGTTAGGCTCTGTCTACTGTATTAAATAGCAGTTTCCAGTAGGTGTTTAATACTCATTACTTCACATACTGTTGTGAGCCCTGTGTGTGTTAGGCTCCATCTACTGTATTAAATAGCAGTTTCCAGTTGGTGTTTAATACTCATTACTTCACATACTGTGAGCCCTGTGTGTGTGAGGCTCCGTCTACTGTATTAAATAGCAGTTTCCACAGTAGGTGTTTAATACTCATTACTTCACATACTGTGAGCCCTGCGTGTGTTCGGCTCCGTCTACTGTATTAAATAGCAGTTTCCAGTAGGTGTTTAATAATCATTACTTCGCATACTGTGAGCCCTGTGTGTGTTAGGCTCCATCTTGTGTATTAAATGGCAGTTTCCATTAGGTGTTTAATACCCATTACTTCGCATACTGTGAGCCCTGTGTGTGTTAGGCTCTGTCTACTGTATTAAATAGCAGTTTCCAGTAGGTGTTTAATACTCATTACTTCGCATACTGTGAGCCCTGTGTGTTAGGCTCCGTCTGTACTAAATAAACAGCAGTTCCACAGTAGGTGTTTAATACTCATTACTTCACATACTGTGAGCCCTGTGTGTGTTAGGCTCCATCTACTGTATTAAATAGCAGTTTCCTGTAGGTGTTTAATACTCATTACTTCACATACTGTGAGCCCTGTGTGTGTTAGGCTCCATCTACTGTATTAAATAGCAGTTTCCAGTAGGTGTTTAATACCCATTACTTCGCATAATGTGAGCCCTGTGTGTGCTAGGCTCTGTCTACTGTATTAAATAGCAGTTTCCAGTAGGTGTTTAATACTCATTACTTCGCATACTGTGAGCCTTGTTTGTGTTAGGCTACGTCTACTGTATTAAATAGCAGTTTCCAGTAGGTGTTTAATACTCATTACTTCACATACTGTGAGCCCTGAGTGTGTTAGGCTCCATCTACTGTATTAAATAGCAGTTTCCAGTAGGTGTTTAATACCCATTACTTCATAATGAGAGCCCTGTGTGTGCTAGGCTCTGTCTACTGTATTAAATAGCAGTTTCCAGTAGGTGTTTAATACTCATTACTTCGCATACTGTGAGCCCTGTTTGTGTTAGGCTACGTCTACTGTATTAAATAGCAGTTTCAGTAGGTGTTTAATACTCATTATAGCATACTGTGAGCCCTGTGTGTGTTAGGCTCCGTCTACTGTATTAAAATAGCAGTTTTCAGTTGGTGTTTAATTCTCATTACCGCGCCTACTGTTGTGAGCGATGTGTGTGTTAGAGCTCCGTCTGCTGCTATCAAATAGCAGTTTCCACAGTAGGTGTTTAATACCCATTACGCCGCATACCGTGAGCCCTGTGTGTGTTAGGCTCTGTCTACTGTATTAAATAGCAGTTTCACAGTAGGGTGTTTAATACCCTTTACTTGCATACTGAGCCCTGTGTGTGTGGCTCCATCTACTGTATTAAATAGCAGTTTCAGTAGGTGTTTAATACTCATTACCCATATACTGTGAGCCCTGTGTGTTAGGCTCCGTCTACTATATTAAAATAGCAGTTTTCAGTGGGTGTTTAATACTCATTACTTCGCATACTGTTGTGAGCCCTGTGTGTGTTAGGCTCCGTCTACTGTATCAAATAGCAGTTTCCACTGTAGGTGTTTAATACCCATTACTTCACATACTGTGAGCCCTGTGTGTGTTAGGCTCCGTCTACTGTATTAAATAGCAGTTTCAGTAGATGTTTATACTCATTACTTCACATACTGTGAGCCCTGTGTGTTAGGCTCAGTCTACTGTATCAAATAGCAGTTCCACAGTAGGTGTTTATTACCCATTACTTCACATACTGTGAGCCCTGTGTGTGTTAGGCTCCATCTACTGTATTAAATATCAGTTTCCAGTAGGTGTTTAATACTCATTACTTCACATACTGTGAGCCCTGTGTGTGTTAGGCTCCATCTACTGTATTAAATAGCAGTTTCCACAGGAGGTGTTTAATACCCATTACTTCGCATACTGTGAGCCCTGTGTGTGTTAGGCTCCATCTGCTGTATTAAATAGCAGTTTCCACAGTAGGTGTTTAATACCCATTACTTTGCATATCACAGCCCCTGTGTGTTAGGCTCCATCTTCTGTATTAAATGGCAGTTTCCATTGGGTGTTTAATACCCATTACTCGCATACTGTGAGCCCTGTGTGTTAGGCTCTGTCTACTGTATTAAATAGCAGTTTCAGTAGGTGTTTAATACTCATTACTTGCATACTGTGAGCCCTGTGTGTGTTGGCTCCGTCTACTGTATTAAATAGCAGTTTCCACAGTAGGTGTTTAATACTCATTACTTCACATACTGTGAGCCCTGTGTGTGTTAGGCTCCATCTACTGTATTAAATAGCAGTTTCCAGTAGGTGTTTAATACTCATTACTTCACATACTGTGAGCCCTGTGTGTGTTAGGCTCCATCTACTGTATTAAATAGCAGTTTTCAGAAGGTGTTTAATACCCATTACTTCGCATAATGTGTGCCCTGTGTGTGCTAGGCTCTGTCTACTGTATTAAATAGCAGTTTCCAGTAGGTGTTTAATACTCATTACTTCGCATACTGTGAGCCCTGTTTGTGTTATGCTACGTCTACTGTATTAAATAGCAGTTTCCAGTAGGTGTTTAATACTCATTACTTCGCATACTGTGAGCAATGTGTGTGTTAGGCTCCGTCTACTGTATTAAAATAGCAGTTTTCAGTTGGTGTTTAATTCTAATTACTTCGCATACTGTTGTGAGCCCTGTGTGTGTTAGGCTCCGTCTGCTGTATTAAATAGCAGTTTCCACAGTAGGTGTTTAATACCCATTACTTCGCATACTGTGAGCCCTGTGTGTGTTAGGCTCTGTCTACTGTATTAAATAGCAGTTTCCACAGTAGGTGTTTAATACCCTTTACTACTACTGAGCCCTGTGTGTGTTAGGCTCCATCTACAGTATTAAATAGTAGTTTCAGGAGGTGTTTAATACTCATTACCATGCTACTGTGAGCCCTGTGTGTGTTAGGCTCCATCTACTGTATTAAAATGAGCATTTTCAGTAGGGTTTAATACTCATTACCCAGCATACTGTTACGAGCCCTGTGTGTTAGGCTCAGTCTACTGCTGTATCAAATAGCAGTTTCCACTGCGGGTGTTTAATACCATTACTCGCATACTGCGAGCCCTGTGTGTGTTAGGCTCCGTCTACTGTATTAAATAGCAGTTTCCAGTAGGTGTTTAATACTCATTACTCGCATACTATGAGCCCTGTGTTATGTAGGCTCCGTCTACTGTATTAAATAGCAGTTTCCACAGTAGGTGTTTAATACCCATTACCCGCATACTGTGAGCCCTGTGTGTGTTAGGATCTGTCTACTGTATTAAATAGCAGTTTCCACAGTGCGTGTTTAATACTCATTACTTCACATACTGTGAGCCCTGTGTGTGTTAGGCTCCATCTACTGTATTAAATAGCAGTTTCCAGTAGGTGTTTAATACTCATTACTTCGCATACTGTGAGCCCTGTGTGTGTTAGGCTCCGTCTACTGTATTAAATAGCAGTTTCCACAGTAGGTGTTTAATACTCATTACTTCACATACTGTGAGCCCTGTGTGTGTTAGGCTCCATCTACTGTATTAAATAGCAGTTTCCAGTATGTGTTAAATACTCATTTCTTCGCATACTGTGAGCCCTTTGTGTGTTAGGCTCCATCTACTGTATTAAATAGCAGTTTCCAGTAAGTGTTTAATACCCATTACTTCGCATACTGCGAGCCCTGTGTGTGTTAGGCTCTGTCTACTGTATTAAATAGCAGTTTCCAGTAGGTGTTTAATACTCTTTACTTCGCATACTGTGAGCCCTGTGTGTGTTAGGCTCCGTCTACTGTATTAAATAGCAGTTTCCACAGTAGGTGTTTAATACCCATGACTTCGCATACTGTGAGCCCTGTGTGTGTTAGGCTCTGTCTACTGTATTAAATAGCAGTTTCCAGTAGGTGTTTAATACTCATTACTTCGCATACTGTGAGCCCTGCGTGTGTTATGCTCTGTCTACTGTATTAAATAGTAGTTTCCAGTAGGTGTTTAATACTCATTACTTCACATACTGTTGTGAGCCCTGTGTGTGTTAGGCTCCGTCTACTGTATTAAATAGCAGTTTCCAGGAGGTGTTTAATACTCATTACTTCGCATACTGTGAGCCCTGTGTGTGTTAGGCTCCGTCTACTGTATTAAATAGCAGTTTCCACAGTAGGTGTTTAATACTCATTACTTCACATACTGTGAGCCCTGTGTGTGTTAGGCTCCATCTACTGTATTAAATAGCAGTTTCCAGTTGGTGTTTAATACTCATTACTTCGCATACTGTGAACCCTGAGTGTGTTAGGCTCCATCTACTGTATTAAATAGCAGTTTCCAGTAGGTGTTTAATACCCATTACTTCGCATACTGTGAGCCCTGTGTGTGTTAGGCTCTGTCTACTGTATTAAATAGCATTTTCCAGTAGGTGTTTAATACTCATTACTTCGCATACTGTGAGCCCCGTGTGTGTTAGGCTCCGTCTACTGTATTAAATAGCAGTTTCCACAGTAGGTGTTTAATACTCATTACTTCACATACTGTGAGCCCTGTGTGTGTTAGGCTCCATCTACTGTATTAAATAGCAGTTTCCAGTAGGCGTTTAATACTCATTACTTCCATACTGTGAGCCCCTGTGTGTTAGGCTCCATCTACTGTATTAAATAGTAGTTTCCAGTAGGTGTTTAATACCCATTACTGCATACTGTGAGCCCTGTGTGTTTTAGGCTCTGTCTACTTTATTAAATAGCAGTTTCAGTAGGTGTTTAATACTCATTACTTCCACATACTGTGAGTCCTGTGTGTTAGCTCCATCTACTTTATTAAATAGCAGTTTCCAGTAGGTGTTCAATACTCATTACTTTGCATACTGTGAGCCCTGTGTGTGTTAGGCTCCGTCTACTGTATTAAATAGCATTTTCCACAGTAGGTGTTTAATACCCATTACTTCACATACTGTGAGCCCTGTGTGTTACGCTCCATCTACTGTATTAAATAACAGTTTCCAGTAAGTGTTTAATACTCATTACTTCACATACTGTAGAGCTGTGTGTGTTAGGCTCCATCTACTGTATTAAATAGCAGTTTCCAGTAGGTGTTTAATACTCATTACTTCGCATACTGTGAGCCCTGTGTGTGTTAGGCTCCGTCTACTGTATTAAATATCAGTTTCCACATTAGGTGTTTTATACCCATTACTTGCATACTGTGAGCCCTGCATGTTGGCTCTGTCTACTGTATTAAATAGCAGTTTCCAGTAGGTGTTTAATACTCATTACTTCACATACTGTTGTGAGCCCTGTGTGTGTTAGGCTCCATCTACTGTATTAAATAGCAGTTTCCAGTTGGTGTTTAATACTCATTACTTCACATACTGTGAGCCCTGTGTGTGTGAGGCTCCGTCTACTGTATTAAATAGCAGTTTCCACAGTAGGTGTTTAATACTCATTACTTCACATACTGTGAGCCCTGCGTGTGTTCGGCTCCATCTACTGTATTAAATAGCAGTTTCCAGTAGGTGTTTAATAATCATTACTTCGCATACTGTGAGCCCTGTGTGTGTTAGGCTCCATCTTGTGTATTAAATGGCAGTTTCCATTAGGTGTTTAATACCCATTACCTCGCATACTGTGAGCCCTGTGTGTGTTAGGCTCTGTCTACTGTATTAAATAGCAGTTTCCAGTAGGTGTTTAATACTCATTACTTCATACTGTGAGCCCTGTGTGTGTTAGGCTCTGTCTACTGTATTAAATAGCAGTTTCCACAGTAGGTGTTTAATACTCATTACTTCACATACTGTGAGCCCTGTGTGTGTTAGGCTCCATCTACTGTATTAAATAGCAGTTTCCAGTAGGTGTTTAGTACTCATTACTTCACATACTGTGAGCCCTGTGTGTGTTAGGCTCCATCTACTGTATTAAATAGCAGTTTTCAGTAGGTGTTTAATACCCATTACTTCGCATAATGTGTGCCCTGTGTGTGCTAGGCTCTGTCTACTGTATTAAATAGCAGTTTCCAGTAGGTGTTTAATACTCATTACTTCGCATACTGTGAGCCCTGTTTGTGTTAGGCTACGTCTACTGTATTAAATAGCAGTTTCCAGTAGGTGTTTAATACTCATTACTTCGCATACTGTGAGCCCTGTGTGTGTTAGGCTCCGTCTACTGTATTAAAATAGCAGTTTTCAGTTGGTGTTTAATTCTCATTACTTCGCATACTGTTGTGAGCCATGTGTGTGTTAGGCTCCGTCTGCTGTATCAAATAGCAGTTTCCAGTAGGTGTTTATACCCATTACTTCGCATACACACTGTGAGCTCTGTGTGTGTTAGGCACCGTCTGCTGTATCAAATAGCAGTTTCCACAGTAGGTGTTTAATACCCTTTACTCAGATACTGTGAGCCCTGTGTGTGTTAGGCTCCATCTACTGTATTAAATATCAGTTTCCAGTAGGTGTTTAATACTCATTACTTCCATACTGTGAGCCCTGTGTGTGTAGGCTCTGTCTACTGTATTAAAATAGCATTTTTCAGTAGTTGTTTAATACTCATTACTTCGCATACTGTTGCGAGCCCTGTGTGTGTTAGGCTCCGTCTACTGTATCAAATAGCAGTTTCCACTGCAGGTGTTTAATACCCATTACTTCGCATACTGCGAGCCCTGTGTGTGTTAGGCTCCGTCTACTGTATTAAATAGCAGTTTCCAGTAGATGTTTAATACTCATTACTTCACATACTGTGAGCCCTGTGTGTGTTAGGCTCCGTCTACTGTATCAAATAGCAGTTTCCACAGTAGGTGTTTATTACCCATTACTTCACATACTGTGAGCCCTGTGTGTGTTAGGCTACATCTACTGTATTAAATATCTGTTTCCAGTAGGTGTTTAATACTCATTACTTCACATACTGTGAGCCCTGTGTCTGTTAGGCTCCATCTACTGTATTAAATAGCAGTTTCCACAGTAGGTGTTTAATACCCATCACTTCGCATACTGTGAGCCCTGTGTGTGTGAGGCTCCATCTGCTGTATTAAATAGCAGTTTCCACAGTAGGTGTTTAATACCCATTACTTTGCATACTGCGAGCCCTGTGTGTGTTAGGCTCCATCTACTGTATTAAATAGCAGTTTCCAGTAGGTGTTTAATTCTCATTACTTCGCATACTGTGAGCCCTGTGTGTGTTAGGCTCCGTCTACTGTATTAAATAGCAGTTTCCACAGTAGGTGTTTAATACCCATTACTTCGCATACTGTGAGCCCTGTGTGTGTTAGGCTCCGTCTACTGTATTAAATAGCAGTTTCCACAGTAGGTGTTTAATACTCATTACTTCACATACTGTGAGCCCTGTGTGTGTTAGGCTCCATCTACTGTATTAAATAGCAGTTTCCAGTAGGTGTTTAATACTCATTACTTCGCATACTGTGAGCCCTGTGTGTGTTAGGCTCCGTCTACTGTATTAAATAGCAGTTTCCACAGTAGGTGTTTAATACTCATTACTTCACATACTGTGAACCCTGTGTGTGTTAGGCTCCATCTACTGTACTAAATAGCAGTTTCCAGTAGGTGTTAAATACTCATTTCTTCGCATACTGTGAGCCCTTTGTGTGTTAGGCTCCATCTACTGTATTAAATAGCAGTTTCAGTAAGTGTTTAATACCCATTATCAGACACTGAGCCCTGTGTGTGTTAGGCTCTGTCTACTGTATTAAATAGCAGTTTCCAGTAGGTGTTTAATACTCATTACTTCGCATACTGTGAGCCCTGTGTGTGTTAGGCTCCGTCTTCTGTATTAAATAGCAGTTTCCACAGTAGGTGTTTAATACTCATTACTTCACATACTGTGAGCCCTGTGTGTGTTAGGCTCCATCTACTGTATTAAATAGCAGTTTCCAGTAGGTGTTTAATACTCATTACTTCGCATACTGTGAGCCCTGTGTGTGTTAGGCTCCATCTACTGTATTAAATAGCAGTTTCCAGTAGGTGTTTAATGCTCTTTACTTCGCATACTGTGAGCCCTGTGTGTGTTAGGCTCCGTCTACTGTATTAAATAGCAGTTTCCACAGTAGGTGTTTAATACCCATTACTTCGCATACTGTGAGCCCTGTGTGTGTTAGGCTCTGTCTACTGTATTAAATAGCAGTTTCCAGTAGGTGTTTAATACTCATTACTTCGCATACTGTGAGCCCTGCGTGTGTTATGCTCTGTCTACTGTATTAAATAGTAGTTTCCAGTAGGTGTTTAATACTCATTACTTCACATACTGTTGTGAGCCCTGTGTGTGTTAGGCTCCGTCTACTGTATTAAATAGCAGTTTCCAGTAGGTGTTTAATACTCATTCCTTCGCATACTGTGAGCCCTGTGTGTGTTAGGCTCCGTCTGCTGTATTAAATAGCAGTTTCCACAGTAGGTGTTTAATACCCATTACTTCGCATACTGCGAGCCCTGTGTGTGTTAGGCTCCATCTACTGTATTAAATAGCAGTTTCCAGTAGGTGTTTAATACTCATTACTTAGCATACTGTGAACCCTGAGTGTGTTAGGCTCCATCTACTGTATTAAATAGCAGTTTCAGTAGGTGTTTAATACCCATTACTTCCATGAGCCCTGTGTGTGTTAGGCTCTGTCTACTGTATTAAATAGCATTTTCAGTAGGTGTTTAATACTCATTACTTCGCATACTGTGAGCCCTGTGTGTGTTAGGCTCCGTCTACTGTATTAAATAGCAGTTTCCACAGTAGGTGTTTAATACTCATTACTTCACATACTGTGAGCCCTGTGTGTGTTAGGCTCCATCTACTGTATTAAATAGCAGTTTCCAGTAGGTGTTTAATACTCATTACTTCGCATACTGTGAGCCCAGTGTGTGTTAGGCTCCATCTACTGTATTAAATAGTAGTTTCTAGTAGGTGTTTAATACCCATTACTTCGCATACTGTGAGCCCTGTGTGTTTTAGGCTCTGTCTACTTTATTAAATAGCAGTTTCCAGTAGGTGTTTAATACTCATTACTTCGCATACTGTGAGCCCTGTGTGTGTTAGGCTCCGTCTACTGTATTAAATAGCAGTTTCCACAGTAGGTGTTTAATACTCATTACTTCACATACTGTGATCCCTGTGTGTGTTAGGCTCCATCTACTGTATTAAATGGCAGTTTCCAGTAGGTGTTTAATACTCATTACTTAGCATACTGTGAGCCCTGTGTGTGTTAGGCTCCGTCTACTGTATTAAATAGCAGTTTCCACAGTAGGTGTTTAATACTCATTACTTCACATACTGTGAGCCCTGTGTGTGTTAGGCTCCATCTACTGTATTAAATAGCAGTTTCCAGTAGGTGTTTAATACTCATTACTTCGCATACTGTGAGCCCTGTGTGTGTTAGGCTCCGTCTATTGTATTAAATAGCAGTTTCCAGTTGGTTACTCATTACTTTGCATACTGTGTGCCCTGTGTGTTAGACTAAGTCTGTCACATAAACATTTCATCCCTGTGTGCCAGACCCAATAAAAGGGCATTTTTCTTATAATTTACTTTTTAGTTAGTTCTTGTCACACACTCATCAGCCTTGTTAAAAATGAGTATCCGTGACTTCTTCCATCCAAAATCAAAAAATCAGAATAAAGAAAGTAACTTCCTGGACCCCAGCGATGCTCAACAGCTGCAACCAGAGCAGCCATTAAGAAATGAAGTGGAAGTTCCACCAGTACAAGAAGATGTAGCAAACACATCATCATCTCCCGGAACATCTCGTGATGCACTTGAATCAGTTGCAAGATTTACATCTGCTGCTACTGTTGTACCTAATGATCTAGGAACCAAAAGGCTGGTCCTATGCAGCCAAAGCTGTCTAGTTTTCCACAAAGAGATTTTGGAAAGCAGAAGCGTTCATTTTCAAGCAGCTGGTATGCATCATTTAAATGGCTTGAATATAGTGCAAGCAATGATGTCATATTTTGCTTTGCCTGCAGAATGCTTTCAAGTTGCACTGGTCGAGCGGACACTGCTTGCACGTCCAGAGGGTTTAACAACTGGAAGAAGGCAATAAAGAAGATGAGAGAACACCAACAAACAACAACACATACAGGAGCAATGGAGGCCTGGTCTACTTATGTGAAATCTAAAGAACGAGGCAATATTATACAGCTAATGGATTCAGCAATGATTGCAGATATTAAAAGCTGAGGAGTACCTGAGAAGAATAGTTGAGATTGTTTTGTTGTTTGGCAGACAGGGAACTGCCTTTCGAGGCCATAGGGAGTGTGAAGGGAGCTCAAACAGGGTAACTTTTAGAGACTTTTGATCTTCTAAAAAGTTTGATCCTGAATTGCAAAATTGCAGATTCATATACAGGAAATGCCACCTATCTCTCACCTCTCAGTCAAAATCAGATGATAGAATGTTGTGCAAAATTAATAAGAGAGAACATTTTAAATGAGGTAAAGAAGCAAAGTATTTTGCAATACTTGCTGATGAATCTAGAGATGTTGCTTGCAGAGAACAAATGAGTATTTGCCTTAGTTATGTTCACCATGGTTCCCCTGTAGAAATTTTGTGCTTCTATCAAGTAACAGCATTAGATGCCCAGAGTCTGACAAATGAACTGTGTTCAAAGCTGACTAACTGGGACCTCCATGAGAATTCGGTAACTTGCGTAGCTCAGACTTATGACGGTGCATCTGTTATGAGTGGCAACTTAAATGGAGTCCAGGAACTATTTCGTCATAAGCATCCATATGCTATATATGTTCATTGCTATGTGCATATTCTGAATTTGGTCCTTGTAGATGCCTGTTCATCACTTCTTCCTGTACGGAAATTCTTTGACATGCTTCAATAGATACACAACGTTCTTTTCCAAATCTGTCCTGACTCACCAGGGGTTCTTAAATGTTCAAAAGGAGCTTGGGTTGACTAGAATTCTTGAGATACCGGAGTTAAGTTCTACCAGGTGGGCTTGTCAAAAGCGAGCAACAAAGGCAGTATTAGAAACTTATCCAGCTCTTCTAAAATATCTTTCAGAATGTGAAGAAGGAGAAACTGCAAAGGCCAGAGGACTCCACAGCAAGCTTCTAGAATTCAACAATATCTTTCTCCTTAAAATGTTTGACAAACTACTGTCAGTGGCTGATGGAACAAATAACTAACTTCACATTCAGGCTTTGGACTTTGGATGTGCAGTGACTGCTGTATCTGCGCTGAGAGACACAATTGCACAATTTCGTACTGAAGAGAGATTTCTAGTTCTCTACAGGGGAAGCTGAAAATATGGCAGAAAAATATGGGACACAGACACCCGAAAACACTCCGGGTCCACAGAGGCAAAGGAAGCTACCTTGTACTTGGGAGCACTTTGTTCCAACTTCACAAACTGGAACTGAAGAAAGTGCATCAGCATCGCATGAAACAAGAACTGCTGTGCATTTGAGAATCACTGTTTTTTACCCTGTGATTGACAAAATGATTGGAGAGATTGACAGAGGGTTTTCCAAGCATAACCAAACACTGATGGTTGCTATCAATGCTCTCAGACCACAGTCTAACACATTCTTGGACCAGGACAAACTGAGGCCACTTGGAGAGATGTATGACTGTCCAGTTCTGGAAGAGGAACTGGTAGTAGCAAGAAACTAAATTTGTCGGCTGCCAGAAAATGAACGTCCACACGATATGACCAATCTTTATAATGTACTTCCAGAAATCATGTATCCGACGCTACATAAATCACTGCAGATTGCTTTAACAATCCCAGTTAACACATGTGTGTGTAAGCACTCCTTTAGTTCCATGAGTCGCATTAAGACATATCTGAGAAACAAGACAGAAAATGACAGATTGAGTTCACTTGGAATTCTCAACATTCAGACCGAAGAAAGCAGACAACTTGACACTGATGATGTGATTGACGAATTTGCATCCATGACAAACAGAAAGGTTGAGCTACTTCTCCCAAAATCAGCATGATAATTGTAAAACCTGTATGACACTGATATCCAGCAGATCTGCTGGGATAATGGTGTGTCTGGCTGTTCTGGTCTCTCATTTGCTCTGGGGTCCTCCTGCAACCTTCCCAGCAGATCTGCTGGGATAATGGTGTGTCTGGCTGTTCTGGTCTCTCATTTGCTCTGGGGTCCTTCTGCAACCTTCCCAGCAGATCTGCTGGGAGGGTTGAGTGTCTCTAGCTGTTCTGGTCTCTCATTTGCTCTGGCGTCCTCCTGCAACCTTCCCAGCAGATCTGCTGGGATAATGATGTGTCTGGCTGTTCTGGTCTCTCATTTGCTCTGGGGTCCTTCTGCAACCTTCCCAGCAGATCTGCTGGGAGGTTGATGTGTCTAGCTTTTCTGGTCTCTCATTTGCTCTGGGGTCCTCCTGCAACCTTCCCAGCAGATCTGCTGGGACAATGTAATGTCTGGCTGTTCTGGTCTCTCATTTGCTCGGGGTCCTCTGCAGCCTTCCCAGCAGATCTGCTGGGATAATGGTGTGTCTCGGAGGACCAGTAACAGATTGTTCCACATGTACCATATTAAATACATGGCTGATAATTAGGCTTCTCAAACATATTTTTCACCACTAATATGCAGGAAAAGCCACCATTTGAAGAGTAACATTTCAAAAAATTTTCGAGGCATGCCCCGGACCACCTAACTTTGTTAGAATTTTGACTAAAGGGCATCAGCCCCCAACTCTGTACCCTGGTGACGCCCTGTTCAGAAACTATAGTATACACCAAATAGACTAAATAAGTTTAATCCTACACTTTCAGACAACAAAGAGAGAAAGGTACATTCCTGCATACATTTATTTTATGTCCAGAATTAAAAAAATATTGGGAAAAAATATAGACATAATTATTATCATATTAAAGAGAAATGTTCCCTCGATTCAGGTATTCTACTATTTTGTTCAGCTTCGTCTCTGAATGCTAACATCAAACTGGATTTGTTTGTGTCATTAGCTATGATACTGGCAAAGAAAGTAATACTTCTACATTGGCAGGATACAAACTCACCAATTATAAAGAATGGTTAAATATTTAGATGGATAGTGGGAAATTAGAAAATCATTTTTTTATCAGAGAAGGTAAAGAGGTGATGTTTACTAAAATTTGGTTCCCATATTTTAATTACTTTCAAAACATAATTGGAATATCAAATTAAAGTTGATGTCAATATAATAAATAGGAAGAGCTAGTCAAAACTGCTTTCCCTGTATAATGATGATGCAAATGATACCAGAATCTGGTGAAATCATATATGCCTGAAAGTGGGTATCGAACTGAGTACAAAAAAAAAAAAAAGAACACACTTATCACCACTGAATCACTTTATCTATCCTAGCATTATGGCCCTGCAATGCCCTTCCAGCACTTCTGTGACAGTGATGCCCAGCATCATGCTCCATCATGACTAAAGATATCCAGATACTTCTGTCACAGTGGCCAAAGTCACAACTATTTGTAAGGCTTAGTGTCACTTGGTGCACTGTTTCCAAACAGTAAAAATACACATTGTTATCTACAAGGGTGCTACAGAGTCAGCAGGTGGCATTGTACAAAAGCATTGCTGCATGTGCATGTACTACCACAAGTCATTAAGTTAGTCAACACTACAGTAGTTGTTAGCTGGTATACTGCAAGAAGACAGGCTGGTGCACAGTGATGTGTCCATGACTATTCTTTATGCTTCATCACTCGAGATAGTGACCTGACCTTTGTCACCACTATACTCATTTCTCAGACACCTTCCGTAACTACTACCTTATGGCCTCTTTGCCCAGCCATTACCTTCCTCTACAACTGCAAGTTGAGTGTATGACTGAGAAATGATATGGACATGTATTTGGCAAAAGTATCACAGCATTCCACAATTTCACAAAAGCTCATGAAATTCAACTTTAATTACTGATGTTATTTTGGAATCCTTAGCTTTTATAACTTGACCACACTTTGAGCAAGAGATTAAAGAGTTGACACATACAGGTTATCAGGCTGAACCCAGCCATCATTCAGTTAACAAACTAATTTTCTTCCACATTATTCCCTCCCACCTCCTCTGGTGGGGCTGTACCCTATGTCAGCCCTAGCACAACTCCAGTTTTCCCTGAGGCATGAGCAAGCTCCTGGCCCAGCCACAGGGTTGTTGTGTGGTGGAACCCACAATTAACTCTCCTGATTGAGATGCACTGCCAAGTGACAGCTGTCTCAGACATAGTCTGCCTCCCGAGGTGATTTTCTAGGCATGCTTCTGATCCTGGTTAGCAGCATGGCAGCATGACCCTCTGCTGCTGGGCCAAGGGGAGGCCTCAAAGGCTAATATTTAGGGTCAATGAACCTAACAAAATTGATAACATTCAGTTCTACAGTTTTAAAGTTAAAATTCTACTCTTTACATAATTGCAAAATGAAATGCTAAAATTTCTGAAAGTTTGGAGCTTTTTAACTCAACACCATTAAAGAGAGAAATTTGCAATGTGGAACATGTCTGTATGGACCTTGGAAAAGTCATTATACCAAATTCAGTTCAATTTTGAAACATACTTTTAAAATTAGATGGAAATATCAGAAATAACAATGTTGGTGAAATTTTGTGAAATGTTCATGGAAATATTATGAAAATTTGCAGACGTAAAACTGGAATTTCACCAGATGTTCACTGGTGGCAGATAAATTGTACCCTGCCCTAATGGTAAGTAGCATGACATTTTAATTCATTTTTCCTTTTTTACAGGTACAATACTTTTAATCCACCGGACTGGATTAATAGGTACAAAACCTACTTTTTTGCAGCATTTTTTCTTCAAGATGATAGTAAACATGTTTTACAAGGACCTCCCAGTTTCCTTCAAATACCAGTTATGTACTCTGAGATGGTTTGACCATTATTTGAGAAATAAATAATTTAGCTTCGGAGTGCCCTCAGATCTACAGTACATAGAGTCCCAATCTCCTCAGTAGCTGCTACTCTTTTTCACATTTCACATTTCTAAGAAATTCCATGAGTAAGCAATAACACATGACAAGGTGTGCATCAAGCTCAATTGATGCACATCCTGGGTGCATTGTGAGGCAAGAGGCCATATGCCATGTGCCTTCAACCACATAGGAAATGCATTAATTTAGCTTGCTGCACACGTGTGCTACTGAGATTATAAAATGGGTAACTTTAGGTAATAGATCTATAAAAAATAAAAATAAACATATTCAAATTAAAAAAAAGTTTTTGCATACATTTGTAATGAAATAGTTCCTCTACCTGTTCTCATCTGCACTGCCCCCCACATCACAGTCATCACCAGTTTCATTTTATTTCACTTTATTTTACATTTTCAGTGATTGGGGTGTTATTAGGAGTTTGTGATCTGAGGACACGAGGTGTTTGGCAACCTCAGAACTGTTGCTGAAATGCATGTCAAGGCAAGCAAAGACACCTATGGAGAAAAGGAACACTGATGCAGAATTCGGGAGAATTTTAATTTGCACACAGAGAAGACTGTTTTGGGACTCAGTTTAATCATGTGACAAGATCTGTGAGCCATAGAGGCAAAGACAGTCATGAGAAGGACTCCCATTTATGGATGCAGGACTCAGCAGTTCCTACTTGGCAAGGAGCATGGATGTGGAATTTGGCATTTTTTTCTTGGTTTTAACACAGCTGGGACTGGTATGGGACTAAAAGCTATTAAAACAAAAATGATTTATTTCTGTGACAGAATTGCTATGCTGATGTTGCAAGTGCAATTTAGGTGAGAGTTACTCTGTTGTGTTTTGATACATTGTATCATTGTATAGTGAGTTAATAGAAGATCAGTCACAAGAATTACTCGACCTAGTAAGCAGTGGTGAGACAATAGAAACAGATCAGGATAAAGGCAATGGACAGGTAATGGATATGAAACTGGGAGGCAGTATAGCACACTGGTTTAAGGCTCTGAGTTGCAAATCTGATGACATCCAGGAGATCAGACCTGGGTTTGAATCCCACAGCTTCCATTTGCATACTGCATGACCCTGAGCAAGTGACTTAACTTCCCTGTGCTCCCAGGCCGCACCTGTAAAAAGCTTTCACGGTGTACTACTCCAGGTTAAACAACTAAATTAAAAATAAATAAATAAACATAATAAGGACAATAAGAAAGACTTCTAAGAACAGGAGAGTATACTTCACTTAGTTGACAGTGGTGATGCAGAAGTAAAAGATGGGAGTAATGACTTTGTACAAGAAATGGATACAGAACCCTGAAAAGTAAGACACATGTGAACACAGGTGCTCATATTAGGATATTCTGTTACAAATACACCAATTGATATTCCACAAGTGATAATGAAAAGGTAGCATCTTGCAGTTATCAAGGCTAACATAAAGACATCTAGGATATGGTACCAAATATCATAAAACCCTCAGAAAATAAACAGGTAGCATTGATTCAAGTGAGGATAAACAATGTGGCAAGTCAGTAAGAAGAAAAATAATAAATGACTTTAAGATTTACAAAAACTGGAAGATATTGGGTGTGAGACAATATACTCAGAAATGTTACCTGTACCAAGATCTGTCAGAGGTAGTGACAACAAAATAAAGAGAATAAATAATTGGCTACTGATATGGAATTTTGAAAGCAACATAGAGTGCACAAAAACAGGATATTTTTGGTGATAATAATGATATGTTCTGTCAAGATGGTTTGCACCTCAGTAGAAGAGGTGGCAAAACATTGAGAAGTATCTTCTTCGACCACATAAATGACAATAAAAATAAATCTTTAAAGTAATGGAAAAGGGAAGAATGGGGAAGCCCAAATAGTGAGGGGTAGTGTAAAAGCTACAGTGTGATCATATCATTAAATAAAGATGGATTAATAATATTGATTGCAAATGCAAGAAGCCTTAATATCACAAGGAAAACCAAATTGGAGATCCTTCTTGAGAAAAAAATATTGATCTAGCAGCAATAATTGAAACCTGGTGGTTGGAACAGACATGCTGGAATAGGAATATAGAAGGGTATAAATTATTTTACAAGGATAGAAAAGATAGAAAGGGTGGAAGCGTAGCTCTGTATGTAAAGGAGAATATCTTATAGAACAATCTAACCAACTTTATACATGATGAGACAAACAGTGAAATATTATGGATTGAAATCTCCAGACATCATAACAAAAGCTAACACTAGAGTGTGCTATGAGGCCACCAGACACTAATGTAAGTGATTACTCAGATATCCTGAAAATATATTGAACATCGCACAATGTAAGGAAACACTATTAATGGGAGATCTTAGTCTATCAGGCATAAACTAGAAATACCTCGCTGTATCAAATTCAAGTGAGCAGATGTTCATAGATCACCTAATAAAGGATGGACTACATCAGTTAGTTGACAAACCTACTAGGATCAGCAATATCTTGGACCTAGTAATAACCAATAGCAATGATGATATAAATAACATTTAAATCATAGATCCCCTTGGAAATAGTGACAATAATATGGTTATATTTTGCATGCAGAACCTGACTAAAAGAATTAAGGGCAAAACAGTTACAAAAAAAGTTACAACTGGACAAATGTCAATATCATTAAGGAGGCACTTCAGGAGTGGAATTGGAAGAAGTGGGTAGAACTCTCAGTGTAGAACAATTCTGGATGGAGCTAAAAAACAGAATACTAAAATTAGAAAAAATATACATAACGGATAAACCACTTTACAATGTAAAAGGTATACACTCAAAAAATTAGGAAACAGTTGAGTAAAAAAAGAGCAGCTTTTAAAGCAAAGAAAAGGGATAATAGTACCTACAATATTGAGAAATACAAGAGTGAACTAAGAGCAAAAGGTGATCAGAGAGAGCAGATACAACTGGAGTTTAAAATAGCTCATATGAAAGACAATGGAAAAACTTTCTATGCCTATGTCAACAATAAATCAGTTCATAGATCTGTTGGGCCAATACTTGAAGGATCAATTGAAATTGCAGATGATAAACACATGGCTGAGTTTGTAACTACTTTTGCTCCACCTATCACACATCTGGTGATATAATGGCAGGCACTAATACTGCAGCAGATAACAGATTGGATAATGGGAATAAAAGTATAACTACAACTGAGGTTATGAACCTTTTAAACAAAATACACATTAATAAATCATTAGGTCCTGACGGACTGCACCCTAGGCTACTGAATTATATTGGGATGTGGCTGGTGGGGCCTTCAACCTTTCAATTTAATAGCTCTCTTGAAACTGGTGAGGTGCCCAGTGATTGGAGAGGGTAGTAGTGATCCCATTTTTTTTAAGAACGGAAACAGATATACTACATTTAACTATAGGCCTAGAAGCTTGACATCAATTTTGGGCAAAACTATGGATACCATTATAAAAATAAAATTTGAGGATGATATGAAAACATAAAGCATCATAGATTCAACCCAGAATGGATTCCATAAGAATTGAACATGCCTAACAAATACCCTGGCATTTTATGAAAAGGTGAGCAATGCTCTGGAACAAAACTGCCCTGTGGACATAATCTATTTCAATTTCCAGAAGGTCCTTGACAAGGTGCTCTACAATATACTTACCAAAAAACTCTGTGATACAAGAATTGACAATAAACTAATGAAGTGTATATCAAATTGGTTGGCTTGGAGAACACAGAGGGTTATGATAAGAGGTGCGTTGTCAAATCCAGGAGTGGCGACCAGTGGAGCCCTACAGGAGTTGGTGTTGGGATCAGTCCTGTTTACATTTTGTATAGCAGACTTAAATAAATGGACAAAATGCTGGGTGGTAAAATTTGCAGACAACACCAAAATGAGAGCAGTAATAAGCACAAGTCAACAAATAGACCAACTAGTAAAGGATCTGCAAACAGTTGAATTATTGGCACAAAAATGAAATGACCTTTAGTACAGAAAAGTATGTTGTCATGAACTTAGGCATAACAAATAAAACATCAAATACAAGTTAAATGGTAGCACATTAAAGACAGTAAATAATGCAAGAAACATTGGGATTTTAATAAATAATGACCTTAGTTTTAGTAAGCACTGCACTGAATTTATTACAACAAAACAGGATTTTGGGCTTCATCTGAAGGGCTTTCTTATGCAGAAGTAGAGGCTGTGTGGTACCACTGTACAACACTTATATCAGACCCCACCTTGACTACTGTACCCCACAATGGTGCCCCTGCCTAGAAGTGACATTGTAAATCTGGAGAAGGTTCAGCACAGAACTACCAAAATGATTTCAGGACTAAAAGACAACCCCACGAGACTAGACTGAAGTATCTTAGGCTATATATATATATATATATATATATATACACACTGGAGGCAATGTTGATTAAAGCAGGCTTGCTCCAGATGTTTAAAATCTTAGGTGATAAAAACACATGAACTGTCTGGAGCTGGAATATAATATGAATGATATATACCTCAAGAGCCATAGTAAACAAATCAAGGTACAGCTCTCCAAGAAAAATATCAGGAGAAGCTTCTTTAACCAAAGAGCAGTTTAAATATGGAACATTTTTCCAAAAGAAATGCTGCAGCAGACTCCCTTTGGGATTTTTAAGATGAAACTGGATGATTATCTGTTAAATATCCACCATACAAAATGGTCACATGAGAAGGGAGACAGACTAGATGGGCTTCAGCCTTTTTCTATCTTATCTGCAAGTATGGAACCAAGTACTGCAATTAAAGAGAAAACAAAGGGGAAATGACTGACAAATTGTTTATAGAAACTCTGAGCTGGTGTAATGATTTATATTCTGGTTAAATGCCAGAATGATTGTGCATTGTGGTCTCTTAATGCATGGTCACTTGACTGCTTTTAGACAACTGAGTTTATCAGTTTTTTAGACCGATTTTATAACATCAGTGATATCCTTCTATGCTATTGGACCGAATGGCCTGGAATGGTTGTTACTGATGTCATAGACTGTCCAGGCAGTATAAAAAGAGAGAACAGCAACTTCTGAGGAGAGAGGGATTCAGTGTAATAACAAAGACAAAGAATGAGATTATTATTTTAAATAAACTAGTCAAGCTATATCTGCATGTTGAATAGACACTAAAAGAAAAACAGGAGAGCACCTAGAGTTGTTAAAAACTGTTTCCTGTCACCTTTAGTGTTTATCACCATTGTCTTCACAGGTTCTGATGCAGTCTGATGTTCCCTCCTCTTCCTCCCTCCTCCTCCTCCTCCTCCTGCCATGAGCCATCATGTTGTAGTGCAGGTTCCTCTTCCTCCTTGGCACTGTTGTGTTTTCTTTGGGAAATAACTATCACAAAAGTGACAGTAAGTAGTATTATGTTTTAATTGCTATTCCTCTTCATCTTTTCCAGGTAACTTCAATCCGCTAAACTGGATGGACTAGGACAGAACAGATTGGATTTACAGCCTTGTAAAAATGCTTTTCACCATTGGCTTCACAGGTTTTGATGCTACCTGATACCTCCTCCTTTTCCTCCTTTTACCATGTGCCATCATGCTGCAGTGTGGTTCCTATTCTTTCTGGGCACTGTCATGCTTTTTTTCAGGGCATGGCCATCACTAAACAGTTGCAGCTGCCTTTTCTTCTTTCTCTAACTGAGTGCCATTCTGCCTGCATGTTCTCACTGGTCACTTGTGCTTTCTTTAGAGCATGGCTATCAAATGATGAACACTTTGCTTCCACTGTTCCTCCTACTCCTATGTGTGTTATGTTGTGCACTTTCTTCAGGGCATGGCTACCCTTAGACAGTGTCTTCTGCCTCCTCCATCAGCTGAGTACCATGTTGTCTGCAGGTTACACATAAAAGAAAGAAAATGATTGTTACTACCTGGTACCACCACATAGGGGTATCAGGAATCTTAGATGAAGGAAACAAAAAGTGGCACACTCAAAGCAATAGATGCTTTCTAATATTTCTCCATGAAAGTACATAAAAAAAGAGATAAGGACTGCAGGCAAGACCCACTAACACTTGATGACAGGCTGTGTGAGTTATGCCTGCTTCCTTACCACTATTTGTGTATTTATACAGATAAATAATTGTTTGTAGACATATATTGCTCTGAGTTGGGCTACTTTTTGTTTACTCTGTCTGCATATCATTGGGCATTGTCACACTTTCTTCTAGGCATCATTAGATGGACACGGTTGCTTGCCCCTCCTTCTCCTCTCTACTTCTGCATGCCATGCTGGGTGTATTCTCCATGGCATGGCCATCATTAGACAGACATAGCTGCCTTCTCCTGTTCCTCCAGCTGAGGGCCATGCTATCTATGTGTTACCAGTGGACACTGTTATGCTTTCTTCAATGCACAGCCATCACAGGAGGGATGCTGCTGCCTCTTCCTCATGCAGCTGAGTGCCATGCTGATTGCTTTTTCCCACTAGACACTGTCATGTCTTCTTCAGGGCATATTCATTACTAAACAGAATCTCTTGATTCCTCTTCCTCCTCCATGTGCCATACTGTGTGCTTTCTTAAAAGCATAGCCATTGCTAGATAGATGCTGCTGCTTCATCTTCCACCTCACACTGCTGTGTGTCATGCTGTGAGTTCTTCCTAGACACTGTCATGCTTTATTCAGGGCATGGACATTATCAGATTTCCTTTCCTTCTCCAGTTGTAATCCTCCTCCTCACTATCAAGTTTGTAGGAATATTAACAGTGAATCCACTTCACGAGGTTCTTCACAAAGTCCAACCTGCAGATTTTGTTACCAAGGAGAAAACTCCACAAAGCTTTACACAGTGTATAGTGACCAACTTCACTGGAACCTTGCTGTCAAGGTGTAAATTTGCTGCATCCCTGGATATGAGACCTTTGTATAATCAGAAGATGAAAAGGACAAGACTGAACTTTTAATCAAGAATTTCTAAGATTTTTGCACTCCTAAGTAAAATATCACATGAGAGCACCAAAGCTTCCACACAAGTGTTCAGAAATGAAATTAAATCTTTGACCAGTTCCTGACAGACATAAGATCCTCTCAAAATATCATCTGTATTAGTATTTATTAACTAGGATCATCTGTGGCAGATAAGTTGTTGCCATAGAATGTGATAATACTTGGCAGAGACTGTGGCATGAAGTAATTCAATGCTGCAAAAGCAGCTGAGATTTATGCAGTAGAAAACATTCTGTTTAGAGCATTTGAAAGCCTCCATAAAAATGAGATAGTCTACATTAATGAAACCAGGAAATGGACACCAGAAGTCTGCCTTTTGCACACCTGTGAGTTCAGCCAAGTCAATAATTAAAGTGAAAGAAATGCTGGAATTATCAAACACTGCACATACCCTGGCTTCAGGAATGGACTTGGGTCATTTGGGGGTTGGCCGAGGGAGGTAAGGATTGAACATCTGGAGGACTGCTCTCTTTTCTTGGGGGGGGTTTGTGCTGCATGCATCAGCACAGCAAGAAGGGGTTCAGTCTGCACCTAGGGTGCTTGGCTGCCTCTGTGGAGATGGAGATAGCTGCTGTGCCCATTGCACGAGCGTGGGCATGGGGGAAAAAAGAAACAGAGGAAAATACCAGGACTCGGCATGACCCATGATGGCCCCAATGGGCCGGAGGATGTAACCCTCCAAGGGAGGGGGGGTTGTAGCCCCTGCAGGGTCTGTGGAGGTGGTAAAATAATGCTGTGATAAAAAAAAAACACTGCACATAAGTACTGTGGGGGTAACTATAAAACAGAGTACATCAATGTTCATTCTATGGGAAAACATGCAAAAATGCAATGGCAGGAATCACTTTGATAATGTCTGTAAAAGAGTGAAATGCATGGCACTGCCAGTACTACAAAAAATGAAAGTAACAGGGAATGAGAAAAACTTTTCATTGCTACTGTGATGCAGAAGGATTAACAAGAATCAAGGTATGTGGACCACTAAACAAATTAGCAGAGTGTAAAATTTAAAATAGACACCGGTGCATCAGCTAGTTTGATCCCAGAAACAGTACACAGGGACATCAGTAAAAATGGCCAGAATGTAGGTATGATAAAGGCACGTGCTAGACATTTGGCTGATGGTTGTACTCAAATATCTATAAAAGGCTAATGTATTGTAACATGGAAACACAAAAGCAAGTCAGCTGTACGTAATTTTCTATGAGCGGAGTTTAGTATGAACCAGTCATGGGGCTCAAGTGAGCATAGGGCTAGTGAAGTTAATAGTGAGCATGGACAATGATCAGGATGATTTATTTGTTGTTAATTTATAATTTTCAACCAGGAAAGGCACACTAAACTGTGATGGTAGATTGAGGGGGGAGGGGAGGTAAATGGCCCTGTTTTATTGACAGGCCATTACACTGGGAACTTCCCTACTGTTCTTCGAATATAAGAAAGAGTAAGTATGGATGACCTTGAAGAATTTACAAAGTAAGTGGAGAAATATAGAATGTATTAGATTTAAGAATAGACATAGGGGGTTACATGTTATAATAAGTATGTATTAGGTTTATTTGTTCAATTTTTGAATACCAGAAGATGTTATTGCCTACTTAAGTTTAGGAAGGAACTAGTTATGTTATGTAAATGTATTCAATTTGTTTTGCACCTCCATACCCCTGACCAGCTCTCCTTCAGGCCACCTAGGATCCAGCTGTCTCCCCCACCACCAACTTCCATCCCATATTGCAGCCCCTGGGAAACCCAATGTTTCCCATTGTTGAGCAGGTCCCCCTTCCAGGAAAAGAGCCCGAAAGGGCACATTTTTATTGACCCAGGTGATGCTGGGTCGGTCCGGCTGCCTGAGCTTCTATGGCAGTGAGGGACTGGCGACCATCATCACGCTGGACTAGGGGCCATTTTCCTGTTATTCTTGGGAGCGTGATGTGCCACATGACATCAAGGAATGAGCAACGTCCACCACATTTCCATCTTGCAGTGTGGCCCGACTTGTTGCTGTGTCCCAGGTCTCCACAGGGGCCAGCAAATGTCAACTGCAAACCCCTTCCTCCCAGGAGAAGGTGAGCCATCATTGGATGCTCAAGCCATCTCCCCGGCCGACTCTCGACACCCAGGTCTGTTCCCAAACCTGGTCCATTACGCCGAGAAAATCCAACCACTGTGCCAGTGGGCCAGCTATTCGGTGTTTTCAATATCGCTGATGATGTAATTTTGAATTGTTGTAATAACTTCTTCCTCCAAATAAAAGTCCCTGCTCTTCTTCAGTTAGTGCCATTGGATACTGTATTTAACTTCCACCTGGACAGGGAGTGAAGATGGTCAGAAGGACCTTGATTTAATGTCTCATCCAAGGACAGCTATGATGTGTGATAAAATTCAGTTATGTTTCCCAAGGGATTGGCTGTCTCACAGATCATACTTCATTGAGATGGATCACCATGTGCAACCAGTAGTGCATCAACCGAGAACATACTAGACATTATGAGATATATGGAAGACTAAATTCTTTCAAATGGAAGAAACCAATTTCATTAGTAAAGTAGACAAACCTACGGGGGGAAGGGAAAGGGAAATTGTTTAACCACGAAAGGCACACTAAGCCAAAGCTTGTTTCCATATGTGACCTGGGAGCACAAGGAAGTTAAGTGACTTGCTTAGGGTCACACAGTATGCATGTGTGGGCTGTGGGATTCAAACCCAGAATGGATTAGCTTAATTATTGTATTTGAGAAACTGAATGGCACTTTAACGGTATGCCTTGATCTGGGAGACTTGAATAGAGCTATACTTAGAGAGCAGTTCTAAATACCAACAGTAGAGAATATAAGTAAGCTGGCTGTGGTAGCATATTACAGCATTCTAGATGCCAGCTGTTGGTACTGGAAAATTCCATTAACAGAAGAGTCAACATACTTAGTCACCTTTAACACTCCGGTTGGAAGGTATAATTACTTAAGAATATAGTTGTACTTTGCAGACTGTTCACATTCCGACAGAAGGGAATTTTGTGGAATTTCAGAAAATTCTGTACAGTTTTATGGGTAGCAACATTTTGACATTTTGCATGTGACATGGTTGTCACAAATTAATAATGTGATGTTTTCATAAACTGTAGCATGTTTTCCTCAATCCTTGGAAAAGGATTCTGCAGTTTATATGATCCATGGAATATTATTTTGAGGTTCACATGGAAATGCTTTTCAGAATTTGATGTAATAAAAAGAAATTCAAAAAGCATGTCAGAAGCAGAATTGCCATTCCACATGAATTCTTCTGGTGGAATTCTTCATTATCTCAACCCAAGACTACAGTGTGTAATTAACAGTGCAGAGGAGGTATTTTACAAGTGAATCAATCAGATCTTTAATGACCTGGAAGGAGTGGCAGTCCATATTGATGACAGAAATATGAATTTGTCAGCAGATGAGGACCACTAGCCACCCAGTCCTTCCATTTTTCCCTAGTGCACAGTATCACCTGTGCACACAGTGTAGACCCTACTTAATCTCTGGCTTTTCTCCCTCCCCACGATGACTTAGTTTTCTGTAAAGCAGGGAAGAACATGATCTAAGACTAAATAAAGTTTTGGACAGAGCAATGCAGGCCAGCCTGAACTAAAATGCACAAAAAGAGCAAAACTGGTACCCACAAGATGAAATACTTGGGACATATTTTGAGTCATAAAGGTATAAACCCAGGCCAATCCAAAGTACAAGCAATTGAAGAGATGGAGATTCCTAAAGGCAGAAAAGAACTATAAGCATTCCTGATTATGGTTACACATTTAATCAAATTCATACCTAATTTGTCATAAAAAACAGCAGTCTTTTGGGAACTACAGCAGAAAAACAGTGAAAAGCACTGTTAGAAAAGTTATGATGAGGCAGTCAGCAAACAAAAGAAAATGCTTATTGATAGATGAGATGAAGTTCTAAAGTGCTATGAAGTAACTAAACCAGTAAAGCAACTAGATACATCAAACTCAGGACTGGGAGTAATGCTGTTACAGAATGATTTTGCAGTGGCTTATTTCTCAAAGGCCCTGCCTAAAGCACAAGGAAACTATGCCCAAATAGAAAAAAATAATCTCTACATATTGTGCACAGTCATAAAAAATGTCATCACTTCATATATGGATAGGAGACAGAAACTGAGACCGATCACACACAGCTTATGTCCATAGTCACTAAACCTCCTGCTAGTGCCACACCAAGAATAGAATTACTACTGAAAATACAGCCATAACATATTAATCTAAAATGGAAGTCAGGCAAGGAGACAGATGTGGCAAACACCACAGGGCCAATTCTAAAGCATTGGCACAAGTCGCATAAAAGGTGACTTGCACCAACGCGCTGTGGCATGGACCCTGTGGTCTTTTCAAGAAGAGGCAGAGTCTCCGTGACTAAGTCCTGTAACTTGCAACATGCAGATAGGTATGTCAACTGAAGGGCGTACCGAGGGGCATGTCACAAGTCAACACCCCCCCAGCAAGCGTAAGTGCCCCCAAATCCCTGCAGGGCAGCTGTGTCCCTCCCATCCATTCCCTGACCCGATATGGTGCCACAACAGTGTAAATATTACAACCACTGAGATCACTAGTAGTCCAGTGGCCCCCCCACCACCTCACCCAGCAGTGCCAGTCACCCCCCACCAATCCCCAGTCGGCGACTGGCACAGCCCACCTCTCACCTCCATGGCCAGCCACCGACTGAGCTCCAGCATTATCACTTACTGTATAGATGCACTCAGGGAATGAATACTCATTTCATTTCTAAGTATGTCTATGCAATGCTTTCATCTGTGAGCTCAATCAGCTTCTTCTAATCCTCGACAGAGCAAACTTGTATGCCAATCACTAGCTGGAATAATAAGGTAACTAACCACTACTGAAAATGAAGCAAACCACTGAATCTCAAGAATCTCAAAATTCTTTGTTACACAGTTGCGCTTCTCACTCTCAATCAAAACTATAGGAAGAACACAACTACCCTCTAAACTCTTTAATATAAGGTTAGGAGTCATGATATGTGGGCTGCTCAGTAGGCTATTGAGGGTTGGGGGTTCTAGGGGCTGAGGGTGTGAGATGCCCAGCTGGGCACATCTGCTGTGGGGATCGGGGCTGGGGGTTGTGGGCTGCCCCTGTGGGGCACCAATGGGGTGTTCTGGTCATGGGGAAATCCTGGAGTGGGTGCAGCAGGTCTCCATAACCCCCAGAGGACATATGTACAATACGCCAGCTAAATGCTGGTGTAACTTATATTGCTGGTTCTCCACCGGGGGTTCTTATAGAATTCTGACATTGGGGACTTTGTTGCTTTCCTACTAGAATAGGGCACAACTGCTGCATAAACCCCTTAGTGCCACGTTGCAGGGTGTTTATGATGCAATTGCTGGGTAACTGCTTTTTGGTGCATGTAGAATCCCTCACGTCACAACTGCTGGCATAACTTGCTACTTGCACCATTCTTTTTGGCACAAGTACTGTTACACATAACCCCTTGTTCCTCTGCTATATATGTACCTGACTCTATTTTTTTGATTGTACCATACACACCTCTGAATCACTCGATGTAGTAGTACTGTACAATGCCACTGTATTTAGTCCATGTACTATCATCCTCTGTACCTGTCTTTGTTCTCTGTGTGACTTGGAGCCTTTGTAAATGAGTCCCTGACTCAAAGGGTTGTAATTCTTAGACTTTAAATAAATGAACAAAAATACACCAGGCGTAACTCTTTTAGAATTGAGCCCATGTCTAGAGTGCATCTTAAGGATGTATAGCATGACCCAAATACTGATCAAGCAATATACAGATGAGAACAGTGTAGTAAACAATCTACCAGCGAGGAAGGAAAACATACCTAAGATTGTACTAGAGACAAGCAAAGATGTAGAACCGATGACACTGAAAAATGGATCACTAATGGATGGCTTGTAACTAGAAAAGAAAGTAGTTCTACATGATGACTGAAACATCTGATATCAGCTGTGCGAATTCGATGGCCTGCTACTGAATTATGGCGAAACTATAATTTTGTATTCCAGGAGAGAAGAGAGAGAGGAGATAATGAAAAGAATACACATGGTACACCTGGGAATACAGAAATTTAAACAATGTGCTTGAGAGGTCATGTACTTTTAATGTTCAGGTGCTTTATCTGTCTGTATCACAGAACCCAAACAGATTCTCATGAAAGAGACTTGACTACAGTGTCTAGTAACTGGGGTGATTTTTCAATGTATGTTGACATTTCCCTATTATGAAAGAGCTCCTCAGTAATCAGAAATTCTAAATTTATTCTGGCAAGGTGTGGAATTACAGAAGAAATGCTATCTGATAATGAAACCCAATTTCACAGCAAGGAATGTTGCAATGTTGCAAACAAGTGAGAGTTCAAACACTTAACGGAGCCCCCAAGATACCCCTAAGCAAATGGTCTTGTAGAAAAGACAGTATGATCAGCAAACATACTAGTAGATGAAGCTAAGGAAAGGAAAGGAAGTGAGCCATATCTCAGCATTCTAGAATATCACAACTCTCCAGTAGGAGATGGGCTCTCCAGCACAAATGTTAATAAACTGAAGACTCAAGTCAAAATGGCCTACACCTCTTGAATATAGAACCCACAAATATATGTAAAACTATTTGAAATAAAGCAAAACATACAAATGAATAAAGGAAATCTTAAAATGTACTTATTCTAGGCTGCCAAATCACTTCTGAATTCCTTTGTAGGAGATTCTGTCAGAGGTTTAAGTCATGCACAGAGGAACTGGAGAATAGCTGTGATTACAGGCAAGACTGAAATCCCATCAGTCATGTTTTGTGAAAACAACAGAAGGCAGACTGTTACAGTGGAATCGCAGACATTGACTTGATGAAAACTTGGGACAGTTTGTTAACTACCAGCAGTTGCCTCCTTTGACCAACAAGATAATAAGGAGTGGACTCCAGCAGAAAATGAGGGACTACCAACCAGACCTTTACTGGCAACAAAGATGAACAATGATTACAAAGCCCCTCTGTCCCATTTTCTCTTTCCCTCTTCATTGTTGAACAATGTCCTTTTAGATCTAGATATATACGGATAAACTGCAGATATTAACTTTCTGATCCAGATAATCAGGCAAAGTGGGTTATGAGCTATCATTCAATTTCAATAAAATATCTCCCCTTGTTGTTGACACCTACCTGTTACCTCCTTAACCATAGCAGCTAGACTGATCACAGGCAACCATTCAGTCTCTTCTGGTAATGCAGCTGCTTTAGTCTGAGCTATTGCTTCATATTCTTTCTCAATTCTTCTCTTCCTAATATCTATTGTGAAATATTATGCCTCTCAATCTAGTATGCAAAGAGAAAGAGAATTAGACAGAGGAAATGAGGTAGCGCTATAGAAAGAGAGAGGCTGAGGTGTGACAGGCAGCATTATATCATACCCGTAGAAGCAACTTCTGAGATCAAGCAGGTGCAGAAAATGTCCACTCATTTTTGCTGATCAAGAGATTAGAGTTGCACATTTAAATTATACAAAAGATTGGAACAGGTTGACCTTTGCACATTTTACCATTTTCTGATTAAATCAAACTTATGGGCAAATTTGTAAACTGAAATTGGACCTGGATTGACTTGAGACAACCAAATGTCAGTAGGCAGCATGCTCACCTCTGGGTCAGAAGATCAGAAGGTCATGGGTTATAGCACCACACCAGGTACTTGGGGGTAATACCCATAGCTTACAATGTAGTGCCTCAAGTCAAAATGGCTTACACCTCTTGGATATTGGAACTACAAACACATGCAAAACCATCTGACATAAAGCAAGAGACACAAATGAATAATGGAAATCTTAAAATGTACCTCACCTAGGGTACAAATTCACTTCTGAATTTCTTTGTAGAAGACTATGTAAGAGTTCAAAGCCAAGAGGATAGCAAAAGGGGGACAGCTGAGGTTATTTTTTTATTTAGTTTTGATAACCAGGTAGGCCAACTGAGCCCCGAAGGTCCCTTTTTCAGGGCAACCCGAAATTAGTTACACAGTAGGAACATTTTACATATTACATATTACATATAGAGCATACAGTATAGTTGGACCGCTTTGGTTTACATTTGGTCAGTACACCGTGAGGTTTCAAAGACACAGTATATAGGCAAACCAAAACATCACATTTCATATATTGTGAAAACATCATAAAGCAGACTGTTACAGTGGATCTGAACCACTTGATGAAAGTGGGAGACAGTTTGCTACCATCAGCAGTTGCCTCCTTGACCCACAAGATGACGAGGAGGGGACTCCAGCAGAAATTGAAGGAAAACTGAACAGACCATTGCTGACAACAAAAGTGAACATAATGACTACAAAGCCCCTTCATCTTATTTTCTCTTTCCCTCTTCATTGTTCAGTAGTATCCTTTTAGACCTGGATAGTAAATGGATAAGATGCAGATGTTATCTTTCTGACACAGATAATCTGGCAAAGCAAGTTATGGACTATTCACTCAGTTCCCAATGTAAGACCCTCCTTGCTGTTGCTCACAAATGCCCACTACTACCTTAAACCTTCCAGCTAGTTTGATCACAGGTGACCATCCACATTCTTCTAATACTGTAGCTGCTTCAGTCTGAGCTGCTGCTTCATCTCCTTTATCAGTTCTTCTATTCTATTTATCCATAATGAAATATGAAACTCAATCTAGTACAGAGAGAGAGAGAGAGGGGGGCAAACAGAGGAAGGGAAGGAGAAAGAAATTGAGAGAGAGAGATAGAGAGAAGCTGAAGTGTGACAAGCAGAAGTATGTTATACCTGTAATTAACAAGTGCTGAAAATGTCCCCTAATTATTGATAATCAAGACATTAGAGCTGTGCATTTAAGTTCTATAAAGGAATGGAACAGTATGACCTTGGCCCATTTGACCACTTTCTGATCAGATTGATCTTGTGTGCAAAATTGTAAACCTACGTTGGACCTAGTTTGACTTGAGACAATCAAGTGTCAGTAGGTAGCAGGCTTATCTCTGGGCCAGAAAATCAGATGATTGTGGGTTGTGGATAACGACATAAACAGAGGAACTGCTAGCAATGCAGATGCTTAAGCTTCAGCAAGGTGGCCAGGTGCATAGAGTGAGTGAGCGAATCGAGCACAGAAAGCATTACTAGCAATGAGTCAGTGGCAGTACTTTTGCAGAAGTGCTAGCGTCCAAGATCATGTCAGAGAAAGTCTGACTGACTGGGAGAAAATTTCCCACTTCTGGACTGATTGGAGGAGTTGTGGTGGGTCAGGTGGTTGACTCTGGCCCATGATAGAGATCATGTTAGTGGTTGTCGGGACTCAGTGTTTGGTCAGTAAAAGTGTGTGTTGGGGTTGGGGTAGGAAGGGGATTGTCACAGGGCAGAAGGTGATGAATCTGAGAAGTTTTTCAAAAGGTTTTAAAGCAGTAGTTCAATGGACCTCATTACAAAAATGAGATGTGCTGTTTGTACGCAGTGCTGGCTTAAGCCAGTGTTCCAGTTTCTAGCTATGTTAGCCTTTTCTGTTTTTTACTGCAGTTCGTTTTAAATATTTGTCTTAGAAAGTAATTAATACACACAAATAAATTACTCATCAGCCATTGTGGTAATCTGTACAATGCCTTTTGGAACATGCTTTAAGCTTTGCGTTGGTGTTCGATATTGAGTCACCAGCGAGAAAACATGAAAGCAGTATCAGTGCCTGAGACTGTCAGGAAGTCTGAGGTACCAGATTTTTTTTTTGAAAGTTGATGGGGTACAAATAGTTTAAAAATGAACAGATATTGGTCCTTGTTGACTGCATGGACGCTCAGTATTTATACATTTCAATGTCTGGGTTGATTCTCCATATGCTCAAACCTGTGCTTCACCTTTGTATTGTCTTTTGCAACATATACTGTTGTATCTGCCCCTTAGTTTGCCATAAGTGTCAGTTAGAAAACAAACTGCTAAGATAATAAATCAGATTCGTTCTATGTCTACAATGTTAGCCAGCTATAACACTCACAAGCAGTTGTAAATAAAGTAATATATTATACTCAACCAAGCATGTTACAGTAAATCACAGATCATATATATTGACTGATTTGCTTCACTTTCTGCTTCAAAGTTTTTTTTTCTTGGCACGATTCGTTGTCCTTGTTGCTTATGCATTCAGCTTGTTTTGTTTGCTTGAGTGCCGCCATGAGTTACCCCGATAACTGAGATATTTTAATCACTTCCATTTTATGTGTGTGTGTGTGTGTGTGTGTGTGTGTGTGTGTGTGTGTGACTGTGAGAGAGACAGAGCAGCACAATATCAGGAGAGAAATGCTGTCTTAGCCACCATTTTAAAATTAATTCTCTTTCCTCTTCCTCTTTCTCAACCTGAATCTGCCCAGTTGGGTTGGTTATCAGTTGTTTTGGGGTATATTTTCGTGTGCTGTGGGCTGAGCAGTGTTGTGGAGCAGGGATGAGGGCAAGCTGAGCAGTGATGTGGTTATGGAGCAGGGCTTGGTAGGGGTGCAGGTACTGTATGGATGTGGGGCTCAGAATCCTGTTGACATTAGCCAGTGCTGGGATAAGCAAAGGGATACATACTGATAAATATGGGAGTCATTTAAATATTTTTTTTGGTGTTTCAGTTATTTTTAGCATGCACTGATCTGAATTCACTAAAGGGATGTGGACACTGAATAACTGGAGTGCAGACTATCTTTCTGAATACTTATTTAGCAACAGAACTGCAGACAGTGAAATCATTCAAGATTGCTCATGGTAATAAAGAATGTAGTGCACAGCCCAGCTCAAGGTAATGAGTTCAATCTGATTATTCAGGAATAGCTTCTTGCCATTACATGTTAATTTTATGAAGTAAACACCGTATGATATCAGAAAAAAACACAAAAACACTGCAAAAATTGCAAAACTTTTGGGGGACCTAGAGCGTCCCAACCCCTGACCATTTTACTGAAATTTAGGCACCCCTATATTAAAGCTTCTTGAACCACTCCTGGTTCAAATGACTGACCCATAAAAGTATAAAAACAACTAAATAATCTTCTTTCAAACATTATCAATGGGTATACATGGCTAGATACAAAAAAATGGTAAAAACATGTGATAATGCATACTGTTTTTGTTTTGACATGGTCAGGATTTCCATTTATTTACTTTAAAATTCCAAATTTTTCCATTTTTGTCTCTATGCTTAGTGTGTCAGATCTCCGGGCCAAATTTTACTCCAAAGATTCTTACTGGGTGTCTTGAGATCTTGATCCCTACAAAGATAGCTCTGGGGGGCTCTCTAATTGTCGATTCACACTTTTTTCTAGGGTTGATGCTAGTTCCTGACACCTCAGAAAGGAGTCTAAGATGTTTAAGGTCTCAAGCTCTGACTGTTCATCATACATAAAGGCATATGTCATCTGCATATGCAATAACCAAAGGGAGAACTGCTCAACACACATGTAATTCCCTTTATGCATTTATTTTCTATAATCCCTTCTAGTACTGGATCTATCAAACACATATAAAAGGTGGCTCAGTGAACAGCCTTGACCTAACCCTTTTCTGATCCTAGTTTCTGTGCCAAAATAACCATTACAAAATGAACTGTCACCATCATGTTATATAACCCATAGCTCCAGTATGCAAATTGTTGTGGTATTCCTTGAGTTAAAACAGAAAATAAATATGAGTGCCAGACTTTATGAAGGGTTAAGCTGGGCACAACATCAGAGGAAAGAGACCTACAGTAGGAGTCAGCATTAGTGACCCCCTAAACAACCAAAGCCAATGTAACAGGACCTTCAGCAAAGCTAATAGGATGTTCAGATGCATCAGAAGAGTGTCTGACAGCAGAAAGCAGCAGGTACTGTTGCCATTGTATAGGCTGCAGGTGAGGCCACACCTGGAGTACTGTGCCTTGTTCTGGAGTCCCACCTAAAAAGGACAGGCACAGGCTAAAGAAGGTACAATGCATGGTAACCAAGATGATTCAGGGCCCAAAGGACAGATCCAATGAGTATCGCTAAGGGCACTAAACATGTATTCACTCAAAACTAGATGAAAGAGGAGGATATGATAAAGACCTTCATGTTCCTGAAATGAAATAACAAGGTGAACTGTGTGGAACTACTCAACAGGAGCAGACAAGCTAGGACATGGGGTCATGAGTGGAGGTTAATGGGGGAAAGTTTAAAAAGGATGTGAAGAAATATTATTTTACAGAAAGAGGGGGTAGAGACGTGGAATGTTCTTTCAGCAGAGGTGATGGGTGCCACAACCATAAATGGTTTCAAACACAGCTGGGATAGAGTCAATGGTATAGTAGCTAATTAGCAGGAAGATGGAGGTGGAAACATGGAGAACAAAAGGGGAAACAGTGTAATCAAAGCCCCAACAGAGACAACAGGTTCTGGAGTGTAATAAGGTAATATAGACAGACTGGATGGACCATCAGTCTTTTTCTGCCATCATCATCTATGTTTCCATGTTTATTAAATGCCTTACTTTGACCAGTTGATAAAATAAAACTATCTCATGTACCTGCTAAACATCTTGCCATGATTTTACTCAGAAGATGCAGATTATCATAAATGTTCCTGTTAGGAATGGAGCATGTTTGGACTGGTTCAATGAGATGCCTAGCCAGCAACACAAGCCTCCTACACTGCAATTCTGATAAGATTTAAAACTGAAATTCAAAAGACGATAGACCTTCATGTTTAAAGATCAGTTTGTCTCCTTTTTGTGGAAGGAGATTAAAATTGCCTTCCCAAAGGACATGAAGGATTGTTTTGATTCCAAATAAATTGTAAAATGGGGACTAATAGTTCTAAGATTAATATCACCCTAAAAAATATTTGAAAGCCAATCAGACTCAGGGGCTGTATTACTATTTAAACCCTAAATAATACTTTGAATTTTCTCCTGAGCTACAGGAGCTAAGAGTAGTTATTTTTTCTTGTGTAGTACTTTGAGTCCTGGTGCCCTCCAAAATGGGCATCCAGGTTCTCAGGGCTGGTTAGGTAGGAAGGTGCCCAGGTTAGAGGTGCCCCCCGTATTGTGCCACAGCTAGACCCCCAACATGAAGCCCCAGCTGGGCCTCCATTTAAAAAAAAATAGATTTACTGATTGTTTTCCTGCATGCAACTCATCTTGAACACCCTCCCCCAGCATACCTGGCACCGAGTGACTGCCCACGTGGGCCCCATCGGAAAGACATGCAGGCAGGGTCAGGCTCATAGGGATTCCATGACGGAATCCCTCAGCCCGCTTTGAGCAACGATAGTCATTCAGTCCGGTTGTGTGGAGCAGCAAAGGAGCAGCGACAAAAGAGGGGGAGCAATTGGCTGGCTGGGGCAGAGTATGGGGAGCAGTGGCATCATGTAGTCAGAAATTCTGGAGGGGCACAAAATCCCAACCTCTCTGGGGGGGGGGGTCCAAGGGCATGACCCCTGGGAAAATATTGAAAAAGTGAAGTCAAATGGTGCATTTTGGTGACTTTTAGCAGTACAGAAAGCTGTTCCCCAACAAGCTAAATACAATAATACTGATATAGGTTACAGTGAAGAAACCCATTCCTTATACATTTGCTGAAACTATCTGGCATAGGGTTCACACTTCATATGTTAGGGGCTGGAGCTCCCTCCATCCCAGCCTCACACCTGTATGGGGTCACCCACCACCAATACATTCAGAGTTCCTGACTGATCCAGGCTTTAAAATATGGGAACAGTTACAGAGAAGAGGTATTAATTCGTTATTACAGTAATTTAAACGCCACTTTACCATCCAGCAATAAACCAGTGAACCAAAAAAATCACACTGAAGGTTCTACTAGGCTAGTACTATCAAGAAACTGCAAATGCATCTGAGAAAAGACGTACTAAACAAGGGTGACCACTTTGAAAAATAAAGTAAGGCGCAACACTGCATGAACGTTTTGGCCTGTCCTCAGAATCTAATTTCTGCACAGCTGTTAAAGGGACACTGTCAACCTGTTTTCATCATATTATTTCTAGTAAAAAACCTACATTTTATGATTGCTTACCTTCTCTAAAATTCATTGATGTTGCTGTTTGTTTTGTCTCTCCTTGTTTAGTAGAACTGAAATGCATGGCAATGCATATTTGTAAACAACCTTGTTTTGTTTACAATCCTGGATCTGTTCTTACTGCATACTTCCCAAGCATTAGAAACACAGCAAAACAGTGCAGTCACTTGTAAGGCAGTAGCCTCCTAAACTCCCAATGCACCATGAGGGGCTAGAGTGTGTTGTGGGTGTTCCCAAGTCCAGGAAAGATGCAGTTGGAGCTGATCAAGGAATGTAAACAAACCTGTCTTTTTGTGGTAACACCAGTATGGTGGTGGGTAGTTTTTCACTTTTAAAGAAAAAGAGAATCAAACTACCAGCAACATCAGCAATCTTTACAGAATGTTTGCAATCATATAATGTGTTTTAAATTAGGGACACTTTGAAACCTAAGGAGGTTGACTGTGTCCCTTAATGCATCTAAACATTTTGTAATTGTCATGGGCCTACAGCAAAGGTCATATCTTTCCTGACACCCTACTGCTTTTGAGAATTAGTCTTGCTCAGCAACACATTTTTGTGTGAAACATACCTATATGAGAAAGTTTCTTTTCTTTTACATTGATGAATTTAGTGCTTTCATGGTCAGGGATTTATAAAACAGAAATCTCTCACAGATCAACAGGTCAGCTACTCTGTTCTGTTAATGCACAGCACTAGTAGCTGGAAAGGATCATTTACTCAGTACTGGGACCATAACAGCACTTAATGTGATTGGCATAAAAGACAGCAAGGAGGAATGGCTAGTAGGCTAAAAAGTTTCACATAGTACCAGAAGGCAGTAGGAAGTTAAAATGTATATGGTGCCAGAGCTTCTATAGCCATGGTGACTAAATTTAGGCATGCATTTCATTAAAAATAATTATTATACAATGGCAAGAAGAATGTTTGCCTCTTATTAGTCAGTCTGGGACTGGACCCATGATGTTATCCAGTACAACATCACGGATCTAGTCCCAGCACACATATGACTGAATGACATGCAAAATATTATTGCCCACTTGAGGCTGCCCAGCCGCTTTCACAGAGCTACAGTAAACCCACAGTCAGCAGGGCAGGTTACAAAAAGGCACCCAAACTCTCTTCAGTCCCGTTATTCAGCCGGCCCTAAACATCTCCCTCCCATCATGTAACACAGAATTTCCACCCCTCTCAAAAACCTCACTGTCTGAACTTTTTTCTGTACCCCAGATCACAAAATAATACAGAATCCCTCACTTTCAACTGCTTTACCATCCCCGTTTGTCAGAAACCGTCAAGACACTGCCTCGCTGTTCTTAGTCCCACTTCCCCCACCACCACACAAGCCACAACTGGAAAATGTAAAAGTTTGTTTCAAACAGCCGATAAAAAAAATCAGGGTTCTCCCTGCTCACCAGCACATTGCGCACCACAGTTCAACACTCGGCCAACGCGCCGATCAGCTCAGTGGCCGCGTAAACTGCTGCGCTGCTTACTGACTTACTATACCTGCCCAAGTCTCACAATGGACCAGCGGAAGGGAGACATCATGTAAACATTAAACATTCGTGGCGACGTAGAACTCTCATAAAGGAAGGCGAACATGCTGAGTATTTAAACAGTTGCCACATGGCTGTCTGTAATGCTTGCTGGCTCAACACACTGTCTTCTGCTTTTCTTTTTTATTTAACTTCATGATAAAAACACAGTCCAAAAAATCCTCCCTACCTCCTCCTTCTAGACTCTTTCAGATGGCAGCGGGTGGCACACTGTAAGACAGATGGGTGGAGGAGGGGGCACAGCAGTCCTGATTCTCATTCAGAACTGCAATTAAAACTCACAGACGCAAAACAATGTAAATACCGTTCCAAAAGGCCAAAACACAGCATAAACAAAGATGCAAAGGGCATATTAACAATGAGTGGCACCAGCAAAGGTTGCTATGGGACTGTACCGCCACTGAAAAAGCACTTCAGCTCCACCTGCTGGCTAAATCAGCACTACTTTTTCATAATGTAACCCTACCCATTCAAAAAATGACAACAAATGTACTTTAAATCCACTTTTGTTTCTTTCTTTTTTTCTTTTTTTAATGAGCCATTGTATAATAGCAATAATGCACTCCAGGGTGTGGGTTGTGCTGGGATAACGTCATGCCTTGCTGTTGGGCCCTTTTCGGCCTCGACCTCATGCCCAACCACGCAAGGTGACATTGTCCCAGCAGCCCACACCTATCGTCTGATATTGATAATTACTAATGTCTGATGACTTAGAACATATTATAGAAGCAAATGGAACTTTGCCTTTAGAGTACCTTCAGTCTAAAACAGTTTACCCAGACTGGGTACTGTTTCAGACTGAAGGTACTCTAATAGCAGAGTTCTATTTGCTTCTACAATATATTCTAATTTTTCTTGGACAATTTAGATTATGAGGTTGGATGACCATCATGACCTAACATAACACACTATAACAGTGTTGGGGTCCTAAGTACCAAGAATAATGATTGGATGAATTTTAGAGACTCCACACAGGCTTTTTTCTGCCCCAATAAGCATACCAAAACACTATTTATATGTTCTGAACAGCCACTGCCACAGGGCACAGCAGCCACTCACTGAGGTGCTGCTGCATGTGGCATGGAGCAGTGGAGGTCAGTGGTCACCAGAGAAATAATGTTCTACTTATGATCTTCTAAAGTTCTACCTTAGTTAGTCAAAAAAATCTAATCTCAACTTAAACTTTCATTGGTGGAAAACACACCAGTTTGCCTCATGATGCGCTTTTCGACATCATCGTCACTTTCCGATTGGAGGTTTTGACTGCAAATTAATATTTCAAGTTCCCGGAGATTGGCTACACAGTAAAACCCAACAGATACTTGTGGGGGGGGGGGGTAGAAGTGATTGGCAAGTTTATGGTGATTGTCAGCATGAACGACTACTTCTATCCAGTCACTGTGCACTGTGTCTGTCTGGTGTGCCTGACGCCAGCAATGCAAGAGTGCATTTTTTGAAAGTCGCCCCATACCCGGACAGGGATCCATATAAGTTAGTTAACCAAAGCTCACTAGTGGCGAGTCAGTTATAGTCCGCGACCCAGAAGTAGCTTTCCCAGGGTCACGGAACATTCAAAAATATAACTTTTTACCCCAGAGATATAAAGTGCTGAAAGCCCTAGCAGGAGCTAATTAGTAATATCAAAGCCTCATTCAGCTAAAAGATTTTAAAATTCATCCCCAGAGTAGAGCTGTAGTACAGAGAAGCTTCCCTGAGACCACAGCACCCAACAAACTTCCTGTACTGCAGTCTTGGTCAGGAAGCCCTCTGCTTCAGTCTCTGAGATGTGCAAACAAAAACTGCTTTCCGTACAGTGAGAAGCCTGAACAAGCTCTGTGGCACCACAACTGCTCACATACAGCAATATTAACAAATTTCAAATGCTGTTGTTGTCATACAGTACACAGCAAGCATCACATGTGTTACACAGCAGTAATAAAATCCTGACCGGAGTTAACCCCTTGGAAGCACAACACTAAAATATACCAGAAACATTTATCAAACAGTAACTTATTACAGCTTATTCTATATTTATCAGTAAACAGGGTACTGGTAAAGGAATGTATCTGCATAAAAGAGCTAAAGGCATTCAGGTGAGTGAAATGGTGACCTTCATCCGAAGGGAGGCTGAAAAGTCATGCCTTTTCACAGTACTGGAAGGGGAGATGGGAGAATGGTAGGGGGATCAGGGCAATCTTTGGAATGCTGCAGGCCTCTCAATGATTGACTGCTAGTTCATTGGGCATTGTACCTGGGGGGCGGGCAGTTGGGTAATGGAGTTGGGTAGGGTATAGATGGGTTATGCATGTAGTAGCCTTGTGGTATTTGGCATACAGTACATCAGAGCAAAGGGACAATCCTCAGACATTCATGAACTCTGTCTGCTTTCCACACATTGTTTAATGTATTCATTCAAAGCTGGCTATTTTGCCTAGCTCCTGGAGACATTCCGATATTACAGGTGGATTTTGATCCTTCCAGTGTCTGAGCAGGACCCTCTTAGCTGTTATAAAGGCACCTGGCAACCATATTGTGGAAGCAGAGGGAATTGCTGAGTTTACATTCTCACAGTCTAAGATGCCTAGCATCAATAGGCATGAGGTGAGCTTAGTGGGGCGTTCACCAGTCAGGAGCAGACTGCCTGGATCTCTTCCCAGTAGATCTTCAGTGCCTGGCATTCCCATAATATGTACGTGACGGGCCTGTGGAGGTTAGGCATCTCTAGCATTTATCAGTGTTGGACAGACCTCACTCATATAACTTTTAGGGGGTTCTTTACTAGTGACGTAGGATTTTAAACTGTGTGAAGTGGCTCCTGGTGTCCCTGGCATATAGTTTTACACCTCTCCAGCACGTCTGCCATTCTTGAATGGCGATATATTGGCCACATTCCATGGAACATTTAATCTGGAGTGATTCAGTGGGGTCAGCCCACAACTCCAGAAGCTGGTTTTATATATATATATATATATATATATATATATATATATATATATATATATATATATCAAAAATACGCTTAAGGCACATTTATTCAGTTTAGCCTATCCTGGTTTTAAGTCATTATTGTAGAGTAATTTATTGTTGGAAATATTTGTAAATGTTTTAAATGTTTTTATATTTATATTATGTACAGGCACCTTGGATTTGGAAAGGTAAAGTAAGTAACTAAGTAAATAAATTTTATTTTTTTAAGTGCTTTTCAAATACCAAAACGCTGTACAAATAAAACAACATTTAAAACAACAAGCATTAAAACAGTAATAAAATTATTCTCCATATACTTTTAAAAACAGAAAAGTTTTGAGCTCCAATTTAAAGCTCTCGATGGTCAAGCAGCCTCGTATCCAACGAGGCAGAGAATTCCACAGGGCAGGGGCAGCATAGAAGAAATGCACATGCCCCAGATGTCTTCAAACAAACCCTGGGGATCTCTAGCAATCCCTCATCGGTGGATCTCAGTGAATGAGGGGGGACAGTAGGGAATAATGAGATCTTGCAGATACCACAGTCCCTGTTCGTGTAGGACTTTATAGGTCAGTAATCCAACCCTGAAGGTGATCTGCCACTGAACTGGCAGCCAGTGCTGCCCATCGCAAACAAGCGTAATATGACTACTTCTAGATGTCCCAGTCAAAAGCCTGGCCACTGCATTCTGCACTAACTGCAAGTGGTGCATATCAACTCTCGGAGGCCTAGGTACAGGGCATTGCAGTAATCAAGGCAGGTGTTCATGAAGGCGTGGACCAAGGTAGGAAGGTCAGCCAGAAGAACCAGGTGTTTCACCTGGGCGATATTCCTAAGATGGTAAAAGGAGGACTTGACAATGGCCGACACCTGAGATTTCAAGGTCAGGCCATCTTCAACGATAACGCTCAGATTATGTACCTGGTCTGAGGTCGAGAGCTGGACACCATCAAGCCATAGGCCTGATGGAACCCCAGCCCTACGACCCACCTCAAGGCGACAAGGGTCCACGGCCAACACCTCGGTCTTAACTGGGTTTAACCTCGGCCAGCTGGCACTCATCCAGTCTTTGATTTCGGATAGACAGCTGTTAAGCATAGAGATTGCATCATCCTGTCCATGAGTAAAGGACAAATACAGCTGGGTGTCATCTGCATAGCAGTTAAAACCCAGACTGTATCACCTAATGGTGTCTAATAGCAGCATGTTAACTGCAAACAACATGGGTGCAAAAATGGAGCCCTCGGCACCTCACGGACATAAAGATGGTGTCAGAGGAATAAACTCCAGTGACAACCCTCTGTATCTGGCCTGTGAGAAAGATCGAAACCAATGTAGAACTGTACCAGACAGTCCACAAAAAGCCGCAGGCACTCCAAAAAGCACACCATGGTCCACAGTATCAAATGCTGCAGAGAGATCAAGAAGGACTAGAATAGTACGAGCCTTTCGATCTCTCGCAATTAGGAGTTCATTTAAAACCCGGACAAGAGCGGTCTCAGTGCTATGTCTTTTCCTAAACCCTGACTGGAGAATATCATAGATATTGTGATTTGTAAGATGGTTATCTAGCTGTAGAGCAACCACATTTTCAATAACCTTACTCACAAAAGGGCAGGTTAGAGATAGGTCTGACGTTAACTAAACAGTCTGGGTTCAATGAAGGTTTTTTAAGGAGTGGTTGAATGACCACCTCCTTTAGGGGATCAGGAAAACCCCCCTGCTCCAAATACTTCCAGACAATTTCAGCAAGGATCGGGCAGATAACATCTATGCAACTTAATAATAGTGGCGTAGGGCCCGGGTCCAAACTACAGCTGGTTGGTCGTACAGTCCAAACAATCCTGACAATATCCATGAACTCTGGCCTACTAAAGTCAAGCCAGGTAGCATAGGTGTTTGTTTCCTCCTGCCGATCACCGCAATCCCTTAAAGAGGGAGCTGGGCTGATGCCTGACCTAATGCTGGCAATCTTATCTGCGAAGAACTGAGCAAGCTCATCACACTTTATTTGTGAAAAATCTTTTCCAGACTGTAGACAGAGTGGATTGCACAATCTGTCAACAGTCTGAAAGAGATGAGCTGGTCGGTTCTCACGCAGCAATCTCCCTGGACAGGAATTCTGCCTTCATATGTGTGATTGCTGATTGATATATACCATAATGGTCCATCAATCTAAGCCTGTAAGCATCCAGGCTGGATTTCCGCCAAACCCTCTACAGCATTCACCCCATTCTCCTCAGCTCCTTCAAGGACCCATCAAACCATGGGGTCCTCAGGTGCTGAGTGAGTGGCAACATGGACAGAGCAATTAAGTCGTGGCCTCACCCACCACCTTTTATAGGAAAGAATGAGATCCCTGGACCCATGCACTCACTTGAAACACACAATAGGTCCAGTACCACTAGTAGAGACCTTTGGGGTAACACCTTAAAGGATGATACTGGATCATCTCCGTAGGGACAGGCCTATTTGGGGGTACCCCAAAGCTGAATCTTATGGTATGATGATCTGTCCACACACTCAGTTCCACCCCCAAATGTGTAACCTCCAAGTCCAGTAGAAACACTAGATCCAATGAGTGACCCCCTATATGGGTAGCAGAGGTAACCACCTGTGTAAGGCCCAACATAGTCATAAGTTGGAGGAGACTATTCCCAAAATGTGAGAGTTCATTGTCGACCCAGGCATTGAAGTCGCCCAGTATTAACCACCTAGGTGACTCCAATGGCACTTCGATGATGAAGTCCGCAAACTCCTTCAGGAATTCTCCACCATCACCAGGTGGACGGTAGATGAGGAGAATCCTGAACCCTACACCTGCTCCCAGGATACACTCAAAGGATCGAGTGTAACCCACTGGTACATTCACAAGACCCAGCTCCATTCTAAAAAAGATGGCTACTCTCCCACCCTACAATCCAACCTCGGAGGTGTATCACCAAAATCCCAGCTGCAGCAGCAGAAGCCAATATAGGGCCTGCATTCTCATCTGCCAGGTCTCAGTGATGCATGCCAGGTCAGATGTTGCAACAAGATCCGCTATAATGGCAATCTTGTTCCTAATTGACTTGGCATTACACAACACCACCTGGGTTTGATGGGTTTCAAGGAGATCACAGTACCTGCCCACAATTTGCAGAGCCCTTGGGTATGTAAATCAGGAAGGAGGACCCTCTCCTGATCCATTTCACCCAGGGTGTCTTCTAGTCCCCACTATCTCTATCTGCCCACCCTTTCCATTTTCCCACTGCCCAGTCCATCCAGCCTCAAATGCCTTCTCACTATCCCCAATGCACGACATCTATTATAGACATTGGCTAATAAAGAGGGCAATGAAAAGGGCGGAGGTCCCAAGCAGAGTGGGAGAATAGCATCTGACCATCTTAGAGCCCTCCCAGCACATCTTAAGGAAACAGTCAATAAATAACTAGACAGTTAAAAATTAATCAGATTAACTAAATCAAATTAACTATCTCACTACAATAGTATCCAATGCACAAATCAGCGCAACTACACAGAATCCTATCTACCAAACCTTACTCATTACAACAAATTAACTTAACAAACAGTTATTACCACAAAATAGGATAAATAACAAATTACTTATACTAATAGTCTGATTAAGTCCCAAAAGTCCTTTAAAAAGACCATTCCTTTTTATCTGGATTATTTCAAACAAATCACAACAGTAGACAATGTTGTTTAAAGATGACCATTTAAGTGTCTTATTATTATGGGCTAAAGGAACTCTTACTTCCAGCCACTCCAATTTTAAGATTCTGCCCTCACCAGAAGTCTTAAAGAGTATCATTAACTCATGACCAAATCAATTTGATAGCCTTTTCAGGCCTGCATAAATGAAAATCCAGTATGAAAATTTGCCAAGGGAAAATAGCTATCATATAGGAAAACGTCACCCCCAGCCGAAATCAGGACTACGGCCCCCAGAGATGAAACCACTCACCAGCGGAACCCCCTGGTAGGCCTAGGAGGCACTGATTTCTTCATGCCCATACTTCAGCAGGCCTAAAATCAGCATCACCTGTCCCAAGCCCAGCCGGAGCAACGCATACCCCAGGCAGCTCACCCTGCAATAGACATCTACAGTTGCCCGGCATCCAAATAATGCAGGGTAAAATGAGGTGATAAATCCAACCAGTACAAATATGCAGGCAAAGAATCCAGTAGGTATAAACTCCCCACAGATTCAGGGCCACCACACCACATCAAAAGTTAGGACTTTGGTTCCCCAATACTCCAACCGACTTCTCTACAACAGTCAGGCTCCAAAACCTTGATACCATTAGATCTCTACACAGTAATTCAGCTAAGGAACAGCAACTCTTACTAATCCTCACAGACCATAAACATTTGTAATACAAACGAGTAATTTCCAAGCAGAAACATCAAATCATAGCATAGTTTGTGCATTACTTACTAAATCAGCGAATCCATTTCACCACAGGATCAAAATTCTGTTCAAGCAGTTCCAGGGCACACAAAGATAAAATATAGTGTGCGAACTGTAAGAGACAAACTACAGAGTCAATGCATCCATACGCTGAAAAATCATCGGAAGTTCATCAAAAGGACCCAGATGCACAAAACAACGACGTCTCTACAGTTGGAGATAATCCTTCCACCATGGTGTCAGAAGATCCCAGATGGACAAAACAACAGCGGTCTCCACAGTCAGAGATAATCCTTCTATCATGGCACCAGATTCAACTCTGACAATTCCACAGCAGTTCCACAGTACACATGAATAGTATAGTGTATGAACTGCGAGCAGTCAAATGATCAGGCTGGTCAAACTGCAACTCTCTAGGAGTTGGGATAATTGACACTTTACATAAAAATGAGGCAAATAATAAGTAAACCATAAGATGCATGGAACAGTACCAGTCAATATCAAAGGAGCTCAAAATGAATTAAATGAGCAAACCAAAAGAGCTTGCAGAGGCTAACCCAGCATGGCCACCATCTTGAAAAGGTTGGTCCTCAAGAGTGCTCAAGGTGCTTTATAAAAATATAATTTTGATTGATTGATTGATTGATTGATGTCTCTGGGGGCTCAGCCCACTCCTTGAAGTGGTGCCAGAATGTCATCTAACAAATTTAGGTCTACCCCTTTAAGCTCTGAGCCTAAGAGTGCTTGTATGGTATGTCTAGCCATGCAAGTGGCAGCCCTGAAATGCAAACTGGCAGGCACCTACCAGAATGAAAGCAGGTATAAGCTAATAGTATAAACAGAACTGTAAACATTTGCATGTATTGAGCATTAAACAATAAACTGTGCAGAAAGCTATGAACAAACAATAACCACATCATCAGATTGAGACAAAAGGGCCAGGTTCCCCAACCCAGAAGGGGTGCTTACAAAATCTCTTATAAACATTGAAGCTTCACCAGCGAAGCCTCCCCACATAAAATGTTTACAAAATTACTTTGTGATGGATGTAAGTTTGTACAAATTCCCGACACACAAAATCCTGACAACAAAATCCCTTCACAGAAAGACTGACAATTTAAATACCCAACCAAACGATTTCCCACACAGAATATCCCGACATCAGAAGTGGTGTTCTGCATAAAAATGTTAACATTTAAAACCCCAAACATAATTACAAATATTAAGGTAATCTAAATCTACTTTTGTCTCTCAGTTTACCAACATCAAAAATGCCTGACAGTTTAAATTCTCATCGAGCAAGATCAGATACTCAGGTGCTCAGGAAAGAAGTGCTACAAAGAAAAATATACATTTTACCAAAACGACATAAGCATGGCAAGATACATGGTTGACATGGGAAGGAAAACATGAGGTCATTTAACTGTAGAAAATGTGTTCTTATCAGGTAGATTATTGTGATTGTAGTTATCTTTTGATGGTAAGGGTAAAGAGCTGAGATAGAAATGTATGTATTTTTGAATGTTATAGAAGCCAGAAGGAAGGAAGCATATTCAGCTCAATGCTTTACAGTAACTGGTAATTGATGTTTTCTTTTAGACTTGGATTGTGGGCTTTTGGTGACACTGTACTTTCTTTGTTGTCTTTACTTAGAATTGTTTTTGGGCTATTGAGGATTTAAAACGTAGTGGTGGTGTATTCTTTGCTGTCTTTGGTTGCTGCAAATTTTCGCCCCCCTTCCCCCAACTCTTGATTATATGCCCTGTTAAATCTGATTGACAGGAGCTAAACACTGAGTATAGTAGGGGGTGTGGAGTAGGAGGGGCATACCAGGAAAGGAACAACAGCAAGTGAAGAGGTGACTGCACTCTCAGTGGAAGGGAAGTAAATGCAAATCTAGGAGCTTTCATTATTACTTCAACGCATTGATATTGCATTGGGGAAGGAGGAGTAGGAGTTTGAAGAAGGTTGTGCAATGGCTACTTAAAGTCTCTTTTTGAGTGCGGATAGGAAGGATAGGAATATAAAAAGCAGTTGCTCAATATATCTAAACGTGTGCAACAAAAGAGGTAAGGGAAATAAAGAAAATGTTTTGCACTGATAGAGGAGGGAGAGGGGAGACTTGGGGGAGTGTTTGGTATCCTGCATCTGGAAGGGTGGGGGGTCGCTGGTGGGCAACGACAGCAATGGGTAGGGTGGTAGGCTGCAATAACTGCGGTGCACCAATCTTTCTAAAAATTGCCTGGAGTGTGGGAGGATGTTTAGTGTGCAACCACATAGAAAAACTTAGAAAGGAGATTGAGGGTCTGCAGGAGGAACTAAGACAGGCAAGGCAGATTGGGGGTGGGTTTAGCCCAATATTGGAGGGAGGAAGAAGGGGAGATGAGGGAGGGCGATTTAAGCCAACAGTAGTGAGAAGAGGGTCAAAAGAAGGGAAGCAGAGACAAAGGGGCCCAGGCTAGGAAGAACAATTGCCGAGGAAACCAGGTCAGGAGACAAAAGACAAATGGAAGGAGGAGATAGGGACTTGTGAGGGGAGGCGAAGAAGTGGCAAAAGTCATGGAGTGGAAAGGAGAGAACAGGTTACTATGAAGAGAGAGGGAGCGGGCATTTGTGAAGGGCCTTCAGAAAATAGTTGTGTACTGCTAGAGAGGAAGAAGGTGGAGGAGGGAAATGATGAAATTAGAGGAGTAATTGATAAATGCCTGGACCAAACTGGAGCGGGAAGTTCTGCTGGGAGAATTGCAACAGGGTAAAAGGGGGAAATAATGTGCAGGAGGAAGAAGAGGAGCTGAAAATGAGAGAGGAGATGAATGGAAGCAAGCAGGAGTAAGAGGGGTGGAATCTTAGTGCTGGGGACTCAATACTAAGAGGAGTTAGGTGGAGTAGAAGGGAGAGGCATAGTCGCATTTGGGTGAGGCCATGCCAGGAATGACAGCTGAAAGGGTGGGACAGTCTGTTCTGAAATATGCTAGAAGGGGTAGGGACAAGCCTCATTTAATTATACATCTTGGGACAAATGACCTGGCTGACAAGACAGTAGATACAGTCCAGAGGAGGTTTGAGGAACTAGCACAATTATGTGAGGGGGCAGGAAGATCAGTAACTTTTTCAGAGATACTTCCGATGCCAAAGGCAAGCACAACAAGAAAGCTGAGAATAGAAGAATTTAACGGATAGCTAAGAACCTGGTGTTGTGCTAAAGGGTATGGGCTGTTGGGGTGGGAGGGACCTGGGAGGACAGTAGTCTCTATGCCAAGGACAGACTACACTTGAGTGAGGAGGGAAAGAAAGTGTTGAAACAGAGGATGGAGGAGACATAGAGGAAGTTGGGAATTTAAACTAGGAGTGGGGGTGGCAGTTGGGGAAGAGATATGCAGAGACCACAGGTTGGGAAACCATATGAGCTACCCCCATAACAGTGACAAAGGACAAATGGCAAGTACTGTTGGTGATGCTAGGAAAGGAGGGCAGGATGGGGGAGGGTGGAAGGTGGTTACCCTTAATGCTAGGAGCCTTGGGAGGAAAACTGCAGAGTTACAGGTTCTCATGGCAGAGGGAGAGGTGGACATTGTAGCCATCACGGAAACATGGGCCACCCAATACAATGACTGGTACCTGTCTGTACCAGAGTACAGGTTATTTCATAGGGACAGGGTGATTGGGAAAGGAGGAGGGGTGGCACTATATGTGAAGAAAGGACTGAAGTGTGTAAGGGAGGAAGGGGAGGAGGGTAGTACGGAGTTACTTTGGATGCAAATCCAGGATTCCAAGAATAGGATTCTTAGAATGGGAGTAGTGTACAGGCCACCATCTCAGATGGAGGAGTTAGACAGGGAACTAGCGGGACAGATCAGGAGGACCTGCAAGAAGGGTAGTGTGGTGATTGTGGGGGACTTCAACATGCCAAGAGTGGACTGGAGCATCCCAACAACCAGGAACAGAAGGGAGCAGGTACTGCTGGATGCCTTCAGGACAGCTTCTTGCTGCAAATGGTCAGTGAACCAACCAGGTTAGAGAATACCTTGACCTTGTGCTAGCAAATGGGGACTTTGTGAGAGAACTACAGTGGAGGAACCACTGTCAGGGAGTGACCACCACTCAGTATGGCTCACATTGGATATGGGCAAGGAAGGAGTGGAATCTGGCACAATAGTGCTGGACTTCAGGAGGGCCGACTTTGGGAGGATGGGGAAGTGGTAAAAGGGTACCTGGCCAGAATTCAATCTATATGGACACTAACCAGAGGTAGGAGCTCATAAAGCTGGGGATAGTGGAGGCAACCAAACCTGCTGCAAAGCCCAGAGCAAGAAGGCTAGGGCTAATAAACCAATCTGGTTGAGCAAGAAGGTCATGGAAAAGGTAGAGGAAGAAGAGCTGCCTTTGGAAGTACAAGAAAACAGGGAGGGGGGACAGGGAGGAGTACTTGACAGAATCGAAGGAGGTGACAAGGGCAGTAAGGGAGCCAAAGCATCTACGGAACTCAGGCTGGCACAAGGCATTAAGAAGGGGGAGAAGGACTTCTTTAAGTACATCAGGGAGAAAAGGAGCTGTAAGGACCACATAGTAAGGATTAGGAAGGAGGGGGGTTGGGTGGAAGCAGGGTGCGATAAGGCGGAAGCACTAAATGAGTACTTCTGCTCAGTATTTACTAAAGAGAAGAGGGGGTGACACCCAAGGTGGGAGAAATGGCAGAAGAAGGGTGGGAAGTGGTGACAGATGGGGAAATCATGGAGAGCAGAGTTCGAGAGGGTTTGAAGGCACTGAGGGTGGACAAGGCACCAGGCCCAGATGGCATCCACCCCAGGGTACTGAAGGAGCTAGCAGAGGTCCTTGCAGGACCTTTGGCAGACCTATTTAATGCCTCACTACATTCCGGGTGTGTACCTCAGGACTGGAGGATGGCTCATGTGGTGCCCCTCCACAAGAGTGGCCCCAAGGATGAACTGGGAAACTACAGACCAGTGAGCCTCACATCCATAGTGGGTAAGCTAATGGAGACTATCCTGAAGGAGAGGCTGGTGGCCCTCCTAGAGGCCAAAGGACTACAGGACAGCAGACAGCATGGCTTCATATGTGTCAGATCCTGCCAAACCAACCTGGTCGAGTTCTATGACTGGGTAACTAGACAACTGGACAGGGGCCATGCAGTCGGATGTCCTGTATCTGGACTCAGTAAGGCATTCGACTCAGTGCCATGAGCTGGGAAGGAAGTTAGTAGGCACAGGGGCAGGTGCAAAGCTGGTGAGATGGGTAGGAAACTGACTGCAGAAAAGGCAACAGAGGGTGGTTGTGGGTGGGGAGCTCTCACACCCAAGGGCAGTGACGAGCGGTGTTCCACAGGGCTCGGTGTTGGGACCAGTGTTGTTTGGGATATTCATTGCAGACATATCATGGGACATCAAGAGCAAGATCAGTCTGTTTGCTGATGATACCAAGGTAGGCGCAGTGGTGGATGACCTAGGGGGATGGTAGGGGTTGCAGGATGATCTGGCAAAGCTTGAAACCTGGTCAGACACCTGGCAACTGGGCTTTAATGCCAAAAGTGCAAGGTGCTGCATTTTGGGATGAAGAACCCAAGGATGAGTTACCAGCTAGGGGAGTGCAGCTAGCCCAGAGAGGAGGAGGAGAAGGATCTGGTGTGTCATTACAGGTCAATGAACAACTCGGCACAATGTGGAAGGCAGCTGCAAAGGCCAACAAAATGCTGGGTTGGATTGCAAGGGTATATCTCGAGAAGGGAGGAGGTGATTCTGCCACTGTATAGGTCATTAGTTAGACCACACCTGGAGTACTGCATGCAGTACTAGCATCCGTATCTGAAGAGGGACATTAAGTTACTGGAGGGTACAGCGCGGAAGCGACAAAGATGATCAAGGGGCTGGGGACTTATCATACGAGAGGAGGTTGAAGGAGTTGAACATGTACTCACTGGAGGAGAGGAGAGCAGGGGTGACATGATTGAAACCTTTAAATACATGAAAGGAATAAACAAGACGGTACAGAGGGCTGTTTAAAGTAAGGAGGGAGGGCCACCAGGGGCCATGATATGAGACTGGAGGGAGGAAGGTTCAGAAGGGAGATGAGGAGACACTTTTTTACAGAGAGGGTGGTGGCTGGGTGGAATGCGTTACCTGCTGAAGTGGTATGCAGTAGAACAGTGGACTGCTTCAAATGAGGATGGGACAGGACAAGGGAGAGGGTTAATGAAGGGGAAGGGTGGAAGGGAGGGGCAGCTGCAGAATAAGGGGTGCTAGCTGCACATTCGAGCAGACTTGATAAACCTCTAGGCCTTTATCTGCTGGCAAGTTTCGTATGTTCGTATGTTTGTATCTATAAATCACTGACTGACCTCTGTGACATGAAACAGATCATCTGTTTCAAAGCACCAATATTAGCTATAATTAACTGTCACGTGATTATTTACCTGCTCCAGAATACATACCATTTAGCCTGTTTAAATAGTTACCAGGCAGAGTCGGCACTCAGGGCAATTTGGTCAGTTCGGCCATGAGTTAAAATTTTTTTACATTTATTTTACTTAAGTATTTTGAGCCTGATTAATTTCATGCTCCAGAGGACAGCTACTTTTGTCTGTTTACCATTTGCATAGTTACAAGCGCCGAGCGTGAGACTCGGAGCAGTTCGGTGAGTGCATTTAAACAGTTAACAGTGCACACTGTCGGGATTTTTGCTGACAGGCAATGTGACAGTCGGGATAATGTAAGTCAGGATTTCATGTCAACTAACCCCTGGACAAGACCGATCAGAACCTCCTGACCCCAACCCCAACCCCCTACACCAAAGTCTTAAAAAAACATTGATTGTTTTCCGGCCCTCCTTCCACGTATTAAAATAAAATTAAATGAATTATTTTTTTCTAAATTGCACCAAAATATTGGGAGGGCACATGCTCCATCAGGCACTTTGGGCATGACACCACTGATGGGGAGGGACTTACCTGAAGCTCCTACATCTCTTCCTGGTCCTGGCTTGTCCAGCATGTTGGCGGCTCCTCATCCTGGCTTCCCAACTATGGCAACAGTAGTCCATCGGGTCCCCGGTCCCATGGTTGTGGCAAGCTTCATCAGGAGGGGCGACAGGTCCAGGCCGTCCCCTCCATTTCTCACCAGCCACAGAGTGGTTCCATTAGGAAGGGTGGCTATAACAGCAACTAGCCAACCCCTCCAACAGCAAGACCGGTAGCAGATGTTCATCGGGAGGGAAGGCAGGCCCAGGCCATCCCCTCCATCAGCAGTCTGGCAGCAGGTGTTCTGGGAGGGCAGCGGCAGCAGAGGTAGGCCGTCCCCTCCAGTTCTAGCAGTCTGGCAGCTGTAAGATCATCGGGAGGGGAGGCGGCAGCAGAGATAGGCTGTCCCTTCCACCAGCAGTTTCTGTGGAGGTTAGTAGGAGGAGGCGGGTGCAGACCTCCCCATGGAGCCAAACAGAAGTCCCAGCTCCAAGTGAAGAAAGCGGCAGGGTGAGTGGCAGCAGCACAAGGTTTCGGTGCTGGCCACCATCCAAGGAAAGAACTTTGTTGTTTATTTTTTACTAAATAAATAAGTAAACTGTGGGCACTCCAGGCGCTGGCAGGATCATTGGGCCATGCAAGGCATCAGCAAAAGGACTTTCCATGGGGCAGATCAAAGAAGAGGCTCCACAGAGCCAGGGATATGTGGGGTAGGCAAGGCCTCAGCAAGGACCACCCTCATGGCAGAGTTCAATAAAGGGCTTCCTTGAGCCAGTAACTGTGGCAGTGGAAAGGCACCACCTTAAGGCCGCCCACGAGGCGGAGCAAAACAAAGAATACAGCCCCATAGACAGTGGGCAGGGGACAGTATGACAGTGACCTAAAGGGGAAATCCTAGGCCCTAGTGATTTAAAGGGGCAACAACAGCCCCACCAGCTAAAATGGGCCATCAGATCAAGGCTCAGTGTATTTAAAAGGTGCCCAAACTGTGAATGTTTAAACTAAATTGCAAGGGTAGAACAAGTGCAAGGCTCTGTTGAGCCAGGAACTATAAATAAATAACTTTTTGCCTAAGTCCTGTGGATTAATGCCTGTCAGCAGGCTGAAAGAGGCCTGCACCAGAGGCCAGTTTTAAAAGGTCCAAAGCACTGTCAAAATTGAACTTTTTGTAAATAAATGTACATAAATGATTTAGTGCAATGCTTCTGGGGCCCTTGTGATGATTGCTAGAAATAAAGATATAGACACTGGGTTAAAAGAATTTTTTTTTATTTGTGCCACCACCCTTCTGCCTGCATGTGGTCCCAGGTACCCCAATCCTATCTTCCCCAGACCAGCTCTCCTGTCTTCCTGTTGTCCTGATGTCCTGGCAACCCATGGAGGGGCTGTGGCTGGGTGATGGAGGCAGACTAGTTCCTGGAGGGGTGATCGATTCCGATGGTCCAGGGTGACCTTAGCAGAAGATTCACCAGCCTTGGAATAGTTTTGGCCTGTGTCTTGTTATATGTTTCCTCCCAACCCTGGACAGTTGGCTCCCTGTCTTACTTACTTCCCATCCCCATTTGGACATGCAAGGGTGGCTGGCTGGCTGGCTGAGGGTATTCAGAACTGATGTACAACATAGAATGCAGTGTAATAATTTAGTAATATTATAGTACTTTTACTTTTAGAGTTTAGATATTAGTGTAATGTTATTTTGTTTAGTTATATTTAATAAACTTGAACATTGTTTTACATTGAGTCAGCTACATGCCTCTCCTTGTGTTCTCAGTAGTGGCAATTGAACTTGGGCACCCTTCCCAAAATTCCCTGACATCCACTGGTCAGGCGTCACACAAAAATCCACCTCGGGTGGTTGGCATAGTCGGATTACATGTGTTTTCCCTCCCAAGTTGTAGCTGGGGTGGACCTGTGCCCTGACCTAGCCAGGCCATTTTGAGAGCTGTCGGCGTCAGTGGCTTCCTTAGCCCATTACACTTGTTCTGAAAGAGACGCCGTATCTGTAAAATTTAGAAAGCGTGCAAGAGTTTTATCTTACAGGAATTCTGATATGAAGAAACGCACTACACCATAAATTTATCAATGCTTTGTAGCATCTCTGTAATACTAATAACAATGTTCCCTATGTCTATCTTTAAACTCTGATGCAATTGTTGTATCAGTTCAATCTTTATGAAATCTTCACGCTTTCTAAATTTTACAGATAGAAGACTTGGTTTGCTGGCCAAGGCACCTAGCTTCACCTGAGCTCTTTCCTTCTAAGACTGCTTGAAAGGCAGAGTAGAGAAACTTACCAGAGCAAGGGAGAAGGATTAAGACTTAGTTTGGCTAAGCAGATTTACTGTGTGGTGGTGTTTTTATTTTTACTCACAGAGATTGCTACTGTTTGTTGCTAACATTTCATTCTTTATTTTTCTCTGATTCAATTTGTTGCTGGTATACCCTCTTCTGCATTATTACAAGGTGTCCTACAGTGTGTGCTAACAGATTACTGCTGTAATCTTCTGATTCAAATTGTCTTTGCAAGGCATATCTTCTGTTACTGCTTTATTTTCTCTGGAGCAAAGTGTTTCTTACAGGGTATATCTTCTCTGAAATTATTACAGGTGGTGCTTTACAGGTTTTACAGTTTTATCTAACATTAGGATAAGCTTTCAGGGTTACTGCATTTGTTGTTGACTGTTTCTGCTCTTACCTCCTTGTTCTTTCGTCCGTGGTTCTTCTTTTTAGGCAGGGAAGGGCCAGGCCACCCACCCCATCCCCAACCACCCACGCTACACTCCTTTTATAAAGTACCACAGTTGTGACATTTCCTGTGGCAGAGCAGGAAGGGCGGATCAGTGGGGCCTCCATAAGGTGATCTCATTTACAGGGGCACTAGTAATTTAACTTGTTATAACAAGTTAAACAAAACACAATTAAACCATTACTTGCATTTTTCCTTTTTTTCCTTCTAATTACTCTGACTAGGTTACAAACCCAGCAACTTATCTGGAATGGATTTCATTAACTGCAGGTACTGTGGAACAATTTTCAGAAGGACAGTCTTACAGGATTTAGGACACTGTCCTACATGCTGGGCCTTTGGAGATCTTAGGTCTCAGCTCCGGGCAGCATGGGCAGATTGCGCCTCAAATTTCATATTGAAGAGGAAATACATTATAAGAACCACCAGCCATTTCCCCAGCATCCAACAGAAAAACCTCGACATGGAGGGTAGTTGGTCCAGGAGGTTGACAGGTGGTTAGGAGGAGCAAATCAGGTGCCTCATCACTCTCTGCTCTCCAACACATTACCTCCAAAAACCATATAAACACTACAAACAGGTATCTGCCTCTATCTCTGAAATCAAATAAAGAGGCAGAAGACACTGCAGAGTAGGACACTGCGGCACAGGAGCTAGCACAACAATACTCACCCAAATCAGGAACCAAAACTAAACAAGCACAAAGGAAATCCAAAAAACTTCTGATCATAGGAGACTCCATGATTTGGGAGTTGATACCCATCTCCAGCCAGGGTGATGGTCAGATGTCTCCAAGTACATCAGCATGGAGAGACACTGACCGCATTGCTAAAATTGTTCACAAAGCAGGAGAAAACATTGATGTCCTAGTACACATAGGGACTAATGATCTGCCAAGCCGGTCAGTTGTGGAGACCAAGGAACACCTGACTAGGCTGGGTGACAAACTATCATCTATTTCGTCCGGCATCTCCTTCTCTGAGATCCTGCCAGTCTGGGAGAAGGGAGCAGATGGACGGAAGGTCAGAGAAGGGGAGATAGGGGAGCTAAACACGTGGCTCAAGGACTGGTGCCAGGAAAAGGACACAGATTTGTAGGGAACTGGCAACAGTTCTGGGAGTGAAAGTTCTTTAAATTTGATGGACTGCATCTGACTAAAGAGGGAGTCAGTGCATTGGGGCAGAAGTTTGACGTCTTTGCAGAATATTTAAACTAGCAAATGGGGAGAGGGGTGCAGCACCCCATACGTCGAATGGGAAGAACACCCCTCCTCCCTCAGCTAGTGGTCAAACAGGAATTCAGCGTGTTTGCCGTTCATTTGCATCACCAGGTAAGAAAAAAGGTTTGTCTCCCCATACGATGCACAGGGGTAATGCCAAACTTCACCCAACAACTAACACACCAAAATCTGGCCAATGGAAAATCACGTACACAAATGCTCATAGCCTGGGAATAAGATCCCAGACCTGCAGGCAATAATGTCAGAGGCTAAACTGGACATAGTAGCAATTAGTGAGACGTGGTTTACCAGTAACCACACTTGGAGACTTCAGTACCTGGCTATGTATTGTTCAGAAGAGACCGAGGTGCAAAAGGGGGAGGAGTGGCCCTGTATGTTAATGAAAATATCAAAGCTACAGAAATTCAGAATACACATAAGGAGCCAGAAGAACTGTGGGCCACCCTGAAACAGGAAATGGGACAGCCATAAGAACTGGGGTTGTCTACAGGCCCCAGACCAGAGGGAGGACACAGACACATTACTGTTAGAAGATATACAAAACATGACAGCTAAAGGGAGGTTCTGATAATGGGAGACTTCAACATGCCAGATACAGATTGGTCAATACCAGCAGGAACATCTGCCAGAACTAGACTCATAGTGGATTCCCTGCAGGGAGGGCCTCAAACAACTGGTACAGCAACCCACAAGAGACAGAGGCTATCCTAGATCTAGTACTGACTAACAAAGAAGGGATCACAGATCTCCAGGTAGAAGGTCACCTGGTGCCAGTGACCATCACATGGTATGGTTCAATTTGGCTACTACATATAAATCATCCCATTCCAAGGCAAAAATATGGGACTTCAGAGGAGCTGACTTTGATAAGATGGCCAACAGAGTTAAGCTAGCCCTGGCAAAAGAAACACAGGTGAGGGGTACAGGCAAAGTGGGCAAGCATTAAGGATGCAATACTTGAAGCAACATCCCATTGTGTTAGACAGAAAAGGAAGTGCAAAAAGAAGGAAACCACTTGGTTCTCAAATACAGTAGCAGAAAAGGTCAGGAGCCAAAAGGCTGGCCTTCAGGAAATATAAGGGAACACAGCGGGATGAAGATAGGAGGCATACCAAACTGCCCTAAGGGAAGCAGGTAAGGCAGTAAGGCAGGCAAAGTCCCAAACTGAGGAAACACTAGCACAAACAGTAAAAGAAGGTGACAAGACTTTCTATAGATACATTAGTGAAAGGAGAAAGTCCAGAGGGGGTATTGAAGCTTAATGGAGAAAAGGAGCATGTGAGGAGGAGGACCCTGTAAAGGCATCTATCCTAAATAGATACTTTGCTCAGTATTTACTGAAGAGAAGGTAGGGCAGGGCCCACAGCTCAGCATCATGGACACAGGGGAGGGAGGTGAGCACTACTCCTCTACAAAAGAAAGGGTCCATAAAGAGCTATAAGCTCAGGTGGATAAGGCAATGGGACCTGATGGCATACATCCCAGGGTACTTAAGGAGCTAAAGGAGGAACTAGCAGAGCCATTAGCAGAATTGTTTAGTGAGTCTCTGAGCACAGAAGAGGTCCCAGAAGTCTGAGAAGGGTTTATGTGATCCCGCCTCCACAAGAGTGGTAGCAGGAAGAGGCGGGAACTACAGACCGGTCAGTCTTACCTCAGTAGTGGGCAAGATTATGGAGGCACCCTTAAGGAAAGGATAGTGCAACACCTGGAATCCATAGGGGCACAGGATCCAAGACAGCATGGGTTTACAAAGGAAGGTCCTGTCAAACTAATCTCATAGATTTCTTTGACTGGGTAACCAGAGTGGTGGACCAGGGAGCAGTTGATGTCGCTACCTTGACTTCAGCAAACTTTTGACACTGTTCCACATAGAAGATTGATAAATAAGCTAGGTAGGCTCGGGTGGGTCAGAAGTTGGTACAACTGGGTGGCAAACTGCTGACTGGCAGAAAACAGAGAGTGGTGGTAAATGGTATACAGTCAGAAGAGATGCAAGTCACAAGTGGAGTACCTCAGGGATCAGTCCTGGGGCCAGTCCTATTCAACATCTTCATTAGTGACCTCGCAGATGGACTAGAGGGTACGGCTTGTCTGTTTGCAGATGACACCAAGATCTGCAACAGAGTAGATGATCCAGATGGGGTGGGCAGAATGAGAAGAGATCTGGATAAACTAGCAGAATGGTCAGAAGAGTGGCAACTGGGATTTAATGCAAAGAAGTGCAAAATCATGCAATAGGGAAGAGAAACCCTGAAGCCACTTATAGGCAGGGAGGGAGTTGCTAGCAGTCACAAAGGAAGAAAGAGACTTGGGCATCATCATCACCATGACCTAAAATCATCCAAGCAAACCTCTAAAAGCAGTAGGTAAGGCTAGGGGGTAAGAAGTGTATTAGTAGGTATCACAAGTCGTAAGAGGGAGGTAATAATCCCTCTGTACAAGACATTGGTTAGGCCCCATCTGGAGTATCATGCGGCAGTATTGGAGGCCACACCTTCACAAGGACATTAACCAAATTGAGGCAGTCCAGAGAGGGCAACCAAAATGGTGCAGGGACTGCATCAGAAGACATATGAGGACAGATTAACGGAGCTCAATATGTATACCCTTGAGCAAAGGAGGGAGAGAGGTGATATGATCGGAGGCATTCAAACACCTTAAGGGCATAAACAAGGTGAAAGAGTCTGACATGTTTAAATATAAGAAAAATAGCAGGACAAGAGGACACAGCATGAGATTAGAGGGAGGCCGATTAAGGGGGAATGTGAGGAAATTCTTTTTCACAGAAAGGGTGGTAGATGCATGGAATGGCTTACCACAAGAAGTGGTGGCTATGAATACAGTGCAGGGCTTCAAACAACCATGGAATAGGCATAAGGGAGCAATACAAATGACTATGAATAGATAGGTCACTGACAGAGCAAAGGCCAATGGCACATTTATAAGGTAGAAAAAGAAATGGGCAGACTGGATGGGCCTTGCGGTCCTTATCTGCCGTCAACTTCTATGTTTCTATGTTTCTATGATATGGATCTCAAAATGGCATTTTATTTTTGGTACCAAATTTTTGTTATGCCACCAGAGATGTAGTTTTATTGTATTGCAGGGCCCTCATACTTTTTTTTTTTAGTTTGCAGCTGTTTGGTGTACCTCCCATCCTTTCTGAGAGTGCAGCAATCCCTATATAATTGAGTTCTAAGATTAAGATGCATATGATAATCATCCTTTTCCTCAGGATTACCTTTTTCTGGAAGAAATATTTTGAATTTGTTTTACCACCTCCACAAGGTTGTCAGGAAATTCAACTTTGTTTGTCTAGCAACCAATATGTTTAGAAAGGTTATACTAACTTCAGCATTGCCAAGTATCGAGGCATTCAATTTCCATTTTGCAGTTTCTGGAGGGTAGTAGTTTGCTACATTTTGCATCCCAAAAGTAGATGATCTAAATATTAAATGGAAATCAATTTAACAAGTGAATTTGTGTAGCACAGTAGGCAATGAAAAGAAAAACAAAATGATTATAGTAGATAACCTACCCCTGCATTATGTGCTATCTCTATTGGCAAGCAGTGACTGGTAAGCATCTTTTATACCAGCTGTATTTATTACATGCAGTAAAAAGTTTGGAGTCACAGTAAATCTTTTACATATTCCTACTTTTTTCCACAGTATCTATTCCCCAGTTAAAAATCCCCACCAAAACTAATGTTCCCAGGTGTGTAGAGGTAGAGATAAATAATATGATTCATAAGAACCTAACCTGGGAAGCATAGATATTTATTATGTAGAATTTCTTCAAATTGTAGGAGATGTCTTAAAATTGGGCCCACCTTGCATAGATGTCCACCAGTTTATCCACCTGAAATACTCAGCCTTTAATAAGAAAACCCAACCCATCACATTTTTCTTCCCTGAAAGCCAAAAAGGAGGGATTGCATATCCATTCCTTTTTAGCTTGAGAGCTATCTAGCAAGTGGGTGATTATTGTATCTTGCAAAAAAAGGTACATGGGGTTTGATTCAATAAAAGAGAAGGTTGTGACTCGGCTTTGAGGGTTTTGTATGCTGCTATTACGTGTTGAGAGAGCCCAAACTAAGTTGTGACTATAAGCTAAGATATATTGTAATGTATTATAAGTAATCATTTTTTTCCCTTTCTTAGTCCTTCAGTCCTTAAGGTTAATCTGTTCCTTTTTTTATGTTTCTGTTATCTTCCTTGTTTTCAGATTATTGCATTTTCTGGGCTGACCTGTTTAAAGAGATATTAGAGTTGATGTCTTCTTCTGTATCTCCTCAATCTGTATTTTCATGAAGAAGTACAACTCTGTTTTCTATGGCTAGAGATGGGGACTCTGGGCAGGTTTAATTCATAGAAACATAGACATAGACTTTGACGGCAGATAAGGACCGCTTGGACCACCCAGTCTGCCCACTTCCCCTACCTATTGGATAAGCTGCAGATCCTAGTTAACCAACAGTCTACTTCACCGTAACCCCCACCAGAATTGCCTTATGTCTGTCCCATGCATTCTTGAATTCCCCCACTGTTTTTGACCCCATGACATCCTCAGAAAGGCAGTTCCATGCATCCACCACCCTCTCCATGAAAAAATACTTCAGCATATTACTTCTGAGCCATCCCCCCCCCCCTCTTCTAATTATGCCCCCTTGTTCTTGCACATCTCTTTTTCTGAAAAATGTTACTACCCTCTTGGACTTTGTTGATTCCCTTGATGTACTTGAAAGTTTCTATCATGTCCCCCTCTCCCTACTTTCCTCGAGGGTATACATATGAAGCTCCTTTAGTCTCTCTTTGTATGGCTTCTGGTGCAGATCTTGCACCATTTTAGTTAAACCTCCCCTGGACAGCCTTCACCCTGTCTATGTCCTTGCGGAGATGGGGTCTCCAGAGCTGCATGCAGTACTCCAGATGGGGTCTCACCAACTGTCTGTACAGAGGGATAACACCTTCCTGTTTTCTACTGGTGATGCCTCTCCCTATACATCTGTTTCTCCCCCAACCCTCCTTACTACATTCTCACATTGCTTGCTTACCTTTAGGTCACCTGATATGACTAACCCCAGGTCCCTTTCCATTTTTGTTGTTGTTAATACCTCCCCCATTGTGTATTCTTCCCATGGGTTTTTGCTTCCCAGGTGCATTACTCGACACTTCTTTGCATTGTATTTAAGCTGTCATACTTTTGACCATTCCTTCAACCTGCTAAGTCCCTTCTTATCCGTTTCACACCTCCTTATGTAACACTGCTGCAGATCTTTGTGTCGTCTGCAAAGAGGCATACTTTTCCCTCCAGTCCCTCTGCAATGCCACTAATAAAGACATTAAAAAATTCAAAACAAATTCAATTTGGGTTTTGATTTTTGCCCCTTTAAGGTCCCATCTTCTAGTTATTGCCATCATGCTCTCTGGTGAAAACATCATCCTTTGTTCCTCTAGAATAAGTTGCTGGGTAGTAATATTTTCCAGTGGAGCTTGTATCAGATTTCATATTATCTATGGTGGTGCAGTGAGCTCTAAAGAGTCCTGGTTCTGTCTTAAAGTAGCTGTTGCCTGGTCCACAACCCTGGCATCAGTGGGGGTAGTTCATTTAGTTCTGTTAGTTTTTTGTTCCATAAGGTGGGTGCGCAAGAATCAGACTGCTGAAGGACTGAAAATCTTCATGTAGTCAGTGTATCTGACTGCCCTTACATTATCCTTTGGGCCCTTGTAATCAGATAATTCTGGTCCAGGGCATCCTTTCTATTCTGTAATGGTCAGAGGCACTGATTGTACAAGTGAGTGCCCCTTCTCACAAAGATTGCACTGAAACACATTTCTGCAAGTGAGGCTAACGTGACCGAATCCAACACATAGTCTGCAGTGCAGTTGGTCACATGCACAGCTCAAATGATTCCAAGCCCCAGACTTATTGCAGGCCTTAGGTTGTACTGCTTATAAAAACACTCCATTATCTTCTCTGAGGAAAAAAAAAATATTCAGGTGGTGTATTAGCCCTGCATATGGCCACTGTTATGTGACTTCAAAATATTATTCCTCCTCTTCAGATTTGCATGGTTTCCATAATTGGCTCAAGTTGACCAAACAGCTCACACCATTACTTGAGCCAATACTGGCAGGGAGGAAATCCTCTGACTGCATCCTCTCACCATTTTCCTCTTCTCTAGGTTCCTCTATCTTAGAATCAGCCAACAGCTCACCCTTCCAAGAGCAGGGGATTTCCCCCTTATTTTATGGCCAGGATTCCACCCGTCAATAAAACAGGTCATGTAATTCACCCAATACCACCCCCCCAGGATGCACCTGGAAACAGGCTATGACAGCTTGTGCATTGTGTTCACATCCTATCATGTGAGTGATATGTGTGAGTGGCACAGAGCAGGAGTGGGGTATGAAGTCTCCTATAATTTATTGTTTTAAGCTAGAATTTGTAATGAAACTTAGCAGTATGGGACTGTAACTTTGCCTTAAATCTTAAAATCTGTATTACTGTTACTTAGTCAACATGGTTCCATCTTTTCTCAGTTCTGTGATCCCAGAGTATAAGTCAACTTGAAAACAGTCGCACTGCTATGGTTGGAAGGTATGTGATTATTTTTCAGGCCATTCATTTTAGCAATAATTAATGGTCATCTGTTTCACAATGTTGTGTTCTCTCCTAACCATTGGACTAAGGATGAGCCAATAAAACATTTTTGTTTGATAAATGTGCTGAAATTCAGCACCTTCACCTTTGCATTGGCCCAGTAGAATTTTAGCAGCCTTAGGATCACCTCGACTGCCAGTTAATTAAAAACACTGAAGCCTTTCACAAGTTGCCAGGTTAGTCCTGCTTTCCACCCTTCTTCTTCCTCCCCAAGCATTTTTGTTTATTTAAAAAAATCCAGCTCCTGGCACTGTGCCAGGTATTGATTATTTATTTGACTAGAGGACTGGGGAGGGTGGAATAGGTTAGGAGTGAATGGGTTGGGCAGGGTCTGGTAAAGGGGTGCTACCTACCTCTATGTACATCCTGTTAAACCCTTGTATCAAGGACCGGAAGTGTATTGGCCTAATTGTTGAAGCTGAACTGAAGACAGGTGGCCTGAACTGGATCCAAACCAAAGTTGCCAATTTACATATTCGCTCACCCTGACACTTGACATTACTGCCTCCTGTTTTAGAAAGAAACATAGGTTTAAATTGTGGGTAAGAATAATAGGAAATATTAAAATGTATTACTTCTGGGGATGGGAGAACCCACTCTGCGGCACATCAGGACCCCCATACCAGCCCCTCTGAACACAACTCTAGAAATGAAAATAATTTGTGAGATGACTCCAATATAACCCAGCCTGATCAATTGACCAGACACAGAGCAGCCAGTCACTTGGTTCTCTCCTAGTTTGCATACTATAAGTGATATGAACGCATTCTTCCTGTTCAAAATGAAAACATTTAGTTGAGGAAAAGCATAAAATAGCTACTGTAGATTATACACTAAATAGCATAAAGAATAAAACTTATTGAGGGGTTGGGGGGGGGTGAATCAACCCGGGTTCATCATTTGACCCAATCCAGATTTACCATTGACCTGGGTATGGCTCTCTTTGGAAAATGTTTAAATCTGGAAAATTATAATAAATCAGAACCTGTTGGAGAAAGATTATAATAAAAACCAGAACAGGTTCACAGAAAACCCACTCACTTCTAATTAATTCACAGAGGAATTAAAATGTGGAGTATCCTACCAAGTAAAGTTAGTGAATCAAGCACTGTTCAGGATTCAAAGCAGGGCTACAGTGCAGTAGACAGATATGTGAGGGTGGCATTGAGGGTTATACAGCATGAATATTATCGAGTAGCATTCCAGCTGATACACCTATATGTTTCCATGCTCAAACAAAGTATAGTCACTGTCCTGTATCCAGAGGGGCAGACAAGAGGGACTGTAAGTCTCTTCCATCACAAAATGACTACAGTGTGTTGCTCTGTGAAGGACAAATGCTATATGTGCAGCCCTCAGGATACGTGGAAAATCAGACCTTGCATCTCAAAAACCTGATCCTACTTGACCCAACACAGTTTGAGATTCTTATACCATACTGTGTATGTGGCATTTCAAACAGAAAAAGAGAATCAAGCTCTGCTCTGTCCACACTCCTCTACTGCTCTTTCGAAGGAGGTGACAGAGACCTCTAAACACTATGACCTTCATGTCAGAGTTATAGCCTCTGTCTCAGGTGGAATCCGCTCTGCTTAATGCCGGATTTGGAGAGCTGGTGTGTGAGGGAGAGCCTGCATTAGTGGAAATTGGTTTCTGTCAGTCAGGCTGTTCCAGGGAGAGAGCTTATCTCCTTTATCTGGCTAGGCTGGATTCTGCCTATTTAAGGGATGCTCAGAGACAGCGTGAGAGAGTGAAGCCTCCTATAATTCCACTGCTTTCTGGATGCTACATGCCACATCTGGTCACCAAAAACAAAATAAAATAAAAAAATAAAGTGGCTGATGTTTTTCAAAAGACCAATATAGAACTTATTTTTCAAAAGGAACAGATTTTGTCTGTATTCTGCTTAACATATTTCCTTTTGACCTCCCCTGTAAAATCACAGGAATTTAATGATGCTAGTGCATTTCAAATACACAGCTTCAGCTACATTACTCATCACACTGCAATCTAAAGGGTCCCAGAGAGCCCTGCCACACAGTCTTGCTTACCACACCCATAACCGTTACTAGTGTGCCCACTTAATGTTTTGCCAGATATTGATCATACTGAAGGAAAACAGATTACTACAATCCCAGAAGCACCTGGTCCTTAATTCAAGGATGCACAATGAGGACCTGGACCATACTATAATTTAGAAGACTATATTTTAGTAGCAACGTACTGTATTTGTGTTTCTGGTTGGATACGATTTTGAAAAAGGAACCCAGCAATGACCAGTGAAATAAAACATACTTGCATCAGCAGAATGCCACATTACTCAAAGTTTTGAATTTCAAGCCATTCTGCTTATAGTTACAAAGGGAACTGTACATGAAAACTACATTGCTTTCCTTCTAGTTCAGCTGCAGCTGAGTCTGAGGGCCTGGTCCATGGAGCTGACCAGGATATGCTCAAACTGAGCATGACCTGGCAGTGGCACTCCACGTCCTGATGCTTGTAAGCACTGGACAACCAGCCCCTGCCAACTGCATTCCACCTGTGTGGAGCTGTGTGTGACTGAAGAGGAAACAGCTGTGCCAGACTATAGCCATCCATTTAGATGCCTATGTCAGCCAGCCAGCCATCCATTAGAGCCCTGACTCTGCATTGAGCAGGGGATGATGGGAAATTGCAGTCCACCAAGGACTGCCATTTCCCCAGTGGAATCGGTAAATGTTTGAAATCAGCACTGGCTGGTTCCAGTCTGGTCCCTAGCCCACTGTAGATGCTCGCAGGGCTGGGGACTGGTTGACTGGAGCCAATCAGGAACTGAGTACTCTGTCATGGCCATGCAGGGGGGGGACATGTCCACTACTGCAGCTCTTGGAACTGTGCAGCCTCTTCCCCCTTCATCCACCGCTATCTTAACCATAAAGATAATTTTGGGGATGTGGTATATGCCCACCCCATGGCCAGCCAGTGCAGCCTTTGACCAGCTCAGGTCTCCAGTGCAAGAAAGGGCCAACAACCGGGGCTGTGGATGTATGCAACCCCTGCATCTATGTATGAGGACCACTATGCACCACAAGGCTGCATAACCACCCTTGCAAATATGGGTGCAGGCTTTTTGAGGATCAAGCACTTAGTCAGAATCTGAAGTCAAAATTCCTGCTTGTGATATCACAGTCTGTTGTTGTGGAAAGAAAAGTAATGTGATTGCATAAGTGGAGCATTATGACTTCAGTTCCTAAATTATCAATGACTGTATAGAACTAGTAAGGGTAAAGCTCCAGTTTTCATACAAGTAGTTTGCTCAGTATGCCTTCCTGGTGAAACTTTTAAATAAATAAATAAAAATACAAAATATCCTTTTGTTAAGAAAATCCCCCACAGTTTTGTTCCTTCCAGTTTACCGTATCCCCCACCCTGCTATGGGGACCACCACAGCTGCTTCCTTCCTCTAGAAGGGGGTGGAGGGTGAGCAGCTGCCTTCAGAGATGATGCCAATGTCACTCTGAGCTGACCAGCAGGGGACACATGAATGCCTAGGTGAGCCACACCATATTCAAGTAAGGAATATAGTGTGTGTGGTTATAAGCAAGGCCACTGATTTATGGTGATTAAAATAATGAAATTTCATGTTCATGACTTGAAATTCAGGGAATTGCACCGTTGATTGTAAATCTAATTTCTGGATCTTAGCAGGAATCTACTGTCATTCTTTTAGTATGTGTATAAATAATAAGAATAAAAGAAGGCTAAATATACAGAGCATTAAATTAAGCAAATTGAAAATAGTACTGGAAACAATAATAAGGAAAAATACAAGTTCTGTAGATTTACTAATCTGGTAAAAGATGCCAGATTTCATGAAATTCTTTGTTTCTACCAGTGTGCAGGCTGTCCAAATTCCAGAATATTACCAGGTTTTACCCTTCCGTTTTATGGCTGTGGGCAAAGTCTACAGCCATCTTGCTATCTTTAACTGGAAAATGCAGTATCATGGAACACATGTTTTGGAGTTTTCAATGTATCCTTCCATGCCAACTGAAATAAAATACTCCCTTCTTTCTGTTAAGAATGTTGGAGACATAACTCCAAGCAGCTTATCAGATGCCATTAAGAAACTGAAACAGCTTGTTAAATATGTGTTAAATATTGGTTGCCTATTAAACTGGAGATTGGTTTACCCCCTTCAAAATGCAACAACTTGCACATTTAAATACATAGCATTTAAACAGCTTCTTGCCACTAGTTTCACTTGGGAATGTATTGTCTTTCAAGAAAGATTCATACTTCATAAATATCACTCTTTTCCAGCAAATCTATAATTGACACTGTTTTTTTAACCTCTAAAGACACTATCTGATAAGAACTGTCTCAGACATGTGCCAGATCGTCTGTGAACTACCCAGACTAAATATGTAGCAATCAGCAGGCATTTTCTACTATGCTTTTTGGGAAAAAATTTGTTGAGCTACATCAAACACACACACACACACACACTCTGTACACACCATCCTCATGGCCACAACATTCAAAATAAATACTGCATTCTAATATGTCATAAAACAATAAAGAAACTGTTCATGTCAGTGAACACAGTGAAGTTCAGTTTAGAGTAGATTTCCTTTAAATATTTCTTATCCTATATTTTGCATCCTAGATAGTGCAGTGGTGATGCTACATCTCATTGTCATAGTGATCTTCATTTACACATTTTTGCACTGTATTTACTCAGGCTGTCCCAGATTAGATGCAATATCTTGTTTTCAGTAGTGTCATGATTTTACCATTTTGATAATATATTTCTTCAGGGTAGCCTAGTCTAGGGCCCTCATATTCAAAGGAGATGAGTGGTGCATCCCAGCAGAAAAGGGAGATGTGCCATGTAACTCCAACAATGTGCCGCAGAATGATATTCAAATGTGCAGGATGTGCCTGCTGCAAGAGAATGGGCCAGGATGCACACAGATAGTATGCTGTGCAAGTCAAGGGTGCATTCCCATGTATATGCCACACTGTGACATATCCAGTGGAAATGCACCCCTCACAATCTAAAGCAGTGTGGCCTACAGTTATGCCATAAATAGCTGGCCTAACCTGGTCAGCCATCCACAGGCAGGCTGCAGAAGTACACCCAGGTGCACAGCAGCCTGGCAGCCCTGGTGGACTAGAGGTACCCCCTCCCATCCCCAATTGATCCAACTCCATCCCCAAACGGCTCCATAGTGTAAGGCCCCCTTAACCCAATCGCACCAGAGGAAACCACAGTCCATATCATAGCATAGAGGACTCCCACCATCCCCCTCAGTATGTAGACACCACGCTCCCCCATATCCAACCTGTTGCAGAGACTGGCACTGCCCTCCACACCCTGCCATGGCCAGCCACCAACTGCACTGGACCCAGGCCAGGCCAGGGACCTGCATTCCAGAATGAGCCAAGAGGCTGTACCAAGCATTGGATCACTATGCAAGCTGCAGACTCACCAGTGTATGCAGCCATGTGTATGTCCCTGGCAAACTGTAAGAGGGTATTGACATACCTCAAATCCATGTCTTGTCAATTCTGTATCTTCCTGCTGTCATACACCACTGCAGGCACACATTCTCCCCTGTTCCCTTGTGTAACATGCCACCTTCTGGACTGCTGAGGTATCCTGGGTGCCATCAGGTGTGGTATCCTGCAATGCCATTTACAGTATACACTGCAGGCTATAGATAGTGCATCCATGGTTTCGATTGTACAAACGAATGGGAGGTTGGCTTTAACATGCCTGTTTCAGGACCTTTGTGCATGGGTACAGCATCAGCTGCCACCTACAATGAGCACTGCAACAGCATCAGGATGATGGATCTGCATGTGAGCGCCTGAGGTGTTTGGCCACTGGGCATTATCGCCCACACACAGCTCGTGCCTATGTACGACACATTCCAGTGTCCTACTGCCAGTGCTCCACCACCCAAAAATAAGATGCCATTTCTTCTGTGAACTATCAAGGCTAAATATATAGCAATCAGCAGGTATATTCTAGGAAAATACATTGTAAAAATGTGTAAAAGGAAGACCACATTGAAACTGCCTCTCAGCAGATCTGCATTGTGCAAATTCATTAGAAATAATGGGTAAAAGCATCGCAAAAGCTCTCAACAGCCATATCGGCTCTTACCAATCTTATTTATTTTACAATTTATGTACATAGGGTACACCAGCTGAGATGCAACTTTTGATTTCTAGTGGGATCTTACTTCTATAGTATCTGTTTCCATGACTGGGTGTACTGGAGTACTAGCAGGTTAAGTGACTTCCCCAAGGCAACACAAAGAGCATTTGGCTATAGCATTTTTTGAACCTGTGGTTTCTCAGTTTCCAAGCCTGTGCTCTATTCAATAGACCCCACTGCATCTTTAGAGTTACATTACAAAACCAAATGGAATCCAGCATCCTCACTAGGGCTGGAACTTGTGCAGATTGCATATTGGTGATGTGCATGTCCTGCTATAGACTGGTGTTTCTTTACTTTTTAGCAAAAAATTAAAAAAAAGTGTTTGTGTCTGTAAAGTGCTGAAGCGGTATCTCATGAAGATAGCAACTGAAGAATGGTGACGCATCAGAACGGCGACCGATTTACAGTGCCGACACTTTTGTGTGACCCCATTCCCAAACCCATCCCCAAGTTGTGCCCTTCAGAGTTAGAATATATAATAAGGGGGGTGTGGGGGCAAATCCTCCCACAACGGGGGGTGCAGGGGGCAAAGCCCCCACAAGAAAAGACTTTCCTGAAAGTGGCCATGATTTTAGTTCATCATTGCTTCATCATCGCCGCTCCACAGTCGCTGTTATAACATGGAACCTGCTGAAGCCATTTAAAACTCTACATGTAACAGTTCACTGCACTGCACCTGCATAACCTTGTTTTTAATGATCTTGCTACTGTCCAGTAGGACCAGCTTGTGAGTAACAGGTGTCATCTTATGATTCCTTATCCTGGAATGTTGAGGTAAACAAAATAAAATTGTTTTTTTTTTTCCTTTTTTTGCAAAAGTGGTAAGGTACTCATAGCGGGTACAATTTGGCTCAGACGTCACAGGAAACAGCAAGAGACAAAGTCGGAGTGGGGTACCTCATTTTAAACACACGTGAATTAGGAATTAATGCTTCATCGAGTGCAACTTGCCAATATGCCTCAGTTAAATTGAACTTTAATAAACTTGGAATCTTTGACCAGTTTTGTGAACGAGGTCCAGGGTACAGAAAATAAGGTTGTGGTAACTTTTCAATTGTGGATAAATTGTGACCTTTCCATTATGGATAAATGAGGCAGCTGTGACCTGGTTTAATTTCTGGCTTGCATGTATGTATTTATTTTTAAAAAATTGCTAAGAAAAGTTGGCTGTGCTGACCTGGTGGCACTGAGGGTTGAGACGCTGGACATCTTACCTCACACCACACCAGCGACCTAGGTTCGGGAACAACCTTGGATCTTCAGAGACCTGGCATGGGTGGGAAGGAGGTAGCAGGATTGAGCAGCGAAAGGGAAGCTCTCCTCTCCCGGGGTGGTCGTTGCCCCCCCATAGTTCTGCTCCAACTGGGTGGAGGTCCTGTGGGTAGCATAGGTGGGAGGGGGCTGCAATATAGTGGGAGGGTGCCCCGTGGTGTGCGCATGCCTCCACATGCGTGTGCATGATTGGGGCATGGGGATGGGGAGAAAATGGGGAAACAAGCCATTCAAAATCTATATTGAAAGAAATGTTGGCAGAGCAGAAATCAGCTCACATACTCAATAAACTCCTGACAATATTATTAAATAGCAATAGTATAATTTTTGTTTTATTATTTTATAATTTATCTGCCCAGGATAACCCAACCAATACGTAAAATCTCTTTTCCAGTGGGGACCTACTTCTACACATTTCTGCAGCTTGATGGAGTGCAGCAATTAGAGTTTAAATGACCTGCTCGAGGTCACACAGTGAGAATTGACTCCAGCAGGGTTTGAACCTTTGATATCCTTGTTCCCAAGCTAGTACTCTAGTCACCACTACCTCTCATTCACAACAAGGCAAGAATACATGGCAAGTGACAGGTGATTACTGTGGGTAAATGTTTATAAAAGTCCAGCAGTTCAATTTAGAACAGGCATTTACTTATGGAAATGGAACAATTCAAATACAGTAGCTGGCAAGAGCAAATACAAAATCAATAAATAGAAATGCGGGCTGTGTTATATAGATTGTGTAGTGAGCCAGAGCACCCAAGTAATAGTGATAATGATGTCTCATTATCACACAAAGTATGGGCACTAGTGACAGCACAAAGTAAAGGACTCTGCAGGGGAAAAAAGGCAGTTGTTATAATAGAGAGGAAGTCAGCAGGAGAGAGTAGGTGTTGCTGTGGTGGGTAATGTGGAAGGAATAAGGGAATGTTTGCCTTCAGAGAGCAGGAAAAGGTAGGACAAGTGGTAAGGAAGGAGGCAAGGCACAATAGGTGCCAGGATTGCCAGTCCAGAATAGAAGATGATGGAAATGATGTGGAATGGTGCCTATCCTGAGGTGATTGCCAGGTCAAAACTAAGCTTGGAAAATCCAATTGTTTCTCTGTGTGGGACCAGTCAAAGTAGATGTAGACCCATGTCAAAAACTAGGGATAGATGAAATGAACCATTCCTGGTTTAACAACTGTAGAAAAGGTTATCAAATTGCTGTTTATACTATCTTTGCAATTAGTAATTTGTAATAAAAATGTTGGCATGCTTCATCATGTGGTTACAAGTTTTATAACAAATGTGCCAGCTCTAACCCACTTTTGTGATACATGGCAGTTGTATAGCTCTCCATACATGTTAGCAGGCAAATCCACTGGCAATTCTATAAATTACTTAAAGGCAAAGTGCCTGGGTAGTTTTCCATATAGCACATTCTCTCTTCTCATTTGTGGTGCCCACCACCTTGGGCTTTGCCCTGGACATACAAGCACTGAGAGTACAGGCCCTGAATGCATTCCATGTGCTGCAAGGTCCAAGTGTATTTATGGCCATCATTTAGATAGGCCCAGTAATTTTTCACCCATGGTTTTCTCTCATGCCCTCCTACCTAGCTGACGGTATCATATTGGTGTTATTTCCAAGCCTGGTGGGCACACATTTCCCCTGGAAAGGAGACTGAATTGTTCTTGGCTTTATGTAATGAAACACACAAGTGCCTGCACACAATAAATATGATTTAACACCTGGTTTATGCCTTATTAAAAGGAGCTCTCCTTTTATTATTCCAAATGTGAAAAAAGTGCTGAAACAGACTCAACATGGGGAAAGAAGAGTATTTCACAAGTCGTGAGATAAGGGGTAACCTAAAATTAAATAAAGAAGTATGCTTTAAATAAACCATTTTCATTTAGGTGTTTATTAATTATATCCCAATTAAGTGCTAATTGATAATTTGGGATTTAAGTTTCCAGGACAGTTTTAATTGTAAAGTTCTTTTTGATTTAAAATTTTGGAACTGGCTAGTAATGATTCATCCCAAGTGACTTCTGCATTCCACAAAAATTTTTTTTTTGCCTAATGGGCGACAACATACCTTTCTAGAACCTGTGAATCTGTCAACAGTGGTAAAGGTACTCATTGCCTTGCACCTTCAACTTATGTGTGCTCTTTAAGGACCTCCTTGAGGTCATTGTCAATGCCTGTATCTAGTGTAGAACACAGCAGTTCATTTTCTGAAGTCCTCTGGAATTGTAAAACAGCTCCCTCACCCAACCAATGTGTCCACCCCCTGACAAAGGGTCACGAGGAGACCCAAAGTGCTGGGGCTAGTGCCATGGACTAGGGCATCTGTTGGAACACAGTCCTGTGTTGTGGATCTATTTATTAGCTTTTTCAAGTGTTTTCAAGTGTACTTTGCTTCTTTGAGTGCTGCCATTCTGTGTTTTTGGTTGGAGTTCTTATTTTCTTGGCAGACACCCCCTCTCCTGTTAGGACGCTTCTCGTTTGGTTTCTGGTGATGTGTATTTGATGTGTAGAAAAGGTTAAACAATTCTACATCTCAGTACACATTCAGGTATGCACCCCAAGTGCACTAATGACTAAGAGGTGTACAAAAGGTTCAATGGCAGGGCACTTACAGTGTAATTGAGATGCAGTTGATATGTATCAAAAAATGCTGCTTAGTTACATCTCAGTGAAGTGTACATCTCAATGTGAGGTGTAGTAAGGATGTGTAGTCGATGTACATGTAAAAATGAAAGTTAGGTACACCTCAACCCAAGATATAGTCGGGAGGTTTAGTTGAGGTGTACATATTAATATGGCCAGTGTTGTCATAAAAAAATAAATTTTAAATACAGGGCAGAGATCTTGTCCAAAAGAAAACAAAATCCCTTTTTTGCCCAATTAACTAATTTGGAGCTAAAATTTAAAAAGTATCAACAAAGCAGGGGGGTCAGTTCCCAACATCTTCACCACCCCAACTTAATTACAGTAATAGACAGACTACCTAGGAATTCCTGCACTAAGTAGATAAACTGAGCAGTATCTGCAGGAACAGGATTAAAAGGTTTTTTTTTTTATACAGTGAACCTTACATAAAGCACAGGAAAGTACTATGGACCTGCAGGACCATATGTCCACCCTCATTAAATGTACAGAAAAAACAGAGACATGAATATGTGCACACCCTAGTAAGATACAGACATGTTCTACAACAGGAACCAACAATTAATATAAACAAGGAATAGTCTTGCTCCAAAAAAGACTGGTTATTTTCCAATCACTGTCCAGCTAAACACAGAGCTCCAACTGCTGTCAGAGATAAAACTGCCAGACACAAGAAAGTACTGCAGAAAGTTCAGTATTCAGAAAAGACAATAGTGTCCCTGTAGCAAAAAGTTAAATTATTAAGGTATAGTTGAGATACATATTCCTAAATGTAAAGTTTATAAGGTGCTTATGAAGTATGTATTAGCAAAAGTATAAGTTTTAAGGTACAGTCGAAGAGCACAATTTATTTATTTATTTATCTATTTTTTTTATTTATAGTTTGATGACTGGGAAAGGCACACTGAGCCTAGGCTCGCTTCCAGGTACGACCTGGGTACAACTTGTACAGAGAATAACAAAAGTAGTGAGTACAGTTTGCACAAACATTATTCAAAGAGTACAATACATTATCAGTGATATACATCTAAACTGGATAAAGAATGACAGAATGTAGGTGAGGTCAGCTTGGAATTGGCGGCTAGGGTGGGTGAATATAGACTGTGTGGTGCCTCTGCTGCTTTCTGGGTACATTAGAGCAGTTAGGACAGTGTGTGGTGGAGAGAAGCCTGAGGAGCTGAGTAAAAGCCAAACAAGAAAGGGCCAGGCAGAGGTTGGGGGAGGGTTATTCTAGAGAAGGGGGAGGTGGTACCAGAAGGCAGCTTCGCTGGCAACAGTGTGAGGGCAGAGGAGGTGGAAAATGCAGTGCCCCTGCAAAGAGGAGTAGTTTAGGAGAAGGTTGCTGTGAGGTGGGAAGTTAGAGGGGAGGGAACCCACCAGAATTTAGCTAAGAGGGAGGCACTGTAGGTGGTATGCCTGTGGGAGAGCAGAGCCAGGGAGAGTGGAACATAGAGCAGGCAGTGGTGAGTGAGTAGGGGACAGGCTGTGGTGAGGCGGCAGAAGGAGTTGAGAAGGATGTCAAGTCTGGAGAGATAAGAGGATGGGGCCATTCTGTAGACTATGTCTGCATAGTCAATAACTGGCAATATAGTTTTACGTATGAGCTCGCAATGGGTGTGGATAGGTAGGCTAGTTTTGTGGTGATAGAGGATGGTAAGTTTTGGCTAGAGTTTAGTGCAGATCACTTTGACTTGGGTGGAGAAGTTGAGGTGGCTGTCCAGCCACACTCCCAGGTATTTGAAGGCTTAGCCTAGCTCCAGAGGTGAGACATCCATGGTGGTGATCTCAGTGGGGGGGGGTGGCTGGGAGGGTAGCCAGCTTCTGCCTGTAACCAAAGACCATTGTGACCATTTTTTTGCATTGAGTGTAAGCAGTTTCCAAGGAACCAGGATTGGACTCTATTGAAGTCATTTTGGAGGTTGAGGAGGACACTGTCATAGGAGGGGCCCAAGGCAAAGATGACAATGTTGTCTGCATAAAGATGCACATCAGAGGCAAGGCAGATGGTGGGAAGGTTGTTTATGAAGAGAGAGAGAGAAGAGGATGGGGCCAAGAATAGAGCCTTGGGGGACACCAGATACAATAGGGAGAGAAGAGGAGAGAGTGTTGCCTATTTGAACTGATTGTTACCTGTTGTTGAGATACAAGTGGAACCAGGTGATGGCAGGTTGGGCAATGCCAAAAGAACTATGTTTGCTGATTATCAGCGGGTGGGAGACAGAGTCGAACACTTTTGCCAGGTCTATGAATATGGTGGCTGTGACTTGACTATTATGTATGGCAGAGAGGATGGAGTCAGTTACACTTAGAAGGGTAGTGATGGTGGAGCGGTGTTTGCGAAAGCCTGACTAAACAGGTGAGAGGGAGTTGTTGGAAGAGAGAAAGTCTGACAGTTTGGACAATATGAGAGATTCCTGGACTTTGGCTAGGGAGGGGAGAAGCGATATGGGCCTGTAGTTTCCAGGTTGGGAAGGGTCACCACCTTTGTGCAGAGGGATGATTTTGGATGATTTCCAGGCTTTAGGAACAGTGGCTGTGGATAGTGATAGGTTCAGTATTTGAGTCAGGGGGCAACAATTTCTGCTGCAGAGATATGGAGCATTTTCGGGTGGATACCATCAGGGTTGGATTTGGATGGGTTAAGGGAAGACAGTGCATTGTATACTTTCAGAGGTGTAGTGGGTGGAAAGAGGAAGCCGAGGGCAGGGGAGGAAGGTTTAGCTGGGTTGGGGAAGGGAGAGTCAGAGAGCGCAGGGAGACAAAGAACTTATTGAAAAGCTCTGCCACGGAGGTAGGATCTGAGATGGTATTGACCGTCTAATTTAGGGTTAAGGCGTGCCTGTTTAGAGGGCCGTAATGATCACATTTAAATAAAGCATGCCATTGACTCTGGGAAATTGCCTCTTGTTAGTTTATCTATTCATTGTGGTGGAGCTGGCCAAAAATACTAGTAAATTCCAAACTCAAACAACTGCATGAACCAGACAGACTTTTGTGTTTTTGGGGAGGTCAAGAAGGGAGTTGATCAACTTCCAGAAAAACACGTGGAGGTTTTGGTTTTGATGAAAAGCACATTAAAATAGGAAGATTTAGATTGCCGGGTGGCCTTTGTACATTTATTTCTAAGGTGTTTATAAGATTGAAGATCACGAGCTGCATTAGAGGCTTTGTAGAGTCACCATGCTTTGTCCCTAGAACGACACAGGGCGATGAGGTTGGAGGTGATCCAGGGGTGATGGTGGCATTTTACCCTAGCTTTCCTTAAGGGCATGTGTTTGTCCCAGATACTGTGGAAGATACCACAGAAATGAGATAAGGCAAGATTGACATTGGGCACAGAAAAGACAGGTAGCCAGTCTGCATTAGCAAGGTCTTGGAGTAGAGAAGGGATATTGAGGTGGTGTAGGGAGCAGGACCAAGTTAATTTTGGAAGGGAGTGTGGAGAGTGTATTTTACGGATGCAATAAGTGACACAATGGTCACTGAGGGCATCTGAGAATATACCTGAGGCAGAGATACAGTGTGAATAGGAGGATTGAATCCAATCCTGAAGGGTATGGTTTTTGGACCTGCGATTTAGGTGAATAGGTTCACAGATTAGCTGGGAGAGATTTAGGGCTTCAATCCTTAGGGTGGTGCATTTGGCGGAGGGGGAGAGCCAGTCAAGATTGAAATCGCCTAGTAGCACTAGTTCACCATTGGATGTTTTAGAGTAGGTAGAAGAGATGGCCTTGACAATAGAGTCGGACAAGGTCTTTGGTGGGGCATATAGGGTCCCAATGTAGAAGGGTGTGGAGGAGGGGAAGGATAGGTGCACAACAATTGATTCATAGGAAGAAAGGCAAGATTCATTGAAGATTATAGAACATGCGAAGGCTTGCCTAATGTATAGTGCCATGCCCCTGCCTCGCTTGCCCCAGTCCTGGTGGAATAAGTCATAGTCAGGAATGGCGCCAGAGGAGTTAGTGATTTTGGCAGCCAGCCAGGATTCCCTGATGCAGAGTATGTCTGGGTGGTACTGGGTGACCCAAACTGTTAGGGCATTGATTTTGAGGAGAAGGCTCCTGGCATTGAGGTGGAAAATGCAGAGGCCCTCGGGGAGTGAGTTAGGGGTGAGGCAAAGGGGCAGTCCGGTAGAGGTGGTGAATGAGTTGGAGGTATGCCTGGGCACAGAAGGGCCAGAATTGGGATGTATGTCGCTTGCAAGAAGTTAGAGGAGAACGGAGTATGTGAGAAGCGGGGAATGTTTGGATGTGCCAGAACAGTGCTTTGAGGGTGGTGCATGGAGGTTTAGGAATCAGTTTAGTGCCTCCAGGTTAAGGAGGTGGGAGTGGAGCAGAGAAGGGTGAGTGGAGGGGAGGGGAAGGAAAGAGTAGATGGGGAGAGATGCAAGGGGGAAAGGGAGAGGAGAAAGGAGCAGAGTAAGCATTGGGGTGGGGCATGCCAGGGTAGGAAGGGGTGATTCCTGTAGGTAAGGGAGGGTGGAGAAATCTTTGGAGAGGTGGGGTTGTTAAACTAAGGGTGAAGGAGAGAGAGAGATGGGGGTGAGAAGAGGATAGCTGGAAGGAGAAGGCAGCATAGTAGAAACATCTGCATTGTGACTTACTGTTGCTGGGAAGGGGCTGCATAAATAAAGAATGCAGTAATGAAAGAAGTAATGAAAATAGAGGCCACTAGGGGTGAGATCGAGTTCATTGTAGATAGGAACTCGATTGTCAGAGCAAGGATTAGATAACTAGTGGCCACTAGAGACAAGAGCAGATAATTTGCAGATGTAAAACTTGACTGATAGGTTTTTGACTGTCATGTGTCTGCCACTATAAAGATCAGTCGATCAAGGGTGGAGATGGGGGCGGTGGGGCAGCTGGTGCAGAGCATCAATGAGGTAATTCCCTGCCAACTCAGCCGAGCACATTGCGCTGTTCAAACCGCTGTATAGATCATACCTTGAGCTGTGTGGGAGGGCTGAGTACCTCCTACACTTTCGCTATCCCGGGACCTTGGGGAGTTAGACCCTCAGGGAGGTGTAAAATCTGTGGGGAGAGGGAGAAGAAGAGTTTTAAGTACAGGTAAGGGATTTGGGTGGGCACACAACAAAAATGGGAGAATGGAGTAGATACAATTTCAAAACTGCACTGCTCAAACAATTTGTTAAAATAGACTTAAGCTGCACTAACAAATTGCATCTGGCTACTGGTACAAATAAGTTGTTAAAATAGGCTTTGGGCTGCACTAACAAATTGCATGTGGCTACTGAGACAAATAAGTAATCAGCTTTTGTGACTAAAGCAGTATATTTGGGCTGAAGACAAAACTGATTAAAGGCAGTCAGAATTTCAAAGAGGGAGATCAGCTGAAATGTAGTAAAGGCAGTTTGTTAGGCTTTAAACTGAGTTCAAAAGAGCAGCCTGTTGCAAAATTAAGGTGTTCTGTTAATCTGTGGCAGATGCAGTACTTCAGGCTGAAAATGTGATTTAGAAGCAGCCTGAGTTACAATAAAGGTGCTCTGCTAATATGAGATAAGAGCTGTACTTTAGGCTAAAACGACAATTGTAAAAGCAGTCAGAGTTTCCAAATTAAGGTGCATGGCTGAATTGTAAGTTAAGTCAGTACTTTTTAAGCTGGAAATTAGGTTGCAAAAAACAATCAGCATTCGTATGGTGACACAAAGAAAGTTTGAGGCTTTGAAAATGGCACCCAATTCCCTGCCATCGCAGCCGAGCATGTGGCGCTGTTCCAAATTGCTGTATAGACTGTACCTTCAGGTGTGGGGAGGGCAGGGCACTTCACCTGCCTTCATGACCCTCAGGGCTCTAGGGGGAGCTGGACACTCCGGGAGAGGAGTAAAATCTTGAGCTGTGGGGAAGGGCTGGACACTTCACCTGCCCTTGCGACCCTCAGGACTCTCAGGGAGCTGGACCTGTGAGGTTTGTATAAAGTGCAGTTGATTAATGAGGTGTGTATAAGGTGCAGTTGAGGTGCACAGTATTCGTGAGGTGTGTTTAATGTGCAGTATGTACACCTCAAAAAATGTGTACATCTCATTTCAGTCAGGGATCACTAGTTTATTTATTTATTTATTAGAGGTATCAGAATTACAAACCTTTGAGTCAGAAACTCATTTACAAAGTCTCCATGTCACATTACAAACAGTACAAAATAGTGGTCAGAGATACAATACAGAGGCAGTGATGGAACAGATATTACAGCACATACAACGACTATACATTAGCAAGCAGTTGGTAAAATAGAGGTACTCAGAAGTTGGGGAGGAGAAAACAGTAGAGTGCAATGATCAGTGGGTTAGCAGGATGGAGATCCTCTGTCGAGCTCAAGAGCAGTCAAGGACTTAACTTCTAAAGGCCCAGGTTCATGCCATATAAGGGAGTGAGAGGGGAGGAGGAACTGAGGGGAAACAGCAGGGAGAAAGAGTCAAGCCTGAAGAAGTTATGCATTCCGTGGTTGGAAGGGCACCAGGGGTGGGCTAGTAGCAGTCGCAGGTGCTTGAGGAATGGAGGTGTTCCCTGAGGGTGGTTTTAAAGTGGCCTATTTTATTTTCAGAAGAGATGGCACTGGGCAGGGCATTCATCCAGAGGGGGGGATCTATATCAGAAAGATCTCTGGCCTTGAATAGTTTGACAGCAGAGAATCAGGAGGGAGGGTTTGGTGGAGCTGTGAGTAGGTATCACCGAGGGTGTAGGTTGTAGAAGATTGTTGGGGCCAGGGGGTGATGGGCCGATGGTAATCATTTTGTCTAGGAGGCGTGTCTGGTACCTAAATCTCCCATCAAGGTCAAGCCAATTGATAAGACTGTACAGAGCACAAGTGTGTGTCAAACCAGATCAGCCTGTAGCAAGGCGACAGGCTTTGTTTCGGGAAATATGGATTCTGCAGAGGGCAGATGCATTGGCTGACCCATAAACCAGAATCCCATAATCGATAAGGGACAAGATGTATGATAAGACTGCTAGTCAGAGGGCTTCTGGAGGGAGACAATGTTTGAGCCAGTGGAACACACCAATTCTGACATTGACGGCAGAGCTAAGGTGGTGTATATGCTCATGGAAGTTGAGTCAAGGGTGACCCCGAGATAGTTAAAGTCGACCTGCTCAAGGGGTAATAGTTGGACTTGGGAGTTGTGAATAATTAGTGGGTAGCCTTTGTGTTAGCTCTGGTTGTGAGCAAACATTGTGACTGTTTTTTTTTGTGGTTTAGAACCAGGCGGTGGTCAGTGAACCAGGATTCTGCATCTTTGAAGGACTTCTAGAGGGATAGTTATAGTGAGTGTGAATCTGGGTGGGGAGAAAAGAACTGCATTGTCGGCATATAGGAGTAATTGTCCAGAGCAGGCCTTGGGAAGGGTGTTCAGAAATAGACTGAATAGGAAGGGTCAGAATGAAACCCTGGGGCACCCCTGACTTAACTGGGAGGCAGGAGGAGAGCATGTCATTGATTTTAACTTGTTGTGACCTACCGGCTGAGGCAGTCAGCAAATCACTTGGTGGCATCCTGGGAGAGACCTGTGTGTAAGAGAGCAGATAAAAGAAGGGAATGGTTTACGGTGTCAGAGGCTTTTGACAAATCCACAAAGACTGAGCCAACCAGACACCCTCTGTACAGGGCAGTATGGATAGCACTGGAGAACTCCAGCAGGGCAGTAGTGGTGCTGTGCCCTTTTCAAAATCCATGTCATTCCTGGCAGAGTAGGTCATATTTGGTGAGGTCGTCTGTGAGTTGATCAAAGATGATCTTTTGAAGGGCCTTCGAGAGGTGCAGTGCTAATTGTGATTGCTGTTGCTAAGCAGAGAATTAGCTATAGTTGAATACTGTAACATTTAAAGGGGAACTGTCAGCAATAAGAGCCTCATACCCAACTGTGAGGCTGATCCCAGTTTGCACTTTGTGTACAAAAACATTTTTTTTACTTACTATTTACTTCAGCATAACAGAATGTAGTAGGCTAATTTTGCAGACATCTAAGATGCCATGTCATGTAACCAGACTTTCCAGAATCCCCTACAGCTGACATCAGAGAGAGCTGCAGAGCAAGGGGATCCAATAGCCTTCAATAGCCCTAATATGCTTGTTAAATATTTTGTAGCTAAAAATCAGATGTTTGCTGGTCCTGCTGTGCTCACGAGCCCTAATACAGTCCTCTGTTACACGTGACTTAGCCCCAGGAGAACAGCAGACCAGCAAACAGAAGATTATAGCTAATAAAAAACTCTGACATTTGCTGTAGGCTACTGAATATCCACTGCTGCAGTCCTCCTCTGATATCAGCTGTAGAGGAGTCTGTAATTTCTGGTTACAGGACATGTCAGCTTACAATTCAATGAAATTAGCCGGATACAATTTATTACATTGTATAATCAGTAAGTAAATACAAGTGTTGCTGCACACAAAGGGCTAATTAGGATCAGCCTCACACTTGGGTGTGAGGCTCGTATTGCTTATAGTTCCCCATTAAGGCTCTTAACAAACTGGGTCCATCCTACCTTCACAAACTTCTAACTTGTTACCTTCTAGGGAGAGCTCTCTGGTCCAGGGATCAGATGCTTCTGAGTGTCCTCATTGACATCTTAAATCAGTCGGGGAGAAAGTATTCTGTGTTGAGGCTATTTTCCTGTAGAATTCCCTCCCTGCCTTTATCAGGTCCACTGCTAATGAGAGCCGTTTTTAAAAAGGAAGTTAAAAATTAATTCCTTAGTTGAAAGTCAATAAATATATGCAGCTATATGGGTTGCACTCCAGGGTGCTAAGGGGAAATGGCATGGGGTGGTCAGGACCCCTGACAGATCTCTGCAACAGCTACCTGGAGTCTGGGGAGGTGCCTATAGACTGGAGAATGGCAGACATTGTACTCCTGCACAAAACAGCTGGAAGGGATGAATCAGATAGGAGAGCAGCTAACCCAGTTGTTTGACTTCAATATATAACAAACTGTTGGAAATTGTCATTAAGGAGTGGTTGATGGAGTTGGTAGCACAACAAAGTAGCAAAGTCTGTTCAGTGAATTAATTTGGGTAGCTCCAATATGTCGACTGTCTTTTCAGCGATTGTGTTTATACAGCAACCGCTAATAGGAGCAACTGTGTGTTTTCAGCAATACTCCAAGTCAATGTGTGACTCAGAATTAGAATATAATACATTGGGGGGGCACAGCCCCCAGGGGGGGTGCATCCCTCCTGCAAAACAATAGAGCAAATGTTGCCCACCAGTAATAAACCCACCAGTCCTACCTTAATTGTTTGATTGCTGCCAGCTGCTTAAAGTGGTTAAAGGCGGCAGTGTTGCATGGTGGAACACATCCAATCTCCAGGATGTTGGTGGAATTCTTGCAGAGCCAGCATGGGATGCCTATGATTCTGTACAAAGGATTAATTTACTGGAAAGACAAGGAGGTGGACCACAAGATATAGTGGTGTCGTGGTGATTATCTTGTTTAGATTATCTAGGGTCTTGAATATAATTTTCAGCTACAGCAGTGATTTTAGTAGCTGAATAGACATGCTATGAAATGACCAATCGCTATAAATGCATGTGCTATTATTGATGCACTTTAATTGCATTCACTACAACTGAGTAGCTGAAATGACATGGAACCATGGACTTCCTGGTGGCAAATTGGTTACAAGATGGAAAACAGCTTGGTTTTGTGGCAGGCAGATCTTATCAAACCTGATTGGCTTCCTTGACTGGATAACAAAGGTGGTTGGTAAAGAACAGCAGTTGACATAGAGTATCTAGACTTAACAAGTCATTCAGTTCAGTTCTGCACAGGAGGTTGGTCAAAAAAGTTAAGGGACCTCAGGTGGGGGACAGACTGACACAATGGGCGGGGAACAGGCATGGAGAGATAACACAGAGGGCAGGGATCAATGGGGAATGAGGGAGGTCTCTAGTATGGTCCCAAGAGGTTGATGCTGAGGTCAGTGCTGTTTTTAGATCTTGATCAGTGAATAAAGAAGAGAATCAAAGACATCAGAGAGGCATGCCACCTGTTTGTGGACATTATGTAGCTCTGTGGCAGTTGGGTGAGGAGAGTATCCAGGAAATGAAGGAAGGAAGATCTAGAGAGTTTGATAAATTGACATACTATAGATCTGGCAGCTAAGCTTCAATGCCAAATAAATGCACATGCACATAGGCAACAGAAACCCTTGGGCTGAAAACAGGCTGGTGGGGCAACAGTTACTATGTCTAAGGAAGAAAGGGATGTGGGAGTGACAGTTTCTAGCAACCTCAAATCAATGCAATGCAACAGTGCCATAGGGAAGGCAGACACAATGCTGGGTTGCAGTGGAAGGTGGTTCAGCAGCAGGAGAAAAGAGGTAATCTAGTCCCTGAACAGAGCCCTGGTGGAGTACTGTGTATAATGTGAACCCCCATCTAAGACATAAATAGGCTAGAGACGTGCAGAGGAGGGAGATGATACATGACAATCAAGAAAGGACATGCAAGCAGAGACTGGAGACTCCCACCATGTACTCATTGGTGATCAGAGAGGAGAGGAGAACTTGATCTAAATGTTTAAATACTTGAGGGTATAAACAGAGTGAGCATAGGTAAATTTTTCCCAAAAAGTGAAAACAATAATACAGGACAGAGGAAGAAGAGAAATTGGTGGGGGTGGTAGGTTTAAAAATGACATTAGGAAGTACTTTTTTTCATGACATGAATGTTGGAAGGATGGAATAGACTGTCTAAGGATCTGGTCAGTGCAAAACTGGTAAACAGATTCAAGACAGGATGGGAGAAGGTGTCCATCAACCTGCAGGGGGCATGCACCTTCAAAAGACAGACTGGATAGAACATCAGGTGCCAATATTCAAAACCTTGCCCAGTGGGCAAAGTGTTTGCATCCCATTTGTCTGGGGTTTATACAGGTACAATATTCAAAGGGGTAGTTGCACATGCTAGCAGGATTAGCACATGTGCAAATAATAATAATGGGTGGGCAAAGGGAGGAACAAGAATAGCCACACAACCTATTATTCAGTGCTTTTGCACTGCGCAAAAGGGGTTAGCATGGTCAATTTGTGCAGCGTAAATACCACTACCCAAAACCCTGACTTACTCTGAGCATAACACAGAAACATAGAATTTGATGGCAGATAAGGACCGCTTGGCCTACCTAATCTGCCCATTTCCTACCTAATGGATAAGCTGCAGATCCTAGTTAACCAACAACCTACTTCCTCCTACCCCCCACTAGAATTGCCTTATGTCTGTCCCATGCATTCTTGAATATCCCCACTGTTTTTGACTCCACGACCTCATCAGAAAGGCTGTTCCATCCATCTACAACCCTCTTCATGAATAAATACTTCCTCACATTACCTGTGAGCCATCCCCCTCTATCTTCAAATTGTGCCCCCTTGTTCTTACTCATCTCTTTTTCTGAATGATGCTACCCTCTTGGACTTTGTTGATTCCCTTGAAGTACTTGAACGCTTCTATCATGTCCCCCCTCTCCCTCCATTCCTCGAGGCTATACATATTAAGCTCCTTTAGTCTTTCTTCATATGTTTTCTGGTGCAAATCCTGCACCATTTTGGTTGCCCTCCTCTGGACAGCATCCAACAGCCACATTGGTGGTGGGGGAGCACACGTGCTCCCTGGTGGATAGTCGCACCCTCCCCTAAACCCTAACACCATTAAAAAAATTACATTCTTTGTGTCCCCTGCATTCCTCACCCTCTGATCCCCACTGCCGTATTTCAGTATAAGTCCCTGGTGCCTAGTGGTCACCCACCCTCTGATCACCAGCCCGACAGTTAAAATTAAATTTCCTGGTGCCTAGCAGTCCACTCACCCTCTGATCACCAGCCCAACAGTTAACATTACATTCCATGGTGTCCAGTGGTCCCACCCTCTGTCTGATTGCTGACCTGTTCTTGCAATAATGTATCCCTGGTGCAAAGTTGTCCCCACTCAAATCCCCTTATTCCCCTACCCATTCTTACAATAATGTATCCCTGGCATGCAGTGGTCCCCGCACCCTACAATCTTCAGCCCCATAGAAAGTAATATAATCCCCAGTGGCTAGAGGTCCCCAGTCCTCTGTGCCGCATCACCAGTGAAATGAGATACATCCCTGGTGCCTAGTGGTCCCTCCCACCTTCCTATCACCAGCCCTGGAGTGATCCACCTGTAACCATGATTGTATGCTTTTTGTACGCTGTGTTGAAAATGTTCACTAAAGTTTAAGTTGTGAAAAATATCAAAAAAGTCTTCCCTGGCTTCTAGTGGAACTCCCCACCTGCCGATCCCCATACAAACATACCCTATCCCTGGTGTCTAGTGATCCCCCTGCACCATGGGTACAGACCACTCGCCCTGTCAATCCATCCACCTTGAATCACTGGTGCAACTGTTTAGATATGGTGACTGGCACAGCTCTATTCTCACCTCCTTGGCCGGCCACCATATGAATAGGTAGGGAGTGTGTGCCCTATGTGTAATACAGGGAGTGCATCCTCTGTACAGTACAAGAAGCATGTGGCCTGTGTACTGTACAAGCATGCTCCTTGGACAATACAAAGGTCATGCACTTCCTGTACAGTACAGAAGACATGCCCTATACTATACAAATGATGAGCACTCCCTGTCTATTCATATGGCAGTTGGTGAAGGAGGTGATAGAAGGGCTGTGCTGGTCCCAGTATGTAAGCCGTAGCACTGGCGATTCAGGTGGGGAGGGTTGGCATGGTAGGTGGTTGGTACCCACAGTGTGGGGGGTGGTAGATGCCAAGGATGGAATATGTTTGTACAAGGATTGGTGGGGGTTGCCACTGGAAGCCAGGAAGAGCCTTTTTCACATTTTTCACAACTTAATAGACTTTATTGTACTTTTGCAATACACTGTACAAGAAGCATCCCATTATGGTTATAGGTGGACCACTTCAAGGCTGGTGATCGGAGGGTGGGAGGAACCACTTGACAGCAGGGATGTATCTCATTTTACCAATGACGGGGTACAGAGGACAAGGAGGACCACTAGCCACAGAGGATTATATTGCTTTTTATTGGGCAGGGGACTGGAGGATGGGCGGACCACTGGGCACCAGGGAATTTAATTGTAACTGTTGGGCTGGTAATCAGAGGGTGGGTGTCCACTAAGCACCAGGGTATTTCATTGTAACTGTCAAGACAATGATTGGTGGGGGACAGAGATCAGAGGGTGGGGGGACCACTAAACATCAAGGAATTTTTTTATATGTCAGGAGGGCAACTGAAGAGTAGAGATGCAGTAAAATTTAATTTCGCCAGAGAAGTTCTGCAGCAGTTGGAATTTTGTCCTTGAAGTATTTTGTTAATTTTGTGCATTTTGTAAAATATTTTGTAGGTCGAATGCAACATTCTGCCTGTGAAATGTGGAATTTCACCCGTGAATGGCAGAATTTCACGATAAGTGGGTAAATTCCACCATTTGCAGGTGAAATTCTGCATTTCACGGGCAGAATTTTGCATTACACACCCTTGAAATATTTTGCGAAATGCATGAAATTTGTAAATTATTCACCCATCTCTAACAGGAGGGACCACTGAACACCAGGAAATTCCTGGCTTGTCCAAGACCAAGCAATCGAGGTGGGGGCAGTGCCACACAAACCTACTGCTGTTTTCCATGCAAATGAGCTCATGATGGGCATGCAGGCCCTTAGCCCCCTGCATGCCAATGGGCTCATTTGCACGGGCTATTTGAATATCATGCCTGGTGCCACTGGTACTTACGAGGTCTGGTGGTAGTTTATTCTGCACCGTAGGATCCATGTTGGGGCAGCTACTTGATTTAGCACAGCCTGGTATTTAGTTGGATAGTGCTGGTGTGTTTTCTGAATATAGTATTCTTGGCATCTGGGACAATGACAATGAGCAGTAAAAAACTTTGTGCTACACTTTGCCCATTTTTGAATATCAGGCCCCAGGTTTTTTTATGCTTGCTGTTTTTTTCATACTTCTGTGCCTCCATGTTACATTCACGGTTTAGAAGGAACTGGTAACAGAAAGGGAAAAACTATTTATTACAACTTCAATAGAGTTAGCGCCACTATACACTAAGGAGAGACATAACGATCTTGTCTTGGAAAAAGAGATGGCAGACAAGGAGCAGAGTAACTGTGGAGATGATTTAAGAGGAAATAGTTGAATCTTAGAGACAAATATACCTAACAATATAACAGGAGAGGTCAAAAGCTGCTTGACTAAACAAAAAGTAAGTATTTTAATTAAAGCAAAACAAAGAGACCTCAAACAGCTATATTCAGAAGGTAGTACAGTTGTAAGACAGAGAGAGTCAGTTTAAAAGTATCACAAAGCAGTAGATGGGGAAAGAGAAAAAGAACAGTATTGGGAGTGCAACAGAAAGGTAATTTACAAGAATTCTTTAGGTATGTAAACAGTAAACATAAATTATACAATGGCAAGAACATTTCCTGGACTCTGATTGGTCAGTTTGGGGCTGGACCCATAATGTTATCCCAGCATAACATCACGAGTCCAGTCTCGGCCTCACTATGAATCTCCTTACTGATTGCCTTGGATTTGGATGATTATTTTCTTTTCTCTGAAGAAACCAAAATATTTTCCACACTAACAAAAACATCTTTAAAATGATTTTTTTATTCTGTATACCAACAAGCCATACAAGCCATTGTATAATAGAATAATGCCCTCAGAGGTGTGTGTCATGCTGCGGCCTGGTGCCCAATCACCCCAGAGCGTGACGTTATCCCATACATTTACACCTGTCAGGCATTATTCCTTTCAAACGTAAAGATAGTTAGTCCCTTACCAGTAGACGGAGTTGTGACTGATGACAAAACATGTAGCAGATGGACTAAATAATTATTTTGGCTCTGTGGATGTTAAATCAAAAAAACAACATAAAGCAAGAAAAGAAGTAGGAGAAAAACAAATAAGAAGGCACATCATTCACAGGATGTTTAGTAAAGAAAACAGTTTAGATAATTTAAGGAATTTAAAAGTAAATAAATGAGTGGGTCCTTATGAAATAATCCCCAAACTGTTAAAATAACTAGTACTGGAGTTAGTAGGTCCACTGACAGAAATCTTCTGAAATTCTGTGGCAGAGGTCATGGTATCAAGGAACTGGAAGGGGATGTTAGTTGTTCCACTATAGAACAATTTTTAGTACAGGAATTGTTATGCTTAGTAAGTGGTGGAGGGGAAATTAATTAAAATAAGGACTTACCTACTATGATGGAGTCAGGAAATCCAAAAGTCGTAAGAATGGGGGTTCGCTATCACTCTCACACACACACACGCGCACACACACATATGCACACACGTGCACTCGCGCTTACTAAAAGCATCACAAACTTTACAGCTCATACTTATTACAATTAAAGTATTGCTAAAGGTTAGTGCCTGCAATCCAGTGAAAAGTTTATTTCTAAAACCAGAGTTTTGTACTTTTTGCACATGTTGCATATGCTTAGTTCAATTTCCTTGTTGCAGAGCACTGATGAACTTTTAACATTATCATTACTGAGGCTTTTGCAGGCAGCTGTGAAAACAAACACCACTAGAGAAATCTCCTTAGGTCCATAGTGATTTCTTATAGACATGCCAATAATTTATAGACATAGTTTAAAATGATCAGGAATAGTAGTAAAAAGTGTTGCATTTCCAACTTTTTCTGCATCTTTTGGAGTAAAACCACTTTCTTTTAACTGAGGTATATTTTGCTATGTCTTTTCAATCAAAAACCCTGGTTGGTGTACTGAGGTCACCAGTGGTGGTGGTGGGTGCAGGCAAGCAGTTGTGGCAAGTAGCAAAATTAGGGATAGGAGGATTTATTTTAGCAGCAGATGTGAAGCCTCTGGTTTCTCTTTCAAATCGATGATGTTCCTGCTGGTGCTAGCATTCGTGACTAGTCAATCAGATTTGGCAGCAGATACACTAAAACTCATAACTCACCTCACTAATGATAGAGTGCCTCTCACACAGCATGGGAATGGTGCAGGGTCAGGCTACCGCATCCTGCAATGTTATCACACAACTTTCTGGGCTAGGTGGGCTCAGCAGGCACCAACTGAATAAGGCAGCTAATGGGGGTAGAATTAGAACTTGTGCCCTAGGTGCAAACTGCAGTTTGTGACTCCTATTGGTTTGACTGGCTTGTACCATTCAGACTAGGTCGAAACAGTCAAACCAAAATTCTGCCTATTGCCACAAAAGGTTCACCACCATCCAAAAGAATTAAGCACCTGAAGGTTGAGGTGTTTGATTCTTTTGGAGGACTGAACTTGCAGCCCTAATATCAATCAAAGGTGGGAGCACATTTAATTGATCTGTCTCCTCTCTGTGTGACTGGTCCCTTCCTGCAACATACCTGGTATCAAAGGTGAGCAATTAACAGTCTTTGTTTCCATGTCATCAGTCTATTCAACAAAACCATTTTCCTTTAGTGTCTTGAAACCTGCATCAGTCTGTCTCATTGCTGCTCCTGTGGATTGCACCCCCTGCCTGCTCACTTGCTTGAAAACTAATAATGACAGGTTGTTAAGCAATGCTTCTCCAGTGGCATACTGGGTCAATATGTTGTATATATAATGCCGCAGGGCAAACTGCACAACAGTAACAGCGTGTAGAAGAACAACTACAGAGTACACAATGCCGCATGACAGAAATAGTGTGGAATGGTGGCGGTGACCCTGTAGCTGTTTCCTGGGAAGTTCTAAGGAGAGGGTAAGAGCTCTGCTGGAATGGGGTCCGCCGAACAGCTGCTGTTGCTCAGGGAGTAGAGCAATTGGTGCTGGAGGACAATGGAGTGGCTGTGGACCGGGTTCTATTCCCTGTCCCAGATTAGGTTAGTCTATTTTTTCCTTCCCCACCAGAGTTTCACCCTATCCCAAGGTTGACCCACCGGAAGAAATTATTTTAATGGGGGTTTGTGGTACAGCATTCCATAATGGGGGTGCAGGGGTGGAGCTCCCTGCATGAAACAAGTATTTCACTGTTTGTATATCTAGTTGCTGATTTGACAGCACAGTATAGTGCCGCACTGTTTCAGTTTGCGACAACATGACCCCATGCCCTCCAATGGTACTACCAGGTTGTTAAGCAATGCTACTCCAATGGTATTACCAGGTTGTTAAGCAATGCTTCTCCAATGGTACTGCCAGGCTGTTAAGCAACCCTGCTGCAATGGCTCCTTCCCACCCATTTGCTTGAAGCCTGGTGGTGCCAGTTGTTGCTGTAACACCACTCTAGTTGCTTCTTCCTGCTCTCCCACTTCAACTCCCATGGTGTTGTTTTCAGCAATACTGCTTGGCTTCTATATCTCCTTCTCTCCCACCCTGTATGGATTTACTATAGGGCTAGACAGCAGCTGAACCATTTCCCATTAGACACAGGTCCACAAAGCCTCCTGTTCTGTGTTTTTGCAATAAGTACTAATACTTTTTCTTTCCACAATACCATAATCAGCAAATAGAACTACCATTTTTACGTCATTGCATATGCAAGGAAACATTTTGGGAGAGTAGCACTTTAGAGGTGTGCCTCTGCTGTTCAATCCACTGCTCCGTTGAGTAGGCGTGGCGGTCCTGCACCAATGGTGCAGGAGCTGCAATAATAGCTGGTGGTCTTAGCTTCAAAGAAAACCACTGCTGTCATACAGGCTACCACGCGATCACGCCGCCCTATCATACGCCGTGCCCTCAAAGCTTTGGTGCCAGCTGGGAGCCCACCCCGCATGGCAAACGCCCCATTGTTAGCCGACGGGGTGCCCTAATCCCCGCCAGCCTCGGCCCCAGCCATCCTTCTGCCATGCTGGGAGCCTCCCCCCAGCGTGGCAAACATCCCACGTAGTCTTTTTTTTCACCTGTAAAGCAAAAGGGTCCCACGGCACTTCTCCCAGTCCCCCTCCCACAACCCGCACCACCCACTGCTCACCCAGCCTCCCCACACCCCCACTCCATACTTACCTCCGAGCTTGGCGTGATGATCTTCGTGGACCGGGAACACGTCTGCACTCTTCAAAGCTGACCACGAACTGAGGAAATGCCGTAAGCTGTATAATGGGCTAGATAGGGTTTTTCAACTTCATTGCATATCTCAGGCATTTTTTGAATTTTGCACAGATTTTCAACATGGGGTTTTGGGACCCTTCTCATGAATGATGTCACTGTCATGGCATTATTTGGGCCGAGGGTGATTTCGAGTCACTGCATGAAATCACCCTTCGGCCTGAATAATGCCATGACAGTGACATCATTCATGAGAAGGGGTCCTAAAACCCCATGTTGAAATTTGCAAAATTCCAAAATTGACTGTTTTACTTAGCGGCATTGTGCAGTTCCTACGAGGCTCATAAGTTCGTGAATTGTCAATATTTTCACTCCTAATTTTCAACATTGCCATTTTACCACACCTCCTTATGAGCAGTACAGCTGTCATTTTTCACATCCTGCCCAAAATGTGTTTCTGCCCATGTAACGCACAATGGCGCAGTCGGTGTGTGAAATCAATGTATGGAATCATTAAGAAAATCACAGTGACACTGTTCATTAGCAGAGGTCTTAAAATGGCTATGTTGAAAATTTGGTGAAAAAATTCCTAAAAATGACTGTTTTACGAGCGTGCATTGCGCAGTTCCTACGCACGCTTGTACGTTTGCAAATTTTCAATATTTGCACTCCAGATTTTCAACATTGCCATTTTACCACACTTCCTCATGAGCAGTACAGCTGTCATTTTTCACATCCTGCCCAAAACGTGTTTCTGCCCATGTAGCGCACAATGGCACAGTCAGTGTGCAAACTCCATGTATGGGACACATTAAGAAAATCACAGTGACACTGTTCATGAGCAGAGGTCTTAGAATGGCTGTGTTGAAAATTTGGTGAAAAAATTCCTAAAAATGACTGTTTTATGAGTGTTCATTGCGCAGCTCCTATGCACACTCGTAAGTTTGCAAATTTTCAATATTTTCACTCCACATTTTCAACATTGCCATTTTACCACACCTCCTTATGAGCAGTGCAGCTGTCATTTTTCACATCTTGTCCAAAACGTGTTTCCGCCAATGTAGCGCACAATGACACAGTCGATGTGCAAACTCAGTGTATGGGACACATTAAGAAAATCACAGTGTCACTGTTCATGAGCAGAGATCTTAAAATGGCTATGTTGAAAATTTGAAAAAATCCTACAAATAACTGTTTTATCGAGCGCAAGTGCCAGTTCCTACACCGCCGTAAGTTTAATTTTCAATATTTCACCAGATTTTCAACATTGCCATTTTTACCACACCTCCTTATGACCAGTACAGCTGTCATTTTTCACATCCTGCCCAAAACGTGTTTCCGCCCATGTAGTGCACAATGGCACAGTCGGTGTGCGAAATCAATGTATGGGACACAGTAAGAAAATCACAATGACACTGTTCATTAGCAGAGGTTTTAAAATGGCAATGTTGAAAATTTGGTGAAAAAATTCCTAAAAATGACTGTTTTACGAGCGTGCATTGCACAGTTCCCACGCATGCTCGTAGGTTTGCGAATTTTCAATATTTCCATTCCAGATTTTCAACATTGGCATTTTACCACACCTCCTCATGAGCAGTACAGCTGTCATTTTTCACATCATGCCCAAAACGTGTTTCCTCCCATGTAGCGCACAATGGCGCAGTCAGTGCGTGAAATCAATGTATGGGACACATTAAGAAAATCACAGTGACACTGATCATGAGCAGAGGTCTTAAAATGGCTATGTTGAAAATTTGGTGAAAAAATTCCTAAAAATGACTGTTTTACGAGCGTGTGTTGTGCAGTTCCTACGCACGCTCGTAAGTTTGCGAATTTTCAATATTTTCACTCCAGATTTTCAACATTGCCATTTTACCACACCTCCTTATGAGCAGTACAGCTGTCATTTTTCACATCCTGCCCAAAACGTGTTTCTGCCCATGTAGTGCACAATGGCGCAGTCGGTGTGCAAAATCAATGTATGGGACACAGTAAGACAATCACAGTGACACTGTTCATTAGCAGAGGTTTTAAAATGCCAATGTTGAAAATTTGGTGAAAAAATTCCTAACAATGACTGTTTTATGAGCGTGCATTGCACAGTTCCCACGCACGCTCGTAGGTTTGCGAATTTTCAATATTTCCACTCCAGATTTTCAACATTGCCATTTTACCACACTTCCTTATGAGCAGTACAGCTGTCATTTTTCACATCCTGCACAAAACGTGTTTCCGCCTATGTAGCGCACAATGGGGGTAACAAAAAGGTCATGCTGAAAATTTATTGTGCAAATACCAGCAATCGCACAGGGCATTAGGGTAGCACCATACGTGCCAAACACCACTGCAAATACCTGCAAGCGAACGCTCGCATTGACAAATGCTTGTTTTCATGAAACAGATTTCCCGAAGTTTCCTTAATGTTTGTAGGAGGTCATAATTGTCAAAATCTTCAGGACTGAGTGCCAGTGAATTGGAAAGGGATTACTGTAACCCAAGGGGTAGGGATGTATTATGAAGATGCCAGCAAATTCACAATATTGTCATTCATGCTTTCTCATAATCATTTTAGCCATTTGGTTGGGGGTTTTGGCGTGGCAGCCATCTTTATTGCGCCAAACACGCAATTTCTGTGGCAGAGGCTTGTTTTCACGGAAGGCTATGTTTCTCTGGTAGCTGCTATAACTGCAGAATTGCAGAAAACATGTGGTCTGAAAGTAGGGTAAAGGAGAATCTGGCAAAAAACAAATGGGGGGATGGACAAGAGCAGAAAGGGGCTAGGATACGTACATTAAACAGGAAAAAACATATCTAGGCTAAGTCAAGAAGGGGGATCAGAGGAAGGCAAAATTAAGGGATGGGATCAGCAAGGGGATAAGAATGGGCTAGCACGGTTGTCTTATCTAGTCATTAAATGAAAACAACAGGAGGAAAAACCCAACATGGGAGTGGTACAGTGCAATGAATGTGGAGCCAAATTTTGGGGTAGATTTTCTGGAGACTGAGGTGCTGTCCCACCTGTGCTCACTTCTCTGGGTTGTAGGCACACATCGCTGGACTCTGGGTCAAGCTGGCAAGGATACAGCAGACCTTTTGTCCCTTCCAGAGACCAGCTGGACCACCACCTCTCTGCCAGAGGATGCCCAGATAGAGAGGTAGTGAATGAACACTGGGTGGCTCTGGGAGGCTGGAGGGTAAGGTGCACACTCCTTCACTGATACCACTGTGGAACTTCTTCACCATATTGGCAGAATGGGACAACTGAGATTGAGGTCCCTGTTACAGTAGAAAGGGAAGAGAGAAGTCCTTAGCAAAAGAGGGTCCTACAGTCGAGAGGATCCCCCATACCAGGAGGAAGCTGCTGCTAGTGGGAACTCCATAGTAAGTGGAATACAGCTGGGGGCTGGGACATGGAAGGATAGGGATGTAAGGTGCCTGAGGGGTGGCTCAGCAGGGAGGGATGAGGAATGGATCCTATGGATCACTAGGGCTGTGGGAGCTGAAATTCATTGTCCATCTTGGGACAAATGACCTAGTTAGAGAGAAGGGTAGGAGTAATTCAGGGAGACTCAGGGAGCTGGTGAGGGGCCTCAAGCAGATAGCACACACAGTGACATCCTTCAAAGAGCTACCTGTGAAGGGCAGGTGGCAGGCAAAGGACCTTTAATGACATGGTGCCTGGAGGAGGGCTTAGGCTGCAGCAGGGACTGCGGACCAACCTGGGAAGATGGAGGCCTCAGTAAGGGAGATGATCTGCATCTTTCTGCAACAGGGACTGTAGTGCTCAGTGGGAGGTTTTAGATTCTACTTGGATGAGCATTTAAACTTTCCAGAGGGAAGGGGGGAACTAGGAAAGGCAGAACTCCCCCCAAGATGATAAAAAGACAAAGGGGAAGATCCCAAGGTATGATCCAACTCCAAGGACCATGTCACAGGGAGTCATTGACAGTGTCAAGGAGAGAACGGTAAAGGACACAATTGGGAAAGGGGAGGTAAGCAGAGCAAAGGGTAAAAGGAACAGGGTAAGCAAAAATGGGTGGCTCAGAAGGAGAAGTAGGTGGTAGTATGGACCAGCAGGAATGGAAAGCACAGGGCATTGTATAGGGAGTGGGGTGTGAGAAGGTGTGGACAGCCATGTGTGCTAATGTCAGGAGCCTCAGAATCAAAATCTGTGACATGGAGGCTATCACGACCAGCACTACTAGACCATTCCAGGCTACTCACTTTTAAGGAGAGACAGGTCTGGAAAGAAGGAAGGAGGGCTGGCACTGCATGTGACAGAGGGAATAAATACCACTGAAGTGAAGGTACATCAAAGTGAGGAGGGTCTGGTAGTGCTGTGGGACTACAATCTAGATGCATAGTTTACAGACTGCCAGCAGAAGGGGAGGAGATACACAGGTCCCTGGAGGAGGCACTCATTAGGATGGCAGGGAAAAGGAATGTGCTGTTAGCTGGAAAAGCCAGTCTATTTGAAATGGGGAGAAACCTATCAAATGCAGCTTCGGCAAGGAGCATGGCTATTCTAGACTCCCTATTGGGACCATTTCTCAGGCAGCCTGTAAAAGAACCTACCGGGGGGGTAGTACTAAACCTGAACTTGGTATTCACAAACAGGGACAGCATTGCAAACATCGCAGTGGAAAATGCACTGGGTACCAGTGATCACCGTGCAGTGTGGTTTCACATAAGGAAAGGAGCTGAGGTGAACCCACATGGAGACAAGGGTCCTTGTTTAGGAAGGCTGATTTCGAAGAAATGTGAGACTGCCTCAGAAAAAGCCTTTGTGGAGATAGGGAGTGTTTAAGGTGCAGTGGAATGGATTAAGGGAGGACATCATTAGGACAAGAAGTCTCTGTGTAAAACAGGTAAGAAATGGCAGAAGGAAAAGGAAACCTTTATGATTCTCCAAGGCTGTAGCAAAAGCAATAAAAGAAAAAGGGCAGCATTCAAAAGGCACCAAGAAACTCAAAGGAAAGAAGTCAGGGAAGTGCATGAGGCCAGGCAAAAGGAAGCAGGAGAGGTGGTTAGGAGAGCTAAGGCACAGACAGAGGAAAAGATTGCAAGGGGTGTGAGGAGGGGGGTGGGGCTTTTTTCCAATACTTCAGCAAGATGAGAACAGCTAGGATAGGATAGTGAGGATAAGAGACGTGGAAGGGGGTGAGTGTGGATGGAGACCAAGAAAAATCTGACAGTTGAACAAGTACTTCTGCTCGGTCTTAATCACTGTGGGGAAGAGGGATGGGCCACCAGAGAGAAGAAAGAATAGAGGTTGAGGTGGGGGTGGACACAGAACCACTTTCAGATGAAAGAATACTGAAAGAATTAGCAGACCTGAAAGTGGATAAGGCTATGGGACAGGATGGAATACATCCCAGGGTACCCTTCCGGAAATAGAGGTGTACTGTGTATGCAGAATGCATGCCACATGCTTTATTGTGTAATGTTTGCATGTGATTCACATACACTAAGTGAACATATGCAAACCAGGTCTAAAAGGCAAATCAGGTTCGCATGCTGCAAGCTTGACATGTGCACAGCAGGTAAGCTGGTGCAAATCTCATCTAAAAACACATCAGTTTCTATTTTTTATACTACTGCTAGCAATTAGTCATTAAAATATATTTTATTTGAATTCCCATAAAAATTAGATAAACTCATTAATTCTGATCCTTTTGCAAGTTGTTTAATAGCTTTTGATTTTTGTCATTAATTCGCCATTAATCTGTAAAGTATTGTTTGCTTTTTTCATTAAATGCCTGGGATATAGCCAGTCAACATCCCCCATTCCAGATGTACAAAGAGAGGACTCTGTGTGAAGTCTATTCTTTTTGTTTTGGACCATGCAAATCCATTATGCATATTTAGTGCTACAAATGTGTTTCTCCATGACTGTTTCATCTCACTTACTTTCCCTTTGTCATTCTGTACTGAGCATATACACTATGGCAATGCTCAGCACTCTTTGTGCTAAGCAGGGTCTTGGACGCATGCACCATACCTCACATTTTGTCACTGAAATGAGGGACGTGAACACTCAAAATAAAGAACAATGAGGGGCACTAACCCACATGATGATCAGGACACATCATGAAACATGGAGATATGATACCTCAGAACACAGTAGAATCCATTGCATTAGCATCTGACAATAAATTTCTATCATTAAGCAGGGGTGCCATTTAGGAAGCGCAGAGGGGCACAGTTGCCCCCCTCCCATTTTTGTGCCTAGGCTGTTCTTATGATGTGGCGATAATGGTTTTAAATTTTTATTTAATCTTTTGCACAATAAGTGCCCACCTGGCCTGTGTGTGCTCACACTGTAGGTACTTTCCAGACTTGATTTTGTCTGTACTGTGTTGTCCACTCTCTCCACCTATTAGCGGTGGCACAATCACATGTGATGTGGATGAGCTCCAGCCAAGAAAGAGCGCATGAGCCTTGCAAGTGCGACACTGTCTTTCCAACCACAGAGTAGACAGGCTGAACACTACAGCTTGGAGGAGTCAGTGAGCATTGAACTCTCAATAGCAGTGTTGTGTCAGCATATTTTTGTTGTTCTACTCTTAGTGAGTCTCCATCTCCCCATGTGGCTGAAGGGGCAGAGGGTGAGCTAGAAGCTTACTCAAGACTAGGCTACCTACTTACTCTACTAGGCTTGCCTTACAAAGAAAACAGCTCAGACCCCCACGGCAGCAAGCTAGTCTTGGCAGCAGTGGTGACAGTGGTTTGAATGGCTTTCACTGGCCTTGATCAGTGTAGTGTGGTAGCAGCCACAGTGGCAACCAAGAAAAATGGAAAAAACTCAGGTTGGGTGGATTCGTAGGATGAGGTGACTTGGTTGCAGATCACGCTGGGGACCTGTGATGGTCGGTTCAAGCATCCAGCTTCTGGTGAAGGAGAGAGGAGGGTGGGCTAAAAACTGGGCTGGTGGCACACTATGTCAGGCCGCAGGTTCTGGCCATATGGCCAGGTAAGTAAAAGTAAATAATTTTGGTTTTTTTACAGGAGGATTGGGGAAGGAGGAAGGACTGAAATACTGATGTGTTTTTCACATTTCTTCACCTTTGGGAGGCTTCATGGCCCGTAGGGGATGGATATTGAATGGAATGGAGTCAGGGAGAAAAATCAGCAAAGTTATTTTTCTTTTGGGGGGGGGGCTGAATTTCAGCCAGGAAGCAAATAGGTTAGTAACTGGGCGTTTTTAAGCCCAAATCGGATGCACTGCTCCGGGTATGTACAGATGAATCTTACACAGTTGAGTTTTTTCTGATTTGCATATCACATTTCAGTCCAACCAAATAACTTGTACCTTGTAGAGATGTTACAGACATTCTAAAGCTGTCCCTTGCATTCACGGACAGTTAAGCGGTATGTATGCATAGACTATTGGAGCCCCACTATAGTCAGGCTTATACCCCCCCATGAAGCTGACATCCACATCCCCACACTCAGGCACATTATGGCAAAGGGTAAATGAGACTGCAGGGGTGTGCACCATTGAAATGAATGGGGGTATTTTTTAATTACTATTTTATACATTACTGATGGAGAGTTGGAGATTAATGAAGGCCACCGCTTGACTAACAAGGGCCTTGTTATTAGAACAGTGGCCTTCATTATTCTCCAACTCACTGTCATAATGTATAAAATAGTAATAGAATATAACTCCATTTATTTCAAGGGGGTATGCCCAGCACTCTGACCCATGGACATCATCTCTTAAAGACTCCTGCCTCTGGTTCCCCAGTACTCAAGTAAGAGATTTTTTACTTATATCTATACTTGGTGAGTTGTCTGTAGCAGCATGGCCATACCCACTACAGTGTGTGTATGTGCGGGGGGGGGTGGACTGGCCAAGTGGTTTTGTGTGTGTGTGTGTGTGTGTGTATGTGTGTGAAGTTATTGCTACATTTGTGTTTACACCTTAACGTCTATTTGCATGTAAGCATTCAAAACTATTGAGAACAAATAGTAGGAGTACTTTCTAGACAGAAGTAATTAAGTGGTTTTGTGGGTAGGTTTGTGTATTGTGGGTGGGAAAAACATACATTTCCATTGGCTTATGTGCTACAGTTCAGCTGTGAAAATGAGATGAGGGAGAGAAGAAAACTGAAAAGCATACACTGGCTACTAGCATGACGCATGCATGCAGATGTATTCAGATACAGTACGTATTGAAGTACAAGTGAGCCACATGTGTGCAGACAGTATGGCTTAGTGGCTAAAAGCACTGAACTGCAAGCCAGGAGACTTGGAGGCATGATGACCTGGGTTTGAATCACATCAACTCCCACTTGTGTATGGTGTGATCCTGAGCATGTCACTTAACTTTTACGTGTGCAGTTATCAGTAACCACTTGCTTTTTTGCACACATGGCACGTTGTTTTGCCAACTCAAACCAAGCAGCTACTTGCCATTTACACTCACATACACACAATAACAGTACAATAAGTATAGCAAGCCAAAGCTTTATTATAGCAAAATATAATACAAAAGGTTATACATTACCGATTTAATAAAGCATCATCCAAGCCCTCTTCCAATGGCTGGGAAGCCCCCTTGTCAGCCTGGCTAGGAGTCTCTCAAACCGGGAACTGGCCCACAGCGATGCGCCCACCCTGCAGGAGAGCTTCTAACCAGGCATTGAGAAAGCTACATTTATATTTTATTTTATGCTAAAATAACTCGCAGCCCTCATAGTGTTGTTTTTTCACATTTTAGAAGCTGGCCGGGCTCCCAGGATGTTGCGAATTTACACCATAAGTACTGCTCAGAATTTCCTACACCTGCTAGGTCACTGTGCTCCAAACACTGGCCGGGTGCCTAGAACACTATGAGCCAAGCAGAAGTTTAAATAAAACTACAAAAACAGGTTGCCTGATAATATGCGACCTTTAAGTCAGCAAAATACACTGTCTGAAGCAAAACATAATAATGAGGCTATTTAAAGAGCAAAACACCAATTAAATGAAGCAGCATGTAAAATGGAGTCACACAATACAAAATGGAGTATAAAATGACATACATTACATGAAATAGCATACAAAATGGAGTGACAATAATCAACATATTATACTATTACTACATTCGGTCCTTTGATTATTGTGAATACGATTTGTATGATATTGGTACCATAGCAAAATTAACAAGTCCAAATAAGCAAGATAATTGTCACTACAGCAATGATTATGATAGGATGTATTAGAATATTTAACACTTTTGTAGCTGATGGAGACCATCCTGTAAAAATATTTCACCAATAATGAGTAGTCTCTTGTTGAATCTTGGAACTTAAATTAATTATTTTATTTTTAACTATTGTAGTTTGTACCTGACTTTGCACTAATGATTTATTTTTTATTGCCAAATGAGCCTGCATTACGTCTGTTTTCTGAATGAGATAAAATATTGGGCTGCCAATACAAAATAAGCTTTTGCTCATTATTAGGGATCTGTGCATTTTACTGTGGTGGATGACATTACAATTTAATGATTACTAGGAATTCATGATTTGAACACGGTCCTCCACACATATTTATTATTACTCATTAAATTATTCTGGGCCTTATTTTTTTGCATTATAGAATACATATGTCGCATTGTGCATTTTGTCCAATTAATAAATTAGAAATATTTTTGCTACTCCCATTCCCATACCTGTGAAGCATTAAATAACTGCAAGAACTCAAAATTATAATTTAAAGTTAATCTTTGGGGTAAGAAAACAGTTGGCATTCATTGAGCTTGTAAGTTAATTAAGCTAAATACATTAATTTCTACTGCCTGAAGCCTGTTAGTCAGTGTTTTTATATTAACACTATTTAAAATTCCCATGCCTGCCCCTGCTCCACCTAATAGCGTATTATACCAAGCTCTTTTATATTTGCATTTTTTACTAAACATAAACGTTATGTTAAAATGGATTACACTTTTTTGATACCGCTGCGCTACTGATGTACATGTGGATGGAACCTTAACTATACTATTATTGCTAATTACAGGATGATTTTTTAACACTGTAATGTGATCTGCCCAAGTAGTTCTATTAGTTATTGCAGTAGCATTTATGCAGAATAACGTGTTTATGTCAATTAAAGTAATACTTGCATTGAAAATGTCTGTTTGATTTATGCAGCAATTAAGACTATGTTGTACAGTCACCATGCAACTATTTGGTAAGTTGCAGCATTTAATAGCTGTCTTATTTTGCAAAGAGATTTCATCTGTTTTGTAGGCATATTGTCCTGAGCCACCAGTTGTCATCCAGAGATTGACCCCTGGTGAAAATGTCATGTTTAGTACCACACACTTCTGTCTGGATGGGCAGCTAAAGTTCCCCTGGGTTTTATTTTTGGTATTATTTTTTCAACTCCAGGTTCCTTTACAACTAGTGTCATTACAGTTAACCCTTTGAATCCTTTCTCCAGGGGTCACTAGCTCTGCCAAATGGACCATAAGACACACCAGCATTCCTTTTAAAATTTATTGCTGGACCTAGAAAGACACAAATTTTATTATTTTTGAAGATAACATTTATGTGCAGGCATGTATTCCCATTTTTCTTTCCCTGATCTGATGACTAGCACAGTGTTGTCTCGTCCGGTGGCTATCACCTCAGCTGGTTCAGGAGGGCCATTTGGGTTTGTAACCCATATTTTGGCACCATTGTTAAAACCTCCTGTAGATTTAAAACCTTTATCCCCTTGCTGTTAAGAGTGTGGGGGCTTGTCCCTTTATAGGGGTCACTTTGTTAACTGGAATAATTAACAATTGAGCCACTCTGTCATACTGTTGAATTAACAGATTTTGTTTTTTACTATTTAACAAAATTACTTTTACTTTTCCTTGGTAATTACAATTAATTACCCCTCCCAAAATTTGTATTCCCTTGAGGGCTAGTTTTGATTTAGGTGCTATTCAACCAAAATGTCTCGGTGGAATTTGTATTTCAATACTAGTTTTTATTACTTGAATGTTTTTGCTGTTTATTTTGTATTTTTGAAGGGTATGTAAATTAAGTCTAGCAGCTGTTGGGGTTGCCCTGCAAGAGACAGAGCTCCTGGTGTAATTTCCCAATATAACACTGTTTTTGTAGTTGAGTAAGCCTGCACTTGCAAATTAGGAGTTATTATTTGCATTAAGGGGGTCTCAGATTTTCCAATTGGTCTATTATTTAAAATTTGTAATGCTTCATGCAAATTTTCTTTTCATTTTCGTAGGCTCTCCCCCCCAATTTTTAAACTGTTTTTTTAGCAATCCATTTATTTTTTCAATTAACCCTGCTGCCTGCGGGTAATAAGGGATGTGAAATACCCACTGTATGTTATGGGCTTGAGCATAAGCTTGTACCATTTTCCCCTTAAAATGGGAACCATTGTCACTTTGTATCTGCAAGGGTATTCCATAGTACAACATAATTAAGTTAATTGCCTTAATGGTGTTTTTTTGTGTAGCTTGTTTACAAGGGTATGCCAATAAATACCCTGAATATGTATTTACAACTGTGCAAGCATATTGACATCCTCCACTAAGGGGTAGAGGTCCAATGTAATCAATCTGCCAAATTTGTCCCGGTAATTTTCCCTTCCCCAATTGTCCTTTCACAATATGAGGGATTGGTCTTTGTTGCCCATGTTGGCATATAGGACACTGAGCAATAACAGTTTTAACCAAATCCAATGTTAGGTACACCTACTATATGCCCACCTGTAAGTGGCTTTTTCTCCCAAATGTCCACATTTTTGATGTGCCCATTTTGCCAGCCCTGATAACTGCTGCCTTTGAGTTTTTTCAATATTCACTGGAAGAATCTTAGCTTTTTTATTTGCAATAGAATTATACCATTGTTTTAGTGTATCTGAAGCACAATGAGCATTAACATGAAATACAGTGGTCTGAGTATTTTGCACCATAGTCCATATTTTCTGCCACAGTTTTTTTCCCCATAATTTTTTTGAATAAATTTTTTACTCATCCTTAGCCCAAGTGGGCAGCCAGGTTGTTAAACCATTGGCTACAGACCATGAATTAGTATAAATATGACATGTACCTTGCAACCTTTGTGGGTATTACACTGGAAGGGAGGAAGGGTAGCTTACCCCCTCCCTCCAAGCTCCTACTGGTGGAAGACACAGCTCGAGGTGCAAGAGACAGCTCGAATACTGTAACAATAAAAAGGTTAGCTGTGAAACACAGACAAACAACAAAAATAAACACACATTAGTTTAAAAATAAAACAAGATTATTTTCATAGGATAAAAGAAGCCAAGCGTCCCTGGGTTTCCTTATCCTAAGCATGACAAAATGTCCAGATTGATGGTAATACCGTACATACGTATCTCTGTAGATGGTAAACTCTCAAAAACAGCTGTAATAGTCCTTTTTTTAAAATTGTAAAAGTTTGTTCCTCTTCACTTAGAATACTAGTTTTGCAATAAAAAGTCAAATTACATGGTTCACTCTTGGTGTGCCTTTATGAAAACATACATTTTGTGTGAAAAGTTGTGCTTTAGGCATGGAATACACATCAAGTTTGAACTGGTAGTAACATAAAATGTTGAAACACAAGAAGGTCAAATAACGTGCAAAAGGTCACAGTGTGCATGCAAGGGTCATTTAAACCCAGCCATTCCTGTAGTGTCCTTGAACACCACCAATATTAAAATATTTTTACACAATAAAACTGCTGGCCAAGACAGTACACACACATACACATACACAAAAAGAAATACTTAACACAAAATAAGACTGACATTGTTTTACACCAATTTGCTGAGGTAATGCCCATAGTTCCATTAGAAAACTGTATGTGGTTTAGATATATGTGCTGCCTCCTGCCTGTCTTGTAACACTGACAATTTTTAAACCAACACATTTATACATGTTGCCATGCCAAATCTTTCCAGAACAAAACACTGTTTAAACACATCGGGCCAGATATTCAAAACTTTGCGCTGGGCAAAAATCATTTGCGCAGGTTTAGCGCGGGATTAGCGCGGGTCTGCCATATTCAAAAGGCCAAATAGCGCGGGCAAACTGCATTAGCGCCAGGCAAAAGAAAATGTATGCAAAGGGCAAACTGACGCGAATACAAAGCGCAATGCGATATTCGGTGGCTAGCGCCCGGCGCTAAGTGGTTTAGCGCGACCTTAGCGCGACAGTTAGCGGTGTAGATTACCGCCCAGAAAAAAAGCTGGTCTTAATCCTGGCAATCAGCTTTATGCAACATAAATGGCTGTGCTGCGGATTTGTTGGGTTTAGCTGCTGGTCTCAGCGACCCTAATACATAAATATAACACATAGATAAAGCCAAACATAGTGGAAGCTTGCTTGCTAACCAATGGCATCACAATGATGCCATCATCTGCCACCAGTCCCAGCCATGCCAGGCAGTAAGTGGTGACCCTGCCGCCAGTGGACAGCATGGCAGTGTAGCCATACAGCACACACTGCTGACCACACATATCTGTGGACAAAAACAGATGCCAGCACACACATGCAGCACTGTGGGCATGGAGGATGTTGAGGGAGTGTGTGTGGCTGGGCTGTGCCACAGACCAGGTGTGGCCACAAGGCTGGGACTCAGCATGCAGTGCACATGGGCCAGTATCAGGAATACCCCAACACTAGTGTGCCTTTCGGATACTATATGCCCCCCAGCCACATACCACACAGCTGTACAACTGCCACAACACACAAAGCCAGATATGTACATGTCACTGTGGGCATCACATGCCACAGGTACAGCATCTGTGGGTCACACAACAGTGTAACAGTAATGTCGACTGTCAGTAAACACCTGCAGGTTGGGCCTGTCACTGTGTACAGTGCAATCAGCATCACTTGCCCTACACACCATAGGCAGTGCTACGTCCCTCACACTACTGTCTCCCTTGCTACTGTAGTGTCTGCTGTGCACTGTAGCATGCCCTACAGTGTGACAGTTGCATGCAGCACCACCACCACCTGTGCCTATGCTGTCCTGTCCCCGGGGTAGAATATGCTATGCTATGCTGTACTGTTTACCTGTAGCCTGTAGCTATCATCGTGCACTGCCCGACTGACCTACAGATGGAGCTGCGGTTGGACCTTGTCTGCCCTGTACTTCCAGACTGACCTACAGGTGGCTCTATGGGACCCTGCAGTAACGCTAGGCAAACTGTGTGCAAATCAGGGTATAATGAGATGCTAATCCGGTTGTTTGCCCAGAGACTACCTAAGTAGGCTCATTTGCATGGCACTTTGAATATGGCACCATTTAGCTCCGGCAAGCGTGTTTTGTCCAGGTTAACTGCTTAGCCTGCCGCTAATGTGTAACGCGGCGCTAATGGTAACGGGGAATATTGTAAAGTTTTGATCACTGTTCTTTCTCATCTGCTGCTTCCTGCAACTGTACTGAGTCCATGCATTTGCTGGCACACACTTGGCCACGTAGTTCGTCTGTACCTGCCCTCACGTTGCTGTGTACTGTGTTGTTGTTGTGGGTTGCACTTCCTGGTTGTTTTATTCAGTGCTGTCTTATTCCAGGGCAATGTTTGCCCTGCACTCCCAACCAGTTTGCATGGCCTCATTACCATGCTATATTCAGAAGCTGTTTGCCCTGGGCTATTCCGTTTGAATATGGCTTGCTTTGTGCTCTGGGCTCAGTTTGCCCGCTGGGCAGTGCTAATTTTGCCCCTGGGCAAAGTTTTGAATATCTGGCCCATCATCTGTAAGTGAACACATCTCGTATAACATGATTACACCTTTTGGCACATAACTAAAATATGGCACTCTGCCATTTTGCAAAAAGTTTTTGGTTTTACTAGAAGTATGATAAAGCCATTTATAGCTGTTAACACATTACATTTTCACCTAGCAGTGGCTTGGCACGTTGCTTACAAACTACAACTCTTTCTGCACATTGCAATCTATATGACGTCATAATTTTTCACCATTAACACTACCTGCTCCAAGCAACAACTACAAACAAAGTTTTCACTGACCCTATCTAGGCAGCACAAATGTTCCATTAAAAATAAAGCCAATTAAAACAGTCAGCTATGAGGCAAAGAAGCTTCTTCTTCCTTTTTTTTTTCCTGTAACCTGTTGTGCACTGAAGGCAGTCAATCCTATCTCGCAACCTTGACAATAGAACATAATTACAGAACACAGATATAAGCTAGAAAATATGCATGAGAAAGACGGAGCATTACCTTGTTTAGTATACGTATTACAGAAATAAAACAGACAGACATAAAACAACTTTGAATAAAAAAAAATTCAGACTTACCCGGTGCCAAGGTATTTTTCTTTTTTTTCTGATATACTAGTCTAAGTAAGAAAACTGACTGCAGGACCTTTGTGATAATTTCCAAACGCTGCAGCTATTAACTCTTTCAAAGGTTTTAACCCTTTTAAAGGTTTTGTTTTGGCCATTTAGTAACCTGCCAAACCAAGTCTTTTCCAGAGCTCTGGTTTGCAGTTTAAAAACAAAACAAACAAAAATCTCTAACAGTACTAGGTTGAGATCCATCTGGTAGAGGTCCCCAGTACTTGGGTTTAGGATCAAATGTTTCAGCCTCTATAGGAGGCAAGGGAACTTGAAATTGATACAGAAAAACTTGAAACTACACAGATAGGCAACATGGGGGAGGATTTTCAAATCATCCCGTCTGTAGTCACCTACTGTGCGTACATCCACAGTAGTTTATTTTTCTTTTTCTAGATGTTGCTTATCTAACTTTACTTAACCAGCCGCTGCTTTTCTCCTAAAAGCAGCCTGAACTGTGAAAGCCATCATTGGCTCTAACAGTATATACTTGCAGCAAGCACAAATTACAAGTACAAAGGGCAGTTGCCCTTGCTTGTTTGAGCCTTAATACACCTTTAAAAAAAAGAACTCATCCTTTTTCCTAAAAATAGACATTTTATTTTCGAATCCTGCCGACTACGCCAAAAATGTTCTGCCAACTCAAACCAAGCAGCTACTTGCCATTTACACTCACATACACACAATAACAGTACAATAAGTATAGCAAGCCAAAGCTTTATTATAGCAAAATATAATACAAAAGGTTATACATCACTGATTTAATAAAGCATCATCCAAGCCCTCTTCCAATGGCTGGGAAGCCCCCTTGTCAGCCTGGCTAGGAGTCTCTTGAACTGGGAACTGGCCCCACAGCGATGCGTCCACCCTGCAGGAGAGGCTTCTAACCAGGCATTGAGAAAGCTACATTTATATTTTATTCTATGCTAAAAATAACCGTGCAGCCCTCATAGTGTTGTTTTTCACATTTTAGAAGCTGGCCGGGCTCCCAGGATGTTGCGAATTCACACCATAAGGACTGCTCAGAATTCCCTACACCTGCTAGGTCACTGTGCTCCAAACACTGGCCGGGTGCCTAGAACACTATGAGCTAAGCAGAAGTTTAAACAAAACTACAAAAACAGGTTGCCTGATAATATGCGACCTTCAAGTCAGCAAAATACACTGTCTGAAGCAAAACATAATAATGAGGCTATCTAAAGAGCAAAACACCAATTAAATGAAGCAGCATGTAAAATGGAGTCACACAATACAAAATGGAGTATAAAATGACATACATTACATGAAATAGCATACAAAATGGAGTGACAATAATCAACATATTATACTATCACTACACACGTGCATGCAATCTTTCCCAATTTAACATAAAAATCATGGTTCCCACACTTGCTTGCTGCACGCATGCCATATGCATGCAGTCAGTTCCAATTTAACATTTAAATCATACTTGCAGCATGCATATCACTTGAGAAGTTTTATGTGTGCAGCATGAAAACATTTCATAAAATTATTTTTGTAAGGGTAATGACGCATCTTAGGGAGGTGCTAGTTGTTCTACTGACAGCCTTTTTCAACAGCTCCCTGGAACCAGAAGTGGTTCTGGAGGACAGGGGAGACTGGAGAAGGGTTGGCATGGTCCCTCTGCGTAACAGTGGCAGCAGAGAGAAATCTAAGAACTCCAGGCCAGTCAGCCTAACTTTAATGATGGGGAAACTAGTGGAAATCCCACTAGAAAAGAGACTGGTTAAGTACCTAGAAGCCCATAAGCTTTAGGACAACAAGCAGCACAGGTTAATGGGAGGGGGGAGTACATGCCAAACAAATTTGGTAGATTCTTTGACTAGGTGACCAGGGAAATAGACCAGGGAAGGGCAGTGGATTTAGCATATCTAGATTTCAGCAAGGCCTTTAACACTGTGCCACACAGAAGGCTTATTAGGAAGCTGACCAATGTGGCGTGGGGGCCAAAATTGTAAATTGGGTTTAAAAGTAGCTAACAGATAGGAGGCAGGGGGTACTGGTAAAGAGCACACATGATAAGGATTAGGGGTGACCAGTGGATACCACAGGGTTCAGTGCTGGTACCAGTCCTCTTCAGTATCTTCATAGGGAACATTGCAGAGGAACTGGAGGGGGAGGTCTGTCTTTTTGCAGATGACACCAAGATATGCAATAGGAAAAACATGCAAAAGGGAGATAAAACAATGTGCATGGCTCTTGGGAAACTAGAGGAGTGGTTAAAGGCATGACACTTTGGATTTAATGCCAAAAAGTGCAAAATCTTGCACCTAGGGCACAAGAACCCCAGTGTCAATTATAGGATGGAGTAGATGTTATCAGTCACTAGGCAGGAAAGGTAGCTCAGTGTTATTATTTCAGTGGACCACAAGGTGGCAGCAAAGTGTGACAAGGCTGTGGACAGGGCTAGTAGGATACTCGGGTACATAGGGAGGTGCATTACCAGCAGGAAGAGGATTTTAACTTTAGACTGCCTTGTATGTGGCACACAGATTTTTATCTTGCTTGCAACTGTTACTGTACTCTGAAGAGAGAGGTGGTGCTGCCAGTGTGCTGGTCTCTTATTTGATCCAGAGAAGGGCAACCAAAATAATGCAGGGCTTATAATGGAAGCCTTATGAGGACAGACTGAGGGATCTCAATATGTGCACTCTGTAAGACAGGAGGGAAGAGAAGACATGATTGAAATCTTCAAGTATTTCACAGAGGTGAACAGAGTGTGTGTGTGTGTGTGGGGGGGCTCTTCCAAAAGAGAATGAACTCCAGGAGTAGAGACATGCAATGAAATTTGAAGGGGGAAATGAACAGGAAGGATGCGAGAAAATACTTCATCACAGAAATGGTGGTAGAAGCATGGACCCTACTGCCAGTCAAGTTGTGGTGGCTAGAACAATGGAAAGCTTCAAGCATTAACAGGATATACAAAGGGGAATATTACAGAAACAGGGAGGGTCCCTGTCGACCAGTTATAGTCTTTGGAGGTATAACAGGCAGGGAATCCTTGGGCAAACTGGATGGGCCTAGCAGTCCTTTTCTTCCAACAGTTTCCTGTGTTTCTCCTTGACAGATTGCCTGGAGCGGGACCGGCAGCTCCTCAGCCAGCCCCAAGCACATCGGCCATCTGCCCACCCTCCCCAAGCAAGGACAGATTTGCCCAGAGTGGGACCTGCAGCTCCTCGGCTGGCCCCAAGCACATCGGCCGTCTGCCCACCCTTCTCAAGCAAGGACAGGTACACTGCACTTCAATTTTTTGAACTTTTGTGCTCTGGAAGCCAGCTGTCGCCAGTTGGTCTCCCAGGACAAGTCTGCCATGGGACGTGACTGCCTGAAGCTCTTACACTATTGGTGTTTCGACCAAACCAGATAACTGTGCAGCAATACAGGACAGCTGCCTGCAGACCTACCTAATGTGCCAAAAATAATTTAATTTTAACTTTAGACTGCCCTGTATGTGGCACACAGATTTTTATCTTGTTTGCAGTTGTTAATGTAATCAGGAGCAGCACTTGGTGCTCAGTCCACTCCACAGCTTTTTTGTACAGCATTGGAATTTATTAGGTTTGTACAGGAGCTCAGTCATTAATTCAGACTGCACAGGAGCTCTAATTTTCCATGACCAGCCAGCTACTGTAAGGTTACAGTTAAAACTGTTAAAACTGTGAGCCTAAATAGCCAGTTAGTGAGCAGAGTTCTGATTTGCGCATCTGTATTATTAGTTAGAACAGAGAGTCGGCTATGACATTCTGCAGCCACTAAGCCAGCTAAGGGTGGGGGGGGTACTATAATTAAGCATAGCCACTGCTACTGCCTCTGTGTATACCATTCTGTTTAAAACTGCAGTCTTGCTTAACTCATTCACACCAGAAGAGCTCTTTGAGACTTTCACCACTTGTGCCCTGTATACTCTTAGCACTGCATCCTGGGCCTTTCTAAGCAAAAGCAAGCCATTATCAGCATGCCACAAACAAATGTGACTACCTCTTGAACCATAAGTGCTACACACAAAGTAAGAGTGGCAAAGTTATTCAGCACAATGTTACCTTTCCAATGGTGTTATGCAATCAGTTGTAATCAATTTAGTTTTTATTTTATACTAGCTGAAATACCAAACAACTGATTTTTTTCTAATTTTTTTCAAGGTGCTTAGGTGACGCATGAGAGACGAATGTCAGCCATGCACACCATACCTTAAACAAATGCAAGTAACTCCTAAAGTCTATGTGGTAGACACAAAGTATCAGTGGCAAAATTGTTCAGCACAAAATAACCTTTTTAATGGTGCTATGCAATCAATTGTAATCCATTTAGTTTTATTTTATAGTAGCTGAAATACCAAACAACTGGTTTTTTTTTCATATTTATTCAAGGTGCTTAGGTGAGGCTTGAGAGACAAATGTTAGCCATGTACACCATACCTTAGACAAATATGAATAACTCCTAAAGTATACATGATAGACGCAAAGTATCTGCAGCAAAATTGTTCAGAGCAAAATTACCTTTCTAACGATGCTATGCATTCAATTTTAAGCCATTCGGTTTTTTTAGTTGTTAGGTAGAAACTGCTGACTTCCTCAGACGTTTCTAGGCCTGAGTGAAAGTCAGTTGAGTACGTCTACAGGCATTATTGTCCTGGGTGGCTATGCTTTCAGACGCCACCTGCAGATGTCTCTAGGCCTGAATGAGTTAACAGCTAAGTACCTAGCTTTCCCTAGACAGCTAGCCTGATCTTTATATTTCTTTTATTCCTTTTACTTATTTATTTCTCTCTCTCTCTCCCACTCTCTCTCTCACTGTCTTCCTCTTTCTTCACTAACTGTGGGAATCTGCCTAACTGTTAATGAGTCCCAGCTTTACACATCCTATTTTCATTTAAGGCTAAACAGCCCAATTCTCTCTCTCTCTCTCTCTCTCTCTTTGTCTCTCCTCACAGTCTTGGCACTTGCCTTCCCTGTCCCCAGTAAGTTTCCCCAGTCCCTGATTATTCAGCACTGTGATCTATTGCACTTGCCTCCTCTCAACACCTACTCCCCTTTCTTTTGTCCCTGCTCTTACCCACCCAGACCTAGCCTACTGCAAGTTAACTTAACCTTGAGTAATCTCTCCCTCTCTGTCTCTCTAATTGACAGATTGCCCTGAATGGGGCCACTGGCTTCTCGGCTGGTCCCAAGCACATTGGCCATTTGCCCACCCTCTCCAAGCAAGGACAGATATGCTCCACTTCAATTTTTTTAACTTTTGCATTCTGGAAGACAGCTGTCACTGATTGATCTCCCAGGACAAGTCTGCCATTGGATGCGACTTATCTGAAGCTCCTACACCATTGGTGTTTCAGCCAAACCAGAGAACTGTGCAGCATTTAAAGATGGTTGCTTGTAGACCGACCTAATCTGCTGAAAATTATTTAATTTTAACATTAGACTGCCCTGTATGTGGCGCATAGATTTTTGTGTTGTTTGCAACTGTTATTGTAATCAGGAGCAGCACTTGGTGCTTAATCCACTCCACAGCCTTTTGTACAGCCTTGGAATTTATTAAGTTTGCACAGGAGCCCAGTCATTAATTCAGACTGCATAGGAGCTCTGATTTTGGCCCTCCGATTTTGGCCCTCCCACCCTCCCCACCTCCTACCTTTATTAAATGCTCTTCTCACAGAGCAAGTAACCACCCCTCTTCACGGAATTGGTTGTTGCCACCTCATGCCCACTTTAATGAGGCAGCTCCACTGCTGCATAAGGGGAGCAGTTGACTCAATGGGCAGATTGGATGGGCCTATTGGTCCTTTTCTGCCATCAATTTCTATCTTTTTATGTTTCTTTGAACTACTGAGTGTAACAGAGGAGGAAAGGGACTTGGAAGTAAAGAAGTATAACACTCTTTTGTTTGGGAGATTCTTGTCAAATTTGCATATTTTGCATTCATAGATTTTTTACAAATTTTTCAAACATTTTTCAAAAGTTTGCCATGCACAACGTCCTCAAGTCACAAGGAAAAAACAAGTTGTGGGAAAAAGAATCAAGGTCATGGTAATGTCTTCCTCTGCCTTTCAAAATAAAAGTGAATATTTGCCACCAAGAACTATCCTCAAATCATAGACAAAATTCTCAAGTCACAAGAAAAAACTCACATCACTGGAAAAACCTTCAAAAACTGCCAAATTTGTGAACTGCAAATTGTCACAACATTTTTCCTCATTTTCTAAAATTTGGCAGTAGTTCAATTTCAGACTTTTAACATGGCTCTATTTGGTATTATAATAACCACAACAGAAACATCAGTATGCAGAAGCAGTAAAAATGCAATTTAATATTGGACTTTATCAGGAGACATTTAGGTGTTATTGCTGTACTTTATTGAGTATTTGAGAGGACACCATTGGAGTGATGCTGTCAATTTTAAGTATCTTTCCTAAGGAGAGACATTAAGTTAGTTCAATGGATACAAATGAACCCTTGCTTCAGTGTTTTTATGCTGAGGTTCTTTGACTTTTAGATTATTTATTTTGTTTTTGTTAACCAAGTAACTACACTAGACATGAGATATGCCTATTTTCGGGTACGACCTGGGAGGACATTTTTACTATCCTTCTTTTGGGCTCCACCATGACCCAAACAAGTACTACTAAACTATGAGTGGTTCATTCTTCCCCTGGCTGAGGCACACTGATAATTTCTGTGTAGGACATCACACGAGTCTGTATCTTCTATTTTCAGGCTTTGCAGAGTGTTAGAGGTCATTTGGCACCATACTCTCTTGGTTAAAGTGGAATCAGTGTAAACTCATTCATGGTGATTTGCATATACTTCCCACACTGCTTTGCATTATGGGGATATGTGTAGACTGATATTGCCAATGCCGTTTCTGAATAATGCTTACCTCAGTGCTGTTATGCTGGGGTTCTTTGATTTTATGATTACTTTTCCATTTTGGGTTTCACCATGATCCAAACCAGTAAGACCAAACTATGACTGATTCATACTTCCTCTGGGCTGTTACAGATGAGACACACTGATGAGTGCTGCATAGGATAAAACATGTGCCTGTGCCTTCTATTTTTAGCCTTTACTGAGTGCCTGAGGGGACATTTAGCACCATACAGCGTTGCTTAAAGTGGACAGTCTAAAGTTCATCTTAGTTGCCTTTCTTTGTATTCATTATGTGAAGTATATGCAAATCACCATGAAAGGGTTTACTAAACCCTTTTATGGTGATTTGGACATACTTCACACAATGATTTGCATTATGAGGATATGTGTAATTTTACATTTCCAGAATATAAAGAAAGGCAACTAAGATGATAGGAGGGTTGGAGGATAAATTATGAGGATAGATGCGAGAGTTTGAGTCTTTTCAGTTTGGAAAAGAGAGGAACAAGAGACCTGATAATTTGTAAGTTATGAAAGGATAGTGAAACATGCCTGAGCTGAGGATTAAAATTTAATTATGGGAAAGTCATAACTAGAGGACATGGCCTATTCATTCAGAAATGTCAGTTCAGGGGAATCACAGTAAATACTGCAACATGTAGAGAATAGTGGGGGTAGAGGTAAAGACAACCAAAATCAGTGGCACAGTATATGTAAGGAGCATGTTGACATTTAAAGCTAGTTTAGATAGGCACATGTGGGTGATTGATACAACTAGCTATTGCAACTAAGAAGTAGGAGATGGCTCTTGACGGGCACATGTTCTCACTTCTGTATGATTTTCTCATGTTCTTATGAGACTGAAGGAGAAATTAGCACTAAATGATACTGATGATCAATCAACATTAAAGTTGACAAACACCAAAGCGCTAATTACCATGGTGTTTATTGTTTTGAAACCTGATGATTTTTTAATCAATTTCATATGTATAAAGCACAAGAAGGAAGACAAAGAAAGGAAGGAAGGAAGGAAGGAAGGAAGAAAGAAAGAAAGAAAGAAAGAAAGAAAGAAAGAAAGAAAGAAAGAAAGAAAGAAAGAAAGAAAGAAAGAAAGGCCCAAGAATGTGCTTCTTTTGAGCTTGACATTTCCTGGTAGGTAGCTACAATACATAATGATCAATAACACTTGGCAGGGTGTGTATTGGTTGGGAGATGCAGTAGGCACTCCTCAGATGTGTGCTTCTCAAAAACATGACTGCAGCGGTCAGGAGTTTGTATTTGACATACTGTATATAGTAAAATGACTGGTTAGAAAATGCAGCATCATGCTTATGTGAGTATGTATGGACACAGCAGGTGACCTGTTTCATCCAATGAGAGAGCAGTATTTGTGGTAGCCATACTAAATCATTTTAAAAATCCAAATTAAACACTTCATCATGTATGGTTTTATACACCCGACAGTTAATGCTTTCCTATTGCTCCAATACAATGACTTTACCAGTCTATACTAAGTATATCTAAAGGAAAAAAGTAAGGCAAGATCACCAGTGCCTCCCCCCCCCAATAAAAATAAAAATAAAATACAATTACTATCCCTATTTTCTGCAAAATTCAAATTAATCTAAAGGATGTTGCGTTTAAAGAGACACAGACTATTCTGAGCTAATGGAGAGCAGACAAAGTCAAATAGTATGGTTAGATTTCACTTGGATACATTCTGTGATGTCAGGAACCTCAGGTTCATCTTTCAAGTTAAGTTTAGACAGCAGCTGGACATTCTTTGTTCTTATACTACTTCATTGTGGAGTCTGAGTCTTCAAAAAAGTATGAGTTCTGTTGAAGCACCTTTTCTCATGGGAGCTTGTATCTCCAGGAAATATTTTATGTCTGTGATAAGAGATTACATCTGTAGTGCCTCAATGTCCCTAAAGAAATAAAGTTTAGGACCACCGGGGGCATAGAGGGAGAGCACAATAGGTGCTCAGAGACCACTTAAGGACCATGCCGAGTAGTTGGGAATCCCTTTGGGACCATAGTGTTGCCAGAAGAGTATGTGGGGATTCAGGGGACCCTAGAGAAAAGTATTTGGGGGGAAGCATACTATATGTAGCTGAAAATGTATTGGTTTCTGATCCAGTATACCTTCCTGGCAAAATGGATGTAAACAGAAATAAAACAAACAGGGTATACTACTCACTCCAGCATATAAAATAATAAATCCCTTGCAGCATTAGTGTGTTCCCCACCTATGGCACACAGTAAACTCCTGCAGCATATCCACAGTATTCCCCAGCAACCACACCAGTATCCCCACAGAAACTATCAGATACCCTAGGAATGCCCCTGTAACCAGTTTCAGCAAGACCCTCTGCTCAGCCCCAGTTCCCCTATAGTCAAGGCCTATAAGGAAGTACTATTTCACTAACAGAGTTTTGGATGCTTGGAAGACTACCAGCTGATAAGGTGGAGGCAAATACAGTGAGGGGCTTCAAGATGCATGGGATAGAGGTAGGGGAATATTAGTAAGTAAGCTGCAAGTAGGAAGGTCACCAGAGATCAGTTATGGTCTGCGGAGACCAACTAGCCAGGGGCCACCTGAGCAGTTTGGGAGTGTCAAGTGGTCCTTTTCTGCTGACAAATTCTAAGTTTCAAGCCACGGCTACTTTTAAACACATTTTGTTTCTGTCATCCCTGCCTGCCATTACACAGACCCCCATCCCCAGACAGGCAGCCAGAGAAAGATGTTAGCCATGAGCTTGGTCTCCTGAGTCCCAAGTCCAGTGCGTTGGCTTTTTCACAAATCAGACAGCTATTTGTGCCTTGAAAGTGGAACCCCTAGAAAGAGCCCTGGAACACCTCTATGACCGTTGTGGGCAGAAAATTGAATAACGGCAAGGGAGAGGGCAAGAAGAGCAGCACACACCAACAATAGGCTTTTCTTTTAGGGTAGAAGTGGTCCCATCAGTTCTGCCTGGTGCCATTTCTCTTCTATTTTTCAACCAGCAGCAGCAGCAGTGCAGGCAGCTCAGTTCTCTAGTCAAAAAGAAATAGAGACACATGATCCACTCACTGTAAGTACTTATTTTTATTATAACCATTCATTCCACCACAGTTCAATTAACATTTTGTAGTGATCCCACTACTTCAAAGGGTCTGGAAATGAATGAATCATATAATTATTTTTACACTCTTCATATATACATATTTTTAGCAACCGGAGTCACAGTAGTGAGTGGAGTGGCAGCATCTCAGCCAGGTCCCTGCTTCCATTATATGGAAAGTAAAGTTTTGTTTTTTTTATTTAAAATTAAACAAACCAGGCCAGTCAGAACAGAGAAGAAAGTGCACAGCACAGCATGGGTGGTTGAGTAGCCCCAAGACACCAGACTGCCCATAGTGCATATGAACTAAAACTCCACTAAGAAGCAGATCAATGGGGGGAGGCGCTAAACCGGGGCCTTCAAAACTTCCCGTAGGGTTGGAACAGAAAGCACTCAATAATATGATAGAAGGGCAAGCTAGGTTCTACAGCAAGAACCAACCATTAAGTGGATTAAATCAAGGCTCCCTCCAGGAGCAGGCCTAAATGGGGTGGGCACAAACCAGGCACCAGACAACCAGTAGGACAGAAGTAACGCCAGCTCCATAGCAGCAGTGAAGAGTAGTGAGGCCAAGAATAAAAACTGTCCACATGATGTGCTAAATAATGCTCCATAGCAGCTAATGCTAAGGGGCCAAAAAATGCAAATAAACTGATGAATATTTATGAGGCTGCCTATTAAAGGGCATTTAAAGTGACAGTACACATATTTAAAAAGAGGCTGCCTATCCTGAACTGTGAAAAGTATGCCTAAGTAGTTGATGCCCTCAGTCTGAACTTGTGTGGTGCCCTGCAGTGACTTACTAATCTATTGGCAACCTCTAAAGAGACTGCCTACATATGTGGTTCCTCCAACTTGAACTGCGTTCGTTGCCACCCGCTAACTGTGTGTACCACAGAAACTACCTAACTGCTTGGCAACCATGTCTCTGCTGTAAATTTAACTTGTGCCTAAGCAACTCTACCTAATGGGAGACTGCCTATGCCTATCTTTCAACTTCACTAAGTCCACCTAATCAGAAGATGCCCTAAGTGTTATACCTGATTAGAATGTTTCTTAAGTTTTGCTTGTGGAACCCACAACCTGCTCATTCTACAAGCACCGTGTGGAATACAGTTGGGCAGTTGATCAAACTAGAGCTATGGTGCCAGTCAGGACAGGCCCACTGCTACACTGCCAAGCTATATCCTTATCCAAATTGGAAGTAAGGCAGTAGGAACCACCTAGGCTCATTGGAGGGCTTCTGATGCACAGTGGGGTTCTTCTGTTTCAAGACTAGCACTCCAGGACCAGCCCTTCAGCACCAGTTCTACAGGACCAACATTCCAGAACCAACTGTTCAGGAACAGTGCTTCAGGACCAGTGTTCTAGGACCAGTTCTTCTAGACCAGTTTTTTAGGACCAGCTCTACAGGACCAGCTCATCTGTCAGCATTTCAGCAATGTGATTTCCTGTACTAATGGCCTAATCTGGGGCCCTTTGCCAAATAATCTGCCAGATGTTACAACCAGTCCTTTTCTCTCGTGGTGGCCTATTTGGTGGCCCACTGTGGAAGAATCAGTTTCTCTCTCCATTGCAACCAGTATTCATCTACAAGTGCCTTTTCTGTCTTGGTGGCCTATTTGAGGTCAGTAGGTGCAGAATCAGTTTTTCTTGCTGCAATCAGTGTTTCCCTGTCCTGGTGGACTATTTGAGGACCATAGTCAAAGAATCAGTCCCCCTTTTTCCACAAGTGTCCCATTCTGTCCTAGTGGTTTATTCAGGTTTCTTCTTATTGATAAGCCCACTATTGTTCTGACCTGGACTCTGAAGTAGATCTGAGCACCTGTTTTGAATTGCTGTATTTAACGTAACATTTATGTGCATGCACACAGTTTAATTTGCAACTGGTCAAACAGGTAGTAACAGTACAATAGAGAAACATGTGCTGCAGAAGAGTGAAGTAACTAGACACATAGTAGTACACTGCTATTTATTGATTGATGTGTTCATTCATCTGATTATTTACTCTTGTTGTTGAAATCCAGCCTAATTACTGCTTCAATGACCATTGACCATTTCTTTTGAATACATTGTTGGCAATTTGACTCTGAGTATGACTGCTACCTCTCCCTGCAGAGCAACTAGGTCAGCTCCATCGTTAAACCTTCCGTGCACCTCACAATAAGACGTGTTCAAGGTGCCATGGCTGTGTCATGGTGGCAGCAAGACCTAGCAGCAACAGAATTTTGTGAGCAGGATACCAAAGCACTAGGGAATTCTGTTGACCCAATGACTCACCGCACCATGATGAACACCACACTAAGAAGCATGGACAACAGCAAATTTACCTAATCAGTCCAATTACAGTCCTGTTCCATAAAGCACGCATCAAACATCTAGCATATCACTGTCACAGTCTATATTAGAGATGGAATGAGTCAGTTCTAAAATAGAACAACCCTGAGAACCTGGCTGGATCTTAGCATTAAGGGTCTACAGTACATCACCACTGGGGCAATGTTTAAAAACACAGCTGCTTATATTTCATATATGCACACTTTACCATCCTCATAAACTATATTAATCATGAAGCTTTTATGAAACCAGAACCTGTGTCACTTGGTCTTCATTTGCTCTGGCTGCTTGTTAACTCTACAAGTGACATCAAAACTAGTTGCTGAAGAAATTATTATGATGTCACAAGTAGAGGACTATATCATGTCTTCAGACAGGTCGTAAAAGTAAGCAAATTCTACCCAGAGCCAATATAGCTGCAGGCAAAATTGCAGGTGGAAACAGAGGACATTTTCATAGCAAGTGGAGAAATAGATATTCTTAAAGAGTGTTTTGACCAGATGTGGGCAACATTAGTGGTTAGTGAAAATGGGTGCTGCAAGATAAGAAATGTAAACTTTGAAAAGCGAAGCCATCACTTCGGGCATGCACATTAGTGTCGACACCAGTGCACATGTACAGATTCACAGCTTTGGTTTTCAAAGTTTAAATTTCTTATCTTGCAGCCCCTGTTTTCACTAACCACTAACTTTGCCCATATCAGGTCAAAACGCTCTTTAAGAATATTTATTTATCTCCTCTGGCTCCAAAATGTGTGACACTTGTGGAGTTCAGTGCTCATGTGCACATAGTCATGCATGTGCACGGAATTCCAGCAGCCATCTTGAACATGGCAAAAGCGGTGGCCCACTCTAGAGGGACACCCTGACAGTGAACCAAAACAGACATTTACAGCGACAGTCACTGTAATGGTCTGTTTTCCTGATCTTTTCTCCTGTGTTCTGCCCCTCCATGGAACAGCTCTGACCTGGAATTGATTATATTGAAATGCGGGGGAGTGCGGTGGTGTAGCCCCACACAAAAAAAACACTTCCTTTTGTGACGGCACAATACCGATGCCGATATTGTCCAGTCGCTGTGCAGGAGGTTGGCAAATTTACTGTTGACCACAAGTGGTGCTTCCATGAAAAAAAGCTGTGTTCCAGCCACTGAACAAAGTAGTGCAGTGGATGCGCGCCCACCTCCGCTACCAGAAGTACAAAGAAAAAGGTGCGGATGCACTCCTCCCACTGCAGCCTTAAAAATGAGGGCAGGTAAATAGAAGAAATATCTGAATTAGACAATCAGTTCTGTCTAAATATTATGTTTTTCAGACTTCTGTTTATGTGGCTGTATAAGGCCCAAGTCCTGTGACTGGGGATTAGGCTCCCTTGGTCCATACATGAGGCAAAAGTGAGTGACCTTTGCCCCTACAGTAAGAAAAATAAAGATAGCCAAATCCATGGATTGTCTTAATATGTTATGAGACTGAAATGTTTTCATACTTTTAAATGAAATGTCTTATAATTTCATTTGGAAGAGAAAATATTTCTAACCACGTTAGAACTTAGAGAGCAGGATTTACACAGGGGTATATACATTTGCAGTCAGAAAAAGACCTGTGGTCCATCAGTATACCGAGGACCCTGAAATGCCCATCTAAGTGAAGCAATTGGAGGATGCCCCAATCACAGATTCATGTTCCTTGTCCACCCACTACCTGAAATGGAATTTGTCCCATCCAGACTTGAATCTGGTTACAGTTTTAGCAATGACCACACTGCTATGCAAACTATGCCAGTTGGTCACCACCTGCACAGTGAAGAAAGTACTTCCTCATGTCCTTCCTGAAACTGCCCTAATCAAACTTGCAGTTATGCCCTCTGGTCTACGAGCTCCCATATCAAGTAAACAGCTCAAAGACGTCCACCATGTTGACCCCATACAGAAACAGGTGGAAGACCAGATTTTGCTGAGAGAGTGGAATGAAAGCACCTAGCCTTACCTTAAAGGTACAGTAATGTTTATTTATACTTCTCTTCCTTTTGAAAGTAGCAGGGTAAGCGGGAGAAAAGAAGAGATCTGTAAGCAGTGCTTGGGGTACTTTGAAACTTGATAGGCAGTGTTTGGGGTACCTTGAAACTTGGGATTTAAATTGTAACAGGTGGTGTGGAGGAAACTAGCTCAGGAGCTTACTCTTGGGGTGAGTAGATTCAGGAATCCCTGTGAATCAGGTTTGTAATTGGTGTGTGGAGTGGATAGAGGCTTAGTGCATTCTTACAAGAGCACTGTATAAGTACTTCCACTCTTACGTATTCAGGACGTTCATGTCCCAGTGAGTGAGTGAAACAGCGAAGGAGTGGAACAGGTGACTGGTGTCATAGGCGTTGGCATGTGTCAGCAGAAGGAAGCAGAGAAGTGGAGGACTCTGCTAGTTGACAAAGGCAAGGAACCTATTTACTATTGTGTATCATTCACTGCTGGGAAGGGAAGATCAAGGGTAGGGCAAAACTGTCAATAGATGCAACACCCTATCTAGGATAGGAGTATAAAGAGATTTCTTTTTTTTTTCTTAATCCTTTTTACCTGGCTGGTACTGCAGTCTGCATCCCCATGTCCTGGCATCTGTCTGTCTCTGGCTGCCGTCAGTTCCTGCCCTAGCCACCAGTGAGGCCCCATCAATTACCACAGTGGCTTATCCTGTGAGGGCAGCGTAAAGTCCCCTCACTCCCCACCAAGTCCAGATCCAGTATGCCGTGGTGCCTCCAAGGCAGGGTGTCCCATAGATGACCATCAAGCCACCATGACTGTGCACCATTTTCCCATTTTCTTCCTGGCCTGCATGAGCGGGCATACAATGGCAGCCAAGGGTGCAGCGGCATGCATCCCACATGCTCCCTCCAGCTCCAGGTCCCAGAATCACTCCTCCAGTGCAGTGCCAGTGCACCATCCTCCAGCATCTGCCAGGGATCACAAGCATGCCGACACCTAAAGACCCCCCTCCCCAGGAGAGGGAAATCAGTCTACGGATGCTCAATCCCTCTCCTCCCCTGCCAAGCCCCAGTGACCCGAGTTCATTCCTGAACTCGAGTTGCCAGTATGCAGCAAGGTGTGGCATCCAGCGCCTTAACCCTCAGTGCCACCTGGCCGGCTAGAGTATAAAGAGATTTAAACAAGACACAGGGAAACACAAGTAGAAACAAATAAAGGGGGAAACTAAAAACACTCAGGGGTAAAGGTACAAAAGTATTTCCAGATAGCACAGGAGGAATGGAAGTTGAGAATGCTGGGAGTGGTGCAGTTCAGTGGCTGTGGGGCAGCAGTTTTCAGAGACACCTTCTGGAGACTGTATTCCTACCTATCTGCACACCCTCTGGGATGAGGAAGAAAGTTGCTAGACTCCAGGCAGAGTTGGCTGGATTCGGGGGAATCCCTCCCCCCATCCACAGGCCACCAAATCTTCCATTACAGCTGAGGATGCCAGAGAGGTGGGACAGAGATACATTCCTCAACCGGTACCACTACATAATTCCTATGCTGCTCTGGTGGGGTGGGACTGTTGAAAGGAGGCACCAACAGTAGAGACCAGGGAGGAAGTGGGGACCCTCCATACTGGAGATGCCAAGGAGGGTGATAGAGGACCCCAGAGGAGAAGCATGCAACTTTTGGTGGGGGACTCGATTATGAGGGGGATAGATTTGGGAATAGGAAGGGAGGGGCAGGTTAGGTGCCTATCAGGTATCACAGCCCAGAGGGATGGGAAATGGATCCTAAGGATCACTAGGGCAGCAGGACAGAACAGAGAGCTGCATTCCATTGTCAACCTGGGGACTAATGATCTGGCTAGGAACAGGGCTGGGATAGTGTAAGAGGAATTTAGGGAGTTTGGGCGGAGTGTTAGACATGTAGATTGCTCAGTGGCTTTCTCTGAGGTGCTGCCAGTCTACAACAGGATTTAGGAGAGGGATCTCCATATCAGGAGCTTCAGCTCACGGCTGAAGGAATGGTGCAGAGAGGAGGGGTTCAGCTACATTGTTGAGTGGGGACCCACCTGGGTGGATAAAGGCCTATACAGGGGTGATGGCCTGCATCTATTCAAGATGGGAACTGCAGTCTTCAGTGGACAGTTTAAATGTTACTTCAATGAACATTTAAACTAGCTGAGGGTGCTGGTGGAAGGAATCAGGGATGCAGAAACTGCACTCCCCCAAAAGGCTGAAGTAGAGAGTAAGGAGAACCTGATGAGAGTGGAATCCCACAGGGTGCAAATTAATAAATGAAGCAGGGTGGTAGAGGAAGAGGGGGAAGGGAATGGGTGCATTAAAAAGAGAGGGGAAAGGAGGGAGGGCAAAAAGGAAAAAAGAGAGACAACAAGCAGAGTTAATACAAAATCTGGAAGGCCATGTGTGCGATAGCTAGAAGTCTAGGAAATAAGATTCTGGACCTAGAGGCCATCATGGCAGAGGCTGATCTGGACATTATGGCTATTACCGAGTCATGGTGCATTGAAAACCATGACTGGGATGTGGCCATATCAGGCAATATTTTGTTCAGGAAGGACTAGGTGGGAAAGAAAGGAGAGGGTGTGGTGCTTTATATGAGGGAAAGCATAAAAGCAACAGAGGTACAAGGAACACAGGGGGAGGCAGAGGTACTGCGGATCACCCTGGAGATGGCAGACCTCCAGCACAGTGGGAGGAATGTCGTGGGTTGAACAAATCAGGTCACACAGGAATCAACAAATTTGGTACAACATACCTAAATTGTATGATTTTTATTAAACAAACAAACAAACAAACAAACAAAAATAACAGCTTACAGCAGTGAACTTATGATAATAAACAAAATAAAACTTGAAAACAGCACAGCTTCCCTGCCAAGGGTCTAGCAGTGGAACATAATCTTGTGCAGTACAACAGAGAGCAGGAGGTCCTCACATGAACTCTCCCTAACAGCATCTAACCTGAGAATCTAGGCTGGCTTCTTTTAAAGAGTGGAGCTCCACCCCTTAGCTCAAAGCCCCACCTAATTATTAAGCTATTTACAGGAAATCTTCTTATTTCTTTGTACAATCAATTACTTAGAATTTACATAAATGAAAGGCATAACAAATAATCCGTTATTATGATATCAACATAAACACCCTAATGCTCTATCAGATATGATTGCACATTTCTTGCAGAGTGGGCTGCATTATAGACAACTCCTCCCCTTTTCTAAAGGTAACCTAGGAGCTGCAGCATATAAAAGAAGGGAGAAAGTTGCTGCTGACTTTCTATAGGAGACAGCACCTTGCAAGGACACCAGTACTGATTGGAGACATGATACTCCTGGGAGCTGTGAAGGTAAACCACATTTTAGTTCTTCTCTATTGTCCTGTATTCTAGTTAATTTGCTAACTGTTTAACCTTTTCAAGAACAGGATATTCCAATCTGCACCTGTACATATCCAAAAGAAAAACATTTAAACTGGCAATGGTAATTTCTTAAGTTTGACTATCAATCCCAGCTTGCTTTTTACATTGTGAAAAAAAACTTTGCCTACCAAGTCTGTTTACAGACCTTTAGTTACTTTCATTCATTAAGTCTGCACATTTAAGGGCAGTACAGGGAAAACGTGCTTATATTTAACTGGACCATGACATAGAGGAGCAGAAATAGGAAGGGGATGACAAATAGTTTAAATTGTAATACCCAGCACCAGATGGCCAGTCTGACTGCAGCATATTCTGAATGTTTTACACAGAAAGGGGGGTGATTAGAAAGAGACAGGAAGACATAAAATGAAGGAATAAAGTGCTGTTGCGCAACAGTCTTTGGAACAGATGTAGGAGAGAAGAAGAAAACGTCAGGTTCAGCTAAGCACTATTCACATGGGGGGGTTCAACTACCACATTTCCCCCTCTTTAAGAACAAACCAATAATTTGGTTTGAAGACCACATTCCTTTTCCACAACATAAACCCAAGGGAATGGGATGGGACTTCCACCCATCCTCACAGAAAGTCCCACCCCAGGGCACCCTATAAACAAAATAAATACAATTAACATCATTCATTGTCATACGTCATACTTTGCCCTGGGGTTGAAATAGGATACTGTATCCCATTCTAGATTAAATTTCCTTAAGCACCATATCTAGAAAGGAAATCTGCATTTTTATGTTTGCCGCCTGGTCTATGCTTAATCTCAAAATGATAGGGCTGTAGAGCCAAGTACCAATGGAGAATGTGTGCATTTTTATCCTTCATCTGGTTAAGCCAGCATAAAGGGTTGTGATCTGTAATTAAAGTAAATTGAGACCCCCATAGATAGAATTTCAATGTCTCTATAGCCCATTTAATTGCTAAACATTCCTTTTCTATTGTAGCATACTTCTGTTCTCTGGGATATAGTTTCCGGCTGATGAATAAGATGGGGTGCTCTTCTCCATTGATATTTTGATACAATACAGCACCTAGACCAGTTTCTGAAGCATCTGTTTGTAATTCAAATGGTTTATTAAAATCTGGAGATTGTAACACTGGTGCTGAACACAGTACAGCTTTTATTGTCCTAAAAGCTAAATCACAAGCAGGTGACCATGGGATTTTATTTGGGACTTGTTTCTTAGTCAAGTCAGTCAATGGGGTTGCAATTGTGGCGAAATCAGGGATAAAGCGTCTATAATAACTAGCTAAACCCAAAAAAGATCTCACTTGTTTTTTTGTTTCTGGGACTGCACATTGGGCTACTGCCTCCACCTTCTCTATTTCTGGACGTACTATTCCATTACCCAAAATGAAGCCCAAATATCTTGTCTCATTCATGGCTAGCGTACACTTGGAAGGATTAATAGTTAAACCAGCTTTTTCAATAGTATATAAAACATTAGACAAATGGGTAAGATGCGTTGACCAGTCTGAACTGAAAATCACCACATCATCCAAATAAGCAGAACAATAGGAAGAGTGATCATTCAACAATTTATCCATATATCTTTGGAAGGTGGCAGGGGCCCCATGTAAGCCAAATGGCATATAAGCAAACTGGTATAACCCTTAGAGTGCTAAAGCTGTTTTTCTTTAGACTGTTCTTCCAAAGGGATCTGCCAATAGCCCTTTGTGAGATCGAGAGTAGAGATGTATTTTGCCTGTCCAGTGTGATCTATTATATCATCCACTCTAGGAATTGGATAGCTATTAAACTGAGATACTTGATTGAGTTTACGGAAATCGAGACATAAACAGATACCCCCTTCCTTTTTAGGTACAATTACCATAGGGATGACCATGGACTTCTAGAAGGTTCAATAATATTTAATTTCTGTAATTTCTCAATTTCCTGTACAACCTCAGACCTACTTCTTTCTGGCAATCGATATGCCTTTTGCCTTATTGGGACAGAATCAGTTTTAATCGTATGTACTACATCAATGGCTTTACCTGGGATAGTTGTGAAAACTTTTGTATAATGTTGTAGTTCATTTTCCAATTCTGCATGTTGCTGACTGGTTAAATTTGAGTTAATATGTACAGCTCTAATAGTTTCCTCTGATTCAAGCCTTTTATAGGCAGAATCTAATTCAGTGTCTGAACTACTGGGCATAACATAAGGTCAGCTTTAACATCAAGTAAGTCTCTCATGCCATTTCTTTAAGAGATTTGCATGATAGATGGGTGTACACTTTCATCTCCCGGTATCTCAACTTGGTAAGTGACAGGACCAGTCTGGGAAACAATGGAGTAAGGTCCTGCCATTTCATTAAAAGCTTATTGTCATTGGATGGCAATAATAACAGTACCTTTTCCCCTGGATGAAATTGTTTTTCCTGAGTTTTACTATCATAATAGCATTTCTGCTTAGTTTGGGCTAACATATTTTGTTCATGTGCTTTTTGTGTGTACTGCACTAATCGCTTTCTAAGATTAACCAAATAGTCTAGAATATTGGTATATTTCACTGTGGTCTCTCCCTCCCAAGTTTCTTTAACTATGTCAAGAGGTCCCCGGGGTTTTTTTCCATACAGCAAACTGAATGGTGAAAATCCTGTTGAGGCTTGTGGGACCTCTCGGTATGCAAACAGAAATAGGGGAAGGTATTGATCTCAATTTTTACCTTCTTCATCCACAAATTTCCTAGTCATACGTTTTAATGTCTGATTAAATCTTTCTGTAAGACCATCAGTTTGTGGATGGTAAGGGGTGGTTCATATTGTAGTAATTCCTAAAGCTTTGTACAATTCAGTGAGTAGTGCAGCATTAAAATTGGTACCACGATCAGTCAGGATCTCTTTAGGAATACCCATACGACTGCAGAATTCTACTACTTTTTCTGCTATTTTTGAGGCTGTAACTGTTCTCAAGGGAAAAGCTTCAGGATATTTGGTTGCATAATCACAAAGGACAAGTATGAATCTATTACCCTTACTGCTTTTACTAATGGTCCTACCACATCCATAGCTATTCTTTCAAAGGGTTGAGCTACAACTGGTAGGGGCATTAAGGTACTTGTCCCTGTGAGTTATCTGGCTGATTTGCTGACAGAAAGGACAACATCTGCAATACTCAGCAACGTCCTCCTGCAGACCAGGCCAGAAGAATCGTTGCAATAGTCTAGCAGAAGTTCGGTCTCGTCCTGCATGTTCAGCACTAGGGATATCATGTGCTAAAAATAGAAGATCTTTTCTAAATTTCTGTGGTACCAGCATTTGTTCTATCTGTTCTTGTGTTTTAGGATTTATACATATTCTATATAGAATTCCATTCTGTTGTACAACATATGGTGAACCCAAAGGTACTTGTTTGTTAAGCTGTGAAAAGAAAGGGTTAAGTGTATTGTCATTTTGCTGTTCAGTTTTAATATCTACAATATGATATTAAGGCATGACATCACCAGTCCCATTTGTTTTTTTGTTTCCAGTCTTTCTGTAATAATTTCTTTTAGGCCTTTGTTTTCATGGTCCTTTACCCTCTTCAAACAAAGAATCATCAAAAGAAAATATAGGGTCTTGTTGTATTAGTTGTGACTGAGCCCTCGTGGTTACAGCTGATAAGGCAGTGTCACATGAGGTTAAAAGGTCATTAAAGGCTGGAAAGTCTTGACCAATAATCAAAGGCACAGGTAAAGTGGGTACAACTCCTAATGTTATATCACATGTCTGTCCATTTAAACATACTTGTGTCTGTGCAGTTGGGTACTGATGCACGTCACCATGGAGACAAATTACACCAGTGGATTTAGTACTTAATAACTTGTTATCTAGTAGGTCAGCCCGGATTAAGCTTTGTCGGCTCCCTGAGTCCACTAGCCCTTCTACTTGAGTTCCATTTACCATAGTCTTTATAAAAAAATTCCCAAAGTTCATAGAAGCTAGGTATGCAGACTTTTTCTTTGGGCAGAAATGGGCTACGTGTCCCAGTCCATGGCAATAATGGCATTCTATGGTGGCTTCAGGTTTTTTTATGCCATCTCCCGACCTTCCCCTCTAGTCTTAACAATCCCTGTCCCAACTGATGAAACAATAGGCCTTACCATAGTGGTTGTGGATGTTGTAGTAGGAATGACATTTTCTGTTCTCCTGTACCCTTTTTGTACCGGTTGTCATGCAGATAAGAAATCCTCGGCTAGGGTAATTGCAGCTTCAGCATTATCAGGGTGGTGTTCTCTTACCCATAATTGGACATCTGCAGGCATAATCTGTACAAATTGCTCCAACACAAACTGCTCAATGATGGCTGGTACAGTCTTTCCCTCAGGTTGTAGCCATTTGTGACACAAGTCATTCAATCTGGTATAGGTCTCCCGAGGTGGTACATGGGGTAAATGCTTTAAAGATCAAAACCTTTTTCTACATGTTTCTGTGTTAATGTCATATCTTTTTAGTATCTCCTTCTTTACAGAGGCATAATCATTAGCAATATGGATATCCATACAGGTGTATGCCAACTGAGCTTTGCCAGATAGATATGGGGCAAGTCTTACCACCCATTGGGTAGCAGGCCAATTACAAGCCTGTGCTACACGTTCAAATGTTGTAAGATATGCCTCTATATCATTAGAGGGAGTCATTTTCGTTAATTTTATGTCTCTGGGATTTGTATGGGCTGCCCCATTGACCAGCCCCAATAAGTTGTAAGGCCTGTAGTGTGTCAGCCCACCTCTGGTCTTGTCGCTTTCTTTCAACCTTTCTTTCCCTCAGATCTACCTCTCATTGGTGTTCCATCTCCATCTGACGTATAGCTAACCAGCGGACTAAATCCCTGAGGTCTTCGGGGGGGGTTCAGCTGTTCTTCTTCTGGTCTCTTCACACCCGCCTCTTCCATCATCTGTATGCCCTGTTTAACTTTAGGACGTGTGGCAGCAGTAATTCTTCAAGAAGTGGTTCACCAACAGCAGCCACTTGGGTTCTGGTCAAAACCCCTGATAAGGCACCAGCTTCCTTGAGTTTATGTGCCATGTACCTGTTGAAAACCACTTGTGACCTGGATACTATGTGCAGTATCTTTACTGGAGTCCACCTATTCCTTATGGATCTCCAATTTACCCCACTCCTGGTACCAAAATGTCGTGGGTTGAACAAATCAGGTCACACAGGAATCAACAAATTTGGTACAACATACCTAAATGGTATGATTTTTATTAAACAAACAAACAAACAAAAATAACAGCTTACAGCAGCGAACTTACGATAATAAACAAACAAAATAAAACTTGAAAACAGCACGGCTTCCCTGCCAAGGGTCTAGCAGTGGAACATAATCTTGTGCAGTATAACAGAGAGCAGGAGGTCCTCACATGAACTCTCCTAACAGCATCTAACCTGAGAATCTAGGCTGGCTTTTTAAAGAGTGGAGCTCCACCCTTAGCTCAAAGCCCCACCTAATTATTAAGCTATTTACAGGAAATCTTCTTATTTCTTTGTACAATCAATTACTTAGAATTTACATAAATGAAAGGCATAACAAATAATCCGTTATTATGATATCAACATAAACACCCTAATGCTCTATCAGATATGATTGCACATTTCTTGCAGAGTGGGCTGCATTATAGACAACTCCTCCCCTTTTCTAAAGGTAACCTAGGAGCTGCAGCATATAAAAGAAGGGAGAAAGGTGCTGCTGACTTTCTATAGGAGACAGCACCTTGCAAGGACACCAGTACTGATTGGAGACGTGATACTCCTGGGAGCTGTGAAGGTAAACCACATTTTAGTTCTTCTCTATTGTCCTGTATTTTAGTTAATTTGCTAACTGTTTAACCTTTTCAAGAACAGGATATTCCAATCTGCACCTGTACATATCCAAAAGAAAAACATTTAAACTGGCATTGGTAATTTCTTAAGTTTGACTATCAATCCCAGCTTGCTTTTTACATTGTGAAAAAAACTTTGCCTACCAAGTCTGTTTACAGACCTTTAGTTACTTTCATTCATTAAGTCTGCACATTTAAGGGCAGTACAGGGAAAAAGTGTTTATATTTAACTGGACCATGACGTAGAGGAGCAGAAATAGGAAGGGGATGAAAAATAGTTTAAATTGTAATACCCAGCACCAGATGGCCAGTCTGACTGCAGCATATTCTGAATGTTTTACACAGAAAGGGGGGTGATTAGAAAGAGACAGGAAGACATAAAATGAAGGAATAAAGTGCTGTTGCACTCAGTCTTTGGAACAGATGTAGGAGAGGAGAAGAAGAAAACATCAGGTTCAGCTAAGCACTATTCACATTGGGGGGGGGTTCAACTACCACAAGGAACTAGATAAGGTATTGCTGGAAGCCTCTGGCAAGATGGCCGAAAAGAGGGAAGTGCTGCTGATGGGGGACTTCAACCTACTAGATGTAGATTAGAGCCTCCCAGCAGCTGCTTCAGCTAGAAGCAAGGACATCCTGGACTTTATGCAGGGGACATTCCTCAGGCAACTAGTCAGTGAATCCACTCGTGAGGAGGCAGTACTGGACCTGGTACTCATTAACAGGGACAGTATTTCAGACATCAAGGTGGGAGACCACCTGGGGAATAGTGATCACTGTACGGTGTGGTTCAGTATAAGGCCAGCTGCCGAACTGAGCCACCCAAGGGCGAGGGTGCTGGGCTTCAGGAGGGCATATTTTATAAAGATGGGAGAAAGCCTCAGGGATGACATGACGGGGGGCATGGCCTGGAAGGTGTAGAGGAACAGTGGTCTTTGCTAAAAGGGAGCATAGTACTGCCTTTCAACCCTCTCCTCTCCTCTCCTTGTATTTGTTACTATACCTACAATTGAGTCTCACACTTTACCTCACCAAACCTTATTTATTGGTCTAAACCATTCATTCTCAAATAAGAGCTTCAAATACATTACCATGAAGTTACACACTCCTAATCTGCCTGCATCCTTATTAACCAGGCTACTCCTTTTTTCCTTGCTCTCTCTCTCACCTACAACCCTCCACACCCAATTCAGCCCCTAAACTTAGCATCCTCTTCAGACAATGATAAGGTTAATTTCTTAACTGCTACTCCAGGGCATCACGCTTGCCCTCCTATCCCTAATACAATCTTACATTTATTCATAAACCCACTCTGGGACTCTGCCACATCTCTATTACCATCACTTCTTATAGCCTCATACTCTCAACCCCTGCAGGCAACTCTGGTGTTCTCTGCCTTATATCCCTCCTACCAGCACTACACTGGTACACAGGTGCACCGTATCCACCCACTATGCAGGTGGACAAACTCCTTCATAGTTAAACTGTTCTGCAGATGGATTATGAATATAATTTTCCTGCTGCTAATATATGCAGGAAATGTAGAATTAAACCCGGACCCACCACAGCCAATAGCCTTGCCGGCTGATTTTGCAACTTCTACAGGACTGAAGGGCCTGCACATTAATGTTTGCAGCCTACTGAAAAAACTAGATCTTGTACAGGCCTGGATCTCACACACAGATTCAGATATCCTGGTACTAACTAAAACATGGCTGAAAAAATCTACTTCTAACACTGCAGTATCCTTCCCTTACTATAACCTCTTCCATAGTGACAGACCAACCGGGAAGGGGGTGTAGCCAACAACAGCAAAGACAGATTCACAGTATCCAGTACTGTTCCTATCAGCATGCCAAAGGAATTTGAAGCATTGAAGCTAAATTTATCTTTATCACCCATAGTGGCCTTAACAATAATAAGTTGTTACAGACAACCTTCTGGGGGGCTGGAACTTCTGAACTATCTGCATACTGTATCAGACTCAAGACTGAATGAAACAGTCATCCTTGGTGACCTAAACCTTGATTGGGTAAAAAACTGCAACAATTGTTTACAGCTCAAAGACTACTGAGACAAAACTTAAGTTCACACATCTAGTCCCAGAAATCATACGTCCAAACCCCAAAACTCCCACACAAGGATCAATGATAGAATTAATTCTTACAAATAGACCTCACAAGATCACCCACCCAGCAGTATTCCACAATGATGTCAGTGACCACTGCACCATGGCCTGCATTGAAGGGCAGACCCCTCTCAAGCCAGCAAATAAGTTCACTTGGAAAAGGAGTTTCTGTAAATTCAATCTGTCCCACTACCTCTCTGACCTCAGAGACAATGACTGAACTGACTTTTACCTGGTCACATCTATCAATGATGTGGTTTTGTTTTTCAATAACACCCTAAGCAACATTATCAACAGACATGCCCCAATGATAAAATGCAGAGCCAGGAAGCTTTCCTGCCCCTGGTTCACACCTGAACAAAAGAATGCACTAAATATGAGAGACCGCCTACGGTCTGCAGTCAGATGAACAAAACTCTCTTCTGACTAGGCAACCTTCAGAGCCTGCTGGAATGACTGTACCAAAAAGATCAGGGCCTTGAAAGCAAATTCCTACTTGTCCGCCTTTGATTCTGCAAAGGGTAATTCCAGCAAATTCTGGTGAATCATTAAATTAGCGGAAGGCAACAAATTGACTTCCTCATTACCTGGCAAAATCTCATTTTAGGGTCAGACCTTCTCCAATAAACCAGAAATTCTACATAGTTTTAATGGCCACTTTTCAACCATAGGTCTTCCATTCAATACCTCTAAAGCTGCCACACTTATCTGCAGCCTACCTAGGACCTCACCAGCACTTTCCAAATTCATCTTCTCCTTTACTCCATTCCAGTTCAAAGAAGTAGAAGACTTCTTAATCCAATCCATCTACATATTAACGAAGGTGCTGGTGCTGAGGGAACAGGACCATACTTCCTTAAAGTTGATTTCCGGTACTTACAGTAACTGCCCCCATACTGCACCTGTTTAATCTGTCCATCAGCTCCAGTACTGTTCCTGAGGTATGGAAGATAGCTCAGGTACTACCATTATTTAAATCAGGTGACCCCATGGACCTGAACAACTATCGCCCCATTTCCATTTTACCCCTACTCTCAAAACTCCTTGAAAAGTTAGTAAATTCCCAAATAAGAGATTATCTTGAGAAAGCCAACCTAATAAACCCTGCCAAATCTGGATTCAGGCCAGCACGCAGCACTACCTCAGTCCTAGCTTCAGTCACAAATGACTGGCTCCTCACCGTGGACAAGAAACAAGTCACAGGGGCCATTTTCCCGGATCTCAGTAAAGCCATTGACACAGTCAATCATGCTTTACTCCTAGATACACTAAACAGCCATGGCATCACTGGACCTGTGCTGTCATGGTTCAACAGTTACTGTACCTGACTGATAGACTGCAACAGGTGAAAGAGGATGGGTCAATCTCCCTGCTCCTTCCTATCATGAGGGGGTACCACAAAGTTTGATACTTGGACTTCTACTATTAATGCTATACTTCAATACAATTGGAAATAACATTAGTAAGGCTAAAATTCATCTGTTCATGGATGATACAGTGCTCATATATATATATATATATATATATATATATATATATATATATATATATATATCTCCAGACCTTCAGTAGCCAAAGCCCAAATGGAGCTCAATCTGAGTTTGACCTCCTCCAACTCAGGATGGCACAATCAGAACTTCTCTTAAATGCCAAAAAAATAGTCACTTCTATTCCAACCATCTCACTGATATCTCAAATGCGCTAGTATCCCTGCCCCTATCAAAACTCTTCTTGGCAATGACCTTGAGGAAATCAACAGCTTTAAATATCTAGGTTCTGATTTAGACAAGCACCTAACATTTTCTGCCCATATGACTTCCCTTGTGAAAAAACTGCGACAATGACCTGGCTTTTTGTACAGGAAGAAATCTCTTTTTACCACTGAAGACAGATTGAAATTGGTCCAGACAAGTTTCATACCACTCCTCAACTATGCTGACATAGTTTATAGCCAATGTTTGGACTCCGTGCTACATCAACTAGACACACACTACCATATAGCAATATGATTAATCTCAAATGCCCACCATCACACGGATCACTGCGACCTATATGCCTACTTGAGCTGGACATCCTTACCTACCAGATGTCTCATTCATTCTCTCACCTGGCTCTATTAAGCTCTTCTGTCAAAGCTCCTCCCTACATATCATCTCTCTTTTGGTGTACTGCCTGTTTATACACCTTACATAGCAATGATCACATTATGCTTGATGTTCCAAGCACTCAGTCTTGGTTCAGAGGAATAGCTATAAGCCATGCTCTCCCAGCAGCCTGGAAGAAAGCCAAATCCTGCCTTAAACTTAAAAGCCTAATCCCTGTACACCACTTAAAAAAACTGGTCAAGAGAAAAATTGGAGACTCCTGCGCCTGCCACTGACTATATGTCTACCACATCACTCTTCACTTCTCCAATATGTAACTCACATTCTCCTCCCTAGCTTCCTTTTCATCACTTTTCTCTTCTCCCTTAAGTAACTCATGCTACCCTCCCTAACTTCCTTCCCATCACCTCCACACTACCTACCTTACCCCACTTCCCCATCTCCCTTATCTATCTTGACATATACCACCTTCTCCCAGCACCACTCACCCTTCCCTCCCCCTCCTCAGCTTATGCCTCCCCTTTTAATTCATTTGCCCTCTACTGCTCCATGGGTGTAATCCTGATATTACAAATTGTACTGCCTGCCTATTGCAAAATATTCTCACTATGTGTTATCCTCATTGTTCTAATCTGCTAGAGGATTAATTGTATATATTTTCTCTATGTAAATTCTGTATATATTTTACTTATTCATCTTCTTGGATTTGTTGTTTTTAACTTTAGTCACAGTGGTATAACTTAGCGATCTCTGATGTGCATATGATTGCAAGTTCAGGACCTCCTTGTAAATGATCCTGCTCAATGGATTATTTTCCTGTCAAAAAAATTTGAAGTTGAATTAAATTGAAGTCCTGTTTAACAGCTCATTGGAAACAGAAGTGGTTCTGGAGACTTGAGGAGGACAAATGTAGTCCCACTATACAAAACTGGTAGCAGGGAGGAGACTGGCATTTATAGCCCTGGACAAAGAGCTGTGAGTGTCTTCTCCTTCTCTGTACAGATTTGGATTGTAGTTTATTCTACAAACCTACATGAGGGTGTGTTTTTAACAGTAACGTTGGTCTCACAATTGCTTAGGGTGGGGCATTTAACACTGCTTGAAAACCAGACCTTTATGTTTGTGAGGTACAGTTACTAGACTAGGGCAGTGATACAAACACTGTCATACCAGCCTAAAATAAAATCCACAAAATAGGTATTTTTTAACCTCAAGTGAAATGGAGGGGTCTGTGACATCACTTCCGGTTTCATGAGGTTAAAAGACAGTGGTAAAGAGAGTGGAGGTGAGCAAAGGTGGCGGCAATGTGGGCAGAGGCCAGCAGTGTCTGCAGGCATCCACGGGGGAGCAGGGGAATGGGGCACTTGATTATATAGATGATAAAGTAATGAAAAGGAAGGGAAAAAATGTACTGGTTTCTACAAGTACTAACAACAATGCCGAGTAACAAAGGGACAAAGGCAACTAAAGTGAATGTAGGAGATAAATTAACATTACTTTATGATGAGGGTTCAATAAGTAAATGCTTAACGTGCAATATGTATACTGCTTTTACAGACAAAGATGAGGAAGATTTTATATGTAGGAATTGTGAATCTAGGGATGAATTACAAAAGATAAATGAAAACTTGCAAAAAGAAATACACAATCTAAATGTGTCAGGACATAAGAAAACTATAAGACATGTAATACAGGAGGGAAACCAAATAACAATAAAAACTAAAGTAAAATGAAGTAGAGAGGATTGTCAAAGCCCCACAAGATCAAAAGAAGTAAGTCAGTTCACCAAAAAATACAGGGAAAATAGCCCTAACCAAACACCAAATAGAAAATTAGTCACAGTAAGAAAAGAATCTAAATAGAAAGGGTTAGCATTTAGTGACACAACCTACATCAATTTAAATAATAGATTTGCACCAATACAGGACTTGGTAGCTGAAGTCACTCCCCCTTCACTCCCTCAGCCATTTGAACAGCTATAAAAATTTATTTTTGGAGATTCTATAATTAAATACTGTGATTCTCATGTGTGTGGTGACGATAAAGAAAATACTACCATGTTGTGTTATACAGCTGCACATATCGAGGACATAAAAGATAATATGAGACACATTAAAATTCCCCAACTTTCCAAAACTATTTTGCACATTGGAAGAATTACATGGGAGCTGAACATGAAAAGGACATTTGTCATGAGTTAATTGCCTTGGGGGAACAGCTCCTGCAAAAAGGAGGGCAAGTTGTTATATCTGATCTACTACCAATACCTAGGGCACACAAGGAAAAAAACTGAACCATACATAGAATTAATATAAGGTTGAAAAACTGGTGTGCTGAGAGAAATATTACATACATAAACTGGGAATCTTTTTACCATAAAATTACTTTTATTGTCAGTGTGGTCTTCATTTAAATAGTAAGGGCACATGAATATTGGCAGAGAATTTTCTTGAATATCTCAGATTAAATAATTTAAATTAACATGGAAGGGGAGATATGGATATTTAAGTCCTGAGGAAAAAAAAGAAGACTGAATATGTCCATAAAAGGAATACAAACAAACACAATTACAGTATAAAAGTACTACTGGCTAAAGTAAGAAGTATGAAACATAAAATACATGAACTTAGAGCAATCCTTGAGGAGTCTCCTAAAGAAATTATTGGAATTACAAAAACTTGGTGGGACACGGATAAAGATGTATGGGGAAGGGGTATTGAAGGTTATAAACTATACAGGAATGACAGAAATAAGAACAAAAATGGGAGGGGGGAGTTGTGATCTATGGAACTAGGGAACTGAATTCTATAGACATCTTAGACAAAGTTAAGGCAGGAAATAACATTGAATCAACCTGGATAAAAATACATGGAGGTAGTTCACAATCTATAACTAAAGGTATAATACACCAACCACCAGGTAGTACAAAGGAAATCATTCAACATATTATTAATGAAATAGAAAAAGCAAGTGAATTAGAGAATCTAGTAGTGATGAGGGACATTAATATTCCCAATATAGATTGGGAACAAAATAAGGCAGACGGTAGTATTGGTAAAAACATTTTAGAGAGTTGCATAAATAACAATCTAATACAATACGTGAAAGATCCAATCAGAAAAAAATAATATATTAGATCTGGTACTAAGTACAGAGGAAATACATATTACTGCATGTAAAGTTGGTCTACCTTTAGGTAATAGTGACCATAACACTGTAACCTATGCAGTATTATTTGAATATCTACCCATAAAAAGTTATACTGAGATCTATTTGCTTGAAAAAGCCAATACCACATAGATGATAAATGAAATGAAAAATACAGACTGGGTCATCATATTACAAACCTGTCAACTGAAGAAATGTGTCAGGTTATAAAAACAAAAATATTAAACATAGCAAATGAAAATATACCTAAAATAAGGAAACATAGGAATAACACTATGAGGCCCATATGGTCAAATAATAAGACTAGGAAGTTTCTCAAAAAAAATAAATTACATAAAAAAACAGAAAGCTGTTCCCATTACTGAAAACATTGAATTATATACTCAACAGCAGAAGAGATGAAAACAAGAACTCAGATGGCAAAGAAAAACATGGAAATTGCTCTGGCACAAATTTCAAGGAAAGATAACTTCAAATAATCTTATGCATACATAAATTCTCTTAAAAAAACATAGACTAAAGTAGGCCCAATAAAACATAATAACTCAGAGGTGACAGAAAATACAGAGGTGGTTGAACTTTTCAATTCATATTTCCGTGAAGTATATACTACAGATCAAGAAAAATAAATATAAGTAACAAACAGAATAATAATAAAATAGAAATAGCTGAAGATGTTAGTATGGGTAAAATAAAAAAATAAAAAGCAATTAATCACCAGGACCTGATAAAATATCAGCAAAACTCTTACAAATAATGGGAGAACATAAAACCTTGCCATTAAAATCATTATTTGAGGAGGGGAGCTATGGCGCTCCAACATGGTGGCAGCTTTTCCATGATGCTCACATGCAGGATTTTAAAACTGTCTGAAACTGTTATATTAGCCACTAGAAGTGCTTTCAGTTTTGAAGTATCTGCAATCGGATCTCTCTTACACCAAGATGAGCTCAAAAAAAGAACCAAAAAGAACTTTATAGGGTCTAGATGTATACTTATCAGTTCAGGGTTCCATGTCTGTCTCGGGGCCTGCTACCTCTAAGGATTTGGAAGCTACTGAGCTTCCTACAACACAGATCCTGGCGATGCTCATGAAAAAAACAGGCTGCGGGGGATGAGATGAATAAACATTTGGCTGCCGTGGAGGCAAAACTCTTAGAAAATGATTGTTGTATTCAAGAAAACACCACCGCCAAAAAATACTTAAATGAGAGAGCCGAGAGGCAACAAGAGTGTAATGCTGCCTTTGTGAGAGGCATTCACCTCGTTAAAGCTCAAATAGAAACTTGAGAATCTTCAAAGGCAGGCCAATGTGAGAATTGTGGGCTTCCCCTCTAAATACACTTGCACTGATGACCTACAAGCGGCGGTACACAAACTCATATTTCAAGATTTAAATCTCCTACCTCCTGATGCTGGACTTAAAGTCCTAAAAGTCTTCACCATCCCTCAGAGGCCTAGACCAAGCAGAGTCTCACAACAGCAGCCAATCGCTGCTACAGCCATGCTATCTGTACCGGAGGCCCAGATTGCACTTCTTCAGGCAGCATGCTCATGAGGGGAGATGTTATGGGAGGGTCATCAACTTTCTTTCTTCCTTGATCTCACTTCACAGAGACAAACATGCATAAAGAGCTGCAGTGGGTTAAAAAGCAGTTTCTACAAAACAGCATTGAAGCGAGGCTCAATTTCCCAGCCCGGAACCTCGTTAAACATGCTGCTAAGTCACATGTTTTTGTGGATCCTGAAGAGGCTTCAGTCTTCGCAGAAAAACTGATATTGAGCCTTCATCCCACTGCCAGCTCCTCGGAAGAAAAAGGCTGACTGTTAACTCCCTTACACACAGGATTCATCTAAAGGGGACTGTTGGGTATAAAGTTAGCCTACTGATGATTGTTCTTTTAAATTGAACTGGTTGGGTAATATACCTTACATTCTTAAGGCTTAACCTTTACTGCAGTTATGTAATGCAAATGCCAAGTGAAATGCGATAATTTTCATTTAACCACTAATTAGAAGGCTATGTTGCATACTCCTAAGTAAGTATGACTTTAAAAGTACCTTTGTTCAGGCTGTAGCTATTAATGTTACATTTTGGTGCATATGGCACCTCTCAGTTTGAGAACTGTATGATGCCATACTGTAATTCTCCTGATACCACAGGGCAAGGTTGAATGCCATGCATATACCTGTGGATAATTTATTCAACTTCATTGAGACCAGACTCTCTGTATTAATATCCTGTTACAGCTTTTGCAGCCTATTTCTTTTCTGTCAACAAATAAGTCCTACAAGAGAACTGTCTTCCTGGCTTTAGAGATCTGAAATGCTATTTCATAGTGAGAGCATTATTAAGCTACAGGATGATCTGTTTGAACTATACTCCTAAATACTCTCAGGGTGAACCCTTCACTACCTGGACTTGAGTATATTTATAACTTCCTACTGTATTTTTTCTGTACCTGCGATATGCAGGTTTGCATACCTTATCTCCTTCGTTTTTATGAGAAACACTAATTGCTGTATGACCATAAATTCCAGAAATAAAAAGTTAAAAAAAATTATTTTAACAATCCCTAAATATGGTAACAATCCCAACAGAATGGAAATTGGCCCACGTTTTGCCCATCTTTAAAAAGGGGAGACCTCAGACATACAAAATTATTGTCCCATAAGCTTGACTAATGCATGCTGCAAACTGTTGGAATCCATTATTAAAGATAGTTTTTCCACCACATTAGATAACTGTGATTAGGAACAGCATGGGTTTAAAAAGGGAAGGAGCTGTATGATAAACTTATTATGCTTTTATGAAAAAGTGAGTCACTCCCTGGATGAGAAAATATCCAGTGATATCATTTGTCTGGACTTCACCAAGGCTTTTGACCTCACTCTACACTGGGCCATTATAGCGAAATTACAAGAACTTGATATCAATCTGTTATATAAAAAATGGATAAGTGTATGGCTGAGTGATAGGCTGCAGAGAGTTGTGGTAAACTGTTGTTTATCCAACATGGGAGAGGTGACCGGCAGCATGTTATAGGGTTTCATGTTGGGACCAGTGCTTATTTAAATATTTGTAGCTGATCTAACACAGAATCTAGTCAGTTGGGTGTCCAAGTACACTGATGACACCAAGCTGTGTTGACTGTCTAGTACAGGAAGTGAGTCTGCAGTAATACAAAATGATCTTGATAATTTAGTAGCTTGGACAACAAAACTGAGCATGAAACTTAATATAAGTAAGTGCAAGGTGATACATATGGGGAAGAAAAATGACAAAATAAATTATATCCAAGGTACCCCCCCCCCACCCAAAGCAAGAAATGAAAAAGATCTGGGAATATATACCATTGATGACTTTAATTCAAAAATGCAAACATCAGAAGCAATCAAAAGGCAACAAAAATTAGTTGGGTGATAAAAATAAATATTATAACCAGAGACATTAAAGTTATGGCTCCCTTGTATAGAGCATATGTATGCCCCCAGTTGAAATGTGCTTCCGGGTTGTGGAACACTTTTAAAATAGAGGAGATTAATATCATTGAGAAAGTACAAAGAAAAATTACTAAATCAATGAATGGATTGAAGGAAAAAAGTTATGAGGAGAAATTAATATATCTTAATATGATGTTACTCACTACTAGGCAAGCTTGAGGTGATGCACTACTTATGTATGATATAATGCAAGACCCAATACTATGAACTAAACCTAGAATATAAAGACGGAAAAATGCAGACACGAGGCCACCCATTGCAATGTAAGGGTGAAAAATTTGTAAGCAAGTCAAGAAAATACTTCTGCACAGTAAGGGTTGTGAATAGTGGTGGGCAAAATGGGCTCAATCTGCTCTGTGAAGTGATTCGCGGAACAAAGACGGATTTGCGGTGTGCTCTGCAATGCGGCGGAGTGCCGTGCTATAATGAGGAACCAGGCGCATTGAAAACAGTGACTTCACGTTACTCCACCTCCACTGGTCACTTCTCTTTCAATTTTTAAGGCGAAGTACATTGGTGGCAGTTTACTACGCCTCACTTCACCTTGTTTTTGAGCTCCGAAGGCAGATTTTGCAGTGATTCATGGGAGTTCAGGTCACATGGGCTCTATATTGATCTTCACAGCCTCAGTTCGAGGTAATATGAGTAGGAAGGAGTAGGAGATAGTGTGCTCTGATAGCCATCTGTAGGAATCTTTTAAAAGCTGTTCAAAAACCATTTTTGCTTTTTTTTGGGAGGGATCCAACTGTAGTTCATTGATTGTAGGAAACCATCCTGTGCTCACATCATCGAGTGTTTTTGTTTGTGTATGGATTTTGAATGTAAATTTACAACATTGAGTGTGTGTGGTGAAAGACAGTGAAGTGTGCTGTAGGGGGGAGGGGCGTATCTGTGTATAGGTAGATTTAAGTTGAAGAACTAGTGATTTCTTTGTGTTTTGGTAATATTTTTGTTATATAGCTGACTGTGTTACTGTACACATAGTAAAATTGTCAGTAATAGTACAAATGTTCTTGCTGCTTGTTGTGTGAATGTGGTGCAGCATTTCATAAGGTCAGGTTGTCTAAATTACAAATTTACATTACATGGCACTGAGTACACTGAACTTTTGCATTTGCATCACATTCCTCATTCAGCATTGTACACAAAGTGTTCTGTGTTGTGTGTGCAGTGTTGCGTGCATTAAATATAATACACCTTTTAAAATCTGTGACACACAGATCAGTGTAAAGTGCAACTAAGTGCAGCAGTGTGAACCTGCTATCCACTGCAGCTGCCTGATTTTGTACTGCAATCGTGTTCTCTGTTCTTAGTTTTGCTGCTTGTAGTGCTGTAAAAATCAGCACTGTCTGTATTCAGTGCCTCCCCACCCCCACGTTGAAAAGGCATTTTTCACCAGACTGGATTGTTTTTGTGATTCCATCAGCACCACTGGTTACTGAAGTTGTTTTAATTCTGTGACAGTGTCACAACACAGTAGTCTCTTATCTGTTGCTGAAGCCACAGTTGTTTATTTTGCTTCACATCCAGCTAACGAGTAGCGACCCTCCAGTCAGAAAGTGAATGTATCAAAATCTGAATTTGGTAATAATATTTGTGGTTGATCCCCCAAAATACCTGCAAAGAGACATTCAAGTGAAGCTGTTTCTGACCATGACAATTTTGGCAGTAAGAGAGTCTGTGGGCATGGTAGTAGTACACGGATGGAGAAGTGCATTGCTGATGTGAGGAAAGGTATATCTCTTGCAATGTATTTTACAGCCCAATCAGTAGCTTCACTGATAGTGGGAGGAGATGATGTTTTCCCAGCCAGTGGTGTTAATGTTACTGGTGTTAGTGGTGGTGGAGGAAGTATTAGCATTGTTGCGTCAAGTTCTAATTCCGACAAGTGTACTGTATCCAAACATATTGAGTGTGAAGCAGTGCAAGTGAATGACAGTGTAGATGATGTTATACTTCCCAGTAACATCCCACCAACTGAACCTGATTCTGATGATCATGTCAATGACAGCATACAATGTGATATTCCATCCACCGTGGCACTTAACGTTACTCATTTTCCATGCAGTGATTCACAGTGTGGTGAAAAAATATCAGGTGATGTGGTGTAGATGCTGATGATGATGATGTTGCTGTTGTTGCAACATGCAGTCCACATGTTAGCATCCAAGAAGAAGATGTGGATGTGTGTAACAGTAACGTTGATGAGTATGATGATGATGTAATTGACCCCAGTTGGGAACCGGAGGAAAAAGAAATTAAAAGTGGCTGTGTCTGAATCTGTTTGCAGGAATCCCCCCCCCGTGAAAACTTGTGATTTACTGGTTTTAGTGGATGATGATGATGATGATGATGATGATGATGATGATGATGACCCAGTACTCGATATGATAGGTAGTCATGGTGGTCAGTTGCAGTCCAGGTGTGCAGTGCCAGAAACATCATGTGCCCCCCCCCTTCAGTGCTTAAAATAGCAGACTTAAATAAGCCACATCATTATGGACATGTTAAAGGCAGAGCATCACAGTCCCTTGTTTGGGATTTTTTTTCAAGATGCAAATGATGATTTAGTTGCAATCTGCCAGGTTTGCTATGTGCATGTGAGTCGAGGTATAAAGGGGAGCCATCTTGGGACAGGAGGACAGCATACACATCTTAAGAATAGGCACTTGGCTCTGTGGACCCAGCGTAAGCTGGCAGCTATTACCAGACTGGGGCATTCACCCGTATCACCGGCAAGTATAGCCAGCATGTTATCCCCTTCCATTACTGTTAAGCCCAGTAGGAAATTAAATGTGTGCAGTAGTGCGGTAATAAGAGCAGAGGATTACTACGGTCATGATAAGATGGAGGACGATAATGACTTTGAAATCTTGTCCATTGCTGGTGAGAGTGGTGGTGGTGGTGGTGGTGAATGCAGTATGTCTAGTGCAAGTGGTACATCAACCCTGGTTGGCAAATCTGGAAAAATAACATCATTTCTGGGTTTGTCATCATCACCTCTGCAACCGTCTTCATCAAATGCCCACGCTCCACCAGCTGCTAATGCCATTCATTACAGGGTACAACCGTTTGTGACCAACAACACACCCTGTGTAAAACGTTTAAGTCAGCCCACATTACAGAGTGTTTTTACGCATAAGCTGAAGTATCCCCCCAATCATACAGTGTCACGTGAACTTAATGCTGCTGTAGTGGAAATGCTGGCAATCAATCTTTTGCCCTTCTCCTTTGTGAAGAATTCTAGGTTCCGGTGGTTTGATGCCCGTGCCTGTCCAAAATGGAAAGTCCCATCCAGGACATACTTTTCTACCCGTGCTGTTCCCAAGTTGTTCCTCACTGTCTCAGAGTCAGTAAGACATGCACTTCAACATTCCTCCTTAGTATGGATATGTGGACAAGTGGCAAAACAGTGGGGAGTTCATATCTGTGTGCAACTGCACACTGGGCGTAGGTGCCGGGGGCTGTTTGTGATGCTGGTAGTGTGAATAATCAGTGCAGGAAGGTGGATTGTCACGGTAGCAATCATCGGGAATTCACCAGCATACAACAATTGCTATGCGCAGTGTGACCTGGTCACACACTGGCAAGAACATGTTGGACATTGTACTGACTAAAATTGACAGATGGCTAAACCCTCTGTCCCTGAGAGCTGGGTTCATAGCAAGTGACAATGGGTCAAATGTGGTGAAACGCATCACGAATGGTGGTTTTTTTTCGTGTTCCATGCATGGCCTGCTGTTTAAATCTTGTGGTTCAGGAGTTTCTGCAGCACCCTGACATAAAGGAAATGCTGACCATTTCATGATGTATCTGCTCTCACTTTTCAAGATCTAGAAAGGCCTGTGACCAACTGCGGCAGTTGCAGATACAAAACAGCCTGTCTCAGCACCGCTTGAAGCTGGAAGTTGTCACTCAATGGAACTCCACGTTATACATGGCAGAGAGGTTGTATGAACAATACAAAGCCATCACAGAATATCTTATTATGCACACTAGCCGTGACAGTTCTGGGGCATCCATGTCTATGACAACTGAACAGTGGTGCCTCATGGACTCTGTAATAACAATTTTGCGGCCTTTTGAACATGCCACACAGGCAGTGAGTGGCAAGTCTGCCTCCATTAGCCAATCAATTCCACTGCTGTGGGTGCTGAGGCAGACATTGGTGAATGTACAGCATAGCCTTGATGTTGCCAGGGATGGTGGTAGCAGTATGTTGCTGTAACACATGCTGACAGTATTCGACCACAATCATCACATTGTGAGCATTCAGCGTAGCGACAACTTTGCCATGGCAACAATGTTGGACCCACGATACAAACGTGGAATTGCATCAGTACTGGAGGGAGGGCCTGAACAGGTAATAAATATCAGTGGTCAACTGGTTTGCTTGGTTCATGGGGCACAGAAGTCATGTGCCAAGATTTGCAAACCTCAGCAGCATAATCCAGCTGAAGGTGTAGCTGGAGGACCAGCCAGCATATCATGCAAGGGTAAGGGGACTGTAGTTCTTGGCGGTCTGTCATCCAAAGTGGTTGGCGTTAACCCACTTTGGGAGGCTTTGTCCCAAGTGAGTATTTGTGAAATCAATGATTCCGGGGAACAGGCTGATGCATCAATAATCGGACCTAGTGCAGCACAGAGAATGGTTGACTCATATTTGTCTGAAAACAGGCATCTGACAATAAGTGAAGATCCTCTTTTGCACTGGAGTGGAAAGGTCAGTGAATGGCCAGATTTGACTGCAGTGGCACTGAAGTACCTCACATGCCCACCCTCCAGTGTAAGTGTGAGAGGGTATTCAGCTCAGCAGGTGCAATAGTCAGGGATCATAGGACAAACCTGTCTCCTGCAAATGTTAGTTTGCTAACATTCATTAAAATGAATGAGAGGCACATACAAGCACAGACTGAACCTCAGTATTCATACCCCGGCCTAGTCATGGTGGTCTTGCTGATGTGGAAATGGAGCATCCTGGTGGCACTGGCAGTGGCTGCCTGAAATGGCCCACCAGTGATGTAGATGATGACACAATGGAGAAAGAATTTCCCAGTGGTCAGACTTCAGACATCGATGACTGTGAGGGTAATTTTCTTTATGAGGATGATGATGTGGTTAATGTTGGCAGGTTTTAACTGCAGTATTTAAAAGGCGGTATGCCCCCCCACCCCGAACCACCACCATCAGGACTGATGTTATCCAACTCTGCTGCCACCAGGAGTCTGTCTGCCCCCCACAGACCACCACCACCACCAAGACTGATGTTATCCAAGTCTGCTGCCACCATGAGTCTGTCTTCCCCCCACAGACCACCAGTCCACCAGTGCACCACCACCACCAGCTTCTTAATATTTAAACCATAAAGTGAGTATGTGCACTCATGTTTGTTATGCTGCCTCACTTCCTTAAGTTGTCTGTTTTATTTTCTGTAGCTTTTCAGAGCTGCAGTGGCAAAACATATACAGTACATTTCTTTTGTTTCTTTTACAGGAGAACAAAAACAGGCTCCATCGCTATTACTCATTGGGAAAGATGCTGTAGCTATACCGTACATAGAGGAACCGATGTAATGTCCATGTGAAATCCATTCTGGTAAGTATGAAGATTTTATTTCATCTGTTTCATTGCTTTGTAAAGACTGTTGCAAATATTGCACACAACAGGTTGTCTTAGTAGTTGACAAGATGTGTCTCAGAAATGTAACTTGACAATAGAGATTGAGATTTGAGAACCAGAGAAGGACACATAACAATGAAGTTGTAACTTTTAAGAAGTCATTCATTTCTTTTTTAGGAAAATTCACGATACTTTGTTGTTCTGTCAAAGTGGCATTATCCAAAAAAGTTTGTCAACATCAGGCACATCCCTCCCCTGACCCGAGCTTGGGCACACATGCAACATGCAGAAGTCATTTCATTCGATGACCATGACCATCATTAACAACCGGACTCCAGAAGGATGCTGATGAAATCTGTGAAGAAGTAAAAAAATAAGAAACCATTACAGACAAAACTGAAAATATGACCCCCCCCAAAAAAATAAATACTTATCTTCATGTGCTTGAACATTATCCATTTCCATTTAAGTGCAAAAAATTCTCATTGAGCACTGGAAGGTGCACAGCAACAGTTTGGAGTCACCTGTGTGATGCAGAACAATAGCATGAGTACATGTCCATGTCAAGTTCAACCCATCTCATCATCACCTACAAAATACACAACCATATATATATATATATATACTGTATATATCTATTCACCAAGGCTACTATTACTGCACATCCAAAGGGCACCTTTCATTCCAGTTGAGATGATCACTTTTCACTTTTCTGCACACAAGGAGGATGTATTGTGGGCCTGCAGAAAAAATCTGGGGACTCTGTGCCACCACTGCACGCGTGACTGAGTGCGCCATTAATTCTGGGGGACTTTGTATGTGCTGAAACAGTCTCTTTTTACTTCGATACCACTTGTCAATTTTCTGCACACAAGGAGGATGCATTGTGGGCCTGCAGAAAAAGTCTGGGGACTCTGTGCCACTTTTGTGTGTTCTGTGATTGTTGCTGTGAGCTCATAGTCATGATGTCATAGGGACATTTTTACAGTTAAAGCAGCATTGCAAGAATGTCCTCACAGTTCTGAACTGTACTTTTTTATGCCACTTTAAATTGCCACAGCAACCACTACTTATGTGCGAGTCGTCAGTGACTTGAATGATACGATTCTTCTCGCAATTTATGTCTGCTTCTCTTACTCCTACTTTTTTCATGTATGAAAACAAAATGGGCATGTCTTTCAATATTGTTCCGACCAGCTTTGTATTTATTTGCAGCTGTTTTTCAATAACTAGTGTTCTGTGGTGTCATATAAAACACTGACTGATGCATAACTGTTAGTTAACAACAGAAGTTATATATGACAATTACTTGATGTGATGGAGAAAGGCAGAGGAAAACAATGACAAAGACCTGGTCACACTCACTGTCAGCAGCACCAATTTAAAAGGAATGCTCCTTTCATTATATCACACATGAAAAAAGGTAGCACAGCACACTCAACTACTGCAAATTATCATATCATTCCAGTCCATCCGGATGTATGTATAGGAAACTGTAACACAGCATTAAAAAATATAGGTCAGAGTTATCAGCAGATTGTTGCACTGCTGCTTTACAGACAGTCACCACATTACATAGTTATAGTGATGCACATAAACTAATATGTGGGGGAATTACTACCACTGGAATATTTCTTGTTCCGCAGAGTGCATACGTCTGTGAAAACCAACCATAATTTCATTACAGTGAGTCACATGACAGAGGAATTAATCTGAAAAGCAAGCCACATTTGTGCCACACTTCCTCAGCAATGTTAAGACGTGATGGCAGGGGAGCGCCGGTGCATGCTCAGCTATACTGAATGTCCAGCAGCTATCCCAAGCAATGTTTCCTAATGTTATAAGGTTCACTTTGTGGTGAAATGTGGGATGTTTCCACTACCAAGGATCTTCTTACAGGAAACATGGCCACACATTTCACAACAAACTGACCATTAACATAAAGAAACATTCGCAAACCTGCACATTCTGATATTCACTGTAAGGAGCACGCACAAGCGCTCTCCCTGCCATCCTGTACTAATGTTGCTGAGAAGGGAGGCAGAATGTGGGCAGAGTTTCAGAATGGGAATGCCTCTGTCACATGACTCACTGTAATGCATTTACGCATTGTTTTCAAAATAATTTATTGCGCTATGTGGTGCAAGAAAGATTCCCCTGGAAGGGAAAATGTGTATGATTTAATAATAACAAACAAAAATCACACAACAAAAGTACAACACAGTAGTGGGGTGGGGTCAAGGGGTGGGAGTGGGTGTGGGGGGCAGAAAACAATACCTGGACTTACTATGGCCATGGGATGCCATGGAGGTCCAGCAACAGGTGCAGCACTGAAAGTATTTGCTTCTGCTGTCCTTCCAGTCTGGTAACCTGCTGCTCCAAATTAATTAAATGCTTGTTATTTTCCTCCAGTGTTGCCCACACCAGGAGGAGATCAGACTGGCTAACAGGGACTGTGCTGGGGTCCACTGCAGTGGGTAATCCAGGTAGTGGGGCTGGTGGTGGACAGAGTGGTGCTGGTGGCTGTGGTGGTGGTGGTGGTGGAGCACCTGATGTAGCCCTCCTACACCTCCTGCTGCAGCAGTGACTGCTGCGAGGCACATCTCCCACCCCAGCAGCACCCTTGGCCACTGCCATGGAAGGTCAGCAGGTGGGCGCATGGCTCCTTCCATGGCAGCCTACCACTTTGCCCTGTGGTGATTCATCATGTGCGTGCACTGGCCACTGGTCCCCAAATGTGTTCTGGGGGACCATGGCACACCAGCACACCACACACATGGCACTGCATCACTGTGCTGTCTCCCCACACACAATTAAAAAACTCCCGCACTGGGGAGCTGTGGGGGGGACCAGACACAGTATGCATTTGGTGGGCACGAGTACCACCACCACCCACTATTGCCAGGGCCACCTCCTGTGGCTGTGGAGGTGGTGGAGGGGGTGTTGCTGGAGCCCCAACAGTTTCTACTAGTGGTGGTGGTGGAGAAGATGGGCTAGCAATAGCTACGGGTGGCATTGGTGCTGCTGCTGCTGCTCATGCTGCTTCCACAGGGGAAGCAACACTGGCCAGGAGTCTGGAGCGGGCCAACAAAACACGACCGCCCCACCCCCACAGGCCCACACTCCTCCCCCTAACGCTCCCACGTGCCAGCGACTCGCCTTCCCCGACTCCAACCTGACCCTCCATCCTCCCGGGTCCATGGGACAACATACACACACACACACAGAGAGTCAGTCACGCACACAAAACAAAAACAAAACCTATACAAAAAAAATTCAATAACCAAAAAAACACTAACACAATACAAACACTAAATAAAATAGCTTTTAAAAAAGCTGTTTGAAATAGCAGTAACAAGAAACGACTCTGAGATAAAAACAAACTACTCTTCTCTCATAATTCTGCTTTCTCCCTGTACAAATGCAAAGGAGAAAGTGAAACTACTTCTCTGACTCACTTCCTTCCTGCCTGGCTAAAGCATGTGACTTACAGTACTGCAGGCCATGTGATGTGCCTATTTTCTTCTCACTTTGCCTTACTTCGTGTTAAGGCATAATGGGAATGCAAAGTGGCATGGTAATGATAAGGTGAAGTGAGCACTTTATGAGGTCCACTTCATGTTGTGCTCCACAGACGAGAAGTGGTCACTTCGCGTCCACTTTGTGGGAGGATTTATAAATCGCTGCATCTCTAGTTGGAAATGTATGGAATAGTTTGCCAATAGAAGCTGTTATAAGTAGGACAAAAATAGAATTTAAGAGGTTGGATAACTACATTTTGAATGGTGGTAAATTGAGGTATTTTAAATAGACGCCTTATAGGAGCAAAAATGGGCTAATGCCTTCTGGCTCCTGACAGATCTTAGTATGAACCTAGTTTGAACATCAGCGGTGGTAAAATTAATGGAAATACTGCTGAAGGAAAAGATTGTGGGATATCTTGAATCCAGTGGGTTACATGACCTGAAGCAGCATGGTTTCACAGGAGGGAGCTCATGTCAAACAAATCTGATAGATTTCTTTGACTGGGTAACAAAGGAGTCAGATTAGGGTGGAGCGGAGAACATGGCCTACCTAGATTTCAGTAAGGCTTTCGACATCATTCCACATAGGAGACTAGTAAGCAAGCTGGGTACCTTAGAGGTGGGTCCAAAGGTGTTAAACTAGGTAAGAAATTGATTAGGTGAAAGGCAACAGCTGGTGGTGGTAAATGAAGTTCACTTCAAAGGAAGGGAGCGTGACCAGTGGGGTGCCTTGGGGATCAGTGCTGGGACCAGTTTTCTTTAATTCCTTTATAAGTGACATTACAGAGGAGCTGGAAGGGAAGGTCTGGCTCTGTGCGGATGACACCAAAATCAGCAATAGGATGGACAATCCAGGGGGAGTGGAAAGAATGAGCAGAGACCTGAGAAAACTAAAAGGGTGGTACAGGGTATGGCAGCTGGGTTTCAGTGCAAAAAAAGGCAAAATAATGCACTTAGGGCAAGGAAACCCAGGTGCAGAGTACAAAATGGGTGGAGTGGTATTGACAACCACCAAGCAGGAAAGAAACCAGGAGATACTCATATTAGATGACCTAAAGGTGGCCAGACAGCATGACAAGGCAGTTGGGAAAGCTAGTGCAATGCTGGGGTGCATAGGGAGAGGGTAAAAGATGAGAAGGGACTTGGCATTTGGAAGAATAGTCAAAAGTATGGCAGTTTAGATTCAGTACAGAGAAGTGCAAAGTAATGCACTTGGGAAACAAAAACCCAGGGGAAGAGTACACAGTGGTGGGGAAGATATTAACAAAAATAGAAAGGGACCTGGGGTTAGTCATATCAGGTGACGTAAAGGTAAGCAAGCAATGTGAGAAGGCAGTAAGGATGGCTGGGAGGATATTGGGATGTACAGGGCGAGGCAACACCAGCAGAAAATAGGAAGTTGTTATCCCTCCATACAGACAGTTGGCGAGACCACATCTGGAGTACTGTGTGCAGTTCTGGGGACCCCATCTCTGTAAGGACATAGACAGGATGGAGGCAGTACAGAGGAAGGCAACAAAAATGATGCAGGGTCTGCAACAGAAGTCATATGAAGAGAGACTAAAGGAGCTTAATATGTATACCTTTGAGGTAAGGAGGTTCAGGGGGGATATGATAGAAATTTTCAAGTACCTGAAGGGAATCAACAAAGTCCAAGAGGGTAGCACCTTTCAGAAAAAGAGATGTTCAAGAACAAGGGGACACAATTTGAAGATAGAGGGGGGACAGCTCAGGGGCAATGTGAAGAAGTATTTTTTCACAGAAAGGGCAGTGGACGAATGGAATGGCCTTCCTGAGGAGGTTGTGGGGTGAGCAACAGTGGGGGAATTCAAAAACTGCATGGGACAGACATAAGGCAATTCTGATGGGGGTAGGAAGAAGTAGGCTGTTGTTTAACTGGGATCTGCAGCTTATCCATTTGGTAGGGAAATGGGCAGACTAGGTGGGCCAAGCGGTCCTTATCTGCCATCAAAGTCTATGTTTCTATGTATCACCAGCAGAAAGAGGGAGGTGGTGTTACCTCTTCATAGATGTCTAGTAAGACCCCACCTAGAGTGCTATGTGCAGTTCTGGAAATACTGTCTCCAGAAGGGTAAAGACATAGAGTGGAGGCTGTCCAGAAGAGGGCAACTAAAATGGTGCAGGGTCTGCATCAAAATCCCTATGAGGAAAGACTGAAGGACCTCAATATGTGCACCCTGGAAGAGAGAACTCAAAAGGGTGACTCAATCACGACACCTGTGTACAGGGCTACCTGGCAGGAAGGGTGACCGGATGGGAGGTCAGCGAATATAGTGACAGGATGTCACTATATATACTAGTGTGGGGTGGGACCATGCCATGCGATGGGCAGAAGGGGGGAGGGAGGGTTTGTGGGGTGTAGTGCTGCAGTGGCCTGCTGAGCTGGCCATGTGGTGTGGTGGGTTGGTGGCAGGCTAGGATTGGGAGTGTGCCAAGTTCAGTTCTGGTGCGCGCTCATTTTTTGTGCTTGTCCTGGGATTTTTTTGTTGCCTTTTGCACCCCCCCCCAATATGCACCTGCCTGGAGTTGAGAATCGTTTGGTAGGGGGGTGCAAGGGGCAAGCCCCCGACATAACAAAATGTTTCTGGCATCCTTTTGCTGTGCACCAGAAGTGTACATAGCCAAAATTTATTTTTGGCAATGTATACTCACCCTAACTGCGATTGCCTTTCTTCGATCACAATTATAATATGGAACCTCATCTTCATTGCTATCCTTTGGAACATCTCCATCAGGTTAATTTTTTTTTAAGGTATGGGTGCCAGTACTGCACACTGTAGTCCAGATACAGCCTCACTAATGACCTGTTCAAGGGCAGCATATTCCTCTAGAAATGCAGCCCAACATTTTGTTTGCACCTGCTTCTGCTTTCCTACATTACATGGAGTGCTTCAGTTCACTAGTGATCATCATTCCCAGATCCTTATCCTCCTCTAATGCAGATACCAGGACCCCTCCCAGGCTGTACTCACTCCTTGGGTTCTTGACTGCAATGTGCATAACTTTGCATTTCTTTGCATTGAAGCCAAGCTGCCAAGTCCCAGACCACCTCTCTGTTTTTTCCATGTCCTCCTTTAGGTCTTTTATTCCTTCTGCTGTGTCCCCCACAGAGCTTGGTGTAATCCATGAATAGGCAAATGTTGCCCTTAATGCCATCAACAATATTGACGAAGAGAGAACTGAGCCCTATGGGATCCCACTGGTGACCTCCCTGGTGCTAGATAGCAGCTCAACCCCCACCACCCTCTTCTGGGTCCTGCTCCTCAGCCACTTTTCCACCCTTTTGGTGAACCTCTCTATAACCTTGAGATCCTCCAACTTCCTGATACTTTCTCCAACCTGTCCTGTACCTTCTTAGGATGTGTGCTCTAGAATTGTACACAGTACTCCAGGTGCATTATCAAGAGGGACCTGTACCAAGATGGTTCACCTAATTTTTCCTGCTGTAAAAACTCCTACCTATTCACCCTAACATTCTGTGAACTTTCCCATGAGCCTTACTACACTGTGAGGCTGGGTTTAGAGTATCACTAATGATAACCCACCAATCCTTTTCTTTTCTGTAGTTTGTCCTACATTCACTCCATTGATCCAGTAGACTGCCTTAAGATTCTTTTTTCCTATGTAGGTTACCTTGCGTTTCTTGGTATTGAACGTGAACTGAGAGATGCCTGACCATTTTTCTGCTCTGTCCACATCCTGTTGAATATTTGTAATTCCTTCTAAAGTATCCACCCTCAGATACAGTTCAGCATCATCTACAAAGAGGTGCACCTTCCCCTTTACTCCATCACCTGAATCACTGATGTACACATTGAAATTGTGGGTCCCAGAACTGACCTCTGAGGGACTCAAACTTGTGATGTCCCTGACTTCAGAGAATTTGCCATTAAGGACCACTTTCTGAGTCCTTCCACTAGCCAGTTTTGTATGCACCTTATCAGGTATTCCCCCATCCCCATATCCCTCACTTTCTTGATTAGTCTCCATTGTGGTAAAGAGTCAAATACCTTTCTGAAGTGAAAGGTAAAGTATATCATTCACTGAATCCCTGCCCACTGATTTCATCATAGAATTGTAGATGTCTATCAGATTTGTCTGACACACTCTACCCTTCATGAATCTATGTTATATTTTGTTCTGTAACCCATACTTTTAAAATGGAGGCAGTAGAGCGGAGTGGTTAAGGGCACTAAGCTTCAAACCTGGAGATTGGGTTTGAATCCAATCAGCTTTCACTTGCATACTGTGTGATCCTGAGCAAGTCATTTAACTTCCTTGTGCTCTCAGGGCTCACCTGGAAACAAGTTGTGGCTCAGTGTGCCTTTTAAACAAGTTCCCCTTCCCCTTTCCTTTTCTAGAAACTACTATATTTTCATTATTTATGTTCATTAGGAGTTTGCACACAATGAAGCTCAGACTAACTATCCTTTAGTATATAATACACAGGATTATTCCTGTCCCTACTTCTGTGCAAAGGAACCACATTTGTCACCCTCCAATCTGCTAGCACTACCTCTGTCTTCAAGGAGCAGTTAAACAGATCTGCTAGTGGTGCTGCCAGGGCCATCCCATTAAGACCCTGAGGGAAAAAAAACATCATGGCTCACTGATTTGTTTACCTTCAAATCTTTTAGACCCTTGAGAAAACTGCCAACTCTAATGTTATTGATCTCTAACTTCATCCCTTAGGGGACCTTAAACTGTACCATGCTGTCTGGCAACAGCCCCTTTATATCACTCTTGAAGACTGAACTCAAGTACTTTTTCCAGATCCCAGCCATTTTGGTATCCTACTTTACACTTACCAGTCCTTCAGTGCTTTCTGTACTCTCCCTAGTCTTTCTCTTATTCCTTATGTACCTGAAGAAAGCTTTGTCATTTTCATTAAACCCATTTTCTCTCTTCAGTTCCATGTTTGCTTTGGTTTCCCTGATCACATTTTTAGCAATTTGAAGTGTGCCCATGTACTCCTTCCTGTCTTCCTCCATCTGAACTTTTTTTAATATTTTTTACAACATCATTTTCTCTCTGTAACTCTTTTGCGTCCTTGTGGAACACAATTGGCCTTCTGTGTTTGTTGAACATGCTAACATACCTCCCTCACTCCAGTACCTCCCTCTTGATGGTTGTTTATTTTCTTTCTACCCTTTCAGCCTTCCTTAATTCTTTCCATTTGTCCAGGCTAATCCTCCCTATCCTACCAAAATCTGCCCTACTAAACTCTGGAACCAGCACATTGAGGAAGTTCACTATGTCTGCAGAACTATGCCAGCTACACAGTGTTATGGTCATTAGTTCACCAGAGGTCCTATATCCTTAGTTTATCTATAATGTCCTAGTATGACAATACAAGGTCCAAAAACACCCTTCCCTGTGAAGCTTCCTATTCCCACTGCTGGAAAAAGCAGTCCTGGAAGAACATGATGGACCCTTGACATCTGCTAAATGTCTCCACTGATACTGCTCAATCTATAGTACACAGGGAGACTGACACCACTTATGATAACTGTAGCCACTAACTCTGTTGCCTTCCTGATGTCCTCCAAGAGCAGTTTATTTACCTCAGCAGCCTAACTCAGTGGCCTGTAGACAACTCCAATCCTCAGACATTTGCCACTGTCCTTCAGTAATTTTAACCATAGAGATTATGCATCCCCCTCCCCCCCATAGGTTGGTCCCCCACCACATTGATGATGTTTTATATACATTGTTACCACATCCCCTTATATGTCTCTCTATTTCTCCTCCATAACACATAACCAGGTATAATGATGACCCAGATGTGATTTTTTCCCCCCAGGTTTTCAGTGATGGCATGAAAGTCTAGCTCATTCCCAGCTGCTAATGTCTGCAACTCCTTCATCTTTTTGTCTAGGCTCCTACCATTCACACAGAATGATCACAAATCTCTTCCCCACTGCTGCCAGTGTACCTCTCCCCTCTCTGCTGTAGCCCATCTTTTCTTCAGTCTCACCCTCAGTATAATATTTCAAGATGGGGGTGGGCATGGAAGCCCCCTTGCTGTGAATCAGTGTAGTGTACCACATCACTGATTTGTTGAAATGTAATCTTTTCATGGACCAGCACAGATATGTACATTAATCTTATAGTACACAAGATTCAGCAGCAGACAGATCCTTTCTTCAGCTATATACACTTATAGCTTTATCAATTCCTGATAAAGGGATCTGTGTGGCCCTGGATGCTTCAGTACTATAACAGCTATGGGTCTGATCAACATAGAGGTCTTTGATACACTCAGAGCAAGCATATTCAGACCTTGTGGCTCTGCACCCAGATTTCTGCCCACACAGGGTGGCAACCACAGCCCCCGCCTGCTGCACTTCACTGGTGTGGAGTTGCACATGTGGCAGGTGGTGGTTGAGGGAGCACAGCTGTGTCAGACTACCTACATCCCATAAAATGCCAGTGCTGGCCAACCAGTGGATCCCAGATTCCACATGTAGCAAAGGATGACAGGATAAGGCAGTTCTCCAAGGACTGCTGTTTCCCTATCTACATCAGTAAAGGTGTTAAAAGGGCACTGGCTAATGCTGGTTTTGCTCCCAGCCTACTGTCGATGCTCAGGAGGCTAGTGGAGGGGGGCTAACTGAGCCTCATAGATGCTGATGTTGAAGTGACTGCATAAAGATGAGAGACAGAAGCATAGCCACTGATGCTTCCATAAGGGCAATATAATTACCATCCCCTTTGCTGGCCCTCTGCACCACCAATGTTGTTTAGCGGGTGTGGTACAAGCCTGCACCTGCCCCTCAATTTGCCTCCACCCTAACTGCCCACATAGCTACAGTATGTGTACTATTTTGGGGTTGGGGGTCAGCAGCCAGGGCTGTGGATGTGCAAAGGTTCTAGCATGTGTGAATGGGAGCTCTGCACTCCTCAAGCCCACTGATCCATTGCTCTGCTGGTGCTCTCATGGTTGTGTGCTTTTTTTGAGGATTGGGCCTTTAATGCAATGTCCTTGTTGGTCCAATAGTATGTATTACAATCTTCAATATATATATACTTTAATTTCTAATTATTTTATTTAAGGGTTGCCAGGCATTTATAAAATCTTTTAAAATGTACGTTAGCCAATCAGAATGCTCAATTTCTAGCAATTTACATATTAGCAGAATGTAGCCAAAAAAGGCAATAAAAAAGCAGTTTTGATGGTCCACTGCCTTCAGAGATGGGGGGGCTTATTCAAACTTGTGTAAATTCACCCAGCACAACCCCAGGCAATTGAGGTTCAGTATTTAAATAATTTATATCTAATCATGCTCCCCACGCCCCTACTGAAATGACACAACCCTAACTGTCAGAAATGTAACAGAGCAATCAGAATATAATGAACATGGATTTAGTGAATCGGTATGCAAATATTTGGCAATTACTAGGCTGGAGTATTCAAGAAAGACTTAGGGTTCAAATTGGAACCAGTCTGAATCAGAACAAGAAATGTTCACTTGTTCCCAATTTGCACACACATTATCTGTCTCTCTCTCTTGCTCAGTCTCTTTCTCTCTCTCATTTGTCTGCAGATGTTATTAACATAACCTCTGAAAATTAAACACAGCATCCTTGGCGTCTAGTGTCTCTGTCGGGTGCACCTTGTAACAGCCCCATTTCATCTACAAAAAGCATGTTACCACATTTAGATCATGCAGTATATATCATTACAGCCACCTACAAATATTATTTGGCTTCACTCTAAGGCTGTCCAATACATAATTCAAAAGGTGTTTTAGAACCAAATTAAAGCAGCAGTTCATTTTTCAGTCAGCCATTTGTGACACTTTAGCATTTTATTTTAGAGTTCAGTACGAACTCTTTTAAATATGGCTGCCACCAGTTTTTTTTTTCAGTACTCTCAGCTGTCATTTGCTTCAGTTGCTCAGCATCACTCATCATATGGCCTACTTGCATGCAACATATACTGCTCTCGGACCTTATGAGGCTCTGGGAACAGCAGGGCTAGCTCCATGCCACAAAACAAAAGAACTCCTTTATTACTGTATAAACAATACATGCAAATTCATGCCAGGCTGGTAGGAATATTATTTCAAAGAAATAGGCTAGAGCAGAGCAAATTCTTACTGTGGATCAATTGCATCTTACCCTAAAGGACAAGCTAGCAAAAATAACAAAAAGAATGGGCAGTACTGGGCTATACCAGACTGCCCCAGAGGTGTAATGAGGGCCAACACAGCAGATGGAAGGCCTTAGCCTCTGAAAGGTCTGATATAGCCCATACCACCCACCATAGAGGGTATGTAAGCAATAACGTCCAACAAGGTGGGCAGTGTTGGGCAATACCAGACTGCTCAGGGGCGTAATGAAGCCTGATGCCACAGGTGGAGAGCCTTATGGTGTCTGGAAGGTCAGCTATAGCCCAAAATCACATACCCTGGAGGGTAGTGTTGCACTTAGAAAATGGGTATTTTTGTAAATGTAAATCAACTATCAAATTAATAAAAGGAATGACTTTAAAATGAATGGAATGAATAGAAAACATATTTTTTGGGGTAAAGTAGTCCCTCCATTTGTGTGTTGCTCTATCTGCTGTTGCCTTCCCCCCACACACATCATTCTCTTCTACTAATCCCCCACACCACTACCACCACAACCACCAGAACAAGAGTTTCTTTTAAAATCTCCCCAAACCAGAACACACAAAAGCAGCTGTTGAGTGCAGCTTCACTTTTTTATTGGTATGCTCTTTTTCTGCTCTGTCCCGAAATTCTCTCAGGCTGCCCCTACTCACCTAGAGCCACTGTTACTGCCCACCTAAAGTCCTGCCTCCACAGAGATAGCCGCCCTCCACCTACTTCCAGTTGGTAGACCTCCCCAGCTCTGAGCCCCTTGGGGTAGGTCCGCCTCCACTCCTGGTGTTCTATCTCTTAATCAAATATGCCAACCAAGGGGTGGAAGGACAGAGGAGAGAGGACACATGGACCCAGTGTTGGGCATGTGGTGGCGTGGTCCCAAGGATAGCAGTCGCCTATCCAGGATTGAGGATTTTTACTAGGAGAGTTTCCCCCAGGAGCGTGGATGTGCAATGATGTTGGCACAGTTAAGCTGTAGATGTCTGCCATGCTCCTCCCTATTAGCAGCATTGTACTAGTAGTTTCTCCAGTCTCCACCAGGGGTCTCTATTGTGCCAGATGCTACCTTGATCCCTCCCGAGGGAGAGGAGAGCAGTCCATCAGAGGCTTAAACCTCTCTCTCCCCTGCCGATCCTCAGCGCCCGAGCTCATTCCTGAACTCGGGTTGCTGGTGTAGTCCAGCTTCACTTTTGGCAGCATGGGTTATTGGTGACTTTATAAAGCACAACTAGGAAATGAATAAAAGACCACACTTGCATAGTCTTCACTTTCATTGTTAAAAGCCCAGATTCTTTGGGCTTGCCTCATTTTAGTTTTACTCCATATTTGTTTACTTGGCTGCTGGTCGGCAGGAGGGATATGTGAGTGGCATGGGCGAGCAGCATAAACGAAGATGAGAAGCGAGGATATTGTGTGTGTGGGTGTGAGCAGCATCGCCGATTATGTGTGTGTGTGGAATATCAGAAGAGGAGCCTGTAAATAAAGAATGGCTTAAAAAAATATCTGGATTGCTGTATTTTAATACAAAATGCTACAGTCTTGTGGTGGGGGGGGGGATCGGTGAGTGGCTCGCTATGTGACCGCGGTTGCCGTTGAGGTGAGGGAAGGACTGATGGTGCTGTGTTCACTTTCTAATTCCTGTATTTTTTTATTTCAAACTGCAAGTAGAGTGGGGGTTAGGGGACAGAGGGTGAAAGAGGCTGCAACATGCTGTTGAATCTGGAGTTCAGTGTAGGGGATGGTGCCACACTCACTCAGTTGGTGCTTGCTAAGTGACAATACAAATAACAGCCATTTGAAACTGAACATTCTATTTACACTCACTAATTATGGCAAAAAGGCAGCCTGAACAGGGACTAAGTATTTACTGGCCCCTGTTGCCAGATACCTGCCCCAGTGATGGGTGCTCTCCTCTAATCAGGAATCAGGGTTTCTCCAACCCCTTTCTAATATTGTGCTTAGAAAATGGAGTTTTGTTTGAATTTTAAATAAAAGGTCAATTTTAGGACAAATGTATAAAATACATAATAATAAATAAATAAAAGTTATTGTAAAGTACAGTAGTTCCTCCATTGATAGAATTACCAGTAGAGGATATTGATGTATCTCATAAGCCATTTTTATGTTTGCTTGCACGCATGTGCAAGAAACATAGTGCCACCATATGAGTTTTCATAGGTGTTGCACCCCCACTTCCAATGCCCTGATCATTTTTGCAGGCGTGGCAACAGGGCACCAATGAATGTCTGAGCTGTCTATGACAGCAGTCCAGATGCAGTGGCATACAGTTGAAAGAGAAAGACCACTACAATCAGCGATGGTAACGTGTAGGCAATTTGCATACTGCCGTGCCATCAGCAGTATGCAAACTGCCTGCACATCACCACCTTAGCAGTCGTTCTCTTTCAGCTGTAGGCCACTGCATTTCCCAGCATGATGTGCCCTCCTCCACAATTTGTTGTATGCTGAAGGGGTGCCCAATCTCCCTTGGCACATGCACCCCCCAAGCACACTGTATGTCCGACCGGGTGCCAAATCCCTGACAGCTCCAGTACTCCCCCACAAAAAGCAGACTTCAAGGTGCCACACTGGGAGCCCACCCCAGCATGGCAAAAGCCCCACATCATCTTTTTTTTAAAAAACCCTGTGAAAAAAGAAAATGGTCCCCCGTTGACCGCTTGCCCCCCAACCCACACCCACCCTCTGCGTACCCACCTCCCCACCTCCCTACACACCCCTCACCCCATACTTACCTCCAGAGCCTGGCATGATGATCTTCGGTGGACCAGGAACATGTCTGCACTCTTCAAAGCTGACCACGAACTGAAGAAATGCCGGTAAGCTGTATAATGGCATAAATAGGGTTTTTTCAACTTTGGTTCCTATCACGGTCATTTTTTTACATTTTTGCACCAAACTTTCAACATGGGGTTCTTGGGACCTCGTCTCATGGATTCAGCCACTGTCATCTAGTTACTCAGTCCCAAAAGGCGATTTCTTGGTCACTGCATGGAACCACCTTTTTAGACCGAGTAACAAAAAGACAGTGTCACAGTTCATGAGGTAGGCCTCCAAAAACCCTATGTTGAAAATTTGGTGAAAAAAATCCCAAAAATGACTGTTTTATGAGCATGCATTGCGCAGTTCCTACGCACGCTCATAACATCAAGAATTTTTTATATTTTCACTACAGATTTTCAAAACTGCCATTTTACCACATCTCCTTATGAACAGTACAGCTGTCATTGTTCACATCTCACCTAAAATCAGTAGCGCACAATGGCTCGGTCAGCATACAAAATCAATGTTCGGGACAGATTAAGAAAATCACAGTGACACTGTTCATGAGCAGAGGTCTTAAAATGACAATGTTGAAAATTTGGTGACAAAAGTCCATAAAATGACTGTGTTATGAGCGTGCGTTGCGCAGTTTCCATGCACCCTCGTAAGTTCTCGAATTTGTAATATTTTCAGTCCAGATTTTCAACATTGGCATTTCTCCATACCTCCTTATGAACACTACAGTTGTCATTCTTCACACCCTGGCCAAAATATGTTTTTGCATTCCGGCGCAGGATAGCGCGGTCGCTATGGGAAATCAGTGTTCGGGACACAGTAAGAAAATCACAGTGACACTGTTTATGGGTGGAGGTCCCAAAATGCCTGTGTTGAAAATCTGCTGTAAAAAATCCCCAAACTAATTACATTACGGGTGTGTGTTGCACAGTTTCTATGCATGCTCGTGCCTTCACCAGTTTTTTTATATTTTCACTCCACATTTTCAGCATTGCCATTTTTTTTTTTTTTGCCATTCACTTTTTATTGAGTTTAATACAACCCAGATACAGAGGTAAACAATAAACATAAGACACTTACATGGTGTACAGATGCATATTATCTGGAAATAATTACAATGGAGATTCACACCTTAACCATGAACTCTGCAACCCCACCCCAAGAGTCTCTCCCCCAACCTCCCAAGCATTGCCATTTTTACATCTCCTCGTGAACAGTACAACTGCAATTTTTCACATCCTGTTTGAAATGTGTTTTCACACCGTGGTGCCAAATGGTGCAGTTGCTGTGCAAAATCACCTTTTGGCTAACAAACTGATAGTGTCACTGTTCATGCGGTGGGGTCACAAAAAGCCCATTTTGAAAACTTGGAGTACAAATACCAAGAAATGCCCAGGGCATTAGGGTTTTTGACCATAAAGCCCTACCCTGTAGGTGTCAGGGGTGTGACATGGGATTGTCGACAGTAATGCTCATGCCATTCCACCCCCATCCCCACCCTGCAGCCAGTGACAGGCATCAAGGTGTGCCTTGGATCCTTTGGCCCCAGAGTTCACCCCATTCTCCTATACTGCACCCATTTCAGTGTGTTTCCTTATGGAATGAGGTGAATGTAAAGCCCAAACACCCCAAAGCCACCTCGACACTTGTCAGTGTCTGCAGGGTAGGGTGAGATGAAATGTTGTGACCGCCATTGGGGATGACCCAAAGCCACACCCCAATGCCTGTTCTCTACTGTGGCCACTTTCCTTTATATTGTGCCTCCCCACCCCCCATGCAGCTGAAGTGACCAAATCTAGCCTATTCCTGGATGCGAATAAAGCACCACAGTCTATGAAACCAATGGTACTTCTTTGGTTTGTGCTCCCATAGATGGAGATTTGCTGCCAGGTTGCTACAGCACAGAAAGTGAGCAGGCAACCAAGTATTATTGCAGTGTCAGAAAGGAGTTGGGCAACAATAAAGAGCAGAAACAGGTGTAGGCAGCCACCTATAATTTATTTATTTATTTATTGAAACTGTTTCACCAGGAAAGGCACTCTGAGCAGAAAGATGCTCGTCTCACAGTGCGACCTGGGGGGAGGGGTTACAGTGGAGGCAGGTATATATACAAAAGTTGAATTTAGAAGTAGAGCAATACAGATAATGAAGATAGGTGGGATTACATTTGACTTGTTACATAAGGAGAACAGTACAGAACGTGATCTTCAAGGCCAGGGTATACATGTCATGGGAACACATCGAGAGCAATACAGTGGCGTGAAAAAGTATTTGCCCCCTTCCTGATTTTCTCTATTATTGCATATTTGTCACACTGGATGTTTTCAGGTCTTTAGACAAAATATAATATTAGATAAAGGGAACCTGAGTGAACAAATAACACTTTTTTTTTTTTACTTATTTCATTTATTTAATGAAAAAAGTTAACCAACACCAACTGGCACTGTGTGAAAAAGTAATTGCCCCCTAGTTAAATCAACCCAATTAAAGGGATAATTAGAGTCAGCTGATTGAACACAGCCAGGCTTGATTACAGCCAGCCCTGCTCAATATAAACCTCACTTATTTTGGCCCTTACCATCAGAGTCACGTTGCCAGCACAAAGATTCAACACGCACATTATGCCATGATCAAAGGAAGTTCCTGAAAAGATCAGAAAAAAATTTGTTGCCCTCTATCAGTCTGGAAAGGGTTACAAAGCTATTTCTAAGGCTCTGGGACTCCATCGAACCACAGTGAGAGCCATAATCTCCAAATGGAGAACACTTGGAACAGTAGTGAACCTTCCCAGGAGTGGGCGGCCTGCCAAAATTACTCCAAGGGCGCAGTGTAAAATCATCCAAGAAGTCTCAAAGGATCCTAAAACAACATCCAAAGAACTGCAGGCTTCTCTTGCCTCAGCTAAGGTCAGTGTTCATGACTCCACAATCAGAAAGAGACTGGGCAAAATGGGCTTCATGTGAGGTAGCAAGGCGGAAACCACTGCTAACCAAGAAGAACATAAATGCTCGTCTCTCATTTGCCAAAGCACCTGGATGATCCACAAGCCTTTTGGGAAAATGTTCTATGGACAGATGAGTCCAAAGTGGAACTTTTGGACAACATGGATCCCATAATGTCTCACGTAAAGCAAACACAGCATTCCACAGTAAGAACACCATACCAACAGTCAAACATGGTGGTGGTAGTGTGATGGTGTGGGATGCTTGCTGCCTAAGGACCTGGATGACTTGCCATAATTAAAGAAACCATGAATTCTGCTCTGTACCAGAAAATTCTTAAGGAGAATGTCCAGTCATCCTTCTGTCAGCTGAAGCTGAAGCGTAGTTGGGTCATGCAGCAAGACAATGATCCAAAACACAAAAGCAAGTCCACATCAGAATGGCTAAAAAGTAAAATTAAAGTTTTGGGTAGCCTAGTCAAAGTCAGACTTAAACCCAATAGAGATGCTGTGGCAGGACCTGAAATAGGCAATTCATGCTCAAAACCTACAAATGTTACTGAATTAAAGCAGTTCTGCGAGGAAGAGTGGGTTAAAATTCCTCCACAGCTATGTGAAAGACTGATATTGAATTATAGGAAGTGTTTGGTTGCAGTCATTGTAGCTAAATGTGGTATAACCAGTTATTAAGTGTAAGGGGGCAATTACTTTTTCACACAGTGCCAGTTGGTGTTGGTTAACTTTTTTTCATTAAATAAGTGAAATAAAAAAAAAAAACAAGTGTTATTTGTTCACTCAGGTTCCCTTTATCTAATATTACATTTTCTCTAAAGACCTGAAAACATCCAGTATGACAAATATGCAATAATAGAGAAAATCAGGAAGGGGGCAAATACTTTTTCACGCCACTGTACATGATTACATAAGTGCCAGTAACAGACTTGAGTGCCAGTAACAGAACTTGAGCTGAAGCGAGATGCACCAAGTTGACAGTAGGAATTGGAGAGTGAAGATAGGGGTAGGAGGGTGGACATAAAAAACACTAGGTGTGTAGGGTGGTGGTGTATGTGTGGTGGGGGGGAAGGAGGGGGGAGTTAGTAGCTGTGAGTAAGGCTGAAGAGCGTAGGTTATTTAGGAAGGAGGGGGAAGGGAAGGGAGATATTAGGAGTGAATAAGAGGGAGTAAGAGTGAGAGTGTAAGTGCGTAGGGCAGTGTATAAGCCAGAAAATTAGGTGCAATACTAATAGTAGGTAGTTTTAATTTTTGTTTTTAAATTTAAGGAAAACTGTCGGCAAAGGGAGAGGGGGAGATGGGCCACCAGTTGAAGGCTCACTCGATAAATAAGGAAAAAATGGGTGTCCGGTCAACATTTTCAGAAGCCTAACATGCACATTTCGACAGGTAAGGAGGCAGCTGGCAGTGGTTCTTGTTTTGTCCGGTCTCCGTTGATACATAAGTGTAACACTTTCCAAGGGGTACAGTCAGTCTGAGGCCGAGAAATCTCCCTACCCATTTTCTAATCTAAAATATTGTAAAACAAAAATATATACTTGCAAAAGTTTCATTATAACATTAATCATTCCATAACATTAACTGCTATAGACAATTTGGCCTAGTAGATGGAATGCAGAGCTATGAACCTGGGGACCTCAGTTTGAATCCCACAGCTATCACTTACTCATTTTGTGACCCTAAAAGAAGTCACCTAACCAGCTTGTTCCTGACGTCACTCAAATTTCTCTGTAATGAATCACTGTGCTCTTTAAATCTCCATGGGCACGGGTGACATTGTGCAAACTGTGTCTGTGCTGCACAAACTGGGATGATAGCATTTGGATGGCAGTTTGCATGCAATAGCACTAAGCAGATTGTACAGCAGCACAAAGACAGGGCTGGACCGTATACATATGAAGGGTGGAGGCATGCAAACCTGGTACAATAGTATATTGCATGCCATGGGAATGCATTAACTGACTGTGCAACACTAGTGAACCTTTGGTTAAAGCATGTTTTAACAACACACAAATTCTGTAGCATGGTCCAGAACAGGTATTATGCCTGTATTTTGTATAAGCCAGTTATGATGCAGTGATAAACTAAGGGGATGGGTGGATGTTTGTAATAGAGCTCTCTGACGTATTGTTGATGGAAGGTGGAGTACTTTGATTCAAAACCCACATGGACAGTCGGTCTCAATATAATGCCACACTGATATAGTGGACCTTGAATGAGATCATATATGTCATGTTGGCCTCCCTAAACACAGCAATACTTTATTTCACTAGGCTAAATGGGTGTTGCAACCTCACATCTCGCCTGTTTCATATGTGGATCTGAACTGCACACAGTCTACAGACTCCATCCACTGTGAGGAGCAAAGTTCCTTGACAATGACATGTAGATAGGAGGCAATGGTATGGTAATGAGGTGGTACATGTTCAGTAGAGTCATTAGAATGACATATATGAATATTGCAGATCTCCACTGTAGCACTAATGGATTTATTATCAGAGGGATTCCCCCAGGAACGAATACAAATACAACTTATTTTGGGTGCTCTAAAGGGAAATGTTTATTGATCCAAAATACAAACATTACAAATATCTTTGAAACTATAACAATCAAGCATCTTCAATATGTCTTAAATGAACTTTAACACATTTAAATGATTGCAGTCCCATTTCCTGACCTCTTGCAGGCCTCCTTGATCCTTGTCCTCTGTCTTTCGGGGGCCCAGGTGCATGACTCTGATGCCCCACATGGCCTTCAGCCACATCTATGGTCTAGGTCAGGTGCCTCCACCCATGACCCCCTCATGCCATCTTTTTAGTTGGTTACCCCTTTGTTCCCACCATGGCTACCGGCCCATGCCTAACCCTCCCCCAACCTGCTTCTCCCCTTTTTATTATGTTCCTTCCCCCTGCCCCTCCCATACAGGTAGCCCACCACACCACTGACCTTTGTAGCCTTAAAAGCCACTCCTCCCTTGTGTGCAGCCCCACCACCCTCTCTCAGCAGCCCATGCTGCCCCTAAAACCAGGCACTCCTGAAAACCAAGACAATGGGTGGGTGTGTAGGTGGGAAGAAATGTAAGTCTCAGCAGGAAAGAAGAGAGAAATGCTGCCTGCATCCACCTTAAGTACACTTCTAGGAACCAAATCAGGACCCCAGCAAGCCCTGCCCCTGTTCCAGTCAACCCCCCTATTCCCCTGTACCTGGTGACTCCACCCTAGTGACCTCACCTCATCATATATCAACCAGCCATAACCTAGCTTGACCTTATAGGCATCCCTGATGATGGCAGAGTACATCAACAATGGGATAGCCAAATCTGGCTTCTTCTCCAGCAATATGGAGCTAAAAATAGTAAAACTGGCCTGTCACATTTCTATATTCTTTCCTTTATAAGTGGCCTTTTCCTTTGTATTCTCCACCACAGCTAATGCCACCGCCATCTTGGACTTGCCTTCCTGTTCTTTTTGTTCATATTTTTTGGCTGTGTCTTTGTCCACCAAGGCAAACAAATCCACAAACTCCCCCTTCCACATTTTCTCTTTTATTGTCGGGGCACGTGGTCATCTAATGTCATGCCAGGCACCCTTCATCCCACTCTGCCTGCCAGCATCTGCCTTGGTGTCTTTCTCTGCACTTGCCTTATTAACTTTTATCTCTGTGAGGGCCTTTTTACATACCTGTGGCCCCCATGTCATTAATAAGCTCCTCCTTGTATTCTTTAAGGTCACCTTCACCTGTAAGGTCAACCTTACTTTTACCATTTCTGCCATCTGGCACCTCTGGCTCTGGTACTGGCTCTGTGTCTGGTACAGGAACCGGTACCAGTAGCCTCTTTCCCCTGCCTGTCTTTCTTGGTGCTGGTGGGTCCTTTCTCTTCTTTGTATGCTCCCTCCTCTTCCTCCCGCAGCCTTGAAGCCTCAATCAACTCACACATCTTTGCCATCAGCTGTGTTGCCTCGGACTTCAGCTGGGTGCTAGAATGTTGGGTTGGAACCTTCTTTGGAGCCATCTGTATGAGTTGTTGGTACCAATTTGCTTGCCTCTGTAAATTAATCGAAAACTCAAACTGCAAGGAACACAAAGCATACTATGTTAATGCCACAGTTAAAACCTTGATGCCCCATGCAATGACCGCATCTAGCCCACTCGCCCCAATGCCACAATTAAGCAGCTCAAACTAAGTTAGCCACCTCTCAGGGGGCCCCCCATGGCCTCCATACCTGCTTGGAACCTTGCCTCAAATGGCGGCACCAGCTACGTTCCCCCCCAGTACCACAGAACATATTCCCCTATGGCATACCCCACCCCTGCTATGGGGCTCGATCAAATGCCCTGTTTATAGCATCCCTCCATTGTCCCCTGCCCTTCATGCCTTCCCTTTTTTTTTTTTGCAGTAGTACCTTATAAGTTGCTGTGCCTGCCAGCCCTGGTTCTCCATGTCGTCTACCCCCACTTTTACCCTTCGTATTTTATTCTTTATCTTATTATTATTTTTTATTTATTTTAATCAGAACCCATAAAACCTGACCATGCATGTCACTCTGGTCCAGCAAACAGCCATCCAAATGGGCCGGGAAACCACTGTTCCTGTGGGGCACAATCCACACTAAACCCTCCCCTTTTGCAGATCAAAGCAGCCTGCACCTTATTTGACAGCTGAATAGGCCTAAGCAGCTGGAAATTCAGTCCCTGAGAGCTGTGAAAACAAAATGTTCTCCAATCCCAGTTAAAGGTCCACACCATGGGGCTGTGGGAGCTGGTATTCCTGTGCCTATGCTGCAGATACCACTCGTGGCAGTTGAAATCCCAACATTAGCCACAATGAGTCTCCCCTATCCCCCCAGGCTTTCTTAAGCCATTCTCTTAACCCCAGGGTCTCCTGACCCCACGTGCCATGTGGCCTGCTGTCCAAGTGATCCCTGTAACCCTCCTCCATCGTGAACCCATTCAGCTATATCCACTCTCCTGCAAACTCCTACTCCCCCCTGTAATGCTCCCACTATTCACAATCAGTTGCCCTTCCTTTCATTTTCTTTTAAATTTTATTTTTCAGTCCATGTTTCTGTTTGGGTCCTTTTGTTTCAAGAATTCCCACAGCCTGCTCCACTGGTACTGACCGCAATGGTGAAACTAGGCTGAGGTGCGGTGATGCAGGTAGTGATGTCACCCACTGACTGCCATGCTGCTCACCTGGTAAGGCCTCTACAAATCTGTTTCTTTTTTTCTTCCAAGTTTTACATCTCACTGACCACATTAACTCTCTCCCCAGAGCCCCTTGTGTACAGAACCCCACTCCAGAAGTCTCCCCCTCCTCTTCCCTCCTGCTGGGCTGCCTGCCAAGCCCTCTTGCTGTTTCTCTGGTGGCTTCACAGAACAACTAGCCACTTAAACTGCTGCGGCAGGGACTGGGTTTCTCCAAAAGGAGAAACATTGCCTAATCACTGTTCCCGAAAGCCACAGTCAAACACGAGACCTCCGATGAAATGCCAGCAACCACATGGAGACCCGGCGTTGTGACCACCCGACCCTTTTAACGCTGGCTAGCCACTTCCTGGTACTGGCTGCAGTGCTGAGGAAAGAACCCCTCTACTCCTCCACCTGCAATACTGGGAGCAGCGAAGGGGATTCCAACAGGCACCATCACACCAAGAGGAGCTCTGGCCACACGGCCTCCCACCCTCTCCCAATCTCGCTGATGGCAGCTCAGAGGGTGCCTGACCTATACAGCGACTGGCTCCCATTTCAAAACAAAACACAACAGACTTCACATTCTGGCTGCAACAAAAATATAATAGCAGCTTTTTTTTTTTAAAGTTATGATATCAAAGCGGGTGCCGCTTCTAATCAAAGGTCCACAACTCTAGAAACATTCGGGTTGGTACACAGTATACCGTGGCTTTTCAAATTTGAAGGTACAAACTCCTAGAAAGGCTCAGATTGCTATTACCAGGGATCCAACTTTACCATGCTTCCTGTGGCCTAGTGACATGCCTGAAACCAGTACTCCAGCCCCAGTACACCCCCCTTCCCATAGTCAGTATGCTGTTCAAAGCTAATGCAACATTCAAAATATCTTTGAAATCAGCTCTTAATACCATTGATATATATTACCTTCACATTCAATACCTACTTGACACAACAAAATTACACCTCAAACTAGTGACCACAGGGGAGAAGCCAGCAGGCCTCTGCCTGCAAGCCACCCCTCATGGCTAAATCACCTTACCTTTCTGGATCAATCAAGGAGCCTCAGATGTGCTGAGCCAAACAAAAGTAAGTCTCAGCAGGAAAGAAGGGAGAAATGCTGCCTGCACCCACCTTAAGTTCCCCTCTAGGACCCCAATCAGGACCCAAGCTAGTCCCACCCTGGTCCAATCAAAACCCTCTATTCCCCTGTACCTGGCAACTCCCCCCAGTGACCTCACCTGCTGAGACTCCTCCCCGGCCATCCTACCTCCACCCTCCACCCTCCATCCAGCCTATCCCCTGACCATCCCTGTGGGAAAACCCCTGACAGTTCTGGTTACCTTTTAGTGGCAACCACATTTAGCCTTGCACACTGCCCAGCTTGCTTAGGAAGAGGCGCTTTATAAGTGTGATCTCAACTATGGTTTGTACTTCCACATGAGTTAATGCTTTGTGTTGCTCTTACAGGAGGTACAGTGAACAGCAGATAGCACTTGGAACACAATTTGAGCCTCTCATTCAATATGCCATCTGTGGTCTCATGCACACATTTGTGCATATTAACAGACCTTAGTGCCCGAGTCTGAATGAGTTTCATATAAAATCCAATGTGTGTGTGAAAACAGTAGCAAGCTTCTCACCACTTCTCCTTCTCCTGGATTGGAAAGCACTTTAGGATACAGTTTATAAGATAGGTACTACATAAATCCAAATTCCTTCCTTTTCCTTAAAGAACAACAATTAAAATGAAAAATTAAGTTTGTTGGTCAAATTGAATTAGAGAGAAATTGTTTTCTGGATGCACTACAGAGGAGCAAAATTACATTTATGGACAAAACATGCACTGGTGGAAAAATATGAGGGCTGCATCCTGTACTGTCTTCAGAGAAACATTAGGCTGTCACAGAAGCACTGCTAGGCTAGCAGTGCTGCCTTCTTCTCCATGAAACCAGCCTTGGTTTTTCCTGTAAGTCTTGTCAGGGAAGAAGGGGCAGTGGCTTCAAATCTGAAACATAATTAGCTTTCAATTGAGTTTGAATGGGTTCAGGGCATCGGGCAATGGGACTCCATTCCAATTACAATTGATCCAAAGCGTTGGCTGTTTTGTCTGTTCATAACCCAAATTGAAGTTAAATGAAATATGATCTTGTTTTCATTGATCCCCCCCCCACCCTGCCACCACCACCACACACAGTGCCTGTAGAATCAGTCAATTACATTTCACTTTTTATACATTAGAGCAGCAGGGAGGCCATACAAGACCTGCTATATGAGAATGGGCTTCTTTTAAAGGGGGCTTCATTATATGATGAGCATTTATAAAACTGCTGAGGCAGACAGAACGAGTTGATTGACTAATGAACACTCTACCCCATGTATTTATCTCATCATAATTGGAGACAAGGCATTCTACATAGCCAAAACAAATCTTCTATTTTAAATGCCTAAAATAGTTTCAAATGTATTCATTTACTTTTCCCCTTTACTTTTATTTCAAAAGCCATTTTATATGTGCAATAAGAACCTTTTCAGATGTGTATTATGGCCCATAACAGCACTTCTTTGGTGGGTAACAACACACTTAAGGCATACAATTATTGGCCAGCAACTACACGCCCTGTCATATCATATTGCTTATTTAAAGAATCACGGTGTCTCAGGCAGTAGCATCTTCCCTCTCAGCTTCAAAGGCATTGGTACATGTACCACTCTAAGGATGCAGCCTCATAGTCACTTGTTATATGTTAATGCAGCAATGGGGTGGTTGTTACTTGCCTTTTTTTGTGGAGCTGTCACATAAACCACATTCCAAGTCAAAATGTTGCAGCCAATCAAATATTTCTTAGAAACATAAAACCCAAAAAGGAATAATTAAAAAGTCTACCCAGTTTTTGGTGTATATTTACACCTGTACATCTGTTCCTGTTCGGTGTTAATTTTTCTAATAAATGACTGTTTGGCATCAACACTTTGACTTGAACTGGGGTTCTTATGAGTGTTCAGTAATGTTGCTTCTTATTGTGTAGTTCAGCCATTCATTAAAATAAATTTTATTCAAAGTGATTACAAAAACACTGAGCAGAACTTGTTTAAATAGCTTTATGCTAAGACAAAACTTTTCAATTTGAGCCTGCAGCAGCATCAATTTCCCCAAGACAGCACATCCAGCAATGTATTGTAAGTGCCTGCTTTGCCCTGCCCTGTCCTTTTGCAGGCACCATCCTTTGCATCAGACTTTAAACCAGGGTTCTGCTGGGTGAATCAGAACTAATAACCTGGTTAGAAAAACTTTGTCCAGTGATGAGAGGTGAATGTTTAGCCTTTTGGTGTTTTTGCTTTTCAGAGTGTTGCTAGTTTATGCTGCACAACACTTTGACTGGCATAAACAGGAACACTATAACAGTTCATCACTAGTGGCTGGGCAACTTTTTAAATACAACTAAAACAAAGGATGCTTATTCTAAATACCTATTTCTGCAGTTGTGTGGGTGTGGAGTAAATGGAAGCAGGGTGAGTTTTTCTTGGCAAATCTGAAACATTTTGGTAGGGGGTTCTTCTGGCATGACACAAGGAACTCCTGTTTTTATAACAGTTGGTCCATTGGACTGCTCGGGGAAGAAAGGTCAAAAGACATATGTGATTTCATTGGGGGGGGGAGGGCTATGTCTGTTCCATTGAGCTAGGGATAACACAGTTCAAAAATGATTTTCTGTGAAGTGCTTCCCTCATCTCCACAGAAGCCCATCCTGCACATTCCTTCTTATTCTTTACAGTTTTAGAAAGTCATTCTTCACAGTTCTCCATGAAGAATTACATTTTTTAACACCAGCTAAATGACCTGATCATCTTTAAACTAAGCTACACTACATTGATTACATGTAGCTTATAGAATTTACATTGTATAGTAGCTGATAACATAAGGAGAGTTTACAGAACATGTTAAAAGCAAGCTTCTCTTCACACTGTTGTTGATACTGATACAGTTTTACAAGAGAAAAACATTTATGGTTTCTTAAGTTTTCAAGGGCACAGAAACATATAGCATACTATATATTTTATCCAGGTAGGGTGCCACAAAAGAGTGAACTTTGCCTCTAAAATGGAGTCCTTTATTTTTACAGATTTCCTCGGGTACAATACAAATGGTGCCATAGAGGGAAGTGGAAGAGCTGCAAAAGAGGCTGTAGTTGCCTCTGTCCAGTTCATGCTAGTGCAGTTCCACCTAATTTGCTGCAGAAGGCACCATATTCAAAAAACATCAAGAGTAGAAGCGGAAGTCTAGAGAAGCAAAGACATTTGGGTATCTGTGTAGGAAATGGCTTTCAGTGAATGAGAAAATTAACTTTGGCAACACATCCCATACTCCTTCTTCTTCTAGCTCTGCATCCATGACCAACACTTAAATGCATGTACTTCAGTTCAATATAATGTCCACCCCGTGTATCTATGGGGAAGGTCACTCTCTACAGCTGCTCTAATGGTGTTTACTTTCTTTTCAGTCTGCTACCCTGTCAACCATGCATATGGCAGCTGTGTTTCCAGAAGTAAGGTTTACCAAGTGTGACCATGGAAAAAGCATCACTCAGTCCATTCTTGTCTCCTCCCACCCCATGTTCAGACACTTGGACAGGCACCAGAGGTGGCAGAAGGGACCTCAGTTTAATGTCTCATCTGAAGGATGGCACCACAACAGTGCAGCATCCCAACTAGTGCTACACTACAGTGTCAGTACTGTGTATGAGTCCATGTTTCTGATGTGGGACTAGAACCCACAACCTTAGATTCTTCTAGCTCTAGAGGTAAGTGTGCAGCCTACTGAGCCTCTGACACTGCCCAAAGCACTTTACAATGCACAGTTTACAATGTGATTTCTTAAAACACATTACATATAAAGGGTATTCCATAGGGCTTTTGTAAGCCTGGCAGGGGAGTGTTGCTGACAGGGTATGGGAAGGAGTGAAAAATGGTTTTAAATAACACTATACAGTATATACAGTACAAAGTACATCCAATAGTGCTTTGTGACTGAGTGGGGAGAGAATTTGTGCTGCCAGTGGCTTAGGGGGAGTACAAACTGGTCTCAAATAGTACCAGTCTTACAATTTGTGTTCCAAAGCACTTAACACTGTAGTGCAGGAGAGGGAGGTGAGAAAAATGGTGCCGCCAGTAGCTAGGGTCAGGAAGAGATAATTTTTATAAGGAATTTTATATACAAAGTGTATACCATAGCACTTTACAATTCAGTGACAGCATAACATTTTGCTGCAAGTGGCTGTGTGTTGTGGGGGGGTGCTGTTTTACATGGCACCAAGCATAAAACTGCATTCTATATATGTTACCACAGCTGGGAAGACCACCCTTGCTGTTGTAACAGAGGACTCACAATGAAGGCTTGATGACCCAGTGGCAATGCATTGAACTGCCATGCTGGAGACTTAGTTTTGGAAGCAGACTCAGGAGTCAGTGATTGGGTGGCCTGGTGGCCTGGCAGCTCAAGCAATGCCAAAGATTGTGCTCCTTGGATGGGAGAGAATATGGCAGTGTTTGTGGTAGAGCAGTGACCCCCACTGGAGGGTCATGGAATTTCTTTTACTGCTGCTGGGATGTGAGTGAGCATGCTGTGCAATGTCGAGGGGCGGGCTGGAAAAACTGGAGGGTTAGAGAGGAAATGGGGTTTGTCCCCCAGTGGATTCTAAATGATGGTCCCAGGCAGTTGTGGGTCCCAGTCTACATGGGCCACAATTGGAAGAATGGCAGAGAGAGAATGACAGTTGGGTGAGTAGGTTGCCAGATTACACCAGCAAGCTCTAACCTGAAGTTTAAGTAAACTGGCACTGTGGGAAAAAAAAACTTGATTAAAAAAGATTGAGCTCATTCCTAGGTTGTGAGAAGGGCAAACTGTAAGTGAGCGGTTCTGGTTATAGTACACTAATAACATTAACAGGGTCTGGCCAACTATATCAATATTATTTTTGATCAAGACTGATGAATACTGTATTAAAAACCTTTCCAGAACATGCCCTTTTCCAGGGCACTTGCATATTAGACACCCTTTACAAAATAAGAAGAGTGTCTCATGCATAGGAAAAAAGAATACTCTGATGAGGCAGTAGAGTTTCCTCAATTTGTAATTATGCTTTAGAATCAGGCAGGGGAGTGGGTGTTGACAATGGGTTAAGGGAAGTCAAAACTAGTTTAATACAGCACCTTACATATAATGTGTATCTCATAACATATTATAATTGATGGGCTTTGCTAGTGGTTTGTTCAGGCAATGGGAGATACTTGGCATGCCCTCCCACCAAGTGATACTTAAACCAATGCCAAGCATCTTTCAGTTTCTTTTTTTTAAAATCTTATTTCTATTTATTCTCCTCGCCGCAGAGCAGATCTCCACGATCCCCAGCTGCCATCACCTGCACCCCCTGGGCTCAGTCTGGTACCCCCCACAGAGCCGACCTGTAATCTCTCATGCACTCTGTAAGCGGGATCCTCTCGAGAGCCGGGGGGCCACCAGGCCTGGCCATCAGCCACCAAGATCACTGCCGCACTGTTTTTCCACCTTGATTACTTGTCCCCTTGGAAAGTTGGACATGCAATGGTGTCTATGCATGTACGTGCTAATGCCCACTGCACTCTCCCCCTCCACTGTAGCTCGCTGCTGTAGTGCAGCTGGCCTCCACCAGTCGCCACTACAGTGTGCTGCAAAGCCCCAACCCACCCCAGAGGAAGGAGAGGTGTTGTTGGATGCTTAATCCTTCATCTCCCCTGCCAGCCTCAAGTGGTCCGAGTCCCTTTCTGAACCTGGGTCACTGGTGTGGTGCGAGGTGTGGTGTCCAACACCTCAACCCTCAGCGCCACCAGGCTGGCCCAAGCATCTTTCAGTTTCATTGCTGCAGCTGTGCAGCCACTGGTTCTCTTGCCTGCCCTACAGTCCTTTTTTTGTATCCACCATGTGACTTTTTCGATATCCACCATGTGGCAACAGCCCTGAGTGTCCCAGCATTAAGTCTGCCTCATCTGCCTTATGTCTAAGAATTGGTCAGTGCAAATTAGCATTTGATGAACATGCTGATCACCGATATTATGGACCCCAGGAAATGTGGTCTGATAGAAATGTTTTTCCCTTTAACACTTTAAAATTTTGACACCATAGCACAGCACTTTTTATGGCTGGATGGACAGAGCCATGCAGATGTACTGCTTTAATCAGAAAAGGAGGTCTGAATTCCTTTCCTAATACAGCACAGATTTTGTTTTTATGAGGGAGTGGAATTAAATCAAAGCTGCATTCACTCAACTGTTTCTTTCCACACAGCTGTGTTAGGAGACAGTGGAACCTCTCCACACAACACAATGGGGAATCTGCAGTCTAGTAGCTCAGCTCAGGTTTCAAGTTTCACAGTTCTTCATTAACAGCTCTCCCTGTCAAGATAATTCCATCACAGATGTCATTGTTTGTTATTGTTTTCTTTTTTCAAAAAAGTCCACCATTTAAAAGTCAATCATTAACAAAAATAAAGGGAAAAATAACAATGTGCCAATTATCTGACAAGTTAAGGAACAAAACACACACACACATATATATATATACCTCTCAACCTTTTGCCACTGAAATGAGGGACATGGACATTTTTAAACACTCAGAATGAGGGACAATGAGGGACACAGATGCTTAGAGTGATGGACATATCCTCAAACGTGGAGATATAAATCAGAACACTGTGAAAACCATAGTGTTTACTTGTACAAAGTTTATTTTGGATTTAATATTTTAGAATATTAAGAATTTCTGCTTTAAAATCTGAATTTACAGCATGTTCTCTGTGTGGGCAGCACCTTTTTCATGAGGGACAGATGAGGGACAGAGCAATTTGAAGGGCCAAAATGAGGGATGTCCCTCATAACGAGGGACATTTGAGAGGTATACACACACACACACACACACACACACACACACTTACTTCTCTCCTTGTTTCCTCCCTCCCCCTCTCTGTCTCTCTCTCTGTCTCTCTGTAACACACACACACACATATGCACTAGCTATGTTAATCGTATTCAAATGCGAATAACTTTAAAATGAAAATTGAAGTATGGTAATGTAAGCACGAAAGCTGTTCAGCACAAAATATATACAAAAATATCTACAAAATGAGTGGTGTTTCATTTATAGCAACTTTTTTAGAATTAGCAGAAACAAAACAGCAGAAAATGCAATTCGTTTTCACTTTTTGACAAACAAAGGCGAATAACTTTAAAATGAAAAATGATAGCATGGTACTAACAGCAAGAAATTGGTTCAGCACAAAAATATCTACAAAATGAATGATGTTTCATTTATAGATAGCTTTTAGTTGTTTTATAATTAGCAAAAAAAGCAGAACATTCAATTTATTTTTCACTTTTTCAACAAACAAATGCAAATATCTTTAAAACAAAAATGACAGCATGGTACTGTGAACATAAAATATGTTAAGCACAGAAAATATCTACAAAATGAGTGGTGTTTTATTTATAGATACCTTTTAGATTTTTTTTTATAATCGGCAAAGAATGGTAGGAAATAAAAAATGTTTTCACTTTTATTGAGGCATGCCATAAATGGAATAATCTACCCCCACTGGAAATATTGTTGATATTATTTGTTCTTGTGCCAATTGACCTAAAGACATCACTCATGGCTTTGCCACTCATGATGTCTTTGGGTCAATAAGCACTCAAGCAAAATCTGCCAACAATATTTCTGGTAAGTGGGTAATACATCCATTATATAGTATATTCTTTGCAAAAAACTCAGTCAATGCATCAGTTTGGGTTGCTATTAAAGTGACAAAGGTATAGAAATGGGATGTTAGGATTTTCATCACTAACTCTGCATTCCTCCTCGAACAGCCAAAGGGGGCAAGGTAATACAGCAGCCACAGGTATACATCATCAGATATAACAAACAACATACAACTCTATCCACATGACACAAGAGACATCCATCATCATGGTCCAGTGCTTCTGTAGCCATGGGTACACATACACACTTGCATATCACCTGGAAAGAGTGGTGACAAATTCCCATAGGATCACACTGTAAATTGTAAGTAAGCAATAAGACAATATGGGGTGTGTATTAGACAGTTCTAACACTTGGCTAAGGAGTATAGTGAGGCACAAGGCTGCAGGCTAAATGCATCCAGCCCCTAGCCATACATTAGGACTGTCTAATGCACACCGCGGAGTGTCTTATTGTGCTTATAAAATAGCCCTCTGTATCTGTATATGGGAAAAAAAGAATTTATATGTTTAAATATTAAAATAGTTGAAACTGGTATTGATTTTGCTATAAAATAGTTTCTCTGCCTGCATTTCCGGTATGTGTTTTTTTTTGTGGACTTCAGGACTTTTGTCCTACTGGAGACTCCATAGTACCAAGTTGGAAGCTGTGGTCATCATGGAGACTCCCCCCCCCCCCACCAAGACACATATGGAGTGCCTGCAAGCATTTTAAAGTCCTCTGTCAGTGTACTGCTTTTTTTTTTTTTTTATTTCTACTCATGATGCTCAACCAAGTGAAACCTGTGTTTTCCATACAGCTGATAGGTGGTTGTTCGGCAGAGTGCAACAGTGATGAGAGCAGGGACAAGAGACGGGAAGAAAATACATTGTTGTAGTTAAGTAAGTCAGAATAAAGTGTACCTTCTTGGTATTTGTGTAAGTTGTGGGTGGTTGAATATTAAACGTTCTTTTGAAAAAAAAAATTGAGTGGTGGGGGTTATTTGGGTGCCACAGGAAGGCAGTATAGCACAGTGGTCTAAGGCTCTGAGCTGCAAATCTGGTGACATCCAGCAGACCAGACCTGGGTTTGAATCCCACAGATTCCACTTGCATACTGTGTGACCCTGAGCAAGTCACTTAACTTCCATGTGCTCCCAGGTCACTCCTGTAAAAAAGCTTTCAGCTTAGACGAATCTGATAGATTTCTTTGACTGGGTGACCAAAGTAGTAGATCAGGGAGGGGCTGTGGACATGGCCTACCTAGACTTTAGCAAGGCATTTGACACAGTCCCACAAAAGATTAATATACAAGTTAGCCAGCCTGGGAGTGGGTCCCAAGATGACAGCCTGGGTAAAGAATTGGCTGGAGAATAGGACACAGAGAGTAATAGTAAATGGAGTCCACTCAGAAGAAAGGAGGGTTATTAGTGGGGTACCGCAGGGTTCAGTATTAGGACCGGTCCTCTTCAATGTCTTTATAAGCGACATTGCAGAAGGACTGGAAGGAAAAGTATGTCTCTTTGCAGATGACACTAAGATCTGCAACAGAGTTGATGCACAGGGTGGAGTGGAAAGGATGAGAAGGGACTTGGCAAGGTTAGAGGAATGGTCAAATGTATGGCAGCTTAGATTCAATGCTAAGAAGTGCAAGGTAATGCACCTGGAAACAAAAAAACCCAGGGAAATTACAAATGGGGGTGAGATACTAACAACGACAAAATGGAAGGGACCTGGGGTAGTCATATCAGATGACCCTAAAGATGGGCAAGCAATGTGAGAGGGCAGCAAGGAGGCTGGGGGATACTGGGATGCATAGGGAGAGGCATCACCGGTAGAAAACAGGAAGTTATTATCCCTCTGTACAGATGGCTGGTGAGACCCCATCTGGAGTACTGTGTGCAGTTCTGGAGACCCAATCTCCGTAAAGACATAGACAGGATGGAAGCTGTCCAGAGGAGGGCAACTAAAATGGTGCAGGGTCTGCACCGGAAGACATATGAAGAGAGACTTGAGGAGCTTAATATGTATAGCCTCGAGGAAAGGAGGGAGAGGGGGGACATGATAGAAACTTTCAAGTACCTCAAGGGCATCAACAAGGTCCAAGAGGGTAGCATCTTTCAAAAAAAGAGGTGTGCACGAATTAGAGGGCACAATTTGAAGATAGAGTGGGGGCGGCTCAGAGGTAATTTAAGGAAGTATTTTTTCACAGAGAGGGTTGTGGATGCATGGAACGGCCATCCGGAAGAGGTTGTGGAGTCAAAATCAGTGGTGG